>CM038795.1:132253003-134653003 GCA_021764765.1 Vicia sativa | reverse complement strand
TTTTCACAATATTTAATAGATGTTTATATAATCGTAAATATTAAACAAATAACTTTTTCTTAATAAATTTTAAAATATATAAAATATATAACATCAAGACTTTAGAATCTATAATTAGTCTCTTGAATTAGCATATTAATAAATATGTTTTATTGGTCTATACTCAATTATCACAATACACTAATAATTTTTTAATAATAAATTAAGATAAAATAATTTGTCCACATACGAATAGTTCATTTTTTCTTCTTAAATTTGAATGATTGGTAGTGTAGTAATTTTCATGATAATTAATTATGATGGATTTGGGTTAAGTTTGCGGTAGAAAATTGAAAATCCGATGTCCGAACCAATTACCATTGGATTTCATTAGTTTGGTTCGTTTCTTGCCCTGAAAAATATTCAACCCAAATACTATAGTTTGAATTTTGATTTTGATTTGATTCGAATTTACCCGAACCAATGAACACTCCTAATTTTTTACCTATATAATTTTTTATTAATATTATTGATAAAATAAATTTATATTAATATTATATATTTTAAATAAATGATATGAGTATATATATATATATATATATATATATATATATATATATATATATATATATATATATATATATATATATATATATATATATATATATATATATATATATATATATATATATATATATATATATATATATATATATATATATATATATATATATATATATATATATATATATATATATATATATATATCATGTTGTGTGTTATTGATAACTTTTTAAAAAAAAGATTAAATTAAATTAACAAATATTATTAAAAAATCCAAAGTTAATAAATAAAAAGTTAATGAATACATTTTCCTGATCTTTAATATAAAAATTAGTATTTTTAATTTATTTAATAATCAATATATCAAATTTATATAATTTATGAGATATATTAATTAGTATTAACTAAATTTAAAAAATAATTATTTTATATATTAAGAATAGAGAGAATAGCAATAAAAATATAAATAAGTTTTAAAATATATGTATTGTATTACTTATACTATGTTCTTGGGACAATTTGCATGTGACAGGACAGTGGCCATAAATTAAGGGCTTTCAATTCGAAACTTTGAGGTTGTTTTTTTTGACCATTCTCTAATCCTATACAAACTGAGTCACTATCATAGTCTTTACAACTTTCAAGGAACTAAGATCATACACACAAAGGTAGCAAAATGAAGATGGAAAGCAAAGAGGATGTTGAAGGTGGTAAGCAGAGAGGAGTAAGAGAACCATTGTTAGGTGAAAACAACAAACAAATTGTCCATAGAACCAAAGATCATAAGCATCCATGGATGGTTTACTTTACCACATTCATTGCTGTTTGTGGTTCTTATGAATTTGGTGCTTGTGTAAGTCTTTACTTCACCACTTCTATGTTTTGCTATAAATCTGAAAATCAGCAAAAATAAGCACCTTTTTTATACAAGATGCTTGCTTGCTATTTTTTTTTTCTAGGCTGGATATTCATCTCCAACTCAAGATGCTATCAGGAAGGATCTTAGTCTGTCTTTGGCAGAGGTAAGCTACAAATTATTCAAAATTTGATGTAACTTCATAATCCTTAGATTAATGAAAACTTAGGAAATATTTGTATTGTTTCAAAAAAATATTGACTGAACATTTTTTTTAGTGGCAAACTCATGATTATCATGCACTAAAACTGTTTGTATTATTTCTTACTAAATGGATTTGATTCCTGTGTTGGATTTCATGTAGTTTTCTTTGGTTTTTTGCTGATTGAATGAATGCAGTACTCCTTGTTTGGCTCCATCTTGACTTTTGGTGCAATGATTGGCGCGATAACAAGTGGACCTATTGCTGATTTTGTTGGACGGAAGGGGGTAATTTCAGTAAAATTATGAATTAACTTCCAAATTGTTAATCATCTTTATTATTTGGAGTATTCATGAAAAGTTGGTTTTGGATTATATACACAGGCAATGAGAGTATCAAGTGCTTTCTGTGTTGCAGGATGGCTTGTTATTTATTTTTCTCAGGTTCTTAGTACAAAACTTAAGTGCTTTTTTCTGTCATAACTGTTCTCAAACGATTAACTGAGTAGCTTTTCTGTTCTCTAGGGTCCAGTTCCTTTGGATATTGGGAGACTAGCAACAGGATATGGAATGGGAGTCTTTTCATTCGTGGTTCCTGTCTTCGTAGCAGAAATTGCGCCAAAAGAACTCCGAGGAGCCCTCACTACTTTAAATCAGGTATATTTTTGCTACACGTTGTAATTCTATGATCACGAAAGTAGCAATGCCATATAAGTTTGTTTTTCTTCTTCTTTTGTAGTTTATGATTGTTACTGCTGTATCTGTTTCATTCGTAATTGGAACAATACTTTCATGGAGAGCTTTAGCGATAATTGGTCAGTTTTCTTCGCAATTAGATCATTATAAATTAATTGAAGTCTTTCAATACTAGATATGTGCTTGTAATTGCAGGCCTGATTCCCACTGCTGTGTTGCTTTTGGGTCTGTTCTTCATTCCTGAGTCACCTAGATGGCTTGTAAGTAATAAATTTACATCTTTATTTTTTTAGAGGAAAATATGAAGTGGTTAACTCGACATCAAGAGTACTAAAACCAACTAAATAATGACTGTAGGCAAAGACAGGGCGTGCAAAAGACTGTGAGGCATCATTGCAAATACTTCGCGGTAAAGATGCTGATATATCTCATGAAGCCGCCGAAATTCAGGTTACCGCATGTTTCTGACTTTTCTATCATGCACAATAATGAAGACAAATCATTCCGAATATAATGCAGTTAAGCTTGTGTATCTGTCACTGCCATACAGGATTATATAACTAGTTTAGAACTTCTCACAAAACCGAAAATGTTGGATTTGTTTCAAAGAAGATATCTGCGCTCGCTTACCGTATGTATCTATAATTCCACTTTTGATATCATTTCTTTTTCTGATTTTTGTTCAACCCAAGCAAGTATACAGAAAGCACTACAGGTAACTGATTTTGATGTGGCAGATTGGAATAGGGCTTATGGTTTGCCAGCAATTTGGGGGAATCAATGGAGTTTGCTTTTATACTAGCAGTATTTTTGAGCTAGCAGGTACTTATATAATTGTAACTTTTCATCCAAAGTCTGATACTACTTATATATACCCTGTAGTTCACATTGAAATCATATCTTAAAACATGAATAAACTTTATGAAGTCCTTACTCAGATATTTATTTTGCTTTGGTGTATTTTGTCATAGGATTTCCTTCTGCGACCGGGACTATAAGTTATGCTATTCTTCAGGTTCTTTTTTTTAAACTTAACCAGGAGTCCATAGAAATTTTAAGTTTTGTTTCTCTCAAACTAATGGATTCATGTTTATTAATTTCGCAGATTATTATAACAGGTGTTGGAGCAGCCCTCATAGATAAAGCTGGAAGAAAGCCCTTACTATTGGTAAGTTCAAAGCTCAAAACAACATTACTTCAAATTTTCATTTGCTAATCCTCTTCATGTATGTATGAGTCTGATAGTTTTATTATGATTTCTTGGTTTCAATAGGTGTCTGGATCAGGATTGGTTGCAGGATGTATATTTACAGCAGTTGCATTCTATCTTAAGGTACATTTCAACTCTGAACATTATGGCATCGAGTTTTTAATAGTAATATTTATGTAAAAGTGATATCCTTGTGAGTAACAGGTTCATAATGTGGGCTTAGGGGCAGTTCCAGCACTTGCTGTAACCGGCATACTCGTATGGCTATTACCCTTTCTCTGTTGATGCTTTTTTTGTTTTACGTATCTCAGTCTCCTAAATATGAACTCATTTTCCTTGTAACATTTACTCTTTATTTGATATTAGGTCTACATAGGATCATTTTCCATAGGAATGGGAGCAGTTCCATGGGTTGTGATGTCAGAGGTATGCCCTGATCCCTTCGAATTTGTCAGTTATAAAACATGCTGCTATATTAGAATAAGTAATTAAGTATGATTATACTTGGCAAACAGATGGCACAAATTTTGTTGAAATATTATCTTGTGTTGCAGATATTTCCCGTGAATATTAAAGGACAGGCCGGAAGCATTGCCACATTGATGAACTGGTTTGGTGCATGGTTATGCTCCTATACTTTCAACTTTCTCATGAGTTGGAGCTCATATGGTAAATACATTGTTTTTCAGCTTTATTTCATTTAAAGGAGTAATGATAAGCATTATTATAGAACATGCATGTTTACTTTGTAATCATGATTTTCAGGTACCTTCATTCTTTATGCGGCAATCAACGCACTAGCTATATTGTTTATAGTTGTAGCCGTTCCAGAAACCAAAGGTAAAAGCCTTGAACAATTACAGGCAGCCATTAACGCGTAACAAATTTGCGATTTTCTGTGTTTTGTGGAACAACAATGGATGCAAGTTGGTGGACTCAATATCTAGCCTTATTTTTTATAGTCTGTTTGGTTCTATATTTGATGATTGAATTCACTATTATTTATTAAAGATCTGGTTTGAAAAATAACTTACCAGATAAGTTTAATAAAGCAAACTCATGTCTTATGAACAAGATATTTTATTATTGAAAAAAGCAACTAAGCTCATTCTGAACATCATGTGTAGACATTCAATCCATTCACTATACATTGTTAGTCATCCATTGATACTGTAACAAAAGCTAATTTTTCCAAGAGTTTGACAACTTCATTATTCCTTATAATCTTTGGTGGCTTATATTGACTAGCTGATGTTCCATTCTTAATGGCCAAATCTGATAACTTATCAAAAGCTCCATGCCTTAGGATGATTATCACTAACTTTCCTATATGACCTTTTTCCTTCTGCACCTTGTACAATGCTCCTAAACCACTTTCAATACATGGAATACAACTTTTAAACACTTTAACCCATTCCTTCGAAAATTTAGATTCCTCTTGAACTTCTACAAATACCTTCAACTGCTTCGACATTGGTTCCTGATTCAAGAAACTTGCAAACTCAACAATCTCAATTGAGCCAACTCCCACAGCACCTCTAAGTGCAAGTTGAAAATTCTCAACTGCTGATATCAAGTCTTTCTCAGTTATAATCTCAGCGGAAGACTTAGGTGCTCTCATCACAAATTCCACTTGAGGTGATGAATTATAGAAACCAACAACTCTAACTATATCGCCTAATTTGTATCGATAAAATCCTCGGTAAGTTGTAACAACCACTTCATACATCTTCCCAACCTTAACGCTGCAAAGGTCTACCGTTTGTTCACCGACAACATCTTCATCATTATCATTCATCTCAAATGGAAGAAACTCAAAGTATGCAAAAGTAGGAAGTATGACAAATCGTGTTGTTTCGGGTGGTTCCGTTAAGTCTAAATTTAAACCTACACAACACTCAGAAGCAAAGTAGTCTCCTCCTAGAATCGGTACATCCCCTGCATAAAACTTAAGTTTTTGATAGTACTGCATCATGCTTCCTGTTGTAACGCACCTGATAAACCGAACATTCGGAAACAATCTACTTACAATCCCACCCCAATTCTTATCTGCACAAACTAATCTTATTCTAGTTGACAATTCATGTTGAGGACCACCTAGTGTGTTGATTACACCTTCTCTCATTTCCAAATCAGAAATTTCATGACTCGGATAACCACTATCAAGATCATCACATAGCTGCTCCCACTTGGACTCCAAAAAACCAAATGCTTTAATCAAACCTATGGCATAAGGAGTACTAATTCCATCTATAACATCTATATTCCTAAGGCCACATAAAAGATGGCAATACATTTGATGATCAACATTAGATCCAAGCATAACTTGTAGAGGACTAGAGAACCTGGAAAGTTGTGTAGAAGATACTTTACCACTTTGTAAAGGGTATGAAGAGGCTGCCATAACCTTTAGGCCACTTTTAGTTGTAGTAGTAATTTTGTCAGCATAGAGAAACAACATGATCTTGTTGATATTTGGCCTTGGAGGAAATTGGCTGCATGATTTAGTTTTCAAATTTAAACTCATTGTTAAACAAACATAAGATGTTTAAGAATTTAGTAGGATTTACCTTTGAAGAACAGCAATACTCCCTGCGTGAGCAATAAAGGATGCTGCTTTTGAAAGTGTTGAATCGAAGTAAGGGATGAGTTTTGGTTTCATCGACGTGGTTCCGGAGCTGAGAAAGAAAAAGTTACAGTCATCATATAGTGAGTAATCAATTGAAATGAAGAGAATTATTAGTGAAGATATATACCTGTAGAAGAAACATAGAAGAGGATCAACAGAGAGAAGAGGGTGATGGTTAGGATGATGATCAACCATTTGTTGAATAAAGTCAACATAATCTTCATAGGAAGACAATGGAACAAGACTAGTGAAAGTTGAAGGATCAAGAGTGTTGTTATTGGAGAAAGATTGAAGATAGACTGAAGAGGAATTGTGAAGAAGAATAGAGCTAAGAGTCTCCAACTGGTGATGTTTGGCATTCATGGTTAAATCTTCAATATTCTGTATCAGTTCTGAGCCTGACATCATATTAAGGAGGCAGTTCTGTTTAATGTTGTTGTGCTTGTTTGATCAATCTAGTTTATACTATATAGGTGTGTGTTGGTGATGATTAAGAAAGATTCATTGACTTTTAGGCTTTCATTGCAGCTGCTTGTCATATGTCAATGACTCAACAATCTACAATGTATACTATTTTATTTAATTTTCAACATTGATTTTCACTTTGGATGGAGTTGCACCTTTTCTTAAACCACTCATAATTCTGTGGGAGTAATGGATATGGTCGGTGTAAATATTTTTTTACTAAGTCATCCAATAAAAAATTATCAATTTATCAAATTATTAAAATTATTTTAAATTCTTAGTATGATGTGGTAGGATGCATAATAGCAGTATATTTTTTTTTTTACGGTCAATTCATCACCTATTTTTTCTAATTCTTTTCTTTTCATATATTTTTCTTTCAATGTTACTATAACACATACTTTCAAACTTATTTGTATTCTTTAAATTATTTTATTTATTTTTAGTTATTTTTTCATAGTTTCATATTTATAGTATGTATTAAAATATATTGTAAATTATTTTAAAAATTTGTAATTGAAACAAAATAATTTAATATTATCAAACTACATTAAAAAAGACTTTGCAAAAAAATTGATAAATTAATATTTAAGTGCATTTTTGTACATCTTTAGTGTTTGACCAAAAATATCTTGAAAATATTAAAATAAAACAAAATTTAGTAATTTTTATTTTTTTTAAATTGTTTTCAAAATATTACTCTTAGTACAAAATAACTATATAGTTATTAAAAAGTAGTATAAAGAATCATATCATTCTTCATGTTTTATTTACACATCAAAGTTCTGGTTATTAAAACTATGAAAAACTATTCAGGTTATTAAAACTATGAAAAGACATGTCACTGTTTAAGTTATTAAAATTAAAGTTAATGCCACTTAAGCCGTTGTAATAGAGGTAGATTTTAATTTATTCTTCTACAAAAATATTTTTTTGACTTATCTCTGTAAAAAAAATTTATTATCCCAAAAAATTGGATAACTAAAAATAAATAAATTTACCAGAAGTAATTTTTATATTTAAAGGGTAATAGATATAACAGTTTAATAGATGATTCAAATTTTCTTGTAAGGATTAAATTAAAAGTCAACTATATTTCGGTGGATATTGAATATTTAACCTTTAAAATTATAAAAGACATATTATCTTATTTAGATTGTTATTTTCTTTTCACACCTGTTTAGATTGTTGTTAAAACTTTACAAAAATAAATTGTTTAGGTTATTAGAACTATATTTTTTTTGCGGAAGGTTATTAAAACTATGATACCATTGTTTAACATCTTATTAAAAAATATAAAAAATCATATCACATCGTGCATGTTAAGAGTTTTTGAAAACATGTCAATAATAATTTTAAAAAAAATAGATTTAGACCTGCGCAACGCATAACTGTTAATTAAAATTTATTTATTTTGTATTACATTTTAATTATGTTAAAAAAATTATTTAGTAAATACGAGCTACAAATTTGTATTAAAATAATTTATTATAGATTATAATCGAAACATAAAAATATTTTTTAAGTGTTGCTTTGTTGTATGATTTCAAGAAAATAAAAAATATGTTAAACTATGTGGATACAAATATCTCTTTTGTTTTCAAAATTTTAAAGAATATATTTAATTCGAGTAATTATTGTGTTGTTAGGATATTTAGTTAAAATATTCATAATCTCTTCTTTTTTTAAATATTATATAAAATAAATATGAATTATTATAAAAGGTTGAACCCAAAAATATTTATCAACGTAGAAGAAAAGAATATATGTATTGTGTCATATTTAAATTTATACAATGTGATTTTAAAATTAGACATTAAATCTAATACCATCTTTAAATGATATTATTATTTATTGTAAAATATATGATAAAGTAGTACTATCTTATTTAGTTTTAAAAATTGAAAGATTCTAAAATCATTTTAGAGGAACTAAGCAAATAATTGTATCAAAATATATATATATATATATATATATATATATATATATATATATATATATATATATATATATATATATATATATATATATATATATATATATATATATATATATATATATATATATATATATATATATATATATATATATATATATATATATATAAGAAATTATTGTTATATGAAAAATGTAGAGATAAAATATATAGATTCCGTAAGAGCGTGATATTCTCAAATATAATTCTAGATCAATTAAGAGTAATTTAATCCTAAAAAATTGTGAAATATATACTTTTTAACATTAAAAGTATTTTTAAAGTTTTTGTTGCTAGGATTTCAAGAAAAAAAAATTATTTTAAAGTGTGTGGATCCGAGCATCTCTTTATTTTCGAAAATTTTAAAAATATATGTAGTTGGAATAATTATTGTATTGTTAAGATATTTAATTAAAAATATCAAGAATCTCTTTATTTCAATATTTTTTAATTAAGGATGAATTATTGGAAAGGGTTGAACTCCAAACTATTTAAATATGCAAGAAAAGAATATATGTGAATTATGCAATATGATTTTAAAATTAAACGTTAAATCCAATACCGTCTTTAAATAATAGTATTATTTATTTAAAATATATAATGAATAAGTATCATCTCATTTATTTATTTTTAAAATTAAAAAATTCTAAAATTATATTATCTTTAATGTTTATAATTAAGAAATTATTTTAAAACAAATATGAATAGTATTCTATAAAGATTATGAATATAATATATATGAGCAAATTAGTTGTATGTTGAAAAATAATTTGTTGAGATTTAATTAAAATTTAATTATATTTGTCTAATAATTTATTATATTAAAATAATAATAATAATTTTATTGCGAGTAAGTTAGTGTGATATTTTGTATATAACAAAAGTTAATAAGTATTAGATTATTGTATTTTTGCATTTATGAGGATTCGAATTCATGACTTTCTATAGAGATTAATAATATGTTTTAATCTAAGAAAATTGAAGATAGATTTTGAAAGATGTCACATAGGAAAATAAATAATGTAAAAATAAATAAATTAAAATCTTACAAGATAAAAGTTGAAGTTTTGTAATATTATTTGATACACTGAATTTAATAGATATAAATTGATGATTACAAATATACCAAAGTGTGATAGTATTATTAAATATATATATAAAAAAAATTGGTTACAAGTATCATCTTTTTTGTTGGACAAAACATAAATTTAAAGATAAATTTTAAATATATTTTTTTAAGTATGCGTCCTTAGATCTAAATTATATTTACATAAATTTTATCTTAAATATAATTCAAAATCTTGAAATATAAGAATAATATAATTTTAATATTTGTTATTAAATTTTTTTAAATATATCCACGCTAATTTGGCATATACTAGTAATTTAAATAAAGTTAAACTAAAATAGAAAAAAATAAAATTAAATAAAATTAAAATGATTAGAAAAATGCCATGACATATAAAGAGAAGCAAAATGGATGTAAAAATAAAAATAAAAATTAATGGTGATAATTTCATGGCTAGAGATGATCGGATTAAGTAGGTGTTCTCATCGTACTTGATGGAGATAAAAGAAGAAGAAAATCTGACCTAACGAGAGAGGGGATGTTCTTCAAATATAAATTTTTCGCACCATTTCAGAATAAATATTTAATACCATGTGCCAAATAAATGTTACTTATATTTATCTAAATTAAGAAAATATATTATAACTTTTGCCAAATAAATGTTACCTATATTGACATTTTTATCTAAATTAAGAAAATATATCATTATTTTTTTTTAAATAGAGACATTTTAAAGAAAGAAAATTGTTACAAAAGACAAACACCAAAAGAGAAAAATAGCAAACTTAGCTATTCTTTACGAGACAATTTTGTATTTCACATCACGTGAAATTTCAAAAATATTTATAAATATCAAAAATATACTTTCGATATGCACCGTTTTAAAATTGCATTTACAAAAAATCGAAAATACACTTCTGGTGCAAATCGTAAATATATTTTTAGTTTCTAATAAAAGTAATTTTGGGACAAAACAACACAAAAATTGACATGAGCCACTTGATGCATGAATTTTCTTTTGTTGGAGACTGCAAATGTATTTTCGATTTATATGGAAAGTACATTTCTAGTTCCATTTCTTACCTTTTGAATGACGTATCTCAAAACGAATGAATTATAAATGTATAAGGTACGATCGGAAATATATTTTCGATTTTTCGATGACATTTCCAGAATTGCATAGTGTGTTTTTCACCCCTATGAAGTGGAATAAGAAATTTTCTCTTTACAAAATATGTCCTTAAACAAACGGGTATCAAAATAAGATGAATTAAGTTATATTAGCAAGTATATCTACACCTATCTATTTCTAATTTGTCAAGGCATCACAAAAGGAGACTTAAAACTCTTGACCGCCGCCATCGAATCAGATTCTAACCAAAAATTATTCTAATTCTTCTCATGAGCGAATTTCAAAGCATAAATTGCACATAGAATTCAGCAATAAAGCATAAATTGCACCATAGAATTCGAGAATAAGAGAATTGGAAGTACTCAACTGAATTGCAAAAACGCCCAAAAAAACTACCCCGTTATTCCTCATAGAATTACCAAAGGGAGAAACAGAAGCACCATCACAATTAATTTTAACCCAATTTTTTGAAGGAGGTTTCTAAATGACCACAATAATATTAGGGGCCGAGGAGGAAGAATAGAAACACGAGAACTCTTGATCAACGTAAAATCCTGCATGCTCAAAAAAGAGGCAGCCGCATTGCTACCCGTCTGGGAATGTAAGTAACCGCAGCAATGTAACAAAACTGCCTCCTTATGTCAGGCTCAGAACTTATACAGAAGATTGAAGATTTAACCATGAATGTCAAACATCACCAGTTAGAAACTCTTAGCTCAATTCTTCTTCACAATTCCTCTTGACACTATCTTCAATCTTTCTTCAATAACAATACTCCTGATCCTTCCACTTTCACAAGTCTTGTTCCACTTTCTTCCTATGAAAATTACATTGACTTTATTCAACAAATGGCTGATCATCATCCTAATCATCACCCTCTTCTCTCTCTTGATCCTCTTCTATGTTTCTTCTACACGTATATATCTTCCCTTTTAACTCTTCTTTTCAGTTAATTACTCACTGCATGAAGACTGACTTTTCTTTGCTCACAGGGAGTATTGCTGTTCTTCATAGATAAAAATCCTGTTAAACTTTGAAAGATCTTACGTTTGTTGTTTAACTGAAACGAATAGTTTAAATTTGAAACCTAAATCATGCAGCAAGTTTCCTCCAAGGCCAAATATCAACAAGATCATGTTGTTTCTCTATGTTGACAAAATTACTACTACAACTAAAAGTGGCTTAAAGGTTATGGCAGCCTCTTCATACCCTTTGCAAAGTGGTAAAGTATCTTCTACACAACTTTCCAGGTTCTCTAGTTCCGTACAAGTTATGCTTGGATCTAATGTTGATCATCAAATGTATTGTCATCTTTTATGCGGCCTTAGAAATTTTGATGTTATAGATGGAACTAGTACTCCTTATGCCACCACAGGTTTGATTAAAGCATTTGGTTTTTTGGAGTCCAAGTCATGAAATTTCTGATTCGGAAATGAGAGAAGGTGTAATCAACACACTTGATGGTCCTCAACATGAATTGTCAACTAGAATAAGATTAGTTTGTGCGGGTACGAATTGGGGTGGGATTGTAAGTAGACTGATTTAGCCATTAAAAATGGAACATCGGCTAGTCAATATAAGCAACCAAAGATTATAAGGAATCAATGGGTGAATGTACAGTGAATGGATTGAATGTGTAGCACTACCTCAATTTTCAACCTGTCACATTTTTAAACATGATGTCCAGAATGAGCTTAGTTGCTTTTTTCAATAATAAAATGTCTTGTCATTGAAAGATGAGCAGTTCATGTAGACATGAGTTGCTTTTATTAAACTAAACTGGTAAATTATTTTCATACAAATAGTGAATTCAATCATCAAATATACGCAAACAGACAATACAAAAAATACGTCTCGCGATTCAATCTTCAATTTGCATCCCTGTTGTTCCACGAAACACAGAAAATCGCAAACTTGTTACGCGTTAATGGCTGCCTGTAATTGTTCAAGGCTTTTACCTTTGGTTTCTGGAACTACTACAACTATAAACAATATAGCTAGTGCATTGATTGCAGCATAAAGAATGAAGGTACCTGAAAATCATAATTACAAAGTAAACATACATGTTTAATAGGTTTCTTGATTTAAAATGGGAAAACGATTATCATATATATAATAATGTGTTTACCATATGAGCTCCAACTCATGAAAAAGTTGAAAGTATAGGAACATAGCCACGCAGCAAACCAGTTCACTAAAGTGGCTATGCTTCCCGCCTGTCCTTTAATATTCACAGGAAATATCTGCAACATAAGGTAGTAATTCAGCAAAAAAATTGTCATCTTTTTGTCAAGTAAAATCATACTGATTATGATTTAGCAGACATGTTTTATAACTGACGAACTCAAATGGATCGGGGTGTACCTCAGACATCATGACCCATGGAACTGCTCCCATTCCTATTGAAAACGATCCTATGTAGACCTAGTATCAGTAACAGAAAGAGTAAATGACTTCACATTTCCGAGATGTGCAAAACATGAAAGCATCAACAGAGAGAAAGACTAGTAGCCTTACGAGTATGCCAGTTAGAGCAAGTGCTGGGACTGCCCCTAAGCCCACATTATGAACCTGTTACTCACAAGGATATCACTTTTTTTACATAAATATTAAGATTAAAAACTTGACACCATAATGTTCTTAGTTGAAATGTACCTTAAGATAGAATGCAACTGCGGTAAATATACATCCTGCAACCAACCCCGATGCCGACACCTATTGAAACCAAGAAATTATAATCATAATCAGACTATCATACTCATATATACATGAAAAGGATAAGCAAATGAAAATTTGAAGCAATGCTGTTTTGTGCTTTGAACTTACCAAAAGTAGGGGCTTCCTTCCTGCTTTATCTATGAGGGCTGCTCCAATACCTGTTATTATAATCTGCAAAATTAAATAACATGGCTCCATTAGTTTGAGAGAAACAAAAATTATACTTTCTTAGGACTTCTAGTTAAGTTTAAAGAAAGAACCTGGAGAATAGCATAAATTATAGTCCCAGTCGCTGACGGAAATCCTATGACAAAATACACCAAAGCAAAATAAATATTCAAGTTTTAAAACATGATTTCAATATGAAGTATAGGCTATATAAGTACCTGCTAGCTCAAAAATACTGCTAGTATAAAAGGCAACTCCATTGATTCCCCCAAATTGCTGGCAAATCATAAGCCCTATTCCAATCTGTCATATCAAATTCAGTCACCTGTAGCGCTTTCTGTATACTTGCTTGGAATGAACAAAAATCAGAAAAAGAAATGATATCAAAAGTGGAATTATAGATACATACGGTAAGCGAGCGCAGATATCTTCTCTGAAATAAATCCAGCATCTTCGGTTTTGCGAGAAGTTCTAAACTAGTTATATAATCCTGAGTGGCAGTGACAGATAGATATACAAGCGTAACTTCATTATATTCCGAATGCTTTGTCTTCATTATTATGCATGATAGCAAAGTCAAAAACATATAGTAACCTGAATTTCTGCGGATTCTTGAGATATATCAGCATCTTTACCGCGAAGTATTTGCAATGCTGCCACAAAATCTTTTGCGCGACCTTTCTTTGCCTAATGTTAGTACTAATGATGTTGAGTTAACCACTTTATATTTTCTTTTAAAAAAATAAAGATGAAAATTTATATCTTACAAGCCATCTAGGTGACTCTGGAATGAAGAACAAACCCAAAAGCAACACAGCAGTGGGAATCAGGCCTGCAATTGCAAACGCGTATCTAGTACTGAAAAGCTTCAATTAATTTATAATATTCAAATTGGAAAGAAAACTAACCAATTATTGCTAAAGCTCTCCACGAAAGTACTGTTCCAATTATGAATGAAACAGATACAGCAGTAATAATCATAAGCTACAAAAGAAGAAAAACAAACTTATATGGCATTGATATCTTCATGATCATAGAGCTACAATGTCTACCAAATATATACCTGATTTATGGTAGTGAGGGCTCCACGGAGTTCTTTTGGCGCAATTTCTGCTACGAAGACAGGAACAACGAATGAAAAGACTCCCATTCCATATCCTGTTGCTAGTCTCCCAATATTCAGAGGGACTGGACCCTTAAATAGAGAGAAAAAAAACTCAGTTAATCATTGGAGAACAGTTATGACCAAAAGAAATCAAATAGGTTTTATAGTAAGAAGAACCTTTGAAAAATAAATCACAAGCCATCCTGCAATGCAGAATGCACTTGATACTCTCATTGCCTGCATTTATATTCCATAACTAATTTTTTATAAATACCCCAAAATTAATGATACAATTAATTCATCATTTTGCTGCCATTACCCCCTTTCGACCAACGAAATCAGCAGTTGGTCCACTTGTTATTGCGCCGATCATTGCACCAAAAGTCAAGATGGAGCCAAACAACGAGTACTGCATTCATTCAATCAGCAAAAACCAAAAAAACTACATGTAATCCACCACAGGAATCAAATTCACTAAGTAGGAACTAATACAAACATTTTTAATCAAGCTTTCAAGCATTTGTTGCTAACCTCTGCCAAAGATAGACTTAGATCCTTCCTGATAGCATCTTGAGTTGGAGAAGAATATCCAATCTGGAAAACAAAACAAAAAATTATTTTTGCTGATTTTCAATTAGTAGAGATAGAAGTGGTTAAGTAAAGACTTACACAAGCACCAAATTCATAAGAACCACAAACAGCAATGAATGTGGTGAAGTAAACCATCCATGGATGATTATGATGATTATGATCTTTGGTTTGATGGAGAATTTGGTTGTTGTTTCCCCCTAACAATGGTTCTCTTACTCCTCTCTGCTTACCACCTTCAACATCCTCTTTGATTTCCATCTTCATTTTGCTACCTTTGTGTGTATGATCTTAGTTCCTTGGAAGTAGTGATGATTATGATAGTGACTAACTCAAGATTAGAGCAGTAAAAAAACAACCTCACAAGTTTCAAAGTTGAGAGCCATTAATTATTGGCTAATGTCCTGTCACAAACCTACTATTCCAAAAACATAGGAGTAGCATAATACAATGGTGAGTATATTTTAAAACTGATTTATATTTTTATTAATACACCTTAGGTTGTTAATATAATGAAAGAATTAGTTTTCTTTTGTGAAAAAAATATATTAAATATATTAATTATTTAATAAATTTTATTTTTTTAAATAAGATAAATATATATAAAATAAAAAAGAAAATACAAAAGATCGGGGGACATAGACTAAAACCAACCAAAATATAAAATGAGACAGCATAAACGAAACAACTCTCAACAAAGAAACTAGTGAGACTTACGATTGAAAACTATTGCCCAACTCAGGATAATTCTTCTTGTTCTTCCTTTTTCGAGGAACCACCAATTGAAATGGTTAACTTGTGTTTTCATCCAAATCATCAATCTCGTCGCCCTTATCCATGTTAGTCCAAAATTCACTTAAAAGTTTCATAGCTTGTTGGGCATCTGAATCTGAATCTCCATCATGATTCTGGTCAATAATACATTGCTCAGAGGTATCTATGTCAGCTAAACCACGTAAATTTTCATTACCTTTGGCATCAAAGTCTCCTTGATGCAACACATCATTATTCACAACATTCCCATCAATCGTGGTTTTCAAACAGTCAACAGATCCTAAAAGAGGATTAATATCAACACATGTATCAGTGTCACATTCAACTGATCCCTTTCTTAATTCCTCAGTCTTAGACTTATTTCCCGTGCGTTTATGCTTCTCCTTAGTTACTCTTATCTCTTGATCTACTTTAACAAGTTTACAAGACGAAAAACTATGACCAATGTTATGACACTGCGAACAGAAAAGTGGCAAATTTTCATATTCGACGTTAACAAGAAACGCATAATCTTCTATTTCGAGCCACAATTTATGTCTAGTTTTAGCAGATAAATCAATATCAACTAAAACTCTAGCAAAATGTCCAAAAGATCTCTCTAGTGGGCACTTACTTGTTGCAGCATCCAAACACATTGAAGTTCCGAGACAACTAGCAATTGCAAAGATAATATTAGGACTCAAATATTCCTGTGGCAAATCAAGAAAATGAATCCAACATTGAACTGTTGTCTGTTTGTGGTTATTAGGATTAAAGTCAGGAGTCCAAGCGAAAAGTTTGAGAAAATCAGGTTTTAGGCTCCAAGAAAGCACTACGCGAACACGCTGGATATCTTCAACAGAAGAAAAAACAAATTCATAAAAAATCTCTTCCTAAAGAAATAACTCTCCATTTACTTAAAGACTTCTAAAGAGTGTCTAGTTTACCACGCAAATCTTGAAATTTCAGGAGAGGATTTACTTTAGACAAAATCAACCTTCCATAAAAATGATTTTTGCAAGATTCAAGACTAAACTTTTATTCTTCCTCAGAAACTTTGATAGATATATTCTAGAAGAATCATATTCTATTAATCTTTTAGTTATTGATTTTCAATTTCTCTAATAATATTTACTAACCTTATTTAATATTTTCTTAAAAAGTTATTAATACAAGAAAATACAAATAGATCTCAGTTAGATAATATTTATATAACTCAACTATAACATATTACCTGAGCCATATATTTATTTTATATTTTTATTTATTTTTTTATTATATTATATTTTATTGATCACATCATTTTTTTAAATATATTATGTTTTATATAAAATTTATTAATTTATTAATTTATCAATAATATTAATGAAAAATGTGCAAAAATAGTTTGGATAAAAACACGTGTAATTAAATATTCTGCTAGATAAATTGAATTGAATTAACATGAATTATGTATATAATTTTATCATTAAATTAAAAGATTATTTTGCCAATTGCAAAAGTCTCTATTTATATTGAGTTATGATATATGTCTTAAATTATAAAACATTTTAATCATTTCACACGAATTAAAAAATATAATTATTATTTTGTGAAAAATAAAATAATATATGATTTTTCAAAAAAATGTCCAATAATTATATTAAAAGACAAAATTTAAAAACAAAATTTAAGACGTTTTAGACAAAAATAATCATTAATATTATATTAAAATTATAAAATAACTTATAATCTAGGATAAATATTTTTAGGAAAAGAAAGAAAATATTTCATGTAAATACACAAGATAAACCAAGTGACTCAAATGCATATGATGTTATTAATTTATAGGAAAAAAAGCAATTTATTTATGTTTAATTACTTTGCAAATCTCTTAATTATAATACTTTACAATTCATTAAAAAATACTATAATAATAATAATAATAATAAATCATTAATTTGGTTTTTAAATTATCACATTTTATAATACTGAGTAATGTGAGATATAGTTGAGTGACTTTATAATAAGTGAAATGTGATATAATTTAGCATACCACAAATAGCTGGCATGTTTTTGTCCCATTCATTATAAGTACCTAAAATATCGATCTAATGTGTTGGATTGAATGGACAAGGAACTGACGTATAGGACAAGTGAAACATGTGCTCTATTTTTGCCCGTGAGTTTAAAATCTGTTTGGAAGAATTAAAGATGGGGCAATTTGGGGAGACTGTGTTTTCAATTCATCATTTGTATAATAGTCATTTATAATATAGATATACTATTTTGACATCAGTTTTTTTATATTAAACCATATATATTATATATATAGTATTCATACTGTCAACAATATTTTATTTTTATATTATTTTGATTTTTCTATCTATATATATATATATATATATATATATATATATATATATATATATATATATATATATATATATATATATATATATATATTCTGTTTAATAAAATATTATAACTTATTTAATACAATTCATAGTTTACTTAATATAGTTATAAAATAAAGATTGATTAATTGAATATTATAAATTAGTTAATATAATTTATACTGTAATTTGGTTTTAAAGTATTCTGATATGAAAAATTAAATTTTACGTGATAAATTAACTTTGATTAATATTATGTACGAAGTTGATTAATATAGTTCATAACCTGATTAATTAATTCAAATATAATAAAAATATTAAATAATAAAGTAAAATTGGTTAATGAAGTGTCAAAACCGGTTAATATATTTATAAGTTAGTGTTAAAATATGGTTAATAATATGTATTTTATCGGTTAATGAAATAATGAAGTTGGTTAATGAATTATAAATAAAATAATTAATTAATAATGTATATTTTTGTGATTAATACAATTATGAAATTGATTAATGAAACAATTATAAAATAAATTTTAAAAAAATATTTTTTTTTACAAAAATATTTTTTTAAAATAATATTATTTTTTATAAAAAATTATTCATCGTATAAATATAATAATATATAAGTATTAGGTGTAGATTTTGATATCAATGTAGCCTATTTGTTCTCATATTTACCTTGAAGCATCTCTCTCAAGAAAACGCCAAAATTTAAAATGAGATTCAAGTGTGGGGTTAAGTTTTTCATAGACAAATAACTCATATTCTCACTGGCTTAGGCTTTGATTGTTTTGGGTGATTAGACAAAGAGAGTAAGATGGTAGAACATGTATTTGTTTCTTAATAGAATATGTATTTGTATATAAGTTCTATATCAATTTCTTAATAGAATATGTATTTGTATATAAGTTGTATATCAACCGAAACATGTAATGAATTATAAATACTTCATAGTGAAAGTGTCTAGGAGAGATCATGATGATATAAAAGTTAGGCAGTAGAGTAATTGGACAAAATTTTTTGGGAGCATGGGAGGTTATTTGAATGTGTGGTGCTAATACAAGGAAGGGACTAACGAATGAACGAGAATACTGCGAATGATGTTGTTAATGGTGGATATTTTATGTTCTGCTTTGTCATTTTGTGATGATGTTAAACATATCTACGAGTTGGTATATAATTATTTGGACTCGGAAAATAAAGTTGTCTTGTTTTATTGTGAGTGGTATGATCCAACTAGAGGCACAAAAATAGACAAGTCATATGGTACTGTTGAGATTCAAATGAACCGGAGATACAAAGAGTATGACCCTTTCATAATGTCACATATTGTTTGACAAGTTCATTATGTTCCTTATCCTTCATTTGTAATACGTAAAAAAGGATGGTGTGTTGTAATAAAAACAAAACCGATAGGTCATATTGAAACTGACGATCTAGTGGAAGATGTTGCCTACCAAGTTGATGATGTTGAGCAAATTAATGATGTGGTTGCAGCTGAAGACATTACAAGTTTGCCTGATACAACTGTTGAGGAACATCAAGTTGATGCGTCTATATTGTTGGTTGATAATAATGTGGATGAAGAGAATGATGAAGAGTTTGAATCTGAGGACAATATTACATCAGATGATAAAAATGATATGGATAACGAGCATGAAGATTTAGATTAATTAAACCACTTAATGTAATATTAATTGAACATGTATATATTGAATGTGTTAATGAATATCTATTGATGTTAATGACTTTATTATCTTTGTTTATGAAAATATATATAAATAGGTAAAATGCCACCTAAGAATAAGGATAGCGGTAAGAAGTCTCAACGTCCGAGGGTAGTAACATGTGAGGCTCCTCACTCAGCCATGTGTCCCCCCGCCCCCTCAGAGTCAGGTTGATCCTATGTCCCTGGCCAATACTCAGGGTTTTGTCCCATTACTCTCCTCTCATACATTCTCGTCTGGAGTACCTGTATCTTTTGTGCCACCTGGAGGCCCCGGTTTTCCTTTCCCACCGACTCAGATACCATCATCCTTCCAGCATACGGGAGGATCTAGTTTTCCTTTCACATCGACTCAGATGCCTTCATCTTTCCAGCAGACGGGAGGATCCAGTTTTTCATTCGTATAGACTGGTGTGCCCTCATCCTTCTAGCGGGCATGAGGACCCAGTTTTCCATTCCTATAGACTGGCGTGCCTTCATCCTTCCAGCGGGCGGGGGGGGGCTTTCATATCCCACACAGATGTCTTCATCCTTCCAGCAGCCCACATTCCAGACATACTGGAGGATCCAATCCACGCCCCACAGCGGACGATCCCCCCCACGCACGCACAGTCAAGGATCTCGCGCCCACGCCCAGATGCATCGGAGGATCACGCATCCCACATCCCGCATATCGTAGGATCCAACACCCCACGTCCTACACATGTACCTGCACGTGAGGCTGACGGTGATGCAGATGTGGTAGCTGATGATATAGATGGAGCTGATCTTCGTGGAAGAGATGATCCGAGTGAGATTCATGTCATTGACGAGAGGTTTTGGATTTGGTCCGAAGAAAGCAAGTAAGTTTCTTATATAAACTTTTATTTAAGTACGTATTCATTTTCATTTTTTGTATAAATTTATAATTAATATTGTTTACTCAAAATCTTATTATTTAGTTTCGCGCCGAGTCGGACTGGTGTCAAGGTTGTTAACTATATAATTCAGTAGATGTATAAATCATTTTGGAGGAACTTTGACGAGGTTACAAATAAAGAAGAATGGTTTAAAAAATTTAAGGTATTGTTATTTATTTAAGTTGTAAATTTAATTTATTTTTTTAGTATTGTTATTTAAGTGACATTTTCATTATAATTACTTAACTTTTTATTTTAATGTCATACAACATTGCAGGAAAAACGTGTGTGGGATCCGTTGAATGAGAAAATTATGGAAAGAATCTATTATAGCAGAACCTCTAGAAGATTTTCTGATATAATGCGGCGGGTTAGGGAGAATTATGAACTTCATTGTAACACCCTGAATTTAATTAATTAGTTAATTAAATTATTGAAGGATTTAATTATTGGGTATAGACGAAGTTTGAGAATTTAACCGGAATGATTGGATATATCGGAGTTATGATAAGAGGCATTTTTGGATTAATACGTTGTTTGGGTTGATAAGCTGATAATCAGATAATTAGTCGGTTTAGCCAAGGGAAATATTATTGGTAAATAATAATAGTTTTATTAGAAATTAATATTAGAAATAATATTGGTATTAGTAGAATTATTAATTAAATTAGTTGAGTTAAGTCGAATTTGTGAGTGAATCGTTAAATTAATGGTCGGATGAAAATTAGTCAGAAGAATAATATTATTAGACTTTAATTATTATTTTAGAATTATTAAATTAAATATAGAAGATTTATTAATTAGAAGGATGAATTAGTATTTTAAGGGTATTAATTAATAAACTCAATTTATAATAGTGACTCACTACTAGTATTGTTATTATTTAGTAACTTGTAGTAACCATTATAAAAGGAAAAATAAAAACAAGTGGTATGGAAAAAGGAGGAAAGAGTCACGTAGCAGAGAGGAGAAGGAGAGAAAAGAGGAATAGGGTTCCTAGCAGTGTCCATTGGCTGTCCAAGATTGGCGTTTTCCGATTGATTTTTCGAACTCCCTTCGATCCAAAGGTAAGGGGTGGGGTTCGACTTATATAATCGATTGTATGATAGTTTTTATGTGGGGTTTAGGGTTATATAATTTTACTGCTGATTGTGTTTTGCTGCGATGAATTCATGTTGCTGGAATTTGTTGGAATTGTTTATGTTAATTCCATTGATACTGTGATGATGATTCTTGTGTATTATAATGCGAGTAGTAATTTATTATAGGAGGATATATGGAATTCTGGATGGAAATTGCTAACAATACGCAGAATTGGAACATTAATGCAAAATTGCCATGGGAAACAGAGACGGTCGCCCAGCAGCAGGTGAAGAATTGGGGACGACCGCCGCACTATTTGAGAAAACAAAGAGATGATTGAGAGAAGGGACGATCGTCCCACGCTTAGAAGCAAAATGTGTGGGCTCCACCAGCAAGGGGAGGCGACCGCCTCAGACCCAGAGGGTGGGCGCCTCACACTTTTCCCCTTTGTCCCTTATAGCCACGTGAAGGTTGTGTGGCATGGTTGTTCTAGGCAATTGTTATCTAGGGATTTTCTTGGATTTTTGGATAAAGTAATTTGATGGTAGTGTAAATTAAAGATACATGATAGTCATAATAGTAAATCAAGCATGCTAGTAGTATAGAAGAATAAAGCTTAGCAGATAATTTATGCAGAAGCAAGAATGTTAAATAGCTAGCAGACTGAGAAATCAATATCAGGTAATAGAAACCAGTACAGTGGAATAAAATAAGAAAATGCAGGTAATGGCTTGGGTTGGTTGAAATAAAATTGACCGAATTAACTAGCTAAGTAGAAATAATGCAGGAAGTAGAAACAGTGCAGAAAATTAGACAGTTAGTCAAATTAAGTGGTAAAATTAGTAACTCGGAATTGGACGAAAATTTGCAGGGCAGTTCGCGTATACGGGTAGTTAAATAAAGTTGTGTCATTTGTTGAATTTCGCGTAGATTGCTGTATTTTGCAGGTACTGTCGGAACAAGTTGTTTGGTCCCCGAATTGGACAATTTTGGGTTGTAGGCTTGAATGGCCAAAGTCGAAAGTTGAAGTTGATTGTGTTAATTATAAGTTGCATTGTTGTTGATGTTGTTAATTGTTGTTGAAGTTGAAGTTGATTGTGTTAATTATAAGTTGCGTTGTTGTTGATGTTGTTAATCGTTGTTAAAGTTGAAGTTGATTGTGTTAATTATAAGTTGCGTTGTTGTTGATGTTGTTAATCATTGTTGAAGTTGAAGTTGATCGTGTTGATTAAGTTGATGCAGTTAATGCATGATTAAGTTGTTGTTGTTTTAATTTGTTGTTGATGTTGTGTTCTTTGTATCATACATAGCATTTACATTACTAAGTTGGCCTGGATTGGCAATATTTATGTTGGAGCTATGCTCACCACGTTGGCCTGGATTGGCACAAGTTGAAAGTTGAAGGCTTATGCCTTGTTGAATGCCTCGATAACCTGACATAATTTTAAGTTGGGAGTTTACTCCAAATGGATCCACATGCATTTGCATAGTCGAGTCTCATTCGAGTTGCATTTTGAAGTTGTTGTTGATTATTACGTTGTTTTGTAGAATGTTGTATTATGTTGGTTGAAGTAGTAACTATTATATGATTCCTTACCTAATATATGAATTATCATACTTTTGCTTATATTTTTCGATATCTCACCCTTTCTATTTTGTTGGTCGTTACCTTTATATTGGTAACGTGTAGGTATCCCAGTCAAAGATTTAGTTGTTGTTAGTTCGAGTTTGGTAGTCGCTCTGATACGTAACACTCGGAGATGAATGCTAGTTGTTTAGTTGTTTTGGATTTGTTGTTGAATAACCATGTTGATACATGAAACATAATTGTTGATTTTAAAATGGTTTTAAGTTGAAAAGTTGTTATAGCTTCCAAATTGAATAATGTAGTTCCACTTATTAGTATTAATAGAGTTAAATTCATGTTGTTTAAGTTCATCCGAACTTATGTGTTATGTATCTGTGATAGCATGTTGTTGTTAAGTTGAATTGTAATACTCCAATTGGTTGTTGAAAAGAATTTTGTAACTCTGATTTTCTTAATAATTATCGGGGTAGAATTGGGGTGTTACATTCATGGTATCCGTCCTAACTGGATAGGCGTAAAGGTTTTTGGCGAACTTCTTACATATTTGGATTCGCCAGAATTCAAGGCTAAATCAGAAACTTTTAAGAAGATGAGGGCATCCGAAAAGGGGGAATGTGTCAATACTGTTGGAAGTATAAGTACTGCGGAGCATGTCCGGCGAATGGTAAAAATTACTAATTTTTTAAGTTATGTTTTTATTCATAATATTTTTTACTAATTAATTTTAATTTTATTATTTAGACTAAGGAGTTGGGGAAACCACCATTGATCATTGAGTTGATTACGAGGACTCGGACAAAGAAATCGGGAGGTTTTGTCGACGAGCGCACGAAGAGAGCTTTTGTAAGTAATTTAATTTATGTTTTTTTAAAATTTAATAACAAAATTTGTGACGTTATTTTCACGTGGCAATCTATAAATTGTGGCATGAATATCATGTGGCAACTGATAATTGCCACGTGAAAATCACGTGGCAATTCATAAGTTGTGGTGTGAAAATCACGTGATAACTTTTTAATATATTTGAATTTAGTATAATTTAATATATATGTAAATATTTTTTATATTTTATTATTGAATGTATGTGTAGGATGATTATCAGACATTGCTTGCACTTTTTTTGGAACACAATCCTCAATATAGGCCAGTAGAGGAGGAGCTGCTTAATGGTGATATTGATTTCTATATTTGGAATGAAGTAGTTAGTGGAAAAGGGCCTAATGGTTGCTTTTTTGCGGGTGGAAATTTGGCGGCTGGCTTGAGAGTTGGTGATCGTAATCTGTTTCAACGACTTAGAGATGGAGAGGGAGAGTCACGTCAACCGAATCTGACACAGGATTAACTTGAAACAGTAAGACAATTTGCGGCAAGTGAAGTGAGACGCGAAATGGAGGCCCAAATGACGACAATGAGGCAAGAGCAGGAGCAGCAAATGGAGATGATGCGGAAGAGACAATCTGATATGAAGGAGCAGATGAGACAGTTTATGCAAGGTGGTGGAAATCAAAATGTTCCTGATCAACAACCGGATAATGACGGAATTGATGATTTTGATCTTGATAATTATCCGGGTGAAGATGCCCTGTGAAAACATTCTATTTATTTTGTTTTTAAATTTGCATTTATGTAAGATATTTATTTTTATCATTTTAAATTATTAAGTTATATAAAATTTTATTATATGAATTCATTTTATAAAATTTTATTATTTGAATATATAATAAAATAATATTATTATAATAATTTTAATATATAAATTTTATTATATAAATTTTATTATATAAATTTTATTATATAAACTTTTATATAAATTTTATTATATAAATTTTATTATATAAATTTTATTATATAAATTTTATTATATAAATTAATTAATATAATAAAATTATTACTATATAATATTTTTAAAAAATAAACGTCAAACGTAGCGACGTGGGTTACATGTCACAAAGTTGTGACATGTTTCTCACGTCGCTACTAAAATTGTTGCATGTCTGCCATGTATGTTCCCTATATAACTATGTTGCGACGTGAATACCACGTCACAACTTTGTGACATGGGAAACACGTCGCAACAAGTTTTCCACTTGTTCCCCAGCGAGATAAATACTCACGTCATTGTTTTTTGTTTGTGACGTGATTTTAAAGTTTGTCACGTTACTTTCACGTCGTAAATGAGCTTTTTTTTTTGTAGTGCATATTCATATTTATTATCATATTAAAAATATTTAACAGTTTAAAAAAATTATGTGAAAATAGCACTATAAAGACTATATATATATATATATATATATATATATATATATATATATATATATATATATATATATATATATATATATATATATATATATTTCATTAAATATTATCGTCAATGTGGGACTTATATATAAATATAATATTCTATTAACAAATAAATATACATATTCTGTAAAAATAATAATTACTATCATTCAAATACAATTAGTAATAACTTAATATCATGTAATTATAGAAGAAAAAAATACTAAATAATTTTCCTCTATTTTATTTAAATGAATATTTTAAATAAAAAACTATTTTAAATAAATTTGTTTTAAAAAAGTGTTTCACTAAATACGAGAAATATGTCATTTTTTAAAATTAACTTGTCGTTCACTTTTTCTTATAATATTTTAAATTTAAAATAATTAATTAGTTAATTATAGTATTTTAAATACATCTAAATGAATCGTACATATAATAACACAATGGAAAAGATACATGACTATATTTAAAAGATACGGCGTGCTATGTTGATGAAATATGGTTGCATAGTTGTCAAATTTGTTGATAGATTCATAAACTCATACAAGTTTGGTGAAATAAAATTGATTTGTATCATATCTCTAAAGTTTTGACGATTACAAAATATTTAAAGAACAATTAGGTATACTAATATATGTTCAAGTGTGCAGAATCATATACTAAAATTTATGATATAAACTTGGTATTGGCACTAAAAATGAACATTAAAAAGAAGCTAAAAGATTTTGACTCAAAAGGATTAGAACCTGAGATTCAAACTCTAAAGACTCGGACTCAAGGGGAGGTCAACTTTTTCTGAAATTCTCAGACTCGGAAGAAGCTCAACGCAAGGTTCAAGAAGATTATAATAGGTTAGTATCAGACTCAAAGTTCATTTTCTTCTTCTTCTAATTACATGCAGATGCAAACAAAAATCTCTAGAGACAACTGGAATGTAACAAATAATTCCTCTTAAAGCAAAAGGAATTCAAATGTGTTTTCAACGACATTAACCATATCAAGAAATCTTCCAACATCTATGATCAAGCTTCTTCAATACTCACTTGTGCAAGCTCTTTTCTTCAATGACTCTTTTATGTATCTCTATATAAAGAGCTGGAAAATTGAAGAAAAATAATGAATCTTTGACTATTGAAATAGTTGTTACTCTTTCAAACCAAAAGTACAAGTTTAACTGAGAATATCTTCTCATTTGTATATCTTAGAAATTCATAAGTCTTAAGAGTCTTTTTGAGTTGTATGTTGTTTGCACCTCTAGTTATATATCAAGTGTAATATTCAAACCATCTTTTATCTGATTAAGTTAGATTATTAGAAGTATCTTGCTTATGTTCTTGAGCATTTGAAGTCTCTTGCTTATGTGCTTGAGCATTAGAAGTCTCTTACTTATGTGTGAGCATTGGAAATCTTTTGCTTGTGTGTTTGAGCATTTGTGATTATAGTGAAACCATTGGAAGAGCAAGGGGATTGCACTACTCTAATTTTACGGGATGAATCAATATAAATTTGTTTGTGCTTTCTTTGTTTCACTATCTATCTTTGGGCTTGTTTTTATTCAATGAAAACAATTGCATCTGTATCAAATTCTAGACTTTGAGTTCATAATCTAATAAGATATTTTTACTTAAAGAAAGAAAAAGATAGCACAATTAAACCCCCTTGTGTTTTTCTCAACTTCAGTTAGCATCAGAGTCTGATCTATGCTCTAAACACTTAATAGTGGTACATAAAATAGTACCAAATTATGTTGTGTTGAGTATTATGCATATGTTTACACTTTTTACAGATTCCAGTAAAATCTATATATTTTTTACTTTAGCTACAAAAGAAGAAAGAATGCAAGAATGGAGAAATGCATGTGGTATCCCAAGATCAAAACATTTCGGAACAAAAATATTGATCATTGTAGAAGGTTTAGTAAAAAAAGTTAATATATTTTACTACACTTTACTTCTTTTTTTCTTCTTCAAGTTATTGTGTTGTAATCTCATAAAAAGTTTAGCAAATTTGATAGCTGAAAAAAACACATATAACACACAGTCTAATTCATCGGAACAAGAAAAACAAAAAACAAAAAGATTTTGAGTCTGCCATATCATTGTCTGAGATGACGTTAGTCACGCTCTGGTGGCGCAAATTATGTTTATCATGTTTGTTCTTTTCTCTTTGAAATCAAGGATACAATAGTATCCTAATCCTACTATAGTACAAATCTTGTCATTAAGGTGGTGAATGATCCTTTAGAATCATGTGCTGACATTGGTGGTTTAGATGTCCAGATATAGGAAATCAAAGAAGCAATTGAGCTTCTCTGACACATCATGAACTGTATAAAATTATTGGTATCACGCCTCCAAAAGGAGCCCTTTAATGTGGAGAACCTATAATCGAAAAGACATTACTTGTAAAGGTGTGCATTTGTGTGTTTATGACAGGGCTGTTGAGATAAAATTTTACTGTAATATTTAACAATTCATTTTCTCATTTTCTCTGCTTAGATATTTCCATCTCTACATACAAGTTAACATGCTCACACACACTAAATGAATGGCTACAAGTGTGACATTATTTTTCATCATATGTTATCTAAAATGAAATTTGTGTGCAATTTTACGATTCAGCATTTGTAGTCCTTGTAAATGTGTCTTTGAATAGAGTTTAATTTATTTTTAATTATTTGATTCCGTAGCATATGCTACTTCAAGTGGCTTTGATACATACACAGTTAATTGTGGCTAATATCATATAGTTTCTTAACATGCGTCATTTCTTAGCATTTTCCTATTATATATTGTTGTAGGTGTTAAATACATGCTAGGACCCTGCATGTTTTAGAGTGCTTATTTCACCATGTATTTTCATTAAACTGTTTATTCATCGTAGATATTAAATATCATCGTAAATATATTAATTTATTTTAATTTCTATAACAAATTGGTGAGAATTTAACGGTTCACATATGTAATCGTGCAGATGTACGGATATCCCACTCATAATTTTGTATATATTAAAAGTATGTATTTTAAGACTAATTTGAAGATTAAAGTAATTAATTATTGTTAGAAATTAAGATGTACTAGTATGAAAATGACAATAATCAATTATTTTCCTAAACAATGGCATGATAGTGTTTTCTATAATAAAGTCTTTCACTCTTCTAAAGAAGAATTACACTTAAATAAATAAGTCCTTACAAATAATTAACAAATGCTTCAACTTTTTTTTTTTACTTTATTTCGCGGTAACAGTTCGATCCAGAGTGAAGAAGGAATTAAATTGAAAAAATTTAAATTTATTGACCAATCTTGATCTCTTTGAACATTAGAAATACATTAAATTTTAAACTCGTCTTCTTTTTAGATAAGAGACTACACATCTAGCTCATCACTAACATGAATTAGCTTTTTGTTCACCATTTCCTAATCAGGACGATCTTTTTCTCTCAAAATATGCACTTCAGGATAAAAATATTCCGCATATTGCAATGCATTTTCTAAATATACATGAACGACAAAGAAACCATCTTCCACTTCATTCATATACTCCTTAGCTAAGGAAATATTTTCAAGATGCATCTCTTGAAGGTCGCCCCGGTTTTCTCGCAACCTTCTCGGGATTCTTTCAAAGAGGAATCCAACTCCTCTACCACCTTACAAGAATAATTTAGCGCCTTCTTGGCTTTAGAATAAGCAAACCAAGCCCTGAACAATGTTATCCATGCAAGAGTCAGAGCTTCGTCTTTCTTCTTCCCCACCTGGACAAACGACTACACCTTAGAGATCTTCCAAGTACCAATTTTGTTCTATTATGAGAGCATTGCCACATTCTTGGAGCACTTCATTTCCCTTTTGAAGACGGTCAAACAAGAAGACTCATCCCCTCCCAGTAATGTCAAACACCAAGATGGCTAAGGCTTATCGAGTATGATACACCACTTTTGTTAATTCCTTTTGGCGAATGGCTTCAACCTTGCTCAAAAAGTATGTGTAATCCTATTCAGAAATAAAAGCTCAAAATTCCCATATCGTTCATGGACTATGGCACACAAGGAATGAATTCGAAGCCACCAGAGTCGACGTAACTCTTCATGCAGAGCCATGTCCCCTAGGTTGAACTCCCCCAATAATTATAGCATTGGTAGCACCCGTCGGGATAGGTATGCCCAATCTTCATGACAAACCAACCATAAATTCTTTGTCTAGGCTTTCCACCTGCTCGCCCGACGAATGTCTCGCCTCACGTTTGTATGATGTTCGCCCGACGAATCTGCTCGAACCTGCAACTCTGAAACTGCAATCTCTACTATTTTCTAGCCCTTCAAGGTCTAATTTCAAGTACAATAGTCACCTAATATGCATCACAATCATCATATATCAGAATTTAACAACAACACATCAACATGTACACGTCAATTATAGGTCATGGAAAATCAAACATCATTCTCACTAAATCATTCCATACTCATTCATCATCAATTTACTGAAACAAAAAAAAACCTATGGCTACTCTACCCCCATACCAATCATAATCAACCAAAATCACCCATCCTTACCTTGTTACTCCTAGCAATCGACTTCTTCAATCTCTAATGGAGGATTGTCTCCTTGGTTCCTCTGTGCCCTAGCCTTTTTATGTTGTTCTTCAATTTTTTCATGAATGACACAGGCTGATACCTTATTCCTTATTTTATTTGTTAACCTTAGACCCTTTATATGATATTCCCCTTATACCCTCACTTATCCTCCTACAATTACCATTATGCCTTAAATTTATACACATCTATTGTTCTATTTTGTTTTATTATTTAATAATAAATCACATTAAACTATTATTTTATTAATTTGAAATAATTTTCATCCACATTAATATTCTACATTATTATTTTAATTTTATAAACCATCTAAATACAAATTATTTAATCCAAATGATTTCTAAGTCAACACCTACATCTCACTAACTTCCAACAACATATCAACATAAAATCACATAATATTCACAATAATCACAAGAACATAATTCTAGATTTTGAGGTGTTACAGAGTGTATGGAGCAATAACCTCATGCTCAATTCCATTATGCTCACATAACTTATAGAACTTTGTAGAAGTATACTCACCTCCACCGTCAGTTCTGAGAACTTTCAACTTCTGACCACTCTGTTTCTTAGCCTTCACCTTGAACTTGTGGAATTCGATAAACGCTATATTCTTAAACTTGATGAGTGTTACCCATCATTGTTGTAAACTCATCCAAAAAGACACGAAAATATACCAAATGTCTTTTATTAAAACAGTTCTTCCATTCTTTAGTCTAACTTTAATATTTCTCATACCTTTTGCATTAAGGTACTTATCATCATCCCACAAAGCTTTTAATTTTGGTTTGTGTACGTATGATATATATACATTCAATTTAACTATATCTCACGCGATGCGGGACTTAGTGTCCCACACATTGTGGGACTTAGTGTAGGTATTTTTCATCCATCAGGTAAACACACAGTGTAAGTGCAGGAAGTTTCATGAAACTCAGTTGTTACCATCAGAGGAACAAGTCCAATGACCAATATTTTTCTAACATTTAAGTTCCATGAAATTTAGTTGTTACCATTGAGAGAAACAAGTAAACTACTTGTGTGTACGATATATTCGGGACCATAGCCTATATATATGATGATGGCCAATTAGAGTTCCCATTATTTTGAAATGGGTCATTCCGATATTCACTCATATTTGTGCTCATATCTAATTAGTTAATTAACTAATTAATTAATAAAAATCTAATTAGCCTTTTAAATTGTATTTTACAACTTAATAAATTAAGGCTCTTACTTTAATAAATAATTCATATAATTCATATAATATATTTATCTACGTAATAATTATTGAAATATAATAATTAAATATAAAATATAAAATATCACATACACAAAATCAACCTTGAATAAGTTGGCCCAAAAATACGATGATGGAAAATCAAGTGGAATGATTTAAGTGTCCATATCAATCGAAAATTGACAATGAATCAAACACCGTTGATGGAGGGAAACATGCATGAAGAAACAAAATTATTAACATAATTGTAAAAATAATACAACTTCGATTTAATAGATATTTAGAAAGATAAAGAGTGAGAGAGATAATTTTTTTTAAAAAATTAATATAGTCATTATCATTAATTTATACTTTTATATTAAATCATATCATTTATTTAACTTTTCTTATCATCCAGTGCAAGACAAGTTTACATTTTGGGACTTCAAACTAAAGTTATAATCCAAATTGATACATTATGACTTAAACATCAAGCAATAAATCAAAGTTACATATCAAGATGTTAGTAAAATAGTTTATAAATTTCATCAAACAAGCTTTTTGTATCTTGTGTTTATGGGATAGATGCCAAAGACAGATGAATATCATGGCCTATTTAAAGCCATAATATATAAAATTCAAAACGTCGACAGCAGGGTTCGAACCTGCGCGGGCGAAGCCCAACAGATTTCAAGTCTGTCTCCTTAACCACTCGGACATATCGACTGATGTTGATCCAGTATTACACAAGAATTATTAATAGGTTATCTATTAAAGATAAATGATCGTTCCTTTAGTTTTTATCCCAATGGAGTGTTGGTGGTTGATATTAAAGCTTAATGTAAACATGTACGTCAACGACCCTCTCTAGTATTTTATTTATTTATTTATTATTACTACTTAAATATATTGAGAATGTTGACTACTTATAAAATTTTAATGTTTTGTTTCATTTCTCTCTTTTTCAAGCCATAAGTTGAAAAGTTGATTACATATTTTTAGGCTACTCCACTTATGCTCAAATTCTTGCATAAGATAAGATTGCGTACAAAATAATGAGAAACGATAAATAAAAAAAGTAAAATTATTTTTACAATGTATTAGATTTATATTGCAAATATTTATTTATAAAAATATATATATTTATAGTTATTTTATTATATTTAAATGAAGTATATTATTCAACTCTAATTTCATTTTTTTCATACAATTACTGCCGAAGAATAAATTATCACAATCACTTGTTAGTATTTAAATAAAGTATATTATTCAACTCTAGTTTTATTTTTTTCATATAATTACGCCGAAGAATAAATTATCTCATTCACTTGTTAGTGTTTTAAATCTTTCAAAAAATGTTAAGTACAATGTTTTATGTGTTGCATGATGTCAAAACTATAATAACTTTAATATTTATGTGTATTGAACGACATATCTGAGTCTTTATGTGTAATTTTTCATTAGGGAATTTAAAATGCATTTAGAACATATTTGGAAAAGGTATCGATCACTAAAAATTGGTTTATGCATGTAAAACAAGTCCATGTGTCAACACATACGATGGATGAGTTGACACATGGGGATCAATATTAAATCATGTAAGTGTGTATTTGGATTGGCTGCTAGAAGTCTCATAATCAATTCTAGAAGTGTACAATTGATTCTGGATAATTTTAAAGTGTTTGTTTTACCAAAAGTAGAATCGATTCTGGCTCCAGAATTGATTCTAGATGAATTTTACACTGAAATTTATTATTCAACTCACTTTTACATAAATGTATCCAAACATACTGCTAAACTCAATTCTATTAAATCAATTCTATCAAACTCAATTATGCTAGAATCAATTATGTCCACCGCCAATCCAAACGCACCCTAGGTCTTGTTTCCATGTGTCTACACATACAACTCTTCAGGTCGACGCATACTGGAAAAATTAGGTCTATGTGGTGACACATACTATTTTCAGGTCGACGCATGTACCTCATTTTTAAAACTCATAGTTTCTGTTTCTTTGTGTTGACATATGACCTTGAACAGGTTGACGCATATCATTACATGTGTCAACACATGACTTATATGTGTTGACACATGTTGTAGTTTTTCTTAAGGTTTGTCCTCAAAGACCATAATCTTAATTTTGGGGTTTGCATAAGATTTCGCAAATATTAGATTCAATTGAGTGAAAGCTTTGAAGAACGGGGGTTCTTGCAAAGGAGTAGCGTGAGATAGTGAATCAATTGGTGTTAATGGGATACTTGGTCGAGTTCAAGATCAAAGGAAGAGAAATGGTTAAAATCAACATCAAACATCGGGTTTATAGGGTTGCATTGCTATATTTCTCTTGTAATCCTCTTGAATTCAACTCTCTTGCTTCCAACAATCCTAGTCAATAAGTTATAGAAACCGACTAAGTAGAAAAAGAAAACAACCATTTTCTTTTCTACACTATTATTTCCAACAATCTTGGACAACAAGGAGTACGCTTCACACAATCTTACTTCCAACAATCCTAGAAAAATAATATGTGATACAACAGGAGTTTTGAGTAAATAAGTTTGTAGTATAATTATCACTTTGAGTGATATATCAATGTACTCGATCTTCCCTTCGAATGACAATGATTCACATATACTAATGTGTTAGATTTCTCAAGTATTTTCTGGTTTAGATGATGTGAAAATAACTTAAATTAAAGTTGGAAACTTGAAATGTGGATTATGAAAATTTAAGAGATTTAATTGGAAGAGGTGAAAAATAATTTGAAATTTTATGTATTTATAAGTGCGTTACACCTCGATTAAATACGGTAAAGTTATGAAAAAATGCCATGAACAAATGCCAATATAAAATAAAATGGTTCCAGGAAGTGGTGTAAGAAGAGGTGTTAAAAAAACTACTGGTTTTTCAAATTCGCACTGGTGAAAATCGATTGCACCAAGATGTAAATTGATTGCACAAAGGCAACGTTAACAATTTTAAAAAAACTGACAGCATGCAATCGATTTACATAATTATGCCATTGAATTCAAAGTTAAAAACTTGAAAAATATGCCTCGGGCTTTATGTTATGAACAAGAATAAATTATGCACTGAGTGTTTGATTACTTGAGCATCCAAGACTTTAGTGAATGTAAGTATTGTCATTATATCTTCTTGAAATGTAAAAGCTTGAATCCAAAATCTTGAATTATGTGGCTTTATCTTTGAAGATCATCTTTTCCTTATTGCCACTAATAGATTTGTCTTCATCAAAACATATTCATCATAGAGAAGCTTGAATTCACAGATATTTCAAAAGAAAGTATATCTCAACAGTCCCTTAGAAAGGTATGTAACCATGTGACTTTTGTTCCAGGAATTGAGGCAAAGGAAATTGATAAAGTTATCATCAAATAATATTGGTCTCTTGTTATGCAAGAACATTTAAATCAATCTCAAGCTTGATGTTCTTTTTTAAATGTATTGAGAAATAAAACAAGACTTGTTACGAAATTTTACAATCACAAGAATGCATAGATTTTGATGAAACTTATGTCCTAGTAACTCGATTGAAAACCATAAGGGTGGTTCTAGCCTTCTCATGCATTTTATTTTTCAAATGGATGTAAAGAATGCATATTTGAATGGCTACATCTAGAAGTTTTTCTTAGTTATGTTTTCAAAATAAAAAAAGCTCTCTACGATCCAAAACAAGCTCCTAGAGATTAGTTTGACAATTTGAGAAATTTTCTTTTTGAAAACAAGTTTCTAATACAAAAGGATGATAGTCACATATATTAAATTATGTTTTGTTCTTAACAAACATATTATTCTTTTAATTAATATAAAATATAATATACTTTTATTTTATTTTATTTTAAATATACATATATAATATATTCTACTTTTAATGTATAATTTGTTTTAAAAAAATAATTTTTCTATTTAAAAAATATATATATAATATATTTCGTTTTTATTATATTTTATTATAATTATATTTTTAAAATTAATAGTATTTTATATACATAACTATTATATTCATCTTAATGTTTTTTATTAATATATATAATATTTTGTTTTTCATTAAGATAAAATATGTACTTTTTCACACATATATAATGTTTTTATAAATATATTATGTCTTTAAAAACAATAATATAAAATATGTACTTTTTGTTATTATAAAAATATATATATATATATATATATATATATATATATATATATATATATATATATATATATATATATATATATATATATATATATATATATATATAATTTTGTTTTATTTTCTTTATTATATTCTACTTTACTTTTTATTTTTTTACAAAATAAATATTAAAAGGTTAATCGATAAGAAAATATTTATATGATTTCGTTTTAAATTAATATATTAATATATTATTATAATAACCTAATTAATCTATTACAAAACATAACATAATATTTAAATAGATAATTAAAAAATAAATTATTCTATTAAATTTACAATTAAAAAAATAACAAAGATACTTCTTCTTTAATCTCCTTCTACCTTCTTCTCCTTTAACCCCTATTCAATCTTCTTCTCTTCAAAACCTTGAGAGAAAAATTAAACCCAAAATCAGCTTGTATGTGTATTCATACGAATTCATACGATAAGGGTGTGTGGAACACCATTATCAACGGTCCAACTCAAAATACATTGATCGATACTAATGGTGTTGTCACACCTAAATTAGAAGTACAATGGAATGATGATAAGAAAAAGTGGGGTTACGATTGGAAAACACAAACTATTCTCATATTCGTTCTTGGTGTTGATAAATTTTATCGTGTTTCCCATTGTAAAATTGCTAAAGTTATGTGGGACATATTGCAAGTTTCTCATGAGGGAACTAATAAAGTCAAACAAGTTAGAATTAATACATTAAATCAAGAGTTCAGACTATTTCACATGAAGCGTGGCGAAACCATTGCCGAAATTAAAAAGAGGTTCTCTCATCTCATTAATCGTTTGAGTGCACTTGGGAAACCGGTTTCCAATGAAATTGCTACTAAATTTTTTTCGAGGTGTCTTACTTGGAATTGGCAACCAAAGGACATGAGCAAGAACTCACTTACTTGGAAAAACTATACATGTATATTATTTATTACATTATTATTTGACTTAAACACACATTTGGTCCTGTTCCAGGCCACCCAAAAGCCATATTAAATAGCTAAGGCCCAATCCACATCAAGTCTATTCCACTCGTCCCAAGGTATAAGGTCAATATTCACAAGAGACAAGGCACACAATCTAATCTCCGCTTTGACACAATACTCATCTTGAATATTGAACTGAGTAGGGAGTTTATGGGATAAACATCCATGTCCATCCCGTTTCACAATTATGGAGATCATCACCACCATTTCAAGACATCAAATTCATCATCTTTATATATTTCTAGTTCCTTAAAGGAATAGTGAGATGGTCTATAGGAATCCATCACATTCAATTTAGACGCTTATCGTTTGAGCAACAACCCACCAGATTTCCAAATCTTTGATTTTCCTTAGGATATCCCTGAAGAAGAAGAACTAGTCCTAGATCCAGATCCAGATTCACACTGGAAGCACCAAAAAGTGAAGGCATTCCTGCATAATTGATACAGCCTAAGTGCATTTTGCTTAGCTAATACATCCTAAATGCATGTTTGTGTATCTGATACAGACTAAACGCATGTGTGCCTAGATAGAGTACCCCATATTCAGATCTAGCCAATCCAATGTCGTATGTGATGGAGCCCAAAGACATCCACCTTAATTCGAGCCAAGCCAAAAGGCAGGGATGAATATCCTACCCTTGGTCGGGGAATAATCCTCTATGACATAGAGTGTGATAAAAAAAGAGAAATCTCACTTGCCATACCAATCACAAGCCCCTTCATAGAAAATACTAACAACACACTTAATACACCATACAAACCAATAAGAAACTATAAAAAAAATGCTAAATACAACTGACAACCTTCACCATGCTATATTGCGAATCACGAAGACCATTGTTAGATAAGTTAGAAGAGAAAATTAAGCACCTCATTTCAAATTGGAATCTCGTTCACTTATAAAAGCAAGCAAGCAGTGTTCCAGTGTCGTTACTAAAGAACATCCTTAAAGCCCGATGACCCACAAATCTTTCATTGTAGGGATACTAAGAGAACCCTAGCGTTAAGATAACTTACTAAAAACCAAATTTGCAAAATTGTAACAATAATGAATACAAGTACAAAACTCATAGCTAAATAATTCTCAAATTATTAAGCAAAGCATACTAGTATAAATATGAATTGTTTTATCTGAGGGACAATGGTTTGGAAATGTTGGTATGGGTTTTCAAATTCAATAATAATGTTGACGTTTCAGTTATTTAAGAAGTAAATAGGGTTGAGCAAGAGAAAATGAATGGATAATGATGAAATTCTATAAGATATATACTAATAAAGATGAATTCAGGTGTTATCCTGCATAAGAGGTCTGGTTTGAGACGTGTTGTCTCTAACACGTGGTTAGGTACTGACCTAGTATAAGTACTATTGGATAAGAAAGGGAATATTCCTTATTCTTTGGGACACATCAATGAACAATTAAGAGGTCCATGATCCAAGGTTGGAGGTTTGTTTGATAAGTGACTTCAAGTACAAGATATGGGGAGTGAATTATGGTATTTAAAACTCACAAATACTTTTATATTTTTCTTAATTAAGCTTAGAATTATGTTAGTATATTCCTGGGAGTAAATAGAAGTGAAATTAAAAATAGTAAATAACAAAAAATAAAGAGAGTAAGGGTTAGAGAGATTGCACCAGAGAGTTCTCCAGATTTGGCCGAACGTTCTCCTAGTCATGTCCCGAAGAGGTCTTCATGAGATTTTTTAACCCAGGATAAGCTAACAAACCATTAAAATATTTAGGCTGATCTCATTAACCAAAAATAAAGCTTTTTCCAGCAAATCTCAAGAAACCAAACATAAAGATTTTTGAATGGTTTATATCATGAACCAAACTCGATATCTCAAAAGTATCACACCATTAAGAATTAAAATGAATAACACAACCACTTACAAGATCTTCCTCAGAAGCAAAGTTTCACTCAAAAGCACAATGACAACCTCAAGTGAAAAGAAAATTTCTAGAGAGAGAGAATATAGAGATAAATTTCAAAGAAAATGTAAACCGTTGGAAAGTGGAGTGAAATGAAGTGGAGGTGAGCCTCCTTTATACATGAGTTAGAAAATTCATAAAATAAAATATTCCACGAGTCAAATTGATGAGCTAATCGATTGGCATAATGCTCTAATTGATTAGCCAAGCCATTTTTAATCGATTACCATGCCCAAATAGGAAATATGGGATATAGAGTCGTTTCAAGTTATTAATATGTTGTCCTAAATTCTTGGTTAATCACTTAGATCTTCTCCAATTTATTAGATTAATGCTATAATCGATTGGTTGGATCAAAAAAAATTTGCCTATCGACTGACACAAGTTACCAATCAGTTGGTTAGTTCAAAAATTGTTTGGAAAATTTTTTGACAGCTTTTTAATCACTTAACTTAGCTTAGAAAATATTTTTTAAGATAAAAACATTTGAAAATGATATTTTAAAGTGTGTGTGTGTGTGTGTGTGTGAGAGAGAGAGGGGGAGAGAGTTACCTTAGTACTTAGAAGTTAGTTCCTTACTTTTATAAAACTTGTGTCACTCAGACATACATGACCTAATGAGCTTTCACACTTCCTCTCTTTTATTACTTTGAGGCTTCTAAGACTTTTTCCAGATGCATCGATCATACAAGAACTTTAATCTTGAGTCTCTTTTCTTGAAGATGATTGATATAGTTCTCTGGTTGGGTTACCATTATCAGAGAGTTGAAAGATATATATTGTCACCCACTTCACCATAATTATTGAAGTTGACGTCATCAAAACATCGAAGAAGGTCTTCTACGAGATTATCAATGTTATACCTGTAAGCACATAGATCCATATTCTCCACTTTTTTGGTGTTGATAATGCATCTCTCATGGGAGGTGGTAAAAGAAACAAACAAATATATTTGAAGTGATTAAACTCCCCCTCAATTAGTTATAAAGTATACTTTAATCCCCCTTAAAGTATACTTTTTCCCTTTGGCATAATAAAAAAGGTAAAGATAATAAAGCACATAGGTCTCATGTAAAAGGAACAAGTTACCTTGTAGATATGGACACGAACAGTCCAGAGTAAGGAGTAAAAAAAATAGGATCTAAGATTGTATTTCTCCCCATGGAAGGTAATATCCAACTTTTAAATCAATCGATGGGTAAGTTTTAGAGAACTTCTTCCCCTTAATTCTTTCTTAAACATAACTCAAAAGTCTTCAGATCTTTCTAAACTGAGAGGGAGCTGTATTGTCTACTTATTTCTTGCTCATATTTATCTAAGGTATAATTGTTTCCCCTTATGAGTGTTTTGGATAACCACTTTTTAGTCTCCATAGGAGTTAGATCAGTGTTGGCTCTAGTTTTTTTACACTACTTTGCTCCATAAACACTTCAAAGTTCACCCCAAGGTTAGTAAGAAAATATGTTGACTAAGCAATTAATAAATCATTTACTATATAATCAATATGATTTTTCCTATTTTTCAATCTCTAGTAAGTGTACTACCTCAAAGTACCAAGACAATTTGAGAAACTTCCCCTTTTGAGGAAATGAAAAGTCATCATTGATTTTCTTTCTCTATGATTAGTTTGATATGAGAGTTGGTCAAACCATAGGAATGATAAATCTCATTACAAATTTACCACCTTAACCTTTCATGATCATAGTCGCTGAATAATACCATAAGCATAATCACTTTGGGCAAATTCATTGAAAAACATAATCAATGTCTTGATTAAGTCCTTAAAGGTTGAAAATGCCATAAGGTAACCACTTATTCTTGTACACTTAGGAGAGTATAAAGAGTTTTTCCAATTTCTATTTTAATATACATCATATCATAAACATCATTCCAAAAGGATTCGTTAGAAGTATCAAATCGACAAAGAGAGCATCACTACAAGAAAACAGCTCCCTTGCAAAGTGTTTTTGTGGCAAAAAATTGGCAGTTGCGACATGATAATCACGACACTACATGATTTTGACCTTTAAATAATTTAAATAACATAAAGTGTGTGGGGAGTCAGACTTTGTTTTTTTTTTGGAAAAAAGGTTGCAACGTGGAAAACATGTCACTACCTTAAAGTAAAAATAAAAAACAAAAAATATTGTAACGTTCACATGGGGGAAGATTCAAAATTTTAAAACATTATTTGTGACATGTTAAACACGTCGCAAATTTTAAGAGGGAAAATCACATTTTCGTGAAGTGATTGGTGGCAGGGATTGCAGGGAGGCTAAGTAAATAATATTATCGTTGTTGTGTTGCGACGACAATATCACGTGGCAAGGTTGCGTCGTGATATTCACGTTGCTGATTGGCTTATATAGATCAACATTTTTCTTTCTCCCCAAAAACCATTTGTTCATACTTTTTCATAAATCCTCTTCTCTTCCAATCCCTTTCTCATACATTCCAATCTCAAATCCCTTTCTCATACATTCCAATCCAAAAACAAAAAAAATCAAAAATTTCTTCCAATCTTGTATCTAAGGTAATTTAAATCAATTATTTTTTATAATTTCATTTTTATATTTAAAATATATTTTGTTTATGATTTTGGGTTTAATTTTTTTCTCAAGGTTTTGAAGAGAAGAAGATTGAATAGGGGTTAAAGGAGAAGAAGGTTGAAGGAGATTAAAGAAGAAGTATGTTTGTTATTTTTTTAATTATAAACTTAATAGAATAATTGATTTTTTATTATCTATTTAAATATTATGTTATGTTTTGTAATAGATTAATTAGGTTATTATATGAATTTATTAATTTGAAACAAAATCATATAAATATTTTGTTATAGATTAACCTTTTAATATTTATTTTGTAAAAAAATAAAAAATAAAGCAGAATATCGTAAAGAAAATAAAACAAAAATTATATATATTTTTTTTTATAGATTAACCTTTTGATTTTTTATTTACTTTTATATATATATTTTTCAAAACAGAATATAAAAAGAAAAGAAAATTAAACAAAATAATGAAAAAAATATTAAATATCTATAACAATATATAATAAATATTATATATATATATATATATATATATATATATATATATATATATATATATTATAAAAACAATTATAATAACCTAATTAATTGCACGATTATGTAAATCAATTGCATTGTGACAGTTTTTGAAAAATGTTAACGTTGCCTTTGTGCAATCAATTTACATCTTTGCGCAATCAAATTTCACTAGTGTGAATTTGAAAAACTAGTAGCTTTTTTTAACACCTCTTCTTACACCACTTCATGAAACCATTTTATTTTATCTTGGCATTTGTTTATGGCATTTTTTCATAACTTTACCGTATTTAATCGAGGTGTAACACACTTATAAATACCTAAAATTTCAAATCATTTCTCACCTCTTCCAATCAAATCTCTTAAATTTTCATAATCCACATTTCAAGTTTTCAACTTTAATTTAAGTTATTTTCACATCATCTAAACCAGAAAATACTTGAGAAATCTAACACATTAGTATCTGTGAATCATTGTCATTGGAAGGGAAGATCGAGTACATTGATATATCACTCAAAGTGATAATTATACTACAAACTTATTTACTCAAAAACTCGTGTTGTATCACATATTATTTTTCTAGGATTGTTGGAAGTAAGATTGTGTGAAGCCTACCAACCTAAATTGGAAGTTATCAACACAAGTCTAGATGACACCCAAACAAAAATGATTATGTGTAGTTTGTTTGTGTGTATGCATAGATGATGAGCAATCTTTGTATGTGTTTATATTTCATCAAGTTGTAAACGCTGCATGTATGAAGTATTTATATGCGTGTAAATTGGAGGCAAAAAGGGAGACATAGTAATTGAAAAAGAAATGCAATTTTTAAGAAAAACTACAACATGTGTCGACACATATAAGTCATGTGTTGACACATGTAATGATATGCGTCAACCTGTTCAAGGTCATATGTCAACACAAAGAAACAGAAACTATTGGTTTTAAAAATGAGGTACATGTGTCACCACATAGACCTAACATTCCTAAAGATCGACCGAAGAGTCAGTGTAGACACATGGAAACAAGACCTAGGTGCGTTTGGATTGGCGGTGGACATAATTGATTCTAGCATAATTGAGTTTGATAGAATTGATTTAATAGAATTGAGTTTAGCAGTATGTTTGGATACATTTATGTAAAAGTGAGTTGAATAATAAATTTCAGTGTAAAATTCATCTAGAATCAATTCTGGAGCCAGAATCGATTCTACTTTTGGTAAAACAAACACTTTAAAATTATCCAGAATCAATTGTACACTTCTAGAATTGATTATGAGACTTCTAGCAGCCAATCCAAATACACACTTACATGATTTAATATTGATCCCCATGTGTCAACTCATCCATCGTATGTGTTGACACATGGACTTGTTTTACATGCATAAACCAATTTTTAGTGATCGATACCTTTTCCAAATATGTTCTAAATGCATTTTAAATTCCCTAATGAAAAATTACACATAAAGACTCAGATATGTCGTTCAATACACATAAATATTAAAGTTATTATAGTTTTGACATCATGCAACACATAAAACATTGTACTTAACATTTTTTGAAAGATTTAAAACACTAACAAGTGAATGAGATAATTTATTCTTCGGCGTAATTATATGAAAAAAATAAAACTAGAGTTGAATAATATACTTTATTTAAATACTAACAAGTGATTGTGATAATTTATTCTTCGGCAGTAATTGTATGAAAAAAATGAAATTAGAGTTGAATAATATACTTCATTTAAATATAATAAAATAACTATAAATATATATATTTTTATAAATAAATATTTGCAATATAAATCTAATACATTGTAAAAATAATTTTACTTTTTTTATTTATCGTTTCTCATTATTTTGTACGCAATCTTATCTTATGCAAGAATTTGAGCATAAGTGGAGTAGCCTAAAAATATGTAATCAACTTTTCAACTTATGGCTTGAAAAAGAGAGAAATGAAACAAAACATTAAAATTTTATAAGTAGTCAACATTCTCAATATATTTAAGTAGTAATAATAAATAAATAAATAAAATACTAGAGAGGGTCGTTGACGTACATGTTTACATTAAGCTTTAATATCAACCACCAACACTCCATTGGGATAAAAACTAAAGGAACGATCATTTATCTTTAATAGATAACCTATTAATAATTCTTGTGTAATACTGGATCAACATCAGTCGATATGTCCGAGTGGTTAAGGAGACAGACTTGAAATCTGTTGGGCTTCGCCCGCGCAGGTTCGAACCCTGCTGTCGACGTTTTGAATTTTATATATTATGGCTTTAAATAGGCCATGAAAAGTTAAATAAATGATATGATTTAATATAAAAGTATAAATTAATGATAATGACTATATTAATTTTTTAAAAAAAATTATCTCTCTCACTCTTTATCTTTCTAAATATCTATTAAATCGAAGTTGTATTATTTTTACAATTATGTTAATAATTTTGTTTCTTCATGCATGTTTCCCTCCATCAACGGTGTTTGATTCATTGTCAATTTTCGATTGATATGGACACTTAAATCATTCCACTTGATTTTCCATCATCGTATTTTTGGGCCAACTTATTCAAGGTTGATTTTGTGTATGTGATATTTTATATTTTATATTTAATTATTATATTTCAATAATTATTACGTAGATAAATATATTATATGAATTATATGAATTATTTATTAAAGTAAGAGCCTTAATTTATTAAGTTGTAAAATACAATTTAAAAGGCTAATTAGATTTTTATTAATTAATTAGTTAATTAACTAATTAGATATGAGCACAAATATGAGTGAATATCGGAATGACCCATTTCAAAATAATGGGAACTCTAATTGGCCATCATCATATATATAGGCTATGGTCCCGAATATATCGTACACAAGTAGTTTACTTGTTTCTCTCAATGGTAACAACTAAATTTCATGGAACTTAAATGTTAGAAAAATATTGGTCATTGGACTTGTTCCTCTGATGGTAACAACTGAGTTTCATGAAACTTCCTGCACTTACACTGTGTGTTTACCTGATGGATGAAAAATACCTACACTAAGTCCCACAATGTGTGGGACACTAAGTCCCGCATCGCGTGAGATATAGTTAAATTGAATGTATATATATCATACGTACACAAACCAAAATTAAAAGCTTTGTGGGATGATGATAAGTACCTTAATGCAAAAGGTATGAGAAATATTAAAGTTAGACTAAAGAATGGAAGAACTGTTTTAATAAAAGACATTTGGTATATTTTCGTGTCTTTTTTGGATGAGTTTACAACAATGATGGGTAACACTCATCAAGTTTAAGAATATAGCGTTTATCGAATTCCACAAGTTCAAGGTGAAGGCTAAGAAACAGAGTGGTCAGAAGTTGAAAGTTCTCAGAACTGACGGTGGAGGTGAGTATACTTCTACAAAGTTCTATAAGTTATGTGAGCATAATGGAATTGAGCATGAGGTTATTGCTCCATACACTCTGTAACACCTCAAAATCTAGAATTATGTTCTTGTGATTATTGTGAATATTATGTGATTTTATGTTGATATGTTGTTGGAAGTTAGTGAGATGTAGGTGTTGACTTAGAAATCATTTGGATTAAATAATTTGTATTTAGATGGTTTATAAAATTAAAATAATAATGTAGAATATTAATGTGGATGAAAATTATTTCAAATTAATAAAATAATAGTTTAATGTGATTTATTATTAAATAATAAAACAAAATAGAACAATAGATGTGTATAAATTTAAGGCATAATGGTAATTGTAGGAGGATAAGTGAGGGTATAAGGGGAATATCATATAAAGGGTCTAAGGTTAACAAATAAAATAAGGAATAAGGTATCAGCCTGTGTCATTCATGAAAAAATTAAAGAACAACATAAAAAGGCTAGGGCACAGAGGAACCAAGGAGACAATCCTCCATTAGAGATTGAAGAAGTCGATTGCTAGGAGTAACAAGGTAAGGATGGGTGATTTTGGTTGATTATGATTTGTATGGGGGTAGAGTAGCCATAGGTTTTTTTTTGTTTCAGTAAATTGATGATGAAAGTATGGAATGATTTAGTGAGAATGATGTTTGATTTTCCATGACCTATAATCGATGTACATGTTGATGTGTTGTTGTTAAATTCTGATATATGATGATTGTGATGCATATTAGGTGACTATTGTACTTGAAATTAGACCTTGAAGGGCTAGCAAATAGTAGAGATTGCAGTTTCAGAGTTGCAGGTTCGAGCAGATTCGTCGGGCGAACATCATACAAACGTGAGGCGAGACATTCGTCGGGCGAGCAGGTGGAAAGCCTAGACAAAGAATTTATGGTTGGTTTGTCATGAAGATTGGGCATACCTATCCCGACGGGTGCTACCAATGCTATAATTATTGGGGGAGTTCAACCTAGGGGACATGGCTCTGCATGAAGAGTTACGTCGACTCTGGTGGCTTTGAATTCATTCCTTGTGTGCCATAGTCCATGAACGATATGGGAATTTTGAGCTTTTATTTCTGAATAGGATTACACATACTTTTTGAGCAAGGTTGAAGCCATTCGCCAAAAGGAATTAACAAAAGTGGTGTATCATACTCGATAAGCCTTAGCCATCTTGGTGTTTGACATTACTGGGAGGGGATGAGTCTTCTTGTTTGACCGTCTTCAAAAGGGAAATGAAGTGCTCCAAGAATGTGGCAATGCTCTCATAATAGAACAAAATTGGTACTTGGAAGATCTCTAAGGTGTAGTCGTTTTTCCGGTGGGAAGAAGTAAGCTCGACTCTTGCATGGATAACATTGTTCAGGGCTTGGTTTGCTTATTCTAAAGCCAAGAAGGCGCTAAATTATTCTTGTAAGGTGGTAGAGGAGTTGGATTCCTCTTTGAAAGAATCCCGAGAAGGTTGCAGAAAAACCGAGGACGACCTTCAAGAGATGCATCTTGAAAATATTTCCTTAGCTAAGGAGTATATGAATGAAGTGGAAGATGGTTTCTTTGTCGTTCATGTATATTTAGAAAATGCATTGCAATATGCGGAATATTTTTATCCTGAAGTGCATATTTTGAGAGAAAAAGATCGTCCTGATTAGGAAATGGTGAACAAAAAGCTAATTCATGTTAGTGATGAGCTAGATGTGTAGTCTCTTATCTAAAAAGAAGACGAGTTTAAAATTTAATGTATTTCTAATGTTCAAAGAGATCAAGATTGGTCAATAAATTTAAATTTTTTCAATTTAATTCCTTCTTGACTCTGGATCGAACTGTTACCGCGAAATAAAGTAAAAAAAAAAGTTGAAGCATTTGTTAATTATTTGTAAGGACTTATTTATTTAAGTGTAATTCTTCTTTAGAAGAGTGAAAGACTTTATTATAGAAAACACTATCATGCCATTGTTTAGGAAAATAATTGATTATTGTCATTTTCATACTAGTACATCATAATTTCTAACAATAATTAATTACTTTAATCTTCAAATTAGTCCTAAAATACATACTTTTTTTGCAGAAGGTATGGGAAATATTAAAGTTAGAGTAAAGAATGGAAGAACTGTTTTAATAAAAGACATTTGGTATGTTCCTGGGATGAAGAGTAATCTGATGAATGTAGGTCAGCACATTGAGAAAGGTTTCTCAGTTACTATGAAGAATAATATCTTGAAGTTGTATAATTGCAATCACAAGTTAATTATGCAATATGATCAGGGAAGCAACCAAAAATTTAAGGTGAATATGGAAAGATCTAAAACTAAATGCCTTAGTGCAGAAGGCGCTACAGGCGGTAGTGAGCTGTGACACAAGAGATTGGGGCATATGAACTTTAGAAGCTTATGACATATGAGTTCTAAGAAGCTAGTAGATGGCATTTCGAAAATTGTGAATCCTTAGAAGGCATGTTAGATATGCATGAAAAGTAAGCAATCTAGATCACCATTTGCATCTTAAGTATCCCCAAGAACAAAGCATGCTCTGAGAGCAGTATATTTTGATGTTTGTGGACCATTTCCAGAACCTTCACTTGGAGGAAACAAGTATTTTGTGTATTTTTTGGATGAGTTCACAACAATTTTGGGTAACACTCATCAAGTTTAAAAATATAGCGTTTATCGAATTCCACAAGTTCAAGGTGAAGGCTGAGAAACAGAGTGGTCAGAAGTTGAAAGTTCTTAGAACTGGCGGTGGAGATGAGTATACCTCTACAGAGTTCTATAAGTTATGTGAGGAGAATGAAATTGAGCATGAGGTTATTGCTCCATATACTTGTAACACTCCGAAATCTAGAATTGTTTTCCTGTGATTATTGTGAATATTATTTGATTTTATGCTGATATGTTGTTGAATGTTAGTGAGATGTAGGTGTTAACTTAGAAATAATTTGGATAAACTATTCTGTATTTAGATGGTTTATAATTAAAATAGTAATGTAGAATATTAGTGTGGGTGAAAATTATTTCAAATTAATAAAATAATAGTTTTATATGGTTTATTATTAAATAATAAAACAAAATAGAACAATAAATGTGTATAAATTTAAGGCATAATGGTAATTGTAGGAGGATAAGTAAGGGTATAAGGAGAATATCATATATAGGGTCTAAGGTTAACAAATAAAATAAAGAATAAGGTTTCAGTGTGTGCCATTCATGAAAAAATTGGAGAACAAAATAAAAAGGCTAGGGCACAGAGGAATCAAGGAGACAATCCTCCATTAGAGATTGAAGAAGTCGATTGCTAGGAGTAACAAGGTAATGGTGGGTAATTTTGGTTGATATGATTGGTATGAGGGTAGAGTAGCCAATGGTTTTTTTGTTTCAGTAAATTGATGATGAATGAGTATGGAATGATTTAGTGAGAATGGTGTTTGATTTACCATGATCTATAATTTAAGTGTACATATTGATGTGTTATTGTTAAATTATGATATATGGTGATTATGATGCATATTAGGTGACTATTGTACTCTAAATTCGACCTTGAAGGGCTAGCAAATAGTAGAGATTGCAGTTTCAGAGTTGCAGGTTCGCGCAGATTCGTCGGGCGAGCATAAGGCAAATGTGAGGCGAGACATTCGTCAGGAGAGCAGGTGGCAAGCCTAGACAAAGAATTTATGGGTGGTTTGTCGTGCAGATTGGACATACCTATCCCGACGGGTGCTACCAATGCTAAAATTATTGGGGGAGTTCAAATCCCTGGCCCTTTATTGGATTTGTTACTCGTTGTTCACCTACCCTCGATGTAGATGGAGGTCAGTGATTCTCCTAACTATGTCATAGTGGAAGATTCCACGTGCTCATCTCAACTAATTAAATAAATAAATTAGGCCACATAATTATTGGGACGCTGATATTTAATCAAATAACTAAAAATATTCCAACAATCTCCCACTTAACCAATATATCTTAATAATTATATCATAATTCTTTAGGCGTGCATAAAAATGCTATTTATCTTTAGATTTCAACTTTAAAATCTGGTCCACCTCTGTTCTTGCAAGAATATTTGTGTAAGTATGGTTAGGGATTCAGAGCTACAAGTTAGATTTCTTGTGCTCCAAGCCAAGTGCCTTGCTTATCTCTCAATCGAGAGCCTTATTTATAGAGGTGCCAAAGACCTCATTAATCATTGTTCTATAACGTTTGAGACCTTCCAAGTGCGTAACTGAGGCTTGTCTTTAAGACTAGAAACGTCTGTCGTTGCCAATGATGGCCAAAGCCATAACGTGCACCGTCAATAGTAAATTGGCAGTTACGTGCTTAATGATCCGACCTATGCATAACGGTCCCATATTTGGCGGGATGCTCATAACCTTCCTCATCCGAGTTATATCCCGGGCAAGTGATTCTTCGTCCTCCGGCACTATATTTATTGGCCTCTAGACGCAACCTCTTGGAGTCGGGGTGTCAGCCCAGTAGGAGCCCCTTGCCTTCTGCCGATTTAGTCATCGGCCCGAACTTGGACTAAGTAGTCGAAGTGTGGTCACACCTCGGGTAATGGATTTTATGTATGAACATAAGCCCCTCGAGAATATCGCCTTTTTAGCCCCAAAAAAACTTGTGGTCGCTAGGAAGAAACATGGATCCTAGATGAGGTATTTGTCGGCCGCGAGTAGGCTACTAATGCGTGTGTTTCATGCTCCAGATTCCCAATAGTCACCTACGGTTTTAGGTATAATGATGACAAATAATGGACTTTAAATACCAACACGCTAACCCTCTCTCCTCATAACGTCTCTTTCATTTTTCAAATTTCACTTCCTTTTCCAATTCCTCTCACAAAGTCACGGTCGCCGCTGCTTTTAATCGGAAATCGCCTTTAACTTTAACTCGATTATCACTAATATTAGGTAACCCCTTTTTACTTCCTCGTTTATTTTCCCCCTAATCTTTTCCCTTTTATTTCTTCCATGCAGAAAAAATGACCGATCTATCTGTGAAAGAACAAAAGAAACTGATGTTGCAGCTCGTGCTGCCCGGATGAGTGGTGGTGGTCCTTCAGAGGCCAAATCCAACCTGGCCGGCCTAGAGATCCGAATACCAAAGAAGAAGAAGAACGCAGGACCTAAAGGGAGTGCGTTGGAAACGGTGGTGATCACAACGTTACCAGTCAAACGACCTTTGGATGTGGGGGTGCCTGGCAAGGATCCCCCCAAAAAGCATAAAACTGTGATGACCAACGAGATTAATCAAGTTGATTGAGAAGTTTCTACCTTGATGAGAGAAGTCGACGATGGTTCGACTCGTCCCTCAGATGAAAACAAATTCTGGTCTGCTGACTTTAATTGCATGAAATTCTTATATGACCATCTCAACGCCACAAAGAACGTGAATAAGGTGAAAAACCTTGGGCCTCATAAAATTACCCAACATCTCAACTTATACCTGATGAGGTACGCTATTCTGGCCCGAGGCTTATTTGAATCTGGGAACGTCGTAGATAAGAGATACTCCGAGCTAGAAAAAGAGGTCAAGAGGTTGTCTGATAATGAGAGGTCTCTTAACGAGGAGAATTCTCACCTGAAGACCAAAGCGCATGAAATATATGAGACGGTAAAAGCTCTGGAGAAGGAACTCTTTGCAATGAAAACTAGACTTCAGAGAAATTCTGCTCTGAACTGAAAGAGGCTTTGGAGAAATCACGGTTGGGTGTTCTCAATGCCAGAGACATGGCTTTCGACTGGGCCAAAGACCAAGTTGCTTGTCTGTACCCCAAGCTTGACCTCGCCCAAGTTGACTTCTTCAAAGTCATAGTTGACGGGGAGTTAGTGAAAGCTGATGACAATGATGAAGAGGCAATGGATGAAGAACCAATCACCATGGACACTTCTCATCTCAAGACCCCCTAACTTTATATCGTTTTTATTTCTCTGTTTGAATTTGTTTTAAGTTAGTCACCCTTTTGGTGTGTGAATTTTGTATAACTTCCTGAGAATTTCCCCTTTGGGTTTTTAACTATTGTACTTTACTTTCGTTTCTACTCAATTTGCCTTTTTAATTTCTGCGCTTTATATGCATTTGTGCAAAAAGAGATTATGCCTAGATATCATCCCCCCAGTCGAGTGGCTACTTTAAAAGCCATAAAGACTTCACATGAGGGGCATTAGCTCGTTTTAAGCAAAAATGATTTAGTTTGCTTCATCATTCTATCTAGCAACTTAGCCCCCGAGCCAACTATAAGGTCGACCAGATAGAGAAGGTTTGATGCCTTGACAAGTTGCATGAATATGTTTGAGTGGTGTTACCTAAGTAACAAAGCGTGTATCCAGATTGAGGCATTGAGCCAAATTGGGGATGCAACAATGTGCAGAGCCCAAGCATAGAACCTTGACATGAAGCCGATTTGGGGATGCAGCAACGTGCAGAGCCCGAGCATAGAGCTGTGACATGAAGCCGATTTGGGGACGCAGCAACGTGCAGAGCCCGGGAATAGATCCGTGGCATGAAGCCGATTTAAGGATGCAACAACGTGTAGAGCCCGAGCATAAAGCCATGGCATGAAGCCAATTTGGGTATGCAACAACGTGCAGATCCCGGGCATAGAGCTGTGGCATGAAGTCGATTTGGGGGATGCAGCAATGTGCAGAGCCCGGGCATAGCCGTGGCATGAAGCCAATGAGGATACACCCGATACCAGTCTCCTATAGGCCCAACCGAGGTGTAGAGCCTTTGGAGGTTACACCTGAAACCTGTCTCCTATAAGCCCAGCCAAGGTGCAGAGCCTATGGCATAGAGCCGTGGCATAAAGCCGGTGAGGATACACCCAAAACCAGTCTCATATAGACCCAACCGAGGTGTAGATCCTTTGGAGATTACACCCGAAACCAGTCTCCTATAAGCCCATCTGAGGTGCAGAGCCTGTGGCATAGAGCCATGGCATGAAGCCGGTGAGGATATACCCGAAACTAGTCTCCTGTAGGCCCAACCGAGGTGTAGAGCCTTTGGAGGTTACACCTGAAACCAGTCTCCTATAAGCCCAATTGAGGTGTAGAGCCTGTGGCATAGAGCCGTGGCATGAAGCCGGTTTGGGGATGCAACAATGTGTAGAGCCCAGACATAGAGTCGTGGCATAGAGCCGATACATCCTAGTTATCTTTACACATACTAAGTTTGTTTCAAGGTGCCTCATTAAAAATCCTGGCCCTTGCCTAGGGAAAAGAGTACACCAATTACATTAGTTTACTAAATTTAACTAATAGAGCCTAAGACTAGTTATATTCTAAGTCCTAGGTATTTCTACTCCATCTATGGTCTCCGGCTTGTAATCTCTTTTCTCCAGCTTTTCTACAACCGGAAATGACCCTTCCCAGTTAGGTGACAGCTTTCCCTTTTTTGTGGGGTCAATGAATTTTTTCAAGACCAAGTCACCTTTCTCGAAGCCTCTTTGTTTTACTTTTAGATTGTATCTTTGGGTTATCCTTTGTTTATCTGCAATTTCTCTTACATGTGCGTCGCTCCTTAACTCATCTAACAAGTCGGCCTCGACATTTAAAGTCCGAACATTAGCATCTTGCTCAAAATTCTCGCGCCGCCAGGAGGGTACACTGACCTCCACTGGGATCATAACATCAGCTCCAAATACCATTTTGTAAGAGGTTTCCCAAGTTGTTGAATAAACTGTAGTGTGATACGCCCAAAAGACTTCACGAAGGTATTCCACCCATAATTCCTTGGCATCATCTAACTTCTTCTTCAAGGCATTCAGGATTACTTTGTTGGTTGACTCTGCTTGACTGTTTGTTTGAGGGTGCTTTGACTGAAATAAATTTGTTGAAAATATCGAGCTCCCTACAAAATTTTATCACAGAAGAGCTCGCAAATTGAGTTTCGTTGTCATAGACGATGACACGAGGTAGTCCAAATTGGCATATGATATTTCTCCAATAGAAACATCAGATCCTTTCTACTGTTATCCGAGCTACAACTTCGGTCTCAATCCACTTAGTAAAATAATCCACCGCCACAATATGGAAATTTAGCTTCCCGGGTGCCATAGGGAATGACCCTAATATATCATCCCCCCACTAATGAAAAGGCCACGGGGTGAGCACCGAATGCAAGAGCTCGGCCAACACGTGAATGGTGGGCGTGAATACCTGACATTTCGAGCAGAAACTAACAAAACGAACACAATCCTTCAGCATGGTGGGCCAATAGTACTCGACCCAGAGTATTTTACTTGCTAGGACTCGACCACCTAAGTGATTCCCACACACTCCCTCGTGCACCTCTTTCATGATTAGATTAATATCTTCCTCTGACACACAACGCAACATGGGAAATGCTCTCCCCATTTTAAAAGGTTGTTGTTTACTATAACATACCGAGCCGAGATCTTCTTGATTCGTGTGGCCTCTTCCTTATCATCGGGCAACACATCCTGCTGGAGATACTTGACAATTGGAATCATCCATCCCGTTTCTGCATTAATGACCAACACCTCCTCTTTTTCAATCCTTAGAAACACCAAAGTTTCATGAATAACAGTTTTGTTCATCCCCGACCCCTTTGTACTGGCCAAACGAGCAAGGAGATCGGCCCGGGCATTGTCTTTCCTAGAGATATGACAAATTTCAAAGTCTTGAAATTGTTTGGAAAACTGCATAGCCAGATGAACATACTTTAATAGAACGAGATCCTTGGTCTGAAAACTTCTGCCAACCTGTCTGATCCTTAACTAAGAGTCAGTGCGGACGAGCAAATGTGTTACTCTAACTTCCAAAGCCAACTTCATGCCCGCTATGAGTGCTTCATATTCAGCTTGGTTATTTCTAGTTTGGAAACCTAATCATAAAGAATACTCCAAAATGATATCTCCTGGCCCCTCCAGAACTATCCCGGCTGCGCTACCCTTTAAATTGGACGAACCATCCACAGAGAGAACCCATTTCATGGATGTCTCCTCTCATGTCGGGGAACTGAATTCAACTATAAAATATTCCAATGCCTGAGACTTTATGCTGGCTCGAGGAGTAAAGGTAATATCGTACTCGAAAATATCTACCGCCCAAGATACTATTCTCCTGGCCAGATCCGGCTTCTTGAATATCTATTTCAATGGAAAATTTGTCTTTACTTGGATGGGATAACCTTGGAAATAGTGCCTTAGCTTTTGTGCGGTTGTTACTAACTCCAGTTCCAGGCGTTCAATCTTTTGATATCTTAACTCTTCCCCTTTCAACACCTTGCTGACAAAATACATTGGACGTTCTCCGATCTCTCCATCTTGGACCAGCACGAAACTAATGGCACTGTCTGAGACAGCGAGATACAAGATCAACGAGACATTTTATTTAGGTCTAGACAACACAGGAGGAGCCAACAAGAATCACTTCACCTCCTGGAATGATTGCTCACATGCGTCGGTCCATTCGAAGTCGGCCCTTTTCTTGATTATTGCGAAAAAATGAATCGACTTATCACCAGTGCATGACAGAAACCGGGACAGTGCTTCTAGTCGGCCAGTCAATTGTTGAACCTCACGAATGGCAGCGGGGATCCTCATGTTAATCATCGCCTAACACTTGTCGGGATTGGCCTCGATTCCTCGATTAGTCAACATAAACCCAAAAACTTACCGACGTGTACCCTGAACGTACACTTGTCTGGGTTCAGACGCATGTTATACCTCCGTACCTCCGCGAAGGTTTCCTCAAGATTTAGAACATGCTTTCGTTCTTCCATTGTTTTGAGGACCATGTCATCCACATAAACCTCAATATTTCTTCCGATTTGTGGAGCGAACACCATATCAATAAGCCTATGATATGTTGCTCCATCATTCTTCAGGCCAAATAGCATCACCTCATAGTAATAATTACTTCGGTCAGTCATGAAATCTGTCTTTGCTGCGTCCACCGGGTTCATCCTGATTTGATTATACCCGGAGTAAGCGTCTAGGAAACTTAGCAGGCGGGAGCCGTAAACTCCATCTATCAAGCGGTCAATGTGGGGAAGAGGATAAGGATCCTTTGGGCATGCCTTATTAAGATCTGTGAAATCTACACACGTTCTCCATTTCCCGGTCTTCGTTTTTACCATGACCACATTGGATAGCCAAGTCAGGTATTGAACCTCTCCAATGAACCCGACTTTCAACAACTTATCAGCTTCATCCACAATCGCTTTCCTTTTTTCCTCACCACTCTTCCGCTTTCATTGTGACACGGGCTTAACATCAGGGTCTAGAGTCAAATGGTGACACATAATGCTCGGGTCTATCCCGGGCATATCTGAAGGCTTCCATGCAAAAAGATCAATATTCTTCCTTAGAATGTCGACTACCTATGCCTCTTCGTCCGCGGCCATATGAGTACCAAGGTGAGTAACCTCAGACGAATGAGAACCAATCTAAACCTCCTTAGTTTCTTCCCGGGGAACCAAACTATCTTCATGTGGGTCTTCCCTAGGATCAATGTCAACCACATTAACCTTGTGATCGACCGTCCCCTCAATCGGAGCTGACTTTCGCTTGATCTTCATGCTGTCCTTGTAACATTTCCGTGCTAGACCCTGGTCACCTCTAACCACACTTACTCGGCCTTCACCCAACATATATTTAATGGTGAGGTATATCGTTGATAAAGCCACCTCAAAAGCATTGAAAGAGGATCGACCAATGATAATATTATATTGTGATGGCGCGTTCACGACCAGGTATCAGACTCGTACATCTTTAGTATTCTCGTCCGTCCCGAATGTGGTTAACACCAGAAGATGGCCCAGGACTTGCACCTGTTCTCCGAAAAAACCCACCAAGGTTCCACTAAAAGGAAACAGTTCCTTGGGGTCAAAATTCATTCCTTTGAAAGCCTCCCAATACATGACGTCCGCCGAACTGCACAGATTGACTAGAACCTTTTTGACTCCCCAATCTCGGATATGAACCTCTATTACCATGGGATCATTTTCATGGAGCAAAATTCCTTTAGCGTCTTCCCGGGAAAAAGCTACGATCTCGATATCACCGTCAGCTGGGCCAACTTGTGCCACGTGCATCACTCTCCGGGCATATCTCTTTCGAGCTAAACTAGTGGAACCACCCCCGACAAACCCACCAGAGATAATGAGGGTATGTCGGGTAAGCCTTGCTTCACGAACCTCCTCCACCGCCTTCCCTTTCTTCTTCGAAGGCGACCTAGAAGTATCACCCCCCCTTCGGAGGCGGGCAACGCTTCCCAAATTGCTCTGGATTATGCTTGACGTACGATGAAAGTTTTCCCTTCTGGATCAGCCTTTCTATTTCTCAACATAGAGCCGTGCAATTTTCTATCGAATGGCCCCAAATTCTATGATAAACACACCACGCCTCTGTATCCTTTCCCATCATGGCATTCACCGCCCGAGATCTCTAAGGAATAGTAAATAAATTCATATGATTCACATCCCTCTAAATATCCTCCCTGCTTACATTTAGAGGAGTAAAGGTCTCATCGTCCTTAATCGGGCATCGAGATGGATGTTGAGACCCCATTTACCATGGATACTCCCTTTGAGGCGGGTTGTTCCGAGGTCGGGTATTTTGTTTGGTACCTTCCTCTCAAGTCTTGCCCTTCTCTTTAGCATATTGAGCTCTTTTCTCCATATTTCTTTCCTCACCCTTCACATAGCATTCTGCCAGGGTGATGATCTCAACCATGCTCTTAGTCGGCTTCTAAGCCAGAGACTCGTTGAATTCCCAGCCCGAAGTCCGTGTTGGAATGCTGCCACAAAGATTTCATGGTTGGGATGAGAAACCTTTATAGTTTCTTCATTAAAACGAGCCATGAAGTCCCTCAGTGACTTTGTCGGTAGCTTCCTTACGCCGAAAAATGATGTAGTCGCCACCTTCCTATGGAGATTTGTTGAGAATTGTTGGATTATCTTCTTATTGAAGTCTTGGTAGCTGATCATGGAGAGGCGGGGGAGGCCCATGTACCACCTTAACGCGGATTCCCTGAAAGTGCCAGCCATGAGCTTACATTTCAAAGAATCACTGGCCCCTATCAAGGCCATGGTATTTGTTGACAAAAATGATATGCTCCTGGGGGTCTGTTTTGCCGTCATATGTCGCCAGAATGGGAGGTTTAAAGTTTTCTGGGACTTGGTCGTCCTAGATGGCTTGAGATAGAGGTTGTGGCTCCAAAAGCTCTGCCTCTTGCTCGTCAATTTCTTCTTGGATCCTCTGCTGAAAAGCCTGGAAACTGTCTTGCAGTGTGTCGTTGTGTTGACGTAAATTATCGATCATGGCCAGCAACTGCGCCAAGTTTGGATGTGGCTGGTCATGCTCTGGTGTCATGGACATTGTTTTTTAATTCTAATGCAGTGGCTTGGGAATGTTTTACCAAGTCTCCACGGTGGGCGCCAAATATTCTTGCTAGAATGTTTGTGTAAGTATGTTTAGGGATTCAGAGCTACAAGTTAGATTTCTTGTGCTCCAAGCTAAGTGTCTTGCTTATTCCTCAGTCGAGAGCCCTATTTATAGAGGTGCCAAAGACCTAATTAATCACTGTTTTATAACGTTTGAGACCTTCCAAGTGCGTAACTAAGGCTTGTCTTTAAGACTAGAAACGTCTATTGTTGCCAATGGTGGCCAAAGCCATAACGTGCGCCGTCAATAGTAAATTGGTAGTTACGTACTTAATGATCCGACATGGGCATAACGGTCCCATAATTGGCGGGCTGCTTATAACCTTCCTCATCTGAGTTATATCCTGGCAAGTGATTCTTCGTCCTCCAGCGCTATAGTTATCGGCCTATGGACGCAACCTCCTAGATCCGGGGTGTCTTCCCGGTAGGAGCCCCATTGCCTTCTGCCAATTTAGTCATCAACCCGAACTTGGACTAAGTAGTCGGAGTGTGGTCACACCTCGGGTAATGGATTTTATGTATGAACAACATCATACATTAATAATGGTACAATCGCGGTTGTCTTCACTAACGTATAACTTGACAAAGCTCTGACGACCACCACATCAACGTATTTGATGACATAGATTGATATGGATGAGTGACATGGAAATTTCGTGCAGTGTGATGTCTAAATCATGCAAATTTTCTACTAGTCCTACTGGATTCTTTAGTGAGATCAAACTGAATTTTCTTAGGTGTAATTCAAAATTACAATAGTTGCACTCAACAAAAACCAACTTGACATTGTTATAACAATAATACTTCATAAGTTTTTATTTATGCAGAAAATTAAGCATAACATAAAATTTGTACCAAAATAAAATCAAAGTATAGAAATTAGAAAATAAGAACCAAACTCCCACTAATCCAATACAATATCAAAACCAAGACCCATGTGACCAACATGCCCATGAAAAGTCTTAGGTGTCAAACCTTTGGTTAGTGGATCAGCTAACATTGAGTCTGTCCCTATATGTTCTATCAAAATTTGTTTCTCCTAAACTCTTTATTTCATAATAAGATACTTGATATCAATAAATTTTAATTTTGTAGAACTCATATTATTGTTGGAGTAGAGAACAGCTGCACTATTGTCGCAATCAACCTTCAAGGGCCTTTAAATACTCCCAACGATGTATAGGCTTGTGACAAAGTTTTGCAGTCATATTGCATGATTCGATGCCTCAAAACAAGCCACAAACTCTGCTGCCATGGTAGAAGGAGCCATTAAAGTCTGTTTGGAAGACTTCTAGGAGATGGCTCCTCCAACCAAGAGAAAAAAATAACCAAATGTGGAGCATCTACTATCCGAACATCCTGTAAAATCTGAGTCAGAATACCCAATGATCTCCAAGTTATCTAACTTTCGATAAGTGAACACAAAGTCTCTTGTTCTCTTCAGGTAGCGCATTACACGCTTTATTGCTATCCAGTGTTGCATAGATATCTGCCAAGAACTCCTACAATGAATGCTAAGTCGGGACGAGTGCAAACTTGAGCATACATAAGGCTTTCCACAGCTGAAGGATATGGAACCCTATGCATCTCTTCCTTTTCAAGATCCATAGTGGGACACTGTTTGAGACAAAACTTGTCTCCTTTAGCGACGAGTGTGTCTCCTGGTTTACTATCTTTCATGGAGAATCTATCCAAAACTGTATTAATATAGCTCCTTTGCGACAATCCTAAAATACCTCTAGAACGATCTCTAAGTATTTAAACTCCTCATACAAATGAGGCATCCTCAAGATCTTTCATCTCAAATTTATTTGTGAGAAATCTCTTAGTTTCGTGCAATAAGCCTATATTGTTGCTTGCCAAAAGGATATCATCTACATATAGTACCAAGAAAAGGAATTTACTCCCATTGAACTTTTGGTATACGCAGTTATCAACCGGATTAGCCTCAACACCAAATGAGGATATTACTTGATGAAATTTGTAATACTATTAACGGGAAGCCTGTTTAAGGCCATAAATGGATTTATTTAGTTTACAAACCATAGACTTTTGGTCTCCCGACACAAAGTTTTTTGGTTGCACCATATATATTATCTTTTCAATGTTTCCATTTAGAAACGCAATATTTACATCCATCTTATGCAATTCTAAGTCAAAATGAGCTACCAACGCCATCATAATCCTAAGAGAGTCCTTCGAAGAAACTGGAGAGAAAGTATTTTTATAGTCAATTCCTTTCTTTTGAGTAAAGCCTTTTGCGACAAGACGAACTTTATATATCTCATTGTTACCCTTTGAATTCCTTTTGATTTTAAATATCCATTTATAACCAATGAGTTTCTTTCCTTCAGGTAATTTAACAAGATCCCAAACATCATTGTCAGCCATCGACTTCATCTCATCCTTCGTGGCATCAACCCACTTAAGATAATTTGGACTCCGCATAGCTTGACTAAAGTTGATAGTATCTTCCTCAGTCAAACCAATGTCATCCTCACGTTCTTGAAGAAATACAATATAATCATCGGAAATTGCACTCTTCTTCTCTCTAGTGGATCTTCTTAATGATGGCTCTTGAGGTTGTTGAGTTTGAACTATAAGTGGTTATTGAGGAAGAAACTCATTAATGTCTCGTTCTTGAGGGATGTTAGGAATAACATCATTGTTTATTTCAGAATTTGTTTCTAGAAACAAGATAGGTACAAAGACTTGATCATCGTGAGAAATAGTTTCTTCATCAAAGGAAACACTCCTTATGCTTCTTTCCCCTATAAACTCTACATCGTCAAGGAATATTGCATTTCCTGTTTCAAATTTTTTTCTAGTGATGGGATTGTAAAACTTGTACCCGTAAGAGCGTTCAACGTATCCAATAAAATAACAACTAATTGCCTTTGCATCCAACTTACCTTCATGAGGCTTATAAGGCCTCGCTTCAGTTGGACATCCCCAAATATGAAGGTGACTAATGTTGGGCTTTTTCCTAGTCTATAGCTCATAAGGGGTTTTAGATACTACTTTACTGGGTACTCTATTAAGGATATAAATTGCGGTCTTTAATGATTCTCCCCAAAATGACTCTGGAAGAGAAGAATGACTAATCATACTCCTTTCCATGTCCTTAAGAGTCCGGTTTCGTCGTTTTGCAACTCCATTCAAGTTGGGTTTTCCCGACATTGTGTATTGCAGAACAATTTCACACTCATCGAGGAAAAGCACGAAGGGCCCTGGACGTTGTTCCCCTGATCCATCATGCCGACCATGGTATTGTCCACCACAGTTAGATTTGACAGCTTTTATTTTCTTTCTAAGTTGAAGTTCGACTTCATCTTTGAATGACTTGAACATGTCCAAGGATTGAGATTTCTCATGAATCAAATATAGGTATCCATACCTTGAGTAATCATCTATAAACGTAATAAAATATCATTATCCATTCCAAAAACTCGTAGGGAACGAGCCAGATATATCAGTATGAATTAGTTCTAAGACATCCTTAGCTCTTTTAGCATGGAAATTCCTCTTGTTTGTCTGCTTACCTTTGATACATTCAACGAAGACTTGAAAGTCCTAAAAATCAATGGATCTAAGAATACCGCCCAACATAAACCTCTAAATTCTTTATTTAGATATATGTCCTAATCGCTTATGCCATAAAGTGGCAGAATTCTCATTCAATTTTTGTTTTGTACGATGTGACTCTATTTGCATTATTTTGTTATAAGTACATTCAATATCAAGCATATAAAGATTATCATTTAAAAAACCGTAACCAACAACATTTGAATCATATGAGAGACTAAATTTATAATTTTCAAATGAACAAGTATAACTTGATTTGTCTAAATAGAAAAAGAAATTAATTTCCGTTTAATAGACGGTGTAACAAAAGTCTCAATATTTATTAATAATTCTCAAGTGTTACATTTATCCACCAAAAATATAACTTTGTCCTCAAAATTATATATAATATATAATGTTAAATTTATTGCATAAAACCTTTCAACTCTTTTTTTTAATGTAATTTCACAATCAAAAATAAATTTTAATATTTTTATAAAGAAGAAAAAGCTGAATTATTCTTCCAAACAGATACCATTTTTTTTAAAAAAATAAAATTTATCTCATTGCTAAAGTCTCAATATGTAAATTTGACTTGTTACTTGATGTTAAAGTCATAATGTATCAATTTGGATTATAACTTTACTTTAAAACCCCAATATGTAAAGTTGATAAGAAAAGTTAAATAAATGAAATGATTTAATAACGTTGTATTAATTAATGATAATTTACATGTGACAACTATATTAAATTTTTTGTAAATTACCTCTATTTTTGTCGATGATTCTTTATCTTTCTAAATATCTATTACATCGAAGATGTTTTTTTTTTTTTAACAATTATGTTAATAATTTAGCGACAAGACTTATAAATAATAAATTTAAAATATACATATATTGGGCGGATACAGAAGGATAAAGGGTATTTTCTAAAATACCTTCAATTTTTTTTACCAAATTATCCTTCTTTTTTTTTTTTGAAATAAAGCATGTATAATATTACCATAAGACAGATAAGTACAGGTCGATCCCAGGATCCAAGCAAAAAACCAAAACGCTAATATAAATTACGGGTACTCATTTTAACATGAGCACTTAACAACTTATTCAACTTACACCTCCAAATGATATTCTTTATAATCTTATCTAAGGTATTCTGGGCCAAAATTAGATGAGAGAATATTTTATCATTCTCCATTTCCAAAGCTCATAAACGGTTTATGCATAAGCAATCTTTAAAACTTAGCGTCTTCATCCTTTTTTCTGAGTTTCCATGATTAACACTCGATTTCACTAGGCCACTCCAACGGGGTCCTTTGAATCCCAACCCAAATCAGAACCTTTCTCCAAATATCATAAAAAGCATGACAACCAAAAAACAAGTGATTCAAGTTTTAAAACTTAGGATCCAAAGTGTGAAGCTTACCACTGAGGATCAACCAAAGTGTGAAAAGGGCTTTAGGCCTTGATAAATTGTTGAGCATCATCTTGTACCACATGATTTTCTCTTTTTCCCCTCTAATAGCTTGATACATTGTCCTTGTTTGATATCTTTTTCCTTTTTCAACCTCTTTACAATACAATATCACTTTGACAACATCTCTACATTTTATAATTCTCTTCATGATCCATGAACAATTTTGGTTCAAGTCCCATGTCATAACATTTTGCTTTTTGAGATAGTGAGTGTTAATCCATCTCACCCATAACTTGTCCGCTTTCGCCTGCAAATTCCAAAGCAACTTCTCAATGGTGGTGTTGATAATTGAATATTTGGTGAAATGCTTGAGTTACAAAGCACTCAAGTGATTTGATTATATACACACAAGAGAGTAATTACATGATAAGATTAAAGTTATTTCCTAGGTACATGTATGTAATTTACAAGGTATAGATTCCTAGACTCCTAGATACATGAATAGACTCATAAATGCAATATTGTAATTCCAATAATTCCAATACCCCCTCAAGCTGGAGAATGGATATCAATCATTCCCAGCTTGCGAGTCAATTGATTGAAACGATCAGGTGGCAAGCCCTTTGTCAACACATATGCTAGTTTATGTCGAGAAGGAATATACGATGTAGCTATTAAACCACTATCTAGTTTTTCCTTGATAAAATGGCGGTCAATCTCTATATGTTTGGTCCTGTCATGTTGAACAGGATTATGAGAAATATTGATTGCCGACTTGTTATCACAAAACAACTTCATAGGCCCTTCACATTGTATTTTTAAATCATTTAGAATAATCCTCATCCAAAGTACCTCACAGATTCCTTGAGCCAAAGCTCGAAATTCCACCTCAGCGCTTGACCGAGCCACTACATTTTGTTTCTTACTTCTCCATGTGACAAGGTTCCCATACAAGAGGGTGCAAAATCCCGAAGTGGATCTTCTATTACTTATTGATCCTGCATAGTCAGCATCGGTGTAGGCTTCTATAGTTAAGCTTCCACCTCTTTTGAACAGTAGTCCTCTTCATGGAGTAACCTTGAGGTATTTCAAGATGCAATCAACAACTTGTAAGTGTCACATTCTTGGGTCATGCATAAATTGGCTCACTACACTGACTGCATAAGCCAAGTCAGGCCTAGTGTGTGCCAGGTAAATCAACTTTCCTACCAACCTCTGATATTGGACTTTGTCAACTTTGGCACTTTCTTCTTCGAAGCCCAGCTTGTGATTTTTCTCTATTGGAACACTTGAAGGTTTGCATCCCAGTTTCCTGCAAGAGATCAAGTATATACTTCCTTTGAGATATGAAAATGCCTTGGTTTGAGTAAGCAACCTTAATTCCCAAGAAATACTTGAGTTGCCCAAGGTCCTTCATCTCGAATTTTGCCGATAGTTTTTCCTTTAGCAATTGTTTCTCTGCCAGGTCATCTCCTGTAATAATAATATCATCAACATAGACAAGAAGGATAGTAAGTTTTCCTTCACGTGAGTGCTTAAAGAAAAGCGTGTGGTCTCCTTGGCTCTGCTTGTAGCCTAAGTACACCATTGCTTTTGTGAATCTTCCAAACCATGCTCTAGGAGATTGTTTTAGTCCATATAGATATTTCCTCAATCGACACACCTTGTTGGATCCACACGTAGGGCCAAATCCTTGCGGGATCTCCATGTACACTTCTTCTTCTAAGTTTCCATGCAAGAATGCATTTTTGACATCAAATTGTTGTAATTCCCATCCGGAGTGAGCAGCAAGAGATAATAAGATTCGAACAGTGTTCATTTTCGCAACAGGAGCAAAGGTTTCCTCACAATCTATGCCATATGTCTGTGTGTATCCTTTTGCCACTAGTCTAGCTTTGTAACGATCAAGAGTACCATCTGATTTGTGTTTGACTATATAGATCCACCTGCAACCAACGGGTTTCTTGCCTTCCCGTCTATCAACAATCTCTCAAATTCCATTTTTTTCAAGAGCTTTCATTTCCTCATCCATAGCTTGGACCCAATTTCTATCTTTCAATGCCTCTTGAACGAATGATGGGATGACCACAGAGTCAACTGCAGAAATAAAACTCTGATGCTGCAAGGAATTTTTTTTTAGTGGAGACAAATTAAAATATAGGGTATTTGGCACATGACCTTTTCCCTTTCCTCAAAGCAATAGGCAAATTATTTGTATTAGTGTCAGAAGTGTCAGAGCTTTGGGAATCACTAATAGGATTGTGAGTTTCAATACTTACCTCCGGTTCTGGCAATTGGAGTTGTGTTTGGAGCAGGTCGGGCTTACTTCTTCTTTGATACACCAAGGTTGGCTCACCAGCCTTAGTTTTTGTTGGTATGGAAGATGATGGTTCCTGCAAAACAGACGACATAGGAGGGACCAAAATAGAAGTAGGATCAATGGGAGGACCAATAATAGAACTTGACACATGATTCACAATCGACTAAGGAGACTCATTTGTAGGATCAGCCGACTCGGGACTCAATTGTATGACCGATAATAGGACTTAAGAGAGGAGTCACAGGTAACTCAGGTAGAACCAAAAACTCAAAATTAGATTCAACATTCTGAATGTTCTCCCCCTGAAGCTGAGGACAAGTGAAGTAGGTCAAATTCTCATGAAATGTGACATCTTTAGAGACAAAATACTTACAACTAGGAGGATGATAGCATTTATATCCTCTATTGTTTGGGGGATAGCCAACAAAGATGCATTTGACTGCGCGAGGGTCTAACTTACTTCGATATTGTTTATAGATATGGACAAAGGCAACACAACCAAATACTCGAGACTCTACAAAATAGGAACAAAAGGATACTGTGAAGTTATAAACTGAACAGGACTAACATTACCTAACATGCGAGATGGAACCCGATTAATTAAGTAGGCAACGGTCAGAACGACTTCTCCCCAATATGAGTTGGGAACTGCCATTTGAAAGAGGATGGCTCGAGCAACTTCAAGTAAATGACGATTCTTTCTTTCTGCAACACCGTTTTGTTGTGGGGTGTCGACACATGTAAATTCTTGAAGTATTCCCTGTTGACTAGTAAAACTTGAAAAGATGTGATTTGCATACTCTTTGCCATTGTCAGAGCGAATTCTTTTAATCCCCTTGCCAAATTGTGTTTGTACCATGTTATAAAAACTAATAAATAAGTTTGGTACTTCTGACTTATTCTTCATCAAGAAAATCCAAGTGGCTCGAGTACAATCATCAATAAATGACACAAACCATTTAGCACCCGAAATATTAGAAATAGGTGCAGGTCCCCAAACATCAGAATGTATGAGATCAAAAGGTTCAACACTTCTTTTGGAACTAGGAGTAAAAGAGACACGGTGATGTTTAGCTAACTCACAAACGTCACATTTAAAAGACTCAACTGAATGATGTAAAAACAAAGAAGGAAATATAGACTTAACTAAAGAGAATGGTGGATGACCAAGGCGCTTGTGTTGAAGCCAAATTTGTGCGGCAGAATGAGAAGAAGACACGAAAGACTCGGTCTGCAAGTAGGAAGCCAACACCTTCAAACAATTTGGTTCATCAGATAGGTAGTACAACCCTCCCTTTTCCTTAGTAACTTCAATTGTCTTCCCCGTGGTAAGATCCTGAAAAACACAATAAGAAGTGAAAAATATTACTTTACAATTATGATCACGGGTAAGTTTACGAACCGATATTAGGGTGTGAGAGAGTGTGGGAACATGTAGCACGTCTTGTAATTGAAGTGGAGGTTGCAAGTTAACACTCCCAGAGCCATCAATACGGGCATAAGAACCATTAGCAGCCGTAACATAACGGTTCTTCTCAAAGGAGGTGTAAATGGAAATCAAACTAGGATTGAATGTCATATGGTCGGTGGCACCAGAGTCCAAAATCCAAGCATTCTTAGAGATTTTACTGCAAACACTAAAAGATTGAGAGCATACACTCAAGTCGTTCGTCGGTAGAGAACAACTTCCAGAAGGCTTACTAAGAGAGTTAAGTATAGTCTTTAAACGATTCACCTCATCCTCGGTGAATGTTAAAGGATAGTCAACAGAAATGTTATCAGCCATTTGTAGGAAGCTAAAAAAAACAGCAACAAGACGAGACAAACAACAACAAAAAAGGTGAAATAAAGGTGTTTTTGGACGGTTTCTGGACAGAAAAAAGAAACTGCAACAAAGGGTAACAAAGCTGCAATGAAGGCAGCAAAATTGTCATAATGAAGGTGACTTAGGGTTTACCGTAATGAAGACGGTTGGGGTTTATGCGGAAGCAATTCTCTCAAGATCGAGAGCTTCTGATACCATGTTGATAATTGAATATTTGGTGAAATGCTTGAGTTACAAAACACTCAAGTGATTTGATTATATATAAACAAGAGAGTAATTACATGATAAGATTAAAGTTATTTCCTAGGTACATGTATGTAATTTACAAGGCATAGATTCCTAGACTCCTAGATACATGAATAGACTCATAAATGCAATATTATAATTCCAATAATTCCAACAAGTGGTCTGGTTGCACTTTTAAGCGCAACAATGTTGAGAACCCCAGCCCATTTCGGGTTAAAAATTGCATCCCACGCAACATGAGCTATTTTGGTCACTTAATCCGTATTACTCCATAAGTAATTTCTACATAAGGCTTCCATATGATTTATGACTTTTTGAGGCATAGGAAAAATGTGCATCCAATAATTCGTTACTGCAAACATGATGCTTCTGATCAATTGGTAACAACCTGCATAGCTCAGAAGATCCGCAGTCCAGTGCTTGATTCGAGCAGTAATTTTTTCAATTAGGGGTTTACAATTCTGGATAGTAAGCTTCTTGCATGAAAGTGGGACACCCAAATATTTAAACGATAATTTTCCAACTGTAAATCCAGTCATGCTTATAATTTTGTGTTGGACAACCTCTTTCATCCCTCCAAAGTTAAGGTTACATTTAGAGGGGTGAGCTATTAAGCCTGTTACATCAGAAAAGTTCCTAAATTCTTCCATTAACAGTCTGACTGACATTTCATTACCACGAGCAAACAAAATTAAATCGTCGACAAAGCTAATGTTCACAATCTAAAGCTTTTCACACCGCGGATGGAAATTAAAATTGTGATTCTCCTTAAGATTCTTAAAACACCTATGGAGGTATTCCATAATCAACACAAAAAGAAAAGGGGAAATAGGGTCCCTTTACCTAAGCCTATGTCTCACCTTTAAGCCATATGTAACGCAACCATTGATACTATACCTGTAGGAAATAGACTTAACACAAAGCATAACCCATTGGATGAATTGAGCAAGGAAATTTATTTCGCGCATGATAGTCTCCAAAGCCGACCATTCCACCATGTCATAGGCTTTCTGAACATCCATCTGGATAGTACACCGAGGGGATATATTCTTCCTATTATAGCCTTTTATTAACTCTTGAGCAAGCATAATGTTGCCATGAACCAATATTCCCGAAACGAACGCAGATTACCTATCACCAGTGATCTCGCTAATAATCCTACTCAACTTCAAGGTAAATTTTTTTAGATTACTTTATAAATGGTGTTGTAACAAGCTATGGGCCACATGTCCTTAATCCTATCAGCCTCATAATATTTCAGAGTAAGCGTGACAAACACACAGTTTGCCGCAACAAACAATCTATTACACACAAAAAATTATGCACCGCTTCAATGACTGCTCCCCCTGTGATCTTCCATGTACTTTTGAAGAATTTGTAAGTGTACCAGTCAATCCTCGGAGCCTTAGAATCACCAATGCTTTTCAAAGCTTTTTCATATTTCTGCATTAGTCACTTGACCGATACGACTGTCCCTGTGAATGTCCTTCAACTGAGTCCCCTTCCTAATGGCCACAATATCAATATGCTTAAGCTCTTTCCTGCTAGTGTCAACCAGATTGCGGTAATAATCAAGAATTTCGTGCTCAGTGTCATGAAAATTACCCAGCCTATTACCATTCTCATCCTCCTGAGTTGTGCAGGCCCTTGTTATTATGCTTCCCTCTAACAATAGCATGAAAAAAAGGCATTGTTTGCGTCTCCAAGCTAAAGCCAATTAATTTTCAATTTTTGCATTAAAATCTTTTCCTCATCAGTTGTGGCCTCCAAAATTTTATTAAGCAGTAAAATGTTGGTTGAAAAGATCACATGCCAATTAATTTTGGGCTCTGTCAAGATTTTTCCTGTAACCCTTAATTTTTTGTATCTCGGCTTGAGATTTTCTATTCAACCCTCTCAAAAAAGTTTGAAGCCTTTTCATTTTCCTCCAAAGCACATACATAGGTTTACCCTTAACCTGCTGCAGCCAACTATCCTCAACCATCTTCATAAAATCTTGTTGGTCTACAACACTGTTTATGAACTTAAACCTAGGTTGTTTTCTACTAACAGTCGTGTTGCAGCCGGGGATGAAAAGCTTCAGCAGACAACGGTCAGAAATATGACAGTTCAACACTTCAATGGTACAATTATGATACTCAAGAAACCCGTCCATATTGCAAACAACTCTATCAACGCGAGAGTAAATTAGATCCTCTTTGTGCTTATTCGACCATGCATAAAAGTTACTCGTAAAAGGGTGTTCAAACAGATTGTTATTCCTCATCATGCTTTCTAAATAATCAACTTCAGTCTATTGAACCAGGTTACCACCATTTCGATCCATTGTGTTAAGAACGTTATTGTATTCACCTATAACTGCCTAGGAGCCATGGATATTCCCAGTAATTTTCTCAATGTCCTTCCACAATATTCTACGGTTTATCAAATGGTTGTGACACTACGCCAAAAAAGACCTACCAGAGCGCTTTTTTTGGCCTTTAAAAGCGCTTAAAAGCGCTCTGGTAGGTGGCGCTGCTAAAGGTTTTAGCAGCGCTTTTTTCCGATAAAAGCGCCTGGTAGGGTAGCCTATTAGCGCTTTTTATGAAAGCGCTTTGGTAGGCCTACTTTAGAATGACTTTTTGCTTTTAGTAACCTACCAAAGCGCTTTAAAAAGCGCTTTAGGAAACTAAAGCGTTGTCGAAAGGCCACCCTACCAAAGAGCTTTGAAAAGCGCTTTGGTAGGGTGGTCTATGAGAGCGCTTTTTCTGGAAAAGCGCTTTGGTAGGTTTCCCTATTAAAGCGCTTTTAAAAGCGCTTTGGTAGGGTGGTTTTGAGCGCTTTTATGACAAAGCGCTAGGTCCCCTATTATTTTTAGAAATTTTTTGTTATTTCTAAACCTGCATTTTTGGCAGCAATATTTCAGAACCTGTAATTTACCATACCCGGTCTTTCCGTTGAACGCTTTTCTCCATCCTCGATATTGATGTTTAGAAGTTAAGAATCTACGATGACCGAGAAAGACATTCTTTTGACAAAATTCCAATCGTATCGTATCGGTTTCATCTTCACATACAAGACACGCTTTTTCACCTTTAATACTATACCCGGATAGATTTCCGTATGCTGGAAAATCGTTAATTGTGCCAAACAACATCGCCCTCAAATTGAAACTTTCTTTCCTATATCCATCATAAACCTCCACACCGTTCTCCCACAGAAACTTTAAATCTTCGATTAAGGGTGCCAAGTATACGTCTATGTCATTCCCTGGTTGTTTAGGCCCAGAAATTAACATAGATAACATCATGTACTTACGCTACACACCCCACGGAGGTAGGTTATAAATCATAAGAATCACAGCCATGTGCTATGCGAGATACTCGAATACCGTGCGGGTTCATTCCATCGAGACAATGAGCGAAGGTTTCTTGCTTCTTTTCCAAATTCAGGAAAATCATTATCAACTTTCACCCTTGTGGTGAATCACGGATGTCGCAACTTTCCATCGATAATTCTTTCATCTACATGCCAAGTAAGGTGTCTTGAATCGGTTTCACTACGATACATGCGTCTAAATCTCGGAATTATAGGAAAATACCATAAGACTTTTGCCGGAGACAACTTTTCTTATATCGAGGGCACCGCATTTAGGACACTCATTTAACTCGCATACTGCTTTCAAACAAAACGCAATCTTTCTGACAAGCATGTATCTTCTCATAGCTCATGCCAATAGAGCACAACATCTTTTGGCCTCAGACGTTCGATCGGGAAGAACATTATCCTCCGTAGCATGTCCTTCATAAGGGCTAATAACTCGTGAAACTTTTATCCGACCATCCATTGCTCGCCTTTAAGTTGTACAACTTTAACACCGCATGCCTTGTGAATTTTGTACAACCATCATACAACGGTTTCTCGCATCGCTACCAACCTCTCGAACATTTTGGGACAGTCCTTAAGATCTTCTTCAAGCGCTCGCAATCTCTTCGACTCGATCATAGTCACACGCCTCGTGCAATCGCCGCTTGAAGCATAGGTCCTATTATTTCCGATTCAACATTCCGTACTTTTCTCACCATGCAAATTCCAACATGTATAACTTCTATCAATTCCATACCATATTAAATGCGACGTCAATCGAACCGTCAACCCGCTTTCCCATAATAAAGAACCCAAGCAAGGACACGTAATTCGACTCGGGTCTTTGGCGTGCGCAACCGCAAACTTAACGAATTCCGATACCCCTTTCTCGTAATCATCCGACAATCGACTCGAACGCATCCAAGTCTTATCCATGTCTTAACTAAGCTAAACAAAAACAAATAATTAAGACACAAACGGTATAATGCGCTTCGGTCAAAACGCAAAGTATACACGGAATGAATCCGGAGCAATAAAACACAACGTATTCATGCAATTTCAGACAAATTCAGTGGCGAGAGATGATAACTAATTACAGTGGCAGAGATGATAACTAATTACCTATAGAGAAATAAGCAACTTCTAGAACCACACAGTGTCAGTTTCTTGTAAACGATCAGACTTTCACACTTCACAAGTAACCTATTCATATAAAACAAGACCAAAATGAAACTCATAGTTCATGAAAATCAACATCAAAATCACATCATAAAACAGTTCAACATCAAGTAAATACTACACATATGAAACGAGTCTCGAATCCAAATATGAAACAAGCTAGAAGCAAGAAATGACATAAATTCAAATAAATCATCATAAATCGACAATATTGGATGAATGTGTCTTTTTGATAAAGAGATTTGTTGTATAATTGATGCATCTAGATTTCAAAATACGTATATACGCTTAGTTTCACATTTACATCTTAGGTTGTTTCATGAACTTCTCTAAAAAGTGTCTTCGCATTTACTTAGGTAGATACATCTAAGCACCATCCATATCAAAGACCACATATCTAGGATGAATGTGACTCATGGGAAAAAGAAGAGATGTGTTCAATTTTGTGGCTCGTGATCCATTGAGAAAACCGGATACAACATTATTTAGAGTCAAAGTCTAGTTTGCCGACCAAACATTATGCAGCTCGGCTTTTCTAAAGCCCGTGAGATCCATTCATTTTCCAATCATTCAATGCCTCTCTCCACATAATGTGATTTGTCAATTGTCATCATAAGGCTAATATTCAACCAAAGTGATAGAAACTAGAGAGTTCTAGACGATTCACATGAATCGGTTTGTTGTCCAACCTTTGCCTAGACCAATGATGTAATCGAACCAACACATGCGGGAATCGAAGGAGACGACCTTGAGCTTGTGAGAGAGCAACGAAATCGATGAAGGAATCAAGAAGGAGGATCTTCGGAATGGAGACGGCCGAATCGATGAAGGCGATGACATGTTGATGGATACGGCGGGTCGGACGGAGACGAAGGAGGTTGAAGATGAAGAGGTTGAAGGGTTTAGAGTTTGGCTTGGGTTTTGCGTAAAACGCGAAAAGAGTGTGAAGAAGTAAAACCACGCGTGTTTTGTTTATGAAAATATAATATTAAATAACCTACCGAGCGCTTTTATCCCAAAAGCGCCAGAGCCCACCTATAAGAGCGCTCCAAAAGCGCTTTCATTACCCATCCTAAACCCTAAACCTTACACCCTAAACCCATCCTACCAGAGTGCTTTTCGAAAGCGCTCTCATAAACCCCCTACCAGAGCGCTTTTTAGAAAGCGCTCTCATAACCCCCCTTTTTTTAACGCTTTTTTCCCCTTTTTTTAATTTGGCATATAGCGAAACCTATTAGGGCGCTTTTCCTAAAAGCGCCCTCGTAGGTGTGCTGGTAAAAACAGTTTTTGGCGTAGTGTGAGCATACATAATTGTCAGCTAACAAACTCTTATTCCAACGTTATTAGAAACTTCACAGTGGATAAACTGATCAGATTGATCATGCATCTTAATCACTAAATCCTCCTGATTCCACATAATCCAGATTCTTCCATTTAGATGGTTGTCATAGTTAGCAATCCACCTCCAATTCTGGCCAAAACACTTTTAATTTTATCAGCACTTGCCACAAACTTTACACCTAACGATCTTCCGTAAATCCTTTAACTCGTTGATATCCTTGGTAGCTTCAATAGGGGGAGCCATAGATTGATTTATAAGTTGTAATGACAAGAATATCTAATAATCAGACGAGTCTCTTGAACGATAAAACATGGACTGTAACAGCAATACAAATATCACAGAATCAACAATTGAATGGTTCAACCAAAGCATTGAAATAAGACTCAAATATGACATATCTTCGCAAATGGATGATACTATGATGCAGAAATACGAATATACCAATATATTCAAATGAGAAAAAAAGCAGAGAACCGACAAATGGATGATGTTTGACATACCTGAGTAGTGTCTACTTGTAGTTTGGAGGAATAATAGTTTAGGGTTTGAAGAGTTTTTCCTTCGTATATTTATGGGTGCATTTGAAAGATATCAGGTGCATTTGAAAGCTATTGAAAGTTAAAATGGTGAGATGATTGGAAGTTGGAAGTTGTGTATTCTCATGATTACCTCTTTTGTTTTGTATTGATTCAAAAAAATTATTTAATGGTTCAGGTCTTTGTAGTTATCAGTCAGGAGAGAAAACTCAATGTTTCAATATCAACATTAATTTAGTTAGGATATCTAGTAGCCCACTAAAATATTGTGTAGTGTTGATTAAATAATAAAAATAAATACAACAAAAATTGTTAGTGTGCCACATAAGCATTATTAATTATCAAATCAATATAAATCAAGTAGTGTGTAATAAGTCTCTCTTATCTTTGAAATTAGATTAAATTAAACATTTAAGCAGAAGAATTATAGTGTAATTACCGAATACGTTAATTTTTATATCTATTATAAATCTATAAAAATCAAAGTATCATTAACTTATCATAATAACCTAATTAGTAAATTTCAATTTAGGTTTAATCTAAGGGTATATTTGTAATTTTCTGAAATACTTGCACCATATTGATTTGACATTAAATTTGGCTGATGTGTCACACTCAGGTTTTTCTCCAATTTATATATTTTTTATTCACACTATCAAAACAATTTACAACTACCCTAATACTCCTAATAAACACCTATTGTTAACCTAATCACGTAAGCAAGCATTAGTGGTGAAACGAAACATCAGTCAGTTGCCTTCCCCATGCCATTAACCACCCTTCTGTGAATCCAATTTGAACTTGCTATGGAAAATGAAACGTTCTTCTTCCTTCCTTCAATGCTTCACCACTTTGTATTTCCCTATAATTTATTACTTACATCATGCCTAACCCTGACGGCATACATATATCCATGCCTATTTCTATCCAAGTTGCACCTGGAAGCATCGCTCGATATGTTGTTTTTCTATTATCATTCTTTATCCATTCATCCTTTTTCATACTGCCTAACTTGCTTTTCACAGATTTTTTTATCGATACCATATATCCATCAATGGCGCGCCCTATTGAACCGATCAATAACATCAACCCGATTCCAAAGATTTGTGGAAGATAGCTGTTAGGTGTAAGCATTTGTGGACTGTGACGAGTGCTCAGAATAAGGAGCACTTGGAGCTTATTTTGTTTGATTCAAAGGTATGCTCAAATTTTTATGCTAGTTTTTATAATAGTTCTGTTATACCCTAATTGATTACATAATATTTATTTGTTTTAGTTGGATTTGATTCAGGAGATTGTGCCACCTTATTTGGTACCAAAATTCAAAATGCAACTTGAGCTTGGATGTTCTTACGTTATGCAGAACTTCAAAGTTTCCAGTAATGATTTCTGGATCTGGAGATCGGAAAAGTTGCTCCCCTGTGTCGCGTAGGTTTATGGTAAAGGTTATGGTTGTTCTATTTGTCTACATAATCTACTTTTCCTTATGTTTGCTTACCTTTTGTTTGTTTTGCTTTTAGATTCATTAAATCCATCCATGAGATATTCCAGTTTCTAGATCTGGAGATCAGAAAAGTTGCTTCGCTATGTCGCGTCGCGCTATGGTAAAGGTTATGGTTGTTCTATTTGTATGCATAGTATACTTTTCCTTTCTTCCTTTCTGCATAATTAATTTGTTCTGATGCATAATTTGTTGAGTTTCAGATCTATGCACCTGTACTGAGTATAACTCTACATAGTTCCAGAAGTTCTGTGAGGAGAACTTATGGATATGAGAGTTCTAGAAGTTCTGTGAGGAGAACTTCTGGATATGCTGTTTTTTTGCACCTTACTGGATTTGGTGGATTTCGAGGATTCTTCTTTTTTCTACTTGAAGTATAGTAACATTGGAAATGAACAGCGGAATGCAACCAATTTGTTGGAAACTGAGTTCTTACCAGTAAAAGTTTAATTCAAAAAATTTGGACATTGTTATGCAATAATATTTAGAGATTTTTAAGAAAAAGTTATTTTAGTATGTTATTATTTTATGAAAATTTGTTGAAAATTCGAAAGGATGGTATATATATGGTAAATAAATAGTGTATTTTAATTGTGTGTATTCTCTATAACTATTTGATTGTATTTTATTTTTATATTTATATCTTATGTGTATTAAGTTAAAATGTGTATGTTTATTTGTATGAAAAATATTGTATTAATTTATTATATATTTTATTATATAATTTATTATTGTAGATGCAATGATATATAAAATTAATTTATATAATATAATAAATTTACATATAACTTAAAATAATATTCTATTATTATTTTATGAAGATTTGTTGAAAAGATTTAAAAGGATACATATTTATTTTATTTCAAATGTATATAGGTTTATGAACATATTCTGAGAACGGCTACATAGTTTCAGAAATTCCTGGATATGAGAGTTCCAGAAGCTCTGTGAGGAGAACACAGAACTTCTGGCTATGCTGTTTTTTTTTGCACCTTGCTAGATTTGGTGGATCTTCTTCTTTCTACTTGAAGTATATATAGTAACATTGGAAATGAACAGACAATGCTGAAAACAGAGTTCTTACAAGTAAAAGTTTGATTAAAAAAATTTGAACATTGTTATGCAATAATTTAAAGATTATATTTAGAGATTTTTAAGAAAAAAGTTATTTTAATATGTTATTATTTAATGAAAATTTGTTGAAAATTTGAAAGGATGGTATATATATGGTAAATAAAGATTGTATTTTAATTGTGTGTATTCTCTATAAATATTTGATTGTATTTTTTTATATTTACATCTTATGTGTATTAAGTTAAAGTGTGTACATTTATTTGTATAAAGAATATTGTATTAATTTATTATATATTTTATTATATAATTTATTATTGTAGATGCAATGATATATAAAATAAATTTATATAATATAATAAATTTACATATAAGTTAAAATAATATTCTATTATTATTTTATGAAGATTTGTTGAAAAGGTTTAAAATGATACATATTTATTTTATTTCAAATGTATATAGGCTTATGAACATATTCTGAGAATGACTACATAGTTTCAGAAGTTCTGTGAGGAGAACTTCTGGGTATGAGAGTTCCAGAAGTTCTGTGAGGAGAACTTCTAGATATGAGAGATCCAGAAGTTCTGTGAGTTCTGAATATGTTGTTTTTTTGCACCTTGCTGGATTTGGTGGATCTAGGGAGATTTCGAGGATTCTTCTTCTTTCTACTTGAAGTATAGTAACATTGGAAATGAACAGACAATGCAGTCAATTTGTTGGAAACTGAGTTCTTACAAGTAAAAGTTTGATTCAGAAAATTTGGACATTGTTATGCAATAATTTAAAGATTATATTTAAAGATTTTTAAGAAAAAAGTTATTTTAGTATGTTATTATTTAATAAAAATTTGTTGAAAATGATGATATATATATATATATATATATATATATATATATATATATATATATATATATATATATATATATATATATATATAAAGATTGTATTTTAATTGTGTATATTCTCTATAAATATTTGATTGTATTTTATTTTTATATTTACATCTTATGTGTATTAAGTTAAAATGTGTATGTTTATTTGTATAAAAAAATATTGTATTAATTTATTATATATTTTATTATATAATATATTATTGTAGATGCAATGATATATAAAATAAATTTATATAATATTATAAATTTACATATAACTTAAAATAATATTATATTATTATTTTATGAAGATTTTTTGAAAAGATTTAAAAGGATACATATTTATTCTATTTCAAATGTATATAGGCTTATGAACCTATTCTGAGAACGACTACAGAGTTCCAGAAGTTCTGTGAGGAGAACTTCTGGATATGAGAGTTCAAGAAGTTCTGTGAGGAGAAATTCTGGATATGCTATTATTTGCACCCTGTTGGATTTGGTGGATTGGTTTTCAAGGAGAAATTTGCATTTCTGAATGAAGTATTGGAAATTGCACACTGTTGCAACCAGAAGAAACTTGCAGATGTTCTGATGAAGGATGTCAGGTGCATATAAGCTCTATTGTCCAGAAATCAACAAAGTTGAAATCAGTAGAGACGTTGTTGTGAAAGAGTTAGAAGTTTGGGATAGGAGTAAGTCCCAACCAACTTCTGATGTAGTGATAACTTCTGAAGACGACTCAGAAGTTGAAAGTTCTGAAGAATAATGTTTTTAATAAAAATATATATTTATGAACAGTAATATATTATTATAATAATATTTTTTAATAAAAAATTTATATTTTTTTAAATAGTAAAATAAAATTAAAATATAAAAAATTGGTTACTGAAATGATGAAGTTGGTTAATAAAAAATTGTTCTGACTAAAGCGCTTAAAATGGAACATTATACTATGTTGAGCAGAAGATGAATTTAGAAGTTCTAAGGAAGAACTTCTGGAACACGCACGCTGTAATACTTCTGAGTGATGATTGAAATACAAACTCTAATAGAAACACCATTTGTAAACCCCTGATAGAAGATGTGTTCAACAAGGCTTACAGAAGATCATGAAGTATTAGAAGTTCTAATGAAGAATATAACTTTTGGTCAAGCACGTGAAAGCAACTTCTGAAGGAAACATTCTAACGCAACCTCTGATAGAAGCACCAAAACAACCTCTCTTAGAAGTGCTACTAAATTATTTTTAATATTTAGTCATTTATTAACCAACTTCATCGTTTCATTTAACCAATTTTTTTATATTTCATTAACCAATTTTATTTTACTATTAAAAAAAGAAGGATTTAAAATTGATATTTGACGGGAAGCTTTCATAAATTTTAGGTTTGGAAAAATTGACTAATATCTAAAAGTAATATTATTTGAATTGGAAAAATAATTTTATTCTTTAGTTTTGTTAACTCATTTGGATTCACGGGTAGATGTGAACATATCTATGAGATATCAGTTAGACTGTTCATTTTAACGCTCATCTTTTAACTATTTCTTTTGTTGTTATATATAATTGAAGTTATAAAAATTGTTGTATGATTTTTTATAAATACGTATAAATGTAGTTTAAGAAAAAACTATATGATTTTGAATGTTATTAATATATTTTTAAAAAAATTGAAAATCATATCATATCCGCAAACATTTCTATATGATCTTTTATTGTTTCAAGTTTATCTTGATTTAGTTGTATATGTGTTGTGACACACATTCTGTTGAAATTTTGGGAACCATTTCTCTAATCAAGGTTGTTGTTAGAGTCTACGATGACTTATGAATGAGAAAAATTATAGCCAACTGAAATTTGGCGGGGAGCTGTCATACATGGTTTGTAAAAATTATAAATATCATATATAAAAAGAAGGATTTAAAACTGATATTTGGCGGGAAGTTGTCATATATTTTAGGGTTAGAAAATCTACTAATATCTAAAAAGTAATATTATTTGAATTGAAAAAATAAATTTATTCTTGAGTTTTGTTAACTCATCTGGATTCACGGGTAGATGTGAACGTATCTATGAGATAACAGCTAGACAGTTCATTTTAACGTCCATCTTTTAACTATTCCTTTTGTTGCTTATATATATAATTGAAGTTATAAAAATTGTTGTACGATTTTTTATAAATACAAATAAATGTTTAAAAATTGATAGTGAAAACATGTGTATTTTGATTCAAAATACTATTTGATTTAAAATAGATTAAATTTTTTTGTTGATTTAGTATTTATAATAGACTTAAATCATGTTGACATGTCACTTAAAGAGAGATCATTGAATTTTTCTTGAAGCATTTGTTAATTATATGTAAGGACTTATCAAAGTTAACTTTTTTAAGTGAAAAATTAAAATATGATTTTTTAAGTGTGATTTATATTATTTTTTAATAATATATAATAAATATATTTATATATTTTTGAAGAAGTGAAAATATGGAAAAATTGCATATGTGTAAAAGAAAATTATATATTTATCAGATTTTTTTATATAAAAAATAGTATAAATCATATCTAATAAATTATATCTAAATTTAAGAGTTTAAGAAAAAACAATATCATGCCGTTGTTTAGGTAAATAGTTGATTATTGTCATTTTCTTAATAAATACATCTTAATTTTTAATGATAGTTAACAATTTTTTAGAAATTAAAAAGTAAAAATTAAAATACAATTTAACTATTTTAATTTTTTATTTATAAAAACTAAAAAATGAAGAAGAGTTTTTAAAAACACATTAATAAAATATTGTATTCAAACAATTTTTTAATTTTTTAATTTTCAAAAATTAAATAAAATTTTTAAAAAACATTTCAACTAGGCGGTTAATCTCCAAATTAGTCCTACGGAACCGTACTTTAAGAGCATAATTATCGGTGTAGCATTTGCTTACCTTAGCTATTTGTGGTCAAAGTAGCATGGATAATGGAGCATAAATACCGTGATATTAATTGGCAACATGTTGAAAAAAGACATCCTATCTTTCAATTAATATATTGATTTTGAGTGGTATTAGTTATACCTTTTATACATTAATATAAAATATAAATTTGTAATATAATGTAAAGTTTATGGGACTCATATTAGAGTTTTAAATGAGTAGTATGAATATTTATTTAAAAAATATAGTTAATAATTTAAATAATTGAGATGTGTGAAATAATATATTATATTAAATGAGATATATTCGTACCAATAATATGAATAGTATTAATGTGAATCCTCTAATTATCTACGAAACTATTTCTTCAAAAAGAAATACCTATAAACTCAATCAATAAAACAAAAAAGAAAAAATTAAATCCCAACCATTAAGAACTTAAGGTGGTTTCTCAAGTCATCATTAGGACACATCATTACACCGTTCCTAGTGAGTCCACCTCACATTCCTTATCTTCCACCATCAACTTTCCGATGCCACCTTAATTTCCAAACCCTCCTCCCAAACAAAAAACATGAGCACTTTAATCCATTCTGCAAACCATTACCTTTGTAGAGTACCCTACCCTCTACTCTCTCCGGTTCCAACCAACAACACCAACCTTCCAAGGTTCATTTCAATCACTAAACGCTCTCCTTATCCCATTGCATGTGCCACTTCCAATGAAGAATTTGCAGAAGAGGTTAAAGTGGTTGAAAACAACACCAATGAAGGAACCACTTTTTCTACTCCAATTGACAAAGAGCTTAAAAGGGTATGTTTCTAAATCTTTCATTTTTATTTTTATTTTCTATTTAAATCAAATTTTAAGTGTGCCCATTTTTAAAAAATTGTTACTTTACTAGAAATTGACTAGTTTGTTTGACAAATGTTTTTGTAGTTGTATGTTGCTTAAGAGTTAAGGAAGGTATTAGAAAGATAAAGAAAAATGGTGTTTTTTAAATTAGTTTTTGGTTTGCAAATCCTAACTCAACCGATATTGCTAAATTGAACATTATCACTAGAATTCGAATGCTGATACTCATTGTTGTGTGTGTTTGTTTCTAGTGGTTATGATCGCTTCGCCTGCCGACCTAAATGTTTGTGTTTGAACTTGATAGGTTGCTCAGAAGACAGCTGCAACCTTTGCACCAAGGGCTTCTACGGCCTCGAAAAACCCTGCAGTTCCTGGAACTACCTTGTATTCTGTTTTTGAGGTTCAAGCTTATGTATCAATGTTGTTAGGTGGAGCTTTGTCTTTTAATCTCATTTTCCCTTCAGACCAACCTGATATTTGGAGATTGATGGGAATGTGGTCCATTTGGATGTTCAGTAAGTTCATACCTATCCATATTTATCTTAATTTTGATAGTTGCATGAATGAACAAGTGCTTGCTTGATTGATTGGTACTTAAATTTCACGATGATGCATTTATGGGAAATAGTGTTAGGTTTTGAGGCATTTGAGTTTAACTTAACCCCGCAAAATCTGCCTGTAAGGGAAGATTCAAGATTGTTTAGAATTTATATGTTGTATCTAGACATTATCTTTAGCTATTGTTAGTCTTGAGGATTTCCCAACGGCGACCCATTAACGGATCAAGGATAGTCTGAGATATCATTTTAGGTTTGGGTTTTAACTCAATTCTAGAAAACCGGTTTGTAAGATGAAGATTGTTTAGACTTAATAAGCTCTATTTAGACTTTATCTCAAACCAATAGACGAGACTTTGGATTTTCAATAAATATTGTTTGTACTTTTGAAATCAAATGTAATTAGTAGTAATTCTTCATGCAAGATGTTATATGTTTCTTGATTATTGCTATGATTCATTTATATGTTTGTAGCAATTCCTTCGTTACGAGCTCGAGATTGCTCAAAGAATGAGAAAGAAGCTCTCAACTATCTTTTTCTACTAGTCCCATTGCTCAATGTTGGAATCCCATTCTTTTGGAAGTCCTTTCCTGTTGTTTGGTCGGCAGATGTAATAGCTTTCTTTGGAATGTATGCATGGAAGGTACACACGATTTCTAAAATTTAATCCCTCTATCGTGAAATATATAAAGTCAAATATTCTCAGTTATCAATAGTTGAAAAGTTTTATAATTACTTTTTTTTTTTTGCAGCTTGGATGGCTCCAGAAAACGGACTAGCTCGGCCCAACTCAGCGATAAACTGTTTTCAAGGCAAGTTGGCTCTTGAACTTCTCATGAATCTCAATTATATATGACAGAGAAAATGAGATGCGGAATTACATCAAGTGTTTGATAGATCACAGTCCTCAACACCAAGGATGAAAGAATTCCGCGTGAAAATTTCAGGTTCCTTTGTACCTACTACGGAATCTAGATATCATTGTTGCATTTTCTTCTTAATGTCAACCGAAGAAAATGCTTATACGTTCTTTATAAGTTTTGTATTTTATAATGTAACCTAGCAGAAATATTGACATTACTGAGTTTGATCAACAACCTCCCAAAAGCCAAAAATGAAATGTATTTTTTTTTCATGGTCTATAATGTTAATATTGCATCAATGATAAAAACAACAATTTTTGTATTCTAACATTGATAATGCAATTGAACTAAGAACATCTACAAAACCTATCAGGCTGTTTAGACATAACGACAATTGTCGGTATCATCGTATCTAAAGATCAGAAGAGTATGGTCAGTCATAATGACAATTGTAGGCTGTTTAGCTTAGTTCTTCCTCCCCCGACCCCTGTCAATGTCTTCTGTCAATCTTGGCTACCAACTTTCAGTGACTGCAATACCGTTTGATCTAAGTTCAAAGTTTCTTTGTCTTGGATTCAAATTCAACGGCTCTATAGTCGCTACAGAGTGTTAGGAGTTTCTACTACCGTTTTCATCCTTCATAAAAATGCGAGGTTGGGCGATAGAGATCATAAGGCGCCCAAAGATGATCGACGGTACAAGGGTTCCGTGAATCCAGCCTCAACCAAGGTTTGCCTTTGCCACTCCAATGAAGCAAACTAACAGGTCCAGGGTGAAGATTCCTACATTTACCTTCAATATTATCCCCTCCTAAACCATGTTGATTCCATCTATGATCCACGTCTTTTATCTCGCCGGCCAAAACAAGAAGAAAAGGGGGCAACGAACCCAAATGATAAATCCTCTTTTTCTTCTGCACTCGCATCCACTCTTCCACCTTTTGCGTATACCTTCCTTCTCTCCATTTTTCAACATCCACGACCATAACACCTGTGTTGAAATAACAAGGCTTCCGGCCGAGAAACGCGCGTGGGAGTTCTTGGTCCGCCCAAAACATGTCAGTGAAATATCTTGTGAAATTCGTATGACAATACTCAGGTGCAGCCACTACCTTGCCACCCAAGTCAACCTCCCAAAGTTTCGCAATGTCATCAACAACAACAAGATCTGAGTCAAGGTACAAGACCCGCTTTACATTACCCGGTATAATATCAGAAAGATATATCCTTGCATAGTTAAGAGGCTGGTCTAACGCTAGACGAATCGATTTCGAGATTTTTCCGCGTACCCTACTGGATTCAAATCGGTAAATCTTGAACTTGAGATAAGGAAACGTGGATTTAATAGTGTAAAAGATTTCAGGTTCGAACCTCGCCCATAGAAAGTGAAACTGGACGTTTTCAGGACACGTCGAGTGTTGCAAAATGGAGAGGATAGCTCCCATTGTGCCTCGTAGATAGTTGGAGTCAAGTGTCATAGCAATATGGATTCTCTCGTGGTTACACGTGTCACCGTTGCGAAAGGAAGGGGCTTCTTGAAAGGTGACAGGTTTTAGGATTATGGCAAGGTGGATGTTGGTGGCGGCGGTGACATGGAGATGGTTGAAGAGGAGGAGAAAGGGAATGAGAGATGGGAGTAGGAAGGGGAGTTTGGCATGTTGGTGACATGTTGGGTTCCCAAACCCCATCCTTCCTGTCCCTAATGTTGAAAAAGGGAAGGTGTGGAGATAAAGTCAAAGAGGAAGCATTGTTGATTTTTGTGAGGCTACATTGAAGAATGAAGATAAAAAAAGAAGGTAGGGAATGGTTGAGGGAAATGAGATAAATTGCATGGAGGAGAATATTTCTCGGAGGGAATATATGTTAATCTTAATATTCAAAATGAGTATTTATTTCTCTCCATGGTTATAATTAAGGGAAGAAAAAAGGACATGCACCGACCAATGACGGCCATAGCCCATACATTTTAGCAAGTCACACCGGAAAATTTAAATAACTTTTATTGATATAGTATAATGATATATTTTTATTATTTTTATTGGATGTATAACCAATTATTGATCATATATTCTGTCAAATCAGATGGAAAAATTTAAATAACTTGTCCGACAAAATAATATATTTTTATTTGATAACAATGTAATTATTTGTCATTTGTCAGTTTATCGAGGCACAAGGCATAAGCCTTCAACGTAATCATTCTGCCCCTAACGGCCAACATGTTTTGCCAATCTAGGTCAACATAATATGCAAATGTATGTATGCGACCACAACCACAACATCAACTCAATCAACTACGAAAACTCAACAACACACAACAACAATGTAATCCCAATTCAACACTGACCCCAGGCCTACAACGTAATCAACGTAATTAACAACTCATCACTGGCTAAAAATCCTACAACTTGATATCAACATGTCAACAACAATTAAGCACTGGCCATAAGCCTATAACTTAGTATCTCAACAATAACACAACACTGGCTATAAGCCTACAACTTATTTATACAATACTATTATTATAAGTCTTATTAATACCACTTGCTACCAACATATACTACCTTCATCCACTTAATAACTCACTACTGGTTACTACATTAATCTCCTAGTAACTTATTCTAAAATTCAACTTATAATCATTCGGATTGTTTTCAGCTAATTCTGGTTAACTACTTGTCGGTTAGAATTACTAGTATTTTCGACTCTACATTGCTATCAACAACCATTCAGCTACTGTCAGCGTTCATATAATCTACATAATCCAATTGAACCAATTTAATTTAATTGATCACCATACAACCATATTATCACTTTATTAATAAATCTTCTACCAATTTTTATTGCTTATCTTAGTTGATTATAATGGCCTACTAATTCAATTACTGGAACCAATTTCCCAATCATTACCAATCATTATTTTACTCAAGGTAGCCTACTAAAAGTCAACTACATCAACTACTCCGTTTGGCGGTAAATCGAAAATATGTCCAAAACCGCAAGACATCTGCGAATCCATCGTCGGCTTTTAGCAGGAACTCAGTTCGCGTCGTGTCCACCTGTTGGTGCCGCGAACTGAACAAAACTCAGTGGAATTTTCTGCGTTGTCAGCATCTTCCTCATGCCTCTATTCCCAATTTTTGGCACCCAATCCACTCACAAACCAAAACAATTCAGTACAATGTAATAGCAACATAAGGAATCAACCCAGAACAACACATACCAATTCATATAACCAGTTTCATGGATTATCAAGCATCAATTTGGAATCAAACTACAACAATCTAAACACCAAAGTAGAGGCAAATCTATAATATCATCCCACATATCATTCATCATGCATCCCATTATAGAGTCAGAATCCCACCCTTACCTAGATTCAACGGCAGTTCAACTCTCCGATCGCATCCTAATTTCCGATCGAGTGCAAGCCTTTGCCCCTTTGCCTCTTTCCATCAATTCATCGATCGATTCCTTTTTCACCAAAACCTTCATTCCTGTAACACCCTTCTAAAATACTCCACGGGTATAATAATAAAATTCCAAGTTGACATGTAAATAAAGGGCGTCACAATTGATAAAAATAAAATTCAAACATATATCATGCTTTACTGAAGAACATAACTCAAGTAATCATAAGGTAAACATGTTCTACACAGTGGAATAATTTCAAACTAGGATAAGTTTAAAAACCAATAATTATCCAAAATAACCATCAAAATAAAATAAAGTTCATCAATGACTCTAAAACATGCGTTGCCCAGTGTTACAATCAGAGCATGATACGATACGCAACAAAATAAAATGCACAACTCAATGAGCCATCCTCACCAGTTCCTAAGCCGCTAAACTTCAATTTGAAATCATCAAAGTAAGGGTGAGACTTCATCATAATTAAAATGCATTATAAATTTCTCAAAACAATAAAATATCTCAAGTTATTAATCCACCCTTTTAAGCATAATCAGATAAGTCAATTTTCACCATTTCAATTCATGATCATACACCTAAACATAACAAACAAATTATAACACAGGAAACCATCCTATCATGTTATAATCCACACAAAATGCAATGCAAGACTCTATGCATGTGGTACCATAAGTGAACTAAGTCACCACTGATCCATAATCACCCGGATACAGTAACATCGATTCGTCCATAATTACCCAGACATGAATCCAACCTCACCACCCATAATCACCCAGAAATGGTTATTGGCAATACTCACTAATTCTGTACAATGAGAATTAGCTACCACCAAAATATATATGCATGCACATCATAAAGCATGCAACATTCAATACAGGTTATGATCACATCCAACACCATAAACCATCATCAAACCAGATATGATATCACCATCCATCATGAAATAAATCATCAAAGCATAAACATGCAAGCACTTACTCCTCAATTAGTAAGGCTATCACCAATATACAATCACCACAAAACCTGTACACAAAGTACGAATAATCCACAACACCACGTACACGAAATACAACACTACAACACCGGAAAAACCAACATTTTCCAATTTAAAAACAACTAATTATTATTTTCTCATTTTCATAAAATAGATTGTTTAATTTAGAAAATAATGTCCAAAATGGCGATTAAAAAGGACTTACGGTTTGAAAGATATGATTTTTCAAGTTTAATTATTTTTCAAAATGCTACAGTGGTAACCGGTTCCTCCCAGGGAGAACCCGGTTCCCACACTATGTGAAAACACGCTCTCTGGAATTTGTATGGGAACGGTTCCTCTACACGGAACCGGGTTCCTCGTTCAACAAATCGATTTCTTGAAAACACTGGAAACCGGTTCCTCCACGGGAACCGGTTCCTCGATACTAAATTCCACTTGAATTTGTACCAGGAAGTTGGTTCCTCCTACACAAGAACCGGCTCCTGCGATGTCTGTAGCAAAAAATAGGTAATTTTGACAACATGTTATTTCCCAACTCAATTCTCATCATTCCAATACGAATCCACACATCCAAATTCATCCAAACTACAACAACATAATGCAATATAACATATTCCAACCATACTCAATGATCTTATCAAATTGATTTTGTTCAATTTCATGCAATTAGACAATTTAGGGTCAAATTCTACTAATCTAGAAAATTCTAAATTGGGATTCCTAACATACTCAATCAATCCTATTGATCCCAAACCCTATAAGACATAATAACTAAGAGAAATCACCCCTTACCTGTGAGAAATTCTTGACCTTGAAAGTTCTTTGTTCTTTCTTTCCTTGCTCTCTACACTTCTCACGTACGATGAAAATTCTCAATTGCCTTCTCACTTTTCTTTTCCTTTCTTTTGTTCCTTATTATTCTAAATAATAATAATAATAATAACAAATAATGGGATTAGAGCCTTTTACTACACACCCCCCACTATACTCTTTACACCACAGTCCAACTTTTCACTTTATTTAACCAATTTCAATAATTCCAAAAATACTAATAATTTAATTTTGTAATTAAATAAATAATTAAAAATTCAATTTATTTAATAATCGAAAATATTGGGGTGTCACATTTCCCGCCTCTTTCTCCAAAACCCTTATTTCTTTGTCCTCCCAATTGATACGTAACAACGCTTAGGTTTTTGTTTTTCGATACTTGCATATATCACTACTAACCTTATTTTCCAATTAACCCAAATAATAATAATATAATTACTATTATTCCTTAATGGGCCTATTTCTTACACTTCCCAATTGCTTCATACCACCACACAACAATCCAACACATTTAATTAAAATATTCTTACAAATAAATAATATTATTCTTTTGATTAACCAACTAAAATCCGATTTTAAATTAATAATCCAAATACACCTCTTAAATAATACCGACAAATCCAATTTCGGCTAACTCCAATAATTGAATTCGTAAATAATTTAGTTAACTAATTTAATTAAATTCGGGGCGTTACAACTCTCCCTCACTTAGGATATTTTCGTCCTCAAAAATTCGCCCAACACAACCATGCTTAACATCGTCGCCTCATCCAACTTTATTATTCTCAAGATGTGCTTGACAACACTTCGACTATTACTTTTCCGATATAACTGTAACTCAGCACGACTTGAATCCAATATTCACACGTCAATCTCCTGATAATCTTACAACATGATCCTTATTAACTTGCCAACCATTTTAGAAATATCTCGAAACAACATCTTACAACATAACAACATCCTTCACTTGCCTATACTTGACTATACAACATCGCGTCATTACCGCCGCAACGTAATCAACACCAAAATACATATACATTTCTTATTCCACATTTGAGGTCACTCACCCACAAAATAATGACAACTCTATTAATCTTGTCGTATCACTCTTATAGTGACATCGACATAGTCCACTTAATCAACTTCATCATATTATAGAGTATTACGCATCATCTACGGTAACCAACAACAATATCATGCAACCGAACAAAATTCTATAATGCCAACTTAATAGTAGTAACTAGACTACTAACCATACGATCCACCTTAATCCACCGTCCTTATTAGAGTTCCTATCCACTTATAAGGTTCACAAGCTTCAACCAAGTTTCAAACTCCCTTCACGTGCATCAATCTTTCACTTTGCGACGTTAGCTCGCACATAAACCATTTATCTCGAATTGTTCAACGTTCCTCGACTTTTCTATGGATATGTCCCTATTAATTCTCATTAACTTGAAAGCAACTATCTCCACGACATAACATCCATTACTTAATGCACTATTGAGATAGCAATTCCAATCTACATCCTCCAACACGATCTCGTCTACTATCAACAAGGGATTAAGGGTGATTAGTTCCTCAATTTGTCAATAGATAGCCGACAATCATAATGAATTATAAACCATCGTTACTAACTATAATAATATTCTTTTCCAACTTGTACTCAAGTGCCATACTCCAATAATCTCCAAAGTGGTTTACATATACCCTCACAACTTCCCTCTCACTCAATCTTGTCGATGAGTCACCAACATTCAACATTTACAAGGTCCACATTACACTCACTTATTTTCACACGAATGTTCAATATTCTCCAACTCAAGAATTTCTACTACACCAATACATTCACGTCGTCACGTCCCGATTAAAATTTTAACAACGCCGTTCCACACCGTCTTGGCGATAAAACCTCTCCAATTCTTCTTTTACTCATGCCACTACCTTGACATCATAACCACAACTTTAATTCATCTGGAAAGCATCGTCCTTTAAAGGACATCTTCATTCCAATCACTAAGGGGTAACAATCAACTTCTGAATATTTTTTTTTTGCAAAAATCACACAGTACGCACCGCGACCTATCATTGGCGTCGCGATCTTTGCAGAAAAACCCAATTGGCGCTGCGTTCACATGTTGGCGCCGCGAGCTGAACGAAACAGAAAGGTTTACTGCATGAACAACATTCCCCCAACACAATTAACGCCAGATTTTTCATTCGATTCAATCTCAAATCGAAAACCAACTATCACAGCTTTTGACAACGATTACCACAACCAGTCATCCGCATAATATTATCACAAGGTTATTCAACTTAATATCACGACGAAATCATTCAACCTTATATAACAACTTATTTATCATCACAAGAATCCCACGACATTGTCTACAACAATCAATTATTCTATCATCGTTCCAACGTCGACATCCTACGCAAGGCTACACCAACTGACAACTTCGCAGTCCACCAGCAATGCTAAAACATCGCAACCTTCTAAATTGCACCTGCTAAAAGTTTTATCCTTGTTATTTAACAGTTCACCTTCAGAAAAATCGGGGATTCTCATTGTACTTGTATACCAACAACCTCTACATTACTCCTCATCCTTCAAAAAATAACCATCAACAATGTCTGATCATGCTCCATCAAGATGTTCCAATTTGATCCACAAACAAAATCTTGAATCCATGTTACCTCGTAAAACAACACAACTTAAACAATACTTGCACTATTTCTACTAGTAACATACAACACCCAACATCTTACAATCGAAACATATCCAAGAAGCAAAACTTCTCCCTCACATAGCTTCAAACCAACTCCTGCAACAAGTGATCAGAAAAGCAACAAGTACCGACAGTGTTGTACACACTTGTCGTGTACTAAGGGATAAACAACATTAGACGACACTGGCCGAAAAGACCGGTCTGCTTTGATACCACTAATGTAACACCCCAAATCTACCCATCGAATAATATTCAAATCAGAGTGGGAAAAGATGATCATGCAAGGGATGTCACATTTACTTCACAAAACAACATATATTAGTCACAACTACACAGATACATAACACTTAGATCAAGGATGAACTTATAACAACGTATTTCCATTTAATCAATTACTCAAATAAACAGCGGAATTATAATTCCTCAGCAGTAACAACTTTGCTTCTTTTTTTTCAACGGAAACAACTTCAAATCATTATCATTATTCACTTAACAAGTATTCACATTATTCGTGAACTTCTACAACTTAAGCAACAACGACAATTAAATAACAACGTTCATTCCCCCGAGTGTTACGTATCAGAGCAATGAAACCGACTTGGACTAACAACAACTAATTCTTCATTCTCGAATGCCTGCACGTTACCAGTATAAAGGCAAACGGCGAAACAAATGAAAAGGGTGAGATATCTACCAATATAATCGAATTCATGATAAATAATATATTAGAATATAGATCATATAATTCACCGCTTCACATAATCCAAACAACAGTTATAACGACAACACCAACAACGATTACAACAACAAATATACTAACAATTAGCAACGACAACAATTATAACAATAATTATAATAACTATTACACATCTTACCACAATACCTGTCGCATCAAACCGTTAGCATAAATTCACTCAAAGTCATCAACAACGTATTAACAACTACATTGTCAACGCAACACAACACTTATTACAACAAAATCATCAACAACAAACCCATTTATAATTTGACTCTTAACAATGCACATGCATGTGGTACCAGTGGAGTAAAACTCCCAACGTAATCATTTACCAGTTTACCGAGGCATAAGGCATAAGCCTTTAACGTAATCATTATTCCTCTAACAGCCAACGTGTTTTGCCAATCCAGGTCAGCATAATATGCAAATGTATGTATGCGACCACAACCATAACATCAACTCAATCAACGACGGAAACTCTACCACAACACACAACAACAACGTAATCCCAATTCAACACTGGCCTCATGCCTACAACGTAATCAACATATCAACGTAATTAACAACAAATCATCACTGGCTAAAAAGCCTACAACTTGATATCAACATGTCAACAACAATTCAACACTGGCCATAAGCCTATAACTTAGTATCTCAACAACAATACAACACTGACTATAAGCCTACAACTTATTTTTACCAATACTATTATTATAAGTCTTATTAATACCACTTGATACCAACATATACTACCTTCATCCACTTAATAACCCACTACTAATTACTACATTAATATCCTAGTAACTTATTCTACAATTAAACTTATAATCATTCAGATTATTTTCATCTAGTTCTGGTTAACTACTTGTCGGTTAGAATTACTAGTATTTTCGACTCTACATTGATATCAACAACCATTCAGCTACTGTCAGCGTTCATATAAGCTACATAATCCAATTGAACCAACTTAATTTAATTGTTCACCATACAACCATATTATCACTTTATTAATAAACCTTCTACCAATTTTTATTGCTTATCTTAGTTGATTATAATGGCCTACTAATTCAATTACCGAAACCAATTTCTCAATCATTACCAATCATTATTTTACTCAAGGTAGCCTACTAAAAGTCAACTACATCAACTACTCGGTTTGGGCAGAATTCAGAAATCAGAAAATATGTCCAAAATTGCACAGTACGCGCCGCGACTACAGCATGGACTTAGTCCGCGTCTCGTCCACCTGTTGGCGCCACGAACTGAGCGAAACTCAGTTGAATTTTCTGCGCTATCAGCATCTTCCTCATGCCTCTATTCCCAATTTTTGGCACCCAATCCACTCACAAACCAGAATGATTCAGTACAATGTAATAGCAACATAAGGAATCAACCCAGAACAACACATACCAATTCATATAACCAATTTCATGGATTATCAAGCATCAATTTGGAATCAAACTACAACAATCTAAACACCAAAATAGAGGCAAATCTATAATCCCATCCCACATATCATTCATCATGCATTCCATTATAGAGTCAGAATCCCACCCTTACCTAGATTCAACGACAATTTAACTCTTCAATCGCATCCTAATTTTCGGTCGAGTGCAAACCTTTGCCCCTTTGTGTTTTCCCAGCAATTCATCGGTCAATTCCTTTTTCGCCAAAACCTTCGTTCCTGCCTCTTTCTCCAAAACCCTTATTTCGTTGTCCTCCCAATTGATACGTAACAACGCTTAGGTTTTTGCTTTCTATACTTGCATATATCACTACTAACCTTATTTTCCAATTAACCCAAATAATAATAATATAATTACTATTATTCCTTAATGGGCCTATTTCTTACACCTCCCAATTGCTTCATACCACCACACAACAATCCAACCCATTTAATTAAAATATTTTAACAAATAAATAATATTATTCTTAATATTGTTCTTTCGATTAACCAACTAAAATCCGATTTTAAATTAATAATTCAAATACACCTTTTAAAATAATATTGACAAATCCAATTTCGACTAACTCCAATAATTAAATCCGTAAATAATTTAAATTCAAAATAATAAAAATTCTTTTCTCACACGTGGGACAAAAATTCATTAACAATCTATACGCACGTGTAAAATAAATTGATTGTTCACGAACATTGCTCATAGATTTGTTGGCGTACTTTCAAAATTAGTTTACATTATCGTACGTGTGCAAATCTCATAATCTTCATACTCATCCTTTCCCTAACTAACACTCTATACATTTTCCTATAATAACAACAACCCTCCATTTCCTCATTCTAAATTCTTCCACCATCTCTCATGAGTTTCCTCAAATCCGTTTTCTCCGACGACCCCACCCCTCCACCTCCCGAATCCCCCAACGCGCCGCGCAGTCCTTCCGCCGCGTGGAGGAATCTCGGCAACCTGATCAAAACCCTCAGCGAAAAATCCGAAACCGTGATTGATATCTACCGTCGCGATCTTCATGAATTCGGCACGGGTTTGAAGAAGGAGATAGAGGTCGCTCACGGTTCTCTCGAAACGGTGGGACATGTTATTGACCGATTTGGAAACACCGTGATTAAAGGAACGGCGCAGATTATATCTCATGGCAAAGACGCGATCCTTGATTCTGATTCCGATTCGGATACCAGTAACAGCAATAGCAATAAGAATAAGAAATGTAATACTTTGAATTCCAGATTGTATAATAGATTTGATTCTCAGGTTCGTGCGATTCAGGGTGATGCCAAGACTTTTATTGAAGAACCGTTTGATTTGGAGCGGTATAATAAGTGGAAATTGGAGTTTTCGTTGGATGGGAAGAATGATGAGATGGAAGGGTTTTTAAAAGAGAATGAGGCTATGGAGAGTGTTTATAAGAGGGTGGTTCCTAATTTGGTTGATAGTGAAACTTTTTGGTTGAGGTATTATTATAAGTTTTATAAGGTTAAGAAAGCTGAGGATGTTAGGGTTAGGCTTGTGAAGAGAATGTCGAGGGAAGAGGATGAAGTGTTGAGCTGGGATGTTGAAGATGATGATCATGATGTTCATGATGATGATGATGATAATGATAATGATGATGAGCATGATGATGATGATGATGATGATGATGATGAGAAGAATGCAAGAGAGGGTGGTGGGGATTTTGATGGTAATGGTGGTATGGAAATTAAGAGATTGGATGATTCTGGTGAGGAAGAGTCTAAGGTTGAAAAGAGAAATAGTTTATCAGAAAACAAGATGAAGGAGGAATCAAAAGTTGATGAGAATCTGGAGATTCTTCAAGAGAAGGGTGATGGTGATGGAACACAAGTTGATGATGTTAAGGATTCTTCTGTTCCTGATTCGGATAAGAGAATGACAGTGAAGAGTAATGTTGGCGATGGAAAGTCGTCACCGGTTGTAAGTCAGGAGAAGGGGCAAGAGGAAGTGGAGGAGAAAGAGCTTGAGTGGGATGAGATTGAGGAACTTGCAAGATTTGAAGAAAAGAAGGCAGTGGGGAGTGGTAGTCCAGGCAAAATTGATATGCGGAAGCGGTTGAGTTCGGCCGCGGAAGAAGAAGACTTGAGTTGGGATATTGAAGATGATGATGATGACGAGCTTACCAAGGCTTGAGGTATATTCATGTAAGTGTGATTCTGGTATCAGAAATTTAGCATTTCATTTATTATACTCACATGTATAGATTTCTCAGATGTAGTTGTCTCATTGTTCAACAACTTATTGAATGGAAAAATATTTGTTTTACTGAAATGATATTTAGACACCTATACTAACATCAGATACCTCAATAATATGGTTCTAATATGTTTCATTGAAGTGTTTACTTTAACAATGACATGACATGAACTTATGCTTCTTATTAAACCAAAAGTTATAGAAATATGCAAAATCTTTCACTATAAGTATTTACATAAGCAACTTTGGTTCTCAAGTTTAGAAAATAGTAATAATCATGAATATTCAATTTTTTCAGACCAATCCCACAAATATAATATAATCACACATCCTTCTAGTGATGGTTTGATGTGTAAAAAGAAATATAATAACCATTCATACAAAATTCCAACCTCGGATATTAATTCACATTTTTAAAAATTAGGAAGCTAAGCCTCTCCAAATCCTATAAGCGGATCAAAACCCACAATAAGCTATCCATAACCACTAAAAAAGTCTACGTTTTCTAAAAGCAACTACAAGGAAAAATGTAAAGAAATGTTTGTACAACAAAATAAATTACTCCACAATCCAGAGCGCATAAATGATGCGTGAAATCCCTTTCTCGACTCACATTTTTCTTTAAATCCAAGGCTGCTCTGAGTCTAAATCATATGTATCCTTCAGGCATCAACAGTAATGGTGGGTTCAGAAGTAGATCCTTGCATGTGTGATTCAACAGGGGAAGGTAATGCCATAACTCGTCCTTTATGGGCACGTGGTGGAAGATACCTTGAATGTTTCCTGGGATGCCCCTTCCAGGGCAAGAAAACTCCAGTCCCGCCTCGAGGAAGTTTGCTGGAATTCATTGTCATAGGGTGCATAGGGGTTAGCATGACCATTGGAGGACCACACATACCCCATCTAGGTATCATATCCATAGCCTGATGGCCAGTTATCGCAGGGCCAGGTTGCCAAACTGTCATCGCAGATGTCGTCGTTGGAGGGCTTGTTGATTGGCTTTGATAAGAGCCTTCTCTCACCCTAAAGAAGGTGATACTCACCCTTTTGTTAGGGGATGGACACATCACATGCCTTGCCATGTCAGCACTGTTTCCTCTCAGCACTAAAAGAGACCTGCAAGATACTTCATTAACTAGTTATGCTCTGTAAAATGTATACCCAATTTTATGGGCCAAAAGAAAAAAAAAATGAAACTGTATTAACAATATCTACAATGATTGGTGTTAAATGTTGGAAATGGAAAATTGTCACCACTGTCATGGTGCCGATCCTATCAGTGTTTATTGATAGGTCATCCAAAATGGGTTGGAATTATTTGTTAAATCACCATATCATACCCATATCTAACATTCCTTGAGAACATGTCAGAAGTGAACTTTGAGACTTTAACTTTGCGGAACTTAATGCTTAATGAGAGGATAGCTTAACCACTTTAAAATCCTACTCCCTCTGTCTCAAAATAAATGCCTTTTTAACTATAAAAATTTGTTTCAAAATAATTGTCTTTATTTTCCCAATGCAACTTTTACCAATTTTATCTCTTATCTACACTCTTTTCAAGATATAATAATATACAACAACTAATAATAATTAGGGGTAATTTTGTAAAAATATTATATTTATTGACTCATTATTTTTCTTAATCTGTGTGTAACAACCTTAAACGACTGTTATTTTGAGACGGAGGGAGTAATATGAGCATGACATAAATGAGAAAAAAAATATTTATAGAAAAATTAAGGTTTCTACCACCAGAGTGGATACTTATAACTGGACCTTGTGCAAATACTGAATTTTAAACCAGGTGTCAGTGTCATTGCTGAGTTTACTAGACAAAAACAATTTGTTTTTATCCCCCTCAAGTGTTGCAATTTTCTATGTTATTCAAGTAAAATGAAAAAGGAACTATGCAATTTAACCAAGAGGGCATTTATACGAACACATACTTCCATCCTCTAAAACGCTAATGATGAAGATATTCTGCTTTTGTTAATGGCATACGAGGATTAGAAAGAGTAGAAGTTCTTTCATAGTTACATACCCTTGCTTCAAAGATAGCATGAGTGGACCTTTGTAATTCCCATCATTTTCACTCATAAGAATACGCCCAAAAGCCATGGTAGATTCAGAGAGAAGAAGGGTAGATAGAGGTTGCTCCAAATGCGGCGGTTTCAAGAATGGCTGCGAAAACTCCCCCTGCAAATTACCAAAATGTATAGACATTCCTAGATGGTTACTCCATTGGCGAAAAAAATAATCACAGTAACTTTCAGCAAAATACAAAATTGTATAGACATTCATATATGGTTATTCCATTGGGGAAAAATATAGTCACAGCAACTTTCTGAGTTTTGACTATAACATTCCTAGATGGTTACTCCATTGCACAAAACTAATCACAGTAACTTTATGAGTTTTGACTAAGCAGGAAACATGTACAATTTACCTCTTCAAAGAAGTTGATAATGCAACCATTTGGCCTTGTGTACTCTGGAATTAATTGCCACTGAATAAGGTGATCAATAACACCATGAAGAAGTGATGGAATTGGCTCAATTTTACCTGTATACAGTAACAGAAGGAAAAAAAGCAGAAATCTATAATATTCTTATTATTGAGTAATTTCTGTTTGCAATATATGTGATTAGAAAAACCAAATCATAGTTTTGTTAATTGTAAGGTGTATGAAGACTATCAAGTCTTTTATTTACAGAGCTCTTACTTTTGGCATTGTCTTTTATCTGTCCAAATATGGGTACACCTAACTGAATCAGCTCCCTCTTGTTCCCCTTCACCTGTTTGTTGAATAGTATAAAAGTCTCACCTGCATTTCATTCAAATATATTTTGTTAGTATCTTAAAGACTGTAAACAGTAGTTTCCGTTGATCATCATCTTGAAGTTTGTCTTGTGAGCAACAGAATACAAACCCTTAATCAAATGTTAAGGATTACATTGTGCTTGCCAATTGACATTGCATGTACTAAATTGATTTATAAAATAAATTAAAAGAAGTTTTGTCCATTATATAGGTCTCAAATCCCAAAGATTAAACCTGCAAAATTCACCTGAAAGTTCTCCGTTCTGTCCAGCAGCATGGATCTCTTTTACAAAATCATTCAGCTTGCAGAGTTGTGATTCAGAAAAAACATTCTCATACAACCTCAACCCTTTCACAGCATTCACCTGCTAATTGCAATAACCCATCAATGAACAATATCCAGCTGCTTCTCTATCACAAAAAACTACTCATATCGGATCTATGAATCCTAGCTTCTTTATTAAAAACAATGCATTTCAATTTGTAAACAAATGAACTTGCCGAATGCCCCTTCACGAATTCCTTTGTTGTGAAACCTTGTGTCAACTTTATCTCTGAAGGACGTCCTTCACATTCTTCATGATTTGAACATATACTATTGATCATAAAACTGTGATGCACTTCTAGCGATCCTGCACAAATACCAAAGAAAATCCAACCAAATTTCATCATTCCAACAAATTTACAGCCATAATTACCATTACCATGTTGAGAGTAACTATTATGTTAAATTGAAATTTCACCATTTTAACACTTGTTTTTTTACAGTGCGATTGTTCAGAAATTTTTTGCCGTCTAATAAAACCAGTTTGGTTTACAAACAACACCAATGTCCCCACGCTACAGTCAAAGTAATAGCGACAAATTGAGGAGCAGGCCACATCAACAAACAAACGTAACATGGCAGCAACAATAACTGTCCCCCCATTTTGTATGAATATGAGAATCCATTCACTATACAATTTACAAACATTTCTTTTGATTTTTGTTTTTGTTACGTATCAAACATTTTTTAAACCATTCATTGGATCCATCACCCATTAAACCACAAGTAGAACAAAGTTGACCCTGTTGAATTGAATCTCATAGGGAATAGCACCGAATTTGTCAAAACCCAAACACTACCACCTACCCACACACTAACCAAGATCCAAACCCGCACGTGGTGCAATACATAGAATCGCGTGACGTCAACTACACTAGCATCAACCATATGCAATGCAGCAGAGTCAGACTCTGTTGCTTCCGCCGTCGGTGTAATAACACCATTTGCACACATCTCGAGACGTTTGCTCTTCCAACTTAATTGTAACATAACGCCAAATATAACCAACAAAAATTCAAAACTGCATTGAAATTTAACTATCAACCATATTTTCTGAGTGCAATTGGTTTAATTTTTCATGAAATGCGTGCAATTACTTTATTAAATGTACTTTTAAACTAAACACCTTTTGTAATGATTTTTGCTTTGCCTAGAAGAAAATTAAAGCTCAAAATATTGAACGACAGAATTTGACTTCAAAGTAAAGCATTCATATAAAAAAAACTTTGCCATGATTCTAGAAGTAATTATCACACCGAAATCTAAATTAATTTTTTTTAATTAGTAGCGGTTGAAATACAATATTTAGGGTTGTTTGGATTGATGAAACTCGACGGAACGGAGCGGAATGAAATAATATTATGTTCTATTGTTTGGATTGGCAAAAAGAGGATGAAATGGAGCGGAACATAATGAAATGCATTTCATCCTATTCCATCCAAATCCTAATTTTTTGTTCCATTCAATTTGGGGTGTATGGGATGGAATGAGACATTTTAAATAAAATACCCAAACAATAGAGTGATATTTATATTCCATTCAGCTCCATTTCATTCCGCTCCATTATGTTTCATTACGCTCCGTTTTGTTCCATCAATCCAAACATAACCTAATGAGTAAGTAAATGATGTAGCAGCTCCTGAGCAGGTTTAACTGAGCTCACTTAACCAGACAATTAATTTTGAATCTCCAATAAATAATCACAATGAAAATTAAATAACCGAAATTGTTATTATAGAGCTTGAAAATTGAATCAACAATGAATTGTTATTAGAAAAAATCAATAATTAGAACTTGAATGAAGAATATTAATTATACTAATTAATCAGAAGATCGATGTAGTTAGAATAATGACCTGAATCAGTGATCTCACTGTCCAGCGAATCATACTCCGCCGGAGCTTCATCGCCGTCATTTCCGCCGTTTTCCACAGCTTCCTCATTCAGCTCATTCATTGCCGGTGTCTCATCTACTGTTTTCGCTTTTCCGTCAACCGATTCGATTTTCTTCTCAGCAACATTACGGAGTTCGAGAGTAACATCAGCGATGGAGTGATACTTCTGCATCTGGAGGACAGGGATCCAATTGAGCCGCCTGTGATGTATAGCGGCAAACGCCAAGTCGTAATCGTTGGAGGACGAAGCAACCTGAGCGAGATGACCGCAAAGAGCGTCGATGATCGCGTTCGCGGCGGCAAACTCGCCACGATACCATGCGAGAATGGCGTCCTTGGCAAACGCGTTGGAGACTAACAACGGCGGTGGCAATTGAGACGACAACGGCACCGGCGCCGTTTTCGGTTGATCCGCCCGGGATTCTTGGATAGCCGCCATGGCTATGGATGGTTCAATTAACAAAGAACAGCTAATGGAAATGAAAAAGAGAGAAAGGTGAGAAAAATGAGAGAGATTTTTTTTGTTGTAATGAATGGGTTTTAGTTTTTTTTTGTAATAGTGTCACATGCATGTGTTGATCGAGAAAGGGTTTTAGGAATTAAGGAAGAGCGTTGCGTATTGTTGAGTTTTTTTTTTTTTTGGAAATTCTAACGTGGCAACGTCGCCACCTTGCTTTATTCACGTTTATTAGTTGTTATTTTTCTTCTAGAAATTTGAAAATATTCTCACACTAAATATTTAACTAATAAAAAAAAGCACTAAACTAAAGGTCATATAGTGAAATTAATATTTTTAAAATAAAATTATATTTTAATTAAATATATGATTATGATTGATTGGTAATAAAAATAATATATATGGTTAATAAATATTTCTTTTTATCTAAAAATAAGAAAAACTAATGCAATGAACATGTAAATCAAATGACAATTAAATATTCGATAAATCAGATTGTAAATTTTAAATTATTTATATAATTTAATATTTTAAATAAATATTTGTATAATATTTCTTTATATCGATTTTAAAAATTCATATAAATTATTCATTAGTTTTAGAATTATTTGATTTTTTTCCATAATTTTGAACATTTCCTAATATTTGATTTCAAAACATATATGGTTCTATTTTTTTTAGATAAAAATTAAAATCAAAATTAAAAGGAAATTCACTTTTCAAGAAAGAGATCGTGAATGATTGTCACTGTGTAAGAAAAGAGATGAATAAAATGAATCAAGATCCTCTCTATTTCCATCCTTCTCCATTTTGTGCATTATTAAAGTTTTAATAATATAAATGTAATAATGTGATATTTGATAGATATATTTAATTTTATACATTATATATTCTTTTGAAACTATAGTAATGGAGAGGAGAAATGATGAAAGAAAATGGAAAGGATTTTGACTCGAATAAAATACAAGTTAAATAAAAGATAAAAACAATATAGGTATGCATGATAAATGAATTGGATCCTCTCATCATACTGTTTTGGTCTAGCTCTTTCATTTTCCTAATCTAATAGTAGTTGATTGTAATACCATAAAAAAAAAAAAAAAGTTTAGAGAAAAAGATAGATCAATGGTTGAGATGAGAACATGATAGAAGCATGAGAGAAAGAGCATGAGGTCCATGATAAATAGTTGGGGACAGATATTTTTAGTAAAAAGTTTATTTAAATTATTTTAATTTTAAATAAAATAATTATCAAAAGTAACATAGTATTGAATATAAAATTTTAATTGGTCAAGGATATCGATATACCATTAATTTCAAAGGTATTGAAATATTCACATAGATAAAATTACAAAGAATAAAATTGCCATTAGACTCTTGGAACTTTATGGATTATCAGAAGAATATATATATATTTTAATTATATCACACGTTAATGAATAGAGTTTTTTATATAAATGATGATAATTAGTAAATATTTGATTTTCCTTTTCCAATTATATAAAATATCTAATATAAAGATGCTCTTGGAACAATTACAAAAAAGAATATTTTAATTATGATTAATTATAAATATATATTAAATTGATTTTTTTTATTTAAAAGTTGTTCGTTAAATACATCCGTCATTGTCTTATATTAATTATAAATATAAATAAAGGTTGCTGTCAAGAATTGAATCTTGTATCAATAACTTATATTAATTTAACCAAACTAACACATCATTATAAAAGAAAGCTCAACTAGAATTTTAAATAAAAGTCAAATATCGTAAAAAGGAAAATTGATAGAGTGGAGGGGGATTTTTTTTTAAATAATTAAGTTTTTTTTTAAAATTTCAAAAATAAATAAGCTTTTAGAAAAATTACAGAAATGACTATTTTTCAGCAAAAATTACACTATGTCGTCACTCCAAGTGGCGACTACACTACATTTACAAACAAATCGTCAGTCCAAGTGGCGACATCTTATTGGTCAGGGATTGACAAAAAATAAAGACTGACATCAATACGTGGATTAATCAATACGTGCCTACATCTGAAAGGGGGTATCCGAAACCCTAGGTGTTTCTTGTAACACCCCATCTAAATACCCCGAATATATTAATCAAATTAATATCTAAATCAGCTTTAATCAGAGTTAACACGGAAAATGAGGGATGTCACAATTAATAAATAAAATCAACTTCAAATAAACAGTAGCCATGCTACACTGAGGATCAAATTCTAGATAGTTTAGTCAAATTAAGACCATGTCTTACACAGCGGAAAATATCATAACCGAAACGGAATAATCCAATCATTATTATTCCCAACAAAATTAAAGAAAACAACTAAACAACTATCTAATTCCTCAACTAACGTTCCCCAGTGTTACAATCTAATCAGAGCATGACACTGACACGCGGACTTAAATGATAAGCTCTAGAGCCATCCTCAGAAAACTCCTCACCGCTAACTTTAATCGAAATTGTAAAGTAAGGGTGAGACTTCTCATAATTAAAGCATATTATAAGCTTCTCAATTAACAATATTTTTCAAGCATATTAATCCACCCATTTCAACATAACTTCAGATTCAATACGCAATTACAACCATATAATCATCATGCACAACAATCATCAATCAGAGAATAGTAACACTGGAAGACATCCTAACATGTTACGATTCCATGCAAATACAATGCAGACTCAAATGCATGTGGTACCAACACGTGAGCAAGTCACCCAATACTGATCCATCCTCAACCGGATACAGTAACCATCGATTCGTCCATATACACCCGGACACGAATCCAGCCTAACCACCCATCCTCACTCGGGTATCGGTTATCGGCAATCCAAGTCAAATTCCGCACAATGGGAATTAACTTCACCAAAACAATGCATATGCACGCACATCACTAGCATGCAACATTCAACACAGGTTATGACCACATCAGACATCATAAACCCTCATCAACCACAATATGATATCATCATCTATCATGAAATAATTCACCACAAAGCATAAATATGCCAAACACTTACCCTTCAATTGGTAAGACTATCACCGGTATAAACATCACAACAACAACAACTAAGATCAACATCTATCAGGTATATACAACACCAACAAAACACATGATATCAAATACCATCATGAAATACACCAATTTATCATAAACCGAATCAAAACCCAAAAACATGATATCTCAACGATCATGCACACCATCATTAACAACATAACCACAACATAAACATGCTTTATATTCACACAACCGATCGTCCATCACCGCTTTCAACTGCTACACACCTCAATGTGCGTCAGTCAATACTCGCCTATTTCGAAATTCGGTTCCTTTTCAAAATAATTTCAATGTTTTGGAAAATCTTTTCAATTTATAAGATAGAGCATTTAATTTAAGAAACAATGTCCAAAACGGCGCTCAAAACGGACTTACGGTTTGAAAGTTATGAATTTTTAAAGTGTGGAAAATTTTCAAAGTTTTCGGTGGAACCGGTTCCTCCACAGGAGTAGGTTCCCACGATTCAAAATACCACGCCTGGAAAATGTATGGGGAACCGGTTCCTCCGGGTAGGAACGGTTCCCAGTAAAATCTCATTTTGGAAAATTAACGTGGAACCGGTTCCTCCCACAGAACCGGTTCTGAGTTCAAAATGTTACTTTTCACCATTTTAAAAGTGGAACCGGTTCTCCCTGGGAACCGGTTCCCGACTCGGACCCAAAATTCCATTTTGACAATAGTTCCCAAAACCATTTTCTTACTCATTCCAAAACGTGCCCACATTCCGACACCATAAAATCAATCATTCAACACCAATAACACATCATATAACATGTTTTATCCATCATTAATAATCTTACATCATACAACTCAATGGATTTCTACAATCTGACACCAATAGGGATACACCCATAGAAACCTAGGAATTCCTAAACTGGGATTTCCTAACATGCTATGATCTATAGTATCAACATCAAAACCTATAATATAAATTAATCAATCGAAATCACCCCTTACCTTGTGGGTTCTTCGAATTCTGACACTTCTAGGTCTTCTTCCTTCTTTCTCCTCTTCTCAACTTCACGTATTCTTGTTTTCTCCAAAATGACTATATTTTCCTTCTTTCCTTATTTTATTCCTTTTATTCCTCTTAACATAAATAAAATAAATTCAATAATGTGAGTAGAGTCTTTTACTCCTCACACCCTCACTTTACTCAACACACCTCAATTAATTCCATAATTAATCCAAATAAATCCAATATATTAATAAATTATATTCTCAATTAAATTAATAATTAAAAATCATAATTATTTAATTATCGAATTATTTGGGGTGTCACAACTCTTAACTAGAAGAGTTTTCGTCCTCGAAAACATACCTTAGACGAACACTCGGGATACGAGTCCTTCATCGACTCTCCAACCCCAGTGACATTTTCATTCTGGTCCTCCCAAGCCACTCTTACCAATGCGATCTCTTTGCCTCAACCGTTTCAACTCTTTCGATCAAAGAGATACTTGCTCTTATGATCACTAATACCTCAAACCGAGAACCATATAAATAATGCCTTCAAAACAAATACAACGCCAACTCTAAATCATGAGTCGATAACTCCTTTCATGCACTTTCAATTGTCGCATTGAAATCTTGCATTAATTAAAATGCGTCGGACCTTCAAGATCAAATACTCTTGAAATCCTCCTTCCAACTATCACGTCATGTTTGACATCATTTCCAATATCACTAACAAATATCCTCTTATTCAACCACTATAATCCCACACGATCCATTCTATTTTTCATACCCTTCACTCTAGGATACATGATCTATCACTTCATTACCTTTGCAACACAATTATAAGAACCTCCACCGAACATAATGTCCCCAACATTTATACACGACGCCAGTACCACGAGGCTACGTTCCAACGATCGAGCTTACAAATTAATACATCTATCAGAATGGATATAACACCCATAAGGCATAGAACCCTTCACCTAACAATTCTATTTTGAAATTTCTAATAGTTTCATAAACTCCACACCTACTAACGTTTAATTTGTGACTTCCAAAAATCGTACTCGCATATCAAAGTGCATGACATTACGCTTTCGCTACGTGACTCTGATTATTTACCTTAAGTCATTATCTTCATTTGATTCTCATCAACTACCAACTCTACAAGTTTCATATTTATCTCTAGACTCTCTTTAGTATCTACCAGAAAATCATTGTCCACCTTTTTACATTCTAAACCTTCCAATCTGCGGCTTCAACTCGCATACACACTCAAGTCTCCGACCTGCTAGATAATTTCCAAATCTTTTTCATAGCCCTTTTCCTCTTAGTTTCATGCGAACTGATGAACTACTATCCTCTCAATAGAACGTCAACCACTTCACACACTATCAAGCTTGCAAGATGAGTCTATTAAATCCAACACGATCCCGTCTACTTCACACACTATCGGTGAGGTCTATCTAATTTTTATTGTCTTTTTCTTTTTCTCCTTCGGCTGCCTCTATTTCTGAAGGGTGTAGATGGTAGGAAGATGATGATTGATATGTAGGGTTTGGTTGTTGGCTATATTTTTTATGTTGTTGTTTCTGAAATGATTTTTGCTTAAGGAATTAGAGTTAGTTTCTGGTTTTTTTGTTGTATGATGAAGGTGACGATGGCTTTTTAGGGTCCGTATTTTCGTATTTTTCTGGGTTTACTGAGTATTGTGATTCTTGGTTGTTGCTTCTGTTTAGGCTGCATGAACAGTATCCTCCTCTGTTTCTGTTCCAATGATTGACTTTATACTGCTAATAATTAGGATTGTCCTTAGTTGCTGGACTTGGTCATTTGTTAATAGGTTGTGAGTTTGTGTTAATTGGGCTTTAACAATTTCTGATATGCTATGCTTTCGTGGGCTAGAAATCTGATTTTCTGTACTTGTTATTTGCTTGCTGGATTTGTCATTTTTCTGCTATGATGTCACACTGAAATATACTTGCTGCTTTTTTGCTTTTCTCACCTCCTCTGTGAACCGAATTTATTTGTGATTTGCAGTAGAGGTGATAGGCCAATGAGGGATGAAATTGATTTTGAGTGAGGCCTTGAATATTTACCCATGATACGAAAACCTTGAACCTGATTCTTGCCTCTAACCCCTAATGATGAATTCAAAAGAAAATCGAAGCTTTTGTTTGACAATTCTTGTTATCTAACTTTCAATGTTGATTGCTTCAACCAAATCTTTTCTTTTCTTGTTCCATGAGTTGCAAGGGGTCAAGAAATTCAAGGAAGCCAATGTGGTCTTGAAGCTTGGAGAGATTGAGGCAAATGCTTGAGAATCGAAGCTTGAAGATGGAGCATAGTCATAATAACTTCCTTGTATTTAAGCAATTTTGTAGAATTAGGAAACTTGAATTGTAATTCAAGATTATGATTGAATTTTGTAAGAATATTTGAAAACTTTGGTGAACTTGTAAGTTTCCAACTTTTGAAATATTCTTGTAGCAAAAATTTGTAATTTGAATGAAAACAAACTTGGTTTGAACATTCCTTAATCCTAGAATTGTAACATGAAAAACCACAAACCTTAAATTTGGATACTACTTGCATAATGATAAGTCTTGGGATGTTCTTTGAATTAAACGTGGAATTGTTGTTGTGAAAATTGTACAATTTTTGAGTTGTTATTATGTAAGAAGAATGAAGACCAATCTTTTTGTATTTTTCTTATAAGACAAGAGAAAATAAAAGATCACTTAATTAAAGTAAAACTAAAAAGACAATAATAATTGAATATTAAATTAAATAATGAAAAATAAACTGCTAATTTCAACAAAAAAATGTAAATATGAATACAAAATTTTGACGCAAAAATCGAAAAATACAAATTTAATTATAAAAATGCAAAGATCGAACGCGAATTCGAGAAAATAATGCAAAATATGATATCCACATGTAAAATGTATGATTATTTTAAAAAAACAACTTTTATTCTGGATGCAAACGTAAATGAATCGGATAAAAATGATAGATGAAAAATTGTGGCGAAATTTAGGGTGTGACAGCTGCCCCTATTTAATTATCTTTTAGCTTGATAACGTGGATCAATGGCTGAAAGTAATTAAATACAAAAAAAACCTGAATTTCGTCTTTGATGCAATGCGATGAAATGATGTGCCATGAATGTATGGATTTTACTGGGGAAATGAAAACTGAAAATAAACTTTGCAAGGAATAAAATAAGATAAATTGCTAAAGAACTATCATCAACACGTGGGTTAATGAAAAACAATATGACTTTCTTGATCAATCGATTGATTCGAAAAGAACAAGAAATAAAACTGACATTAACCAGTGGATCAATGAAGGTAAACAACAGAGAACTGACATCAACGCGTGGGTTAATGAAATTCGACACAAAAACTTTCAATCAATGGATTGACAAAAATATTTTGACACTAATGCGTGGATTAGTGAAAGTTGAAACAAAAAGAACTATCATCAACACGTGGGCTAATGAAAGTACACAACAAGAACAATCATCAACACGTGGGCTAATGAAAGCAAAACAACAAGAACTAACATCAACACGTGGGTCAATGAAAGTTGACACAAAAACTTTCAATTAGTGGATTGACAAAAAATAAAGACTGACATCAATACGTGGATTAATGAAAGTCTAAACAGAAACTTTCAATCAGTGGGTTGACAAAAATAAAGACTGACACCAATGCGTGGATTAATGAAAGTAAATAACAGAGAACTAACAACAACGCGTGGGTTAATGAAAGTCAACAAATAAGAACTAACATCAACACGTGGGTTAATGAAAGTAAACAACAAGAGCTAACATCAACGAGTGGGTTAATGAAAGTAAACACAAAGACTTTTCAATCAATGGATTGACAAAAATAAAGACTGACACCAATGCGTGGATTGACGAAAGTCGACACATCGTCCTCAACCAGTGGATTGAGCTCAAAAAACAAGAAATGAAGCCAACATTAACCAGTGGATTAATGAAGGTGGACAACAAACTAACATTAATACGTGGATTAATGAAGATAAACACGATATCTTAACCAGCGGGTTAAGTTTGAATAATAAAAATAAAGTCAACATCAACCTGTGGATTGACGAAGATGAAAAAAGGAAAACTACTTTCAACCAGTGGGTTGCTTAGAATTAACTGGAAAATAAATGATTAACTTCAACCAGTGGGTTGACAAAAAATGTGAAAATATCCTTAACCAGTGGGTTGATTCAATTTGAAAAGAAGATAATGATAAAATCCAACCGGTGGGTTAACTACGGGGTAACATGAAAACAACTTCAATCAGTGGATTAACGCACATGAAATGATGCATATCAATGCATGAAATGGTTTTTTGGACGTGACCAAAGGGAATTGGATTTTTGTATGATAGAGCTTGGTTTTTAGTGGAAAATGCCGAGTAAGGTTTTAAGCTTTTTGAATGTTTATGTAATGAGTGGATGCCCCATGAATGGTATGCATGGTTTAATTCATGATTAATGAATGCATGCGTGTATGATTGAGAAATTTGATTTGAATGTTTGGATGAGTGCCCTAATTGATGGTCACAGGCAATTGAAATGAGAAAGAATTCTGAAGGTGCTCTTTTGGTAGGATATTGCAAGCATGACTTCTCGATACTTCTTGTGAGATAAGAAATTGCTGACGATTATGAACTGATATACTCGTGAGCGTCTTTGAAGATGGATAGGTCTTGGCCTTGAGTGCCCCAGAATGCTGAGTTCTCGAAGATGTTTGGGTCAACAGGGAGTTTGGCACTAACTGTTGATCTTGAAGATGACATGCCCCAATGCTTGGAAATCTGAAAAATAAAATGCCCCTGATTGTGATCAGCTCTTGAAGAGATGGCTTCCCCTGATGGGATAACTCGAAGATGATGATGTTCTTCAACTGATGTCACATAGATAAAATTCTCTTGATGTGAAGTGTCAAAATTGTAGATGAAATTGTCTTCTTACAATGGTAATCTTAATGCGATGATTATGCAAAACTTTTGAGAGTAAATCATTTATTGAAATGAAATTGCGGTGAACAAATGGATAAATCATGATGAGGATGCAATGGCATTTTGAAATTCAAGATGTGAAAAACGATATTATAACGTGGTATCAACATCAATGAAATTTAGAAAACACTGAGGAGTCAGGTTAACGCAACCTTGCTATAGTATGCTTTCAAAAGAAACCTTCCTTCAATTAGGTCTTTTGAAGGTTGTATCGTGGTCTGGTTCACGGTTTAAGAAACAAAGGATATAAGGCTCAAGTTTTGATTTGTGCCCAACCCATTCTTCATGATATTCTCCAATTCCTATGTTCAGTTAGTTGATTGATTCAACTTTCAAGAGGAATCGCAAATGACGACGTGGTGTCTTGAGAAACCATGTTTTGAATAAATAATTCCATTGTGTTAAACATGTAGTTCTTTTTAAATGGAATTATGTTTCCCATGAAAGCATGACGTTGTATTGGAATTTTATTTTTAAATCAATTTTGATGCCCTTGATGACATGTTAACTCTAAGTTATTTGTATTATATTTGGGGAATTCATAAGGGTGTTACAGTTCCCTATTCTGAATCTCCACGCCTTTTCCTGAGGTTCACATTCATTACTGATACCTGCACTCATTGCTCTTCACACTTGACAATTCTTGTCACAATATGATACCTTTCACGGGAATCGAATGTGTTGGCTCCTGGTTGCTTCCAATACATCGGTGCTATTGTAGGCTATGAGACTTCCTTCTTTTCCTGCACATGTGTGTTCATATGTTTATGCATTGCATTATTTGTGTGCTTCTGCCAAAGCACTTTCTTGCTTCATCCCTTTGCATCCCTTTATTCTACAACCAAGACCTATTAGGATAACTTTCCCTTGGGACCACTCGGTTAGAATAACTCTCGAGCCTACACATTATGATATACATCCTTTGCATGTCAACATAGGTAGATATTCACTTACATCCTCAACCTTAGGTCCAACTTTTGCATGATAACATTAGGGTAGAAATAGCTAGTCTCCCTTTACACGTTTTCATGTTTATTTTGCATCCTTGCATGTAATAAAACTAAAACTTGTTTTCTTTTCTTTTTGCAAATCAAAACACTTAATAATGATGCAAACTCCTTTTTCAGGGAACCTCACTGGAAGCCTTTTTCGCCTACGGTCGCCTTTTTGTGTTTAAAACATTTTCAAAAAGGGCGTTCCCTTTCAAATCCAAACAAATTTCTAAGTGTGTGAGCGGTCAAGCATAAGACTTCTTATAGCTACAACACCAAGCACAAGTTGAAATTATGAGGACACTGTCATACCCCAAAATTTGCCCTCCATCTACTCAAGAGATTTCATGCATCCATACTCAAGGATTCCTCAAGAGTTGATCAGACAAACTCTCTCCTAGGCAATCAACCCAAACTAGGGTTTGGTATCTCTCAAGTCAAGATGGATTTCCAACACCTCCAATGGTCTTCATGCCTCCTCATATGCTTCAAAGATTCTCCATGTCAAGTTTCAAGCCTCACAAGTCAAGTTTCCTCAGACAATTGCTCAGATGGTTGAAAATCGGGTGTATTGGACAAAAAGTCAACTGTGGTCAACATACAGTCAAAACTTCTGATTTTTGGTCAACATCCTCATTTTGAAGTTACATTCATCATTTGATCAAGGGTTGATCATGATTCATCAAGAAAACTCAAGATTTGCTCAAAAGTCAAACTTTCTAAATTAGGGTTTCTAGATGAAAAGTCAACTGAACTTTGACTGATCATAACTTTCTCATACTTTCTCAGAAATTTTTCCACCACCTCTTGTTTTGAAGGAAATTCAATTCTCTACAACTTCATGTCTCACAAGAATGTCCAAAAAAATGCTTCATTTGAGAGGTATAGCTCAAAACATTACAGGTCATTTTCAAAGTCAACAAAAAGTCAACTTTTTGTTTTGAAGATATATTGAGCATGGTAACTCCAAATGAGATGAGACCAAAGACATTGGTTAGAGGACTCTTAGAGATTTCCAAAAAGTCCAAGAACACTCAAAAATGTGGAAAATTGAGCAAGTTACACCATTCAGAAATTGGGCAATTTTGGACAATTGCACAAAAGGACATTTTGGTCAAAATGCAAAATTTTCCAAATGGGCCTATAATCTTTTGATCCAAACTTGTTCATGACAATATTTTTGACCCATAAATGCTTGACCATGGCAATTTTCTATTTTATTGATTTTATTTTGAATTTTAGAACATTTAATTCAAAATTAAATTATATAAAATATGAAAATCATATTTTTTTCTAAAAGGGCTGATTTTATATGTTCCTTAATGTCCAAGAAAGCCCAAGATACTTTCCAAATTCGTGCTTGATCATGCATTGAAGGAGAAAATCAAATTTCTTTCAAAATTTGATTTTTACTTGAAAAATATTGAATGCTCCAAATCAAATCTTTTCCATTCCTTTTTTCCTCTCCAATCCTCTCTATAAATACTCAGCATTGTGTACAAGCATGAGGACACGAACCCTAACCTAAAAACAACACCAAACTCTTGCAAATTTTTCTCAATTCTTGAAAATTCGAATTTTATTCTCCAGCCTTTCTCAACCTCTTCCAGTCATCCAAACGTGCTCAGGGGGTAAGTATGTGTAAGAATACACCATCGTTATGAATCAAAGCAAGCTAAATCGAACCATATACATGCATACATAATTGATTTTTCTTGAATTCGTATTTTTATTACCTGCTTGTTTCAATCGATTCTAATGATTTGGTTGTGTTCCTGAGGCTTCACATGATCGATCTGGGCAATCGTTTGAGAGGTTGGACGTTAGAATTGCATTATGCCATTACTAGGGTTCTTAGAACTGTGAGTTTCGAATCTCACATTGCAGGCCGATTCAGTGAAAACAGAGACCACCAATGGACTTGCAGACCCCGATTTAGGGGGGGTAGCATTAATCCCAATCCTCGAATCTATGTATTTTGCAGGTTTGCAGATCGGACTTCCCGGAGAAGGTGACCGGAGCCCTAGCTCCGGCGCTGACTCAGGCGTGGACCGGCGAGGGTGCAGGCGTGGCAAAAAGAAACAACGTGATTCGTCCGTTCATAAGTCCTGGGGTCCACATGCGAGCTGACTGTGTTTTGAATATAATCAGAACGCGTCATCATTCAAATATCCTTGATTTCAACTTTCCCAACACCAAGTGTCAAGTGGCCTAGTGGTTAAGGCATTCACTGTTCTCAGATGCTCTCAAAGGACATCAGTTCGATCCTTCCCAGCGCTGGTTTTGCTATTTTCTTTCACAAACTCATATTTTCTAACTTTTCCATATTTTCTTATTTCTAATATTTCCATACTATTTTAATTAATTTCCACATTTTATTTCTGCATTAAAAAATTACCAAAATATAATTTTCTTTTTGCATTATTTTCACAAAAATCTTTATTTAATTTAATAAATTTAAAAATACAATTTTTGCATGCATATTTATTTTATTTTTATTTTAGCATTTAAATCATTATAAATTGCATTTTAATTATTAAATCTTTTCCAAAAAATCCCAAAAAATTATTTTAATATATTTATCTTATTTCCAGCATATATTAATTTTCTCATATTAAAATTTGCATTTTTCTAACATTTTTTCTCTTGTTCGATTCATATTGCATTTTCCGATTTTCTTATTCTTTCACAGGTTGCTCCGATTCGGACGTTTTTCTTTTATCGTTTTATTTTTCCAATAATGTAATTGCATATGGGTTGTAATAGTTTAAATTAGGCTTTTATTTTCCGCAAGTTTAAATTATGTATCTGCCCCAAAGCCATGTAATAGCGTAGGTTTACCTTCCCGCATTTTACATTCCGCATTTTACTTTCCGCACCCTTATCAATTGCTAGTAACTAGGCGTGTATGGCAAGATAATAATTGGACATAGCTCACACTAATCTTCAAGATAAAATATCTGAATTTGACGCACTTCTCTCACACACGCACCCCTTAGGGTAATTCTCTCTCGTTGCCTTTTCGATTCAAAATGGTCATGTCCCTCGAATGTAGAGGTATTCTAGCACCGTTGCCTTCCAAACAAATCATCATAGTCCCTTCGATACAAAGATCATAAGACCCACGATGTCGCCTCCGAATACATGATCTTGACCCTCGATTGTCGCCTACGAAAAATGATGATAGTCCTTGAATGTGCTAGGATACTTCCTACAAGTTGTCTTCTATGACCATCGATGTCCCTTCGAATGTCGCTTACATCCAGCGAATGGAGCTACCTACTAACTAATGGTATGGCTAGCGCTATTCTAAAGGAATGTAAAAGTACGAAAACGACCAATTCTGAGTGGGTAAATAAGTCTTTTAGTTGCTCGCTCTATCAAATGCTTTTCACATCACACTCTTTTCAAAGTTCAAACTCTTTTCAAAACGAAACATTTCGAACACTTTGTATACACTCCTACATGAGTCATTACAAAGTCAAAGCGAAATGCCTTTTCAAAACATTTTGTCAAACACACGAAAGCAATTTTAAAAAGTGATCTAGAGCAACTAAGAGCCCGTAGAATAACTGCGGATGGAAAGGGTGCTAATACCTTCCTTTTCATAACCATTCTCCGAACAGAATCTAACGAAGGTCTTTTTCGTTACTTTTACCTTCCCTTAATTGGATAAAAATAAAAGTCGGTGGCGACTCTTGCTATCCGCACATTTGGATACAAAATCCTACAAAGTCGGTTCACCGTATCCGGCTGGCGACTCTGGGATACACCCAAAGAGAGAATTGCCTTAGGGATTTCTAGATAACCTTTAATGCTTTTGTTTGAATTGTATGCTTTATCTTTAAGGGTTGCTTGGGTATTATATTGTTGGGGATCCTACACGGATCGGGTTTCCTTTTAAGTAAGTAGCATTAGATCATCGCGACCGTTGGGCGTATAACTACGCGGTCAACATGATGGCTACGTTAGCGTGACACTTTGGTTGTCCGATACTCTTCATTCCCAAGTTGAAGATAGTATTTGGCCTGCGTGGTGTCATCAGCGCTAACTAAACTTTTAGAACCTTAATTGACCCATCTTGGCCATTAGAAGGTAGTGAGATGGCGGCTTTGTGTAGACCGAGGTTGGTTGATACTCGATGCTACGCTCATTGAGATTAGACTTTTGGGACATTTTCGATCGACCACTTGGCGTTGTATTGAAATAAGCGCCTCTGAGAAAGATCGTGATATGAGATTCCTAGAACCGGTTACTATTATAGGACGGATGAACCAACTCAAACTTTCGGTGGAGTAATCACCTATACCTCATGCAAGCCTTAAACCTAGGCTCATTGTGTGAATTGTTTGTGTGTGCTAAACATGACATCATGACATCATCCGCATTGCATATCATTTCTAACTATTTCAAGGACCTAGGATTTATCTTTGCTCTGTTTTGTAGGGATTATGGCTTCTAGAAAGACTATCCGAATCAACTTCATGGGTATCCTTCTCAACTCAAAGAATTGGTTTGAAATTCCCGACCATGCTCGTTCATCAAAGACATGGTTATCTACTTGATTTGGTTATCTCGGTTTTGAAGAAGATATGATGCATGTCCTATTCGGTTCTTTGATCCGAAACACCATTGCTTTACATTCCCAGACTATCAGTTGGTTCCTACCTTGGAAGAGTTCTCTAAGCTACTTGGGATACCTATTCTTGACCAAATGCCATTCACCGGTCTAGAAAAGGTTCCTAAGTACGAAGACATTGCATCCGCCTTACATCTTAAGCGCTCGGACATTGAAGCCAATTGGGAAACTAGAAGTGGAGTTAAGGGTTTACTTGCTAAGTTTCTAATTAAGAAAGCCCGAGAATTCCTCAAAGTTATGAGTTTCCATGCATTTGAAAATATTGTGGCCTTGCTAATTTATGGTTTGATTCTATTTCCTAACTCGGATCAATTCATCGATATCAATGCCATCAAGTTGTTTCTTACCCGTAATCCTGTGCCTACTTTGCTTGGAGATATTCTACATTCTCTCCACACTCGTACTACTAAGAGACAAGGAACTCTCATGTGTTGTGTACCGTTACTTTCAAGGTGGTTTATTTCGCACCTTCCTCCATCAGTTTTGAAGAATGAACAAAGGTTGAGATGGTCTCAAAGATTGATGTCACTCTCTCATTCCGAAATCCGTTGGAATCTTTTCTCTCAAAAGGACTTCACCTTCATTGAGCGTTGTGGAGAGTTCCCTAATGTACCGCTACTTGGTATAAGGGGAGGTATCACTTACAACCCTTCTTTAGCTCTACGTCAGTTTGGTTTTGCTCGAAGAGATGGTCCACATGATATGCTTCTCCAAGATGTTGTGTTCGACTACAATCACGATCTCTAGAATTACCGACGAAGGTTTATACATGCTTGGGGCATGGTAAAGAAGCGATACCAAGACTTTGGGGCACCGAACTCCATTCCTTGGGAACCTTACCTCAAATGGGTGCGAGCTCGAGCTCAAAACCTCATGATGCCATTCACGCTGTTCTACGGTAATTATGGAACCGGTTGCTATAGGTGGCGTACCCTATGCGTTCTCCATCCCGACATGCCTACGATTTTGAAGACTTGAAGAGATCCTGGATTCAACTTAAAGAGAGGATACCTTTGAAGCTCGATGCTATGCAAGCGAGAAGAAAGTGTTAGAGTTGACAAAGCTACTTCACGAGGCGAAACATCAACGCTACATCGGCACCAAGAGGAAGCCATGGGAGACTTAGAGCTTTAGGATGTTTATGTTTTCTTTTATTGCTTTGAACTATCTCTTGTACTTAAAAAGAAAAGAATAATGAGAAGTACTAATAAATGTTTGTTCATTGCTTGTTTAACAAATTTAAATCTCTTAGGTCCTTGAAAACATTGCATTGCATTCGCATAAACATCGCATAGCATAGCATAACATTGCATCACAGGTACATTGGAGATTGGTTTTCTCATTTACTCGCTATTTATTTTAGCAGAAATGGCTCTTGAACAGATGTCAAAGATCTCCGGCTCGAATGCTCGGTTTTGAGATGTTCACCACTTGGTCCAAGGCCAAGAAGATCTGAAGAAGCTCATCAACAAGAAGAAGAAGGTTGTTGGTCTCCTCAACATGGGTAGACGTTTCAAAGGTGGTCCAAAGGTGGTCAGCCGTATCGAGCTCTCGGAAGGAAGTGTCCATACCGAGGGGAGTACCAAGGGTGATGAAGGTGATCAGCGTGAGCCAAAGAAAGGAGGAGAGGACCACTCCGATTATAGCCAACACTCTGATGAAGATGACAAGTACAAACAACTTGAAGACCGTCTGAATCTTGTGGAAAACTTGAAAATGTCCGGTGAACTTTGATGATCGAGTCTTGTTCACGGTGTTGTGATTCCTCCCAGTTCAAAGTTCTACTTTTGCCAAGTATGATGGCATGTCTTGCCCTAAATTGCATTTGAAGTCCTATGTCCGGAAGATCAATCCCACGATGATGAAAGTTGTGGATGCACTATTTTCAAGAGAGTTTGTCCGAACCCAATTGGAATGGTATTATCACTAGAGAATGACCATATCCGTACTTGGGTGATTTGGTGATGCTTTCTCTGATATGAGTACAATGTGAATTGACACCCACTCGCATGCAACTACAAAGCATGTCTATGGGTCGTGACGAGAAGTTCAAGGAGTATGCTCGAAGTGGAGAGATCTAGCGGTAGTTCAACCACCCTTGTCCAATAGGGAGTTGGTTGATATGTTCATGGGGACACAGCAGCCCATTCTTCAATCATCGATTGGAAATTCTTCATCCGGATTCACCGTGATATTGATGAGCGCATTGAAGTGGTATCAAGAGTGGGAAGATTCAAGTAGAGACATCTTCAAATCTGCGAAGAGATCTTTGGTGGTAAGAAAGAAACCAATCTGTGTACGGAAAGAAAAGACCGACACCGACCGTGCTCAAAAGGCGGTTGTGATCTCAATCCTACATCAGCACAACCTCGCGAGACAAGCGTAACGAGCGCCACGAAGGCGGTTCTGAAGATCAACATGCCATTGTCGCAAGCCTTGCAACACATGTTGAAAGCGGTGATTACTTTGAGGATCCTCCTCGAATGTCAACACTTCCTCTCGAAATACAATCCTAATGCTAAGTGTGCTTACCATTCCAATAGCCGCACGATCGACAATTGTTGGGCTCACGAAGAACAAGATTCAAGATATGATTGAAGCTAAGCGATTGAGTTTGATCCTCCGGTTGAGGCCGAATGTGATCAATGCGCCTATGCCTAACCATGACAAGAGTTCCAATCTTTGGTATACTTATATCAACATAGATGACTTGACCATGATGTTAAGAAGAATTTGTTGCAAGCGGTGTCAATCCGGGATGCCCGAGAATTGTCGTTGGTGCCCCGCACGATGGTTGTGCTTGGTTGAGAAGCGTGTTCAATGCATGATGGATAACCGTGAGATACTATTTACGAAACCACATGCGGTGTGAAGAAATGTCCAAGTTGAAGATCGACAATGCGAATGGCTGTACCATGTGGGATACCTTGGGGCAACCAAGTGGAAAATATGATTACATGGTGAAGTACCTGTTCAGTTACAAGATTCCTATTGAAGATGTTAAGGCGACGGATGGGGTGACGATTTCCGAAGACTATCTTGATGTTAACACAATAAGGATTTCCTCTGCGATTACATGCCTGGCACCTCTCATCATTACTTCTCAAGACCGGTTCCATATTCCTCGACAAAGCTATCCCTTGGAACTATGGGTGATGTTTACTATCATGGCGTCAAGCAAGATCCTCGACAATTGAAGATCTTACCATTGGAGCTTCTATTCACGACATCGACAACATCACCGGATCCAGAAGGTGACGAATCGGAAGGGTATTCTCTCGAGATCTCTCCTCCAAAGACTCGACTCAACTCGCCCTTCTACTCCAAAGAATCCCGGCTCATGGCTCATCAACGAAGTACCAAAGGAATTCTTGAAGACACCTCCAAACAAGAAATGGAGGAAAAGAAGATTATCAAGAAAAGTGACTACAATGTTTAGAGAGACTCCAAGATTTCCATGCTTGCTTTGCTCTTGTGCTCATGCTAATGCCTTGGTGAAGTTTGAAGAATGCTCATGTGCCGCAAGACACTACCAGATCAATTCGAAGTTTGTATTGCTAGCTGCCAACAACGACCTAGGCTCTCGATCTTGATTTGACTCCTTGAAAGAAACATAACAAAGCCTTGCACATCTCTGTTGAATGCAAGGGCACTACAACATCTCATGTTTTAGTGGATACAGTTACGCTCGAATATCCGAACGCTTTTGATCGCTTGATGTCGAAGGGTTGGTTACGAGACCGGTGACATTATTGTGAGAGCTTTTGATGGTTCTAAGCGAGCTTGGAGAGCTCACGCTGTTAAAGTCGGCCGGACTTTTGACTCTACTTTCTTTGTCATGGACATCCGTCCGACCTACTCTTACCTACTTGGGCCCCTTGGATACATGGATTTCTAACCGAAGTACCCGTGAAAGGGAAGGTTGTTATGTGGTGAAGAAGAGTATATGGTCATCATCTATCATTTCGCTATCTCGAGATGGAGGGTGAATTCTTAGAGACTCCCCTTTTGAAACAATTCCAGTCATGTGACTCTCCGTCACTCCGAAGATGCTAAAGTTCCGCCTAGGATGGCCTCATTGAAAGATGCTCAAGCTTTTAGTACGGGAACTCACGATCTTCCTTTCAAATCGACAAGATGGTTTAGGCTTCACCATCGTCGGAAGATGATACCATGAGCGCCAACTTCCTTCCGCATCGGCCAGTGGAATCCATGCTATAGAAGCGACGACAACGTATCGCGTTTGCGTATTTTCATTCAATAAATCGTTGGACTTTTGCATTCAATTGTGTTTTTCTTTCTTTACTTTATCACCCCAAAAGCTATGTGTTTCTTACACACACCCACGTGATACACCGAATCACTCCGAATCTCGTTTAACACTATGCTAGTGCTAAATGACTTATAACCGATAATCCGATCTACGAAAGTGAGGAAGATTGTGAAGTGCAGGAGAACTTGCTACAACAAAGCGAGTTATACACCACCGAGTTGAGGTTGTGAATTTGGCTTGATGAACAGAAAAGATCAAGATAGGAGCGGGTCTTGGGTGTTAAAGAAAGGTTGGTTCGGATGCTACGAGACTATATTGAGGTTTTGCTTGGTCATACGAAGACATGATATTGTGGTACATGCCGACAAAGAGGTTTTCTCCAAAAAAAGGCTCGTCGCATGCGTCCGAGATGTCGAGAAAATCAAAGCGTTCAATGCGGGTTTCCTAGCCGTTACTTCCTCCCCTGGGTTGCTAATGTGGTACCCGTACCTAAGAAGGATGGTAAGCGAATGTGTGTGGATTATAGAGATCGAACAAAGCGAGTCCGAAAGACGATTTCCCACTTCCTCATATTGATGTTCTTGTTGACAACACCGCCATAAGGTTTTCTCCTTCATGGATGGTTTCTCGGTTACAATCGGATCAAAATGGCTCCCAAGACATGGAAGACTACTTTTGTTACACACACTACTGCTACAAGGTTATGCCGTTCGATGAAAGTGCCACTTATGACATGCTATGACATTATTTCATGACGAGACGAGAGGTCGTCGGCGACATGATAGCTCGCACGTCGAACATCAAAACGGCGAAAAAGACTTAATCCCAACAAGTGCACCTTTGGAGTCGGATCAAACTCCTAGGGTTTGTAGTCGATGGAAGAGGTATTGAAGTTGATCCCGCCAAGGTTAAAGCTATTCAAGAGATGCCAACTCCCGCACCAGAAAGAGGTCGAGGTTTCTTGGGCGATTAAACTACATTGCCGATTCATTGCACACCTAAGCGCTACTGTGAGCCAATCTTCAAGTTATTAAAGAAAGATCAAGTGGTAGAATGGAATGACGATTGCGGATCGCTTTTGACAAAATCAAGGAGTACCTACAAAACCCTCCCATCACGATGCTTTGCCGAAGGAAGACCTCTTATCATGTACTTGGCGGTGTTAGAGAACTCAATGGGGTGTGTGTTGGGGCAACATGGCGAGTCAGTCGAAAAGAGCATGCAATATACTACCTTAGCAAAAGTTTACCGGTGAAACAAGATACTCACGACTTGAGAAAACTTGCAGCGCTTTGGCTTGGGCTGCTCGCCGACTAAGGCAGTATATGTTGACTCACACTACTTTGTTGATTTCCAAGATGGATCCGATAAAATACATCTTTGAGAAACCACTCTCTCGGAAGAATAGCAAGATGGCAAATGATCTTGACCGAATATGACATCCGGTACACTTCTCGAAGCGATCGAAGGAAGTGTAGTAGCCGATCATTTGGCTCATCGGGCCGTAGATGACTATCGATCTATGCGGTTGAATTTCGGAAGATATTTTACTAATTCGATTGCGAAGAACCGAGGCCAGACGAAGGACACGAACAAGGATCCCGATGGACTATGGTTTTGATGGAGCCTCAACGCACTTGGCAATGGCATTGGCGCCATCATTACATCCCTACGGACATCGCCTTTCACCGCCAGATTATGTTTGATTGCACCAACAACATGGCGAGTCTGAGCGTGCATCATGGGTATCAAAGTGCTATTGACTTAAGAATCAAATTCTTGCAAGTGTATGGAGACTCGACTTAGTGATCGGTCAAATTAAGGCGAGTGGGATACGAGCATCCGAATCTCATTCGGACCGAGAGCATGTTACGAGTTTGATCCCTACTTGAAGAGATTACTTTTGATCATATTCGCGAAGAGAATCGGTTGGCGACGCATTGGCTACTATGTCGTCTATGTTCAAGGTTAGATGGGACAACGAGGCTCCCGGATCATCATTGAGAAGTTTGACGAACCAGTATTGTTGTGAGCTTGGCGAAGAGAAACCTTGGTACTATGGCGTGAAAAGGTATCTTGAGACTCGGGAATATCCAGGGCATTTGTTAATGATAAGTTCATAAGAAGATTAGCATCCAAATTCTTCCTCGATGTGACATCTTATACAAGCGCAACCACGACTTGTGCTTACTTGTAGACGAGCGACAATACGTATCATGAAAGAGTTACACGGAATTTGGTACCCACTCGGTGGACACACCATAGCTAAGAAGATTTTGAGAACAGTTACTATTGGTCCACCATGGAAGCGATTGTCACCGCTATGCTCGATCTTGTCACAAGTGCGGTTATGCCGACAAAGTACGTACTTCGGTACCTCACGAATGTTTTAACTTCTCCTTGGCCTTTTGCAATGTGGGGCATTGACATGATCGGGGAGATTAAGCCCACGGCTTCCAATGGACACCGTTTCATCCTTATGGCAATCGATTACTTTACCAAGTGGGTAGAAGCAGCCTCGTTCGCATCTGTTACCAAGAATGTTGTGGCTCGATTCATCAAACATAACCTTATCTGTCGGTATGGCACTCCCGAAAGGGTTATCACAGATAACGGCTCCAATCTCAACAACAAGATGATCACTGAACTCTGCACGCAGTTCAAGATCAAGCATCACAACTCTTCTCCTTATCGGCCTAAGATGAATGGCGTAGTGGAAGCCGCCAACAAGAACATTAAGAAGGTTATACAGAAGATGACAGTTACTTACAAAGATTGGCATGAGAGGTTACCATTTGCTCTTCATGGTTATCGCACTTGACCGAACATCAGCAGGGCAACCCCTTCTCTCGTATCACGGTATGGAAGCCGTCTTACCCATCGGTTCGGATACCCTCAACGAGTCCTCCGGAGGCGAGTTAAGCGAAGGCGATTGGGTCGAGACTCGGCTTGACAGATTAATTTGATTGATGAGAAGCGACTCGCATCCATACGCCATGGACAGTTATCGAAGCGAATGATCGAGCATTTAACAAGAAGGTCAAGCACCGAGTCTACCAAGTCGGTGACCTAGTAGTCAAGCGCATCATTCTTCCACAAGGTGATCGAGGGGCAAATGGACTCCCACATGAGGGACCATTTGTAGTCAAGCATGTTTTCCGTCGGAGCTATGATACTTAGCACCATGGATGGCGAGGACTTCCCACCACGTGAGCAGAGACATAGTCAAAAATACTACGCATAAGCGAGACCCGCTAGGTCGGCGAACCTAGGCAAAAATAAGGGCATCTGGCGAACCAAAGGTTCGGGCAAAATTAAGGATATATAAAACATGTACACGCAAGTCGAAAACACGAAAAGGCGGCTTGGGCAAAAAGGTATCGGTGGTGAAAACCGAAAGGCGGTCTAGGCAAAAGTTAGGGATTTAAGCGTACGACTATGCCTCTTCGGATCACCTACTTCCGGACTACTATCAGCATTCAAGATTCAAATGGCGAAGATCGTCTACTCACTTTCTCTTGGGAGGAGATGAGATAGTTGAAATATATGAGTACTAGCATAGTTGGGACTTAACGAGATTGCTTCCGCATAGCTTTTACTTTTCTTGTGTACAAACTACTTGGCCATACGCCACATTTCAAAATAAATGCAAGTTCTTGCTCTCTTTACAATTTTCACTGTTGTCGTTTGCAATAAGTCCAACGTTTGCTTTGAATGGCTATACGCATTTGACAATAAAATCTCTTATATACATGAAAATGAACATGCAAAAGTACTTACTGAGTTCGAGAATTGGGATGACGACGAAAGTCAACAAATAGTTCCCCACAGAGCATAAAGGTGTCACTCACAACACACCATCCCCATCGGAGTATATGTCAAGCAGTGATTCCACTCAACCGAGCAACGTTACATCAGTCTCCAAGCAGTAACACTTCATCCCCCGCAGATATTTCTTAATCCTCTCCTTTCTCCCCGGCAGCGGTATCCAGACTCGAAACTTGGTCAGATAGTGCATCGGAGGAAGCATACACCTTTATTCCCGGCCGGAGATTACAACGGACTCAGGACTCTTCTAGCGGTCTCTCAACAACCATCAAATGCTCTCCATCGAGATCTACACTCGGAATCCCCAGTAGAGCGTCTCCTAAATTTCATCAGCAGGATCTACATACAAGGTCCCCAACAGATCACCTTCCAGATGCTCCTCAACAGGGTCTATATGTGAGATCTCCAACAACGAGCTTCTCAAATCTCTACCTTCCTCAACAATATCTAGGCCCAAGACTTGGTCAGATAGTGCATCGGAAGAATCCAGGATATCTTTCTTCTCTTTCAAAAGCGGGGTTCTCACCTACTCAGCTCCCCAAGCAGGAGCCAGAAATCTTCAAACAGAACATCTGCACCTTCTTCAAGATGGATATGTTTTGAAATACCACAACATCTATCATTCATACATTTCTCATAAAGCCATAATTCATGCATATGTCATTCATATACACTGTCATGCATCATACTTTGCATAAAACTAACCAATAGTTTCTCTTGTTTTCTCCAAAAGCAGTGAAAGTCACTACAGCAAACGGGTCGAGTTAAGCCCGAGCCGGCGGAAAACTACCCGAAATACCCTTTTTGTCCTCCGACGACTAGTCCGAGTTAAGCCCGACCGACGGAGAACTATCGAAAGACCTCCTCGGTTATCCTCCGATAATGCAATGGATCAACACCGATGCAAGGAAGCTATCCACATTCTTGCCAACTACAATCTCTCCCGAGTAATCGGCACGAAGATTTATTCGATTACCAACAACCACAGTAGTCGACTCGGTTGCCTTGGATGGCATCTTAAGCCCATCTCCGACTAACTTGTCAACATCTCTTCACTTTCGAATCTGCATATATGGTTAAAATCAATACAAACCAATAACCTCATTCAAAGTGAACACGAAGTCTAACGTCGACTCCCCGGATGGCATCCTAAGCCCATCCCTCTCCGTTCGGGAACATCTGAGTCTAACATCGACTCACTCCCCATCGACCTTTCGGATGGCATCTTAAGCCCATCTCCGTCAATTCTCCTATCAACAACCTCGAGTCTAGCGTACGACTCATTCCCCAACGAAGTATCCAACTTCTTCAAATGGCATCTGTAAGCCCATTTCGCATCATCGACCAGCAATGAGTGCAAATTTCGGTGTACTCGAGTGTTCAATCATCTTCTACCTTGGTCAAAGACAAGCATGTCAATCTAACCTTCCGTACAAGAAGATTGAGCAGGGGCTGTCATACCCAAAATTTGCCCTCCATCTACTCAAGAGATTTCATGCATCCATACTCAAGGATTCCTCGAGAGTCGGACAAACTCTCTCTAGGCAATCAACCCAAACTAGGGTTTGGTATCTCTCAAGTCAAGATGGATTTCCAACACCTCAATGGTCTTCATGCCTCCTCATATGCTTCAAAGATTCTCCATGTCAAGTTTCAAGCCTCACAAGTCAAGTTTCCTCGGACAATTGCTCGGATGGTTGAAAATCTATGGACAAAAGTCAACTGTGGTCAACATACAAAACTTGATTTTGGTCAACATCCTCATTTTAAGTTACATTCATCATTTGATCAAGGGTTGATCATGATTCATCAAGAAAACTCAAGATTTGCTCAAAGTCAAACTTTCTAAATTAGGGTTTCTAGATGAAAAGTCAATGAACTTTGATCATAACTTTCTCATACTTTCTCGAAAATTTTCCACCACCTCTTATTTTGAAGGAAATTCAATTCTCTACAATTTCATGTCTCACAAGAATGTCAAAAATGCTTCATTTGAGAGGTATAGCTCAAAACATTATAGGTCATTTTCAAAGTCAACAAAAAGTCAACTTTTTGTTTTGAAGATATATTGAGCATGGTAACTCCAAATGAGATGAGACCAAAGAAATTGGTGAGAGGACTCTTAGAGCTTTCCAAAAAGTCCAAGAACACTCAAAAATGTGGAAAATTGAGCAAGTTACACCATTCGAAGTTGGGCAATTTTGAATGATTGCACAAAAGGACATTTGGTCAAAATGCAAAATTTTCCAAATGGGCCTATAATCTTTTGATCCAAACTTGTTCATGACAATATTTTTGACCCATAAATGCTTGACCATGGCAATTTTCTATTTTATTGATTTTATTTTGAATTTTAGAACATTTAATTCAAAATTAAATTATATAAAATATGAAAATCATATTTTTTTCTAAAAGGGCTGATTTTATATGTTCCTTAATGTCCATGAAAGCCCAAGATACTTGCCAAATTCGTGCTTGATCATGCATTGAAGGAGAAAATCAAATTTCTTTCAAAATTTGATTTTTACTTGAAAAATATTGAATGCTCCAAATCAAATCTTTTCCATTCCTTTTTCCTCTCAATCCTCTCTATAAATACTCGACATTGTGTACAAGCATGAGGACCACGAACCCTAACCTAAAACAACACCAAACTCTTGCAAAATTTTTCTCAATTCTTGAAAATTCGAATTTTATTCTCCAGCCTTTCTCAACCTCTTCCAGTCATCCAAACGTGCTCAGGGGGTAAGTATGTGTAAGAATACACCATCGTTATGAATCAAAGCAAGCTAAATCGAACCATATACATGCATACATAATTGATTTTTCTTGAATTCGTATTTTTATTACCTGCTTGTTTCAATCGATTCTAATGATTTGGTTGTGTTCCTGAGGCTTCACATGATCGATCTGGGCAATCGTTTGAGAGGTTGGACGTTAGAATTGCATTATGCCATTACTAGGGTTCTTAGAGCTGTGAGTTTGAATCTCACATTAGCCGATTCGGTGAAACAGAGACCAATGGACTTACGGACCCGATTTAGGGGGTAGCATTAATCGATCCTCGAATCTATGTATTTTGCGGGTTTGCGGATCGGACTTCGGAGAAGGTGGCCGAGCCTCGCTGGTGGCGGACGCGGTGCGTGGCAAAAGAAACAACGTGATTCGTCCGTTCATAAGTCTGGGTCCACATGCGGTGTGTGTTTTGAATATAATCGAGCGTCATCATTCAAATATCCTTGATTTCAACTTTCCCAACACCAAGTGTCAAGTGGCCTAGTGGTTAAGGCATTCATTCTCGGATGCTCAAAGGACATCGATTCGATCCTTCCAGTATTTGGTTTTGCTATTTTCTTTCACAAACTCATATTTTCTAACTTTTCCATATTTTCTTATTTCTAATATTTCCATACTATTTTAATTAATTTCCACATTTTATTTCGCATTAAAAATTACCAAAATATAATTTTCTTTTGCATTATTTTCAAAAATCTTTATTTAATTTAATAAATTTAAAAATACAATTTTGCATGCATATTTATTTTATTTTATTTTAGCATTTAAATCATTATAAATTGCATTTTAATTATTAAATCTTTTCAAAAATCCCAAAAATTATTTTAATATATTTATCTTATTTCCAGCATATATTAATTTTCTCATATTAAAATTTGCATTTTTCTAACATTTTTCTCTTGTTCGATTCATATTGCATTTTAGATTTTCTTATTCTTTCACGAGTTGCTCGATTCGGACGTTTTCTTTTATCGTTTTATTTTTCCAATAATGTAATTGCATATGGGTTGTAATAGTTTAAATTAGGCTTTTATTTTCCATAAGTTTAAATTATGTATACGCCCAAAATGTAATAGCGTACCTTCCGCATTTACATTTCGCATTTACTTTCCGCACCCTTATCAATTGCTAGTAACTAGGCGTGTATGGCAAGATAATAATTGGACATAGCTCACACTAATCTTCAAGATAAAATATCTGAATTTGACGCACTTCTCTCACACCGCTTAGGGTAATTCTCTCGTTTTCGATTCAAAATGGTCATGTCCCTCGAATAGAGGTATTCTAGCACCGTTGCCCAAACAAATCATCATAGTCCCTTGATACAAAGATCATAAGACCCACGATGTCGCCTCCGAATACATGATCTTGACCCTCGATTGTCGCCTCGAAAATGATGATGATGAATGTGCTAGGATACTTCCTACAAGTTGCCTTCTATGACCATCGATGTCCCTTCGAATGTCCGCTTACATCCAGCGAATGGAGCTACCTACTAACTAATGGTATGGCTAGCGCTATTCTAAAGGAATGTAAAAGTACAACGACCAATTACGAGTGGGTAAATAAGTCTTTAGTTGCTCGCTCTATCAAATGCTTTTCATCACACTCTTTTCAAAGTTCAAACTCTTTTCAAAGCGAAACATTTCGAACACTTTGTATACACTCCTACATGAGTCATTACAAAGTCAAAAAATGCCTTTTCAAAACATTTTGTCAAACACACAGAAAGCAATTTTAAAAAAGTGATCTAGAGCAACTAAGAGCCCGTAGAATAAACTGCGGATGGAAAGGGGTGCTAATACCTTCCCTTTTCATAACCATTCTCCCGAACTCAGAATCTAACGAAGGTCTTTTTCTGTTACTTTTACCTTCCCTTAATTGGATAAAAATAAAAGTCGGTGGCGACTCTTGCTATCCGCACATTTGGATACAAAAATCCTACAAAGTCAGTTCACCGTATCACAGACACGGAATCGAACTTCCCATAAAAACAATTGTAGTCTACCAAAATAAGTGAGCCGAACTATGGAGCTCTGACTTTCCCATTGCATGAGGGAATACATAGGCATCTTATCACGAGGCTCGATCGAGCAAAAATTTGTAAAAACATCTTTCTTTTCCCTGTGTTTTCTTTATTTTCCTTTCTTCCTCATGCATCGTAGCGAATATGCGATAGATAAATATAACACGCCCCTTAGATAGAAAATAAAAGTGGATACCATAGAGTACTACGGGCATGTCGGGTGTTAATCTCTTCCCCTCGCGTAACAGACTCCCTTAACCCGATCTCTCAGTCGTGAGACCGTGATTTTCCCCCTCTCAAGTTTACTCAATGTTTTCCTTTCCTCCCGCGGGATAAAAAACGTTCGACGATGACTTCATTGATATAGTTATCGGATGATGTTCAGTCGGTTAATTCAGTGTTCGACCGAAGCGAAGTGTTGCACGGTTCCCAGATGGGCATCGAAGTCTTGGAATTTTTTCAATGAATTATGTCCCGTTGTCGGTGGCTATAGCTTGCAGGATGCCGAATCGGTCGAGTATATTTCTCTTGTAAAAACGCAGGATATTTTGAGCGGTGATTTTGGCTAATGCTTCGGCTTCTATCCATTTGGTGAAGTAGTCGACACCTACTATCAAGTACTTGTTTTGATATGCTCCTAAGAAGAATTGCCCGAGAATGTCAAGCCCCCACCATGAGAAGGGACAGGGAGAGGAGAGGGATTTGAGTTTGTTCGGAGGGGATAAGTGCATATGTATGTGCTGTTGGCACTTGTCGCATTTCTTCACGTGTTCCTTGGCATCGAGTTGCATGGTCGACCAATAATAACCATCCCGGAGGGCTTTTAGGGCGAGTGATTTGCCTCTTAGGTGTTGGGCGTTGATGCCTTCATGTATTTATTTTAATATATATGGTACTCTGGCCTCTTCGACGCATTTGAGGAGGGGGATGGAGAATCCCCTCCTATAGAGCTTGTCTTCGAGGATGACATAAGAATATGCTCTTCGTCTGATAACGCTTGCCTCTTTGGGATCGTCGGGGAGAGTGTCGAGAGTCAGATATTTATAAAGGGGCGTCATCTAGAAGGTTCCTTCTTCGATAACGATCATGTTGTGGAAGGGGCGCCTTTTCTCTATGCTCGGCCGATGGAGTATCTCCTGGATCACTAATTTATTCCTTCCTATTATCCTCGTGCTGGCGAGCTTGGAAAGAACTTCTGCTTGAGCATTGTGTTCTCGAGGGATGTGTTGTATATCAACAGAAGTGAACTTTTTTTAGGTGGTCTTGGAAGAGGGCCCAATATTCGGCCAGTTGGTCGTTCTTGACCTGATATTCTCCTCGCACTTGGGAGGCTACTAGTTATGAGTCCCTGAGGATCTTGACCTCCTTCGTGATATCCTCGACGAGGTGGAGGCCGACAAGGAAAGCCTCATACTCTGCTTGGTTATTGGAAGTAGGAAACGAGAGGGCAAGGGATACTTCGATGATGATCCCTTCCCCATTTTCCAGAATTATACTTGTTTCTCTTCCCATCGAGCTAGAGGCACCATCTACGAATATCGTCCATTTTTTCGGTCCCTTCCTAGAGTGGTGAGAAATTCATCTCTTCCATGAATTCTGCTAGGACTTGTGCTTTGAGGGTTTTCCTACTTTCATACCTGATGTCAAACTCATATAGTTATAGAGACCACTTGAGCATTCGTCCGACCATGTCTGGTAGGCCTAATAGTTGTTTGATGGATTGGTCCATTTGAACTATGATGGTGTGTGCCAAGAAATAGTGGCGGAGTCGTCTCGCAGTGTTAACAAGTGCGATGGAAATTTTTTTGATCTGTTGGTATCTTAATTCAGACCCTTGCAAGGCTTTGCTCGTGAAATAAATGGGTTTTTACCCTTCTTGAGTATCTCGGATGAGGGCAACGCTAACAGACTCGGAGATTAGAGTCAGATATAGATATAATATTTCTTCTTTATCAGGACGAGACAGTACGGGCGGTTGGGATAGGGTTTGCTTGAGATGAATTAGGGCCAGTTCACACTCTTCGGTCCAGTCGAATGCAACTTCCTCTCTTAGCAGTTTGAAGAATGTGAGTATGTGTTTTGCTGACCTCGTGATGAATCGTGATAACGAGGTTAACATCCCGTTGAGAATTTGAATGGATTTTTAAGCATTTTGAGTGGAAATTTCGAGAATGCCCAACATTTGTCGGGGTTATCCTCTATCACGTGCTCGATGAGATAGAGGCCGAGGAATTTCCCATCCCGGACTCCAAAGGTGCACTTTTCAAGGTTGAACCTCATTTTGACCCTTCTGGCTTAATCGAAGACTTTTCTGAGATGTAGGGCGTGATTGACTTCCTCCTGGGATTTTATGATCATGTCGTCCATGTACACCTCGAGCATGTCCCTGATTTCGCCTTTGAAGACTTTATTCATCATTCGTTGGTATGTTGCGTCGACGTTCTTCAGACTGAATGGCATCACGTTGTAGTGATAGTTTCCCGATTAGGTCATGATGACCGTATACATTTTGTCCATTTTAGCCATGTTAATTTGGTTACAACCCGAATAGACGTCCATGAACGATAGCAATTTAAAACCTTTAGAATTGTCAACGAGTTTGTCAATGTTGGGCAGGGGGTAGGCGTCTTTTGGACATGCCTTATTAAGAAGATTAGAGTAATCAATGCACATACGCCATTTTACATTATTATTTTTCACAAGTACTGGGTTGGATAGCCACGTAGTATATTGGGCTTCCGATACAAAATTGGCCTTTAGAAGGTCCTTAATAGCTTTCTCGGCAGCCTCGGTTTTTTCCAGGGACTGCTTTCGCCTGTGTTGTGCTACGACCTTAAGGGCAGTATCAATAGTAAGACGGTGACATGAGACTTCTGGATCGAGATCGGGCATTTCGGCCGCACTCCATGCGAAGAGGTCAGCGTTGTCCTTCAAGAAAATTTTGAGCTGGTTTCGAGCTAACTTTGGAATATCTTCCTCGATCTTGACTCCTTTGCTGGGGTCATCACCGAGTGGAACGGGCTCGAAATCTCTGTCTGGGATCGGTCGCATGTGTTTTTTCGAGGGTCTTTCCGAGCTGTTGAGGGCAAGTGCATATTCCTCGATCATCGAAGCTTTACCCTTCCTCGTTTTCTCAGCCAAGTCTTCTGGATCAAGGCGGTTGTCGAGGTCGGCAACGTCAACTCTAGGGAGGGGTTCTGGCTTGTTAGAGCTTTCAGGGAGGTCGGCTCTACCCTTGACTTGTGTTTGGAGGTTGATGGAGTCCATGCCCTTTACGGATGCCTCAAAACATCTTCGGACGGCTTGGATGTCTTTGTGCAAATTTGCTACCTTCCCGCCTGCCATGTAATATTTCATTTTCAAGTGTACCGTGGATGGTACAATAATTAGCTCGGCAAGAGTGGCCGAACGAAAATGCACTGATACAGAGACGGGCAATCGACGACCAAGAACTGTGTTTTGATCGACCTGTCAGTCTCTCCGGCTCTGAAGGTCACAATCAGCTCAATGTACCCCATGGCTTTGATGTGGATACGTTGAATCCTTGTAGATCCGAGCCGAGGTAAGGAGTCTAGTGCAAGGTTGTCAGAATCGAGTTTTTACCTTGACTCGTATTTCCTAGGTAAAATTGAAACGTAAAATCATGGATTTTACCTCATATTAAAATAATATTAAATTTATATACACGTCATATATATACGTATATAATATTTTAAATGCATCAATAATTTGAATCTTTAACTTAGTTATAAATAAAAAACACTATATCACCATAATAAAGTGAAATACACACAAACATTTATCAAATTATCTAAATTATCCACCAAATCATGAAAAGTAACATCCAAAATATTTTCTCAAAAAATAAGAGTTTCATATGTTTCTAAAGTTCAAAGAAACAAGTTTTTTCATCTTCATCAGTTCAATTCATTTACAACATCTTCTTCATTAGTGAATTTTATTCAACTTGGTTAAATTTATAGCAAGATAACAAAGGTTCTTCAATACTATAACCAAGATATGAATGTGAATTAAATTAAAAAGCATGAAAGAAGTTTTCATGGGGGAAATATATAAAGTGTGTTTTTTAAATTTTACAAAAAAGGTAAAATCGGGTCAAAGAGTAAAATTCAACGATTTTACACGATTCTACACGATTTCACTGATTTCAGAGCGATTTAAATCACGTAAAATCGTTCCATAATTCAATTTTACATAAAAACGTTTTCACCTAAGATTTAAAATGAAATGCTGACCAAGAAACGTGAAATCTATAGAGTTTAGGTTTTAAATCGAGATTTTAACAACCTTGGTCTGGTGGGTCTCGTTGAGCTACAACGCGCGGAAGAGATGAGTGTACATGATATCGGGTAAACTTCCTTGGTCGACCAATATACGCCTGACATTAAAATTAGCCATTCGAGCACAAATGAGTAGAGGAATATTTGCGTTGGGGACGCCCCTGGTAGCTTGTCGAGGGCGGCGCCCCTTAATTTTCTCAAAATTCTCTCAAAGTTGCAATTTTCGGATTTTGTTTTCCAGCAGGTTTCAATCAAAACCAAGCATTCTATTGCCTTCCTGAGCATTCCAACAATCGATCCCAGCCCTTACACGAAGCCAAACCATCCCAGATCGTGCTACATAAGTCTCACCGGTTTGGTATTTTTCTTGAATTCGATTTTCATATCTCATGCATTATTAACTGTTTTTGATTGTTTGTATGAACTCAGGGCATGCATTAGAATGTGTTTGATGCATTACATGTAAGCTATAACGCAGAAATCACGAACTGCCATAGTTAGGGCTTCTAGGTCTGTTTGTTTCGAAACTCACTTTCCAGGCCGTTTCAGGACAAAAGAACACCACCATCGTGTTCGCCATGGTCGGATTAGGCGGGTAGGGTACCTATTTGCTTTTTATTTTGGCTGTTTTGCAGGTTTCAAGGAATATTTGAACTCTTAACTTTTTCCATATGTCGGGTGTCACGAGCATAATTAGTGGCTTCTTTTTCCTCGTATATGATATATGTCTGGGCTTTCAGGAGGAAAGCAACCAAAGTTGAGGGATTTTCAATACCTACGGCTTTGCGAAGTCGCTACGAGGGAGTAAGCCTCTTTCGAGGAGATATTTTTTCATATTGTCCGTTGTTGAGACTTGGACGACTTCTTGATTGAAACTCTCGGTATAGGATCAGAGATATTCTTCTTTTCCCTGAATGATAGCCTCTATGGAGGCTTCTGACTTAAGGTGTCGTCGAGATGCTGTGAAATTTCTAGAAAATAATCTTCCCAGATGCTTCCAAGATGTGATCGACCCTTCGGACAAGCTTTTATACCACGCCATGGCTCTTTTCCTCAAGGTCGTAGGGAACAAGCGACATTTGATGGCTTCGTGAACTCCATGATAGTCTAGAAGGACATCGATGTTCTCGATGTGTTCGTCGGGGTCAGTGGTGTTGTCGTATTGGCCGAGCCTGGGAATTTTCACTAGATCAGACGGGATAGGGATATCCATGATAGCTCAACATAAAGGGCCATGATGCTCGTCTTCATCGCTCTGGTTGGGAGAGAGGGAGACAGAGTGGTTATTTCTCTTGTGCGGGGGAAGAGTTCTCTCTCCTGTCTTGATCTGGGCGATGGAGAACGATCGCGGGAGCGGTATGGTTCATTCTTCATCTTCTTGTGCGAAGGAGATCCCCGATTTTTCTAAGGTGGGGTGTGTCCTCTCTTCTTCAAGAAAGATCGATCGGGATGATCTTGATTTCGAGTAGGTTTTCTTGGCGAGGGACTTCGGGAAATGGCCGTTTTAGGTCTCTAAGGTGTAGACGATGGAAAGTTCTTTTCCAGAGCCTCAATGCGTTGGTCCTGTTGGAGAAGGAGGTTGTTAGTATGATTGAGGGTGAATAGAATATCAGCTAATGATGGGTCTGCGTTGGTCGAAAGTGGTGCGTGGTGCTGAGGATTGAGGGATGACGAAGTCGTCAGTTAGATCCCTGGGTTTCTGGTTATCCAAGAGGGAATCTTGGTCGCCAACATCTTTGGAATCGGGGGAGGCGGTTCTGCCATCCATGTGATCAATGAGATCCTCAATACGGAGAAAGGTATTATTTATATTTATGTTCGTATTTCGCACAGGTGAGAGGACGGTCTTGCTGGAAAGGAGTTGATCATTGTTATTAGCCATCTTGGTAGTTTGAGAGTATCTTTGATCTTATGATATCGGGATGATGAATGAAGACGGGGAAGATAGTTCCCACAGACGACACCACTTATCTGAGCAAGTGATCAAAATTGGAGTCGGCCAGAATGGTTGAAGATCCTTCGAGCAAGTTGATGTTGAGGAGGGGGTGGTGTACCTGCAAGTCACTCTGATGCTAGAGTAAGCAAATGTTCAAAGAAGAGAATAGTGAATATTAGAGTTTTGAGTGTAAGAAAGTGATACATTGTCCTCAAAGATATGAAGGTTTATATAATGATGTTAGGAGGATTCATATTGATTGCTATATTTGGACCGAGATACGCGGACCCGCGAATATAGCCGTTGCAGCGGACTAGGTCAAGGTCGAACGATGATGCTCGTAACTAGCCGTTATGTCGAGCAAATGGGACATAACGGATGTAGTTCTTAACGTGATAAGTTGTGAACCTGCTCGACGAATGTCGATCAGGGAACATCGTATGGTACATGGTCCGGGCAGTTGATAGCCCTCAACGGATCTCGGTAGAAAGTTGTACCTTAATGAGGTGCGATCTTCTCGACAGGCATTCGGGAAGTCCATAAATAATAGAATCTGAAGTTAATTTCTGATTTTTGTCTGTGTTTATTTTGACAACAATCTGTCAATGTGAGTTGTTAATAAGTTTTGTATTTTATCTAACATTTGATATGGTGCACCCCGATAACAGTCTCAAATTTGATGTGTCTCAAATTGTTTCAAATTTTTTCGGTACCAGATATTTTGAATTTCTGGAATGCATAATCAGTTAAAGTCCTTACCGTAAATTTTAAATAACTAGTATGTAGAACATATACCAAAAAATTCAAAAATCCGGTACCCAAAAGATACCCAATATTTTAAATTTCTGGTATGGCTTAAGTACAAAAATAATCGGAAATTTTAAATTTCCGGTATTTTTTATATATCGGAAATTTCAAATTTCCGATAATACTGGGACTTAATTTTTTTAATTTTTTAAACTTATAAATTTATACTTGAATAAAATATACCGAAAATATGAAATTTTCGGTATTACTCTTATATCGGAAATTTAAGATATTTCCGGTACGTTTAATAATTTTTCTAAAATATACCGATTTTTTTAAAAAAATTATGATAAGTTGCACCGGAAATTTGGAAATATCTGGTAAATAGATACTAGAAATTTGTGAAATACAAAGAATTTTCGGTATGCGCCAAAAAGAGGGTACTAGTAATTTTGTCTGAGGTACCGGAAATTTGCCTTTTTATATATTTGGTAACATTAATTTTTTTCCAAAAAGGTAAAATTTTTGAGTAACTACTCTCAGGAATATTTTGGGAATAATAGAAAATGGAGGGAGGTGTTGCAGGTATAAAACAAGGGGTGGTAGAAAATAATTCTCACGGTAATATGATGGATGGAGAGGGTTAAATATTTTATTGATAGGAAATAAATGAGTAAAAACTTATAAATATTCTAATTGAGATAAACCATGAAAGAGTAACTTACATGATAAAAATGTATGATGTTAAAAAAATAAATTGATGTTGATTCATAATTTGTTTGTTTCTTACAATGTGGGATGAACATAAAAAATATTTGGTGGTCATTTTCTTTTTCGTAGATGTCATTTTATGAGTGAACATACCACTATAAGTGGATATTAGTACATGATCTTTGCACAAATATGTTGAGTAATATATATGTAGTAATAATATAAACATGAAAGTTGAATGGTAATAGACTCATATTAAAGTCTTATGATGACAAGATAATTAGTACACATTAATATATTAATAAATAGGTCAGCAAATAAATAAATGATCTAAAGTAACATATGTTAGAATAATTGGTAAATTAATTTTTAAAGATTTTTCTCTACATTGATATGATAATGGTAAGATAATGAGTGATTACATAATAATTGGTGTGACATTGTTATAATTTTTCTTTGACTAAGTATATTACAATTTATAATAGTCAAGTAAAGCCAACTAACCCTATAAGCTGAGGTGGATTATTTTTTATATGATAAATTATTGAAGTGTTAAAATATTAGAGTTCTTATTTGAATGATTGGTTTTAATAGATATAATAGATAGATAATAGATTGGGGAGCATTGCATAGTGAAGGTTATTGATAGAGACAAGAGGGAAATAAAAAATCAAAGTGTGAGATTGAAGTTAGGGATAACAAGCAGACCCAACCTGCGGGATCCACCCGCACCGGAACCCGAATCAATGGGCAAAAACTCGAGTTGATTGGGTTTGTGTTCAAGTTTAGGTGTCACCCGATATTTTGGGTGCGGATTTGAGTTCACTCAAACCCGCACCCAAAACCCGAAATCACACCCGATTAGACCTTAAAATACATAAGCACCCTTAAATATATATAAGTGTAAAAACTTAAGACCTTGATTTTAATTGTAATGTTACCAAATTTGATGGAAAGTTGTAATTTAATTCCTTAATTTATTTGAGACACCTTGACGAAATTATTGTGTTTCAAATTTTAATGTCGTTGTTGTATTTATTATGTTTTTACTGTGGGTTTGAATTTGGATGAAAAACTCAAACCCAACGAATATGGGTGATGGTGTTATTTTTCACCCGAATAATCTTTAAATTTTGGTTTAGATTCAAATGGTGATTTCGAATTTGAATTTGGATAGTATAAAACTTGAACCCGCCCCGACCCATTGTCGTCCCTAATTAAAGTAAAGCAACTAAAAAAGTGAAAAAAAAGCGAGAGAAACAAAAAAGTGAAGGAAAAAAAAGGGTGAAAATGCGAAAGTTCTTCACACACATATATTAAATTTTTTCTTCATAATAATCTCATTTTTAGTTTTATTATCACAATAAACATCTTTTTCCACAATATACCAAAATATTTATATACTAAATAAAAAAAGTTTTGCAGCTCAAAGAAAGTGACATACTTACTAACGCATGAACTCAAAAGTAAACTTAGGCGCCACACATTTTGAGCTTGTACCAGTAATAGATTAATTTTATTGGTGCCAATGAACAATTATTATGTATATTTGTCAATTGGTCATGCACCAATGTATTTTTTTTTTTTTTATGTTTTAATTAAATAATAAAAAAGGAAATATAAAAAAAATAATAATTTAATGTAAATAGAATTACACTTGAAAATTTTTTGTACAATATTTTAACGACTCACTTGATCATAATAGCCACCTGTTCCACATTCCGACGATGTCATTCACCATTGAGGCCTCCTACTATTTTTTTGAGGTGTTTGGTGTTTCCCATGATTCACATGTAGTGTTTAGTGTAAGGTATCTGAGATATTAGTGTTATCCATAAAATTAAGGATCTCTTCCCAACTGTCGTTATCGAATTCGATGTCCATGTTGTCGTGGTTTGGTTGTGTTGATTGGGTTACGAGTGGAATGACTGGTCGGTTGAATTGTGATATTGATTCACTTTGGAAACAAAGCAATGATTGTCGTGGTGTTTGGTAGGCATGTGTTGGTTGGATGATTTGGTGGTGCGATGTTTGGTTGATTTAGTGGTGTGATATTTAGGTGTATGTTGGTTGGTTACTATGGTAGGAAGTAACATAATCATATTCCTTATCGATGTTATAGTAAGATGTGGAGGCAACATACGTTTGTTGGTCGTATATGTCATATTTTTGATTTTGTGGTTGAGTGTATGACATATGTCGATCGCATGTTTGGGTGTATGTGGTTTAAATAATGTTGTTGGGTGTAGGTGGATTAATAATCATGTTCGGTTGGATGTTGGGTATATGTTGTTTGGTAATGTTGTTGGGTTGGTTGTTGGGTGTAGGTGAGTTGACAATTTTGTTGGGTTGGTTATTAGATGTAGGCGTGTTGGCAATCATGTTGGGTGTTTGATGATGAAGCACGTTGGTGTGAGCCAATCAAATAACCCGGATCAAACACAAAATGAGTTGTTGTAATTGATCTATACAAAATTCATATAATTATGAGTTGGTTTAGATTCAAATGACATGACAACTTTGTTTATGACCCGTTGACAATGAGATTTCCACTGACGACCTGCATTCCTAACAATGTCTTTGTAATTGGTAAAGTTCCATTAGGCATTGACTCCGAGTTGATTCCATTGTTCCAAACACTTAGGGAAATATGGGATTTGTTTATGCATGTCGAACTGCAGTTTGACACAGTCACTATAGTGCATCTTCACAATAGTAGTTAACCGACTTATCGTTGTTTTTGCATTTCAAAAGACATCATGTTGTAGTTCATCCCTCGAGTGGACCACCTAAAACAAAAGAGTGAAAATAAATTATTTTGAGTTTATTTATAATATAAAGTAAGTAAATGAAAATAATATTATAAACTTACGTTATCGCGTAGGGGAATGTGAAGATGTTCACGTGGCTGTGGACGATATTCTCAACTAAACCCATGTTTGGAGCAAAAGAGCGCATGAATAAAATGAACAAGTATCTTTGTGTGCGCTTTTACACAAAAAACTATATAGATGTTAGTGCAAAAGGTGATGAAAAACAGGAAGAATGAGAGAATATATTTATTGTTCTGCAATGATGGCTACAAAAGCTGTAAAAAGATATATTATGACATCTACTAGTCTATTTATACACAAAGTAAACTTCCACGTAGAACCTAACAAAAGGAGACTTAATAACTAAGTTAACAAACAAACTAAACTTATCAACTAAGTTAACAAACTAAACACAACTCCAAAAGCTAAGCACACTTATGGAATAGTCACCTCAGAAGCTTCTACTTCTGAGCGATACTGCTTTTTTTGAGTAAACACTACAAAAAAAAGATTTTTGGCAGCGCATCTACGAAAGCGCTTTTGGGCAAAAGCGCTTTCGTAGCCTTTAAAAAAAATTTGCCTAAAAAAAGCGCTCTTAAAGGGGGTATTATGAAAGCGCTTTCAAAAAGCGCTCTTAAAGGGGTCCCTATGAAAGCGCTTTCTAAAGCGCTGCTGTAGGTCTGGGCTACGAAAGCGCTTTTGGACTAAAAACGCTCTTAAATGCTGCCCTATAAGAGCGCTTTTCAAAGCGCTTTGGTAGGTTATTTTATAATTAAAATTGTAATCCCTAAATACGAATTTTGGCTTCATTCACTTCAGTTTCTCATTTTCGTATCTGTACTGTACCCTCTTCTCCATTTCTCCAGCAATCTCCTCTCGGCGCCGGTCTTCTCCTCTCGCCGTCGTTCTCTTCTCCTCTCGCCGCCACTGTCTTCTCGCCGCCGTTCTCTGACAGGTGCATTGTTTTTCTTCTTCTTTGTTTTAGTCTGTCATGGCTAAGTTACAATGCATGTCTGTTTTGTACTGTGAAATATTTCAATCTAGCTTTTTGTGTTGCTGTGAGGGTTCTTTGTCCATATAATAGAATAACATCACCATGGCTAGGGTTATGTTGAAAATGCTTTGAAACTATAGGTGTCAGTTATGTGATATAGTAGGAACAGGGAAGTGGGGTGTGTGAAAGATGGAAGAAATGGTCCAAAATTTCTAAAGTGATTTTCTTTTGTTTAGAAGATCATCTAAGAAACAAATAAACTGTATTATGGGTGTCCTGAATAATATATGTAAAGACCAACTTTGAGAAGTCTAGTATCATCATATGTTTTCAAAAAATACTCCAGTCTATCTCAGAAGACAAATTTCTCAAGTCTCGGGACTTAAGGAAACTTTTGAACTTGGAAAATATCTTGGGATCCCACTAACATGGAAAATTTAAGCACCGAAGATGAGAATAAAATTAGGAACAGGTTTAATCATGAAGTTGTTTATTATTAAAAAATTTGTTATCAATTCGCAATTATAACTAAAATTAGTAATCATTATGTTATATATGTTTTAATTGATTTACTATATTGGAAATGTATCAAGAATTAGGAATGTTTTTCAAAATGACAAAATCTGAACTACTTATATATATATATGAAAAGGTTAATATTCGATTTGAATGACACTTGTAGTCTTTGAATGTACTTAAGTTACAAAGTTGTTCCCGTAAGTTTGAATTACATTTATTTTTTAGTTTGGTCATCAAATGCCTCCGGGGATTGTATCGGTTCACACAAATTAAGTAACGAAAATGAGGATTTAGTCAAATTATAGAGATATTTTATAGGTCAATATGGTTTATAACGTTTACTCCTTTTAAATGTTATAGGTAACATCTAATCTTAAACTCAGATAATCTAAGATTTTTCAAATTATCTATTAAAAAAACTTCTTGATTCGAAAAGGTGAAATAAGGTAAAAAAAACATATGAAAATGGATATAAAAGTCCCTTACATGGCATCTTTTCAAATATCTTTTAGTTATAATTGTTATTTCCCTTTTTTGTAATGCTTTGTATTTATAGAATTATGTATATAGAATTATGTATATTTCCCTTTTTTCAAATATCTTTTAATTATGTATTTACAAATCTAACACTATCCTTTTTCTACTTATTTTTTGTTTATATGTTTCTTATTTGTGGGTTGATGTATGTTTTATTTCTCCGGGTGCATGCTACATAATTTTGGTGGTAACATTAAAATGGTTTGTGTTTTGGATTATATTTGTGGGTTTATGTTGACTTTGTGAATTCACTATTTCTAATATTTGTGTTGTATTATTGTCATAGCTTTCCCAAACATTGAAAATATATATGTGACATTTATTGTGAACCTTTATGTTAAAATAGTATATATCTTTCGACAATCGATCCGAAATATTGAATAACATTCTATGAATTTTGCGTTCCGGCCTAGTTAATCTGACGCTCATTCTCTGCGTTTCTTAGAGTTGAAACATACGAGGTAACTTTCTTCCTCAAAGGTATATATTGTGATGAATTTGTCTTAAATTGTCTTTCGTATGTTGCGTTTTCTTGATACGGATTCATTCCGTGTATACTTTGCGTTTTGACAGAAACGTAGTATACTGTTTTGTGCACTAATTAGTTTATATGGATAAGACATGGATGTATTCCAATCGATTGTCGAAGACTACGAGAATGGTGTTTAGAGTTTGTTAAGTTTCTTTATGCATAAAGACCCAGTCGAATGACATGTCCTGTTTGTATTCTTGTTATGGGAACCGGGTTGGTGATTCGATTGGCATCGCATTTAATTGTATGGAATTGATAGGAGTTATACATGTTGGAATATGCATGGTGAGAAAAGTAGCGGAATGTTGAATCGGAGGATAAGAGGACCTATGTTTCAAATGATGATTGCCGGATACATACGATTATGATCGAGTAGAAGAAATTGCGAGCGCTTGAAGAAGATCTTAACGATTGTCCCAAAATGTTCGAGAGGTTGGTAAGTGATGCGGAGAAACCGTTGTATAATGGTTGTACAAAATTCACAAGATTATGCGGTGTTAAAGTTGTACAACTTAAAAGCCGGCAATGGATGGTCGGATAAAAGTTTCACGAGTTATTAGCCCTTATGAAAGATATGCTACAGAGGATAATGTTCTTCCCAATCGACGTATGAGGCCAAAAGATGTTGTACTCTATTGGCATGAGCTATGATAAGATACATGCGTGTCCAAAAGATTGCATTTTGTTTCAAAGCAGTATGCATCGTTAAATGAGTGTCCTAAATCGGTGCCCTCGATATAAGAAAAAGTTGTCTCGGCAAAGTCTTATGGTATTTTCCTATAATCTCGAGACTTAGACGGATGTATCGTAGTGAAACCGATTCAAGACACTTGACTTGGCATTCAGATGAAAGAATTATTGATGGAAAATTTCGACATCCGGCAGATTCTCCACAGTGGATGAAAATTGATAATGATTATCCTGAATTTGGAAAAGAAGCAAGAAACCTTCGCTTGACATTGTCTACTGATGGAATGAACCCACACGGTATTCAAAGTATCTCGCATAGCACATGGCCTGTGATTCTTATGATTTATAACCTACCTCCATGGCTATGTATGAAGCGTAAGTACATGATCTTTGTCTATGTTAATTTACAGGCCTAAACAACGGAAATGACATAGACGTATACTTGGAACCATTAATCGAAGATTTGAAGATTTTGTGGGAGAACGGTGTGGAGGTTTATGATGGTTATAGGAAAGAAAGTTTCAACTTGAGGGCGATGTTGTTTGGAACAATTAACGATTTTCCAGCATACGGAAATCTATCCGGGTATAGCATTAAAGGTGAAAAAGCGTGTCCTATTTGTGAAGATGGAACCGATACCATGCGATTGAAACTTTGTCAGAAGAATGTCTTTCTCGGTCATCGTAGATTCTTAACTTCTAAACACGATATCGTGGATGGAGAAAAGCGTTCAATGGAGATACCGAACAACGTAAGCTCTTTGGATTGACGGTGATCAAATTTTGAAAAGGTGAAAGATGTGAATATTCAGTTTGGCAAGCCTTTTGCACATAAAATTGTCACAGGTGGGTGGAAGAAGAGGTCGATTTTTTTTGAATTGCCATATTGGAAATCTTTGTCGTAAGACATTTTCTTGATGTGGTGCATATTGAAAAAATGTATTTGGATGTTATTGATACGTTACTCAATATAAAAGGAAGTCTAAGGATGGCCTTAAAGCAAGGAGGACATGGTAGACATGGGAATAAGAACCGAATTGGGACACAGGAAGAAAGGAAGACGGACATACCTACCACATCTGTTTACACTCTATCTAGAAAGGAGAAAAAATATTGTGTAAGTTTACGAGTGAAGTTAAAGTTCGAGAAGGCTACTCATCGATATTAGAAGACTTGTGTCTATGAAAGACCTCAAGTTAAAGAGTTTAAAGGCGCATGATTGCCATGCTATAATGGAACATTTTCTCCGATAGGTATCGTTCTATTCGCGAGAAAAGGTAAGCCAATAACTAAATTGTGTTTTTCTTCAAGTCAATTTGCGATAGGTGATCGATCGAGATCTTACCAACATTACAAAAAGAAATAGTTGTTACTTGTGTGAGCTTGAAATGTATTTTCCTCCTCGTTTTTGACATAATGGTTCATCTTGTCGTTCATCTTGTGAAAGAGACACAATTATGCGGACCGCTTAGATGAGATGGATGTACCACTGAGCGTTATATGAAAATATTATAAGGGTATGTGAAAAATCGGAGTCGACGAGGGTTGTATTGCCGAAAGATACATTGTTGAAGAAGCGGTTGAGTTTTGTCTTGAATATTTGTCAAATGTTCAATCAATTGGACTCCCAAATCTCATGTTGTTGAAAAAAAGAAGGTAAGCTAATTGGAAATAAAGTTGTGACAATATCAAGGGTCGAGGATCAAGTACATTTGTATATTACACAATGAGATTGAGGTTTGTATGTTGAAATACACAAGGGTGTTCTTCGAGGTTTAAATTCGAATAGAAATGAGAATTGGATTGTACTAGAGCACAATCGAAGTTTCATACCGTGGTTTAAGGAACATATTTATTCAAAGTATCGTTCAGATCCCGCCTCAGTGACAGAAAGATTGAGATGTTTAGCATATGATCCAAGTTTGGTTGTGTTTTCTTATAGCGCGTACACAATTAATGGATACACATTTTATACCAAAGAACAAGATGATAAAAGTACTATGCAAAATAGTGGTGTCACCTTGGTAGCTGAAGCAATGAACATATCTAGTGTGAAGGACTTAAACCCGAAATTTACAAATCATCGTATTTTGGGGTTATCGGCGCATTGGGTCTTTGATTGAGAAATTTGATTCCTATATTCGGTTGCAAGTGGGTTGAAAATAATAATGGTATACGGATGGATAAGTCAGGATTTTTGCAAGTGGATCTTAACAGGGCGGGGTACAAAGACGAGCCTTTCATTCTAGCCTCTCAAGCTAAACAAGTGTTCTATGCCACTGATCCGACAAGTACGAAATGGTCTATAGTGCTTTTCTCTAACAAAGTAATTGATGAAAAGATTGGAGATCAAGGCGATACTGGTGTTGACATTGAATCTTTTACCAGAAATGATCAAAATGAGAATGAATCATGCATTAGAAATGATCACAATGAGGGTATTTGGATCAATCCAATCGTCCACGTTGTTAAGAGACGAGTAGAACATATTCCTACCAAGAAAAGAAAGAGATGTTAGTGAAAAGGTAATAGTATATAATGTCATTCAATAAAATGTATATATATGCCATTTCATTTTTTTCATTATAGTATAATATATATAGCCTATATCATTTCATTTTTTTCATTATAGTATAATATATATAGCCTATATCATTTCATTTTTTTTATTATAGTATAATATATATAGCCTATAATCCAGTAAAATTTAAATATACGTCATTTCATTTTTTTGCTTTATGGAATTTTATACATGTCATTTAATTTAATTTAATTTTCTTTATTACAGTCAAATGGCTAGTAACCAAGATAATTAAAATGTTCCACAAGGAGATGTTCCACAAGATAATGTTCCACAGATAGATAAGGACATCACAGGCATAAATATCATGCGGGAATCATCCGTGATAGAGGTAGAGGTATTAATAATTAGATAATAATGAACTAATTGGGTCTAATACCGACAAGCTACATCGGTATGCTTGTTCGTTGCACATTCGATCACCACTCCTAGCTGGAAAAAGGAGAGTTGGATGAGGCTAAAGAAAGGATCGAGATAAAGGTATCATATATGGTTGTTGTTATTTGCTTTATTTTGCGATAATATTGTTTTAAATTACATATACTAACACCTACATCGTTTTTTGTAGAGGTCTTTAACATTGAAGATGCCCCAGTATATAATGGGCTTGGCGGAAAAGACATAGAGGGTGGAGAACTTTTGACAAATAAGTTTCTTAAAGCGATGAAGGAAATTTTGTTGAAGAGGATCTGATCGACCAAAGAAATATGAGAGCTTCATTACACGAAGAATGGGTTGCTTTGTGGGCCAAAAAGACGAGAATTTCAAGAAAGTGAGTGTTGTAAATCGTGAGAGCGTCAAACCCATACCCATATAAAAAGGTCGTTTGGGATATGCACGCACAAAAAAAATTCAATTCTACGATCTTATTAATTCTCTCAATGTGTATTATTAATTTGTAACAATGTGTATTGATGATTTTATTATTTGTAACAATGCGTAGTTGGAAGAGACGCAACATCACTACTGCACATGTGGAAGGAAGCTCGTGTTGGCGGAGATCAGTTGTTAACCCGATCGCAACATGTTTATGATGAGTGTGTAAGTATACCATTATGTCTTTAATTAATATATAATTAACGTTGTCTTTAATTATCGATATTTAAATGAATTACGATAGACTAAAAACACGGCCACCGTGATGACCGTCCACGAGCACCGCTATATCCACAGGGTAAAGGGTGGCCACATGTGACTCCCCATATAATCCAAGAAAAGAAATCCAACAATATGATGCAAACATTGCGGATTTACAAGCACAACTCCGTGAAAGAGGACAAAGAGATATATGAAAAAAGCGGTTCACGGTTGAAAGAAACTACAACAAAAAGTAATTAAGATGATAATCCATTATATTTAGAGAAAGTATAATTATATATTATTGTTAACATTAAAGGAAGTCTAACGGTTATTATTGGTTTAGGGCATTTCATGTTGTCAATTATCTAGTGTCTCCGACTTATCGGGTAGTTGGCAAGGGAAAAGTGCACAACACCTCGGAGATTTAATTCACCATAGACCGCTCCGGATGGCCACATGAAGGTATCGGTTGATGTTGTTTTAGATATGAATGCATTGCTACCGGTACACATTGTTGCGGAGACCACATTCTTTGCGAGATGCGGGGATCTTTGTGGCATGGCCATCGACCTCATCTTCATAGATGATGTTGAAAACCATTATGAATCTTTAAGTATTCAACCGCGACTGAATTTTTACATGGTAATTTAGACTCCTACAAACCCGCATCTAAGGATAAAGGGATTTTGCATGTGAGTCTATTGCATCGCAAAGACAGTACTTTTAAAGTGTTTCATTTATGATCGAATAAAAGCGCATAACTTTGTATCTTACATAATTCTATATGATTTTTAAGGTACCTTCTCAAGATCGATCCACGGTGAGCGAGAAAGTTAGTAGGGTTCCACCTAAGAAGAAGGTTCTGTCCGTAAATTTGTGCCTAGGTATCGGCGATTGTGCGGAGACACTAGTTGGCACATCATTTGATGAATGATGGAATTCGTCAAATCGATGTGGATGAAAGTGTCTTTGGTTTTCCATGTACCGAAACAATTGGATTAGAGGACATGGAACAAATTTTTCATCATCGAGAGTTAGGCATCAGTGTGATGCACTCGTATATCCGGTAATCCGATCAATATATTATTTAATTGGTTGAACATTTTTTTTAAACATTTAATTGAAATAGTCTAATATTAATTATGTTTTTATTTAAGGATGTTATTTGACAAATTGATGCGCGGGAATCAATTGTCAAATAGATTCCGTTTCGTGTCTTCCTCCCGTGTCAACGGAGCGACAATGTCTAGGGAACCTGATTCAGTAAGAGAACACTTGGTCGAAAGATTCATGACAACTGCCAGTACAGGGAGCTTGTATCTTTTGCCGTATAATACAGGGTTAGATTTTCATTCTAAACTCCTTTTAATATTTGTATTTTTTACATTAAAATTCGCTTCTAAATTGTTGCTTTAATTTATAGATGTCACTGGTTGTTGCTTGCTATCAATCCCATAAAAGAAGTGGTCTATTACCTGAATTCGGTTGACGGTGATTGGACAAATTATCCGGATATGAAGCTAGTGATTGATACGTAAGTGACATTATTCTAAATATTCGTTTGTGTTTATATATTTAATTATTTCTATGTCATTGTTCTAAATAAATATTTTAATTTTGTCATCAGTTCAATACAAGTATTCCGATGTCAAAGGGAAGCACGGGTACCACGGTCTAAATCGAACAACATTAATTGGATCAAAGTACAGGTATATAAATTTCAACAATTTTGCTTATAATATTTATTCTACTTGATAAAACAATAGATGTGTATAATCTTATTTGTTTTTCTATGTAGTGCCCTCAACAACAAAACGGCATAGATTGCGGATACTTCGTTTTGAAGTTTATCAAAGAAATCATTCAAATGAATGAAATCGAGATTCCAATCACGGTATGGATTTATACTTTGTTTTATTACTTATCGGATTTTGCATATAATTTATTACATTAAACTAAATCATGCATATATTTTGTTTTGTAATGTAGTATTTTGATCAATACAATTGTCCATATTACTACGTCAATTGGAAGAACTCAAAGAGGAGTTGTGCCAATATTTTATTGAGCTAAGAATCTTATAATAAGGTACGAATACATTGTTGTGTGAAAATTGGTTAATTATGAATATATTGTTTTGTACGTGTATACAACACTGACCGTGTTATTATGTTCATATTGCAGGATCAGGACCTTGGATATATATGTAGATTAGGATTGATTTACTTAGTGTTATATAGCTGATTTCTTAGGTGTATTTTGTTACGTTTAAAAACATGTTAATATTGAATTACCATGGTGTATATATATTTTGGATATGAATTGATTATAATGGTATTTGTATATATATAATATTTGGTATTTGAATTACATTTGGTATTTGGATTAAAACTAATATATATTGGTATTTCTAAATTAGATCGTAAAATACCGGTTTAGGAATTACAGGTTTGCTGCAAAAAAATGCAGGTTTAGAAATTTTTTAAATTTTAGATTTTTCAGTAGAATACCTATGAAAGCGCTTTTAAGAAAAAGCGCTCTCATAAACCGCCTACTGAGCGCTTTTTCTTAAAAGCTTTCACAGGCGCTTTTACGAACAAAAGCGCCTCATAGGCCTACTTTAGATTGCGACGCATTCGAATTCACCTATAAAAGCTTTTCAAAAAACGCCTCGTGGCCTACCTATGAAAGCGCTTTTAAAAAGCGCTCTAGGCCTACGAGGCGCTTTCGAACAAAATAGCTAAAACTTTAGCGCCACACCTCGAGCGCTTTTAAGCGCTTTTAAAGCCCAAAAAAAGCGCTTTCGTAGGTCATTTTTGGCATAGTGAAAGACCATCAAAACTTCTAGAACTACTGTTTTTAACTAAGCAATCTCCGAAGTTTACTATTTCTTATTCACAACCTCATAAGCTTTTGATTCTAACAACAACTTCTAAATATAAATTACTTCCAACAATATAAATGAGACAAAATAGCTGAATCCAAACTCTATATTCTTAATTTATCTATGCTCTTAACAAAAATAAGTACATAATATTTATAATATTACTAATAATTTTAAAAAGTAAAAAATAATAAATAATATCATAATATAACATCTAATTTTAATTATTTTTCATCTTTAGTCGTTTAATACTCAATTGTAATATGAAATGGTCAAGTGAATGACGGTGAGAGTAATATTTTAGCCTCAATTCTTCAATCATCAATGAGAATGTACAATGTAACTTTAGCTAATCTTTTATTCATCTCTTAATACTATATTCCATCGTTACAAATATATTATTTATCAATTTATCATCACAATCGAAATGAACATACAACTAAAACAAAGAACAATAGGATATTAAGATCTATACATAAGCAATCCTTATAACCCGTATAGTATACATGACCAATGAAGCCAAATGATTATCTTCAATGTATAGCCTCCATCACGTTTTCCAATTTCAATTGGATAAGCAAATATAATAAGAAAGAAAAAAGACTATTTCTCAATATAATCCACTCAACAACGAATAATAATAATTAGATTCCAAACACATTGAATAATTAACGAAAACCACCAAACGAATGTGCACACTATATGTCTTAACCTCTTTTCAAAGAACTTGTCTTTCCAACCTTTTATGTTGTGCTTATTCTCTTCTTAGCTTCCATAATAAAATCTGAAAAACGGTCATTCAAAATTTCCATCTTGTGAAAAGAATTGTCCTCATCTTGAACATGGCTGTTCTGTCCCTTACCAATGTTGGACACATTTCCAATTCTACTATTAGTAATTTTAATGTGCTCACCAAAAACACCATTAATATGTAATGATTTCTTACCTTGTTTCTCCAAGTTCACCAACCCAACCTTCAAAGGTTTCCCATTATAATTCTCACCCTTCATCTTTTTCTTAGCATTTATATCAAGTTGATCGTCTTTGGTAACTGTTTCGGACTTGGTCAACTTTTGATCAGTAATCGACTCGCCTTTTCTTTCTGCTAATCCAATTTGCCGCGAAGCAATATTTGAAGCATTTCTATTTACCATTGAATAATCAAATGTGATAGGGATTGTTCCTCCTCCTCCACTTCCACCTTCTATGTTAACTATCTTCATTTGTTGTGGCCTAGGTTCTTGATTTTGTTGTTTCATTTGATGAACAGTTTTGAGAGCAAGATTGGTTGCAAGTACTTGACGGATTTTTCTACAAATTGAGATGTTTGAGGATGTTTTGTTGTTTTTTTCCATTGACAAAAGATTAGTAATGGTTATATTTGGTTAAGTGTGATTTGCAAGAGAGTATGTCTTATATAGTGCAAATTGAATGAGTGTGAAAATGATAGAGGATTTAAAAAGGGGAAAGTAAATAGAACATTTCTTTGAATGGTGGAAACAACTGAGGTTTGAAGAAGCAACTAATTGGGTAAGATTCCAAACAACCATTAATAATAATAATAATAATAATAATAATAATAATAATAATAATAATAATAATAATAATAATAATAATAATAATAATAATAATAATAAGGGTTAAATAAGTTTTTGGTCCTATAAATATCTCAAATTTCGTTTTTAGTCCCTCTAAAATTTTCCTTCAAAGAATGGTCCTCCTAAAAATTTAAATTTTAACTTTTGGTCCCTCGAGGAAAAACCGTCGCTAAAACCGTTGTAAAAACCGTCGTTAAATTAAAAATCGTCGCTAAAACTAAAAAAAAGCTAAAATAAAAAAAAAGCTAAATTGTAAAACCCGTCGCTAAATTGCATGAGGGACCAAAAGTTAAAATTTAAATTTTTAGGAGGACCATTCTTTGAAGAAAAATTTTAGAGGGACTAAAAACGAAATTTGAGATATTTATAGGGACCAAAATCTTATTTAACCCTAACAATAATAATAACAATAATAATAATAATAATAATAATAATAATAATAATAATAATAATAATAATAATAATAATAATAATAATAATAATAATAATAATAATAATAATAATAATAATAATAATTCGTGGAATGCAAATTGTTGTAGATGATTTTTCAGGTATCCTTCTTTTTTAAAATGTTAATCCACTACAGATTTTTAATGATCTCCTAATAATTAAAATTCTGGTAAATATTTTTTGGAATGTTAGGGAAAACTAAAAGAGATTAGTTTCCATCTCCATAACCTTATGGCTGATATTAACATGTTGATAGAGACTAGAGTCAAAGCTTGTCAAGCTAGTAGTATAAAGAATAAACTCCAACTGGGAGATAATTTTGCTGATAATTATAGTTACCATGATAATGGGAAGATTAGGGTTTAATGGAATCCTAATAATACAGATATCAAAGTCATTTCATACATTATTCAAATGGTGCATTGTGGGGTTTATGATTTGTAGGGGGTTTCAATTACTGACTCACGATAATATATGCCCTTAACAAGTCGGACTAGAGGAAGAACTTGTGGAAATATCTGAAAAATCTCCATTTCTAAGGCCATTGGTGCTTCTTGGAGATTTTAACAATGTCTTGAAATCTCAAGACAGAATTAGTGGTAACATTGTTACAGAAGCAGAGTATAAGGACTTACAGGATCTCATGGTGACTAAAGGTCTCTCTGAAATGGACAGTACTGGGGATTACTATACTTGGTCTAATAAGTATCTTGTGGGGACAATCTATTCTAGGATAGACATAGTTCTTGGGACTGCTAAGTGGTTTCAAAAACACCTTAACATAACCCTTAAAATCTTTCCCTCTCATGTGTTTGATCATGCTTTACTATACCTGTCTAACCAGTCTACAATTAAGAACCAAAAGAGGTTTAGATTTTGTTAATTGTGTTACTGAGGCTGATGGCTTCCATGAAGCTGTTAAGAGTAACTTGAATGCTCCACTTGCTGGTAGACCAATGTATGTCCTTTGGAAGAAATTGCAAAGGCCTAAGCCTGTGATTTACAAGATGAAAAAGCCTCTAATTATGTCTAAACAGTTTATCCACTAGGCTAGAAAGAATCTTACTAAAGCTCAAATTAATCTTATTGGTGATAGATTTATGACCGGTGATTGAGGAGGTCTATTTTGAGTCAAAGAGCTAAGCTTATATGTCTTAAAGATGGAGATGGCAACACTTCTTTTTCTCATGCCTCAGTCAAAGCTAGACATAATTCTGGTAATATGAACTTATTACTCAAAGATGATGGCTCTTTGAATAAAATCCAAGCTGATATAGAGAAATAGATTCGTGAGTTCTATGGCAACTTAATAAGGATTAAAGATGATGAATTACTGAGCATTGATGTATGTGCCATGAGGAGGGCCCCCAGCTCAGCAAGATGCAGAGAGAAGAGTTGATTTTTCATGTCAAGGAGGAAGAGATTCTCACTGCTCTTAAAGGCATACATGACTTGACAGATCATTGCCTTGATGGATTCAATTCCAGATTTTTTAAGTACAGTTGGGAGATCATACAAGGGGACCTAGTTGATGTAGTCCAAGAGTTTTTTGAAAAAAGGTATTTGTATAGATTTGAATTACACTTCAGTCTCTCTGTTCCCTAAGAGCAAGGCTGCTAGAAGTATTAGGGACTACATGCCTATTTTTGTCTATACAACTATTTACAAGGTCAAATTAAGGGTTCTGCCTACTAGATTGGGGCAAATGATTGGCAAGATTATTAGCAAGTTGATATGCAGAAAGGGAGCCCCCCAAATGTATGGTGTAAGTTGATATGCAGAAGGCATATGATATGATTTCTTGGCGAGCCTTATAGAGTATCATACAGGAAATTGGTCTTCCATCTCAATTCATAAGCTAGATCATGATGGTGGTCACTTTTGTCTCATATAGATTCAATGTGAATGGTTCCATATCCCATTTGATGGAAGCTAAGCGTGGTATTATGCAATGGGATCCTATTTACCCTTACCTTTTCACCATTATAATGGAATATCTCCATTGTTGTCTTCACCAAATGCAACTTAATCCCAACTTTAACCATCACTCTAAATGTGAGAAACTAGAGCTTACAAACCTGATGTTTGCTGATGATTTTCTTATGTTCTCTAGGGGAGATTCTTTCTCTATGGAGCTTATGCTTTCAACCTTCCTTTCCTTTGCTAAATACACAAGTATAAAAGTTAACTTTTCTAAAAGTAAAATTTTTTTTGGTAGTGTGGATGTGAATGTGAAGAATCAGATTCTCACTCAGTCTAGTTTCAAAGAAGGGGTTTTATCTCTTAAATATTTAGGGATTCCTTTTTGTTATACCCCAAAATTTTCCCTCCCATTTTTAGATCAAAATACATCTTCATACTCAAGAATTACTCAAAAGATGATTAGATAAACCCTCTCCTAAGAAATTAACTCACAACTAAGATTTTGCTTCTCTCACGATAAAAATGGTTTCTAATGGATCAAGTGGATATCATGCTTCCTTATATGCTTCAAAGTATCATTGTGACAAGTTTAAAGCCTCATAGCCCAATTTTTCTTAGTCAATTGCTCAGATGATTGAAAATCAGTTATATTGGACAAAAAGTTAATTGTGGTCAACATATAATCAAACTTCATTATTTTTAGTCAACATCAATATTTTGAGGTCACATTCATCATTTGATCAAGGGTTGATCATGATTCATCAAGAAAACTCATGAATTGATCAAAAGTCAAAGTTACTAAATTAGGGTTTCTTGAGAAAAAGTCAACAGAATTATGACCAAGCATAACGTTCACATAATTCCTAAGAAATTTTCCACCAAATCTCATTTTAAAGGGAATTCAATTCTCTACAACTATGTCTCTCTCAAGGTTTTCCCAAAAATGCTTCATTTGAGAGATATGGACCAAGACATTATAGGTCCTTTCTAAAGTCAACAAAAAGTCATCTTTTTCCAAAGAAGTGTACATGAACATGGAAGCTTCAATGAAGATGAAACAAATGAGAGCTCTTAGAGGACATCTTAAACTTTCTAAAAAATACAAGATCACCTCAAAATGATAAAAATTGAGCAAGATATAGTTTGTGCAAGTTTATAAATTTTGAAGGAATGCATGAAGAAAATATTGATCAATCTTGAAAATTTTCCAAATGGGCCTATGTTTTCATGATCTAAACTTGTTTCTATCATTATCAATGACCTCTAAGCCCAACCTCACACCCTCTTTCTATTTATTTTATTTATTTTTGAATTTATTCATTAAAATTTAATTAAAATAAAATACAAAAACAAGGAGTATGCATGCAAGGCCTTTGATTTAAGGGTCTTGAGGACCAAGAAAACCCATGATAGCTAGCCAACACACAAGAGCTGATTGCATGAATATTGGCCAAAATTAGAAGTTTTACATTTGATTTTCGAATCAAATATTCTTGCATTCAAAGCAAGACATTTTCTCCAATTTGATTAACCTAATTCAGTCCCTGTATATGTACAAGGATGCCAGATACTTAGGGACGATTTTTGCTGCCTCAAGAACCCTACACAAAGCTTAAAAAACCGTGGAAAAAAGGAATTGGCAGGCCAGGTTTTTGCTCAATTCAGACCAAACAAAGCCTCAAACTACATTCCTTGCTCCTCCCTGAAGTGTTTCAGATCATTATAAGGCATCAGAACACCCTAAAACATGATCTTGCACATCACGGTTTGCACACTTTTTCTCAAAATCGAACTTCCAAATTTATGCATTATAAACATGTTTCGATTGTATATTTATGTTTAGAATGATGTTTGCAAGCTTTCTAGGCAATTTAATTTGAGTTCAAGTGCAGGTACTGTGAATCACCATGGCTAGGGTTACGCGCTCTTGATTTGGGGATATTAGGTTAGAGAAAAAATTGGCCAAAACTAAGGGCACCACTGGATTCAGGGGATGATTTCCAGTCGATTCATGCCCTTAGTTTGAATTTATAATTCGATTTGTTGAGTTTTGATTTTTGCAGGATTTATAGCAACGACAAAAACAGTAGGTAAAAGCTTTACCTACGATTTGGCCGTTGGTAAAAGTCTCAGGGAAATTCAAATTGGGGACGATGAACAGTGGATCACGCGCATTTTTTCGTTTTAAAACAATTTTCAAATTTATATATATTATTTTGATTCTGTTTCAGGTACAACTAAGCACCATGGCTCAGATGGCAAAGGGAGGCGCGCTGGACACTTTAAAGACCTGAGTTCGATACCAGGGTCTACAATATATTTTTGCTTCATGTTTCCATGCTATTTTTCTTTCCATTTTTTTAATTTATTTTCTATTTTAATTCTTTCTTAAAATTATTTTAACTATTTTCTAAAACCCTAAAAAATATTTTGTTTTTAGTTTTAGGTTAATAAAACATTGATGTATTTTTTTGGACACAAAAATATTTCAATTTTCTTTTAATTTAAATTATTTTTCTTAATTAATTTCTAATTAACTTAGAATTAGGTTTTTTTTTAATTAAAATCGATTTCAAAAAAACACCAAAAATATTTTTCTTTTAAATTAGGGTTTATAATACTTTTACCTTTATTGAAAACATTTTTCTCTTATTCATTTATTGCTTTTCGCATTTAAATATTAGAAATCGATGTATAGGTTGCAAGGTCGTTTTTGTAATAGCGTAGATTTACTTTCCTCGAACTTTTTCACATTATTATGTAACTGCTCATGTGATGTAATAGCTTAGGTAATTTACTTTTCCGCACCTCCTATTATGTAACTGCCCCAAAGCCCTGTAATACGTAGGACATTTATTTTTCCGCACTTTATTTTTCTACGAATATTTAACTGCTTAGATGTATGCTAATTAGGATTTGTATGGCCAGATTTATAATCAATCTTAGAATGACCCTAATTCAAAGATAAGATATCTGAATTAAATCACTTTGCACACTTACACCCTTAGGGTATCCTCTCTTGTTGCCTTTCGAATAAACATTGGTCATGTCCCTCGAACGTAGGGGTACCATTAACAAAAGTCACTCAATTCAAAATCATCATAAAAATCATAGTCCCTTGATGACCCTCGATGTTGCCTACGAATACATGATCTTGTCCCTCAATGTTGCCTACGAATAAATGATGATAGTCCCTACGAAATGATGAGGTATCCTTACAATATTGTCTTTGATGACCATACGATGACCCTACGCATGTCCCTTCACATCCAACGGATAGGTCTACCTACTAACTAATGGTATGGATAGCATTATCCTAAAGGAGAAGGAAAAACAACAAGAACAACCTTTGAGTGGGTTAGTTACTCTTAATTGCTTGCTCAATAAACCTACATTTTTCAAAAAAATATTTTCAAACACTTCGTATACATTCTTGAGGATTGATACAAGAATCATTACAAAGTTAGATCAAAATATATTCAAACAAATCACACACACACACACACACACAGAAAATCAAGTTTTCAAAAGTGAGCTAAGAAATTAAGAGCCCGTAGATAACCACGGATGGAAAGGGTGCTAACACCTTCCCTTCATAATTACCCCCCGAATTCAGAATCTATCAAAGGTCTTTCCTATTCTTTTCACCTGTCCTTATTGGAGAAAAGAAAATTCGGTGGCGACTCTTGCTAACCGCAACATTTGCAACAAAACGCAAAACAAACAAGTCAGTTCTCCCACCGTGTTACACTTTTACTTGTAAAAAGCTGGTTGTCTGTCATTACTTGCCTTTGGTTGATAAATTACTAGCAGGGTAACTCATTGGTCTTATAAGCTGCTGAGCTAAGCAGGTTGTGTTTAGTTGATTAAGAATGTATCTTTTGTTATGGCCAATTATTGGCTAATGATATTACCTATGCCTAAGACCGTGATTAGGAAGATTAATTAAATATGTAGATCGTTTCTTTGGACTGGGAGTAATGCTTTGAGTAGGAAAAGTCCAATTTCCTGGGCCAGTTTGTGGGTTAAGTAGGTTAATTCCGAAAACGTATAAGATTGTAACATTAGAGAGGTGAAAGTCAAAACAACTAGTACTTGGATAATGAGGAAAATCTTAGAGCAGAGAGCCTTTATTGATAGTGTAACATCCATAATTTAATTAATTATTTAGTTAAATTATATAAGGAATTATTTATTGGAATTGGTCGAAGTCGAGAATTATTGGAATTATAATAAGAGAAATTATTGAATTAATATGTTGGTTGAGCGGTTAAGACAATGCGGAGAATTATATTATTATATGGATTAAGTGAAAAATAAGAGTGTTAGTGCTATCAGCAAAACAAAAAGGTTATTAAGTTTTGTTCGTAGCATTGCAAGGGCAAGGGTTTGTGAAGAGAAAAAAAAGAAAGTTGTACGTGAGGAAAAGAGGAAGAGGAACAAGCTTTTAGGGAATTGTCGTCGAGAAAGGAATTGCAGACCGGAAAGTCAAGTCGGAATTCGACTGGAAATTTATGGAGAACCGTGAATCCAAGGTAAGGGTGGGGTTCAATCTCTATAACCGAGTTTATGATAAATTGTATGTGGGGATAAGGTGTATAATTTCTATCATGGATTAATTGTTGTAGTTATGATGTGTTGATTATTCTGGAAATCAGATTGTTGTGCTGATAATTGTTGTTGTTGTGTTGATTTCATGATACGAGTAGTAATTAATTAGATTGGTATTAATCGTCTCTAGAAAAATTAAGATCGGTGTCTGGTATAAAAGAAATTAGATTGACGTTATTACAGAACTTGAAATTGGAGAAAAATTGGATTTAAGGAAAATTGGTGGTTCCCCGTTTAAAGTCCTACCGACCCGCAAGAAGGATATGAAGGACTGTGTCGTTTGACACATAATGATGATGGTGGTGGCAGATACTTGCAGACCGGCAGACAAGGAGAGGAAGGGGTATTGATCGGCAAACCCCATGATGACGGACGTCACACTATGTGGCAAGGGAGTAATATTGTTTGTGCCTCAAGAAGTTGTTATGAAATGAATTTTATATATATATATATATATATATATATATATATATATATATATATATATATGAATGTAGAGATAAGTTGTGTCAGAAGAAAAAAAATAAATACTATAGAATTACTTTATGTCACCACTTATATTATTAAGTTTCATGTACTGTAGCGGCCACATGCTTTTGTTGAGATAACATTGGATGAATAATAGTCTGATAAGAGATAAGATGTAGCCACTTAGTATATGACAATTCGTATATGACAATACTATAGTGAAACTTTAGCAGTTTCAAGGTATATAGTGAAGTGGCACTTAGAAACTTAATGGTTAATAGTAGCTTATGTTTTTTGGATAGAGATATTAATTGAATGAATCACGTTGGATGAACTTAGGCTTCATGAACTCGTGTTATACTACACCTGTAGCGTGGTAATAAATCTACTGTAGCATTAAATTGTAGAACTAGTATCAAGTTTAGTATATATATTCATTAAAATAGTAATAATAGTATAGGATTATTAAATATAAATAACTTCTAGGAGTTTTGAGTTAGTAGCAGAGTATTGTTCCAGAAATTAAATTTACACAGAGATGATAATTAGCATAGGTAATTATTCTAGTGAATATATATTTAGCAGAGCTAATTCGATTAATGGTTATAGAGATAATTTGTTACCGATTTAATATAGTCCAATTAATTTAGTAGCAGAGAAATATAACAGAGTAGTGTAATTGTAGCATATGAATGATTAAATTGCAGCTAAGATTAATTGTCCAGTGTACTCAATGACAGAGATATAATTTAGTAATAATTTTGAGTTAATTTCAGTAAATTGAACAAATAGAAATAGTGGAATTAATAGTAAGTAAAGTTGAGGAAAATAGTAGTGTTAGTAGTTTTAGCCGGTATAATTGAGTAATCTGAATTAGTTGGAATTTGTCGGAGAAACTCGTATATGCGTGAAGTTATTATTGGTTGGTTGAAGAATTGGAACGGTGCCGCGTATGTCGAATATAGCAGGTATCTTATTAATGGAAAATCAAGTAGTTGATTAATTAATTAATTTAGTAGCAGAGAAATATAACAGAGTAGTGTAATTGTAGCAGATGAAGGATTAAATTGCAGCTAGGATTAATTGTACAGTGTACTCAATGACAGAGATATAATTTAGTAATAATTTTGAGTTCATTTCAGTAAATTGAACAGATAAAAATAGTGGAATTAATAGTAAGTAAAGTCGAGGAAAATAGTAGTGTTAGTAGTTTTAGCCGGTATAATTAAGTAACCGGAATTAGTTGGAACTTGTCAGAGAAACTCGCATATGCGTGTAGTTATTATTGGTTGGTTGAAGAATTGAAATGGTATCGCGTATGTCGAATATAGCGGGTATCTTAGTAATGGAAAATCAAGTAGTTGATTAATTAATTAATTTAGTAGAAGACGTTCAATAAATAGTGTTAGCATTAAATAAGATGTTTTAAGCGTAGATTCGTAACGATTAAGTTGTGTAGTATTTGTCGTAGTGTTTTCTTGAATTTTTGTTGTTAATAAATTGTTGTTGATATGTTGATGAAGTTGTAGGCCTATGGCTAATGTTGATTAAGTTGAATCGTTTCAATTTATGGACATCTTTGAGTTGTAGGTCGAATGATCAGTGTTGATCTAAGTTGATGCCATTGATTCATATTTTAAGTTGTTGATGTTGTATGTTGTTTTTGTTGTTGTTGCATTGTTGTGTATATGTTGTTGAGGTTGAGGTTGCATGACATACATTGCATGATTAAGTTGTCCTTGATGACACCTACTGTACCCCAAAATTTACTCTCTTATTTTCTGTATTTCTGGCTTATAATTCGATTTCATAAACATACATGTAGTCACATGCATAACATTGATCATGGGGTTACCAGATTCAAAATATCCCAAGTATGAAAGAAATAGTGCGCTTCGGCTATCTCAGATCATTTTGAGCCAAGAATCAATGTTTCTCGGTTCGTACGGCTATTTGCAAGATTTTCTGGTCAAAAAGCTATTTTGGTTTGATTCCATAAGATTTGGGATCATATCAATATAACCTCCAGTTTATCTGTTCAGGTCTGAGGTCGTTTCGTTAAGAAAAAGAATTTATTCGCTTATTTCTCAATAAAGTGAATTTTTAGGTTTTTAGTGGGTTTCGGGCACTCCAGAAGGCGTATATCTCAGCTCGTCGGGTATTTCTTGATGAATTTTGACCGGCAGGTCCCTCTCATTATTATCTACAACTTTCGTTTGAAATCTAGAAGCAAATTGTGTGAGGAAAGTTCCCAGAAAATTGATTTCTCAAGGGGTTTAAACTGAATTTTAGTGTTGTACCGTGCGCTCAGTGCACTGAAATGCCCGTAATTTCCAGCTGGAAAATTGAAACTGAGCGGGGAAGGTGTCTAAAATTCCATATCGAAATTAAATTCGACTTTTGTTTGCAACTCAAGAGCTGATTCCTCACCAATAAATATCATAATTGTATTCTTTGGAGTTGATTTTGAGCTGAACCGATCAATTTTCATCTAATACACGAAGTTCGAAAAATCATATCTCGCTCGGTTTTTATTCAAACGAGATGAGACCAGTGCCAAAAGTTCACAAATTTAGTTAGCTTCGAGTTTCTCAGAAACACTCATTTGCAAATTTTGATTAGAAGACCCTCGTTCGAGGTATTTTCTCTGAAGGGCGCATTGAAAATTCTGCATGTGTCAGTCGCTTGAAAATTATGCTGAAACTTCAAAAATTCGTATCGACTTGACTGATCATCCGTTTGAGTTGAAATTTTGATTCTCTCAAGCAAAATTGTATTCCAGACATATTTCATTTAGAGTCCGACTTCAAATTCTTGACGGATCGGGCTACTTTGGGATAATTACGAAAATTATTCGGATAATCGCGATTTGGGCTTGATTATGGATCTAAGGCATTTTTAGGCCCAATTATCAATGCTATAAATACATTTTTGCCTTCACAAAGCAAAACAACACAATCATTTTCTCAATTTTCCCTCAAAAAACTCTCCTAATTCTCTTAATTCTCTCTCAAACTTGAAGAACAAGAAAAGAAAAATTATCTCTCCTAATTCTCTCAATTTTCTCAATTCTTTCTCAAGTTTTCTTCTCCGATTTTCATTCCGATTTTCATTATTATTAATAATTGGAGCATAATTCGGTATTTTCTTGGAGATCTCAAGGAATTCCTCAATAATTCAACTCAAACTTCAAGTTCAAGTAAGTGATTAATCCAATTAAGCACTTATTTTAAGCTATTTTTCGACTTTTGATTTTCTTGAATTTGAATAGTCGAATTGATTGCATTTTCCGCGTGGATTCCTATTATTGAATTTGTTTTGTCGAATTCTTTGATTTAGTTGCGTTTCGATGACGTTAAAGTGTGTCGGTGTGAAGGAATTTTGTACATAGCACACACATACACTTGTGTGATCATTTTCCCTTGCATTTAGGCCACTAGTTAGTGCATCTTTGAATCATCTAATACATGTTCATGCATTATAACATATAGATCGATTAATTTGCACCTGAAACATGTGAATTAAGGCTTGAGTCGCATTCTTACTTGTGTCGAAATGTTGAACTAGGTGCATATTGGTTCTTAGGCACATTCACATTGTACATAATACATATGCATGCATCTAATTCACAATGTAGGACATAGTTTGCATCATTACATATCCACATGTATGCAAATAATTTGATCAATTCAAGTTCATGTGTTGTTGTCCGATTTTCATGACATTAAAAGGTGTCGAAACCTCACTTTCACACAATTTTGCACATGTATGATTTCACTACACCGATACACATCACATACTTAATTCTCATGAGCATTTCTACATGTTTGACATACCATTTAACTAGGATTTGCATTAGGTACATATCATTGGCATATGATATCACATACATTTGCATTTCATACATTTAAATGTCATAAATATGTACACGAAACATGCATAAACATTCATTTTTATACACTTTTTTCAATTTAAATCTCAAGTAAACTTGTACGTAACATAAGTTTCTTTTTGATTTGGTTGATTGATAACATATTTTGAATTGGAATCCAATCCATATCACATTTCAAAAACAAACAAAAACTTGAATCAGAATTTAATTCAAAACATGAATTTTACCATTCTATAAGCTTACTTTTTGCGTTTACATGTGCTGAAACTCATTTTTCCATGAGAGTCCGAAGTAACGGTACACGTCTCCTATATTTTGGCACGTTCCGGAATCGACTTTGGAGGTTTCGGAACCAAATTTTGAGCATAGCATGCCTAACGGAGTTGCTTCCCCGTTACTTTAATGCTCAAAAAGTACGACTTTCACTCGGAATTAATTAAAAGCGCATACATTTTTGAAACCGTTGACGTTTTTGCAAGCAACTGTGCGATTTTTAATCAATTAGAAGTTTGATTTTGAAAAACCGACTTCCCATCCCGATTTTTTCGATTTTATTTCACTTCTTGCATGCTTATAATAGATTATAATCATATTTGTAATCGGTTTTGCACTCGGAGCATTATTTCTACCACTTGCTTTGTTAATTGTGACACTTTATTTCATGTGCGAGGTACTTTGACTCCTTTCATGTGAGATTTAGACTTCTAGCATTCTTGTTGTGCGTGCGTACACATGCGTGTACATTTTATTTGCTTGCTTATTCGGTTTTACTCCGTTTTTGCATATGTTTGGCATTTTGACACATATGTGTACCTTCTATTTGTCTGCTTGTTGGGTCTAACTCCTTTCTTGCAGGTGTTTTGCGCTCGTGCACCCACGTATACGTTCTATTTGTCTGCTTGTTGGGTATAACTTCCTTCTTGCAGGTGTTTTGCGCTCATGTACCCACGTATACGTTCTATTTGCTTGCTTTTAGGGTTTAACTCCCTTATTGAAGGTGTTTTGCGCTCGTATACCCACGTATACGTTCTATTTTCTTGCTTTTTGGGTCTAACTCCCTTTTTGCAGGTGTTTTGCGTTTGTACACCCGCGTGTACATTCTTTTTACCCGCCTTTTTGGTCTAACTTCGTTCTTGCAGGTACACTTGATTGGAATGTGTATACACATGTTCCTTGGCTTGTGCGTATATGCGTACATTCTATTGTCTGTTTGCGTGGTTTTCTTGCAGGTACACTTGATTGGAATGTGTATACACATGTTCCTTGGCTTGTGCGCATATGCGCACATTCTATTGTCTGTTTGTTGGGATCTCTCCTCCCTTGCAGGTCTTATTACTTCGGATGCGTAGGAACGCATATTCCGCTTGCTTTTGATACCTCGAGAGTTTCTCACCGGTTTACTCTTATTGCGTGGCTGCAGTACTTGAAGTTTTTCGGAGTATTCTTTAGCTTACAGCGCTCTTCGGATTTGATATCCGTTTGGTAGTTTCTACACCATTTTATTGCATTCTCTTACAATTTTCCTAGATATCATGAGAAGTATGACTTTACAGCTTTTCTTTTCCATGAGAAATAGGAATAGAGATGCATGATGGGGCTTCCGTAGTTGGAGAATGTTCAAGAACCCCTCGGTTTATTTAAAGACCCGTTTAGGGCGCTTCTGTGTGCTACTTGTGCTTGGTTATTTTTAACGTCCTCATCCGTGCATAGGGAGGTCATTCTTAATAAGTGTTTATATTTGTGCTTGCATAGGTCAAGAGTGGTTAGACAACCCGACGTGGCACCACCAAGCAAAGTCTCGCTTTTTACATTTCTTGCTATCGAGTCATGATGATATGATGGGCACGTGTTGCTTCCTTATCGAGTCAATAATAATAAAGTGGCAAGAGTCCCCTATTCTGACTCTCCATGCTTTCCGGGGGTTCGCATTTACTGTCGAGCTCGCATCATTTTCTCTTCACACTTGACAATTCATTTCATACGGTGATACCACTCACGGGAATCAGAATGTGTCGGCTCCTGGTGGATTCTCGGTATGCTCGTTATCGTGCGTCTATGGGACTTCCTCCTTTTCCCGCGCTTCTATGACATTTGTTTGTGAATTTCATTGCTTGTGTGCTTCTTCCAAAGCACTTGATTGCTTCATCCTCTTGCATCCCTTGGTTTCACAACCAAGATGGATATAAGATAGCTTTCCTTCAGGACCGCTCGATTTGGATAGCTCTCGAGCCTAGATATTATGATTTAAATCTTTGACATGTTAACATAGTTAGAGATTCCCTCATCCTCAACCATAGGTCCAATCTTTGCATGACAACATTATGGTTAGTACTAGCTAGTCTCCCTTTTGTTTTGCTTATTTCTTTTTGCATCCTTGCATGTAATTAAAACTAAAACTTGCTTTCTTTTTCTTTCGAAAACAAAAACACTTAATAATGGTTTGAACTCCTTTCTTAAAGGTAAAAGCAACCAACCAAGATAAACCCTTTTTCACCTACGCGCGCATTTTCTTTTGTCTTTAAAACCTTTTCATAAGTAAAAAATACAAAACCCACCAAAATAAGTGAGACAAACTACGACGCTCTGAATTTCCCATTGCACGAGAGAATACGTAGGCATCTTGTCACGGGGCTCGATCGAGCATAACTTATAAAAACTTCCTTCTTTTTCCCGTGTTTCTTTATTTTCCTTTTCTTTCTCATGCATTGTAGTGATTAAGCATAGATAGATATAACACACCCCTTAGTTAGAAAATAGAAGTGGATATCGTAGAGTACTACGGGAGTGTGAGGGTGCTAATACCTTCCCCTTGCATAACAAACTCCCTTACCCAGATCTCTCGATCGTAAGACCATGATTTCTTCCCTCGGGTTTCCTCGATGTTTTCCTTTCTCCTCCACGAGATAAAAAACATTTGATGGCGACTCCATTGATATACTTTATCAGTCGGGAGTTCAGCCGGGTGATTTTAGCACCACGTTGAAAGTTGAAGGCTTACGCCTTGGCCTTGATGGCACCACATTGAAGGCTTATGCCTTGTTAATACCTCGATAAACTAGTATATGTTTAAGTTGGGAGTTCTGCTCTAAATGGTACCACATGCATTTGCATAGTTGAGTCGCATATTGAGTCGCGTGTTAAAGTTGTTGTTATTATTTGTTGTTTATTGATTGTCATTGTGTTGTTGTTATAAGTTGTTCTTACTATAAGTTGTTATTTTTGTGAGTTGTTATTGTTATAAGTTGTTGTCACTAGAAGTTGCTGTTGTTATTAAGTTGTGTTGATTAAGTTATTACATTGATTGAATAAGTGTCTTGTTGTTGTTACTAAGTGGTTTGTTGGTTGTTGTATAGTTGTTGTTATGAAGTGGTGAAATTTGTATGATTATGATCTAATATACTGTTTATCATACACCTGCTTATATTGGTTGATATCTCACCCCTTCTGTTGTGATGTTGCCTCTACGTGGGTAACATGCATGTATTAGAAGAACAAAGATTTAGTCGTTGTTAGTTCGAGTCCGGTTGCCGCTCTGATACGTAACACTCGGGGATGAACTCTAGTTGTTTAGTTGTTTTGGTTTTATTGTTGAATAACTATGTTGATACATGAGAAGTAATTGTTAATTTTAAATTGTTTTAAGTTGAAAAGATGTTATGTCATCCATGTTGAATAATGTAGTTTCGCTGCTTAATATTAATAAAGTTAATTCAGGTTGTTTCGGTTCATCCGAGTTTATGTGTTATGTATTTGTGATAGCATGATGTCATTGTTTAGTTGAATTATGATACTCCAATTGTTTTTCTAACCCCCATGTTTTTCTACCCAATTTCCGGCTATTATTATGAACTCCGTGGAAATACTAAGACAACAAATGGACGATATAAACCACAAAATGGTTGGGGTGCTTGCCTAGAAAATGGGCACAATATTTGACCCATTGATCCAAAGTGCTACCCGAACTAATCAACAGAATGGACAAATGAATCAACAATTGACAGTGTAAATGGCGCGAATTGCAGATTTCTTCAGTGCCCCACATGTGCCAGTTCGAAAAGCCCATCGAGAATGGTTAATAGAGAATCAAGGAGAATTTTGTGAGGAAGATCCAACAATTAACCAGGCTCAACCATTTGCTCCAAATGCTGGAGAAGTTAACCAGGGAAAACGATTCGAACCACATAGGCTTGAACAACCAATTCCAAGGGTGGAAGTAGCTCCAAGAGTGGTGATGGTTAATCGAAACCAGGATATAGACAAAGTCATCCTTCGTGTTCAACAAGACAAATTTGTAGGAGAAAATAATTTGTCAACCATGGTCGAAAGGATAATGGCATGAAATAGGGGTAAACATAGGCCTTATTAGGCCAAATATACTTCCTTTCTGTCTAAATATGTTTTACAAACTGAGTTGTCTAGGGGATGGAAAGTCCCAAAGTTCACAAAACGATATTTCGTTACCCAGGGGCCCTAGGTACCTACGAATGGGTAGCCATGCCCTTCGACCTGAAAAATGATGGGGCAACATATCAATGAGAAATGAGTGCTATTTTTTTATGATTTTGTTGATACTTTCATGCAAATATATATATATATATATATATATATATATATATATATATATATATATATATATATTGATGACATTGTTGTTAAGTCTGTATCAGGGAAAAGTCACATAGACCATCTTCGACAATCATTCGAAAGGATGAGAAAACATGGTATGAATATGAATCCTCTTAAATGAGGCTCAAATTAACTTATAATTATGGAACCTTCATTGATTTATGCACACACTTGTAAAAACTTGAGGTTATTTGGTGAAGAAGACATGAAAATAAAAACATGAACCTTAGAACTTTCTTGAGAAATTAGCAACGAAACTTGAATAATTCTTGATAAATTAATGATTGAATAATGTTTGAAGATGATATGACCTAATATTATAGGTCAATCCCTAATGCACAAGCCCTTGAGAATTAATGTTGACCAAACTTTGACTTTGATCAGATCATACCCCTAGTTTGAGGGCATTTGTTTGACCCACTTGGTTCACACTTGTCCTTGCAAAAAAAACAAAACATGTTTTTTTTATATTTCTATTAGGGGTTAGTAAAACATAAAGAATGTATACAAAATGTTAAATATTCACAATAGGGTTCTTGGTGATCCCTCAAAGACGAGCCTAAAGAAGAGAGGGAAAGCAAGGGTCAAGAGGAAACCCCAAGGTTGTGATCTTGATGTATTGCAAAGTTGAAAATAAGGTGAGATCTAAGAGAAAATATTAGGGTATGACAATGTTTATTCCTGTATTTTGAAAATATTAGGGTATTCACTAGTTAATGATGAATGAACAACAACATTTGAGCATAATAAAATATATAGACCACATATTTTAGACCCTTTTACAATGATCACTTCTTCATGCAAAATCTTCAAAACTCCACGTTTAACTCTAGTGTAATAGCTTAGATCATCAAACATGCTTAAAGACAACAATTTCACCTAAAAATTATGGAACATACCACACATAATGAATAAGAAATTCAGAATCATCAAACATTTTAAGGTTGGTCGTATCAATACCATGAACCTTGCAAGTCTTATTATCACCTTGGAAAACTACTCCACCTTGCTTCATCTTCAAAGTCTCAAAGTATTCTATTCTTGGACACATGTTATAAGATAAACCTGAGTCTCTGTCCCAACTATCTTTAACATACAAACTCGATATCATAGTGCATCAACATTCTCATAACCTTCCTCATCTAAGGAAATCAAAACTTGAAGAGATTGATTATTCACCTTTTTCTTAGGACAGTCCTTCTTGAAGTTATCGATTTATGATAATTATAACATTTTTCCTTTGTCTTGCTAAACCACTTTAATCTGGATGTCCCTCTACGGTCACTTTTTCCTCTTACAACACTCAAGCCTTCACCACTATTATAAATCTTCAAATCTTTTTCCTTTAAAATTCTTTGGATTTCACCTCCTTTGGACTTCCAAAGTAATAGTATCTTTCTTACCATAAATAAAGGCATCCTTAAAGTTCTCATAGGATTTGGTTAATTAGCTCAACAAAAGTATAACCTTGTACTCATCATAAATGTTCATTTCAATATTCTCAAGATCATCAATAATCTTGTGAAATTTTGTTAATTGCTCCACTATAGATTTATTCTCCACCATTCGTAATGAATAGAGTTGTTGTTTCAGACACAACCTGTGAGCCAAAGACTTGGTCTTATACAATGATTCAAGATCTTCCCACATTGAAGTAGTAGTATGCTCTCTGGAGACTTCCCTTACAACTTTATCCTTGAGGCATAAGATAATTACACTCATGGAATTTTACACCATCTCGGTCTTCTACACTGTGGAAGTTTAAATAAGACAAAACACGCTGCTAACAGAAACACGCCTTAGAAGTTATGAGCAAGAACTTCTGGAAGACAAAACTGAGATTTTGAACTAATTCACTATAACATGTTGCTGGAACAATATGTCAAACATTTCTTTGGTTTTTCTTTTTGAATTTTGGGGCATTCGCTTCTGACATGTCCCATTTCTTTGCATTCATAGCACTGGATACTTCTCATGTTGAACCTTTTATGTCCAGAAGATTCACCTTTATCCTCAGATCTTCTGTGGTTCTTGAAAATATTTTTCCTATATTTCCACATTTTGTTTATCCTTCTGGAGATCATAGATAATTCATCTTCTGACTCCGAATCTTCAGAACTTCCATCTTCTACCTGAAAAGTATTAACGTTAGAATTTTTTGTAGATTTTAATGCAATTGACTTAGCATTTTTCTAGGGTTCAAATTCATCCAAATCAATCTCATGACTCCTCAGAGCGCTAATGAGTTCTTCTAGGGAGATTGCATTTAGATCTTTTGACACTTTGAAGGCAGTCACCATAGGCGCCCATCTTCTGGGTAAGCTTCTAATGATCTTCTTTACATGGTCAGAATTTGTATAGCCTTTGTCCAACACTCTTAGACCAGCAGTCATAGTTTGGTACCTTGAGAACATTTGTTCAATAGACTCGTCATCCTCCATTTTAAAAGCTTCTTACCTCTAGATGAGTGTTAGAGCCTTGGTCTCCTTGACTTGTACGTTCCCTTCATGTGACATTTTTAGTGATTCAAAAATGTCATGTGCTGTGTCTTTATTTATGACTTTTTCATACTCTATTTTTGATATAGCACTTAACAAAATGCTTCTGGCCTTGTGGTTATTTTTTTAATCAATATTTTGTTGTTTCTCCATAGATTTTCTATCTATTTTGTTTCCTTTTGCATCCACTGGATGTTTATAACCATCCAACACCACATCCCATAGATCGGGATCATAGCCTGAAATAAAACTTTCCAGTCTATCCTTCCAATATGCAAAATCTTCTCCATCAAACATTGGAGCTTTTGCGTTGTTATTTTATGTTACCATCTTGTGTTCTTTCCTTCTAGATCTTTATCTGACACGGTTAAGTGTTTTCACCTATAACCAAGAGCTCTGATACCAATTGAAGGCTTGGAAAAACACTTAGAAGGGGGGGTTGAATAAGTTTTTCTTACTTTTTTGACTCTTTAACCCAAACAATAAATAAAATACTCAAGTATTTTTATCCTGGTTTGTTTGACACTCAAACTACTCCAGTCCACCCGCCAAGGTGATTTCGCCTCTCTCAACAAGGACTTAATCCACTATAATCAACGATTACAGAATGCACTATCCAACCGGTGTGACTAACTTCCTCTAAGACTCACTAGTCCTAGCCCTCTCAAGAACACTGACCCAACTGGTCTTTCTTAAGGAACAAATCGCACAACCACCATTGTGACTAACACCTCTAAGACTCAACTAGTCCTAGCCCTCTCAAGAATTCTGACCCAAACTGGTCTTCTCAAGGAACAACTATCAGAATTCTAGATTCTGACTGACTGTGTACAAAAGTGCTTCTAGAAAAGCTATTCTTCACTAAGTGAAGTTTACACAAAAATTAAGCTCAATGAATAGTAAACTACTTTAAAAAAATATGACTTTTTATTTGGCAGCGTGAGTTTACTTATAATGACTTTCTGTAGGTTGCTTGAAGATGTTGTTGAAAGTTCTTGTGAAAAATAATGTTGTTTTTTTTTTCCAGACAGCGTGAGTTCTTGTGAATTGTTTTGTTGGTCGTCATTTTTCTCCTTTGAAATGAATTCCTTAAATAAGCTTCCAGAATCTGACCGTTAGTGGTAGCGTGCCTTGAATGATGGAAAATGTAATAATGACTTTAATGTAGCCTTTCACGTGTTTTTGCTCAGCTTCTATCTTCACGTGATTTTGCTTTGTTGAATAATCCTTGGAAGTTGAAATACTCAAGTATTTTGTCTTCTTCTTTGCTCATGTTAACGTTACTGGCAGTTTTTGTCTTTTAGAAGATAACGTACATATTCAAAAGATCTTCTAAATATTTGCTCATCAGAACTTCTGTTGGTGCTTCCATCAGAAGTTTAATTTGCTTGCTTCTGTCAGAGTTTACTTCTATCAGAAGTTGTGATGTGCTTGCTTCTATCAGAAGTTGTGTTGTGCTTGCTTTTATTATAAGCTGCGATGTGCTTGCTTCTATCAGAAGCTGTGCTTGCTTTTATCGGAAGTTGCGTTGTGCATGCTTATCGGCTGTTGTACTACGTGTTGTGCTTATACTATGTTGTGCTTATACTTACGTGTTGTTCTTTCTCCTGCTTCTGTGATGTGATTGTTTATGCTTCTCTGTTGTGCTTTACATACGTGTTGTGATTGTACTGTTACCTTACATCTTTGGCCATACGTGTTGTGCTTACTTACGTGAGCCTTGTTATATATCTTCTATTCAGAATATATTGTTGGTTCTTTTCATCAGAGGTTGCGCTTTGCTAGCTTCCATCAGAAGTTGTATTTTACTCTTTACTTCAGAAGCTTTCTAGGTAGCGTGTCTTCCAGAAGTTCTCCCTCAGAACTTCTAAAGCGTGTTTCTGCTTTGAGCGTGCTTTGTCTTATTCACACTTCTAGAACATAAATCTTTCAGCAATTCCTTTTAGTGTGCTTTGTCCAGAAGTTCTGCTCTCATTAGAACTTCTAATACTTCAACTTCTACTTAGCATGATATTTTCCATTTTTGCACTAGAGTCAGAACACCTTCTGAAATAAAACATTGTACACATCAGAGTATCATATTCAATTATACAAAATTTATTTTGCTTGTTATCATTTAAAACTTTTAATATATTATTAGGAATAAATTTTGTTCTAACAAATATCATATTCATTCATACAAAATTTATTTCATTCATACAAAATTTATTATGCTTGTTATCATCAAAATATTTAATATATTATTAGAAATAAATTTTGTTCTAACAAATATCATATTCATTCATACAAAATTTATTATGCTTGTTATCATCAAAACATTGATATATTATTAGAAACAAACTTTGTTCTAACAAATGTCTCTCACGTCAAAGCTTCAACACATTTCTCTTCAGATAAAGTTGCTTGCATATTGACTTTCCACAACCTAAAATCATTACCTCTATAAATTTCCCGATCTCTCATTTAGTCGTGATGCTCACTTGTAAAAAATACCCTTTTGCCCCTTGGTGGGCGCCACTTGTTGTGAAAATTTTAAGGTTTAATCCACACCAAAGAATTAAAGTAGCAACCAAAATAAATGGCCTTCAACAATATTAACCAATAAACAATGAATTTAGCATAAGAAGATAAAATAAGGCGAGAAATACGAAATATTTGTTTACCTAGTTCGATGAGAGAGGGCAAGCTTCCAATTAGCTATACTCCAATTTTTTTTACAAGAGATTACAAATGAGTTACAAGAAAATAGTCTTCCAAGTTCCTAAAAACAAACCCTTTTTCTACGGAAGTGATTCCTAATCTCTCCAACTCTCCAATATAAGAATCATAGAAACCAAGGTGTTTATAAGTATTTCTCAATCCCCTTAGATAACTCCAAAGGATTTCCCAAAACTCTTTTCTTTCTAAGTTTTCCCTTAAATTCCATAAACCCTTATTTCTCCCTTTTGCTATAAAAATCTAAAATTGTCACACTACAAATAATATAAATGACAGAAGAGATACATATTTATAATTTCTAAAACCCAACATATCTATAACAAATTCCAAGATAAAAACCATAAACAAACGGGTCCACGAACAAACCTGAAAAATATGTAAGTACTTAAATATGTCATTTTTTCTTCTCTTTATCTCTATAGTGATGTCGATTTTACCACCGACTACCCTGCTACTCTCTCTAAAGCTTAAATCACTCTTTAACAAACTTGATATCATCACTTTCATCCGCTTGCTTTCAATCACCTTTTTATGCCTATGTAATATAACAAGCACACAAGCATGGTTTTACAACCATTATGGACAATAACTATTTTTGAATGCCTCTCTTAAGGTCATTATTTCTGAATTTTGTAATTCTTCACACATTCAAAGCATAACACGCAAGGCTAGCATACTCGTCCTTTTGAGATATCACAATCTCCCTCCTTACTTTATCACGAACCTTAGCCTCGAAAACTTAATGACAACCTGGTAGTTTCATGCATCTTTACCCCTTGTCTTTTGAAAAATTCATTAAACTGTTATGAAGCAACTTTCAGGCAATTATCTCGCCTTGACCTCAAATCCGATAGCTTATGTTCTTCTTATGAATGTATTCACTAGTCAATGATGAATGAAAACAACATTTTAAAATTCTAAAATATATAAGTCACATATTTTAGACCCTTTTACAATAATCACTTATTCATGCAAAATCTTCAACACTCCACGTTCAACTCTAGTGCAAATGTTTAGATCATCAAACATGTGAAGAAAAGAAAAACACAAGAAATGGGGTTTGAATTGGGATTTTAACAAATCGAATCAATAAAAACATGTTGGTTATCCTGGTTCACTTTAAACTTAAAGCTACTCCAATCCACCGCCAAGGTGATTTCACCTCTCTCGATTGAGGTCTTAATCCACTTATAAAAAATGATTACAATACATGAAGACAACCATCAACGTCTTCTTGAGATCAAACCACAACTTTCTTTCTCAATGAAATATAACTCTAAACAATTAAACAATGTGTTTGAATTTGCTTCTAACAAGCTATATCACAACTGTGATGTTTACACAAATTTTAGCACAAAGAATGTTTTTAAAAGATAAAAAGATATGAGAGATTTTGAGCGCTAGTTCCTATGTGGGTTTCATCTTCATATTTCATAGGCCTCTTTATATAGAGTAGATGCAAGAAACCGTTAGAGGCATATAACTTTATTTTTGGAAGGTTGCTAATTTGAGATATAATGGCCTTTCCAAAAATACAAATTTTGTTCCAGTTATAATTGTTCCAGCCGTTACTTTTGATCTTGTAGTGATTTTCCATAAATGTGATGTCGGATCTACAAATCATCAGAGTATCTTGTATTTGAGTGCTGAGTCTTAGAACTTCAGATTAGATGAGTGCTTTGAAACTTCTTTGTTTTTTCAGAACTTCACTTATCAGAGTATAACTTCCAGCTTGGTGCTTCAGAATTTTTAACATCAGAACTTCTTTTATTGGCGTGTTACTTGGATTTGTTTATGAGTTTCTTATACACATATTCCTTTTAGAGATTCATAGCAGGATTCAGTCTTTATCTTTTCTTTTTTCATCAAAACTTCTCTTTCCATCCAATCAATCGATTAGAGAGCAAAATTGTTCTTCTTAAAAATTATGTATTTGTTATTATCAAAACTATAAAAAGAATATAGAATCAAACTACATTCCAACAACATGCTTATGGACAAAACATTTCACGTAAATTTTGGAACACACCACATTGTGCGTAAGAAATTCACAATCATCGAACATTTTAAGGCTGACTTATCAAGACCATGAAGCTTGCAAGCTTTTTATCACCTTGGAAAACTACTTCGCCTTGCTCCAACATTAAAGTATCAAAGTCTTCTACTATTGGACACATGTGATAAGATCAATCTGAGTTTATGTCTCAACTATCTTTAGTATCCAAAATCGGTACCATAATGCATTAGCATTCTCAAAATATTCCTCATCTGAGGAAATCACAACTTGAAGAGAATCACCATTCACCTTTATCTTATGACAATCCTTCTTGAATGATTAATTTATGATAATAATAACATTTTACCTTTGTCTTGTCAATCCACTATGATTTGGACGTCCCTCTACGACTAGTTTCTCCTTCTGAGACACTCAAGCCTTCACCATTATTATCAATCTTCATATATTTTACCTTTGAAAATTCTTTGGATTTCTCCTCCATTTGGACTTCATCCAATTATTACCATAAATAAGAGCATAGCTTAGAGTGCTCATAGGATTTAGGTAATTAGCTCAACAAAAGTAATGTCTTGTCCTCATCATCAATCTTCACTTTAATATACTAAAGGTCATCAATAATCTTGTGAAATTTTATCAATTGCTCCACTATAATTTGATCTCCACCATTTGGAATGAATATAGTTTTTGTTTCAGACAGAACTTGTGAGCCAGAGACTTGCTCATATACAAAGGTTCAAAATTTTCCGACATCTAAGAAACTGTCTGCTCTCTGATAAATTCCCTTAGAATTTTATCTTCGAGACATAAGATAATTTAATTCATGGCCTTTCCACCATCTCGGTCTTCTCTGTTGGTGTAAGCCTTACTTGAAACAATGTCTCTCCCGTCAAAGCTTCAATACATTTCTCTTGAGATAAAATTATTTGCATCTTCATTTTCCACAACCCAAAATGGCGATCTCTAAAAAAATTTGTGATCTCCCATTTAGCCAAGATGTTCACTTGTAAACAATACCCTTGTTCTCCACAGTGTGCTCCACTTGTTGTGAAAATGATAAGGTTCAATTTACATAAAGGAATTTGATGTGTGGGGACAAAGAAAAGCAGCAACCAAAATAATGGCCTTAATAATAATAACCAATAAAAAATGAATTTAGGTGAAAGAGATAAAATAAGGTGAGGATGTTTATCAAGTTCGATCAAATGATCTACATCTGGGGAAAATAGCAACTCGCCAATTCACTATACTCCAAAAATTGTTACAATAGATTACAAATAAGTTACAAGAAAGTAGTCTTCCAAGTTCCTAAGAACAAACCCTATTTTTTACAATTGTGATTCCAAATCTCTCCAACTCTCTAATGTAATAATAACACAAACCCAAAGTGTTTATAAGTATTTCCCTATCCCTTTAGTCAACTCTAAAGCTTTTCCAAAAAATCTCGTCTTTCTAAATTTTCCCTTGGAATTCCCTAAACCCTTATTTCGCTGTTTTGCTTTAAAACTCTTGTAACAGTGCAAATAATACAAATAATAGAAGAGATACATATTTGTAATTGCTAAAATCCAACATATCTAAAACAAAGTCTATAACACAAATCATTAACAAACTGGTCCACAAACAAGCTCGAAAATATGTCTATACCGAATATGTCATTTTTCATTTACTTTCTCACTTGAGATTTTAAGATATGTCATACCATTTTTGTTAGAGAAAAAACACTTCAAAAGAAACTTTAGGTGGTTCATATCTTGTTGGGGTTGATTTTAAGCCTAATTTCTTTAATAAATAAGGAGGTTAAAAAGTAGCTTTTTGTGAAGTCCCACATTGCTTAGTGTGGTGAAGTAAGAAAGAGACCAAGGCTATATATTGGACCTAAGTTCTTTGTTCTAAAATATACCAATCAATGGCACTTTAAGCTTATATTTGACTTTTAGTTTAAATATTTGTTTTGTAAGAGTGTGGGTGTACTAGGGGATTGGGGTGAGAGTAGAGAAGTCTATATGTTGTAAAATTTTCAAATAGTAATAATTCTCTGGTAGTCTATTTAGACAACGGTCGTGGTTTTTCTCTGGTTTTGGAGTTTCCACGTTATATTCTTGTTTTGTTGTGTTGTTGGTTATGTTTAGTTTATTTTTTTCTTCAGCTGTGTTATTTTCCAACAGTGGTATTAGATCTTCGGCTCAATGAGATATCACAATTCTTAGTATTCTCTGTGGTTGCAGCATTGTCTGATCTTCCACATAAGAAAAGAATTGTGATATCGTGAAGGTGCTGAAGAAGGGGTGGTATTGTGAAAGTTCTATTTAGGGAGGTTCTGGCTAAGAAAAGACTTGGTATTTAAGCGTGTCCATTGTGACCCACCTGTCTTTCCTGGGAATCTACTTGGTGCATGTTTTGCACTGTGTGCACAACTTATGTCTTATTAAAGTGCAATGAAGTTTGACATAGAGAAGTTTGATGGAAGAACCAACTTTGACTTGTGGAAAGTACAAGTCAAGGATGTGATGATACAATCAGGATTATACAAGTGTAGAAAGTCTGGGCATTTAAAGAGAAATTGTCCAGGTGGAGCCGTATCTGAAAAGGACTCTGAGGTAAGTGCTAGCAACGTCTCCCTTGTTTTGGGAGATGATGGTGATCTTTTCTAGAAGATAAGGTGTGCCTTTATGGTATTTCTGGTATACCATGCAAAAGGACAAATCATTGCTAGAAGATTCAGAACAACACACGGGCATTGGTTGACATTAATGTAAGGTGTGTGGTAAGATGTGTCGATGGATGAAGAACTTCCTCAAAGTCAACATGGGAGTAGCACCATAATCTTTCAGCAAGGTTTCTACATAAAGAAAGTTCTTGGGATGATTTAGTTTCAAGTGTAGTATACTCTTTATTGTGGAGTATGATAATTTGATTTGTCGGTATAAACAATGAGAATTATGATTGTCGGTGTAAACAATGAAGATTGAAGACCATTACAATCAATGTGGAGATTGTTGGGGTTGATTGTAAGCCTAATTTCTTTAATAAAGAAGGAGGTTAAAAAGTAGCTTTTTGTGAAGTCCCACTTTGTTTAGTGTGGTGAAGCAAGGAAGATACCAAAGCTATATATTGGACCTAAGTTCTTTGTTCTTAAATATACCAATCAATAACACTTTAAACTTATATTTGACTTTTAGTTTAAATATTTGTTTTATAAGAGTGTGTACTAGGGGATTGAGGTGAGAGTAGAGAAGTCTATGTATTGTAAAATTTTCACATAGTAATAATTATCTGGTTGTCTATTTAGACAACGGTCGTGGTTTTTCTCCGATTTTGGAGTTTTCACGTTATATTCTTGTGTTGTTGGTTGTGTTTAGTTTATTTTTTTCTTTTTCAGCTGTGTTATTTCCCAACATATTTCTCGTCTTCAACAATTCAGATACAAGCTCATTGTTTATGAATTTACTCGCAGTTGAGCATACAGAGGCATATCAAATGATATATTACTGAAACGTTCGTTACAACAAGATTCCACCCTCACATACATGATCCCTTCCTTAACACTAGATTCAGTTGTAATGTGTTGTGATGTACTCCCTCCGTCTCTTATTATAAATAAATTTTACTTTTTAGACCAGATCCATTAATTATTCCATGAACCAAAAAAATAAAATTTGCTTATAATATAGAACGGAGTAGTAGTTAATTACATTCAGTTGTAATGTATTGTGATGTAGTTAACTAGATTCAATTGTAACTAATTGATTGACACGTGTCACCTAGTAAACTAGCCACACCCAACACGGCCTATCCCCTAGATTTTTTATTTTAAAAATAAGATGTGCACCTATTGAAGAACTTTTTCAAAAATTGCCACACTCCCGAAAATTATTTCTTAATACGTTACGGATTGATTTTTTTCCAAAATATCTGTATATTTACGTCAAATGAAATGACAGAAGGATACTTATGTTGAACACATATTGTACACTTATGACATTTGGCGGAAGTATTCTAGATGAAATAATTATGAGGCCAGAAATATGATATATTGGGAAAAAATTATAAGACCGTGACATTTGAAAAACAATTTTGAGGGGTGTAACAGTGTGAAATTATTTTCCTATTGTAATCACAACTGAATTCATTCAAACAAAAATACAAGTTGAGATTAAACATTTTGTTCATAGCTTTCTTATCTTTTAGCATTTATGAATTACTTTAAATTACATTTAGATATTTTAAAAAGAACTTCCTTAAAATTAAAATATATTAATAATAAATATTTATTTATTATCTCTATAAAAAATACTTTTCAAATAAGTTAGATTCTTTTTCTTCTATTTTCTCCTCTACTCCACTTTCTTCAAAACTTTTCCTTTGCTTTTCCTCCAAACTATACTGTATTTTGTAAAAAGTAGCAGATAATCTAATGGATAGTGGAAGTTAGGTGGTTGAGCAAAAAGACTCAATCAGTTGGTGTTGGCGTAATAATTGGGGAGATTGAGCGAAGAGCATTTTTAAATTTGGGAATTTCTGTTTGAGTAGGACTCTTACCCTTGTCTATGTAGAGATTCCTTTCGATACAAGTAAGCTGGTTCCTTCTCAAAACCAGAGGCTCATGATATCAGTTGTTGGCGCAACAATCGGGAGAGGCGGGAGAAATCGAGCGAGGAGCATTCTTAAATTCAGAACTTTCTATTTGAACAATAGATCTTTATAGGAGACACACCACTTGTCCATCTAAAACCTTAAGATGATAGATAAGTGGATTTTCCCACTTATAAATGCTCAAATCACCAACATAAGACTATTTTCTCATACTCACACTTGTAATATTTCCAATAGTTGGTGGTTTAGTGAATTATTTAGAACAAAATGAACGGATGAAAAAAAAAAAAAAAGAGACATTGCGTATTGGATTCATTTCACAATGAATTTTGTGGTGGGAAACAACTCAAATGTTTTAATTAAGTCCAGAATGTTAAAAAAGCAAAATTATAAGTAATTTAATGTTGTTTCAAATGCTTCTGTGTATATATATTAGTAGTATTTGCTTATTAATCACGTGATGTTGTATATTTTTTAAAAAGAGGATAATAAAGGTAAACTTGAAAAAATAACTATTCAATATATAAACTATAAATTCAAAAGCTGCTTGTGGTTTATTATAAAAATGATATAAGCATGTGAGAATAAATTGTAACCAAACAATTATTCTAGAAGCTCATGATTAAGCAGCATTGTCCGAGTAACTCTTGACCTATAAAAATAAAGTTGTAATTGTTGAGTAAATCCAATTTTAAAAGAGCAATGCTATTTCAACATCTGATTTTTACACCGTATCCTTTATACCGTAACATTAATGTTCATTTTAAGTCTAACACATTTTCTAAGGTATATAAAAAATAATAAAAAAATAAAAAAATAGACTGTATAATATATTTATACGGTGTATATGTCACTTTGAGTATAACAATAACATTTCACATTTTAAAATTAACAAAACTTCTTTGTTTCTAAAGTATACTTTCTCTTCTATATTTGTGACAGTGAGTTTAATTACTTTAATATTATATTTTTATATCTTTTTAAGAGAGGTGTTGTTACCATAAAAGAGAAAGAGTGTTGAGTTATGTCCTTGTAGGTATAATTATATGTATATGGTTATAATAATTTTGATGATGATCACATCTAATATCAAATGACATTCATTAGTCTTTGATAATCTTTGTTTCAATCAAAGACGATAGTTTTCAAAGAAATAGAAGAGTTAAGTTAAAGAGGAAATGTCAAATCAATATGATGAATCAAATAGGAGAATTTAAAATTTCAAGATTGTGAAATATAGAAAATTTGAAAGCCCGTATAGTCTCGTGTTTGAGTGATCATTATATTGTAAAAGTATAAAAGTATAAGAGTAACTCATTAAATTAACTCTCACACACAAATGATTTTGAAGAGTAACTTATTTTTATAAAACCACCTGCAAATGTTTTATGCATGTACCTAAGTGATTACTAGCTTCCTTAAATCTTTAGAAATTATTTTTGCACTAAATAATCGATTAACACATTTGAATTATTTGATTAACTCTTTTGTAACACTACCAAACTCTTTAAATAAGCTTTTAATCAATGATGGAGGATTTGAAAAACTTTCAAATTTAGCCTATCTAATCGATTAATCATAAGACTTAATTGATTAAAAGAATTAAAAAAAACATGGTTTACTTTCTTTTTTAAAACATATTTTCTCCTATAAATAAAGAGCTTCTCCTTATTTCAATATCTTAACTACCTCCGAAGTTAGTTAGACTGATTTTATGGTAGCTAAAGTTAGTTGCAGTTAGTTGCACTCAGTAGAGAGTTAGTTGGTAGTTTTAGCTTTCCTTCTAAGTAATTTTGTATATTGTATAAATACTCTACTATGCTCTCTATTGGATTCATGAGGAATAACACATTATCGTTTTCATCTCACTTTTATTTCTCTATCTTCTTCTGTTATCATGCATATGCATGAACTTCCATATCATAATATGGTATCATCACAACCAATCCACACCTTTCTCATTCATCTCCGATTCAATTCATCTTTTTCATCTTGCTTGTATCTGTTTTCACAATCGTTATTCTTCGATCCACCTCCATGCATGGCACCGCCACGCACGACTACCGCTGCTCAACGCATCACCAATGGTGATGTAGACTCAGTGTACTACGTTCATCCGAGTGAGGGTTCGAATTATGTGATTATCACACCTCAGTTGAGCAGTGCGAATTATATTTCTTGGTCAAGATCGATGCAACGAGCTCTTGGCGCCAAGAACAAACTTGATTTCATTGACGGCTCAATTTCTATCTCTGACATTGATGATCTTAATTGTTGTGCATGGGAGCGCTACAATTACTTAGTGCATTCATGGATACTGAATTCAGTTACACCTCCAATCGCTCAAATGATAGTGTTCTTGGAAAAACGGATTGTATTCGTGTGTCCAATCTTTCGTATTGAAATAAATAATCTCAAACAAGGTTTCAAATAAGTTCTTGATTACTTCACATAGATGATGGTTTATAGGAGGAACTAAACTCTCACCGGCCACTCCCATCTTGTACTTGCATTCAACAATATAGATGCCAAGCAATGCGATCTGGGCGTGAATTTCACATTCAAGATCAAACCATTCAGTTTCTTACAGGTTTGAACAAAAAATTATCTGTCATAAAGACTCTAGTTCTTTTAATGGATCCATTACCCTCTATCAACAAAGTTTACTCCATGGTGATTCAAGAAGAGAGTCACAATATGTCTCCACTTTCCAAGTCTGAACCTACTTCGGATCTTGAAGAAGTGAACTCTTTAATCAATGCTTATGACTCAAGAAAGCATACAGATCGTGGCAAGGCTCCTAGTTCTCATGGATGATTCCAAAAGAGTTAGCATATTATGCACACATTATAACTGATCAGGACACACACTTGAGGTATACTATCTCAAACATGGATTTCCTCATAATTTTGGTAAAAGAAGGTTGTAGCTAATGCAACTAACACTTGTAATGGTGATACTCAACTCGTGGCTCACACTGGTGAAGAAGGTGCCTCTAATAACCAAACTACTAGTATTACTCAGGAAAAATATTATCAGTTGATTAGCTTGCAACATCAAACAAATTTACTACCTCAATCACCAAGCATTCATCCCTCTTTTGTATCTAATCACTTATCTACTTCTGCCACTTATTCAGGTAACTCGCAAGTTTCCATAGCCTCTTGTTCTACTCATAATAAACCAAATTTTTGGATCATTGATTCTGGTGCTAATTGTAACACCCTTCTAAAATACCCCACAAATATATAATTAATTCAGAGTTGACATGTAAATAAAGGGCGTCACAATTGATAAAAATAAATTCAAACAAATGTCATATTTTACTGAAGAACAAACTCAATTAATCAAGAAACTAACATGTTCTACACAGTAGAAATTATTATCAAATTTGGATAATTCAAAACCAACAATTATCCGAAAACAATCTAAATGAAATAACAGAGTTTAATTATAACTCTAAACCAAACGTTCCCTAGTGTTACAAATCAAATCATGACACTGACACATAATAAGAAAATGCACATCTCAATGAGCCATCCTCACCAGCTCCTAATCCGCTAAACCTCAATCTGAAATCATCAAAGTAAGGGTGAGACTTCATCATAAATTAAAATGAATTATAAGTTTCTCAAAACAATAAAATTTCTCGAGTATACCAATCCACCCTTTTTAGCATAATCAGATAAGTCAATTTTCACCATTCAATTCATAAGCATACATCCATACATGGAAAACAAATTATAACACAGGAAACCATCCTATCATGTTATAACTCACACAAATGCAAATGCCAGACTCTATGCATGTGGTACCAAAAAGTAAACTAAGTCAAAAACATCGATTCGTCCATAATCACCCGGACATGAATCCAGCCTCACCACCCATAATCACCCGGGAACGGTTATTGGCAATACTCACTAATTCCGCACAATGGGAATTAGCTACCACCAGAATGTATATGCATGTACATCATAAAACATGCAACATTCAATAAAGTTATGATCACATCAACGTCATAAACCACAACCAAATCAAAACATGATATCATCATTGATCATGCACACATCAAACAGCATAAACATGCATTTCATCCACCAGAATGTATATGCATGTACATCATAAAACATGCAACATTCAATAAAGTTATGATCACATCAACGTCATAAACCACAACCAAACCAAAACATGATATCATCATTGATCATGCACACATCAAACAGCATAAACATGCATTTCATCCACCAAAACCTGGTACAATCAATTACCACGGATACACCACTGCATGTACACCAAGTACGCACAAAGTAACAAACCGCATAATTCGGAATTCGACGCATTTTCAAAATAAAATCAAGCTACATTTATTTTCTTCATTTTATAAAATAGAGCATTAAATTTAAGAAACAACGTCCAAGACGGCGATCAAAACGGATTTACGGTTTGAAAGTTATGAATTTTTAAAGTTTAGTTATTTTTCAAAAGTTACCGTGGTAACTGGTTCCTCCCAGGGAGAACCCGGTTCCAACAAGTATGAAAAGCAAGCCCTCTGAAAATTGTATGGGGAACTCGGTTCCTCCCACTAGAGAACTGATTCCTGCATAAAAAATCATTTTCTTTGCAAAAATTGCACTGGGAACCCGATTCCTCACCAGGAGTAACCGGTTCTTGCGTTCAAAAATTCTCATTTCCACTGACCAACACTGCTGGGAACCGGTTCCTCCACAGAACGGTTCTGTGACCTGATGTGAAAAGTGCGGTTTTGACATGTTGTTTATAACTCAATTCCTATCATCCCCACTCAAATCCTTACATCCAAAAGGAGTAGAATCAACCAAACAACAACAACATCATGCAATATAACACATTCCAATCATCCCTAACAATCCTATATCATACAATTGGTTCAATTCCATACAATTCGACAATATTAGGGACAAATTCTACAAACCTAAAAAATCCTAAATTGGGATTCCTAACATGCTCAATCAATCCTATTGATCCCAAAACCTATAAGGCATAGTAATTAATCGAAATCACCCCTTACCTGTGAGAATTTCTTGATTCCTTGAGAGTTCAGGTTCTTCTTCCCTTGTTCTCTCTGCACTTCTCACGTACGGTGAATATTCCCAATTGCTTTCTCACTTCCTTTTCCTTTCTTTGTTCCTTATTATTCTAAAATAATAATAATAACAAATAATAGGATTTAGAGTCTTTTACTACACGTACCCCCTCACTGCATCTTACACCACAGTCCAATTTCACTTTATTTAATCCAATTCCAATAATTTCCAAAAATACTAATAATTAAATTTCTAATTAAATAAATAATTAAAAATTCGAATTAATTAATAATCGAAATATTGGGGTGTTACAGATGATCATGTATGTTCATTCATTGTTTTAGTCCATGTTATAAAATTAAGCCGGTTAATGTTTGTTTGCCTAATGGTGCTATTATTGTAGCTAAACAATCTGGCACAATCAATTTCTCACCACAACTATGTCTTAATAATGTTTTGTATACTCCTGATTTTTCTTTGAACCTAGTGTCTATTTCAAGATTATGTGATTTCATTAATTGTATGTTTCACTTTTTTGCTGACAAATGCCTAATACCGGATGTGAGATCCCAGAAGATAATTGGTTTGACTAGTCAGTTTGAAGGGCTATACAAACTTGTGACTTATGATGGTTGGCATGTTGCTGGTAAAATTCACCCAAACTCCAACATCCATAACATTTATCTTCATAAACAACCTTTGTCTAATGTTTGTACCAATAATTATAAAGTGATTCCCACCCAAGCCTTATGGAATTTTAGATTGGGTCACTTGTCTCATGATAGATTTCCAAAATGTCTCAATTGTATCCACAAATAGTCAATGATAATAAAGTCATTTGTGACATATGTCATTTTGCTAGACATAAGAAACTTCCATACAATTTAAGTAACTTATGCTGCTTTTATTATCAACAGAGATACCACAAATTTTCTTCGTAAAAAATCTCTCTATCAATTGATATATGATACTATGCCTGAATTGTGTTCATATCCCGAAACATCACTCATCATAAACACATTCTATCCTACCAAAAAATATCTCCCTCTACATCACACACATGGGAGTATTTTAGTGACCTATCTTCCAGCCCAGACCCTCCACAATCTACTTCACCTGATAGTTCTGTGATTCTTGTCTGAGGTCACCCACAAATCCAACAGGCTGATGAAATACCTCTTTCCCAAACCACTCATCATCCTAAAACCCCTATGACACTTTTATTCCTTCCCCAGAGGTATCTTCAAGAACAAGGCACCGATCATCACATCTCAAAGGTTATGTTTGTGCCTCTTTCAATGACTCACCAAATCAGTCATTCTAAGGTAATCCTTACCCTATATCTAATTTTATTTCTTATTCCCATTTGTCTCCATCACAATATCGTTTTAGTCTTTCACCTACCACTCAAACTGAACCCAAATCCTATAATGAGGCATGTAAATTTGAATGTTGAAAACAAGCTATGAAAACTGAGCTTGATGCTCTTGAGAAAATTTGCACTTGGAAATTGGTAGATCTTCCACCCAATGTGAAGCCAATAGGTTGCAAATGGGTCTACAAAATCAATCACAAATTTGATGGTAGCATAGATAAATTCAAGGCATGACTCGTGGCCAATGGATACAATCAAATCAAGGGATTGGATTATTCTGATACTTTTTCACATGTTTTAAAACTCCCCACAATAAGACTTATGCTAGCTTTTCCCTCCATTCACAATTATCACTTACATCAACTTGATGTAAGTAATGCCTTTTTGCATGATGAGTTACATGAAGATGTTTATATGGTAATTCCTTCTGGTGATCTCACCTCAAAATCCAATTAAGTTTGTAAACCGGTGAAATCCATTTATGGCTTGAAGCAGGCTATCCGATAGTGGTATGAGAGATTGGCCTCTTTACTCATTCATCATGGTTATACACAAGCAACTTCAGATCATTCCTTATTTGTCAAGAAAACTACTTCTTCATTTACAACCTTACTTGTCCATGTTGATGATGTGATTTTAGCAGGTGATTCTCTAGCTGAATTCCAACATATAAAAATCATTCTAAATCAAGCCTTCAAAATCAAAGATCTTGGCGTGCTTAAATATTTAATAGGCCTGGAAGTTGAACACTCTTCAAAAGGAATCTCCATCTACTAAATAAAATACTGCCTCAACTTGTTGACTGATACATGATTCCTTGAATCGAAAATTGTTAATACTCCCTCTGATTCCATCCATTAAACTATGCAATGACATTGGTCCTACATTTGAAGACATTCCAGCCTATAGAAGTCTCATTGGAAGACTAATATACCTAAACACAACAAGGCATAATATTACATTCATTACTCAACAACTCAACAATTCCTGTCAAAACCATCCATGGTACACCATGATGTTGCTTGCAAATTGTTATGGTATTTGAAGCAATGTCCAGGTTGTGGTCTCTTCTTTCCAAGGGATCCTCCTTTACAACTCACAGGCTTTCCAATGGATCTTGTATCTTCTTAAAGATCTGCACATCACTTGCCCTAAACCACCAATCTTATTTTGTGATAGTGAAATGCCCTCCATATTGCATATAATCTTGTCTTTCACGAACGAACAAAGCATCTCGAGATTCATTGTCACAAAGTTCATGATATAATCAAGTTCGCAAAAATTACTTCTTCTCTATTGAACTAAAGTATTTGTGTCATTTCTTTTGATTCTTTTAAGTCTTTTGAAACATTTACTTTAATGACATTTACTATGCTTTTTATTTACTTTCTTCTTCCAAAGCAATTTTACATTGTTTAGATCATTATTTCTATCCAAATTCTAGATATCCAAACACAAACACTTGATGTTACATTATTATGCACAAATTATCCTTAGTATATATATTTTAGTTTAATACCTTAAGAGAACTAAAACTTGTGATTTAATTTACTAAAAATATCAGTAAACTACTACATTTTTTTTATTATCTTTCTTTTGTATCTTTGGATATGTTCTCACTCTTTTTTACCCTCATTTAATTTATTTTTATCGCTCTACTTATAAGTTTTTTGGGGTTGATATTTTTATTATATTTGAAGGGAGTATGAGATAAATATACAACATTTGCATAATTTATGTGATTTTACAAGCTATAAAATTGAAGTGGTTGAAAGAGATGGGAACATGCAAGGCTATTGAGAGAGAGAGAGAGAGAGAGAGAGAGAGAGAGAGAGAGAGAGAGAGAGAGAGAGTACAATAGATATCAAGAATGCACTATTTTAAGACGAAACGATGAAAAAATGAATGTATGATAATTCTGGACAACCAATGAATCAATTAATATAATTAAATGATGTGTTTAAATCCAATTTTATTGATCAATCAACCAATCTTGTTTTACAAGTTAAAAATACATATAATCACTAGAAATACGAATTAGATGACTTCATCTATTCCAAACTTACGATTACACATAAATTTCTATAAGCAGGTAAAATCTTACAATATTGTTTATACTGGTTCATCTATTTCTGACCTACGACTCTACGAAAGTGATACAATTTAATAATGCAAAAAAATATTAAAATTTTAAGAGACTGATAAAGAAGAGTACAACATTGTTTATACTAATTCAACATGTTTGTCTTTGCTTTGTGCCTAACCAACTCTCCAATGAATAACCATTGAAAATTCGTAGTCTTCTATTTTTTTTGATGATTTTTACAACACATATTTAACACAATCAAGGAACCAAATAATGTTGAAATTAAAACACAATTAAACAACTTTGATCTTAATCTATTCTTGTTTGAATGTCTAAAGCTCACAAAGCTGAATTCCACAAGACTTTCACTCAGTCTTAAATGTCCACCTATTCAAATCCAAAAGAAATATACTGAAGTCTATTGAAGACCTTCACAACAATCTTTGCTCGAGATAATATGAAATGGTCAAGTCAAAAGAAATTTATTGAAGACTTCTTCTTTACTCCTGCTATAAATCATTTTTTTTATAAGATCGTACGGTCTAATGAGGAGGAATTTTCCTTCTATCTCTAAGTTGAATCTGACACCCTACATGAGGGGTGTTTTTACAATAATACCCTTTGTAATTTTCAAGTGAATTTTCACCGAACTTTTTAAATTTTACCAACTTCTGAACTATCAGATTTTTCAAATACATTACCGAATTTCTCAGAACTCTATAATACCAGATTTTTCAATATTCACTACCTAATTTTTCAAATCTCTGAATACTTTTACAGAAATTTTCAAAATGCACCACACGATTTTTCACTAGATTTTTCTATAAAAATATGATTTTTAACGGATTTTTCAAGAAATATACGAGTTTTTACCAGATTTTTCAAATACACTATCGAATTTTTTAAAAACTATGATATTTTAGCAGATCTTTTAAAATAATTAAGTATTGTACCAGATTTTTCAAAAACTCCAATAATATTAATTTCAATTTTTTTGTCTATTAGAAATGAAATACCAAACTTTTTCAAAAATCCATAAAATTAAGAAACATACCGAATTTATTCAAAAATTAAGTAATGTACCAGATTTTAAAAAAAATCGTGTAGCGTTAATTTCAATTTTTTTGTCTATTAGAAATGAACTATCAGATTTTTTTAAAAATTCATTAAATTATAAACATACCTAGTTTATAAAAAATTTAGAATGTTTAACTCATTTTTCTAAAACCTTGTAAAAAAAAAACTAAAAATGCATACTGAATTTTTAAAAATACACTGCCAAAATTTTCAATTCATAATGAATTTTTCAATTGCACTGTCAGATTTTTTCGTTAGTCTTTTTTAGTTAAATTTTGAAAAATATATTTTTGTCAAAAATTGTAGAGTGGCGGATTTGGGATGAAGATTTGATAGTATTATTTTAGACCAATTGTATTTCTTTCCATTCTTCAATCATATAACGAGAAATGGGACAATATTAAATTTAGCTAACCTTTAATTCATCTCTTAATTAATACTATATTCCATCGTTACAAAGGTAATTATCAATTTATCATCACAATCGAAATGACAATACGACTAAAACAAGGAACAATGGGAACAATAGGATATTAAAATCTAAACATAAGCAATCTTTATAACCTTATAGTATAATGACCAATGAAGCCTAATTATTATTCTCTTCGGTGTAGCTTCCATCATGCTTTCAAATTTCAAATGGATAAGAAAATAGATTAAGAAAGAAAGAAAAAAACATCTAGTATATATATAGTATGGTATAGTATAGTAAAGACTATTTTTCAACCCAATCCACTCAACAACGAATAATAATTAGATTCCAAACATATTGAATAGATAATGAATACCACAAACGAATGTTCACACTATATGTCTTTCCAACATTTTATGTTATGCTTATTCTCCTCTTAGTTTTGATAATATAATCTGAAAAACGGTCATTCAGATTTTCCATATTGTGAAAAGAATTATCCTCATCTTGAACATGGTTGTTGTGTCTCTTACCAATGTTGGACACAGTTCCAATTCGGTTATTAGTAATTTTAATGTGCTCACCAAAAACATCATTAATATCTAATGATTTCTTACCTTGTTTCTCCGAGTTCACCAACCCAACCTTCAAAGGTTTCCCATTAGAATTCTCACCTATCATCTTTTTCTTAGAACTTATATCACGTAGATCGTCTCTTGTAACTGTTTTGGACTGGACCAACTTATGATCAATAACCGACTCGCCTTTTCTTTTTGATATTTCAATTTGTGGTGAAGCAATATTTGAAGCATTTCCATTTGCCATTGAATAATCAAATGTGATAGGGATGATTCCTCCTCCACTTCCTCCTTCTATGTTAACTATCTTCATTTGTTGTGGCTTAGCTTCTTGATTTTGTTGTTTCATTTGAACAACGGTTTTGAGAGAAAGATTGGTCGCAAGAACTTGACGGATTTTTCTACAAATTGAGAAGTTTGAAGATGTTTTGTTGTTTTTTTCCATTGACGAAAGAGTAGTAATGGTTATATTTGGTTAAGTGTGATTTGCAAGAGGGTTTGTTTTTTATAGTGCAAAATAAATAAGTGTGAAAATGACATAGAGGATTTAAAAAGAGGAAAGTAAATAGAACATTTCTTTGAATGGTGGAAATAATTAAGTTTGAAGAAGCAACTAATTTAGTAAGATTCCAACCAGCCATTAATAATAATAATGCAACTTTTTTTTATCCAAATTTTCTACGGATTGTGATGGTTGGATCAATTCCTTCTTGTCCAACACGCGAAACTAACAACTCACGTTATTCACGTTAATTATTACTTTAAATGTCGGTATCTCCAGCTTTTTGTTGCCATAATAATTAACTGAGTACTTTTATAAATATGAATAAATTACTAATTAGACTTAGTTTTGGATTTTTTTTATAGTAATAATAAGGTATTAGAAAAAAATACACAAATAACTTATTTTAAAAAAAATTACGCAAATAACTATATTTAAAAAAAGATATACATACAGAAGTCATTTTAGATAACACATGCACATATTTTTTTAAAAAAGTCGCCATATGAGATGACACATAAGTGTATGACATTTGAAAAGAGTCATCTTAGAGGGTGCCTAAGTGTAAATGGGGTAAAAAGTTATTAATTTTTTATAAATAAAAGTTAAGAACGGGACAGTGCTGCGTAAGTAAACTTCGAATTTAAATATTCATAAAAGTATTACAAAATGTGAATCACAATTACATAATTTTTATTGTTGGTCTGGGACTTGATAATGACCGCTAGTTCCACAATCACGTCATCTCCTAACTTGTGTTTTTTGTCTAAGCTCAGCTTGTTGTGGTTGGATCGATGATCCCTCCACTACAAGAAATGTGCTCCTTAGCAACATAGGGTTGCAACGTGATTAGCATGTGGCACAAAAATAGTTGTTGTGGCGTGTTAATCACGTCACTGCATTATTTTATTAATTAAAATTAAAAACAATGTTACCACATGGTGAGTCAGAGGGAATCTGCTTTTCAATAAACATAGCGACGTGGATGTCACGTCGCAACTAAATAAATAAATAAATTATCAAAAAGTTATAATGTTAGCACATGGTGAGAAGTTTGAATATTTTTAATTTCATGTTGCGACGTGATTGTCACGTCACAATATTTTAAGAGGGAAATAAATGCTCCATTGACGTTGACATGGTCTGTAAAGTCTAATTTATTTACAGAATCATAATTAATTTTATGACCGTTAGGATATAGCGACGTGATTCTCGTGTGGCAAGGCTGCGACGTGAAAACCACGTCGCTGATTGATTTATATATCTGCTCGTTACACAGAACTACTCCATTTCATTTCTTCAAGTTTTCCATTGCTCTTCTTCTCTTCTTCTTCTCTGCAAGTAGTCTCTATAATCTCCTCCAAATTTTCTCCTCCAATCTAACATGTAACTAACTTTATTATGCTATTTAATTTTATTTTTATAATTTCGTTTGAAATAGTTTTCTAATTTTAATTTAGAGATTTTTTTTAAGATATTGTTTGGAAGAAGATTGGAGAACAGTGAAGAAGAGAATTTTCGTACTAGAAGATTGGAGGAGATTGAAGGAGAGGTATTTTAGTTAATTTTTTTTTTTTTAATTTAAAATTTGTTCTGATTTATTTGGTTGTTATTTAGGTTTAATTTAATTTTTCTTTTTATTATCTATATAAGTTTAATTCGACTAATATTATAATTTTTAGTAATAGGAAAAAATATAGCTATATTAAAACAGTATATAAAATATATATTATATAAATTTATTATATTTTGAAAAACAAATATAGAATAAAAAACAGAATATTGATTATATATATATATATATATATATATATATATATATATATATATATATATATATATATATATATATATATATATATATATATATATATATATATATATATATATATATATATATATTAAATTTATCATATTAAAAACAGAATATAGAATATAAATTTATTAAAATGGAATATTATTATATTAATTTACTGTATTTTTATATTTAATAAATTTCTATAAATATTCTGTTTTTATATTAATTTTATTATATAAATTTATATTTAAAAATATTATTAAATGTATTAAAAATAATTAAAAACGAAAATTTATATATTTATAAATAAAAAACAGAATATTTTATGTATATTAAAAACATAATATTTTTATATTATGAAAATAGATTATTAAAAACAGAATATTTTTATGTATTGAAAATAGATTTTTTTATATTTATATTAAATTTTTATAAAAACAGAATATTTTTATGAATTGAAAATAGATTTTTTATGTTTATACTAAATATTTTAAAAACAGAATTATGTTATGTATATAATAAAACCTAAATTGTATTTTTGAAAATTAGAAATATAAACAAACTATAATTAAAAAAAACATCATTTTTGGATATATTTTATAAAAATAGTTTTATTAAAAAAATTATCATATAATATTGTATATATATATATATATATATATATATATATATATATATATATATATATATATATATATATATATATATATATATATATATATATATATATATATATATATATATATATATATATATATATATATATATATATATATATATATATATAAAAACATATTCATAATAAAATAAAATACATAGTTTATATTATTGTTTTTAAAAATAGAATTTATTAATAAAATTAATATAAATATTTATCTTAATGAATATAATAGTTATGTAGAAACAATATTATTAATATTTTAAAATAAAATTATAAATAAAATATTATAAATTTACATTTTTAAATAGAATATATTATATATTACATAAAGCGTTAAAAATTTTAAATAAAAAATATTTTTAATATGAAAACAAAACATAAGATAATATATGAACTATAAAATTAATTATCTTAATGAACTATAGTATTATATATATATATATATATATATATATATATATATATATATATATATATATATATATATATATATATATATATATATATATATATATATATATATATATATTTTATAGTTAAACGTTTATTTATATTTTAATAAAAAGATAATGATTGTATAAATGTGCAGTATGGAATATTATCGTAGTTGATGATAGAACATATTCAGGAAGACGTGGACTTAAACTCAATTTTATAGTATGAGTGGATGGGTTTATCACGTGGGCGTTTGCTCAGGAATGTTGTCGAAGCAAAGGAGGAGTTAGGTGTAACTGTCTTAAATATGAATGTAGACCAATAATTAGTGACCCAGAGGAAGTAACACGTCATTTGCATAGAATGGTTTCATTTAAAATTATTGGATTTGGACGTATAATGGTGAAGAACTTCCGAGTAACATACTAGAGACTAGCAACATGCATGCTTCAAGTAGTCGACCGTCTATGGAGTATGAGGAGAACTTTAATCTGATCGATGAGATGGTTGAGGATGCTTTTGGTATGAATGTGACATATGATGAACCTGAAGATTTTGAAGGGGAAGACTTGTCGAATGAGGAAGTGTAGAGATTTTCTCAATTGTTGAATGAGATGAATACGCCATTGTTTGAGGGGTCGTCAAACTCAAAACTATCAATGTGTGTGAGATTATTGGCCGCCAAGTCAAATTGGAATGTTTCTGATCAGTGTCTGAAACATTTCGCAAAAATGATCTTGGACTCCGCAGCAACGAAAGACAACTTGCCTACAAGTTATTATGATGCAAAGAAGTGGGTGTCGAAGTTGGGTTTATAAGTAAGAAAGATTGATTGTTGCATTAACGGTTGCATGTTGTTTTATGATAATGAGTTTGGTACTCAAGATGTATTGTTAGAGGAGTGTAAGTTTTGTAATAATTCAAGATATCAAGTCCGTAGTAGAGCCGTTAACAACAAGAAAAAGCGTGTAGCAGTAAAATCCATGTTTTATCTTCCGATAATATCAAGGTTAAAAAGAAAGTTTGCTTCAATGCACAGTGCAAGTCAAATGACATGGCATCATACAAACCAAACAAGTTCAGGAATTATGCGACATCCATCTGATGGTTAGGCATGGAAGCACTTTGATCAGACACATCCAGATTTTGCTGCAGAACCTAGAAATGTCAGGCTTGGATTATGCTCTGATGGTTTTTCCCCATACGTACAAGCGTCGGGAAGTGTGTATTCTTGTTGGCCAGCTATTATAACCCCTTACAACCTCCCTCATGAGATGTGCGTGACAAAACCATTCATGTTTTTGATGTGCAACATACCAGGCCCGTACAGTCCAAAATCCAGATTTGATGTGTACTTACAACCTTTAATTGATGATTTAAAGAGGTTGTGGATTGGATAATGGACTTATGATATATCCCGTAAACAGAACTTTACATTGCGAGCTGTCTTGATGTAGACCATTAATGACTTTCCAGCATATGTCATGTTGTCTGGTTGGGGTACGCATGGCAAAATGGGTTGTCTACATTTCATGGGATACACCAAAGCGTTTACGTTGGATAAAGGGGGAAAAGCTCATGATTTGACTGTCACCGCATATTCCTACAAACAAATCATCTCTATAGAAGAAACAAGACAAATTTTAAAAAACATAAATGAGTGACATATTTGAATCCGAGGACAATATTACATCAGATGATGAGAATGATATGGATAACGAGCATGAAGATTTAGAATAACTAAATGATTCATTGAATGTAACATTAATGAATATGTATTGATGAGATCAATAAATGTGTTAATGAATATCTATTGAATGTGTTTATGAATATCTATGGAATGTGTTAATCTATTGATGTTAATGACTTTATTATTTTTGCTAATGAATGTATAAAAAATAGGTAAAATGCCACCTAAGAGTAAGAATAGTGGTAAGAAGTTCCAACGTCCGAGGGTAGTAACATGTGAGGCACCTCACTCGGCCACGCGTCCTCCCCCTCAAAGTCAGGTTGATCCTATGTCCATGGCTAGTAATCAGGCTTTTGTGTCATTACTCTCTTCTCAGATTTTCTCGTTTGGGGTACCTACATCTTTTTTTCGGCCACCTGATTTTCCTTACCCACAGACCTAGATGCCCTCATCCTTCCAGCTGATTGGAGGACCCTGTTTTCCGTTTCCCACACATATTCCCTCATCCTTCAAGCAGACTAGAGGAACCAGTTTTCTGTTTCTCACACAGATGCCCCCATCCTTCTAGCAGATAGAAGGACCCAGTTTTCCGTTTCCCACACAAATGCCCTCATCCTACCAGCAGACTGGAGGATCCAGCAGCCAGCGTCCCACACAGGCTAGAGGATCCCCCAACCCACATCCCAGACAAAGTGGAGGATCCCGCAACCCACATCCCAAACAGAGTGAAGGATCCAATAGCTCGCATCCCACACACGCTGGAGGATTCAGCAGGCCGTGTCCCACATAGGCTGAAGGATCTCGCACTCCACATCCCAGACAGATTGGAGGATCCCGCACCCCATGTCCCACACATGTACCTGCACGTGAGGATGAATGTGATGTAGATGAGGCATATGATGAGATAGATGGAGTCGATCTTTGAGGGAGTGATGATCCGATTGAGATTTATGTCATTGACGGGAGGTTTTGGATTTGGCCCGAAGGAAGCTCGTAAGTTTCTTATTTATAAATTTTTATATAAGTATGTATATGTAACACCCCAATATTTTCAATTATTAAATAATTTGAATTTGAATTATTTATTTAATTAAAAGTTGAATTATTGGTATTTTTGAAATTATTGGAAATAATTAAATAACGAAAAAGAAATTGGACTTGTGGTGTGGTGAGTAGGAGTGAGGGGTATGTGAAGTAAAACCCTCTAACCCTGTTTTTATTGTTATTATTATAATAAAAAGGAAAATACGAAGGAAAGAGTTAGAAAAGGCAAAGTGAGAAGAGAAAGAGCGTACGTGAGAAAAGAAGAGGCAAAGAGGAAGAGGAAGAACCCAAAGCTCAAAGATTCAAACAATTGACCAAGGTAAGGGGTGATTTTTTCTGATTATTATGCCTTATGAATTTTAGGAACGATAGGATTGATTGAGTAGTTAGGAATCCTAATTTAAAATTTTCTAGGTTTATGAGTTTAAACCCCAAATTCATGAATTTTGACGTTTTGATGCAAATTGATGTTATAGGATTATTGTATGATGTTATAGTGTGTTATGATTGCATTGAAACTTGTTTTGGTGTTTTGGTATATTGGATTCGTAATGGTATAATTGGATGGAATTGGGATAGTGAGAATGCTGTCAAAACTATGTTTTTCTGCTACAGACGTCGCAGGAACCGGTTACCCTCTAGGAGGAATCGGGTTCCTCATATAATTTCCAGCAAAATGGTTTTTCTGAGTCGTGGGAACCGATTACCCGGTGGGGGAAACCGGGTTCCTGGTACATTTTCTAGAAAGTTGAATTTTATAAAACGTCGGAACCGGTTACTCCCCTGGAGGAACCGGTTACCACTGTCACTTTTTGAAAAATATTAAACTTTGAAAATTCTTAACTTTTGAACCGTAAGTCCTTTTTAATCTCCATTTTGGATATTATTCCTTAAATTAAATATTCTATTTTATGAAATAAAGAAAATAATGGTAACTTGGTTTTATTTTGGAAAGTGTTGGTTTTCCGACTTTGTGGTTATTCGTACCTTGCATACTTGGTGAGTAGGCAATATTGTGTGGTTTTGTGATGATGTCTGTGTGTATAATGATGAATATATATGTATGTTGGTGATAGCATTACTAATTGATGAGTAAGTGCTTGCATGTTTACGCTATTGGTTATGTTCATGATAGTTGATTTATATCATGTTTTAGTGATGATGTTGCAGTAATTGCTTGTGCATGTTTATGCTGTTTGATGATGTTCATGATAAGTGATGGTTATCATGTTTTGGATTGATGATGGTTTATGATGTATGATGTTATCATAACCTGTGTTGAATGTTGTATGCTTTTATGATGTGCATGCATATACATTCTGGTGGTAGCTAATTTCCATTGTGTGGAATTAGTGAGTATTGTCAATAACCGTTTCCCGGTGATTATGGGTGGTGAGGCTGGATTCATGTCCAGGTGATTATGGACGAATCGATGTAACTGTATCCGGGTGATTATGGATTAGTGTGTGACTTAGTTCACTTTTGATACCACATGCATAGAGTCTCGCATTGCATTTGTATGGATTATAACATGTTAGGATGAATTCCAGTGTTATAATTTGGTTGTTGTGTGTGATGTATGTTTATGACTTGTGTTGTTGAATGAATGAATAGATCTGATTATGCTGAATAGGGTGGAATAATAGCTTATGAAATTATCTTGTTTTATGAATTTATAATGCATTTTAATTATGATGAAGTCTCACCCTTACTTTGATGATTTTAGATTGAAGCTTTAGCGGCTTAGGAATTGGTGAGGATAGCTCGTAGAGCTGTGCTTTTATTTTATTGCGTATCAGTGTCATGCTCTGGTCTTGTAACACTGGAGAACGCTTGTCTTTAGAGTTATCAATTAAATTCCGTTGTTTTGACTGAAGTTGTTTGGATAATCGTTTTATAACATTGACCATATGGATGGTATTTTATTTGGTTTTGAATTATCCAAGATTGAGTAAATTCTGCTGTGTTAAACATGTACTCCTTTTAAATGGAATTGTGTTTCCATCATAGCATGACATTGTATTTGAAATTTTATTTTTAATTAATTGTGACACCCTTGGTGACATGTTAACTCTAAATTAATTATATAAATCGCGAGGTATTTAGAAGGGTGTTACAGAAAAAACCTAGACCACAATCTAATTTAGCCTAAGCTCTTTGTATATTAAAGAGATGAAATAAAAGTTTCATGGTCGGGGTGCGTTACTTGTACTCACACCAATATTTAAACACCTTGACATAAGCCCAAGTTATAGGATGTAGTTGGGAAGCAACATAAAATCATTTAGGGGGAGTTAAAACTAGATGCAAGAGAAAAAGAATTCATGGAAAGGAAGAACACCGCCCACATAATGACTCCACTCGATTGAAACTCCACCGAGGAGAAAGGTAAAACTTGTAATGGATTTGAGTATTTGGCCCCCAACACCTGATTATTGGTTTTTGTAAAAGACACTACTTTACTTCTCAATTATTGAATATATATAATTTTTAGACCCTATTCAAAAATAAAAAATTTGAATCCTTAAAATTTTTTACTCATACAGTTTTATTTCCTGTTATTTTTTAAAATTTTAAAAAATATTTTAATTATCATTAAATTTTTAGATTTTTGAATAATTTTTTTCATAAATATTTAGAATACTATAAAATGTTTCTTTACCAAAAACTAAATTTGATATGGGTCATATATATATATATATATATATATATATATATATATATATATATATATATATATATATATATATATATATATATATATATATATATATATATATATATAGAGAATGGATAACTTATATGAAAATGTGAGAATGAATAACAACCGTTGAATTTAAAAAGGAATGATTGAGACTAAATTGTAATCTTCACTAAATCATGTGTCATTAATAAGAAAGTGATTTAGCGAAGATTAAAATTTAATCTCAACCATTCTTTTTTAAATCTAACGTTTGTTATTCATTCTCACATTCTCATATAAATTATCTATTCTCATATGATGTGCCCTCTATATTAACTTATTAATGGTAATAGTGATTCTAATGTTTTATCTATATATTAAAATAAGTAACTAATAAATTTAATGTGCTTATATAATAGTCATTTTCAAAAAAAAATTTGTTTGTATATTAGTATATATATGTAAATAATTGTTTTTTTTAATGGAAGCTTCTATTATTTATTTATTTTTGGTTAGGAACTTAGGAGTACAAATTAATATAAATTAGGTTGTTATAAGGAAATCAATATTATAATTTTACACCAATGAAAGCCAAATTATTCTTATACACTTCATATCATATTACAAATAAAAAAGACTCAAACCATGTCCCAATAATGAAACCTTATTTTCATGTAACAAGTAGTCTCAACAATTAATATCAGAAAACACATACTCACCACCAAACTTTGCAAGAAATTCAACAATTTTCATGGCTTCTTCCAGAAACTATTATTTCGAATGCTTGACGTAGCTCTCATTTTCTTTTTAGCAATCTGAATAAAATCATCAAACTGCTCACTTTGATGATTTTCCTTATAACTGTTGTCACCAACATTAACCTCTTGATCCGGTGCTGCTGGTGCAGTTTTGTAACTCTCCTCCCTAACAACGTTGGACTTGGACATTGTGATCGTTCGGATTTTTTGCTTAGCACGTCGAATGAAACTGTTGAATGTTTCATCATTATCAAGTGGTGTCTCTACCTTGTGTTTCTGTATATATTCATCATCTCTCATTGTTGTCGAACCTTTGATTCTATGGCCTTGTTCTGTTGGAAAACTCATCATGTTTTCTTTTGGAACATATTCAATTGATGACATCTTTGCTGTCTCATCAAGTGCTTTTGAGTTTGATGAGTTTTTGTTACCCATGGATGATTTTGTAAGATAAAGAGTTTAAATTGTTATAATGGTTCACAAATAGGTTTAAGATAAGAAGATTGTGGGGTTAAGTGCAAATTGAAAGAGGTGCAATAGGCTTGTTTTATAGTGCCTGTTTTGGGTTTGTTAGGGGGGTATAAATGGAAAGATGGAAAATTATGAACTACTATTAGATAAGGAGAAAAACAGTGTTTTGAGCTGAAGATGCTATGTTAGGATAATGAGGTTGCTTTTTCTGAATTAATTAACTAGTATATATAACTACTACAATATAATGGCTTTTCAATTATCAAATTTAGCGGCTTAATAAGAGATGAAGGTTTTCAAAAGAACAAGTAGATAGTATCAGATTCTAAAGACTTGTAGAATTATACAAACTTCATTTACAACTTGCAATTTTTATTTGATAATTGGAATCCTCAAAAATATTTTATTAATGATATGAGTTTTATTTAATATTTTAAATGCGTTATACTTTGATATTTGTGAATTAAATTGTCTTTATGAAAGTCCCTTAAATAATGAATAAAAATAAAAAGAAATAATAAGCAAATCATATGCATGTCATGCATCATGACACACACATTCTTGTATTTTCATACTCTCCCAACTGTCTTATCCATTTCTCTACTTCGTTCAGTCTTCAAGCTGTTGCATCGGTATAACACTCGAGTCAATTCCAAGAAGATGGAAAATCTAGAGCAAGAGAATCGCGAGTTGCGCGAAGAGGTTACTTCCTTGAGAGCCGATATGGGCAACTTGATTGCTATGATGGAACAGTTGGTGGCTTCTCAGAATCAGCCACCTCCTCCTCCGCCTTCTCCTCGTATCATCCAACCTCAACAAACAACTATTATCTCCGAGATTCAAGATGCTTGTGTTTCTGATGTGCCAGTAGTTTCTACCGTCCAACACCGTATGCCTCCTGGTTATCCTTGGGGAATGCCAGAGAATTTCATGCTTGAAATTTACAATCCCGTTGCTCAAGCGACCTCATTGGCCCAACCTGTTGTTGTTTCTGCACCTCCTGTGGTGCATGCTACTCCTGTTTTCAACAAAGAGTTTGACAACAATCCACTTCTATGATCGAATGGATGGTTTCCAGGAACAGTTTGATAAAATGCAGAAAGAGCTGAAAGCCCTCAAAGGGAAAGAGTTATTTGGTGATAATGTCAATGATCTGTGCTTGGTTCCTAATGTGAAAGTACCTACTAAGTTCAAGGTTCCAGAGTTTGAGAAGTACAAGGGCAATTCTTGTCCCCGTGACCATCTGATGATGTATTTGAGAAGGATGTCCACTCACACTGAAGATCAACATCTGCTCATTCACTTCTTTCAAGATAGTTTGATTGGCGCAACTTTGAGATGGTACATGAATCTAGATAGCAGTGACATCCATACATTCAATGATTTGGGTGAAGCTTTTGTGAAGCATTATAATTACAATATGTACATGGCGCCCAACCGTGACCAGCTAAGGGCAATGGTTCAAAACAATAAGGAATCATTCAAAGAGTATGCTCAGTGATGACGTGAGCTTGCTGTGCAGGTTATACCTTCTCTAAGTGAGCAAGAGATGACCAAAGTTTTCGTGAAGAACTTGGGTCCTTTCTATTACTAAAAGATGGTGGCTAGTGCACCTAATGATTTTACTGAAATAGTGAGCATGGGAGTCCGTCTAGAAGAGGCTATCCGAGAGGGACGATTGTCGAAAGAAGAAGGATTGAGTGGGGCTAAGAAGCCATCTTTTGGATTTTCCAAAAAGAAAGAAGAAGTTAATGTTGTTGTCCAGGAAAGGAGAACTAGACCTCCTAACAGGCATCCTTAGAACCAACAAGTTTTTGTTGTTACCCCTGTTGTTGCTACAACTCGAACTACTATCCCTTATAACAAAGCATCTCAGCAAGGGAAGGGCCCAAAAAGAGAACTGTTTGATCTGATTCCAATGACTTATGTAGAGCTATATCCAACATTTATTCAAAGGCACTTGGTGCAATAAAGGGCACCTCCAGCTATTCCAAATCCTTTGCCATGGTATTACAAAGCTGATCACACTTGTGCATACCACCAAGGAGCTCCAGGGCACAATATTGAAAATTGTTATTCGTTGAAGTCAAAGGTGAAAAAGATGGTCAGATCAAGTCTTTTGTCTTTCAAAGACATGGGTCCTAATGTGCAAGGGAATCTGTTACCCAAACATGCAAGTGCCGTGAATATGATTGATGGAGAAATCAAGGTTTATGATGTGAATTCGATCATTGGAGATTTAGTAAATATGCATGTAGCTCTCTGCAAAGTTGGTTGTTATGCCCATGATCATGCTGCTTGCAATGTGTGCATTAATGATACCCGTGGTTGTGATAAGATAAAAAGTGGTCTTCAAGATATGACAGACATGAACTTTATTCAGGTTATCAGGTTGAAGGATGAGCCTGAAGTTGAAGCAAATGTTGTTTATGGTCCTTCTGTAGAAGTTCAAATCTGTGATGTGAACGAGACTAATGCTAATTTGGTGAATTTGCACGTCGAGTTCAATTTCATTGAAGGGAAAGAAGTACACCAGTATAGTGAATGCTCAGTCTGTAGCACAAATCATCATGGTTGTGATGTTGTGAAAAGAGATATTCAGCGTATGCTAGACGAGGGCATCTTTCAAATTGTAGCGCGCAGAGTTGGTTTCAACAATGGTGTCAATATGATTGAAGGATCGTTTGTTGAATCTGAGGATGAATATATTTTTGCTGATGAATAGTTCTCTGCTGATGAGTCCGGTGAAGAAGCGAATGTAAATGTTATTATGCCACACTTTGATATCCCGACTCCTGTGGAGGTGACCTACTACAACAAACCTCCAGTTACTCATTTGGTTATTAGCTTACTTGGACCTGTCCCGTATAGTTCCAACAAGGCTATACCATACAAGTATAATGCCACCATTCTAGAAGGAAATGTTGAGGTTCCAATTCAACCGATACCTCAAGTAGGAAATATTGGTGATGCTAGTCGAATGACCAGAAGTGGTCGCGTATTTGCTCCTGTGTTTTCGAAGATGGCTGATTATGGTAATAAGATTGTGGAGAATAGTGATGAACCCAAGAAGGTCGAAGGGCAGACTAGTGGGGTAACTCAAGAGAAAGAAATGGATGATTTATTGAAGATTACCAAGATGAGTGATTATAATATCGTTGAGCAATTACTACAAACACCATAAAAGATTTCAATCCTGGCTTTGTTGATGAATTCTTCAGCTCATAGAGAGTCTCTAATGAAGGTTTTGGATCAGGCATTTGTTGATTATGATGTGCCTTTGGAAACTTTTAATAGTTTGGTTGGAAATATCACGGCTTGCAATAATCTGAGTTCCAGTGATGAAGAGCTTCCCGTTGAGGGAAGGAATCACAACATGGCTTTGCACATTTCCATGAATTGCAAGAATGATGCATTGTCCAACATGCTTATGGATAATGGCTCTGCGTTGAATGTTATTCCCAAGAGTACCCTTTCAAAGCTTAAATATCAAGGCTTGCCGATGCGCCCTAGTGGTATCATTGTGAAGGCGTTTGATGGTTCTCGTAAATCTGTTATTGGGGAAGTGAATTTTCCCATTCACATTAGCCCACATCTGTTTCAAATTAACTTCCAGGTGATGGATATATTCCCTGCTTATAGTTGTTTGATTGGACGACCTTGGATTCATAACGCTGGTGCTGTGACTTCTACTCTCCATCAAAAGTTAAAGTTTGTCCATGAAGGTGATGTGATTATTGTGGAAAGAGAGCAAACTATGCTGGTTTCTTATTTATCCTCCTTTTCCGTAGTAGAAGCTGACGAAGCCGATGTTGGAACGCAGTTCCAAGCTTTGTCTATTGATAGTGTTCAAAGGAATGAAGATTCTATTGCTTCATTGAAAGATGCCCATAATGTGGTTCAGAAAGGTCCTAGCAATGTTTGGGGACAAGTTATTGCGCCAAAGGTAAATAAGAATGGTTTTGGTTTAGGGTTTTCCACGAAGATTAGGAGAGAGATGCTGAAATCAGGACCTGTTACTGCCAAGTATCCAGATGTTTTATGGAGTGCTGGTTATCTTGATCCTATTGTTCCAAGAGTCAATGCCATTGTTGAAGATGGACCAGAGCAGGAAATGCCCAACTTTGTGACGCATGGAGTCAGAGTTTGTAATTGGACTACTGTTGACATCCACACTTGCATTCATGTGTCGAAGTGATTCACTTTAGCTTGTTTAAATTTTCTAATAATGATCCTTTCACTCTGCCCAAGGTGAAAGTGATGTTGTATGGGCAAAATCTGTTTGTTTTGAAATTTAAGATCATTAATAAAAGTTTGTTTTTCATTCCAAATTGTGTCTTTTATTTTCTGCTTTTTCTTGAATAATGGTAATTAGAAAAAACCCTTTTCACAAAAATAAATAATAATTGAATTAAATCTGCATAATCACTTGTCACATGTGTCAGTTTCTAAAATCAATCATAATCATATGTGCAGATTAATTCGTAAAACCGTTGAAAACAATGACTATGTGCCCTCTTCCAACTTTGAACATCCTGTATATGTAGCTGAAGAAGAGGAATTTGATGATATTCCTGAAGAAGTTTCTCGGTTGCTTGAGCGCGAGGAAAACACCATTCAGTCACACAAAGAGCAATTAGAAGTCATTAATTTGGGTTTTGTGGATAATGTGAAAGAAATCAAGATTGGAGCATTGTTGCATCCTGAGGTGAAGAGTCATTTGGTTGAAATACTAAAAGAGTATGCAGATGTCTCTTCTTGGTCAGATCAAGATATGCCAGGGTTGGATACTGATATTGTGGAGCATCGTTTACCACTGAAGCTTGAGTGTCCGCCAATCAAGTAGAAGTTAAGGAGAACTCATCTTGATATGGCGATAAAGATTAAAGAAGAGGTTCTGGAGCAGATCAACGCAGGTTTTCTTGTGACGTCAGTTTATCCTCAATGGATTGCCAATATCGTGCCAGTGCCTAAGAAAGATGGAAGAGTCTGCATGTGTGTTGATTACTGACATCTGAACAAGGCTAGTCCGAAAGATGATTTTCCTTTACCGCACATTGATATGTTGATAGATGGTATTGCAAAATGCAAAGTGTTATCATTCATGGATGGATTTTCCGGATATAATCAAAGTAAGATGGCTCATGAGGAAATGAAAAAAAAAACAACATTTATCACACCCTGGGGAACATTATATTATAGAGTGATGCCCTTCGGGTTGAAGATTACTGGTGCAACATACCAGAGTGATGCCTATTCCATGATCTGATGCATAAAGAAATTGAAGTGTATGTTAATGATATGATTGCTATGTCCCAAAATGAGGAAGATCATTTGGAAGATTTGTTGAAATTATTTTAGCATTTGAGGATGATTATCTTCGTTTGAATCCTAATAAATGTACGTTCGATGTTCAATCTGGAAAACTTTTGGGTTTCGTTGTCAGCCAAAAAGGAATTGAAGTTGATCCTGATAAAGTTAGGGCAATTCAAGAGATGACGACGCCAAGAACTGAAAAGCAAGTCAGAGGCTTCCTCGGACATTTGAATTACATCTCCAAATTCATTTCCCATATGACGACAACTTGTGAACCAATCTTCAAGATTTTGAAGAAAGATCAAGGTTGCGTATGGACAAAAGACTGCCAAAGGGCATTCGAAAGTATCAAAGAGTATCTGCTTGAGCCTCCTATCCTGCTCCCTCCCGTTGAAGGAAGACCGTTGGTTTTATATCTGACTGTGTTGGAAAGCTCCATGGGTTGTATTTTGGGACAACAAGATGAAACAGGAAAGAAAGAATATGCCATTTATTACTTAAGCAAGAAGTTCACCGATTGTGAGTCCCGGTATTCCATGTTGGAAAAGACTTGTTGTGCTTTATCCTGGGCTGCGAAGCGTTTGCGATAATATATGTTGAATCATACTACTTGGTTGATCTCTCGAATGGATCCAATTAAGTACATTTTTGAAAAGCTTGCTCTCATGGGAAGAATTGCTCGTTGGCAGATGTTGTTATCTGAATATGATATCGAATACCGCACCCAAAAAGCTATTAAAAGCAGTGTATTGGCAGAATACCTGGCTCATCATCCGGTTGAGGATAATCAATCTGTTGAGTTTGAATTTCCTGATGAAGATGTAATGTATTTAAAAATGAAAGATTGTGATGTACCTCTACCTGAAGAAGGTCCAGATCCAAAATCTCGATGGGGAATGGTGTTTGATGGAGCCGTGAATGCTTGTGGAATAGGAATCGGTGCCGTGATCATTAGTCCCCAGGGAAATCACATCCTTTTCACAACAAGGTTGATGTTTGATTGTACCAATAATATGGCGGAATATGAAGCTTGTATCATGGGTCTTGAAGAAGCCATTGATCTCAAAATAAAAATTCTTGATGTGTATGGTGATTCAGCTTTAGTAATAAATCAAATTAAAGGATTGGTAGACTTGTTACCCTGGCTTAATCCCTTACAAATATTATGCGAGGAGGTTGATAAATTTCTTTAATAAATTAGAGCTTCATCACATTCCTCGGGATGAAAATCAGATGGCAGACGCTTTGGCTACTTTGGCTTCTATGTACAAAGTGAACCAGTGGAATGATGTACCTCAGATCACTATTGGGTGTCTTGAGAGGCCAGCTTATATATTCTCCATAGAGGTGGAAAAGGATGATAAACTTTGGTATCATGATATAAAGAATTTCCTGACGACTCAAGAGTATCCAGTTGATGCGACAAGAAAAGATAGAAAGACTTTGAGGAGATTGGCTGGTAGTTTCTTTCTCAATGAAGGTGTTATACAAAAGAAATCATGACATGTTCTTGCTCAGATGCGTGAATAAACACGAAGCAGACATGTTGATGCATGAGGTTAATTAGGGTTCTTTTGGTACCTATGCCAACAGACACTCTATGGCTAAGAAGATGCTAAGGGAAGGATATTATTGGTTGACAATGGAATCCGATTGTTACAAATTTGCGAAGAGGTGTCATAAGTGTCAGATTTATGCTGATAATATTCATGTGCCTGCTACTTTGCTCAATGTTATTTCTTCCCCATATCCTTTCTCTATGTGGGCATTGATATGATTGGGATGATTGAACCCAAGGCTTCTAACGGACATCATTTCATCTTGGTGGCAATTGATTACTTCACCAAATGGGTTGAAGCGGTTTCTTATGCCAATGTTACCAGGCAAGTGGTAGTCCGGTTTATCAAGAACAATCTCATTTGTTGGTATGGTGTGCCAAACAGGATCATTACTGACAACGGCTCGAATTTGAATAATAAAATGATGGCAGAACTTTGTGAAGAATTCAAGATTGTTCATCACAATTATTCTCCTTACAGACCCAAGATGAATGGGGAAGTTGAAGCTGCAAACAAGAACATCAAATAGATTATCCAAAAGATGGTTGTTACTTATAAGGATTGGCATGAGATGCTACCTTTTTCTTTGCATGGGTATCAGACTTTGATTCGTACTTAAACGGGTGCAACCCCTTTCTCTCTTGTGTATGGCATGGATTCAGAATAGGTTTAACCAGTTGAATTTGATTGAAGAAAGGAGAATGACTGCTTTATGTCATGGTCAGTTATACCAGAAAAGAATGAAGAAGGCTTTTGATAAGAAGGTAAAACCTCGTGTGTTCAGAGAAGGCGACCTCGTGCTCAAAAATATCATCTCTTTAAACTCCAATTCCAGAGGCAAGTGGACTCCCAATTATGAAGGCCCATATGTTATCAATAAAGCCTTCTCTGGCGGTGCATTGATTCTTGAAATTATGGATGGCGAGGAGTTCCCACGTCTTCTGAATGCTGATGTAGTCAAGAAATACTTTGCCTAAATAAATTAAAGAACAACTCGATAAATTGAAAACCCGAAAGGGCGACTTAGGAAAAAAGGAGCATCTCGGTAGGATGAAAACCCGGAAGGGCGGTCTAGGCAAAAATTAGAGACATAAAAAGAATAAACCTCCCGGTAGGCTGAAAACCCGCAAGGGCAGTCTAGGAAAAAGTTATAGACTTATATGGCCAGTAACTACATCAGACAAGATTTGATCATAGAAGCAACAATCTACATGGATCATCTTCATACCTCAACTGAAGACTATAATACAGGAGTTTGAAGTTGTTAGGGAGAATAAGGATCATTATCTTTCAATGTACCTTTTCCATGTATTTACCATTTTTCAAAACTCTGTAATTATCTATGGAGTCATGCTATTGGCAGGCTATATTCTAACAATAAAATTTGAGCCTTTATCCAATTCCTTTGCAATCTTATTTTTATTCAGTTTATAAAAATATTCTTTTATTATTGAAAATGTGTTTCAAAACAAATAGATTTGTTAGAACATACTTGCAAAAATTTTACAATTTTAAGTGTGTTTACTTCGAACGTGAAGCAAAGTGATAAGATGGTATTATCCTAATGACAAACAAGATTGATGATGTTGAAGTTGGTACCATGAGGACCTCTTTAAAATTCTTCGTTCGAATATGAGATGTAAATGCAAAGCGGATTGCTCCCACATAATATTTCATTGCTCCCCAGAAGATTTTAAGCAAATGATGCCATGATGAGACACAATGATGTTTCCACAAGATGTGTTCGTTAAATAAAGCCTGGGAATGTTGGAAACGTGCCTGATAGAAGTTTTCCTTTTCAAGCCCACAGTTCGCGAAGGTTTTATGTTGGCCGAGTGTCGTTCGTGCACTATTTGATCTTCTTTGTCGATCCTCAATAAGATGTCCATGTGCATCTCATGCACAGTCATCCATACATTATGCATAACTTTAAATCATTACTCATTTGCATAATGATGGTAATCATAATATGTCTTATCTCTCATAAATTGTCAGCTTTAAGTATAAAAAAAAAGAGAAGAAGGGGAGTTCATGTTTTCGTTGTCCCCACAGTTATCCTTCGTGGAAAAAAAATAGAGTCTCAACTAGACTTTTGTCCGTTCAGAGCCTCTTCCCCAGCGCAATCTTGATTTGGATTCTAATCTCCAGCAGGTGACAATTTCCTTATTTGAGCAGCTGATTTTCCCCAGCAAGTCTGCTGATGCCAATTTGATCTCCTTTAGGTAGCCCAACGAGGAGTCTCTCAATAGGGATTGACCGTTTACCTCCAACAATTTGAAAACTTATTATGGAAGTCCCCGATGAATGACAAACTTGTCTTTATGGAAGGTATTTTATCGAAGATTTGTTAATCCGATGAATGGAAACCTTGTCTTTATGGAAGGTAGTTTATCAAAGATTTGTTATTCCGATGAATGGCAACCATGTCCTTATGGAAGGTATTTTAGCGAAGATTGTTTATTTCGATGAATGGCAACCTTGTTCTTATGGAAGGTAGTTTATCAGAGATTTCTTTCCGATGAATGGAAACCTTGTCCTTATGGAAGGTAGTTTATCGAAGATTTATTATTCCGATGAATGGAAACCTTGTCTTTATGGAAGATAGTTTATCGAAGATTTGTTATTTTAATGAATGGAAACCTTGTCTTTATGGAAGGTAGTTTATCGAAGCTTTGTTACTCTGATGAATGGAAACCTTGTCCTTATGGAAGGTAGTTTATCGAAGATTGTTGATTCCGATGAATGGAAACCTTGTCTTTATGGAAGGTAGTTTATCGAAGATTTGTTATTCAGATGAATGGCAACCTTGTCCTTATGGAAGGTAGTTTATCAAAGATTTGTTATTCCGATGAATGACAACCTTGTCCTTATGGAAGGTAGTTTATCGAAGATTTGTTATTCCGATGAATGACAACCTTGTCCTTATGGAAGGTAGTTTATTGAAGATTTGTTATTCCGATGAATGACAACCTTATCCTTATGGAAGGTAGTTTATCAAAGATTTGTTATTCCGATGAATGGAAACCTTGCCTTTATGGAATGTAATTTATCGAAGATTTGATATTCCAATGAATGACAACCTTGTCTTTATGGAAGGTAGTTTATCAAAGATTTGTTATTCCGATGAATGACAACCTTGTCTTTATGGAAAGTAGTTTATCGAATATTTGTTGTTCCGATGAATGGAAACCTTGTCTTTATGGAAGGTAGTTTATCGAATATTTTTTGTTCTGATGGATGGCAATCTCGTCATTATGGGAGATAGTTCATCGTTGATTTATTGAATACTCCAATGGACGCAAGAGTTGCCACCTACTTTTCTTTTATCCAATTAAGGGAAGGCGAAAAGAACAAGAAAAGACCTTCGTTAGATTCTGAGTAAGGGAGTTGGTTATGAAAAGGGAAGGTATTAGCACCCTTTCCATCCGTAGTTATCTACGGGCTCTTAATTGCCTTAGCTCACTTTGAAATTTGCTTTCTGTGTGTGTGTTTAAAAAGATGTTTTGAAAAGGCATTTCGCTTTGACTTCGTAATGATTCACGCTGGAATGTGTACGAAGTGTTTGGAAATGTTTTGTTTTGGAAAAGTTTTGAGAAAAGTGTGAGGTGTAAAAAAGAATTGAGCAAGCAAAAGAGACTTATTACCTACTCAGAATGGTCGTTTCCGTGTTATTTTGCTTTCCTTTAGAATAGCGTTATCCATACCATTAGTTGGTAGGCAGCTGTAATACGGTGAACTGACTTTGTAGGTTTTTGTATCGCAAATGTGCGGATAGCAAGAGTCGCCACCGACTTTTCTTTTATCCAATTAAGGGAAGGTAAAAAGTACAGAAAAAGACCTTCGTTAGATTCTGAGTAAGGGAGAAGGTTATGAAAAGGGAAGGTATTAGCACCCATTTCCATCCGTAGTTTTCTACGGGCTCTTAGTTGCTCTTAGATCATATTTTTAAAAGTGCTTTCTGTGTGTTTGACAAAAATGTTTTGAAAAAGGCATTTCACTTTGACTTTGTAATGATTCATGTAGGAATGTATACAAAGTGTTCGGAAATGTTTCATTTTGAAAAGAGTTTGAACTTTGATAAAAGTGTGAGGTGTAAAAAGTATTTTGATAGAGCAAGCAACTAAAAGTCTTATTACCTACTCAGAATTGGTCGTTTTCGTGTTGTTTTACGTTCCTTTAGAATAGTGATATCCATACCATTAGTTGGTAGGTAACCCCATTCGTTGGATGTAAGCGGGACATTCGAAGGGACATCGTATGATCATAGAAAGCAACTTGTAGGAAGTATCCTAGCACATTCGAAGGGACTATCGTCATTTTTCGTAGGCGGCAATCGAGGGTCAACATCATGTATTCGTAGGCGACATCGTGGGTCTATGATCTTTGTATCGAAGGGACTATGATGATTTGTTTTGAAGGCGACGGTGCTAGAATACCTCTACGTTCGAGGGACTTGACCATATTTGAATTCGTAAGGCAACGAGAGAGAATTACCCTAAGGGGTGCACGTGTGAAAAGATTGTGTTGATTCAGATACATGTTATCTTGAAAATTAGAGTGAGCTATGTTCAATTTTATCTTGCCATACACGCCTAATTACTAACAGTTTATAAGATACGAAAAGTAAATTGCGGAAATATAAAGTGCGGAAAGATAAATCCTACGCTATTACATGGCTTTGGGGTAGATACATAATTTAAAGTGCGGAAAAATAAATGTCCTAATTAAACTATTACATCCCATAGGCAATTACATAATATGAAAAGAAAGCGATAAAAATTGTCTGAAACGGTATAACCTGTAAACAGATGAAAATCGGGAAATACGAGGAAATTGCATAAGAAAAAAATGTTAGTAAAAATAATAATTTTTGAATGAGAAAAAGTTTTCATGCTAGAAGTAACATTAATATGCTAGAATGATTTTTTTGGGATTTTTGGAGTTAATTTAATAATTAAAAATCAATTAAAAGTGATTTAACTGCAAAAATAGAAATTAAATAAAATATGCATGCAAAAATGATAATTTTAATTTTAAAAATTAAATAAACATTTTTATGATGAGTATGCAAAAAAATAAATATTTTTGGTATTTTTTAAATGCATGATAAAAATTGTGAAAGATAAATTAAAATGCATGAAAAATATTAAAAGAAAATATAAAAATATGAAAAATAGTTAAAGTTTGCAAAAGGAAAAAGAGAATGGTCCTGGTCAGGCTCGAACTGGAGACCATTGAGGGAATCTTCCACAGCCAACGCCTTAACCACTACGCCAGCGTGCATTACGTGTCATGTAAACGAAACAGAGGCGTTTTAAGGGTTTTTGAATTCTAGAAATTCAAATCACGCGCGAAGAACATCGTCTTCTTCATTTGAATTCTGGGAATTTTGCGTCGGTCTTTCTTCGACGCTAAGGCCCTTGCAATTTCTAAAATCTCATACACATAATATAAATGAATTGTGAGTACATGAATCGATTGCAAATTGAATTCTAAACACAGTGGTGGTGGTCTTTTGGTCCAATTTTTCCGTTTTAAGGAAACCCCAATTTGGTTCAGAAAACGCTAATCATGGTGATTCGTGTTTCAGGCCATGGAAATGCAATTAAACCATCCAGAAAGCTTGCAAACTTCAAACTAAACACAAAACAAACAACAAAACATGTTAAAAATGCATGAATAACAGAATTCGATTTTTGAAAAAGTGTGACAAACCGAAATTGTGTTCTTCCAATTCTTGATGTTTTTGGATGATGTAAAGGTCTGGACTGCTTTAGGAGATGTCAAGGAATGCAATGGGATGCTTGGAATCGATTGAAACAAGCTAGAACTGTGGCTGCAAGTTACTTCAAGAGCACGGTTTTTTGACTTTTAGGTTAGTGTTCTTGAGGCAATTTTTCTGTCCTCTGTTGTGTGATATACATTGTATATTTATAATGGATGGAAATTGAGCTGATTTGAGGAACAAATAATGGTTAATCAATGCAAAGATTATTTGATTTTGTACAAAATCAAATCTTATCTTTTTTGATCAATTTCAATCAAATTCTTGCCAAATCAATGAAAATTTCGAAATTTGTCAGCCTTTATGGGTTACTTGGATCTCAAGAATGAGAGAAAAAATCAATTTGCAATTAATTTTAATTTTATACCTTATTTTTTAATTTAATTTATATTTAAATGAATAAAATCCAAATTAAATAGAAAAATAAAGTTAAAATTCGTGGCATTGGGCTTGGATGTTCCAAATGGTATAAGGAACAAGTTTGAATGAAGAAAAACTAGGCCCATTTGCAAATTTTTTGATTTTTACAAGCATCTCTCGTTGTGCACTTCTTCAAAATTGCCCAAATTGCACAAAGTGTATTTTACTCAATTTTCAACATTTTTGAGTGTTCTTAGACTTTTTAGAAAGCTCTAAGAGTCCTCTAACCAACCTCTTTCGTTTCATCTCAATTGGATTTTCCATGCTCAATATATCTTCAAAACAAAAAAGTTGACTTTTTGTTGACTTTGAAAATGACCTGTAATGTTTTGATCCATACCTTCCAAATGGAGCATTTTTTGAACATTCTTGTGAGACATGAAGTTGTAGAGAATTGAATTTCCTTCAAAACAAGAGGTGGTGGAAAACATTCTGAGAAAGTATGAACAAGTTATGCTCAGTCAAAGTTTGGTTGACTTTTCACTGAGAAGCCCTAATTTAGAAAGTTTGACTTTTGAGCAAATCTTGAGTTTTCTTGATGAATCATGATCAACCCTTGATCAAATGATGAATATAACTTCAAAATGAGGATTTTGACCAAAAATCATGAAGTTTTAACTGTATGTTGACCACAATTGACTTTTTGTCCAATATAATTGATTTTCAACCATCTGAGCAATTGTCTGAGGAAACTTGACTTGTGAGGCTTGAAACTTGACATGGGGAATATTTGAAGCATATGAGGACGCATGATGACCATTGGAGATGTTGGAAGTCCATCTGGACCTGAGAATTACCAAACCCTAGTTTGGGTTGATTGTCTAAGAGAGGGTTTGTCTGATCAACCCTTGAGGAATCCTTGAGCATGGAAGTATGAGGGCAAATTTTGGGGTATGACAGCTGCCCCTGTTCAATCTTCTTGTACTGGAAGGGTTAGATTGGCGTGCTTGCCTTTCGTGACCTGGAGGTAGAAGATGATTGAACACTGAAAATTTGTCATGATGGGAATGGGCTTGGATGCCATTTGGAGGAGCTGGAGATTTCGCTGGGGAATGAGTCGTACGCTAGACTCGAGATTGTTATTTGAATAGGGGAACTGGAGGAGATGGGCTTAAGATGCCATCTGGAAAGATCGATGCTGGGGAGTGAGCCGTACGCTAGGCTCGGTAGATGTTCTGGAAGTGGAAGGAGCATGGAGATGGGCTTCAGATGCCATCCGGAGGGAGTCGTACGTTAGACTTCGTGCTCATCTTTGAATGAATTTATTGGTCTGTATTGGTTTTTTAACCAAATATGCAGCATTCTGAAGGTGGAGAAATGTTGACAAGTAATCGGAGATGGGCTTAAGATGCCATCCAAGGCAACTGAGTCGTACGCTAGACTCTGTGGTTGCTGTTGATAATAAGAAGGAGTCAGAATAGATCTTCGTGCTGATTACTCTGAGGGGATAGTAGTTGGAAAAATGTGGACAGCTTCCCTGTTGCGCTTCTTCGGGTATTGATCCAATGCCTGTTATCGGAGGATAACTTGTGATCGTTCAGATAGTTTTCCCGTCTAGCTTCGGGCATTAATCCTGGATCTGTTGTCGGAGGACAACAAGGGCGGTCTTTTAGATAGTTTTCCCGTCTGGCTTCGGGTATTAATCCTGGACCTGTTTGCGTCAGAAGTGATTTTCACCTGTTTTGGAGAAAACAAGAGAAACTTTGATAGAATATTGTTAGTCTTATGAAAAGTATGATGCATGACGATGTGTATGAATGGCATATGCATATATTATGACTTTATGAGAAATGTATGAATGATATATGTTGTGGTATTTCAAAACATATCCATCTTGAAGAAGATGCGGATGTTCTGCTGGAGGAAAAACAGATAGTAACCCTGAGAAGAAAGGAAATCTGGATTCCTCCGATGCACTATCTGGCCAAGTCTTGAGCCTAGATATTGCTGAGGATGGTAGAGAGATGTGTCGCTGAGGATCTTGTGCATAGACCCTGCTGGGGAAAGATTAGGAGGTGCCCTACCGGGGATCTTGTGCGTAGACCCTGCTGGAGAGTATTTGATAGTTGCTGGGAGACCGGGTTAGAAGGATCTGGGGTCCGTTGTAATCTCTGACTGGGGAATAAAAGATGTAAGTTTCCTCCGATGCACTATCTGACCAAGTTTCAAGTCTGGATAGTGCTGTTGCCGGGGAGAAGGGGAATTGTTTGAGAGATATTCTGCTGGGGATAAATACCTCGGCTGGGGATGAAATGTTATTGCTCGAAGACGGGTGTAATCCGGTTAAGTTGAGTGGAATCACTGCTCGGGGACTGACATGTACTCCGCTGGGGAAGGTTTGTAGTGAGCGACGATTCTGTGGGGATCATGCTTTGCGAGGGAATGCATTGGTGACTTTCGTCGTCATCTCAATCCCTAGACCTGTAGTAATTACTTTCGTTTGTTCCCTTTTCGCATGTCTGTAAATAGATTTTTATTGTCACATGCATATAATCATTCAAAGCAAACGTTGGACTTTATGCAAATAACAAACAACAAAAATTGTAAGGAGAAAGAACTTGTATTTATTTGAGATGTGGCGTATGTCCAAGTAGTTTGTACACAAGAAAAGTAAAAAGCTATGCGGAAACAATCTCGTTAAGTTCCAACTATGCTAGTACTCATATATTTCAACTATCTCATCTCCTTGCTGTCAGTAGAAAATGAGTGAATTGATTTTCACCATTTGAATCTTGAATGCTGATAGTAGTCTGTAGATAGGTGATCTGGACGAGGCATAGTCGTACGCTTAAATCCCTAACTTTTACCTAGACCGCCCTTTCGGGTTTTCAGTCTACCGGGATACCCTTTTTTGCCCAAGCCGCCTTTTCAAGGTTTTCGACTTGCCGGGTGTACATGTTTTGTATATATCCTTAACTTTTGCCCGAACCCTTTTGGTTCGCCAGGATGCCCTTATTTTGGCCTAGGTCAGTCGACCTAGCGGGTCTCATTTATGCGTAGTATTTTTTGACTATGTCTGCGTTCACAGGGTGTGGGAAGTCTTCACCATCCATGGTGCTAAGTATCATAGCTCCGCCGGAAAATACTGTCTTGATTACAAACGGTCCCTCGTAAGTGGGAGTCCATTTGCCCCTGGGATCACCTTGTGGAAGAATGATGTGCTTGACTACTAGATCACCGACTTGGTAGACTTGGTGCTTGACCTTCTTGTTAAATGCTCTGATCATTCGCTTCTGATAGATCTGTCCATGGAAGATGGACGCGAGTCGTTTCTCATCAATCAAGTTAATCTGGTCAAGGCGAGTCTGAACCCAATCGTCTTCGCCCAACTCTGCGTCCTGGAGGACTCTGGTTGAGGGTACCTGAACCTCGATTGGTAGGACCGCTTCCATACCATATACAAGAGAGAAAGGAGTTGCCCCTGTCGATGTCCGTGCTGTAGTGCGATAACCATGAAGAGGAAATGGTAACATCTCATGCCAATCTTTGTAAGTCACTGTCATTTTCTGTATAATCTTCTTAATGTTCTTGTTGGCGGCTTCCACAGCGCCATTCATCTTAGGCCGATAAGGAGAAGAATTGTGATGTTTGATCTTGAACTGCGTGCAGAGTTCGGTGATCATCTTGTTGTTGAGATTAGAGCCATTATCTGTGATAATCCTTTCGGGAGTGCCATACCGATAGATAAGATTATGTTTGATGAATCGAGCCACAACATTCCTGGTAACAGATGCGAACGAGGCTGCTTCTACCCACTTGGTGAAATAATCAATTGCCACAAGGATGAAGCGATGTCCGTTGGAAGCTGTGGGATTGATTTCTCCAATCATGTCGATGCCCCACATTGCAAAAGGCCAAGGAGCTGTTAGAACATTCAGAGGTACTGGAGGTACGTGTACTTTGTCGGCATAAATCTGACATTTGTGACAAGATCGAGCATAGCGGTGACAATCAGCTTCCATGGTGGACCAATAGTAACCTGTTCTCAGAATCTTTTTAGCCATCGTATGTCCCCTGGAATGGGTACCAAATGCGCCTTCGTGTAACTCTTCCATGATATGTTCTGCTGTTTTTCGGTCTACACAGCGGAGTAAGCACAAATCGTGATTGCGCTTGTATAGGATGCCATTGCTGAGGAAGAATTTGGATGCAAATCTTCTCAAGAATTTCTTATCGTTGACAGATGCCCCTGCGGGATATTCCTGAGTCTCAAGATACCTCTTCACGTCATAGTACCATGGTTTCTCTTCTGTATCAAGCTCATAACAATATGCTGGTTCGTCAAATTTCTCAATGATGATCTGGGGAGCCTCGTTGTCCCATCTGACCTTGAACATAGATGACATAGTAGCTAATGCGTCTGCCAACTGATTCTCTTCTCGTGGAATGTGATCAAAAGTAATCTCTTCGAAGTAGGGGATCAAACTCAGAACATGCTCTCGATACGAGATGAGATTCGGATGCTTCGTATCCCACTCGCCTTTAATCTGACTGATCACTAAAGCTGAGTCTCCATACACTTGCAAGAACTTGATTCTTAAGTCAATAGCAGCTTTAATACCCATAATGCACGCTTCGTATTCGGCCATGTTGTTAGTGCAGCTGAAACATAATCTGGCAGTGAAAGGCGTATGTCCGCCTGTAGGTGATGTAATGATGGCGCCAATGCCATTGCCAAGTGCGTTTGAGGCTTCGTCAAAGACCATGGTCCATTGGGATCCTTGTTCAGGTCCTTCGTCTGGGCCTAGTTCTTCACAATCAGTAACTAACAAAACATCTTCGTCTGGAAATTCGAACTGCATAGACTGATAGTCATCTACGGCTTGATGAGCCAAATGATCGGCTACTACACTTCCTTTGATCGCTTTCTGAGAAGTGTACTGGATGTCATACTCGGTCAAGATCATTTGCCATCTTGCTATTCTTCCGGAGAGAGCTGGTTTCTCAAATATGTATTTTATCGGATCCATCTTGGAGATCAACAAGGTAGTGTGAGTCAACATATACTGTCTTAGTCGGCGAGCAGCCCAAGCCAAAGCGTTGCAAGTTTTCTCGAGCTGTGAGTATCTTATTTCACAATCGGTAAACTTTTTGCTAAGGTAGTATATTGCATACTCTTTTCGACCAGACTCGTCATGTTTCCCCAACACACACCCCATTGAGTTCTCTAATACTGTCAAGTACATGATAAGTGGTCTTTCTTCGGCGGGCGGCATTAGGATAGGAGGATTCTGTAGGTACTCCTTGATTTTGTCAAAAGCGATCTGGCAATCGTCATTCCATTCCACTACTTGATCTTTCTTAAGTAACTTGAAGATTGACTCACAAGTAGCAGTTAAATGTGCAATGAATCTGGCAATGTAGTTCAATCGGCCCAAGAAACCTCTGACTTCCTTCTCGGTGCGGGGAACTGGCATCTCTTGAATAACTTTAACCTTGGCGGGATCAACTTCAATACCTTTACCACTGACAACAAACCCTAGGAGTTTACCGGATCTGACTCCAAAGGTGCACTTGTTGGGATTAAGTCTCAGTCTGTACTTCTTCAACCTATCAAACAGTTTCCGCAAATGATCAAGATGTTCTTCTTCAGTCTGTGACCGAGCTATCATGTCGTCGACGTAGACCTCTATCTCGTGATGAATCATGTCATGAAATAATGTCACCATGGCACGCTGATAAGTGGCGCCCGCGTTTTTCAGGCCGAACGGCATAACCTTGTAGCAGAAAGTGCCCCACTGTGTAACGAAAGTAGTCTTCTCCATGTCTTCGGGAGCCATTTTGATCTGATTGTAACCGAAGAAACCATCCATAAAGGAGAAGACCTTATGCTGAGCGGTGTTGTCAACCAGAACATCAATATGAGGAAGTGGGAAATCGTCTTTCGGACTCGCTTTATTCAAATCCCTGTAATCCACACACATTCGTATCTTGCCATCCTTCTTGGGTACATGCACCACATTTGCAACCCACTGTGGATAAGAAGTAACAGCTAAAAAACCGGCGTTGAACTGCTTCATAACTTCGGCTTTAATTTTCTCTGACATCTCAGGACGCATGCGACGAACCTTCTGTTTCACTGGGAGAAAACCTTCTTTTGTTGGTAACCGATGCACCACAATATCAATGTCTAGACCTGGCATGTCTTCGTACGACCAAGCAAAAACCTCAATATAATCTCGTAGCATCTGAACCAACCTTTCTTTAACACTGTTCTCAAGACCCGCTCATATCTTGATCTCTTTTCTATCTTCATTAGTACCCAAATTCACTACCTCAACTAGCTCTTCGTGTGGCTGTATAACTTGCTCTTCTTGCTGTAGCAGTCTGACAAGTTCTCCTGGCACTTCACAATCTTCCTCACTTTCGTCTTCGGCTTGGTAGATCGGATTATCGAAGTCATATTTAGCAATAGCATAGTTGTTATCAACGAGATTCTGAGTGATTCTGCAGTGTATCACGTGGGTGTGTGTAAGAAACACATAGCCTTTGAAGGGGTGATAAAGTAAAAGAAAGACAACAATAATTAACGCAAAAGTCCCACGATTTTATTGAATGAAAATATGCAAATGACAGATAATAACCCTCATAAACGAGCCACGATGCCCCGGGTAAGGCACTAGGCTTTAGAGTTTATTGTTCAAAACATTGAAAATACGAAAAGCAAAACAAAACAAGAGCAATTACTCCTGTCTAAACGAGATTGGTATGATGTCTTCAGTCTTCCAATTGCTGAGCCCATTGTCTGGAGTTGGGAAGATCCACTTGTTAATGTCGAAGTCGTTGTCGTCGTCTTCTATAGCATGGATTCCACTCTGGCGGATGCGGAAAGGAAGTTGGTCGGCACGTTCGTGGCGTATCATCTTCTGACCTTTGATGGTGAAGCCTAAACCAGTCTTGTCAAATTTGAAAGGAAGATCAGGGAGCTAGCCCCAAATAGTACTACCTCCTCCTTCAACAGCAGCTTGAGCATCCTTCAGTGATGCCATCCTAGGCGGGACTTGCGTAACTTCAGGAGAGACATGAGAGTCAACAGGCACGACTCTGGGGATTGTTTCGAAAGCTTAACAGGGAGTCTCGAAGAATTCACCCTCCACCTCGAGGTATCGGAATGACTGTAGATGACTGACCATGTATTCTTCTTCACCACATACTGTAACAACCTTCCCTTTCACCGGGGTACTTCAGCTTCTGATGCAAAGTAGAGGTAACAGCGTCTGCCCCATGTATCCAAGGGCGTCCAAGTAGGCAAGAATAAGCCGGACGGATGTCCATGACAAAGAAAGTGGAGTCAAAAGTCTGGGCACCGACTTTAACAGGTAGAATGAGCTCTCCAAGTACTGTTCGCTTAGAACCATCAAAAGCTCTCACAATAATGTCACTAGGTTTTAGAACCAATCCTTCAACATCAAGTCGGTCAAAAGCAGTCTTTGGTAGGATGTTCAGAGCAGAACCGGTATCCACCAAAACATGAGATAATGTAATGCCCTTGCATTCAACAAAGATGTGCAAGGCTTTGTTGTGTTTCTTTTCGGCAGGAGTCAGATCAGCATCAGAGAAGCCTAGGCCATTGTTGGCAGCCGGGCTAGCAATACAAACTTCAAATTGATCAGTAGTAGTGTCTTGCGGCACGTGAGCATTCTTCAAAAACTTCACCAAGGTGTTAGCATGGGCCTCGGAGCACAAGAGCAGAGCAAGCATGGAAATCTTGGACGGGGTCTGTCCCAACTGTTCCACAACATTGTAGTCACTTTTCTTGATGATCTTCAGAATTTCCTCCATTTCTCGTTTGGAGGTGTCTTCAGTAACTTCCTTTGGTACTTCTGGCTGAGCAGGATGAGTCACTGGTTCTTTCCCTCTAGCTTGGGGAATGGATTGAATAGCTGGAATGCGAGCTGGAGTCGCAGTGTCTTTTGGAGGAGAGATATCTGGAGGAGAGAAAACCCTTCCGGTTCTGGTCACCTTACTTGATCCGGTGATGTTGTCAATGGTAGCTTCAACTGTAAGATCTTCAACGGTCAGAGGGTCTTGCTTGACGCCATGATAATAAACCTCAGCTTCATAGTTCCAAGGGACAGCTTTGTCAGAGGAATATGGAACTGGCCTAGGAGAAGTAATGATGAGAGGTGCCACTCTAGGCACGGAATCAGCAGAGGAAATCCTTATTGTGTTAACATCAGCATAGTCTTCTGGGAAATCGTCACCCCATCCGGTCGCCTTAACATCTCCAATAGGAATTTTGTAGCTTTCAGGAACAATGTATTTCACCATGTAATCATACTTTCTACTTGGCTGCCCCGAGGTGTCCCATGCAGACGGTGCTGTTTCATTCACATCTTTGATCTTCAGTTTCTTAGACATGTCTTCACACAGACTCTCCACATGTGGTTTCAGGAATAGTATCTCACGGTTATCCATCATGCACTGGACTCGTCTTCTCAACCAAGCACAACCATCAGGTGCAGATGGGCACCAGCGGCAGTTCTCTGGGCATCCCGGATTGACACCGGCTTGTAGCAAATTCTTCTTAACAGTCATCAGAGGAATGGTCAAGTCATCTATGTTGAAAACGTAAGAGTTCTCACCAATAGCATTGGAACTTTTGTCATGGTTAGGCATAGGTGCGTTGATCACATTTGGAGTCTCAACAGGAGGATCAAACTCAATCTGCTTAGCTTCAATCATATCTTGAATTTTGTTCTTCAAAGCCCAACAATCATCAGTGTTGTGCCCTGGGCTGTTGGAGTGGTAAGCACACTTAGCATTAGGATTGTATCTCGGAGAGGAAGTGTTGACACTCTGAGGAGGATCATTCAAAGTAATCATCTCTGCTTTCAACATGTGTCGCAAGGCTTGCGACAACGGCATGTTGATCTTTGTAAACTGTCTTCATGGCGCGTTCTGGCTACGCGCGTTGTCTCGCTGAGGTTGTGCTGATGTAGGATTGGAGATCACAACTGCCCCCACAGATTGAGCACGATCGGTCTTGGCTCGGCTTTTCTGACCATACACAGCATTAGTTTCTTTCTTACCACCAAAAGATCTCTTCGCAGCATTTGAAGATGACTCTACATGAATTTTCCCACTCTTGATACCAGCTTCAATACGCTCTCCTATCAATATCAACTCGGTGAATCCGGCTGAAGAATTTCCAATCAGATGATTGAAGAATGGGTCTGTCAGTGTTCCCATAAACATATCAACCAACTCCCTATGGGACAAGGGTGGTTGAACTCTGCCTGCTAGATCTCTCCATTTCTGAGCATACTCTTTGAACTTCTCATCACAACCCATAGACATGCTCTGTAGTTGCATGCGAGTGGGTGTCAATTCAGCATTGTACTCATACTGCTTGTAGAAAGCATCTGCCAAATCACTCCAAATACGGATACAGTCATTCTCTAGCTGATAATACCACTCCAATTGAGTTCCGAACAAACTCTCTTGAAAATAGTGCATCCACAACTTTCTGTCATCAGTGTGGGGGTTGATCTTCTGAACATAGGACTTCAAGTGCAGCTTCGGACAAGACATGCCATCATACTTAGCAAAAGTTAGAACTTTGAATTTGGGAGGAATCACCACACCAGGGACAAGACTCAAATCATCAAAATTCAACCCGGACATCTTCAGGTTTTCCACAGCATTCAGACGGTCTTCAAGTTGCTTGTACTTGTCATCTTCATTAGAGTACTGGTCATGATCATAGCGATCTTCTCTCTCTTTCTCAGACTCACGCTGGCTGCCTTCGTCATCACCCTTGACACTCCCCTCATTCCTGACACTTTCTTCAGAGAGCTCTATCCGGCTGACCACTTTAGGACCACCCTTGTAGCGTCTGCCCATGTTGAGGACACCAACGACCTTCTTCTTTCTGTTGATGAGCTTCTTCAGATCTTCTTGGCCTTGGACCAAGCTAGTGAACATCTGCTGGAACTGAGCATTCTGAGCCTGGAGATCTTTGACAGACTGTTCAAGAGCCATTTCTGCTAAAATAAATAGCGAGAGAATGAGAAAACCAATCTTCAATGTACCTGTTATGAGATGTTATGCCATGATATGCGATGTTTATGCAGATGCAATGCAATGTTTTCAAGGACCTTAGAGATTTAAATTTGTTAAACAAGCACGAACAAACATTTATTAGTTCTCTTTTTATTCTTTTTCTTTTTAAGTACAAAACATAGTTCAAGATAAAAATAAAATAAGAGAACAAAAATCCTAAAGCTCTAAGTCTCCCATGGGCGCTTCCTCTTGGTGCCGAGGTAGGCGTTGATGTTTCGCTCCTCGTGAAGTAGCTTCGTCAACTCTAGCACTTTCTTCTCACTGAGCTTCGAAGGTATCCCTCTCTTCTTTAAGCTGGATCCAAGATCTCTTCAAGTCTTCAAAATCAGTAGGCATGTCAGGATGGAGAACAGTATAGGATACGTCACCTATAGCAACCGGTTCCATAATTACTGGTAGAACAGGCGTGAATGGCATCATGAGGTTTTGAGCTCGAGCTCGCACCCATTTGAGGTAAGGTTCCCAAGTAATGGAGTTCTGGTGCCCCAAAGTCTTGGTATCAGTCTTCTTTACCATGCCCCAAGCGTGTATAAACCTGCGACGGTAATTCTGGAGATCGTGGTTGTAGTCGAACACAATATCTTGGAGAAGCATATCATGCGGGCCATCTCTTCGAGCATAACCAAACTGACGTAGAGCTAAAGAAGGGTTGTAAGTGATACCAAAGAGTGGTACATTAGGGAATTCTCCACAACGCTCAATGAATGTGAAGTCCTTTTGGGAGAAAAGATTCCAACGGATATCTGAATGGGAGAGTGACATTAGTCTTTGAGACCATTTCAACCTTTGCTCGTTCTTCAAAACTGATGGAGGAAGGTGCAAAATAAACCACCTGGAAAGTAACGGTGTGCAACACATGAGAGTTCCTTGTCTCTTAGTAGTACGAGTGTGGAGAGAATGTAGGATGTCTCCAAGTAAAGTAGGCACAGGATTGCGGGTAAGAAACAGCTTGATGGCGTTGACATCTATGAATTGATCCGAGTTAGGGAATAGAACCAAACCATAGATTAGCAAGGCCACAATGTCTTCGAATGCATGGAAACTCATAACTTTGAGGAATTCTCGGGCTTTCTTAATTAGGAACTTGGCAAGTAAACCCTTAACTCCACTTCTTGTTTCCCAATTAGCTTCAATGTCTGAGCGTTTAAGATGTAAGGCTGATGCGATGTCTTCGTACCTAGGAATCTTTTCAAGAATAGGTACCCCAAGTAGCTTAGAGAACTCTTCCAAGGTAGGAACCAACTGATAATCTGGGAATGTAAAGCAATGGTGTTTCGGATCAAAGAACTGAAATAGGACATGCATCATATCTTCTTCAAAACTGGAGATAACCAAGTCAAGTAGATAACCATGTCTTTTGATGAACTGAGCATGGTCGGGAATTTCTGAAACCAATTCTTTGAGCTGAGAAGGTATACCCATGAAGTTGATTCGGATAGTCTTTCTAGAAGCCATAATCCCTACAAAACAGAGCAAAGATAAATCCCTAGGTCCTTGAAATAGTTAGAAATGATATGCAATGCGATGATGTCATGATGTCATGTTTAGCACACACAAACAATTCACACAATGAGCCTAGGTTTAAGGCTTGCAAGAGGTATAGGTGATTACCCCACCAAAAGTTTGAGTTGGTTCATCCTGTCCTATAATAGTAACCGGGTTCTAGGAATCTCATATCATTGATCTTTCTCGTAGGCGTTTATTTCAATACGACTACCAAGTGGTCGACCGAAAATATCCCAAAAGTCTGATCTTAATGAGCGTAGCATCGAGTATCAGCCAACCTTAGTCTACACCAAAGTCGGCCATCTCACTACCTTCTAATGGCTAAGATGGGTCAATTAAGGTTCTAAAAGTTTAGTTAGTGCTTGATGACACCACGCAGAAGCCAAATACTATCCTCAACTTGGAAATGAAGAGTATCAGGACATCCAAAGTGTCACACTAACGTAGCCATCATGTTGACCGTTTCGATATACGTCTAACGGTCGTGACGATTTATTGCTACTTACCTAAAAGGAAACCCGGATTCGGGTGTAGGATCCCCCACAAATATAATACCCAAGCAACCCTTAAAGATAAAGCATAGAAGTCAAACAAAAAGCAGTAAAAGTGATCTAGAAATCCCTAAGGCATTCTCTCTTTAGGGTGTTTCCCCAGCAGAGTCGCCAGTTCTGTAATACGGTGAACTGACTTTGTAGGTTTTTGTATCGCAAATGTGCGGATAGCAAGAGTCGCCACCGACTTTTCTTTTATCCAATTAAGGGAAGGTAAAAAGTACAGAAAAAGACCTTCGTTAGATTCTGAGTAAGGGAGAAGGTTATGAAAAGGGAAGGTATTAGCACCCCTTTCCATCCGTAGTTTTCTACGGGCTCTTAGTTGCTCTTAGATCATCTTTTTAAAAGTGCTTTCTGTGTGTTTGACAAAAATGTTTTGAAAAAGGCATTTAACTTTGACTTTGTAATGATTCATGTAGGAATGTATACAAAGTGTTCGGAAATGTTTCATTTTGAAAAGAGTTTGAACTTTGATAAAAGTGTGAGGTGTAAAAAGTATTTTGATAGAGCAAGCAACTAAAAGTCTTATTACCTACTCAGAATTGGTCGTTTTCGTGTTGTTTTACGTTCCTTTAGAATAGTGATATCCATACCATTAGTTGGTAGGTAACCCCATTCGTTGGATGTAAGCGGGACATTCGAAGGGACATCGTATGGTCATAGAAAGCAACTTGTAGGAAGTATCCTAGCACATTCGAAGGGACTATCATCATTTTTCGCAGGCGGCAATCGAGGGTCAAGATCATGTATTCGTAGGCGACATCGTGGGTCTATGATCTTTGTATCGAAGGGACTATGATGATTTGTTTTGAAGGCGACAGTGCTAGAATACCTCTGCACGTGTGAAAAGAGTGTGTTGATTCAGATACATGTTATCTTGAAAATTAGAGTGAGCTATGTTCAATTTTATCTTGCCATACACGCCTAATTACTAACAGTTTATAAGATACGGAAAGTAAATTGCGGAAATATAAAGTGCGGAAAGATAAATCCTACGCTATTACATGGCTTTGGGGCAGATACATAATTTAAAGTGCGGAAAAATAAAAGTCCTAATTAAACTATTACATCCCATAGGCAATTACATAATATGAAAAGAAAGCGATAAAAATTGTCCGAAACGGTATAACCTGTAAAAAGATGAAAATCGGGAAATACGAGGAAATTGCATAAGAGAAAAATGTTAGTAAGAATAATAATTTTTGAATGAGAAAAGATTTTCATGCTAGAAATAACATTAATATGCTAGAATAATTTTTTTTGGGATTTTTGGAGTTAATTTAATAATTAAAAATCAATTAAAAGTGATTTAACTGCAAAAATAGAAATTAAATAAAATATGCATGCAAAAATGATAATTTTAATTTTAAAAATTAAATAAACATTTTTATGATGAGTATGCAAAAAAATAAATATTTTTGGTATTTTTTAAATGCATGATAAAAATTGTGAAAGATAAATTAAAATGCATGAAAAATATTAAAAGAAAATATAAAAATATGAAAAATAGTTAAAGTTTGCAAAAGGAAAAAGAGAATGGTCCTGGTCAGGCTCGAACTGGAGACCATTGAGGGAATCTTCCACAGCCAACGCCTTAACCACTACGCCAGCGTGCATTACGTGTCATGTAAACGAAACGGAGGCGTTTTAAGGGTTTTTGAATTCTAGAAATTCAAATCACGCGCGAAGAACATCGTCTTCTTCATTTGAATTCTGGGAATTTTGCGTCGGTCTTTCTTTGACGCTAAGGCCCCTGCAATTTCTAAAATCTCATACACATAATATAAATGAATTGTGAGTACATGAATCGATTGCAAATTGAATTCTAAACACAGTGGTGGTGGTCTTTTGGTCCAATTTTTCCGTTTTAAAGAAACCCCAATTTGGTTCAGAAAACCCTAATCATGGTGATTCGTGTTTCAGGCCATGGAAATGCAATTAAACCATCCAGAAAGCTTGCAAACTTCAAACTAAACACAAAACATGTTAAAAATGCATGAATAACAGAATTCGATTTTTGAAAAAGTGTGACAAACCGAAATCGTATTCTTCCAATTCTTGATGTTTTTGGATGATGTAAAGGTCTGGACTGCTTCAGGAGATGTCAAAGAATGCAATGGGATGCTTGAAATCGATTGAAACAAGCTAGAACTGTGGCTGCAAGTTACTTCAAGAGCACGGTTTTTTGACTTTTATGTTAGGGTTCTTGAGGCAATTTTTCTGTCCTCTCTTGTGTGATATACATTGTATATTTATAATGGATGGAAATTGAGCTGATTTGAGGAACAAATAATGGTTAATCAATGCAAAGATTATTTGATTTTGTACAAAATCAAATCTTATCTTTTTTGATCAATTTCAATCAAATTCTTGCCAAATCAATGAAATTTTCGAAATTTTCCAGCCTTTATGGGTTACTTGGATCTCAAGAATGAGAGAAAAAATGAATTTGCAATTAATTTTGATTTTATACCTTATTTTTTAATTTAATTTGTATTTAAATGAATAAAATCCAAATTAAATAGAAAAATAAAGTTAAAATTCGTGGCATTGGGCTTGGATGTTCCAAATGGTATAAGGAACAAGTTTGAATGAAGAAAAACTAGGCCCATTTGCAAAAAAATTGATTTTTACAAGCATCTCTCTTTGTGCACTTCTTTAAAATTGCCCAACTTGCACAAGGTGTATTTTACTCAATTTTCCATATTTTTGAGTGTTCTTAGACTTTTTAGAAAGCTATAAGAGTCCTCTAACCAACCTCTTTTGTTTCCTCTCAATTGGAGTATCCATGCTCAATATATCTTCAAAACAAAAAGTTGACTTTTTGTTGACTTTGAAAAGGACCTGTAATGTTTTGATCCATACCTTCCAAATGAAGCATTTTTTGAACATTCTTGTGAGACATGAAGTTGTAGAGAATTGAATTTCCTTCAAAACAATAGGTGGTGAAAAAATTTCTGAGAAAGTATGAAGAAGTTATGCTCAGTCAAAGTTTAGTTGACTTTTCACTGAGAAACCCTAATTTAGAAAGTTTGACTTTTGAGCAAATCTTGAGTTTTCTTGATGAATCATGATCAACCCTTGATCAAATGATGAATATAACTTCAAAATGAGGATTTTGACCAAAAATCATGAAGTTTGACTGTATGTTGACCACCGTTGACTTTTTGTCCAATACAACTGATTTTCAACCATCTGAGCAATTGTCTGAGGAAACTTGACTTGTGAGGCTTGAAACTTGACATGGGGAATCTTTGAAGCATATGAGGAGGCATGATGACCATTGGAGATGTTGGAAGTCCATCTGGACCTGAGAATTACCAAACCCTAGTTTGGGTTGATTGTCTAAGAGAGGGTTTGTCTGATCAACCCTTGAGGAATCCTTGAGCATGGAAGTATGAGGGCAAATTTTGGGGTATGACAGCAGCCTTATTCGTTGGATGTAAAAGGGACATTCGAAAGGACATTGGATGGTCATAGAAGGCAACTTGTAGGAGTATCCTAGCACATTCGTAGGGACGATCATCACTTTTCGTAGGCAACAACCGAGGGACGAGATCATGTATTCGTAGGAAACATTGAGGGACTATGATCTTTTAAGTCGAAGGGACTGTGATGATATTTCGTAGGCAACCGTGCTAAGATACCTCCACGGTCAAGGTACTTGACCATTTATAAGGCAACGAGAGAGAATACCCTAGGGGGTGCATGTGTCAGAAGAGTGTATTGTTTTCAGATATATTATCTTGTATTAGTGATCTAGATTGATTTTTATCTTGCCATGCACGCCTAATTACTAGCAGTTTAATAGGTGCAAAAAGTAAATTGTGGAAATATAAAGGATCCTACGCTATTACATGGCTTTGGGGCAGATACATAATAGGAGGTGCGGAAAGTAAAGTGCGAAAAGTAAAATCCTACGCTATTACATGATAAAATTTGCAACCTATACAACCTTTCTAGAATTTAAAATGCAAGAAAAATAAATATCGGAAAAGAAAACTAGTCCTAATATTTTTGGTATTTTGAATTTAGAGATTATGTGAAAATAACCTAGATCTAGTTGATTTTAATTAATTAATTAGAAAAAAGGAATTAGTGAATACTAACCTAAATAAATTAATTAAATTAGATAAAAGAAAATATTAGTGAAAGTTATCTAATTAATCCTAAATTAATTAACCTAATTACTAATTAAATTAATTAAGGAGAATAAGCAAAATATAAAAACAAACAAAAACAAAGCAAAAGAGAGCTTCATGAAGCTATCCTGTCGGAGCTTCGGAAGTTTCGTTGTTGAGGCACCCGTGTCGGAGCTTGGGTTTCTAGTAGTGTCGAGGCGCCGTGTCAAGTTTCGGGAGTTCGGTGTGGAAAGGGTCCGTGTGGAGCCGGAGACTCGAATGGCCCTGTAGTCGGAGCTTCTAGGGACTTCACATATGGGGCCATCCGTGTCGGAGCTGGAGGATCTCTCTGGGAGACCGTGGTTGGCACTTGACGTGAGGCCCAAGCCAGAGCTTGGTGTTGGGATGCCCAGTTGGCACTTCCGCGCAGAGAGGATCCGTGTCGGAGCTTCTAGGGCGTGACTTCTGGAAATCTGGAAACCTGCAAGGCAAAATAGAAAAATTGCAAAAGGTGGGGTTTGAACGCACGACCTGATAGGGGGAATGACATAGTGTGCACAAGGTGAACCACTGGGGCGGTGATACATCCATTTATTCTTCTAGACTTGTAAATATGTAAGGGTTACTAGCTTCTAGATCAGAAGCACCGGAGCGAAGCTCCGGTCATCTTCTCCGATTGGCATCAAACATCAAAACCTGCAAAACGCATGAAAACACAAACCAAAACAACCCAGATCCACTAATTTGGATGCTACGAATCTAATGGTGGCAGTATCTTACCCTGAAACAGACTGTAACCATTGATACGAAGCTTCACAGTTCATGAGCCCTAAAAATGGTATTTCATGATTAAGCAATGAAAAGCTTGCTACGATCAATCTAACCTTCTCTAATGAACCTCAGGAACACGTTAGAATTGTTAGTTGCGATTAAAACACAATAAAAAGCAGAATGCAAATTCATGAAAAATATGCAAACGGAAGTATATGTATGGCATGATTCAACGTGTTATGGCCATGGTTCTGGACATGTACCTACCCTATGATACCTCAGGAACATATTTAGGTGCTTGGAAGTTCTTGAAACTGGCAGGAAAGTAAAACACGATTTTGCCAACTTTGGAAGAAATTTGAGAAATTTCTAGGGTTTGTGAGAAGCTGGCTGCATGTGTAAGGGGAGTCTAAAAGGTCTCTTTGTCTTGTAAGAATGCTAGGTATTTATAGAAGAGTGGAATTAGGTCAAGGCATTAAAAGAAAATATGCTCCTCAAATGGAGAATATTTGATTTGAAAAATTGCACAAAATCTTTCCAATCTTGATCAGTCTCTTCCTCAATCTTCTTTCACGAAATTGACAGCTTGTAGTGAGCTATCTTGGACCCCAAGCCATGCAAATATCCAACCCAACTTGCCTTATCTTTTATTTTTGCATTTTATTTAATTAAATTTGAATTTAAGCTATTTTAATTCAAAAATAAATAAATAAAAAGATAGAGGGCGTGACATGCAGCATAGTGGTCATGGATAATCTCATGATCAAGTTTAAATCATAAAATCTTAGGCCCATTTGGAAATTTTTGGCTTTTGCAAGATATTTTTCTTCATGCACCTCCTCAAAAATGCTCAACTTGCACAATTTGTATCTTGCTCAATTTTCAACATTTTTGGGTGTTCTTGGACTTTTTAGAAAGCTCAAGATGTCTTCTAAACAGCCTTTTTGGTTTCATCTTCATTGGAGTTTCTATGCTCATGGAAACTTCTTTTCAAAAAGATAACTTTTGTTGACTTTTCTAGAAGGACCTATAATATCTTGATCCATATCCTTCAAATGAAGCATTTTCTGCCCCGACTTGTGCGACATGAAGTTGTAGAGAATTGAATTCTCTTTAAAATGAGATGTGTTGGAGAAATTTCTGATGAAGTATGTGAAAGTTATGCTTGGTCAAAGTTTTGTTGACTTTTGTCTTGAGAAGCTCTAATTTGGAAACTTTGACTTTTGATCAGATCTCGACTTTTCTTGATGAATCATGATCAACCCTTGATCAAATGAGAATATTACTTCAAAATATTGATGTTGAACAAAAATTATGAAGTTTGACTGTATGTTGACCACAATTGATTTTTTGTCCAATACAGTTGATTTTCAGCTATCTGAGGAATTAGATGAGCAATTTGAACTTGAAAGGCTTGGAACTTGACATGGTGATCCCTTGAAGCATATGATGGAGGTATGAGGACAACTTGGAGCATTGGAAATCCATCTTGACTTGAGAATGGCAAAACCCTAGTTTGGATTGGTTGCTTAGGAGAGGCTTTGTTTGGTCAACCCTTGTGAAATCTTTGAGAATTGAGATGTGAATTGTCTTGAGAAGTAGGAGGGAAAATTTTGGGGTATAACAGGACAGAATTTCGAATCACTGGTTGTATGATCTATTTTGTCACCTTTTCCAGATAGAGTATCCTGGTTAAAGAAAGACTTCCAGACTGTCTTTGTTTAAGTTCCAGAGCGCTTTGGGGATTCAGTCTAGTGTTTACGTTGTCTTCTTACCACATTTTGGTTAGAAATAGTTTTTGTTGTTTATTCGGGGTTTATGGTTTACTATCTTTAGAAAGTTGGTGTCATTCCCTTGTTTTTGCTAACTCCTCTGTGAAGAGATAATTCACTTTATATCTAGAGATTGTTGATGTTATTCCCATTCCCTAGTGGAGTCACGATTACTTGTCTCCCATAAGATTGAGCTTCTTTCCCCAATAGCTCTTCTTTTTGGATGAGTTGTCTTTCTTAGCGTGTCTTTATCATCCTTGCTTCCCCAGCGGCATTCCGTGCCCCTATGAAGATCATCATATTACATTAAATAACCGTTACGAATTGCATAATATCTTAGGGCCAAAAATAGGGCTCATATTATATTTAAGTACCTTCTATCCCGTCGAGGAGAAGGTTCCCTTCTTATCTCCGGATAGAAGACACTTAAATAAGGGCAAACCAAATCTCTCTCTCTCTCTCTCTCTCTCTCTCTCTCTCTCTCTTATCTTTAGGGTTTTTCCTTTGGGAGATCACCAAGCACCTTGTGGAAGTGATTATTGATTGTGTGTGATGATTTATATTTGACTAACCATGATGTGTATACTTTTCTCTCTAAATGTTGTAGGTGAATGGGGCACAAGTTCCTTAGAGAGGTGATAGGTCCATGAGTGTATTTCCATGCCTTCTCTCATCAATTCTCAAGATTTTAAAAGTACTGTCTATCATTGAAGACTTCTCTTATCATCAATCGTGCTCTCTTATCTTGAATGTATGCTTCATGCTTGAAAGAGATCATCAAATTCAAAGAATTCCCCATCCTATGGCCATCTATCTTAAAACCAGGGTTTTGGACTTCTGAGGACCATATCTTGATGTTTGTGTGAAGTTTGTGGATGAATTAAAAGCCACTTTATTCTTAATAGGACTTCCAATTGACTACTCTTGGATCCAAGAAGTTTAATTGATGAAAAAATTGTTTTAGAAGTCTATGATTGCCCATCCTCTAGATTGATGCTTCATATATCTTATATGACGTCAAAGGATCATAACTTGGTCATATCTTGTCTCCTTGAGCTCATTTTTCTTTCACAATGAACCTAAGGATATCTAATACAACTTATTTCAATTGGTGAGAAAATAAAATTCTTGGAAACTTGTCTATGAGGTCAAAAGAGCACAAGTCCTTGATGAATTCCTCAATTTTTGGTCAATCAACTTCAAATGAATATATCTTGATAATCATTTATCATTTTGAGGTCATTCTTTTTGCACAAAAATATTGAGGATGTGAACGTCATCTCCATATAAGCCTTGAAGATTGGAAGTGTTTCAAACTTTCTTGTAGAAGTTAAAAGATTATAGGTCATTTCACAAATTTTCATCAAATTCACAAGATCATAACTTTCTCAATTTTTGGAATTTTTGAGTGATTATTTTTGCAAAATGTTCCTTGGGAGGTCTACTTCATATCATCTTTGAAAATCAAGATCAAAGTTTGAGTGGAAGGTCATGTTTAAAGAAGAAACACTATAGGTCATTTTTAGAAAGTGGCATGCTTGACCAAGGCCTGGCCAGAAAAAATCAATGATTTTGCAAGAATCCTAAAGGCTCAATCTCTCAACTTAATAATCGATTTGATTTGATTCTTTTTGCATTTTGTTCTACTCTTTGAATACTTCATTTGACTCAAGAAAAATCAAGAAGCGCACGAGGGAATTGAATTTGGCGTCAGTTCAAAGTTTGAGCCAAAACCTGTTTTACACTCACCATCAGTTTGTGCATTTGCGCGTGTAGCTTTATTTTAAACCAAATTAAGCCTTGATTTCGTGACTAATTATGATTAGGAACTTCCCAGGGTTAATTAGGACATCAATACGCAAAGAATGATTGAGTTTTGATGCACATGAAGTCACACTTTCTTCATGAACACGGGTGCGCACGATTTCGCTCCAAATTGCATCATTCACCCTCCCTTTTGATTCCATTCACTTCTCCTATAAATAAGGGACACATTCCACTCATTTCCCCAAGCTTGAAGAGCCAGAAAATCGCTTCTAAACTCACACCAAACCTCATATTTTTGAGATTTTGTTTTCACTTTAGACCACTTCCAGTTTGAAATTAACCCTTGATTCTTCTTCCTTGAGCCTCACTGAAGCTAACAGAACAAGAATCGTGTCTTGAAGCCTCCTAAATCGTGCTATCCAAGTTCAGTTTTAGAGCTCTAAAAGTGAACTTCGTTTAGGTAAAAATCTCCATCAAATCTTGCAAAATAAAACAACATTGCACTCTCCTCATCTCTTTGATCCTTGTGATCTTCACCATTTGCATTTTCATCAAGTATTGACTGAGAATTTCTAGAAACAGGTGCTCGTTATTATTTTTATTTTTTTTTCAAAATTGTTCATGATAGAGGTGAAATAAATCTTTCGCGAGGGTACCATTAGAATCGTCCTGAAGAGACGAAGCGAATGGCACCGGTCTGAAGAATTTATTTCACAGTTTGAGAATCTAGCATGGATGATGGATGGAGGTTGAACATGACCTACGTGTCTGTCTTCAACCAATGAAGGCTTGATATGTAATTTTTTTAAATTCAATTCGGTGTGTTTGCTTCACCGCACGAGCGTCCCTAGAGCCATTGGATTTAATTACTTTTGTGAGTCCGACTCCATCCAACGCGTGACATTAATTTTGATTTTATTTTTTAAAGTTTAATTTAATTGGTGATCCGATGTGATTTCCAAAGAGGTCGATATCAAGCACAGTGCGTTTGATCCATTGGATTAGCTTACTAACGCGTTTTGACTATGATCAAATGGTCCACATTTTTTTCTACTTTATTTTATTTTCTGATTTTTTATTTTAAATGTTCCAAACTTCAAAAAATCATATAAAATTCATTTCTAGCCCAAAAATTATGAAAAGATTCACAAAAATATTTTGAAATATTATCTTTCTGAATTTTATTTATTCATAATTTTATTTTTAGATTTGATATTTTTTATGATTTTTATCTTTTATTTGATGTTTTTAATTGTTTTAAAATACTTTTTGACCTTTAAAAAATTCCAAAAAATTATGGAAGGATCCAATGGTCATTTGACTAATATTGGTGACCTCATTTTATTTTTATTTCTGATTTAACTATTTTTTGCTATTTTTTGTTTGTTTCATCAATTTCTTTTTATTTTAAAAATAGTTTTTGACTTTTAAAAATTCTAAAAAAAATTGTCAACGCTTGTTGACCTCTGTTTGACTTTGGGTAATTTTCTTGGAATTTATTTTGATGAAAAAAAATACTATTTATGTATTTCGTCAATAATGTCCAATTAAATAAACTAATTTCAAATTTACTTTTAATTCTTTTACTAGATTTTTTATTTTCAATTTATTTTGCTGACTTTTGAATTTAATTTGCAGTCACAAATTTCCACAACTTCAATGAAATTTGGCTGTTGATAGGTCTCTTGACCAAATCCACCAAGAAAGTTGATTGATTTTGACGAAATTAGACCGAATAAAATTCATCTGATGCAAAATAAATTTGAAATGTTTTCTTCTTCTCCATCTTATTTTTCTTTTTTCCCGATTCGGAAAAAATGATCAATTGGTGGCATAAACTTTAATGTTCAAACATAAGCCCCAAAAGATGACTTGAGCTTTGATCTTGGTTCAACACTTGTGGCGCTTGTCATGTGGCCTCGTTGATTTCTAATCAAGCTTCTCGCAAGTTTCCACTAACCTTGTCCATTTGAAATTCTCAGTCATCTTTGATCAAGTGATATGATAATTCTAAAACCGGTGATATACTTGACAAAAAACAATTGAAACTTGTCGTGTGGTCGCGTTGATTCTATCAAGCTTCTGGCAAGTCTTCATGCGTAAGTTTCAAGATGGTCACCTTGCTGACGACTAACAATTAACAATTCGATGATATACTTGACAAGTCTCAAGATGGTCATCTTGCTAACCTTTAATTAATTGTCCTTTATTTTCACTCTTTACTTTCCACGTTTACTCTTATGCTCTTTATTTTTATGCACCTTTATCTTTTAGCATTTACATTTCATGTTATTTTTCCTTTGCTCATTTGAGCATTTTACTTTCTTGTTATTTTTAATTTACTCACTTGAGCTTTATATTTCATTTTTAAAATACCTAATAATTCAACTTAGACATAAAAAAACTTATAATTGGACTTGGTTATTATACTTGTGCTTGGAGCGTGATCTTTGGACTTAGGATTAGGACCTTTACCTCGGCTTGGAGATTTTTGTGCCCTTGGTGTTATTCTGTCTTGACTAGTTATCGTCTTTGTATGCAGGTTATTTCGTTATACTCGATTAAGAGTGGATTTTCTCAAAATACAATTGTTACTCTGCCTGTTTTTCTTAAGACACGAGAGTTCATCTGAGGCATTGACTTATTTGAAGCTTGGTTTTTTTTTGTCTGGCTATTTGTTGTTTATGTGGTAATCCAAAGGATGGGATATGGTATTGGCTCTTGATGTCAAGTACTAGTCTTCTCACCCGGTTAGAACTTTCTTTACCCTTTACCTTTTACTTTATGTATATAGGTTAGCCTCTTCATCTCCTCCCCATTCTTTAATTTTCAAAATCTTCCCTATTTTTTCAAAGGATTCTTGTTTTCAAAACTCGAACCGCTTTCATAAAAAACTTGGACTTAGGTCCATGAATTTTCAAACTTCTTTTCTTAATAAACTTTCAATTCATTTAACAATACCTTGACTTTTCCTTTCATAAGACTAAAACAACACTAACCTCACAAACCTTTTTTGAGCTCTTTGTAGCTTTTCTAAACTAATAGTTTTTTTAATCAACCAACACACAATTTTGGTCTTTTTTAGCCGAACTACTTGTTTTGATTTCAACATTGCACATTGTTGGTATGTAGACCTGGAACTCATTGGAAGTTCTATCAAACCAAAAATTATAAAAGATACTTCTTTTCTCCCCCCACCATCCATTTTGTACATACTCTTTTTTAGCACATATATACAAATTTTCAAAAAAGGTTCCTGCGGAGTACCGTAGATGCTTTGGGTGCCTAACACCTTCCTTTTGAATAACCAACCCCCGGTCCTAAATCTCTGATCTTTTTAGGATTTTATTCGCTCTTTTTCCTAAGTCAAAAGCGCTGCCTAAGGAGGCCCTTAGGCATCACTTTTTTTAGTCAAAAAAGCTGCATATTATTTACTTTAGGCGACACTTTTTTTCAAAAGCGCTGCCTAAAGGTCACCTTAGACAGCGCTTTCTTAGTCAAAAGTGTTGTCTAAAGTGGCCTTTAGGCAGCGCTTTTGAAAAAAAGTGCTGCCTAAAGTAAACAATTTTTTTTTATATATTTGATATATTTTTCCTGTAATTCCATAAACCTGTAATTCCATTACAAATATTATATTATCGTTATTGGCCTTTAATTTATTTTAACAAACAAGTATTTATAAACATAGGCATTATAATCAAAAATATGTACACCATTATAAACAAACAATCCAAATTATATACACCATTAATCAAAAATATATACGCATCATTATATTATAGTTCAATATACACATAAACCATTTGTTACAACATAACCAAAATCAACCCTAACATATAACCTAATTTTTCTTAACACTTTTCAACTACGAATACCTTATATGATTCTTTGCTCAATAAAATATTCACACAATTCCTCCTTGATTTCTTCCAACTTATTTTTCGTGTAATGAGCACACTTGTATTCATCAAAGTACTACATAACAAAAACATAATATGCACGATTTAGTTAAAAGTAATAAATTATAAGCAAAATCCGATAAATAATAAAATAAATCCTAAATTATAAATCTAGATCGTGATTGGAATCTCTATTTGATTCAACTGAATGATTTCTCTCATAAACCTCAAAACGAAGTATCCACAATCTATATCGTTTTGTTGTTAAACACACTACATAGAAAAACAAATAAGAATATATATAGTTGTCTTGTGTTATCAAGTAGCATAACTATTTTATAAGAAAAATTGTGGAAATTAATATACCTGCACTTTGATCCAAGTAATGTTGCTTGATTTAGACCGTGGTACCCGAGCTTCTCTTTGACATCGGAATACTTGTATTGCTCTAACAAAATAAAAACATATATTTAGAACAATGTCACAGAAATAATTAAATATATAAATACACATGAATATTTACAACAATCTCACTTACGTATCAATGATTAACATCATTTCCAGATAATTTGTCCAATCACCATCTACCGAATTCAGATAATAGACCACTTCTTTTATAGGATCCACAACAACCAACAACCAGTGACGTCTATAAACTAAAATAAAAGTTTAGATGGAAATTTTCTCTATAAATTAAAACAAAAGTTTAGAATAAAGATCTAACCCTGTAGGAATAATATTATACGCCCAAAGATACAAGTTTTCTATATTGCTGGCGATGAATCTCTCGACTAAGTGCTCTCTTACTGAATCAAGATCATCAACAATAGACCGTTGGTTGACACAGGAGAAAGACACAAAATGGAATCTGTTTGATAATTGATTTTTGCGCATCAATTTGTCATACAAGAACCTTAAATAAAAACATAATAAACATTAGACTATTTTCATTGAAATGTGTAAATAAATTTTTCAGCTAATTAAATAATAGATTGATCGCATTACCGGATGTATATGTTTACAATACCGACGCCTAATTCTTGATGCAAGAAAATTTGATCCATGTCCTCTTTTGCAATTGTTTCGGTGCTAGAAAAACCAAAGATACCTTCCTCCATATCCAATTGACGAATAACATCATTCATCAAATATGATGTTCCCACTAGTGTTTCAAGACACATCCGGAATCGAGGTACTATTTTTCTTGACACGTTTTTTGGAAGATCTCTTTTTTTGCTGGGTACGCTACTAATTTTTTGGGTCACTTGTTGTGACTCTTGAGAAGGTACCTAAAAATCATATAACTTAGGTAAATTATAAAATCATGCAGTTTTTGAATTCGAATCATAGAATTATATTAACACTTTCAATGTACCTCTTTTTGCGATGCAACAAACTCGTTGTGTCGTGAAATCTCTTTATCCTTAGGCGTGGGTTTTGTAGGAGTCTAAAATTATCATATAAAAAAAAGTAACGTAACGGTTTAGAATTGACATTTGAATACTTAAAGATTCATAATGTTTTTCAACATACCTGGTCATCTATGATAATGAGGCCTGAGAACCATGCAACAAATGATCTGATTGCATCTTGCAACAAGGTTGTCTCTAAGACAATGTCAAGTATCGGTAGCAAGGCATCCAGATCTAATGCAATATCAACCGACACTTTCAGATGTCCATCAGGGAGCGCTCTATGGTGAAGTAAATCTCCCATAGTATTATGCACTTTCCCTTACCGACCATGCGATAAGTCGGTGACGACAAATATAGCTGACATGATGAAATGCCCTAAACCAATAATGAATATGACATTATTAATGTGTGTGTATATATATATATTAAATAAATTACACAAATTTAATTTCATAATTATATATATTACCTCAGGAAATTTCATTTGAAAATGACAATTGATAGTATTTTTCACACTAGTATCCTTGATCCCTGAACCTTGCCCGTATGCCTGATGTCTTTCTTTATCCTTTTCGAGCTCATAAATTTTAGCCTTTAACTTTTCCAGCTCCTGCATCACTTCTTTGTTGCTATGAACCTTCCCCTTATTCTTGATACCCAAATATGTTGGAGTCATCCCAAATCTCTTACCCGTCACACGACCGGAGTACTTGACCAGTGGTTTTCACACAGATATTTAGCAATTATTTTAGTTATTGTTTCTTTTACTTATCGAGCTTTTATTTCATTTTATCGCATTTTATGCTTTGGTTTTGTGTTTTAGTGTTTTCAGGTTCGCATGAATAAAACATGACAAATCGGGGGTAAAAGGCGTAGTGTAGAAAAGATGAGAAGTGGAAGAACTGAAGACCAACACATCCCGTGTCTGCTAGCACGGCCCATGTTGGAAGTGTGCTCAAAGCCTAGTATAAAAAACAGAGGCCTGACACTGGCACCCGTGCTGCCTGGAAAGGCCCGTGTCAGAAGGCCTGGAGCAAAAATAAAATCTTCAAAATCAAGGACCAACGTGGCCCGTGTTGCACAACACGACCCTTGTTGGTAGCGCGGACAAGGTTTTATATTTTAGGTTTTTTAGTGAATCTGAACTTTGAAGGGCACTTTGGACATTCTGCTTGGCTGGGATTTGTATGTAGACTATTTAAGTTAGTTTTTGAGTTTTAGAAAAGTACTTTTGAATTTTTGGATATCGAGAGATTACATGAGAAGAGAATCTGGAGAATTGAAGGAGAATTGGAGAAGAAGACTCTTTCATGAGCGGAAGCGATTGAGGAATCAACCAATCAAACTCTATTGTATTGTTTACCTTTATTCCTATTGTGATTTGTATGAATATTATGAGAGGCTAACCCCCAATGCTAGGGGGTGTCCCTAATTTGCTATGTTAAGAATACTGATTTCTTTGTTTTAATCAATAGTAGAGTTCTTTATGCATCAATTTTGTGATTTAGAGTAATTCGTAGTTTTGCCCTATGGGAACATAGGGTTTCACTATTTTAACACAGTAGAGCCGGACGGTCGTGTTAAGGTTTTCTAAAAAGCAATATTGTTAAGGATTTCACCTAGGACTAGGATAATCCTACAATAACCAGAATAATTCTTGATAACTAAATGCTTAACTTCTTTGCTAATTTAAATGGACATTGACATTGAGAAAGAAGGTTAAAGGTTTTTTCACTAAGGAATTGGGAAAAGATAATATTGAGAATCGGTAGTTGAGGCATATGAACTTGTTGAATAAACCAAAGAGCAAGGTTTTTACATGGCAAATTATACACTCACCCTAGCATGTTTAAGTCAAACAAGAAGTCAATTAATTTACATTTTGTCAAATTTATATTTCTGCATGGATTTTATCTAATCTACATCAAACTATTGTTTTTGTTTAATTGGTAAGTCATAATACTTAGTATTTCCTACGCAATCCTCGAGATTGATATCCTTGGGGTAAAACCCATTATTACTACATCGGTAGAAATAGTACACTTGCTATTTTTCTGATCAAGTTTTTTGCATCGTTGTCGGGGATTGCCAAAATACAAAGTTGATTACTAATCAATTGAAATTTTGTTGCTCCGCAACTAAAATTTCAATTTCTGTTATTTTTATATTTTTATTTATTCTCGCTAATAATTATCTAACTTGTTTATGCGAGGTAAGGCCTCAGCTGATTTTCCTTTTAAGGCAGAACCAGAAAGATCATTGCACGCGAGGCTCAGACGAGGTAAACGAGACAAAATGGAAATAGAAAAAGGAGAAGTAGTCATACCTGTTAGTGTTTTAAGTTGGCATCAATTTTGGTAAAACTAGGCTTTAGAAATGTCTTGATAAATGTCATGACATTCAGAGATTGAAGATAAATCCTACTGGACAAGGATGGTAAAAGTACAACTCGTAAGGAAGCTAAAGCCGAAATAGCTCGATGTCATAATGATGTTATGACATTCAGCAGACATTCGTTATGCGAATCGTTTTCCGAGATTTTTCGTGAAGTTTGTTGAGTATTTTATTTATGTTTTTCGTTATTAGAAAGCATGCTCACGTGGCTGCTAGGTTAATCTTAATTAAACCTAAATTGGTTGTTGAACAAACCATGTTTTTAGGAGAGAATTAAGTAAACCCTAGCTATCTTTATGGAAGCCCAAACGAAGATTCAGGATCGCTTCTATATAAAGAATTCAACCCTTACTCTACAGCCACGCCTGGATTCCATTGAAGACATTGAAGGCTTTCGCTTGTGTCGTTAAGGTTAGTAACAGTTGGTATTGTGTAATTCTAGTTTCTCTTGTGAGCCAAGCAACTATCAATTGATAAGTGCATTGGACTAGGATTTATTGTAAGGGTAGTTTATCACCAAAGCTTTAAAGCACGAGTGTTTGTCTCTTGATTAAAGCTTTGAAGCAAGATCAAGATATTTTATTGAAGTGTCTTCACAATTCAATTAGTCAATAGGTTGATATCACTGCGGTGATTGAGGGGAGTGAGTAGAACTCGATCTAAGTAGGACTTAGGTTGAAGTGTCATTGGGTAGGGATTAAGTGAGGAGTTGTAAACGGGTGAGTTTAACTCAATTAATACTACTAATAGTGAATTTTCCCCGGCTTGGTAGCCTCCGACGTAGGTTTGTTAGAACCGAACCGGTGAACAACTTATTGTGTTATTTATCGCTTATATTTACTGTGAATTGTCAAAGCGATGTCGACATCGTCATAACATTCTCTCGTGACATTAAGTATCCACGCCGTGAATTTCAATTGGCATCGAGCGGGCACCCCGCTTGTTAGTTGGTGAGATCTAGGATAATAGTTTTGGCGAATGGATAAAGAAGGAGGATTGGAGGTAGACCACCTATTCGATGGGTCTAATTATGAGTACCGGAAGCCTCGTATGGTTGCCTTCTTAAGATCAGATATCAAGGCTTGGAGAGCGATAAAGGATGGAAGCATCCAACCAAGGTTGAGAAAGATGAGACTACTGTCTTGAAACCCGAGGAAGAATGGAGCAAAGAGGAAGAGGAGCTTGCTGGGAATTCTAAAGCAGAATGCTTTATTTAATGGTATGATGTAAATATCTTGATCGGTTCATCAATGTGAGCTGGCCAAGGATGTGTGAGACACCCTAAAACTACCCATGAGGGACATCCAAGGTGAAGATGTCAAGACTCCGATGCTCACTACAGATTTGAAAATTTGAAGATGAAAGAAGAGGAGACTATTCATGAGTTTCACATGAATATCTTGAGATAGCCAACACCTCGTGAGCTCGGGTGAAAAGATGTCGAGGAGAAGCGGTAAGGAAAATTCTGATCCTTGCCTAAGAGATTTGCAATGAAAGTAACTACAATAGAGGAGGCACAGACATCAAGACCTTGAAGGTTGAAGAACTTGTTGGATCTCTTATGACTTTTGAGATGGGAATCGTGAGAATACCGATAAGAAGAATAAAAGCATAGCCCTTGTATCCAATATCAAGAGGAGTGCAAGAAGGGTGATGAAGAGAAGATATCCGCCATAGCTATGCTTGGAAGAGTTCAACAAGCTCATCAAGAGAATTGATCCAAGGTCAAGGTCAAATGTCAAGGACATTCCATCGACATCAACGATCTTATGACTCCAGAAGATCCGGTCAAGAAAAGGAAGTCAAAGCAGAGGAGTCCAATGTCATGAATGTGAAGGATATGGACACATTAAAGTCGAATGTCCCACCTTCTTAAGAAACAAAAGAAAGGAATGGTCACTTGGTCCGATTCAGAAGTGAGTCCGAGGAAGAAGCACTAATCTTGTCACCGCATCTTCCGAAGTTGTAATTCGATAATAACTCTAGTGATGAGGAAGTGACCTTTGAAGAACTTGCGATACTTACAAGAAACCGTGTATCGGTGGTGAAGTATGTCACCGAATGAAAACAAAAAGTCGATTGAGAAGTTGGAGGCGAAAATGTGAAGTCGAAGTGAAAAGAAGGAGAATACGACACTATAAGACATCTCAATGAAATTACAGTTGTTAAATTCCAAGCTTGATCGATGACTAAATCACAAAATGTCGACCTTTGGAAGAAAAGTTGGAAGAAATTCTTCACTTGGGCAAAATGTCGGAAACAAGCATGGTCTAGGATATGTGGTCGCAAAGGAACTTGTTAGTGACAAGAAAAGAAGAGGCCTAGGAAACCAAAGTCAAGGCAGATGTCACAACATTGGGATCAACATCGGGATCGAGAAACATGAAGAAGAAGTTTCAAAGATGGAGATGTCATCATTGTGGAAGGTTTGGACACATAAAACCCTTCTTATAGGCTACATGGATACCCTAATCGACTCCTATGTTAAGCCTAAAACATCAAAGTACCATACACTCAAAAGTGGAAGAAGAGGATCAAGCAATGATAGCTCACACTTCTCTTAGAGTGTCCGCCAAGGAAGATTGGTACTTTGACGGTGTTCTAAGCATATGACCGGAATAAAAACCCATCAATAATGTCAAACCTCATTCCACCACTTTGTTACCTTTGGAGATGGAGCTAAAGGAGAAATCAAAGGTGTTGGAAACTTAGACCGCCTCCGAGTTCCAAATCTAAGTGGAGTGGGTAAAGGCTTGATCGCTAACCTCATAAGCATAAGTCACTATGTGATATGGGATTCAAAGTTAACTTCACTAGATCCGAATGTCTTGTAATCAATGATCAACAAGAAATAGTTATGAGAGGAATCGGATCAAAAGACAACTTACATGTGGGAATCGAGAACACCAACCTCTCATCCGTATGTTCCACGCATAAAGATGAAAAGGAGGTCAAGTTGTGGCACCAAAAACTAGGACATCTGCACCTCAGAGGAATGAAAAAGATCATCTCAATGGAGGCTGTCAGAGGGATACCAAGACTTCACATTAATGAAGGAAGGGTGTGTGGTGAGTGCCAGGTTGGAAATCAAACCGTAATGTCACACCCAATGTCTAGACATCGCACCACATCTAAAGTAATCGAGGCTGACATGGACTTGATGGGCCTATGCAGTTGAAAGCCTTAGTGGAAAAAGATATGCCTATGTTGTTGTGGATGACTTCTCCAGATTTACCTGGATAAACTTCATCAAAGAAAAATCTGAAGTGTTTGATGTCTTTAAGGAGTTGTGCAAAAGACTTCGAGAGAGAAGGAAAGTCAGATTGTCGAATAAGAAGTGACCATGGAAAGGAATTTGAGAATAGCAAGTTTGATGAATTCTTCCTCGAAGGATCAACCATGAGTTCTCTTCTCCTATAACACCTCAACAAAATGGGGTTGTGGAAAGAAAGAATAGGACTATACAGAATCAGAGCAATGATTCATGCTAAGAAACTCCCTATTCATTTTGGGTCAAGCTATGAATACTGCTATGTTCACAACAGGTTACCTTAAGAAAGGAACTGCTCCACCTGTATGAGCTATGGAAAGGAAGAAACCAACTGTGAAATACTTTCATGTGTTTGGGAGCAAATGATATATTCCGACAGATCGTGATCAAAGGAGAAAATGGATTCTAAGAGTGATGAAGGCATTTTTAGGATACTCCACAAACAAGCAGAGCATATAGGGTATTCAACCCGTAACCCGTGTTATGATGGAGTCTATTAATGTCATTGTTGATGATCATTATCGAGCACAATGTCCCATATGATGTTGAGACATGGTTTGAGACATCACCTCAAGTACCGATAAGGAAAATGTTCCTACTCCTACTTCACCTAAAGTCAACCCGAGGAAGCAAATAAAGATCCTCAATCGAATTCAAAGATCATCCAAAGGATCTCATCATTGAGACCCAACCAAAGGTGTTGTTACAAGATCCGAGAAACTGCCTCAAACTCCCCGCGGTCAAAAATAGAGCCAAAGAATGTCAAAGAAGCTCTATGTGATGAATTTTGGATGGAGCAATGCAAGAGGAATTGAACCATTCGAGCAACATGAAGTATGAGAATTAGTTCCTAGACCGAAGGAACAAACATCATTGGCACTAAGTGGATCTACAAGAACAAGTCCGATGCGTATGGACCGTCACCGTGAATAAAGCAAGACTTGTTGCTGTGGTTACACTCAAGTGGAGGGAATTGACTTTGATGAGACCTTTGCACCTGGCTAGATCGAATCAATCAGCTTCTACTAGGAGTTGCTTGCATTCGAAATTCAAATTATTTCAGATGGATGTGAAAAGTGCCTTCCTAAATGGCTACTTAAATGAGGAAGTATATGTAGAACGACCTAAAGGCTTTGTGGATCCAAGTTATCCCGATCATGTCTACAAATTAAGGAAAGCCCTATATGGACTAAAGCAAGCCCCTAGGGCCCGGTATGAAAGGTCGACCAAGTTTCTTACACAAAGGATACAGAAAGGAGGATTGGATAAAACTCTCTTTGTCAAGAATGAAGGTGGAAAGGTTATGGTGGCTCAAATCTATGTTGATGACATAGTATTTGGAGGAATGTCGAGACAATGGTGAAACAATTTGCCAATCAAATGCAAGCGAGTTTGAAATGAGTCTCATGGGAGAGTTAACTTACTTCCTTGGATTGCAAGTCACACGATGGAAGATTCAACATTTCTTTCACAAAGCAAGTATGCAAGGAATATTGTCAAGAAGTTTGGAATGGAGAATGCCATAAAAGGACTCCTCGCTCCTACACATTTGAAGTTGACCAAGGATGCAAGTGGAGAAAAAGTTGATCAAAGTTTATATAGAAGCATGATAGGAAGCTTGTTGTACCTAACACCGCAGACCGACATTGCTTATGCAGGTAGGGTATGTGCAAGATATCAAGTCGAGCCTAAAGTAAGTCACATTAACCGGTGAAAAGAATCAAATATGTGTGTGGAACTTGCAATTATGGTATCCTATATTCCCATGGATGTGAACCAATTCTCGGATACGTGATGCCGACTGGGAGGCCGATGACAGAAAAGTACTCAAGGATGCTTCTTGGGAAACAATCTTGTTTCTTGGTTTAGCAAGAAGCAAAATGTGTGTCCCTATCCACCGTCAAGTGAATACATAGTACCGGTAGCTTGTTCTCAAATGGTCGGATGAAGCATATGTCACGAGTACAATGTCACACTGATGTCATGACATTGTACCGTGACAACTGAAAAGCATTAATATATCAAAGAATCCTATACAACAGTAGGGACTAAGCACATAGACATCGACATCACTTCATCGAGAACTTGTGGAGGAGAAGGTGATTAAATTGGATCATGTAGTCACGTAACTTCAAGTGACATTTTTACCAAGGCTCTTGATGCTAGTCAATTTGAAAACTTAAGGAGCAAACCGGCATTTGTCAAGATGAGGAATTGTAGCAATTAAGATTGCCTCCAAGAAAGGGAAGAGACCATTTATTAATTATAAGTGGGTCATTGATTATTTGCCTCTTATTTTTATAGGGTTCAAGAATGTGAAAAGACTCTCCATATAATAGCCTTTTCATTTGAAAGTATCATACCTTCTCCATCCAATGATACTCTCAACCGCTTCGTCACTCTTGGTCTCGATTCTCAACCTTCCTGAGAAATATGTCTTCCTCATCCTCCTCGACTGATGCTCATCTCCCACCATGGTCGAGATTAGGCATTTGTCGAAGCCATGGATATTGAACTGTGAAAGTCTCCCTCGCTCAATGGCAATCGACTCTGAATCAAGATGCATGTATGATCAAGGTTCATCGCTCATCGGTAAGACTATCGCCTCTTCCCCCGAGATAAGAAATAGGAAGGTACCAAGTATGTAGAAGAAGCCATTGCTAGGATAGTCACCGAATCCTAGACTAACATCACTGCTCCTCGGAATTTGCCCCTTAATCAAAGACCCGCTAGCCCTAGTTTAGCAGATGATCCAGATGTCACAAAGAATGTCATGACATCTGATGATCACGTCCAGGCAACTCATGTGAACCCTGATTCTTCTGATTTCCCTGTCAAAGCAAAGGGAGGTATTTATGGTTCTCAAGTTGAGCAAATAACCAGAACTGGAACTTCCTCAAAGAAGTATAGAGCTAAATTTGTTGGTTGTTCAAAATGCAAAAGGACACCAATGGCCAAGAAAAGGAAAGCTCCTGAACCTGCAAAGCCTGAACAAGCTTCTGATAAGGCGATGATGCCGATGTCACGACAATAAAGATGCCTCTTCACAGAGGAGAGCAACTAATTGTTGTGTTGCTTTCTTTATCTGCTTTGTATTCCATCCATTTCTGTCGTTATTTGTATTCGCTCGCTTTGTGTCTTGTATTTTTTGTCCATTTGTTCTTCTTTTTGGATGACTGTAAACATTGTCCTGACTGTGATGTATCCCTGTTATACTTGCTGGTACTTAATTACTTGCTGGTATATTATTTTTTTGTTGTTGTTGACACTTTTTGATTAAAAGGTTTGGGGACAATTGTATGGTTTCCTTTGGCCCTTTGTGGCTAAAAAGGGGGAGAAGAAATACTGTGGGAAGTATTGATTTTTGGGAAACTGTATGGGAGTTTAAACTGTATGGGAGTTTAAAAATTTGTGGGCAATTGTATGTAGGGCAATTGTGGGAATGTTGGGATTTGTGGGCAATTGTATGTAGGGCAATTGTGGGAATGTTGGGACTTGTGTATGGGTAGAATTTATCTTCTCTTAGTTCTAGTTACTTGAAGCTTAGGAAAGCTTAGGAAAACTTAGAACTAGGTTGTTAGTCTTCACGCATTTTGTACTGATAGGTCTAGTAGTTTTAGCCAAAAAGTGCCAAAGGGAGTTTGTTAGTGTTTTAAGTTGGCATCAATTTTGGTAAAACTAGGCTTTAGAAATGTCTTGATAAATGTCATGACATTCGAGATTGAAGATAAATCCCATCGGACAAGGATGGTAAAAGTACAACTCGTAATGTGGAAGCTAAAGTCAGGCCGAAATTCTAGAAATACCGATGTCATGTATGTTATGACATTCAAGCAGACATTCTGCTCAGAATCGCTTTTTCCCGAGATTTTTCGTAGTTTGTTGAGCATTTTATTTATGTTTTTCTGTTATTAGAAAGCATGCTCACGTGGCTGCTAGGTTAATCTTAATTAAACCTAAATTGGTTGTTGAACAAACCATGTTTTTAGGAGAGAATTAAGTAAACCCTAGCTATCTTTATGGAAGCCCAAAACTGAAGATTCAAGACTGCTTCTATATAAAGAATTCAACCCTTACTCTACAGCCACGCTGTCGACGCTATCGAAAAAATTCGATCACGAACAAATGAAACAATGAAGTCGCCACCTAACTTTATTTATTCTTAATGAGGAAAGGGAAAATATAGATAAAACCCACGAAATGAAAATGAAAGGAAATGGTCGTCGGGACCAAAAGATGCGGGTTCCGGAGTCGGTTATGCAAGGGGAAGGTATTAGCACCCCTCACATCCATCGTACTCGATGGGACCCATTTAGTTCTAAGCGTGTTTGTGTGTTTAAAATTAAATTTGCAATCTTCTAATTATTATGCGAAAAAAGAGAAATGAAAAGAGAAACATGTTTTAATTTTTTGAAAGTGTGCTCGCCAAGATGTTAGAATCTCGTGCCTACGATTTCCCAAGTGCGATGGAAAAGTCGAGCTACGTAGTTCTCGGTGCGAGAACATTTGTTGGTTGGTTGATTTTATTTGTAAAATAGGAGCTTAATCGTACGTGGACGATAAGACATCACTAGTGCACCGTGAGGATGGAAGATCGCGTGAGCGATGTTTGAAAATGACTTGCACGCAAGGTTTGATGAGTTAAATTGATTTTAATGCGGAGACAAGTATTGGACCATAAGCTCAACGCTAACGCCCAAGTACTCGGATGAGTGGACAGAACCATCCTAATCATCTTTTCTACCCAAAAGTTTTATTGAGAAAAGAGTGAGGTGAAACGGGGTTCACTTATTAAGATTCATTTAAGAAACCAAACGTACAATCGAGGTCGAAATAGGACTGACTACCATACGTTTGGGAAGAGAGAAGTAGAGTATTTATTTGTGAAAATATTTTTGAAAAGAATCACTCGACGTTGGATCGAGGTTTGAAAAATTATTATGAAAGTGGTGAATGAAAAGAAAAAGATATTTGGGTTATGATTAAAATTGGTATATGGACCAAAGTGCGAGAATGGAAATGAGACGGGTAATAATTATATACAAGCATAAAATAAAACGATTAAATGAATTAAAAGCCCATACAAGGTGGCTTACATAAATGATAAAGCAATTGATATTGTGTAGGTGCATGCACGAAATAAATTTAATCGACTAATTAAACAAAATTTAATCAAGTAATTAGTTTAATAAAATTAATTAGATGGGCTAATCAATTTTAAATAAGCTAATTAGATAATTAAATAATGTTTAACTATTCAATAAAAGTCTCATTGTAAGCCCAAGAGCAAGCGTGGTGTGTGCACAAGTGTGTGGCTGTTGCGACGCTTCTAAGCTTTGTCGACTCATGGTATGAAAATGGCTCGCAATCGAGTATTAGTTTGAGAAGTTTTTGGTTTGTGCACATGTGAATGAATAATTAAATGATAAAGCGATAAAATGTTTACTAATTATTACATCATGTGGGGAATGGGGGTACAAATTTACAAATGGGGATGAATAGATTTACAAGTCTATATAAATGTACAAATGAATAATAAATGATAATTTAACAAAATAAAATAAGATTAATTCTAAAATTATTACTTAGCAAATGAAAAATCCCTTTTTTAAAAAAATAGAAAATAAATTTAAATCTAAACTATTTTCTGCATTTTTATGATAAAAAAAAGAAAGTAAATAAGATACTACAATGATAGATAATATAGATAAGTAAAAAAAGAAGGTCTATCGGGGTGTAAATTGAAATTGGGACGCTGGGATTAAAGTTGTTGGGATGACCAAATTAGTAGCAAAAACAAAAAAAGAAAAGAAGTTGTGCACTAACTAATGAAACCAGCTTGGGTTTGATCTGATTAAGGCCCAAATGACCTTCTCAAAGTTAACACAAAAAACCCTAAAAGCCAAACTTGGTAAAACGGCTGCATTGCAACGTTATTACTATTATTATTTAAAAGGAAAAAAAATTAGATTAACAGAAAAAAAGAAATAAGAGTGAATCGCTCTCTCTCTGTTAATCTCACGCTATCTCTGTTTCTTCTCAAACTCACGTTTGAACAAAATCAACAACAACAATATTTCTCTCATCTTTCTGATCTTTATCGCTCTCGCCGGTTTTAGTTCATCGATTTCTCTGTATCTTCAATCGGGAAACTCTCGCTTTCACCTTTGTAACTTGTTTCCATGACCTTAACCTCACATTTATATTCGCAACAAACAGAATCAAGAACAACAAAAATCCCTAATTCCCAATCAAACCGAAATGCCCCAAGTTCATCAACAGAAACTAGAATACAAAACACACATGATAAAGCATCAATTTCAACAATAAATCAAGATTCATGGTGGATCTACTGCAAAAAAAGGTAAACCTTCTAATCTCTCTTCTCCGACTCTGAATCTTCTTTACTGCGTGAATCTACTGCTGGTTTGTGCTATTGTTTTTGGAGATTGGTATGGTGCGTGAGGGTTCGTGAAGAGGATGACAGTGAGAAACAGGGCACAGTTTATGCAGCAGTGAAAGTTGTTGTTAAACAAGTTGGAGCATGATTTTAGGGTGATTTTCGGATGGAATGGTGTTTATATTATGGTTTCTGTAGATTTGAATGAACTGCAATGATCTGCAATGATGGGTTTGAAGGGTTAAAGGTGAGGTGAAGATGGTTGAGGCGTATAGAACCATTCCCCCGGTTTTGGGTGTAAGACTGTTGTTATATAGAGGAATGAAGTGAGGGTAAGAATGGTATTTGGATGGAGAAGCTTGGGGAGGAAGGGTTGAGGTACAAAATTGTGAGCTGTTAAATTGGAGCGGCAGGGAGAAGTAGTGGAGAGGGGTAAAATTTTGTTTTGCAGGTTTGTACAATTTAAGCTGTTTGTACTGATTTGTTTGTTGTAATTTTTCTGTAGGTATGTACAATAACAAGAAGTGGTGGAATTGATAATGGAAGGGGACACGATCATGATGGTTGGAGTTGTAAATTATTATTTTGTTTGAATTTTCTGTGTTGCAGGTAGTACAAGATGGTGGGAGGGAGGAGAAGTAGTGGAAACGGTCTGTACGATTGGTTGGACAAGAGATGGTGGAGGCAAGAGGATGGAAGGAGAGAAGGTTGGTGTAGTAACTATAAAAAAAACATGTGTACCATTTGAAATATTAATAATTCTATTATTACCAAAACTTGTTATTATTATTATTTGGACAAATTCAAAAAATAAATCTAAAGGTGATGGTAATGAACAAAAACAAATTGTTTCTATCAAAAATCTGAAAGCAAAGTGAATTACCTTAAATTAAATTGGAAACTAAGCTTTAATGAAATATGTACTTACACAATTTTTTTTAAAAAATGTAAATTTAAATATGGAAAAAATGTTATAGCAATGCAAAAATGATAATAGAATGCAAGATTCAATTTTTAAAAAAATGCAATATGCTGATGCGATAATTATGATATGCAAATCGTTGCAAAATTTTACGGGCGAAATTTAGGGTGTGACACACGCCTCTGGATTCCATTGAAGACATTGAAGGCTTTTGTTTGTGTACTGTTAAGGTTAGTAACAGTTGGTATTGTGTAATTCTAGTTTCTCTTGTGAGCCAAGCAACTATCAATTGATAAGTGCATTGGACTAGGATTTATTGTAAGGGTAGTTTATCACTCAAAGCTTTAAAGCACGAGTGTTTGTCTCTTGATTAAAGCTTTGAAGCAAGATCAAGATATTTTATTTAAGTGTGTCTTCACAATTCAATTAGTCAATAGGTTGATATCACTGCGGTGATTGAGGGGGGAGTGAGTAGGAACTCAGATCTAAGTAGGACTTAGGTTGAAGTGTCATTGGGTAGGGATTAAGTGAGGAGTTGTAAACGGGTGAGTTTAACTCTGAATTAATACTACTAATAGTGAATTTCCTCCCTGGCTTGGTAGCCTCCAGACGTAGGTTTGTTAGAACCGAACTGGGTGAACAACTTATTGTGTTATTTACTGCTTTCTATATTTACTGTGTGAATTGTCAAAGCAGTGTCAGATACTGTGTCATAACATTCTCTGTGACATTAAGTATCTGCTGCCAGGAATTTCAATACCAAATCAACACAAAGAGGACGGAGTTTCAGTTCACTTAGAGCATTCAGATTCAGAGACAGAAACACTTTTAGAGACAATGGGTGAAAATCCACCACCACCAGAGAGACTTCTTGGTGATTATGGTGGCACAAATGCACTGGGTGGCAAGTTGACAATTGTAAACCATCCAGTGAATGTCCCCTATTTTCAACTGAATCCGAGCATAATCAATCAGCTTGAGAGAAGTTCTTTCATCGGAAAGGTCAATGAAGATGCCAACAAACACTTGTAGATATTTTTGACAATGAGTACCACGTTTAAGATCTACGGGCATACGGACGAAGCAAAGAAACTGAGAATGTTTCCGTTTACCCTGTCTGAAGATCCTGAAGAGTGGTTTTACTCACTACCTGCTGCTAGTATTTCTACTTGGGAAGAGATGGAGAAAATTTTTCTTGATGAGTATTTCCCTGCTTCTGTTTATATTTGCAAAAGATATGAAATTGTGAATTTTAAGCAAAAACAAGGAGAGTCACACTGTGATGCCTATAAGAGGTTCAAGAGATTGTTGGTAGCTTGTCCCACTCACAACATGGACCAAAATAAACAAGTGCATATGTTTGTGAATGGCCTCAGAATAAAGGCAAAACAACTTATTGACACAGCTGTTGGTGGCTCATTCAACTTTACAACAGCCAATGGTATTAAGAAGATCATTGAAGCCATTGTTGCAAATGAGCATTTGGAAATGTATGACAGGGTTACAAGCAAACCAGAGGGAGTGATTGATTTGAAGTTGGAAGTAAACAGACAACTCAAAATCGAAGAGGCGATTGCTGCAGAAGTGGAGAAAAAGCTCAAGGCTATGAACATGGGAACTCAACAGGTAGCATAGGTTAAAAATGAGGTTTGTGACATTTGTAGTGGAACACACATGACTCTGAAATGTCTTTCAACTCCAAAACAAATTGAGGAGATAAAATTCTTGAAGCAGAATAATCCTTATTCTAACACCTATAATCCTGGGTGGAAGAATCATCCGAATTTTTCCTAGAAATATCAGCAGCATCAAACTCCTGAAAAGACAGAATGGGAGGTAGCTATTCTAAAGATGGATTCCCATACTTCCCAATTCCAAGAAGAAACAAGAAGCAATCATAGAAACACCACAGTTGCAATTAAAAATCTGGAGGTTCAAATGGGGCAGATTGCACAGCAAGTAGCTCTACAAGCACAAGGCAATCAGAAGAATCATGAGAATGTGAATGCTGTCACAACAAGGATTGAAAAAGTTTCTAAAGAAAGAGAAGATTAGGTAAAAGTTGATGATAATCTTATAGAAGTGGATTTAGAAATGAGAGAGAACAAGAAAAAGCAGGAAGAAGTGGCACTACCTGTGAAGCCAGTTGAAGAAAAGATTAAACATAAGATCAGACTTCCATATCCCTCTAGAGTGGAAAAGAAGGACACAAAAGAGAAAGAGTTTGATAAATTTGTCAAATTGTTCAAAACGTTGGAGATCAACATACCTTTCTTTGAAGCGCTTGAGAAAATGCCTCTGTATCAAAAATTCATGAAGGAGGTGCTGTCAAAAAAGAGGCCAACAGATGATGAACAGGTACCTGTTAATGAAAAGTTGTGTGCAATAATGCCTGAGAGAAGAATACCTATCAAGCTGAAGGATCCTGGATCAGTGGAAATCCTGTTCCCAATAAAAGACAGGAAATTCAAAAGGGTTTTAATTGATTCTGGTTCTAGTGTGAGTTTGATGCCTTTGTCTATTTTCAAAAAGGTTGGTATTGAAAAGATAAGCGGAGGAGGAACAAAATTGAAATTTACTAATCACACCATCAAGAAATCATACGGGATAGTTGAAGATGTATTGGTGGAAATTGAAATTTTTTCCTTTCCAATTGACTTCCAGATCATGGATATCCCTGAATATGAGGAGACTCCAATCATTCTTGGTCGACCATTCTTACTGACTAGTCGGTGCAATTTTGACATCGAGACAGGTAATCTAACATTAAAATTTTTTGATGAAAAGATAACCTTGCAGGTGTTAGAGATCAATAAGCAAGGTGAAGGTGGAAAGAATAAATCTTCCGTTGGGATGGTAAAAGTAGAGGGAGAGAACAAAATGGTGAAGTCTCTCCCAGAAGAAGTCTCAGGCATAATATCTAAGGTTGCAGCCATAACAACTCCCAAGTTCACTAAAGTTGTCAAGAAGAGAAAGAAGCAGGTATGCAAAGGTGAGAAGATGGAAGTTGGAAAAAAAAAACAGGAATCACACAGTGGATAATGCTTTTTATCTAGTTGAGTTTTGGGTCGTGGAAAGTACAAGCAACAAGGTGTGGAGGAGAAAGTACCCCCCATAAAGGGATGACCCGTCGAGCCATGCGACGCTAAACGAAGCGCTTCATGGGAGGCAACCCACGCTTTTAATAACTTAGTTTCTATTTTGTTTTGTTTAGTTTGCAGATAATAAAAAGGGAGTCTTACTTGCGAAAGCTAGGAGGCAGCAGCTGATGCTGCATTACCGTCTATGAGTCACCTTTCTTGAGCTTGGTCTGAAACATTGAGGCCAATGTCTAGTTCAAGTTTGGGGGAGGTTTTTACTGCTTTGTTTTTATTTGTTTACTTGTAAGGTTGATGTCAATTGCTGTGTAAGTCCACAAGTAGAACTTCTCCCGAAGTTTAACCGAAAATTTTGTTTTGTTTTGCACAAGAGCATGTATTTCAATGAGATTGGGAATAATACTGTGTGATATGTAGGGATGATTGTTTGAAGGTAGGAAATTCAGAATAATGTGACATTGATATGATTCCAACGTGTAGATTCGTACCATAGTGCTTAAAGTCTGCGAAGTACTCCATGAGTAGTTTATCTATACAGTCTAGCATAATTTAGATTCACATGTAGGTATGATTAGTTGAGAAGCAAATAAAAATGACATCAGATGATGGAAAGGCAGTAAAAGGCAACTGGCCCGCTAAGTTGGGTAGCCCTCACCAGGTTATTCAGCCCAAATGAGGTTGATCCCCAAACGTCTAGGGATGGCAACGGGGCGGGTCGGGGGCGGGTTTAAGCACACCCAGACCCGCACCCGTCTCCCAGATCCAGACCCGCACCCGCACCCGTTCGGGGCTAAAATTTGTTCACCCGCCCCCACCCCCAACAAGAAACGGGTTCACCCGCACCCGCCCGAATAAATTTTTTATTTTATTTTTAAATTTATATTTTTTTCAATAAAGTTAAAAATAAATAATTAAACTAAATACTTAATTATTTTAATAGTATTTTTCAAGTTTGATAGTTTCATTTAAATTTTATTTTCAAAAAAATAAATAATAATTCTAATAAACATAATATTATAACATTAAAAAGTATAAAAAGTGTAAATAAGTAATAAAACTATTAAAAACAAATAAAATAAAATAAGTTTTGTTGGCGGGTGCGGGTGCGGGGCGGGTATTACCATCACCCGCCCCCGCACCCGCACCCGTAAATAAAAAACGGGTTTTACCCGCATCCGCACCCAGTTAAACCGGGTTTTCCCCGCTAATTTTGGGGCGGGGGCGGGCGGGCCCCAGCGGGGGCGGGCGGGCCCCAGCGGGGCCGGGTTTATTTGCCATGCCTACAAACGTCGTCCAGATAAAGGACAATAAATAACCAAAAGGTTTGAAACTTTCATCGGTAATAAAAAGTAGCAAATGTTGCTCATTTGGTGCCCGAATAAGTGAAGTTCTTGGCTAGTCATGTGCATGTGATCATTATCATAATTCTTAGCGCCTTGATCTGATTGTGCGAATGAAAGAGGAGGAAAAGCGAGAAGAGAAAACTTAAGTGTGAAGCATAGTTGGAGAGGTATCTTCGTGTCATGTGAATGTCGGGCGCACTATTTTCTGAGCAATATGAACCGAGCTCTTGCATATGAGTACCGATCTGCTTTGACTTTCATGAGTTCTTGTAATCGTCGCTTGAGGTCAAGCAACAGTTTAAGTTTGGGGGAGTTTGACCAGTGGTTTTCACACAGTTATTGTTTATTTTACTTATCGAGCTTTTATTTCATTTTATTTCATTTTATGTTTTGGTTTTGTGTTTTAGTGTTTTCAGGTTCGCGTGAATAAAACATGACAAATCGGGGGGCAGAAAAGGCAGAAGTGCAGAAAAAGATGAGAAGTGGAAGAACTGAAGACCAACACGGCCCGTGTTGGAAGTGTTCTCAAAGCCTAGTACAAAATACAGAGGCCTAACATTGGAACTCGTGCTACCTGGCACGGCCCGTGCCAGGAGGCCTGGAGCAAAAATAAAATCTTCAAAATCAGGGACCAACACGGCCCGTGTTGGTAGCGCGGACAAAGTTTTATATTTTAGGTTTTTTTAGTGAATCTGAACTTTGAAGGGAACTTTGGACATTCTACTTGGCTGGGATTTGTATGTAGACTATTTAAGTTAGTTTTTAAGTTTTAGAAAAGGACTTTTGAATTTTTGGATATCGAGAGATTACACGAGAAGAGAAGCTGGAGCATTCAAGGAGAATTGGAGAAGAAGACTCTTTCATGAGCGGAAGCGATTGAGGAATCAACCCATCCAACTCTATTGTAATGTTTACCTTTATTCCTATTGTGATTTGTACGAATATTATGAAAGGCTAAACCCCCCAATGCTAGGGGGTGTCCCTAGTTTGCTATGTTAAGAATACTGATTTCCTTGTTTTAATCAACAGTAGAATTCTTTATTCATCAATTTTGTGATTTAGAGTAATTCGTAGTTTTGACCTATGTGAATATAGGGTTTCACTATTTTAACATAGTAGAGTTGGACGGTCGTGTTAAGGTTTTCTAAAAAGCAATATCGTTAAGGATTTCACCTAGGACTAGGCTAATCCTACAATAACCAGAAAAATTCTTGATAACTAAATGCTTAACTTCTTTGCTAATTTAAATGGACAAAAACATTGGGAAAGAATGTTAAAGGTTTTTCACGAGGATAATATAGAATCGGTAGTTGAGGCATATGAACTTGTTGAATAGACTAAAGAACAAGGTATTTTGGCATGGTAAGTAAGTCAATTAATTTACATTTTGTCAAATTTATATTTCTGCAAGGATTTTATCAAATCAACATCAAACTATTGTTTTTGTTCAATTGGTAAGTCATCATACTTAGTATTTCCTACGCAATCCTCGAGATCGATATCCTCGGGGTAAAACTCATTATTACTACATCGGTAGAAATAGTACACTTGCTATTTTTTTAATCAGTACTCAGGAACATTTAACACCCGACTAAGTAAGCTCCTGGAATCATGGTCTTTGCCTAGAGTTAAAGATTGGGATAGACTCTCCTGAAATTCTTATGCATATCGAAATTAGTGGTGATTAAGAAGCATGAATTATTTTTATTAGTTAAAGGAATAACAATATACTTACACATTTCTGATAAACTTCTTGCACATATTCCTTAACAATTTCATCCTTGCCAACACGAGCAACCCGCCACAAAACATGCTCCGGAAGAGATGTTTCTTGGCTTTTTCCTCATCCAACTACACGTCAAGAGAAATAAAGTAGTATTAAGATCAAGAATATAATACATGAGAAATAATAACATCAATTATATCATAGCATTTAACAAGTACTTGATATTCTTTGTTGTAAGCGTATATATCCCGTATGCCCCTTTTTGTATGGATACGACGGACTTGATGCTCTTTCGATATTTACCGCACTCACAACCTGAAATTTTTTTGTCTCTTCTTTTGGATTTAAAACTATTCCATTCTTCAGGTGAGACAAATTCGGCATACGTTTTTGGATATTCTCCATCAACATAATTTCCATCGGCATCCTTAAGGTACTTTCTTGTTAAAATGTTCGAAATCCCCTATGTCTTTTTCCGGCCAGTTGAAGACAACAGGTCTCTCGTTTATCCTCAATGTTAAAAGACCTCTACAAAAAAACATACATTGAGTGCGTTAGTAATTTAAAGAAATATTCGTCAACAAAAACAAAAAACATCACTTATGGTACCTTTATCTCACTCCAAATTTTTTCCTTAGCGGGTTTCACCGCTTTATCACTCCATCGGTCAAGAGTGATTGGAACCTCTCTCCATGCAAGGGAACCAATATAACTTGTCAACTTTGAACCGTTGGGCTCAATTAATTGGTTATCTTGATTCCAATGTACGTCATACTTTACTTCTCTATCTCTGTCACGAATGATTGACTTCCTGATGGTTATTCCTCGTCTAATATCCTTCTCCGCATCTTTAATTGTTTCATTTCCATCATTATGTTGAACTGTGGCATTTAGAAAACACAATGTAAAAACACAAACATATTCAGAAAATTCAAATAGTATTGAATGAATAAACACAATATAATAACATAAATACAAGTACCATCATCATTATTAGAAGCTTTATGTGGTGGGTTGTTCTTGTTACTAGCCATGTGATCTGTAATAAAGTGACCGTTAGAAAATTAATGTATAAAAACAATATAAAAACATAAACACAATATAAATACATAAACACAATATAAAAACATACCCACAATTACCTTTTCACTAACGTCTCTTTCTTTTCTTGGTTTGAGTATGAATTACTTGCCTCTTAACAACGCAGAATGATGGGTTGTTCCAAATTCCCTCATTATGATCCTTCCTAATATATGATTCATCCGCTATAATATTCTCATCTTGATCATTTCTTCTATATGACTCATTCTCAACATCAATATCACTTTGATCTACACTTTTATCGTCAATCACTTTGTTAGATAAAAGCACTATAGACCATTTCGTACTTTTCGGATCAGTGACTTAGAAAACTTGTTTAACTTGAGAGGATAGAATAAATGGATCATCTTTGTACCCCACCCTATTAAGATCCACTTGTAAAAATCCCGATTTATCCATTCGTATGCCACCATTATGTACCCAATTGCAACCAAAGATAGGAATCTGACACTTCTCATAATCAAACATCCAAATGTGCCAGATAACCCCAAAATATGACAAATTTGCATATTCGGGGTTTAAGTCTTTCATACTGGAAATGTGCATTGCTTCAGCTACTAGGGTGACACCACTATTTTGCATAGTACTTTTATCATCTTGTTCTTTGATATAAAATGTGTATCCGTTAATTGCATATGCACTATAAATATGAATCAATACTTGAATAAATATGATCCTTAAACCATTGTATAAAACTATGATTATGTTCTAGTACTATCCAACTTTCATTTCTATTCAGATTTAAACCCCGGAGTTCATGCTTGTACATTTCAACATACGGCTCAACCTCATTGTCATTATGCAGAACTTACAAATGTACTTGATCCTGTTCATCCCTTGACATTGTGACAATGTTATTTCTAATTAACTTTTTTCCTTCCTTTCATTCAAAAATATGAGATTTGGGTAGTCCAACGGATTGAACATTGGACAAATATTTAGTACAAAACTCAACTACTTCTTCAACAATGTATCGTTAAACAATACAACCCTCTGGCCTACTTTGATTTTTCGCGTACCCTTTTAATATTTCCATATAACGCTCAACAGGATACATCCATCTCATATAAGCTGGTCCACACAGTTGTGTCTCTTTCACAAGATGAACAACAAGATGTACCATTATATCAAAAAATGATGGAGGGAAATACATTTCAAGCTCACACAAAGTAATAACTATTTCTTTTTGCAATACTGGTAAGATCTTAGGATCGATCATCTTACTACAAATTTACTTGAAGAAAAAACACAATTTAGTTATGGCGCTTCTTACTTTATCTGGAAAATAGAACGTATGCCTATTGGTAGAAAATGCTCCATTATAACATGACAATCACGTGTCTTTAAACTCTTTAACTTCAAGTCTTTCATGGTCACAAATATTCTAATGTCTGAGGAGTAACCTTCTGGAACTTTAACTTCACTCAGAAACTTACACAATATTTTTTCTCCTTTCTAGATAGAGTATAAGAAGCGGGTGGTAAATATGTCCGTCTTCCTTTCTTCACGGGTCCTAATTCAGTTCTTATTCCCATCTCTACCATGTCCTCCCTTAATTTAAGACCATCCTTAGACTTTCTTTTTATATTAAGCAACGTACCAATAACACTTTCAAATACATTTTTTTCAATATGCATAACATCAAGAAATGGTCTTACGTACAAAGGTTTTCAATATGGCAATTCAAAAAAATCGACCTCTTCTTCCACCCACCCTCTGACAACTTTATGTGCAAAAGTTTTGCCAAACTGAATACTCACATCTTTCACCTTTTCAAAAATTTGATCACCTAACAAACCAGGTGGAGCTCTACGTTGTTCGGTATCTCTGTTGAACGCTTTTCTCCTTCTATGATATTGATGTTTAGAATTTAAGAATCTACGATGACCGAGAAAGACATTCTTTTGACAAAGTCTCAATCGCGTCGTATCGGTTCCATCTTCACACACAAGACAAGGTTTTTCACCTTTAATGCTATACCCGAATAGATTTCCGTATGCTGGAAAATCATTAGTTATGCCAAACAACATTTCCCTCAAATTGAAACTTTATTTCCTATATCCATCATAAACCTCCACACCGTTCTCCCACAAAATCTTCAAATCTTCGATTAAAGGTTTCAAGTATACGTCTATGTCATTCCCTGGTTGTTTAGGCCCAGTTATTAACATAGATAACATCATGTACTTATGCTTCATACATAGCCACGGAGGTAGGTTATAAATCATAAGAATCACAGGCCATGTGGAATGTGAGATACTTTGAAGACCATGGGGTTCATTCCATCAGTAGATAACACCAAGTGAAGGTTTCTTGTTTCTCCTCCAAAATTAGGATAATTATTATCAATTTTCTTCCACTGTGGTGCATCTGTCGAATGTCGAAACTTTCCATCGATAATTCTTTCATCTGCATGCCAAGTCAAGTATCTTGCATCGGTTTCACTACGAAACATGCGTATAAATCTCGAAATAATAGGAAAATACCATAAGACTTTTGTTAGAGATAATTTTTTCTTATATCGAGATAAACCGCACTTAGGGCACTCATTCAACGATGCATATTCGTTTCGAAACAAAATGCAATCATTTTGACAAGCATGTATCTTATCATAGCTCATGCCAATAGAGCACAACATTTTTTTGGCCTCGTAGGTTCGACTAGGAAGAACATTATCCTCAGGAAGAATATCTATCAAAAGGGCTAATAACTCTGTGAAACTTTTATCCGACCATCTATTGCGTGCCTTTAAGTTGTACAACTTTAATACCGCAGACAGTCTTGTGAATTTGGTGCAATCTTTATACAACGGTTTCTCCGCATCGCTTACTAACCTCTCAAACATTTTTGGACAATCCTGAAGATCTTCTTCAAGTGCTTCTACAATCTCTTCGACTCGGTCACAATTGTATGTATCCGTGACATTATAGTATGAAGCATAGGTCACATTACTTTTCACCCTCGTTTCAACATTCTCGCTGATTTTCTCACCATGAAATATCCAACACGTATAACTTCGATCAATTCCACGCATCAATAAATGCGATTTCAATCCATGTGCGTCAACCCGACCCACATAACAACAATCCAAGTAAGGATATTTCATTTTAATGGGGTCTTCAGCGTGTTCAGCAGCAAACTTAACGAACTCTATTATCCAATTCTCGTACTCTTTTGACAATCGATCGACAGACATCCATTTTCTATCCATGGTTTCACTACGAAGTAAGCTAAACAAAAACACTAAGTAATTTGAGGAAGAAATTTACCTCAAAAACACTAAGTAATTTAAACTACACAACTATTTTTTATCCATGGTTTTACTATTTAGTAAGCTACTCACACTAGAACCAGTAATTTGAGGAAGAAATTTACCTCGAATTCAGGGAAACGCAGGGAATGAGCGTTGTACGTCGATCTAGGCCAGAAAATGCTGCTAATTCAAAGGAAAGAAAACTTTTAACAACAACATCATAATCCCAACAGAACTTAACCACAACACTAACAATAGACAACAACATCTTTCATTCCTCATTCAAACAACATCCTATCATTATCCCTAATCAATAATTCCACAACATCTTCATAAGAACAAAGTCAACAAAATAGTAGAGGTAGCTTATAATCAGAACTGACATTCACACAATGTGCCTGTAATCTTCACATTCTAGCAACAAAACTGAGCTATCATCAATAACTTCTATTTATCAAAGAAATATTGTCACAAAGCTACCATCAATTTTATGAGAGTTGCGAAACAAAAGACAAGGATTCATGTTATTACTCGATTTAAGTTTAAAACATGAAAAAATCAAGTCCAACGCAAGCTTAAATCAACCAAAACAAATTTCGGGCAGCAGCTATGTAAACTACTAATGCTCAATAAAAATCGTTTCAATCATGCTCAAAATCAATGGAAACAACACAACTATGCTATAACCTATTTAAACACAACGAAACCAAAACGTCATCACTATCTCTTTCAAATTGTGTCACACTTATTTTTCTTCTCACACTCATATCTTTCTAACCATTCTTTATTTAAAAGCACCAGCCACACACATTCATATGTTTTATAAAACACCAACAAAATCAAATTCCATGTGATGTGTCTGCAACATGTATTTATTAAGATTACTATTACCACTACTACCACTAGTACTTATAGTTTATTATACTTAATAATGCATGTCATCAAGAGGCATTGAAGAGGGAGATAGAGAGGCTTAGTCTTTTGTATCATCATATCTTAGCCAAAACTATAATTCAAAGTATTTACATTTAACATTTTCTCCTTCATTAATTAACTTAAACGTAATTAGTATGAGAATAACATCCTCCATCAATTAACTTAAACGTAATTAGTGTTTACATTTTTTATTCTCTCCTTCATTAATTAACTTAAACGTGCATTTATGATATGACACAAACATATAACATAACTACTAATATGGTTCATATATTTAAATGCATACATAACATTATCATGAGAATGTTAAATCCACCGTCCTTATTTCAAGCAAACAAAAAGTATCAAAGCTAAACACGCAACCAACGACATATACGCAATATAAGTTAGAATTTGAACAATCCTTTATTTTCTATGATTAGCAATTGACAACACAACACTGCTATATATTTTAAGTTAATGTAGACAAAAATGAAACTAACACAACCATAATGGAGAAATCAAATCCATAACACACATGACATGTTTCACAATTATATCACTGTTATGTCTTAACCTCTAAGCCGTGTTATCATCATCCAACAAACAAAATGATATTTATACATAACCAATAAAGTATCTTTTTTTTATCAATAATTTAAAAACTATATGACATTGTTAACATCATCCAACTTAGGTGTTTTGAAATCACCCGACTAAACTTCCGACTGACAGGGTATATTAATGGAGTCGTCATCGAACGTCTTTTATCTCGCGGAGGAGAAAGGAAAACATCAAGTAAACCTGAGAGGGAAGATACCACGGTCTCACGACCGAGAGATCTAGGTAAGGGAGTTTGTTACGCGAGGGGAATGGATTATCACCCCACACGCCCGTAGTAATCTATTGTATCCACTTCTATTTTCTAACTAAGGGGTGTGTTTATATCTATCTATGCTTAATCTCTACAATGCATGCAAAAGGAAAGGAAAATAAAGAAACCACAGGGAAAAGAATCGAGTTCTTACAAGCTGTGCTCGATCGAGCCCCGTGACAAGATGCCTACGTATTCCCTTGTGCAATGGGAAAGTCAGAGCGTCGTAGTTCGACTCACTTGTTTTGGGGGTTTTTGTGTTTTTTACTTATGAAAAGGTTTTAAACACAAAAGAAAATGCGCCCTTAGGCGAAAAAGAGTTTATCTTGGTTGGTTGTTTTCACCTTTGCGAAAGGAGTTCAAACCATTATTAAGTGTTTTTGTTTTCAAAAGAAAAAGAAAGCAATTTTTAGTTTTAATTACATGCAAGGATGCAAAAGAAACAAGCAAAACAAAAGGGAGATTAACTAGTACTAACCCTAATGTTGTCATGCAAATATTGGACCTATGGTTGAGGATGAGAGAATCTCTACCTATATTGACATGCAGAGGATGTATATCATAATGTCTAGGCTCGATAGCTATCCTAGTCGAGCGGTCTTAAGGGAAAGCTATCTTATATCTGTCTTGGTTATAAAAACAAGGGATGCGAAGGGATGAAGCAATCAAGTGCTTTAGAAGAAGCACACAAGCAATGCAATGCACAAACAAATGTCATAGAAGCGCAGGAAAAGGAGGATGTCCCATAGCCTACGACAGCAAGCCGAGGGCCGGAAGCAACCAGGAACCAACACATTTCGATTCCCGTGAGTGGTATCACCGTATGACATGAATTATCAAGTGTGAAGAGCAAATGATGCGAGTTCAGCAGTAAATATGAACCCCAAGAAAGCGTGGAGAGTCAGAATAGGGGACTCTTTCCACTTTGTTATTATTGACTCGATAAAGGAAGCAACACGGTTCGCGTGTGTTGAGCTGACATGGACTAGATTTGTGCGAGGGTCGATTGATGTCCCTTTCCGCATGCCCATCATATCATCATGACTTGATAGCAGGAAATATAAAAACGGGACTTTGCTTGGTGGTGCCACGTCGGGTTACCTAACCACTCTGACCTATGCAAGCACAAAATGTAAACACTTACTGAGAATGGCCTCCCTATGCACCGATGAGGACTTTAAACATAAACGGGTCTTTAAATAAACCAGAGGGGTTCCTGAACATACTCCAACTAAGGAAGCTCCATCATGCATCTCTATTCCTACTTCTCATGGCAAAGGAAAAGATGTAAAGCCCTACTTCTCATGATATCTAGGAAAGTTGTAAGAGAATGCAATAAAATAATGTAGAAACTACCAAACAGATATCAAAACCGAAGAGCACTGCGAGCTAAAGAATACTCCGGAAAACTTCAAGTACCACAACTACGCAATAAGTGTAAATCGGTGAGAAACGCTCAGGGTATCAAAAATAAGTGGAATACGCGTTCTTACGCATCCGAAGTAATAACACCTGCAAGGGAGGAGAAATCCCAACAAATAGATAATAGAATGTGCGCGTATGCGCACAAGTCAAGGAACATGTGTATACACATTGCGATCAAATGTACCTGCAAGACAACCACGCAAGAAGATAATAGAATGTACGCATATGCGCATAAGCCAAAGAACATGTGTATACACGTTCTAATCAAGTGTACCTGCAAGAACGGAGTTAGACCAAAAAAACGGGTAAAAAGAATGTACAAGTGGGTGTACAAACGCAAAACACTCGCAAGAAAGGATTTAGACCCAAAAAGCAAGCAAATAGAATGTATATGTGGGTATACAAGCGCAAAACATCTGCAAGAAGGGAGTTAGACTCAAAAAGCAAGCAAATAGAATGTATATGTGGGTATACAAGCGCAAAACACCTGCAAGAAGGGAGTTAGACCCCAAAAGCAAGAAAATAGAATGTATATATGGGTATACAAGTGCAAAACACCTGCAAGAAAGGAGTTAGACCCAAAAGCAAGCAAATAGAATGTATACATGGGTATACAAGCGCAAAACACCTGCAAGAAGGGAGTTAGACCCAAAAATCAAGCAAATAGAATGTATATGTGGGTATACAAGCGCAAAACACCTGCAAAAAGGGAGTTAGATCCAAAAAGCAAACAATAACATGTACACGTATGTGTACAAATGCAGAATAAGGATGCTAGAAGTCTAAATCCCACATGAAAGGAGTCCAAGTACCTCGCACATGAAATAAAGTGTCAAAATTAACAAAGCAAATGGTGGAAATAATGTTCCGAATGAAAACCGATTATAAATATGATTATAATCTAGTATAAGCATGCAATAAGTGCAATAAAATCAGAAAAATCGGGATGGGAAGTCGATTTTCCGAAATCGGGGCGAAAAAGTCAATATCTCGGAATCGATTAAAAATCGCATAATTGCTTGCAAAAACGTCAATGGTTTCAAAAACGTTTGCGCTTTTAATTAATTTCGAGTGGAAGTCGTACTTTTTGAGCATTAAAGTGACGGACATCAACTCCGTTTAGGCATGTTGTGTTCAAAATTTGGTTTCGAAACCTCCAAAATCAGTTCCGGAATGTGCCAAAACATAGAGGACATGTACCGTTACTTCAAACTTTCATAGAAAAATGAGTCTCGGCACATGAAAACGCAAAAACAAGCTTATGGAATTGCAAAATTCATGTTTTGAATTAAATTCCGATTCAAGTTTTTGTTTGGTTTTGAAATGTTAAAAGTATCAGAATTTAATCCATAACATGTAATCAAAAGCCAACAGAAAGAAGAATACAAGTTATGTACAAGTGTGATTGAGTTTCAATGTAAAAAGATGTGTGAAATGCATGTAAATGCGTATTTTCATGTGTTGTGTGGTGTTTAGATGGATGAATGTGCAAGTGTGTGTGTTATCATGTGAAAATGATACATACTTTATGAATATCCCACCTAAATGCAATGCAAACATGTAAAAATGCTGAAAGAAATAGAGTGCACAAAGCGTCAAGTTGTGGTGTGTGCATGCTTGTGAATTTGTGTTGTGAAAAGTGAGGTTTCCTCATGTTTTCATGCCTTAAAATCATACACCAACATGTTCAATTGTTCCAATTATCCTACATGCACATGCAAGGATATACAAGAATGCAATTTATGTCGAAGGGTGTGTATTCAAGTGTGTGTATGTGAGTTATATACAAGTGCAAGTGTGCCTAAAACTAGGTGCATTAATTCCTACATTTCGACACAATTCTATATGAAACACATGCTTTGATTCATATAATTCAATGCATTTTATTCAAATTATATGCTCTCTAGTGCATGAACATACAATAGATGATGCAAAATGCACAAATTAGAAGCCTATATGCAATGCAAACTAACGCCACAAGTGTATGTGTGTGTTATGTGTAAAAAGCTTCACACCGACACACTTTAATGTCACCAAAACGCAATCAAATCAAAGAATTCGACAAAACAAATTCAATAATCGGAATCCACACGGAATTTGCAAGCAATTTCACTATTCAATTTCAAGAAAATCAAAAAGTGAAAAATTACTTAAAATAAGTGCTTAATTGAATTAATCACTTACTTGTTCTTGAAGCTTGAGTAAAATTGATGAAGAAAACACTGAAGCAATGCTCCAATTAATGAGAATAATATAAATCGGAGTGGAGATAATAGAAAGAGAAGGAGGCACAAGCTTGAGTAATAGAAGAGGAAAACTTCAACTCTTCACCTCGACACCAGGAACGTTCTTTAATGTTCTTGAGAAAACTTGATGAAAGGCTTGATTTGATCCTTGAGAATTGAGAGAGAATAGAGGATTTTGGGTCTGTACCAGAGAAGGAGAGAAAAAAATAAGAAATTTTTTTCCGGCGTGGTGGTTTTGGGATTCCAGTGGTGGTTGTTGGTGCTTTGAGGTGGTTGTGCAACTTTGAGTTGAGAGAGAATTTAGAGAGAAAAGTGAGAGCTCTTGAGTGAAATTTAGCAAATGATTCCCTCTTCCCATTTTGTGAGTGGTAGAAGATATTTATAGCACGAAAATTTGGGCCTTAGAGTGTCTTAGATCCACAATTAAGTCCAAATCGCGATTATCCGAATTAAATTCGTGTACTGTCCAAAACACCTAAATCCGTCAAGAATTTGAAGTCGGACTCTAAATGAAAATTGTCCAAAACACGATTTTAAATGGTAGAGTCAAAAATTAAACTCAATCGGATGAACGGCCAAGACGATATGAATTTTTTAAGTTTTAGCACAGTTTTCAGGCGACTGACACATGCATAATTATTAATGCGCTCTTCGAATAAAATTCCTCGAACGAGGGTCTTCTTATCAAAATTTGTTGAGACAATCGAAGCTAATGAAATTTTTGAACTTTTGGCACTGGTCCCATCTTGTTTCGATAAAAATCGAGCGAGATGTGATTTTTCGAAGTTCACGTATCAGATGAAAATTGATCGGTTCAGCTCGAAAATGACTCCGAAGAATAAAAAACTTATCTTAAATGGTAATGAATTTGTTCTGGAGTTGGAAATGAAAGTTTTAGAGGATTTATATACAGAATTTTAGACACCGGCCCTGTTCAGTTTTGAGTTTCCATCTGGGAATAACGAATGTTTCAATGCACTGAGTGCACGGAACAACACTAAAATTCAGTTTAGATCACTTGAGAAATCAACTTTTCCAGGGACTTTCCTCACACAATTTGGTTCTGGATTTCAAACGAAAGTTGTATATAATTATGAGAGGGACTATTCGGTCAAAAATTATCATAAAATACGCGACAATCTGAGAGATACGCCTTCTGGAGTGCCCAAAACGCATTAAAAACCTAAAATTCACTTTATTGGGAAATAAGCGAATAAATTCTTTCTCTTGAAAAAACGACCTCCGATATGAACAGATAAACTGGATGTTATATTGATATGATCCCAAAGCTTACAGAATCAAACCAAAATAGCTTCCTGACCAGAAAATATTGCAAATAGTCGTATGAACCGAGAAATATCAATTCTTGGCTCAAAATGATTTGAGATAGCCAAAGCGCACTGTTTCTTTCATACTTGGGATATTTTGAATATGGTAACCCCATGATCAATGCTATGCATGTGACTATATGTATGTTTATGAAATTTAATTATAAGCCAGAAATATGGAAAAGAAGAGGGTAAATTTTGGGGTACAACAGCTGCCCCTATTCAATCATCCTCAAGCTTGGGAGCAAGGTTGGCGTTTGCCTTCCGAGCGACAAGGTGTGATGTGATTGAATACCAAAATAGACTCAAAAATTTACGCTCTAAATCCCAAAAGTTGTATCAAAAGATGAGTGTGTACTTTTTAACTTCCCATGAGCCTCACTAGGGAAAAGGATATGTTGCGCCGGTGGTATAAATAGATCACAACAAGAGAAGGCATAGAATAAATGTTGAATTTTGTGAAGACAAGTACAGGTGTAATCCTGACCTAAAGAGAATTGGCCTCTACCCAATTCAATCTGCAATGCTAGGGGAGAGCTGACATGTAAGTGGAGCAAAGACTAGATATGTTTACCAGACTAACCATATTACGCCAGAGGATAGCTAGACGAGCGTGATGCACAGACTAGGAAACACCGATTAGGCTTTACAAAGAAAATAAACAAGTGTATTCTTGTTCTCAAAAGGTAACCCACTATTCCAGGGGAGAGCTGACATGCTAGCGGAGCAAAGACTAGATACACTTACTAGACTAACCACATTACGCCAGGGAGTAACCGGATGGGTTTGTGATGCAAAAGGCTAGAAAATGCTGAGTAAGATTTACATAGAAAAGAAGCAAGTGTATTCTTGTTCTCAAAAGGTAACCCACTATGTCAGGGGAGAGCTGACATGCTAGCGGAGCAAAGACTAGATACACTTACTAGACTAACCATATTACACCAGGGAGTAACCGGACGGGTTTGTGATGCAAAAGGCTATAAAATGTTGAGTATGCTTTACTAACTCAGAACGATGTACTCTAAGGAGGGAAACAAGTGTATTCTTGTTCCCGAAAAGGTACAGGGGAAGAACCTTGTAATACGGTGAACTGACTTTGTAGGATTTTTGTATCCAAATGTGCGGATAGCAAGAGTCGCCACCGACTTTTATTTTTATCCAATTAAGGGAAGGTAAAAGTAATAGAAAAAGACCTTCGTTAGATTCTCGAGTTCGGGAGAATGGTTATGAAAAGGAAGGTATTAGCACCCTTTCCATCCGTAGTTATCTACGGCTCTTAGTTGCTCTTAGATAACTTTTTAAATTGCTTTCTGTGTGTTTGACAAAAATGTTTTGAAAAGGCATTTCGCTTTGACTTTGTAATGACTCATGTAGGAGTGTATACAAAGTGTTCGGAAATGTTTTTGTTTTGAAAAGAGAATTTGAACTTTGAAAAAGTGTATAGTGTGAAAAGCATTTGATAGAGCAAGCAACTAAGAGACTTATTTACCCACTCAGAATTGGTCGTTTTGTTGTACTTCTACATTCCTTTAGAATAGCGCTAGCCATACCATTAGTTAGTAGGTAGCTCCATTCGTTGGATGTAAACGGGACATTCGAAGGGACATCGGATGGTCATAGAAAGCAACTTGTAGGAAGTATCCTAGCACATTCGAAGGGACTATCATCATTTTTCGTAGGCGACAATCGAGGGTCAAGATCATGTGTTCGTAGGCGACATCGTGGGTCTATGATCTTTGTATCGAAGGGACTATGATGATTTGTTTGGAAGGCAACGGTGCTAGGACACCTCTACGTTCGAGGGACTTGACCATTTTGAATCGAAAGGCATCGAGAGAGAATTACCCTAAGGTGCGTGTGTGAAAGAAGTGTGTCAAATTCGATATTTTATCTTGAATATTAGTGGGCTATGTTCAATTTTAGTCTTGCCATACACGCCTAATTACTAGCAATTGGTAAGGGTGCGGAAAGTAAAATGCGGAATGTAAAGGTGCGGAAAATAAACCTACGCTATTACATGGCTTTGGGGGATACATAATTTAACTTGGAAAATAAAACCCTAAATTAAACTATTACATCCCATGAACAGTTACATTATTGGAAAATAAAATGATAAAAGAAAACGTCCGAATCGAGCAACCTGTGAAAGAATAAGAAAATCGGGAAATATGATGAAATTGAAGTAAGATGAAATGTTAGAAAAAATGCAATTTTTAATATGATAAAATTAATATATGCTGGAAATATGATAAATATATTAAAATAATTTTTTGGGATTTTTTGGAAAAGATTTAATAATAAAAATGCAATTTATAATGATTTAAATGCTAAAATAAAAATAAAATAAATATGCATGCAAAAATTATATTTTATAATTTATTAAATTAAATAAAGATTTTTATGAAAATAATGTAAAAAGAAAAATGTTTTTGGTAATTTTTTTAATGCAGAAATAAAATCATGAAAAGAAATTAAAATGAATGAAAATATTGAAAAATATGAAAAATAGGAAAATAATGCAAGTTTGGTAAAAAAGAAGCAAAACCGGTCCTGATGAGGATCGAACTCATGACCCTGGGGCGAAATCTTAAGTCCACATGCCTTGACCAACTGTGCTAGCGTGCTTCACTGTTTGGAAACGGAATGAGTGGAACAAAACACGCGTCGCCCGTCTGCTTCCTCCCGCTCGCGCCAATTCATCATCTTCTTCGTTTTGAATTTTTGAAAGATAGCGTCGGCTTTGGTTCGACGCTACAGACCCTGGCAAAATCAAAAATGCAGTATACATAATATAAATGAAATCTAAGGCCATGGTTCGATTCCTTGGAGCATTCCGAGCACGATGGTACAGGTCCTATTGTCCAATTTTTCCATTTAAACAAAACCCCAATTCGAGCTCAGAAACCCTAGATATGGTATAAATCGATTCAGGCCATGGAAACACGATTGGCTTGCCCAGATCACTCGCAAACTCGATTCTAATCACAAACAAACAATCAAAACAGATTAATAATGCATGAATGTTAGAAATCGAATTTTGAAATTTCAAGGACAAACCAAAATCGGATTTCGTGATTCTTGATGCTTTTGGATGAAGTGAGTATCTGGATCGACTCTGGAGATGCCAAGGAATAAGATGGAATGCTCAGAATTGGTTGTGGATGGCTGGAACTAGGATTGCTAGTTGCTTCAAGAACACGAAATTTTGACTTTAGGTTAGGGTTTGTGGAGCAATTTTTTCGTTTTTTCTTGATAGGTATGCATCATGTATTTATACTGGATGGATTTGGGATTGAATTTGGAAAGAATCAATCAATATTCAATGGTAATCAAATTTGATATTTCCATGAAAATCAAATCTTCAAAGCTTGATCAATTTCAATCCAATCTTGCCTTTCTTGCTCCAATTTCGAATTTGCTGGCATTTGTGAGTTAATTGGACCTTAAGGAAAGAATAAAATCAATCTTTGCCATTAATTTCAATTTTATAATTTATTTTAAGATTTAATTTGCATTTAAATGAATAAATTACAAATTAAATAGAAAAATAAATCAAAAATTCGTGGCTTTGGGCTTGGACACTCCTAATTGCTTGAGGAACAAGTTAGGATGAAGAAAAAGTAGGCCCATTTGCAAAAGATTTGATTTTTTGAAGTATCTCTCTTTGTGCATTCTTCCAAAATTGCCCAACTTGTGCATGGTGTAACTTGCTCAATTTTCCACATTTTTTAGTGTTCTTGGACTTTTTGGAAAGCTCTAAGAGTCCTCTAAACAATGTCTTTGGTCTCATCTCAATTGGAGTTACCATGCTCAATATATCTGCAAAATAAAAGTTGACTTTTGTTGACTTTGAAAATGACCAGAATGTTTTGAGCTATACCTCTCAAATGAAGCATTTTTGGACATTCTTGTGAGACATGAAGTTGTAGAGAATTGAATTTCCTTCAAAGCAAGAGGTTGTGGAAAAATTTCGAGAAAGTATGAGAAAGTTATGATCACCAAAGTTCATTGACTTTTCACCTAGAAACCCTAATTTAGAAAGTTTGACTTTTGAGCAAATCTTGAGTTTTCTTGATGAATCATGATCAACCCTTGATAAAATGATGAATGTAACTTCAAAATGAGGATGTTGACCAAAAATCAGAAGTTTTGACTGTATGTTGACCACAGTTGACTTTGTGTCCAATACACCCGATTTTCAACCATCTGAGCAATTGTCTGAGGAAACTTGACTTGTGAGGCTTGAAACTTGACATGGAGAATCTTTGAAGCATATGAGGAAGCATGAAGACCATTGGAGATGTTGGAAATCCATCTTGATTTGGGAGATACCAAACCCTAGTTTGGGTTGATTGTCTAGGAGAGAGTTTGTCTGATCAACTCTTGAGGAATCCTTGAGTATGGATGTATGAAATCTCTTGAGTAGATGGAGGGCAAATTTTGGGGTATGACAAACCTCTCCTAAGAACGTTGCACCAAGGGGGAGGAATGGCAGTTTCAACGAAAGACGAAGGCTGGAAATGTTGACCAGACTCCAAACATAATGTAAAGTATCCTACATCATGCGTATAGGAGAGAGTGTAACACTCAGACCTAACCAAGAATTGGTAGCGAGTCAACTCTTGTGAAAAAGGGGAAAACAAGTGTAGGGTTTGCTTTCAAAGTAAGGACGTGTTGCACCAGGATGAGAGCTGACAGTTTCAACACTAAGGAAGACAATGGACATATTGTGCCAGAAAAAACTGGGACACAACAGATTCCAGAGAGATGCCACACATAAAAGAAATTATCTGTACTAGGATTTTAGAGAGATACGAGAATGTTACTGGGGACAAAAATTTATTATTCCTGGCTTATTATTTTGTGCAGTATATGAATTTCCTAAGAAATAATGCAGATGCGATGATGCATGTGTGCAAAAAGTAAAAAAAGTGAGTAACAGGTGATCGCAAGTCACTGAACCATCAGGTTCAAATCGGGAAGATCCACCGGGGAAGATAGCATTGGCATGCTGTTAGAGATATAGCTAAACTGCTGATTTAATTATCACTTGGGGCAATCAAATACCATCAGCTGAACATACTGAGAAATTGACTTCATAGGGAAATTGTCTGCTGGACAGTGAGCCACTGAGGAATGGCAGAGGCGCTTGCAAAAGAGCTTCCACTTTTACACACTCTTGGCTTCAATTGGGGATACATATGATGTGACGACTTACTGTGGACACCATACGATACCAACTTGCTGGGGGTGAACATCCTTGGTCAATGATTTGAACATCACCTTCACAAGGGATAAGGGCTGAAACCTTTCTACCAGAACTATTTGGCCACCCAATGCGTATTCACTAGGCCATTCCTTCTGAAAAATGCATCAACAACTTGCACTGGGGATTTATTTAATACTATTTTCTCAGAGCACAACTTCACTTGTGGACTTCCATCAATGTTCACTGAGGAAGTATGAGATAGGGAGCTTCACCGGGGATGATGAAGGGAGAACACCCATAAAAGAGTGACTCATTGAAGATGAAGACCACCAGTGACCCTCGGCATGAAGCGTTTGTTGATGAGCAATCTCACAAATCTAGAACAAGAGAAAACGCAAGGAGGAAGAACGACCCTTCCAATCATAGACCTTTAGCACGAAGCGTCTGCTGACAAACAACTTCGTAGATCTACAACAAGATAATGTCATATTCCTGGCCAATTTGAACACATGCAGGCCTTTGACACAAAGAAACTCATAGATAAGCAACCTTACAGATTGAAAGGGAAACCACCTAATGACGGTGAACCCACATGAGCAAGGATATTGGGAGAAAAAGAAATTATCAAATAGATCTTTGGCACGAAGAGCTTGTTACCTTAAGAGATCTATACAATGAGAAGACACCTGATGACGGTGCGCTCATAGGGGAAGAGGACATCGGGCGAAGACGAACTCAAATGGGGAAAAAGAACATATGTTCAAAGATGAACTTGCAAAGGGAAGAGCCCAATCAGAAGGACTCTGCCAGGGATTACCAAGATGATGGATTTTAAGAGTGTGTTTGTGAAAATAGAAGAACTATAATATCCCTCAGGCCAAAGGCGGGTATAATTCTTCAAGAGTGGTAAATATCTAAATTACCACACACCAAGTATAGATACTCAGATATTTAAAAAGTTGATACAAACACGGGTAAAGTAACTGAACAATTTGAATAAGCGAGGAAAAACTCGCGACTTACTTGGGGAAAGAACATCTGTAAGAAGATGAACTTGTGCGGGGAAGAGAACGTCAAGCGAAGACGAACTCAAAGGAGAAAGAACATCTGTATGAAGATGAAATTGCGAGGAGAAGATAATGTCGAGCGAAGACGAACTCAATGGAAAAAGAACATATGTATGAAGATGAACTTGCAAAGAGAAGAGAACGCCGGGAGAAGACGAACTCAATGGAGAAAGAACATCTATATGAAGATGAACTTGCAAATAGAAGAGAACATCGGGCGAAGACGAACTCCATGGGGAAAACGACATGTGTACAAAGATGAACTTGCAAAAAGAAGAGAACGTCGGGCAAAGACGAACTCATGGGGAAAAAGAACATCTGTACAAAGATGAACTACAAAGATAAAATCCCGATCGGAGTGACTCCATCAATAATTACCAAGAAGATGGTGTTCAAGAAAGTGCTTGTAAAAGCAGAAGAACTATAGTATCCCTCAGGCCAAAGGCGGGGTATAATTCCTCAAAAGTGGTAAACATCTGAATTACCACACACCAAGTATGGATACTCAAATATTTGAAAAGATTATGCAAACACGGGAAAGATAACCAAGGATTTTCACAAGCAAAGAAAGTGTGCAGCTCACTGTGAAAAAGAAACATCAGCCCGTCAAAGCCTGAATCATTGGCAACACACCAAATCCAACAGGCTTTTTCGGAGGCCAATTCTTCTTTAGAACTAGACTCACTAGGGAAGAACCTGGATTGAGAAGCACTCTCTGAGGAAGAGGGATCTCATATAAATAAACAAATAGGTACATGCAAACTTTCAACCATACAACATCCCCAAGCATAGACTGGGTTATAGAGAGACAACATTCCCCTGCATCTTCGGATTCTAGAGAGACTCTCTTCTGGCCGCGGATTCTATGGGAGATTGGTCAACCTTAGCGCAACTTCCTGCTGTAGGAATATTCGAAGAATCAAGTATTTCTATTTATCGTATCCACAGGGATTGGTGTATATTGTAGTCTTTCAATAGCAAAGCGTATTTTAAGATTTAAGTAACCAAAGGGTTTGTTTTCTAAGCTACTAGTATCATGAATTTCAAGTAAACAACTAAAGTTTCCTTTTTAAAGAAGAGTTATGGTTTGGATTCAAGAGAGTTGGAGTTTGTTTTTAATTGATGGAAGCATGTCAAGATTAGTTTCATTGACCTAATTTCATATGCATTCTATTAATCAAGTGATGAACTAGTTTGATGATTTCTATAAATACATATCCTCTCAATCTTGTTGATTTCTCACCAAGATTGTGAGTTTTATCATGTTAATCCTTGAATGATTTCTCACCACAACTATTGACTTGATAAACATGAAGCTCAATATTTTTAAACACTAACACACAAATCTATTCATAGCATTTGTTCATTAGTGGATGAATATCCTAGGTCTACTTTGAAGCATCCTTTTTCAAACAAGATTCAAAGCATAAAAAGATAGAAGAACAAAGATATTCAACTATATTAATCATCAACCATGTTCATACACAAATGGATTAAAAGAAATACATACTAGTTAGATCAACTACCTCTAATCTTGACACAAAAAGAACTTAGCCACTCATTTTCATGGTTGCTTTGTTCACAAGATTGTTGGAGGAGATGATGAACATTGAAGAATCAAGAAGAACTATGTTTTTCTTTTCTAATTCTATGCCCTAATTTTTACAACAATCAATGATAATGATGACGAAGTGAAGTTCCCTTTTCTAACACACCAAAAGCCAGCTGGAAATGACGGAGTTGGTGGCCAAAAAGGTGAAAGCATGGGTCTGTCCTTTTTCTGATTTTCGCAGACCGCGCTAAGCCCGGTTATCCGTGCTAAGCACACTCATGCTGCAACCGCGCTGAGCGCGACCTGAAGCATGCTTCTTCATCCAAAAATTTCTTCAAAAAGAATCATCCCAAGAGCTCTTCAAGTGTCCTTGAATCCAAGCTTGAGAGAATTAATCAATAAAAACCTACAATTTAAAAGTAAACTAAGTTAAATAATATATTATAAACAAAAACTAAATAAAAACATAATTAAACCAAAATACTAGAGTAAATACTACTAATTAATTAAAAAGGCATTGTTAAGGACCACAAAATCATGTACAAAATAGCTACAATTTGGTCCTTAACACTTCCCCAATCAGATTAAACTTTGAGGGATATAATTCCGACTTGAATGCCCCAGATTAATCATTACTTGAGAGCTTATTAGAATCTTGACATAATCGCCCCAGTTTAAACACCACTTATTCTACAGGGGAATGAGAAATCAACAAAGTCGTCGGATGACAACTTCTTCTCAATGTCATTGACCCACATCATGTCAATAGGTTAGCACGCAATCGTGATGCTCAACTTGGAGTGCTTCGGTTCCCAAACAGATGCTTGAAGTGATTGGTCTCTTCGAACCAACTGGAAGTAATACCACTGCTCGACAGATATTTCTAGGAAATCAAAACTCCCGCACAATCTGTTTCAGATCATCTTTTACTCAACAGGGTCACTAGACGGCATGCCCCAAATTAAGGTGATTATTCAAAAGACCATTCAACAGAGTCTCAGAATAATTTCCCCCAGGACAATCAAGATGTTCATCTGATGTTCATTATGAAGCTTTCTTGATGTTTAAGCACCTGTTCATATGCAAAGAATGTTCTATCCTAAGAATGATAATTCTAATGCAAATTCTATATTTTTCTTGAAACAAAAGCTTTTGAAAAGATGTCGAAACATCGCATTTTCCTATGAAAAGATAACAAAATATGGAGTGACACCAACTCAAAAGTTATAGAAAGCCTCCTAGGAGTCAGGATACCGTGTTCTCGTTACAGTTTTGCTTTCGAATTAACCCTGCTTCAGTTAGGACTTTTAGGGGTTGTAACGTGGCCTGGTTCACGGTTTTAGGAAGAAAGGATTTTAGGCTCAAAATATTTGGTGCCCACCCCCTTCATGATGTTGTCCAAACCTAAGTTCAGTTAACTCGATATGAGCAATCATCTCTCACAAGAGGAATTTTATGGTTGAGAAACCACTGTAGTTTCTTGGTCACACAACTTTGACTTTGTTGGGAATGAGACTTCTGGGACACGACAGTCACTCACCCTTTTTGCTTTAGTGTTTGACCACACGACTTTGTTCTTCACCGACGATCTCATTTTCTTATCCTTGCCTTTCTGGCTTTCCAATTTGCATTCACAACATTTGCCCTTTTTTTTGCCTAAACGACTTATTACCAAGTTCGACTTAGCGAGTTTTTTTTTGTATATTCACACTTTTTTGAACAAATCATGTGATCTCGAGACTTTGAATGATTAGAAGTGATTGTGACTGTCTGATTCCTTTGCAAATGAAGAATACCCATATGAACGGTCAAGTCGATATGAATTTTTGAAGTTTTGGCACAGTTTTCAAGCGACTGACACATGCAGAATTTTTAGTGCCCTCTTCGGAGAAAATTCCTCGAACGAGGGTCTTTTGATCAAAATTTGCAAGTGAGAATTTAGGTGACAATTGAAGCTAATGGAATTTGTGAAATTTTGGCACTGGTCCCATCTCGTTTGGATAAAAATCGAGCGAGATATGATTTTTCGAAGTTCACGTATTAGATGAAAATTGCTTGGTTTAGCTCGAAAATAACTCCGAAGAATAAGAAACTTCTCTTAAATGGTAATGAATTTGTTCTGGAGTTGCAATTGAAAGTCGTAGAGGATTTTGATACGAAATTTTAGACACTGACCCCGCTGAGTTTCGATTTTCCAGCTGGGAATTACGAATGTTTCAATGCACTGAGAGCACGAAATAACACTAAATTTCAGTTTAGATCACTTGAGAAATAAATTTTTCCAGGGAGTTTCCTCACACAATTTGCTTATGGATTTCAAACAAAAGTTGTAGATAATGATGAGAGGGACTTTCCCGTAAAAAATCATCAGAAAATACCCAACGATCTGAGAGATACGCCTTCTAGAGTGTCCAAAACGCATTGAAAACCCAAAATTCACTTTATAAAGAAATAAGCGAATAAATTCTTTTTCTTGACGAAACGACCTATGATCTGAATAGATAAACTGTAGTTCATATTGATATGATCCTAAAGCTTACGGAATCAAACTAAAATATCTTCCTAACCAGAAAATCTTGCAAATAGCCATACGAACTGAGAAATATCGATTCTTGGCTCAAAATGATCTGAGATAGCCGAAGCGCACTGTTTCTTTCATACTTGGGATATTTTGAATCTGGTAACTCCATGATCAATGCTATGCATATGACTACATGTATGTTTATGAAATCGAATTATAAGCCAGAAATATGGAAAAGAAGAGGGTAAATTTTGGGGTACAATAGTTTCAAATTCAAAAAGTTAAAAAAATGGCATCTCTGATTTTACACTACATGAATGTTTAAAGGTAAATGGTTATGTGTTATCATTATCATTGATTGTCACTTCAGAAGACAGTCATTATTACAATCAATTAAGTTCATTGAAGCACTAATTTTACATAATTCCTCTAAACAAATTCAAAAGCTCCTATATTTTACTTATACAACTTTCACTTTCACTCTCACTCTGCTATACACAGATATCTATGTAGACTCACATAGATACATATAAGTGCTTATCGAATAAGTCCTTATGTATAAGCTATTCTTACTAGAAACAGAGCAAAGAATAAGAAAAATAAATAACAAACAATGAGTAAATAACTATGTAGACTCACACAGATACATATAAGTGCTTATCGAATAAGTGCTTATGTATAAGCTATTCTTAGCCAAAACTGAGCAAAGAATAAGAAAAATAAATAGCAAAGAATCAGTATGGAAATGTTTTACCTTAATGACTATTGATAAGTGCTTATGTATAAGCTATCTGTTCCAGAATCACTTCTAGTTTCAATTTCTTCGTTTTGGCTAAAGAAGAACGACTATTGATATCAACACCTTAAAAGTAGAACGAGGAATGACGACTGGGAATGGTAGAACGAGGAATGACGAGAGGAATGGCGACCGTTTTCAGTTTGAGAAGAAGAAGAACGAGAATCGATTTGGGATTTTAGGGTTTTCAGTTTGAGAAGAAGAACGAGAATAAGAACAGGGTTTGACAACGAAAAATCCTATTTGGGCGCTTTCTGATTAATGAAAAAATAGATCGGAACAGAGTTATGTTTTTTTTTATAAAAAAAAAGACCTTAGGCAACGCTTTTGGAAAGCGTTGTCTAAGGGGGGGGGGGTTTAACAACGCTTTAGATGGGCCTCTAGCAGCGCTTTTGGAAGAAATGTCTAAGGGGGTTAACAACGCTTTAGATGGGACTCTAGCAGCGCTTTTGGAAGCACTGTCTAAGGGGGGGTTTAGCAGCGCTTTTGTAAAACATTATCTTATGTGGGCCTTTAGCAGCGCTTAGTACATGGGCCTCTAGCAGCACTTATGGAAAGCGTTGTCTAAGGTGGGGTTTTAGCAGCGCTTTGAAAAAACATTGTCTAAGGTAGGCCTTTAGCAGCGCTTTTTACAAATTTGTTTATATTTTTCGTGTTTTATTTTTTTATTAGCAGCGCTTTTGTATAAAGCGCTGTCTAAAGTGCGCTGCCTAAAACCATTTTTGGCGTAGTGTTAAATATGGGAAACCTGGTCATAAGAGTAATGTGTGCATTTATGAAGTGAAGAAGTACTTTTGTTGTGGTAAGATTGGACATGCAATGTCTGAGTGCAAGCACAAGGTGGTGATTTGTTTCAATTGTGGTGAAGAGGAACACATTAGTAGTTAGTGTCAGAAACCGAGGAAGGCGCAAATTGGTGGAAAAGTATTCGCGTTGGTTGGGGACTCAGACAACTAATGAGGACAAGCTTATAAAAGGTACATGTTTCATTAATAATACTCCTTTAATTACTATTATTGATATCGGTGCTACTCATTGCTTTATTGTTGCTGGTTGTGTGGAAGATGTTGTTAAGTTGATAATGTGATGTTGGATATCCAAGTATAAGTATGCTATGGTTGTTATTGCTTTGAATGTTGATATGTCGGACTAATGTTGAAATGGTTGATAAGTTATTAACGAATTATGTTGCAGAAGTGTTGAGTGTTTGGCATGTGTGTATTCGATTTAAATCATGTTGAGTTATTGTTATGACGGGAAGTAGTGGTCGAAGTGTAGTCAAACGTGAATTGGAGATCAAAGAGTTAAATGTGAAGTTCGCGTTAAGAATGATAGTAGCTATTAGATTTTTGAGGACGAAAATATTCTAAGTGGGGGAGAGTTGTAACACCCGTTATTTAATTAATTAGTTAATTAATTATTTCGAATTATTTCCAATTTAAGTTGTCGAGTTGTTATTTGATTTAGTTGTTTAATTAGTAAAGAGTTGGTAGATTAATATTAATAATAATATTAGATTAATATTAATACTAATAATATTAGAATAATTATTGTTAGGCTTGTTGTAGTGGTAGTATGAAGTAAAGTGTGGGTTTAAGAATTAAGCCTAAGAGAAATAGAATTATTAGTAAGTATTATATATAAATAAGAAATTAGGTTTTGGAGAAGTTGTTAGAAAGTAAGGAAAAGAAAGAGAACCATTACGTGAGAGAAGAGAAAATTGGAAAAAAGAGGAACACGGGTTTGGGAGAAAATTTGCCGTCGAGCGAGAGTTTCAGACCGAAAGCCAAAGCGAAAATTCAACTGGAATTCCGTAGAGAGATCTTCAATCCAAGGTAAGGGTGGGGTTCTGACTTTCTAATAATTTGTATGATGAGTAGTAAGTGGGAATTATGTAGTAGGAAAAGTATTATGCATTTGTAGTTGTTCTGTTCGGTGAAAAATTGTTTGATGTTATGGTGTTGAAAATTTCTCATGAATCGATTGCATAATTGATTTTGGAATTGAAAATTTATGATTTAGTAGTGGCCGATTGATGTCATGTATGATAAAATTCTATTTATTAATTACTCGATAGAAGTATAGATGAGATACATGAAAAATTGCAGAAACTGAAACTATATGCAGGAAAGAAACTGGTTACCTCCTTGGGTAAGAGGAGTGTGTCGAACCGCACACATGTAAAGAGGGAGCATGTCGAAAGGCATGCATGAAGATGGCAAGGAGGGGACCTTCCGAACGGCAGGCATGCTGGGCATGAAGGGAGTGCTGAGCAGCAATCCTTAGTGTACAAGGTCCTTTTGTTTTCTTTTCGTACTCTTTGTCAGTTCCATTATATTTATTTTTCTGCGTTCTTAAAATTAATCTATATTATTTAATTAATTAGCTATAGGTAGTAAACATAGGTAGATACAAATCATATGAAACAAGAATAAAAGTTATAGCAATATGTGTAACACATGTTAGTAGCAGTAAGTATTATACTTGTAGCATAACAAAAAATTATCCCATGACATAAAATATTAGATATTGAATAGCAGTATGTATTTTTGTAACAAGAACAGTTAATGGAATAATAACAGGCGAGTTAATTAATTAAGTAGTAAAGATGTATAGATAATTAAATAGTAGTAGTGGTAAATAAATTGTTTTCGGTGTAGAATCGTCAAGATTAATTTGTGTAGCAATTGTTGTTGTTTGTTTGTAATGATGTTGTTAATAAATTGTGAGGTTGCAGGTTGTGATGAAAATGGTTGTGTTACCTTGTGTTGATGTGCTGAAATAATGTTATAGGCCTCGTGCCAACATTGAATGATGTTGTTGAATTGTCATTACGATGAAGGCCTTTGGCCAGTTTTGAAATTATGATGAAGTTGATGTTGATCTGATGAGTTCGTTGTTTTTGTTGAGTTGCATCAAGTTGTCACATACATTGCATAAACAAGTTGGCATGGATTGGCAAAAATATTATGATGAGAGCTTTGCTCTATTTATGATGGCCTAGATTGACAACACGATGATGATGAAGGCTTATGCCTTGGATATTGGCAAATTTTTACGTTGGGAGTTCTGCTACATTGGTACCACATGCATTTGCATTTGAATAAGTTGTTGCATCTCATATTGCACTTTGAGTCATTGTGACTATTGAATAAATTGTAGAATTGTTTGTAAATATGAATAATTTGCGAAGCGGTGATTTACATTATCTGATTCTGACAATATATTATTTATCATACGATTTATTAGATTGCTAGATATCTCACCCATTCCTTTGTGATATTGCCTCTACATGGATAACGTGCAGGTAATCCAGAGGGAAGGTTGTCTAACTTCAATAGTTCGAGTCGGTGTTATCGCTCTGATATGTAGCAATCGGGAGGATAGACGTTTGTTTTACTTACTGTGGGATTTTAGTATGTTGATGGAACCTTTTTGGTTGTTTTTATTATTGAAGATGCTATGATTATTTGTTGTTTGAAACTTGTTATCTTGAAGTTGTTTTGCGTTGATGCCAAGATATTTTGGTTGAGTTTTATAAAGTCGTTGCGAAGAAATAAAAGTTATTTAATTTTGAAGACTAAACAGACTGTTATTGTTTTACTTAAATTATGTTCTATGTATATGTACTATAGGTGACTGATTGTTGTTGTTTTACGCTGAATGTGTGACACTCCATTTGTTGTTGGAGAATTTTTGTAACTCTGATTTTTATATAATTCATTGGGTAGAAATGAAGTGTTACAGTAACTACCTTTAATGTATATAAGGAAATCAAGTTTTATATATATATATATATATATAACTTGATTTTTATCTATATGTACGGAGGATTAACTGTCATAGTATAACAAAGGTGGGAAAAGTTTAAGAAGTTTAGAATCATGGACAAGACAACACAACCAGTATTCATTTAAAATGGTAGCCAAGTTTTTCATCTTTTAAAACTTTTTGACATGAATTCTATTGTTATTGGAATGGATAGTTTACTCGTGAGATTGAAAAGCTCGAGCTGATGGAAGTGATTGGAAATTGGGACAAAATAACCCAAAAATACGTAACGGATATAATATTTTCTAAATTTGTAGGAACTTTGAGGATCTACAACATATATAAGATGAAAGACGAACAATAAAGGCACAAAAGAACATCAATATTTTTAAAGTGGAAAACTCCTCGTGAGAGTAAAAATTTTGATAAAGGCACAAAAGAACATCAATATTTTTAAATTGATAAACTCCTCAATATGAGAGTAAAAACTTTGAGTTGTCCAGACTAGAAAAATACCTCTACTATAATCAATTGAGGGTGCAAGAGAGTCTTAAAGTGATTCACAAAATAGTGATAACAACCACAAATCCCAAAGCAAACTATCTTACAAATAAGAATTAGTGAGAAGTCGATATCTCTCAACTCATATCTTTTTTGAAGATCTCAATGGTCAAACGTTATATATAGGTGTTACGAAACTACCCTCCAAATTTTAGCTTGATCTGATGGATAACAAATCAAAGATCGTTGATTTAGTTTGACTGGTGCGAAAAAATAGGAATGAGTTTCTCTCCTCTTTTCTCTCTTTCTGAATCATTATTTTTCTCTATCTCTCTTAACCTTAAATTTACATTTTCCACTTAAATAAGCGAGACAAATGAGCTATTCATATTTGGGTCTTTCTCCACATAAGAACGGAGCACAGGCCCAACAAATCTCCCCCTTATAACTATGCGGAGGAAATCGCCAAACTAGAAATATCACAATAAGCTTCAAACTTTCCTCTTGATAATGCTTTAGTCATCATATCAGAACCATTATCATTTGTAAGAACCTTAGCTAACTCCAACAACTTAGCATCCAAAACATTACATTTTTAGAACAAGATTTGAATTCTGCAATTAATCTATGGGTTTTGATGATAATAATACATATATTTTATATGTAAACAATTTTGTTTCTAATAATTTATTGAGTGTGCAGATTAGAAGTTCTAATTGGTTCAGGACTGTTGTATGAAGAATCATCAAAAATATGCTAAGCACGCTAGAAAGACAGTTTGCATCCACTTTAGAGGAAACATCAATAGTTCTGAAGAATGTTGAATGTTCACCAGAAATAGGATCTCCCTGTGTACTTCTCAATAAGCTATTGCTTCAGAAGTCATAAGTGTTCTAGAAGAAAGGATTCATGTTAGAGCTTCTGGTTCAAGATCAAAAATCAAGATTGCACCAGAAGCAATTTTTTTGCTTCAAAGATCAGAGGTCAAGATTTGTTCATCAGAAAAACCGTTGCTTCTAATTCTGAAGACAAAGTCAAGATTCTGAACACATCAAAGAAAAGTTTTACTTGTGGTTCAGAAGTCAAGATTTGTTCATCAGAAAAACTGTTGCTTCTAATTCTGAAGACAAATTCAAGATTTTGAAGACTCGAATATTTCGTGGAATATGCGCACATCTTCTCAACATAAAAAATATTCTATTATAAGAATATATTTCATTATTAACCTATTCTTCTTCATCAGAATGATATGTTGCATTCAATGCAAGATTTACCTGTTCTTCGTTTGAAGATGAACTTATATCATTGACATCCCATGATATATATGTGTGTGTGTGTGTGCTTTCTTTGGCCATTTTTCCTTCTTTCTTTTGAAGTATTTATTCTTCTTTTCAAGTGTAGGCAAATCACTTTTAACGTGAGATTTTTCTCCACATTCAAAGCATGTAACATTCATTGTTTGTGTTTCCCCTTTAATGATTTCCTTATTTCTTTCTTTGGTTAGAAACTTTTCAAATTTCTTGATAAGATCATCATCTCTATCACTAGTGGACTCACCCTCTTGATTTATATAATAATGTTTAACTCTTGTCTTTAGGGACATGTGTTTTGAATCCTTCATTTGAATTTCATGTTTTTCCAGTCTTCCAAGTTTCGTCTTATATTCTTGAAGTTTTCTGAACAATGTTGCAGAAGACATTGAGTTTAGACTTTTATTTTCAGATATTACCATCACTTTTAATTGCCATTCTCTGGTTAAAGATCTAAGCAATTTAAGATTAAGTTTATCTTTAGTTAAAGTCTTACCGAATGCCTTCAAATGATTTGTCAAGTGCACGAATCTTTTCTGCAAGTCGAGAATTGATTCTTAGGGCTACATTATGAATAGTTTGTATGCTTAACTCAATGTATTCCTTCATGAGTTTGTACCAAAGTATCCCAAATTTCCTTTTTCGTTGTGCATGTCGAATTACGAAAAAATTCATCCATTCTAAGAGCACCTTGAAGAAGACTTATTGCTTTCTTATCATATAGAACTTTTTCTTCATTATCTTTATCCCATGAATCTTCAACTTCGGAGTACTAACACCATTAACATCCGTACTAGGAACAAAATGACCATTTACAATTGTTTCCATACTTATTTTCCTTGAGATTCTACATGTGCCTTCATGCGAATTTTCCAAAAATAAAAGTATTCACCGCAAAACAATGGAGGCTTGTTATTTCTACCACCGTCTTTGAAAACCAGATTTGCATTTGCGGAAGCCATTCTGGATTTTTAGGAAAATGTTACTTATAACCTACTATGAATCCAATTTAAGTTCGGAGTGCTCCTAAGAGGGAGCTGAATTAAGAGTTTAACCATTTATTCGGTTTTAGAAACAATTTGTTCTTATTTTTGGTTTGGTGTTTAAATGTTAATAAATGTATTTCCTTCTTTTCTGGTTATAAATTAAGACGAAAGCGATAAATGCAAAAAAGTAAAGAAAACAAGGACTTATCCTGATTCCCCTCACAGTCCGATAGTACTTCATTCCCATTTCATCATGAAAGAGATTTCACTATTGTTATATCTTTGTACAAATCCTATACCAAGACTTCTCCTACAATCTTCTAACAACACCACCACCAAGAATAATCCTCCCAGATCAACCAAGTTGAAATGGAAACAATTTTCTAACTTTCAACCTCTTGCTTCCAACAATTTAGAATAGCAAGGAACAAACCAAACAAGTAGAATACGAAAACAATCCTTTCATTTTTACACTCTTGTTTCCAATAATTTTATACGACAAAGTTATTACAAACTAAATCTAGAAATTTTGTGGGTGATAAAGTTGATGATATATATATATATATATATATATATATATATATATATATATATATATATATATATATATATATATATATATATATATATATATATATACAATAATTGATATTCTCTTCCAAACAAGCAATTCATAAATATATATTAGTGCTCAAGTGTTTATGAATGATGAAGGATTTTTTCTGAAATAATATGAAGAACACATGTAGAAAAATTCTCAACGAAAGTTAAAATATCAAAACACTTGTTTTTGAAAATGAATGAATATAATTATGTTAATTGCAATGGAAGAGGTGAATTGTAATTTGAAATGTTATGTATTTATATGAGCGTGACACCTTTATGAATTATGGTGAAGTCATGGATAATTTTCATGAACAAATGTCATGTTAAAATGAAAAGGATTCATGAAGAGACACATGAAAAGGTGTTAAAAAGTTGATGTTTTTTATCAAATTCGTACAGAACTTGTTAAGTCTGTTTTAACGGATACTTGACTTAACTTTTGTTTTAATTTTAAAATTAAAATAATGCTTTAGACCGGTGCAAATTAGTGCAGTTTTTAGTGTTGCTACGATGGGTCAAATTGCCATAATGTACCAAAAATATAATGTTTGAAAAATTGAAAAATTGAAAAATTGTCTAAGTATTTGAACCAACCTTATGCAACATCTATTGATTTATCCAAGTAAATAGATTATATTTGAAAGTGATTTAACATGTTTCAAACATGAAAAATATTATACTTGAAAATGATTCAATATTGTTCAAACATGAAAAATATATATTGAAATGCATGATAAAAATATTTTGAGCACTAAGAAATCAATATAATTTGAATTGTTGTACCTCTATTATAAAGATCAATATACCAAAGCCACAATGATACCTTTCAATAAGATAAATCTTGAACATTTGATGCTAACCTTCATACATGATGAGTCTTGAACACTTGATTCTATATTTTTTACCTTGAAAGCTTTTTCTCTTCTTTTTCCATTAATTTGATTATCACTTTGTCTTCATCAAAACAAAATAGATGGAAGATCTTGACTTCACAAATGGAGTTGTATAAAGAAAGAATAGGACTCTGCAAGAAATATCCAAAACCATGATCAATGAAACAAATGTGGCTAAGCACTACGGGGAAAAAGTTGTGAATACAACATATTGCATTCGGAATAGAATCTCTATAAGACCTATTATGAAAATATATTAGAATGATATTTATTCAAATGATGTATGATGGAAATATATTGGTTGTTTTTATCTTTGTTTGAAAACACATTATATCGGTTTAACATATATATGGTCTTTTCGATTACGATTTGGATAAATGATTGTTGATCCAAGTTTATTTATGCGCGCCATAGTTTAAAAACATTTTAAAACAATATTTTAATTAGAAATTTTCATTTTCTATCTATTCACTCCCTTTATATTGTATTCTATCGTCTAACAAAAAGAAGTAATAGAAATAAAAAACCTAACGATCTTTTAATCCAAAACAGAAATAAAATAGAAAATTGCAAAAATATTTAAATATTGTATTCAGGCCTGAAACAAGCTTGAATGGCTTAAAAGGTCCATATGTCACAGAAAATATGCGAGTTGGACTTGTGAGTCGATTATTTATCCAAAAGGGTATAATAATATTCATATGTGCTTCTTCTTCGATACGCGTAGTCAACTTTTCTACATCAGAATTATCCACCTCTTAAGAATTCGACATCGAGTTCTCTTCTCGATAAATAGCCTAATATGCTTAAGCCTCATGAATGTCAATAACATTAAGAGTATTTACTATATTAATGGAATATATGAGAGATATCATATAAGCATTATCATTCATCTGTCGGGTTACTTTGAAAGGGCCATATGTATATGGTTGCAACTTGTAGTAAGCACCAACAAGAAACCACTACATGCACATAAACACCATTACGTTGCCTCCCGCATTGAAAATTTTAACTTTCCTGCGTTTATCTCGCATAAGAGGCAGATTATTTAGTAGTTCATATGTGGTAAACTCCTTGAAATCCTCTCAGATCCCTAACACTTCTTTTTTGAATTGTTGTTTCCTCGTTTACAACACTCATCGGCCATTTAATCACCAATATGCATTAAATTTAGTTTCTTGAACATCCTCATCAAGCTCCTATGCATCATCACCAAGAAACTATACTTTTTCTTATTTGATTCTTATCAAAGTGTAAAATACGAGCTATGTCAATTTTATATGATCCCCGTGTAAACATAATCTTGTTATCATGTCCCCGATAAGTCATAACATTATCAAAGTGCCAAGGCCTACTAGGTAAAATATGACAAACATCCATATCACGAACATCACAATATACCTCTTTTTTTGCAATACTTTCTGATGGAGATAAGAACTCTGCAAGCTAGTGTTACTCGAACTTGGGAGCATTTGCTTACCCAATAGAGGGTGTATGGCTTCTCATGGGGTTCTATGTACAACTTCAAATAATCTACCAATTTTTGTGACACAAGATTTTCCATGTTGCCAATATCCACAATCAGATTACACACCTTATTCTTGATAGAACAAAGTGTTTAAAATAAATCATTGTGATTCCCTTCATCTTTGGATTCTAGTAAATATAAAATTTACCCTCTCATCATATTCTTCCTATGAAAATTCAACCTCTGCATATTCGTTGTTCTCAATTGCATGTCCTTTTCTTTCTTCTCCCTCTTCCCTTCAGAGAACGAGTTTGGGATTAAATTATTTTTCCCCTTCACATAATAGGGATTTATCGGGGAGTTTGGTTTGCATACGGGGAAGGTAAAAACTTTCCTTATCCAGCCCCTTTTCCATGCCTATATAAAACCATATTATTGTAGCAATCCTACGACTTAAAAGTATCATCTATATGAGAAAGTTGAGACAGTGAACCATTGATCAACTGGATCTTGATCTTGGAGGAAAGAGGACACCTCATTAATTTACTCTTTTTGTCGTTCAACAATAACATTGACAATCTTTGATTTTTCCATGTTGAATATAATACGGAGTGTGAGGATTACGAGAAGAATATTGTGAAATCAAATCGTGGGAGGCATAGGTAGATGAATCATAGGTGTTATCTTAATTTTTCATGATTGAATTAATAAATTAGGGTTAAAAAATCAAAAAAAAAAAAATTGGTAAACTTGTGAGCGGGGGAAGAAAGAAGATCAATGTTTTTTATTGATATTATATTACTCTTATAATTGAGAGGAAGAGAGAAAATAAAATATATTGAAAGAATTATGAATTCATTAAAATATGGATTGTGTTGAAAGATACAAAATTAATCATTTATATGTTAATGTAAGTGACTAAATAACAGAAAAATTTAACAAACATGAACTATTTATTGATTAATTACATAATATTGACTAAGTCAACTCATTATAGTCAAATCCAAAGTCCAACTACAATCTTATAGAAACTAGAAGAATTAGATAAAAATTACATTATGAAGGAAATTGTTCACATAAATTTGAGCACCTACCATATAACTATTGAAGACTTTATTTTAGAAGAAAATGTCATGTATGTTATATTGGTCAAGAGTAGGGATGAGAATAGGGAAGGTCGGCCTACATGGCCCTATAACGTAGCTATTTAAGGTCAGGACAGAGCATACCTATTTAATAAAGAAAATCAAACTTAGACTTTATTAGAAATCTACTTAATTAATAGCCCAAATTTAGGTTATAGAAAAGCACATGAAGCCTTATATATAGGCCTATATATTCATATGTATTCAAAAATAGGCTAAATAGGTCAATCATATATGCATATATACGTCGACATATAAGGTTTCATAGAAAAAATGAATTATTTAAAAACTTTAAAGTTAAATAGGGTTTTAAATGGACTTTCGGGTAATTCTATATTAGACTTTTAAAAAGACCAAGTCAAACCTAAAAGAGGGCCTATAGCATATCATAAGTCAGTCTCAAACCTTTTAAATTTATCGTAGGCCAGACTCATAATTTTTATAACTTGATCTAACGTGACCTATGCCAAGAGGAAGAGACTTTTAATTTTGACGATGATTCATATTTTTTAATAGCATTTACGAATTTACAATTAATTTTGGATAACTTTAATTTTATTATATTGAATTTGGATAATTTTATTCAAGGTTTATTATAATTTTATTTGTGGTTTTATTTTCATATTTATAATTTTATTTTTAGTTTAGTTAAAATAATTCAACATTTTAAAAATAAAAGTAAACTTTTTTAAATAATTCAAATAAGACTTAAATACTACTTTAGTAGTCTTTTTCTTTTAAATAAAAAATTAGGTTGGGATTCCTCCATTTTAAAAAATTGATTTGCTTGTAAGAATCAAATTGATGATCTTATCAAATTTGGTTTTATTTCAAAAGTTTTTGTTTCCATTTTATGAAATCATATTATAAACATTGTAAGACATTAAATATAGGCAACTAGCCAACTTTCACAATGTTGTGGAAACCTGGTTTGGTGATTTATTAAGAAAAAAAAGGAATGAAAAAAGATTTGAAAAAAAAAACTTATTTTGCTAGTTTAATTATATTTTTGGGTTTATATTGGTCAATTAATTTATTTTGGGATCTTGATCTCTTAATTTTCAAAACGTTTAAGTTTAGGTTTTTCTTATCTAATTAACGTCAAAAAAACTTTAAAATCGATTGTAAAATCTGTCGTTAATTAGATAAAAAAAAAACTTAAATAAAATATTTATAAAATTAAATGATCAAAATGACAAGAAAAAAATTAAAAGAGAAATATAAATCCGATAATATAATTAAAGGATCAAAATAAATATTCTTTTTAAAAAAAACACTGGGTAAAAAAACGTTTAGTTGCTTTGCATGAATCACGTGTTGTTTGTGTAATCAAGGGTTCTGGTTGGAAACAACTCAAATATGGAAATTAAGCCTAGAATCGTTACTGTCCCCATAAAGAGAGGAATCAATATATATTTAATTAGAGTGTAGGTGGAATCAATATATATTTAATTAGAGTTTGCTATGCATAGAAACTAGCCCGAATCCTATTTTACCTTTGTATGTAAAAGGATGCCAAAAGAGTATCTTGAGACTTTTTCTAGAAATCTTGAAATAAGTGAGTTAAAATTAAAAAAATTCTTTGATTGAATATTACTAGGATCCACTTTTAATAAAGCATGCACGCAAAAGCTTTGTATCGTAACAACTCTATTCTATTGTGGTTACTTTAAATATTGAAAAGAATAATTTTAATTTTTTTTAAGAAAACATTTTCATAACAATGTAGAGAAAGAGACTGGATCATAAAATAAATTTATAACCCATAAACACCACAAAAGTGTCGAGAACTAAATGATAAATAATGGAAGAAAATTTATTAGATGGGAGTTTTCCTAAACAAATTTAAAACAAATAATAATATATGTTTTTTTTACGATCATCTAAATCTATGGAGAATTTCTATAAATTGTGATAAATAAGATTATTATCAATATATAATAATAATTAAATTAAGGTTTGACGAAAATTGAGAATAAAATGGTGATTTTATGTAGAGTTTTTCTCTACCTAAAATTTGTGAAATTTTTTAATCACTTTGTAACTGCAAAATATTGTGAATACAAATTATATACATAAATAAGGGTTATTTTATCTATTTGTAATTGAGCTAACTTGCTCCATAAGCTAAAATCTAAAATACAAAAGGCCAAAATACATAATTCTACCAACACTACAAAATTAAACCTAAGTTAAAATACTTGTCGAGGCTATTCCTTTGACATTTTGACATGGACTAGGCTAGACGATTTCGACGCAACGTTCCTTTTGTCGAACCTGCTTTGACACAACGAATTACAATCTCAACACACCACCTAATTCATTGTGTCTAAGCTATCGATATTCATCATAGCTCTAAGTCTCTTGAACACTTCAACATGCACACCCTTTGTCATGATGTCCACAATCTGATTCTCATTTATGTATTGTTTAATAGGGGTGTACATGGGCCGGCTTGGGTTGGATTTGACCAAATCCAATACCTAACCCATATAAGACCCTTCGATTTGGGTGAGTTAGACTAACCACCCGCTACATCAATGGGCCGGATTGGGTAAATCCACTAATTTTCGGGCTAGGTAGTCGATTTGTCCAAATAATTTTTTTTTATTTTATTAATATCAAATGACTAAATGATGAGTCATCATATTTTTTATAAAAATTATTCACCATTTTTATATTCTTAAAAAAAACTAAATAACCTATTTTTAATATTTTATTATTATCATAAAATAATAAATGGTAACATCAGCTAATAAAAGTTATCATAAAATACTAGCATCAAATTAAAGTTGAATGATAAAAAATCATATTAGCATCCAAATAATTAAAGAGTGAAATATTCAAAATAAGTTAAAGTTATATGGTTCACTAAAATAGTAAATATTTATGATGCTAAAGTTGCAACAAAAGTTAATATTCATCAAAACTATTAAAATTGTAATAATAAAATGTTTGACTAGTGGGTAAATGAGTTTTTTGGGTGTGGGTCTGGTTTTACCCACAACCCGATATTTTTTATGGATTTTTTACTTTTTAAACCCATATCCACCCAATTACCCGAACCAACCCACTTTTTTGGATTTTTTTAAGTGGGTTTGATTGGGTTTTGTGGGTTGACCCAACCCATGTACCCCCTCACTACGCCAAAAAAGACCTACGAAAAAGCGCTTTCTTAGGCCTACTTTAGAATGCCTTTTATGCTTTCTGTAGGCATCTTTAGGCAGCGCTTTTTCAAGGAAAAGCGCTACTAAAGGCTTACTTTAGAAAGCGCTATTCTTGGAAAAGCGCTGCCTAAGGTATACATAAGGCAACGCTTTTGAAAACGTTGTTTAATGTACATTTTAGGGCACAAAACGGTATAATGTGTTTCTGTCAAAACGCAAAGTATACATGAAATGGATCCGGAGTAAGAAAACACAACATATTCACGCAATTTCAGACAAATTCATCATAGTACCAGTAATTTGAGGAAGAAATTTACCTCGGATTTACCGAATAGCAACGTCGAGAAATTGAAACGAGAAGGTCAAGCTCACGGAAACACAGGGAATGAGCGTTGTACATATAAAACAACATCAAGGATAAGTCATAACATATAAAATAATTCAAGAAACTATTATGATGCACATGAACAATTCAAGAACCAAGTAATCGATCATTCAAGAAATTCAATTCAAAAATGAAACTAAAACAAAAGAAACTCAAGTTATTATTCAATTCACATTCGAAACATGAAAAACTGAATTTAAAGTAAATTCTAAACCCCTAAACCAAAATCCAGGAAGCAACTACCTAAATCCAATAATGCTCAATGAAATTATCTCGAACTAAGCTTGCTCAAACCATAAACAAGTTAGCAATCACAAGGTATACAATCAAAATGAAACTTATATGATGCACATGAACATTTCTAGAACCAAGTAATCGATCATTCAAGAATTTCAATTCACAAATGAAACTAAAACCAATGAAACTCAAGTTATTATTCAATTCACATTCGAAATATGGAAAATAGAATTCAAAGTAAGGTCTAAACCCCTAAACCAAAATTCGGGTAGCAACTACCTAAATTCAATCATGCTCAATGAAATTATCTCGAACTAGTGTTCAGCGCAAACGAAATTCACAATGTCGCCATAAGCGAACTTACCGTTCCAAGTTCATAACCAATCAATTTAAAATTTCGAATGAACTAAATCAAGAAACGAAACTTGTATAGACATTAACAAATGGATCATATACCAACATAAATGATCATCACAAGTTAACACAAACGACATATCACAAAGTCAACATAACAAGTATACGTTGATATCAAGACTAGCATCCAAATTTAACCAAGACATCATGTTAATGCAATTTTAAACAAAAAAAAAATAACATCTACCCTAAATTGATATTGTTATTCAACACAGTTTATGCTAACTATAACAAAGTTTATCACAGTTTATTCAAAGTTTATTCAATGTTTATGCAAACTATAACAAAGTTTATTCAACACATTTTATTCAACACAGAATGTCATGTGCCCAATCAATACAATGGTTTATTCAATGGTTCACTACAACTTGGATTCTAACCCTTATTCCAAATTTCCTATGAACAAAAGCAACATTTGAAGCCCAATATAATGTTGTTCAATCGGAAACTAAACATAGTGTAAGATACTAGAATTTGTTTTTTTTAGTTCAACATAGCCTTTTCACAATACTCGAATTGCCCAGACAAATCGAAACCACTAATGAAAGTTCCAACATAGATTTCGATAATAATATAACAGTTTATCACATGACTTTCACCTCAATGGATTAGATCAAAAGATAACTAACAACACCAAAACTGTTTTTTACATGGATTAATCATAGAGTCAGCAGCATATCAGTTATGTAGAAGGATACGAAAAAGCCTAAAATCTTATCTAATAGCTGCGAAGATGGAAAATCAATGTGTTGCGACAGACTCTGACAGCAAAGAAGTAAACCGGGAACGTGATGATGATGATGAGCCGGAGTTGACGGAGATCTAGAGGGCTGGACAGGGGTGAGAGAATGAGAGAGTTACCGAGAAAATGAGGGTTTCGCGACGGTGGTGAGGGTGATGTATCGACGAAGATGGTTTAGCAGTGAAACAGAGAGGTTGCGATGAAGTATAAGGGTTTGTGAAGGTTGGAAGAAGGAGACGAGGTTGAGATAAGGGTGTTAATGGAGGGAGATGAAGGTTGTGTTGATGAAGGCTGTACACAGAGGGTTTTCTAAGAATGGGTTGTGAGAGGAACATAAATCGTGTTTTGTTATTTCAGGGTTTTAGAATTTTAATTATAAAATTAGATACGACAGCGCTTTTCAAAAGCGCTTTCTTAGTGCCAGATATAGAAGCGCTTTTTCTTAAGAAAGCGCTTTCTTTCCATATGCCTTTAGAAGCGCTTTTTCTTAAGAAAGCGCTTTCTTTCCATATGCCTTTAGCAGCGCTTTTCAAAAGCGCTTTCTTAGGTTAACCTTTAGCAGCGCTTTTAAAAAGTGCTTTCTAAGGGTAACATATAGTAGCGCTTTTGAAAAGCGCTTTCTTAAGCTATCCTTTAAGAGCGTTTTTTTGGAGTGATTTTTTTTATAACTTATGGCAGCGCTTTCTCATAAAAGCGCTTTCTTTTGGGTGCTGCAAAAAATGGCTTTTGGTGTAGTGCCTAGTGTTTAAAATTCAGATCGTTAGACTACGATGCCTTATCTAGAGCGGTGAATAGAACCTCAATTAAAAAATTTACCTTTCAAACATAGGTATTTAAAACTTGTTTAAAAAATAATGTTGAGCGGAAGCTTTTTGATCTAGATCAAAATAGTAGTCAAAACTAGCCTAGTTATTGAAAACTTAGATATGCACAAGCCATATGGAATTATGATAATGATAAATTCAATCAACAAAATAATATCTCAATTAATAGTTTAATATCAAACACAATAGTTTCCTACTTCCAATGAAATAAAACAAAAATGTAGAACAATGCAATTTGTCAAACACTTGGTGCCCGGACGAATTTTTAGAATTTTTCTTGGAGTTTTATGATATGACAAATCACTTATAATCAAAAGTGATTATAAGCTAATCAACAACCAATTAAAAAAACAGCCACAAAAATATCTTACAAGTCGATCGATTAAACAATGAAACTCAACAAAATTGCAGAATGAAACATATAAAGCAATTAAAGAGATAAGAGATAGAGAGATATACACACAAGGATTTGTTTAGGAAGTTCGCCAATCATCCTCGATATGGCTATGTCTCCCCCAATTCCAAATTTCGAATTAGGATATAATTTCTTACTTTGCAAAAAGTATGATTACTAGATAAGTCTGTTGTACCCTAAAATTCACTCTCTTCATTTTAATAAATAATTAGCTTAAACTTAATCAATAGATGAATTACATACATATCATTTGTGCATTGATCATAGGATCGAGATTTTTGATTATGCGAGTGTATACAACTCAATAGAAGAAGTTTGATTCGCAAGAGTTCCATATCTAAAGTCTCGTCATCACAAATGTCATTCTAATGTACAAGATGTGTGTGTCTAAGAATGTCTGGACTATCTCATAGGAATCAGGGTTTTGAAGCTTTAATCTCCTATCTTGTGGATGTCAATTAAGGTTTTCGAGCAAGAGCATGTTATGGTCGAATATTTGAGCCCAATGTGACTCCATGGCCTTTTGTGAGTCTCAAAGTATTTGCATATGGTCTATTAATCTACGTGTTTCATCAAAAAATCAAGAACGACTGGATAAGAATAGATTTGTGTGTGCATGTTGAAAAGTAAACAAAAAGTCAAAGGTTGACTAAATGAGATTTTGGTCAAAATTATTGTCAAAAGTCGAGATACGAGAAAATATGATCATTTGTTGAGAAAAGTCGGAAGAATAGGCCGAAAAGAATATTTCTTTCATTTTAATTAATCGTAGACTTAGAAATTTTTTCTAAGTTTTAAGATTTTTGTGTTCATGATGCCATCTTGTCGATTCTCTATCTCCTTTGTTTATGGTTGAAAATTCGCAAATTCATGATTGTTGGAAAGATGAGATTACATACTTCAAGTTGTCCTTGTAAAGCTATCTCCAAAAAAATGCCTAGATTTTGAGTTCTGAGTCTTGGAAAATTGTTGTTCATCATTATTGAGTATCTACACTTAGTGAATTTTGCTACATTTTCAACATGGTCAAGTGTCCGACTTTAGAGACATTTTACACGTGATTCCAAGCATCGTCTCAAGTTGCACTCGATACAAAATTTCTCATCTTTGGAATCTACAACTTTGTAGAAAGAATCGAATTCATTCGAGCTTTAGATCGAAAGTTTTGAAGCTTGGAAACCATGAATGCATCATATTTGAAAAGTTAAAAACTTAGCAGAATTTTGAGTAATTTTTAATGTGGTCAAGTAGTTGACTTTGGGCCCGATTTTCACATGGTTCCCGACTCCGTTTTAGAAAGTGTTCAACTACAAAGTTGTTCACCTTGTTGCAATATACATCACTGTAGAAGAAGTCGAGTTTGTTTGAGCCACGAATTAAGAGATATGATTGGTTGAAACAGGTGATGTAGTAAGCGTGCCAATTCAAGACTTAAAAAATTATCAAGTGTACAAACCATCTTATGATGTCATGACTTCGAAGCAAAATTTGACAAGCTTGCAATCGACTTCTCATTTAGTGTTCAACATCAACATTGTTCTATCAAGTGTGTTCTTTATCAAGATCCCAAGAAGCTAGCATTTGGGCTATTGATCATCAAAATATAAACTCAAGAAGTCAAGGCTTCCACAATGGCGAAGTTAGTCAATGACTTGAAGAGTTAGTCAATGACTTGAAGAGTTAGTCAAATGTAAACGCGATTATGCCGGCATGTTTTTGAGATCCATTTCAACGACCAATGAAGCATCTAACATATTTGAGCTCAACACCAATTTTGATATTTTCCATGTTCTCTTCAATTCGACGCCCTTGTTGTATCGGTCGGACCACTATGCACAAAGATCGGAGCAACCAAAGTTATTTGCATGAGCTTAATTCTTAAGCAACCTAGTAGTGCACTATGGATAATAAGATGTTGTATTCGTGAAATGAGGCCATCGGGTTATAATTCTCAGTACTCGAGATGGTTGAACATTTTACGGACATGCATGCTACCTGGGGAGAGTTTACTAAAAGAAAAAAGTGGCATCACACTCCATTCTTCGACGGCATAATGGACACACCTCACTCTCCATAGAACCTTTTTTCACCATTCTTGTTATTTTTTGTTACAATTCAGTTAGAGAAATGTAACAAACAAATCCCTCTCACTCTGATCTTCATCACTCTCTCTTTTTTCAATCACCATCATCAATAACCAATTCTCTTGTTCGGATTCTTACCAAAATTTACCTTCACACTCTCTTTTATCCATCATCTTCAACCTCACTCTCTCCATCTCCATCGTCACCTTTCTAAGCTCTTTCTTGATTTTCTAAGAACAAAAGTCATCTCCTTCTCCTTATTTTTCTTCTTCAGCTGGATCCATCACCAATTGAAGCAAGCTCAACCACTACTTCGCTTCATCTTCTTCTTCAAGCAAGAACTGAGTTTATTTTCTCAATAGAGAGAAGCTTCTTGAATTCTTATCTTCATCTTCAAGATCCAAATGAGGCTGTAGAGTTTTCTTATTTCCTCACGATCTTCATATAGGTAACTACTTAGATCTCTTTGTTTGCACGCTTAGATCTCCATGATTAGGATCGTTCATATGCATATGCGAGTTCCGTGGAAAATGGTTTGCCATTAGCATTAGATACGACTGGATAGAACTATTGTTTTTCACCGTTCGCATTTGTGTCTCAAATTTGCATTAGATACGACTGGATAGAACTACTGCTTTTCACCGTTCACGTTTGTGTCTCAAATTTGCATTAGATACGACTGGATAGAACTACTGTTTTTCACCGTTCACGTTTGTCTCAAATTTGCATTAGATACGACCGGATAGAACTACTGTTTTTCACCGTTCACGTTTGTGTCTCAAATTTGCATTAGATACGACTGGATAGAACTACTGTTTTTCACCGTTCACGTTTGTGTCTCAAATTTTGTGTTGAGAGATTCTTGCAATTAGAGTATGATTTAGGGAATTTAGAGGTTGGATTAAGATTTAGGGCGAGGTTTTGAGTTGGAAGGTGTCATCATTTCTACTCTCAGCAATGATTCCAAAACTCCGGTGGTAGTGCTCCACCAGAGATTGTGATAAACTACACTTGATATACAATTAGAAGTATATACAATGTACAACATAAAAAGACTCTAATACTTAAGAAGTTCTAAGCATATATAATTTGTAAGAAGTTTTAAGTTAAGCTTATGCAATAGATTTGATAGAGTGATAACTCTTTGTTTGTCAAAACACAGTGTTGTATCTTTCTCCAAGTTTCTTAGTTCCTTTTATAGAGGGATACAGAAGAGACATTGGAGAGGACTTCTTGCACAAGTGAGTCTTAGAGAGAAGCATTAGCAATTATGTTAGAAATGTTTATGATATGATTAATGTTGTTGAAAGGGCCATTTAAAACTTCTTTTCTCAAAGAGAAATTATCGGTTGCATTCCATCTGTCTTCAGCAAAATTTTACTAAATCTTCACATGATCAGAAGAAGACAAATTAACCTTAAAGTTTGATAGTTACCTGTCATATTTTTCTTGATTCTTGGGCTTTGGCTGACTTTCAGGTTCTAATCCTTCAGAGTTTGAGTCTTAACTTCTGATTCTTCAGACTTTGGGTCTTCAGAGGTTGACTTGATCTTCAGAAGTTGAAGATCAGAGTGTAGGATCTTCAGGTTCTGATCACCAAAAGATGATCTGATCAGAAGTTGATTCTTCAGAATCTGCATCTCAAGGCTTTTCTTTGGATGTTCAATGAAGTTATAACTTGTAATCAGAATTTAATCTAAGTTCCTGTACATTTGAACACATATTAGTATATTTAATTTTCTTTTAAATACTTTGTCATCACCAAAACCTAAAGGATGTAGTACAAACAAATTTTGTTCCAACATATTGTCCCTCTACAAATTTTAATTTTAACTTTTAGTCCCTCGTGCCAAAATTGTCGTTAATTCAAGCGCTAAATAAAACTATCACTAATTATGTCGATAAGTTGTAAAAGCCGTCGCAAAATTGTAAGAGAGACTGAAATTTAAAATTAAAATTTGTAGGAACCCATTCTTTGAAAGAAAATTTAAATCGACTAAAAATTAAATATGAGATATTTAGGAGGATCAAAAATATATTTAACCCTAAAATATATTTAGACGAAATGAATGATTTAATTATAAATGAAAAATGTTCATATAAACTCAATTGTATTAAATAACCATATAAAGAACCGTGAGATAGAGAAAAAATTGAAATTTGAACATTTAAAAATAAAAATTCTCACAAATAAAGATAATCTACTATCTATCTATCTATTAAAAATCAATTGCATGAACTCATTAAATTGTCCTTTCACCACGAATTCTTAAACTAAAAAAGATACATTTAAATAATCAAGTAGTGTTACTTTTTTATTCTCATCTCCTATTATGTCATGCCATGCGGTATTCATTTTTCAAACTTCACAATTTAATTATAATTAAATATTACATACACTCATTCTCTCTTTTGAATTAAAATTTCAAATACCTCTCACACTTCTTTTTCCCATATTTTCTCACTTTAATGTTAAGTTTTTTCTCTCTATTTATTTATCATCATTAAAAATATTAATAATTTATTTTTTATTGTAATATAATTAAAAAATTTATTTATCTTACAGGTCATTATCAACACAATATCTAATTTATTTTCATCAATTATTATTTTTTTAATTTGAGAGACAAAAGTCTTATTTCTAATAATAATTATTTTTCTTTCACCATCTTATAGTTTTTTTTAAATAATTATTTAATATAATTAAATTTATATGATTGTTGTTGATTTCATAGTTAAGTAAACCATTTGTATCTAAACACTTTTTATATTGTATCAAATATTTTTTTTATCTCACGGGTCATTATCAAATAAAGGTAATTGTTGATTAAAATAAAATTGGCATTATATTGATATACGTAATTGCTGATTAAAATAAAATATACATTGTGTTGATAATGACCCGTGAAATAAAAAAAAAGTTATTTGATAAAATATAAAAAATATTTAGATACTTGATGGTAACATGAACAATAATCATATAAATTTAATTGTAATAAATAATCATACAAAAAATGGGAGATGGAGAAAGAAAAAAATCAATATTTAAAATTAAGGATTTTTGTCTCTAAAATTAAAATAATGATTGATTAAAATGAAATATATATTGTGTTGATATTGACCGTGAGATAAATAAATATTTAATTTTATTAATAAAAAATAGATTATTAGTATTTTAGGGATAATAATAAAATGAGAGAAAAAAAAATTAAAATGAAAATGTAAAAATGTGGGAAAAAGAAGTTCAAGATGAATTTGAAATTTTAATCAAGAGAGAAAAGATTATGTAATATTTTATTTAGATAATGACCCGTGATTAAAGTAATTATAAAATGTACAATATCATATAGTTTTAATAGTATTAAATAATTATACAAAAAAAAATTGTGAGATGGAAAAGGAAAAATAAATTAATATTTAAAATTAAGGATTTTTGTCTCTCAAATTAAAATAATAGTTGACCAAAATGAAATAGATATTGTATTGATATTGACATGTGAGATACATAAATATTTAGTTTTATTAAAATAAAAAAATTATTTATACTTTTTGTAATAAATAAATAAATAGAGAGAAAAAATTAAAATGAAAATGAAAAAGTGTGAGAAAAAGAAGTGCGGATGAATTTGAAATTTTAATTATGAGAAAGAAGAGTGTATGCAATATTCAATTTTAATTTAATTGGTGAAGGTTTATAAATGAATGCCAAATGCCATGTTGTAATAAGATATGATCATGAAAAAAAGTAAATATTATTTGATTATTTAAATGTTTTGAAAATTTTGAAAGTTCATGTAATTAATTTTTAATAAATAGATGGTAGATTTATTTCATAGTATTTTGTAGAGTTTTTGGTTTATTAATATATAAAAAATAGATGAGTTGTTTAAATAATAAAAATTTTAAAATAATATTAAAAATTTTAATATAATTCATTTAGGTTTTGTTGAAGAATTTGAAGATCTAAAAGGAAAAGGAAAAACATTTGAGAAAGATTTTTTTAAAAAATTTAAAAAAATATTTGATATTTTATGAAAGAATAACTTGTATAGAATGATAAAATAATATTTATCAATATTATATTAATTTTTAGAACTCTTTAAAATCATAGAATATATTTAAAAAATGTAAGATTTTTAAAACCCTCTAAAATTCTCATTCAATACAAAATTTGTGTTTTCTAAATTATAGAAATTTTTTGTTATGAATAAAAAAAATCTCCAAAATCTTTTCTAGCTAGAAAACTCTATATTTCTCATCCAATCTTTCTCTTTTTTTAACGAGTCTTCTTCTCCCTTCTCCTTAAAACTACTAAACAAAATCTGAAAGAATCAAATTAATTTTTATGGATGTGCATGTTGTAAGTAGAGTTGGTAAAATGGACCGGATTAATCGGGGGTCGGTCCAAAAGACCGTAAAAAATTTAGAGCCTATTTATTATTTGGGCTTTTAAGCTTAATCTGTTAAAAACCCGATGTTAACCGGACTAGCCCAACCGAATTCCGGATAGCCCGCTTATTTAACTTTTTTCTATTTTTTTTTATAAAAACTATAATAGATTATACAATTAATGTCCATATTATTTTTTTAATAAAAGTATAAATATCTATTTTATAATACATTTTATTATTAATGTCCATTTTAATAAAAAATTATAAAACATTACACAATTAATGTCCATTTTATAATATATTATACTACTAATATCATGACTTGAATCTTAATTATTTAATTAAAATAATTTAGTTATATGATAATTTATTTTAAATTTTATGAATATAATTGATTTATACTTTTTAGTGATCAATAGTCATATATATATATATATATATATATATATATATATATATATATATATATATATATATATATATATATATATATATATATATATATATTAGTTTTTAGTTTATAGTTTATAAATTAATTAATTTATTTACTTTAAAAAAAATTAATAAAAAATAAATATTAAATATTATTCGGGCCGGCCCGAATAACCGGAGCACGTGAAGGTCCGGGTTTGGACAATCAAATTGTAACCCATTTAAATTTTAGATTTTTAGACCCGGTCTGCCAAAGGCCCGAACCCGTCACGGGCAGTGGCGGAACTATGTTAGGACAAGGGGTGGCCATGGTCACCCAATGTTTTAATGATATTTTTAAAAAATAGTCATATTATACAATTTTTCCTATTAAAATGAATATTTAAAACATATCATCGCCAGAAAAAATTAAAGAGCACATTGGCCAAGCAGATAAGTTTGCTTTCATTTACCTTTGAGTCATCTTATCAAATCCTGCTAAGGTCATTATTTGTACTAGTTTCACTCCCTTATTCTCTATAGAAATAAATTTAATTTGAATTGTTAATAAATTATCAACATAATATATTAATAATCCACTAAATTTATTTTAAAAAATTGAATCCAAATTATTTATTAGAAATAAATTTGATTTGAATTGTTAATGAATTATCAAAATAATATATTAATAATCCACTAATTTCTTTTATAAAATTCAATTCAATTTATTTACTAAGAATGTCCATCCAATCCTACTTTATTTATAAAAAAAATTAAAATATTTTTTTAATATAAATTTACTCTCTTTGTCATACATATATTTCTTGGTTGTTGATTTTTTCCCCGCATACGCATGTTTTTTAAGAATACAATCTATAAATTTAATTTTTGCTAGTATAAAAAGGTGAAAGTAAATAGAATAAATATTTTTAATGCAGCTAAAAAGTTAATTTCAAAATGCTAATTCAAACGAAATAATAGAAAGAAAATTGATTTCAAAATGCTAACCCTAACTAAATAATAGAAAAAAATTGATTTCAAAATGCTAACCCTAACTAAATATTAAAAAAATTGATTTCAAAATGCTAACCCTAGCTAAATAATAGAAAAAAAAATTGATTTCAAAATGCTATTATTATTTTTTGTTAGTTAATTTTATATATTTGGCCCCCTCAACCATTCAATCCTGGTTCCGCCACTGGTCACGGGCCGGCTCGAAGCGGGCCGAGTAGCCCGTTTTGTGAACTCTAGTTGTAAGTAACATATTGTCCAGCAAGCCGCTTATTTCTTAACCCACCCTTGACGCATTCCATGAAAACCTCAAAATGTCTTTCGCAAAACTGGAAGTTTATTTTTGGTTCGCATCATTTTCTAAAATATATGAGTGAAATCGGAAATATACTTTCGGTATGCACCATATTTTGAGTTTATTCTAAATTTAGTTTCATTCAATCTCACATACACGCTTTATTTAAAAGTTACATATAGTTTAAAATCGGAAATATACTTCCAGTTTTCACCAAACTTTTTTCAACTTAATTTATATGATATAGGGTGCTAACTAGAAATATATTTCCGATTTCTAAAAATAATTTATTAATTTTGCAGCAATGGATAAGAAGTTTATGGGTTAAGAAATGCTTATCTTTACATTGTGGTGCAGTGCTTCATCTCTTTAGTGAATAAAGAAAAAGCAATTTTGTGTGATCGAAAGGAGGATTCTCAACATTAAATGTGGACATCTCTTCCAAATAAAACTTGGATCTTAATTCCCAATGTTGTGCAATTCATTGTGTAGACCCAATGTGTTGGTTTAATGAAATGCATCACGTGTTGTATGTGTATAATCATGGGTTTTTGGTTGGAGACAACTCAGGTCGGAAGGCTACTGTCCCCATAAAGAGAAGAATCAATCTATATTTGTTTAGACTTTAGATTGTTGTGCATAAAAAACCAGCACGAATCATATCTTTTGTTTGTATGAAATTACAGTAACATATATGATGCTTATATATCATTGTTAATCTTTTACTAGGAACAAAAAAGACGCAAACTTCAGTAAATTAATATTTTCTCAAACGCTCGTGTTTATATGTGTCACAAGTGCCTTAGTTTCTTTTGCGTGCCTATTTAATCTACTTTTAAGTGGATCTTATTATATTTAAAATATTAATTGGTATGTACTAACATACTGTAAAAAGTTTTATACAATTAGTACATTACAATCGTTCATTCATATATATTTTAGATATAATTAAAGAAAAAGTAAACACATAAAATTTAACAATTATGATTAATTTAGGGTTGTAAACTAGGCCTGGTCTTTTGAAAAAAGAAAAAAATATAACCATGATCGAACAACCTATAAATAGAGATATGAACTAATTTAAATGTCAGAGTGGGTGTATATAAATTAACAATGGCAACAAATATCTTAGAAGGACAAACAATCCAATCATTTAGAGTTAACGGAATTTCTTTTATCACTTTTATGACGTGGTTTTCACCTTTGAAAATTTAAAATTGTCCTCAGGTATTTGTTGAAATGCAATTCTGAACGCACTTTAAATCACATTATTCTTTATAAATGAAGTAGCCATCATATTTTTTTTTAAAAAAATATTAGTTTCGTGATGCATCTATAAAAAATAGTTTAGTGTATTCGAAGATGTACCACCAAAAACATCATTAAGCTAGTTAAACAATCTTATTTCGGATATGTATCTCCTAAAACTTACTTACATGCATCTTTGGGTAGAAACATTGATCTAAATTTATATTTTTTGAATCCAGAGTCATTTTAATCCGACAAACAGTGCCATAATTTGACTCAAACATTAATAAATACGAACATCATAGAAAAAGGTAATGCACTCACCAAATAACTTCACACAATATTACAATTAATATTCTCAAAGTATGGAAAATAATAATAAAACATCTAAAAATACAAAAAGTATAACCTACTGCGTATGTGTAATCCTAACCATCTTCCTTCTCCTTTGTTGCCGGTAACCCATGAAATTTCGTGACTCGGTAAGAATGACATGAGCAAGGGCAGCCACATCATCACCACCTCTCTCAAGCATTCCAGACTATATGCCCTCATATGTAATCTGCATAATATTTTGACAGATCGACAGCACATCAATATCATGTTCATCCCTAGCCTGCTCATCATTCTCTAGGATCTCCTCATAATCGGACCTAGGTGGACGTCTAGGAGTGTTTGTGTAATGATAGGGTGTGATACACTCTAGAACCAAGTTATGTAATTGTCCACATAAGACCATTGACTTGTGGATGACATACTTCAATACTCCTCTAGTACCATATGACTCTCGTAACTTTCCATTATGTCATCAAGATGTCTGTGGACATTTTGTTATGAGCATACTCGGAGGGGGATCTTAGAATGATCTGCACATATTCAAATTGCTAACTGCATTGATCTGTCAAATACATGCACATCTTATCCTCCAACATCCCATCCATCTAGAGTAAAATAAATAGGGTCAAAGACAACACTATATGAATCAGTGTTGTATGATGTCTAGTCGATGTCATCATGTTCGGTATGATAAATATACACACATGGAACGACCATACAACATTGTACCCTCTACGCAGGAAGTACAAGCAAACATGTGGCCAATCCTCAGTATACTCTAGCACACAATCAAAAAATACCTCAAACCTTTAAAAAGCCAAAATTGTTCTCAGGTGTTTTTTGTGATGCATTTCCAGACACACCTTCAATCACCTTATCCTCTGTAAATCAAGTAACATCACTTTTTTTTGCAAATATTAATCTAGATATGCATCTATGAAACAAATTTAGGGTCTCAAAAAACCATTAAGCTATTTAAACAACCTTATTTAAGATATGCATCTTGGGCAGAAACATTGTCCTAAGTTTGATTTTTAATCTAAAGTAATTTTAATCCGACTAATAGTGCAATAATTTGATTCAAATATTAATAAGTACGAACATCATATAAAAATGTAATGCATATTAAAAAAATGTCACAAACTATTACAGACAATATTCTCAAAGTATGGAAAATAACACTAAAACATCCCAAAATTCAAAAAAGAGCATAATCTATTGCGTATGCCTAATCCTAACCCTCTTCCTTCTCCTTTGTCGCTGGTAACCCAAGAAATTTTGTGATTAGGTAAGAATGGCACATGGAAGGGAAACCGCATCATTGTATACAAGTTCTTGGCCATACGCCACTTTCCAAATTAATATAAGTTCTTTCTTTTACAATGTTCGCTATTGTTGTTTTTTGCATAAAGTCCAATGATTGCTTTGAATGATTATATGCATTTGACAATAAATATCTGTTTACAAATATGCGAAAAATGAACATACAAAAGTAACTACTACAAGTTCTAAGGAATTGAGATGACGAATAAAGTCACCAATGCATCCCCCGCAGGTTACTTTCACAAGAGTACAATCCCCGCAGAGCCATCGCTCTCTACAAACCTTCTCCGACGAAGTACAAATTTCCTTCCACCAGTGTCCCAACACTCCAGGCTTCATCACGTTAGTCCCTGAGCAGTGATCCCAATCAGCTTAACCTGGTTACATTAGTTTCCGAGCGGTAACGATTCACTTCCAGCAGAGGTATTTATCCCCAACAGAATATCTCTCAATGATTATCATTCCCCCGGCAGCAGCCATATCTAGACTCGAAACTTGGTCAGATAGAGCATCGGAGGAAACCTACGTCTCCGTTATGCCCCAACCGGAGGTTTCAGCGAACTTCAGATTCATCACCTCAAAGGAATTTTCGAGCTCTGTCTCCTAGCAACAATCAAATACTTCCCAGCAAAGTCTACGCACTAGATCCCCGACAGAGTATCTCCTAGCTTTTATTATTCCCAACAGCATTAACATCTAGGCTCGAAACTTGGTCAGATGGTGCATCGGAGGAATCGAAGACATTTTCTTCTCCTCCAAATCAGGGTTTTCAACAACTCCATCCCCAATCGGAAGTTAAAATCTCCAGCAGGGCGTTCTCATCTTCTTCAAGATGGATATGTTTTGAAATACCACAACATCCATTATTCATAAAAGTCATAACATGTGCATATATCATTCATACACATTGTCATGCATCATAATCTGCATAAGACTAACTATATCCTGTCAAAGTTTTTTTTGTGTTTTTCCCCAGCAGGTAAAAATTACTTCTAAACGAAAGGTCAAAGATTAATACCCGAAACAAGATGGGAAACCTATTTGAACGACCGTGACAGCAGGTCAAGGATTAATACCCGAAACAAGACGGGAAACCCTATCTGAAAGACCGTACAAATCTTTTCCAAATGGAAGGTCCAGGATTAATACCTGAAACAAGACGGGAAACCCTATCTGAAAGACCGTACAAATCTTTTCCAGATGGAAGGTCCAAGATTAATACCCGAAGTAAGACGGGAAACCCTATCCGAGCAACCATCCAAGTTGTCTTCCGACAACAGGCACTGGATTAATACTCGAAGCAAGACGGGAAAACTATCCACATTCTGCCAAATATTATCCCCGTAGTAGGGAGAAGGTTTACTCTCTTATTATCAACAACTACTACAAAGTCTGGCGTACGACTCAGTTGCCCTGGATGGCATCTTAAGCCCATCTCCGACTATTTGTCGACATCTCTCCACTTTCAGAATGCTGCATATTTGGTTAAAAATCCAACACAAACCAATAACTTCATTCAAAGACGAGCGCAGAGTCTAACATACGACTCTCTCTGGATGGCATCTTAAGCCCATCTCCGTGCTCCCTTCTACCTTCAAGAACATTTGTAGAGCCTAGCGTACGGCTCGTTCCCCAGCATCAGTCTCTCCAGATGGCATCTTAAGCCCATCTCCGACGATTCTCCTATACAGGCGATGTTCTTGAGTCTAACGTACGACTCATTCCCCAATGAAGTCTTCAGTCTCTCCAGATGGCATCTTAAGCCCATCTCCGACGATTCTCCTATTCAGGCGACGTTCTTGAGTCTAACGTACGACTCATTCCCCAGTAAAGTCTCCAGCTTCTCCAAATGGCATCTGTAAGCCCATTCCCATGCATCATCAATCAACAGCGAGTGCAAATTTTCATGTGTACTCGAGTGTTCAATCATCTTCTACCTCCAGGTCACGAAATGCAAGCATGTCAATCTAACTCTTCCAGTACAAGAAGATTGAACAGGGGCAGCTGTCATACCCCAAAATTTTCCCTCTTACTTCTCAAGACATTTCTTATATTCATACTCAAGAATTTCACAAGGGTTGACCAGACAAACCCTCTCCTAAGCAATCAACCCAAACTAGGGTTTGGCTATCCTCAAATCCAGGTGAGCCTCTAACACTTCCAGTGGTCATCATGCCTCATCATATGCTTCAAAGAATCTCCATGACAAGTTTCAAGCCTTACAAGTCAAGTTTCCTCAAACAATTGCTCAGATGGTTGAAAATTAGTTGTATTGGACAAAAAGTCAACTGTGGTCAACATACAGTCAAACTTCATAATTTTTGGTCAACATCCATATTTTGAAGTAACATTCATCATTTGATTAAGGGTTGATCATGATTCATCAAGAAAACTCAAGATTTGATCAAAAGTCAAAGTTTCTAAATTGGGCTTTCTTAGACAAAAGTCAACAGAATTTTGACCAGGCATAACTTTCTCATACTTTATCAAAAAAAATTTCACCACCTCTCATTTTGAAGAGAATTCAATTATCTACAACTTCATGTCTCACAATCTTGGTCAGAAAATGATTCATTTGGAAGATATGGATCAAAACATTACAGGTCCTTTTCAAAGTCAACAAAAAGTCAACTTTTTGTAAAGAAGTGTTATTGAGCATGGAAACTTCAATTGAGATGAAACCAAAGTGGTTGTTTAGAGGACATCTAGAGCTTTCTAAAAAGTCAAAGAACACCCAAAAATGTTAAAAATTGAGCAAGATACACCTTGCACAAGTTGAGCATTTTTGAAGAGGTGCACAAAGAGAAATACTTGACAAAATCCAAAATTTTGCAAATGGGCCTAACTTTTCATGGTTCAAACTTGTTCCTCAACTGAATTGGAACCTCCAAGCCCAAGGACACGAATTTTATCTTTTATTTTCTATTTATTTTGGATTTTAATCATTTAAAAGCCAATTAAATTAAAATAAAAGGTAGAAAATCAAAATTAAATGCAAATTGGATTTTTCTCTCATTCTTGAGGACCAAGCAAGCCACACAAGCTGGAAAATTCGAAATTGGCATTAATTGGCAAAGGAATTGATTGAAATTTGATCAAAAAGGCAATATTTGGTTTTATACCAAATCAAATATTTTCTCATTGATTGGTACATTATTTCCTCATGATTCTTGACCAAAATCCATCCACTATAAGTACACAATGCATTCACATGACACAAGGACGAAAATTCTGCCTCTAAGAACCCTAACAAAGCTCAAAAAATTTGTGTCTCTCAAGCAACTTGCAGCCCTAGTTTCAGATCGTTTCAATCGATTCTAAGCATTCCATTACATTCATGGAGGTCCCTTGAATCGATCCAGATACTCACAAGCCATCAACAAGCCCAGAATCACACAAACACGATTTCGGTTTGCATATTCTAACTCAATTTCGATTTTTGATTTTCATGCATATTTAACATGTTTTGATGTTTTGTTTGTGTTTAGAATGGAGTTTTGAAACTTTCTGCATAGGTTAATTGGAGTTTAGACACCTGAATCATAATTCACCATGGTTAGGGTTCATAAGCTCTAATTGGGGTTTTCTAAAATAGGAAAAATTGGACCAAACGAACCATGTACTCACAATGAATTTATATTGCTTGTGCTTGATTTTCAAAATTTGCAGGGGCTTTAGCGACAAACAAGGCCGTCGCTAAAGGTTTAAAAATTTAAACGAAGAAGATGAAGATCTTCGCGCGCATTCTAGTGGCCCAGGAGCTTATTTCGTTTATATCGTTTTTGTTTCATTTAACTAACACGATCTGCAGGATGGCTCAGTGGCAAAGGAGCGTGCATGTGAAAGGAAGGTCAGGGGTTCGATCCCTGGCTTTACAACATTATTTTTTAACATTTGCAAACTAACTCTTTTTTTTATTTTCTTTTCATATTTTCTATTTCAATTTAATTTCGTTTCAAACAATTTTCTCATGCATTAAAAAATCACCAAAAAATATTTTCTTTTTGCATTTTAATCAGAAAATTCTTTATTTAATTTTTGACATAAAAATTAATATTTTTGCATGCATATTTTAATTAAATGTTAATTAACCATTAAATTGACTCTTAATTGCTTTTCCTTATCAAAACCAATCCAGAAAATTCCCAAAAAATTATTCTATTATCTAATTATCATTACTAACCTAAAAACCTTTTTTCTACTAATTTCCAAAACATTTTGCTAACATTTTCTTATTGTTCTGATTATCTATTTCTTATTCCGCATTTACAATTCTAGAAAGGATGTATAGGTCGCAAAGTTTTTATCATGTAATAGCGTAGATTTACATTTTCCGCTTTACTTTCCTATATTATGTAACTGTCCCAAAGCCATGTAATAGCGTAGGACATTTACTTTTCCGCACTTTACTTTCTGCAATTTACTTTCCGCACCCTATAAACTGCTAGTAATTAGGCGTGTATGGCAAGATAAAAACGAACGTAGATCACTTATAATCCCAAGATAATATATCTGAATTTGACACACTCTTTTCACACATGCACCCCCTAGAGTATTCTCTCTCGTTGCCTTTCAAATAAATGGTCAAGTCCCTCGAACGTAGAGGTATCCTAGCACCGTTGCCTACAAATATATCATCATAGTCCCTTCGATACAGAGATCATAGACCCACGATGTCGCCTACGAATACATGATCTCGTCCCTCGATTGTTGCCTACGAAAAGTGATTATCGTCCCTTCGAATGTGCTAGGATACTCCTACAAGTTGCCTTCTATGGTCATCTGATGTCCCTTCGAATGTCCCTTTACATCCAACAAATAGGGTTACCTACCAACTAATGGTACGGATAGCACTATTCTAAAGGAAAGTAAAACAACACGAAAACGACCATTCTGAGTAGGTAATAAGACTTTTAGTTGCTTGCTCCATCAAAATACTTTTCACACCTCACACTTTTGTCAAAGTTCAAACACTTTTCAAAACAAAACATTTCCGAACACTTTGTATACATTCCAACGTGAATCATTACAAAGTCAAAGCGAAATGCCTTTTCAAATTTTTTTTGTCAAACACACATAAAGCAAGTTTTAAAGTGAGCTAAAAGCAACTAAGAGCCCGTAGATAACTACAGATGGAGAGGGGTGCTAATACCTTCCCTTTTCATAACCTTCTCCCTTACTCAAAATCTAACCAAGGTCTTTTCCTGTTCTTTTCACCTTCCCTTAATTGGATAAAAGAAAAGTCGGTGGCGACTCTTGCTATCCGCAACATTTGCGATAAAAAGCAAAACAAATCTCAAAGTCAATTCTCCCACCGTATTACATAGTGGCTATGGAAATTAATGTCAATAGGGTGTAGGAGCCTGTCATTTTCCTTGTCGTCTAAAGAGAACCTTCGCTCCACTTGGAGTACATGTAATCCAAATAGGATTTCCCCCAGTTCCACTCGTGAATGGTCGATAAGTAGATTATGTACATAAAGTATGCCACATCGACGTAGGTTGCATTTTTTTGCCAAAAATGGATGTGCCAACCGAGAATAGAAAGAAACATCTCAAAGCATATTTTCAGTGGTAGGTAACCTGTAGATCATTGTCGTTGGCATCATCATCTAACTCAAAGTTTTCGTCATATAGCTTCTTCAAGTATGAAAATTTGGCATGAACACCTCAAGTGCTCTCACAATGCATCAGGGAATCCATTGGACCAACTCCCAAATAGATGGCCATCATCTCATGTGCTTCATCACATTTGATGGAACACCCTACTAAACCCTCATGTAATCCGTATGTAATTCACATAAATACTTCAAATACTATTCACCAACAAAGGTGTCACACCTTCATATAAACATCATACTAATTGTCCTGCTACGTAACATAGGTTTTCAAATTAATTATAACAAGATAATTCATTGAAGACAACAATGATATTTCAAAATACTTGCAGCAAAATTCACAGTTTCAAAACATTTGTATTAAAATACTCTATCTTTCATAACTCATAATTTAAAGTTATTTTAAATACCACGAAAGGTAGTTCAAATCTCAAATTAAACAAAATTGCACAATTATTCCAACCAAACGATCCCATCCCCGATGTTACGTATATGAGAAAGACCTCTTTATTCTACATGAAATAAATACCTCTCTCCGAAGCTATCCTTTAAGCTTCAAAGAACTATTCCTAATTACTTGCAAGTTACCCACATATAAAGACAATATTTCTAAGCATAAAGGGTGAGTAATCACAAATTATTATAAAATATATATGGAATAGATATAGTAGTAAAACAACAAATCATCATGGAATTCACATATCATCAATTCACATAAAATACATAATTATATCATCACATTCTCATTTATCATCACACCTCATTTACTCATTCATTACGCAATGTCACGTAAAATGCAATACTACTTCAATGACTCATGCAAGTGGTACAAAAACTTCACTGATGACTCAGTCATCGTTTTTCTCCAAAGATCCCCACCAATAGGATTATTTGCCGATTGAAATCAGAGAACTTCATAATATTGCACTTCATCCACACCATGGGATTGGAGCCATCAATAGACCAATGTCCTATCAATATCCCTAGAATATTCATCCTATCAACATCACTGGACCAAGGTCCTAATAATATGCCATGAAGGCATGATGTGGAAAAATATAATATACACGACCACTATTAGTCAAAACGCATAATCATTTCACAAATTCATCATAATATCATCACATACATCATAATAGACATGAAATCATCACAACAACGCCAATTTATCATTCAAACATACATCGTGTTACATCAACCGCATAATTATATCAATTCATCATAGTATCATCATAATTCATCAATTAAGGTATAGTTTAATCATAGAAGGACACTATAATCTTTTTACTCATTTTATTCCACCTAATTATAGTTCATAGTGTAAGCCACCCAACACTTTGAACTAAACTTCAAATAGACTCCAGAAACTCGAGTTATGACAAAAATAAGAATACTACATTTCAGCTTGCTCCAAGCTTGTCCGACGAAGCATGATCCTCGATGCGAGCACTACCCGATGATGCTAGAGGCGCTGGCCTCCCACAGCGCCTGGCGTTGCAGAAGCCCTGCCAAAATTCCAGAAGCATGTCAATTTCCCCTTCCCTCTCCAGCCACTGCCCAACGATGCCTAAGCGTTGACCCCTCTCCCGACGCTACAAACTACGGCCCAAAGTTGCAAGCGAAACAACAACAACGTTGTTGTGATTCTTGCACTAAAAACAGTCCAATTTCCACAAGATTTCATGCCAATATAGTCCAAATTTTCATATATTTTAACATAAAGTCATCATACAACATATACATAACATTACCGATATCCTATGCATAAACTCATGGCATCACAACATTCACAATTACATCAAAATGTCATCAATACTTATCATATCATCATGTTATCGATTCATCACAAAAACCCTAATTGATCTACATGCATCTAAACCCTATATCAATCCTAATAATAAGGATAACCCCCTTACCTTAGATTCCTATAAGTAATTCTTGTTTCTCTTCCTATTTCCCTAGCCTCGTTCACAACCTCTTCTCAATTTCACGGTCGTACAAACTGAACGTTCTCTCAATCCCAATTTCTCTTATGTCCAACTTACCCCTTGGACTCCTAATACGGCCTTCCTCTCCTTCCCTCTCTTAACCTCTTACAAATCGCTAAGTTGCCCTTTGCATCTTCACTCCATATGTTATTCTATTTTTTAATAATAATAATAATAACAATAATAGCCTAAATAATATATTTTCTATTATTCCTCCATTATAAATTCTAAAATAATTCTCACTAAATACTAAAATTCTAAATAATTATTAATTATCTAAAATTATTGAAAACATATAATATCTCCTTACTCCCCACTATACCACATAGAGCATCACATTATACACCATATCCATCAAAAACATCATACAAATTCACGATTAAATCACAATACTCATAATTAAATAATTAAATAAATCATCTAATTATTTTGGGGTGTTAATCCTAAAATGATCAAGTAACTTCCCCCTGAAGGAAAGGTGTAGAAGGTACGCTGCATCATCTAGTATAATCGTCACCTCGCCAACGGGGAAGTGGAAAGATGATATTTATTTATGCCATCTCTCAAGAAAAACTCCCTGCATGCCATGGTTGATGGTCATATACCCTTCAAGTCGACAAAACTATAGTATCGAGTGACAGTTTGAAACCAATCATCCTTGGATTGATAAAGCTGTAAAATCTTTCTGATGTGGTTAACATAAATAAAAAGTTGTGCTCCTGTTAAAAAATATAACAATATCAATATTAGGGAATCTGTTTAAAATATATAAATAACAACCGTTAACAAATATACCTCTTCGGCCCAGACATGTCAAGCATATATATGTGTGTGTGTGTGTGTGTAATCATTTAGGATTTTTTAGAGGGTCCTCTTGAATAACGGTCTGCAAGTGGACGTACACCATCATGTACAGTAGGAGCTTCCTCCTAGTCTTCGTGACCAGGGGAGACGTGCTTTTAGAATGTGGATCCTTGTGACAGGTGTAACATCCCGATTTGTAATAGTTAATTTATTATTAATTATTAATTATTATTTATTATATTATGTGATAATTAATTGAATTGAGTGATTTAATTGAATATTTAAATTATTTAAATATGTGTGTTATTTGAATAATTGGGTTTATGAGTAGAAATGAGATTATTTAGTGTTAGGCCTAATTATAAGAATAGATGTAATAAGAAGGTGTTAATTGTTAAGCCCAATTTGAATTTACTAGTTAGTATTGTCATTTTGTGGAAAAGAAAGAAAGAAGAGAAGAGGAGAAGATAAGGAGAAACCCTAAGAAGAGAATCTTCAAGAGGTAAGGGAGAGAATCTTCATTATTATTTGATTGTATGTTCTTTGGTGGTGATTAGTAACATTCTATAGGATTGGGTATCTCAATTTCTAGGTTTTGGTTAACTCAAATTGAAGTTGTAATTTGGGGTTTTTGATGATTAAAACTAGAATTGATGATATGAATAGGTTCCCTATAGTGTATACATATTAGATGATGTTTAATTGACGATAAATAAGCATTAAAATTGTTTTGGAGAAGGAAATTTGTGGTTGGACAGATCCGGTCCGAATGATTTTTCGCATAAGGAGGGCACCGAAGCTGGATTCACTGCGGTCACCGTGCAGAAAAATAAATTGTTTAATTGAGGCATGATTGGCTTAAGGGATTGCTTGATTTTGATTTATTATTAATTTACATGAATTCTAATAATTGATTTGATGAGTTTTTGATTGCTTTTGGATGCGATTTCAATGAATACATGCTACTTGAATTAGTGTATGTATGTTATGTTTTGGATGAATTATTGAGAATAACATGTGTTGGCGTGTATACTATGTGTTATTTGTGATGTGTGATGATAGTAAATACTATGTGTATTATTTGTTAATGATGAAACATGATGTTTTTACAAAATGATGGATAATTTAAATGTGTTGGATTATTATGGTATGCTTGATAATTAAGGTTGGTGAATAATCTTAATTGCATATGTTGTTGGTTAAATTGCACATGCATTCATGGGGAGTTGGAACTCCAGTATTGGGCTTGATCCTTGAATGGAAATAGTAGCGGTGGAACTTTGGATTCACAATGTGCTTGATCCTATATGGAAAAAGAAGCGGTTGACTATATGTTCATATTGGTGGCTTTGGTCTTGTCCAGATCGGAAGCGTGACTTTGGTTCTAAGTTATTGAATCGGAAGCGAGGTGAGCAGAATGTTCATGATGTTACCACATGCATGAGTCACATTGCATTGATGTCTTATGAGTCATTAACGAATGTGTGTTGTATGTTGGAATTTGTGGTGATTGATTATATTAATCATTGAATTGATTGTATTGATGATATTTATGATATTTGTGATAAATGTGGATATGTTATACTTGGAATGTTTGTATAATTATATTATTTAGAAGATCACATGAAGTGTGTAGAATTCTTTAATAGATGTTGTTTCTATATTGGTTCTAATTTATATACATTTGGATAATGATGTGAATTCTCACCCTTCAGTTGTGATGTTGCCTCTATATGGGTACGTGCAGGTTCCGAGGATAGCAGTGCTTCGCACAAGACTAGTTGAGGAGTTTATCTAGTTATCCTTATACTAGGTAGTGAGTCATTGCTCTGGTTATTTAACATGAGAATTTTTATTTGGATTCATGTTATGACTTGTTTGAGGAATATTTGTTATTATTCTCTTTTATCTTTATATGTATGAGATAATGAGATGTATGGCCTTGGTGCCTAATATTTGTTACATGATTGGTAGTATGGGATATCAATCATTATTATTTTGTTGATGAGTTAATTATTCCGCTGTGAAATGCATATTTTATTGAAGCATGAAATTCAAATATGTGTTATGATGTATGACCAAGTGCATGTTATGTTTGTATTGCTGGTTTTCCATTGTGTGGAAAATAACACGTAACACCCTTTGTATGTGTGCATTCTATTTTACTCTAATTTATTCCATAATTATTTGGGGTTAGAAAAAGGGTGTTACATTAGTGGTATCAGAGCAATGGTCGGTCAGATTTAGCCAGGTTATTAATGAATTTAATTCTTGTTGTATTTGATTTGTGTATCTGACACGATCAATGTTGTTGTCTGTTGTTGTTGGATGTCTTAGGACGATGGTTGCAGGAAGGAATGGTGATGCTATTTCTGAAGCCTTGAGGATGTTGGTTGGATCTCTTGGGAAAATTCTACAGGCAAATGCTGGACCTAGAGATGAGGCTGATGAGTTACGTGCTTCGGGGAAGTTTTAGAGGAACAATCCTCCTATCTTTGAGGGTGAGAATGAACCTAAAAAGGCTCAAGAATGGCTTAAGGCAATTGAGAAGATATTTAGAGTTATGAATTGTACTGATGCGTAGAAGGTGCAGTTTGGTACGCATATGCTGGAGAAAGAAGTTGAAGATTGGTGGAGCAACACTGTTCAAAGATTTGATGAGGAAGGTATTAAAGTTTCTTGGACTCTTTTCTGTGATGCTTTTCTGGAGAGCTATTTTTTAGAAGACGTGTGTGGTAAGAAAGAAGTGGAATTCCTTGAGTTGAAGTAGAGTAATGGAACTGTGGCTGAGTATGCTGCAAGATTTCAAAAGCTGATTAAGTATTATCCTCATTACAATACTATGAATGCTGAGAGATCTAAGTGTCTAAAGTTTGTGAATGGTCTGAGACCTGATATCAAGAAGGCTATTGGATATCAACAGATTACTTGTTTTGCTGAGTTGGTGAACAAGAGTAGGATTTATGATGAAGATACTAGGGAGAGTGCTTATTACTACAAGGATATGAATGATAGGAAGGGAAAAGGTCAATTTCGTGGGAAGTTGTATGATGACAAGAGGAAACACCAAGCTGGTGGTGGCAAGAAGCCAAGTGGGGGAGGATCTTCTACTCCGATCAAGTGCTTCAAGTGTGGTGTGGAATGGCATCGTGCTTCTGATTGTGGAAAGGATGTTAGAAAGTGCTTTAGGTGTGGCAAGTCGGGTCACAAAGTTGTTGATTGCAAGTTTGGTGCGAATGTGACTTGTTACAACTATGGTGAACAAGGGCATATTAGTACTAAGTGTGATAAGCCTAAGAAGAAGCAAGCTAAAGGGAAAGTGTTTGCATTGTCTGGTGTTGACACTCTGGTTGAGGATAGACTTATCTGAGGTACTGCTTTATTAATGGTACACCTTTGATTGCTATCATTGATACTGGTGCAACGTATTCTTTTATTTCTTCGGATTGTGTTAAGAGGTTGAATCTTGAATTGTCTGAAATGCATGTAAATATGATTATTGATACTCCTGCTATGGGTTTTATTTGTACTTCTATTGCATGTCTGAATTGTCTGTTGAGTATTTTTGGTAGAGATTTTTGGATGGATTTAGTTTGTCTTTCGTTAGATCAATTGGATGAGAATCTTGGTATGAACTGGTTGGAATACAATCATATTTGTATCAACTGTTTTGAAAAGTCGGTTATACCTCTGTGTATGGCCTTGGTGCCTAATATTTGTGACATGATTGGTAGTATGAGATATCAATCATTATTATTTTGTTGATGAGTTAATTATTCCGCTATGAAATGCATATTTTATTGAAGCATGAAATTCAAATATGTGTTATGATGTATGACCAGGTGCATGTTATGTTTGTATTGTTGGTTTTCCATTGTGTGAAAAATAACATGTGACACCCTTTGTATGTGTGCATTCTATTTTGCTCTGATTTATGCTATGATTATTTGGGGTTAGAAAAGTGGTGTTACAACGTGAAGCTCCTAGAAGTCGACACTTCCCCTTCAAGAGGCCTTGGGATGGCTCCCCGCCTAACTTTGGCCTGCTCATTTTAAAGTCTAGTAATCTCATGTTGACGGATGTGTGCTCGGATTCACGGTCGAGTCTCATTCTACCGTAATTTTTTGTGGAAATTTTTCATGAAAAAACAAGAAAAATACACTAGTTTGCTTCCAGGACATTTTTGGATACGCGTCTCCGAAAACTAGTAAAGACACAATTCATAGATGCATCTCCAAATAAGCCCGTGTTTGCAACAACGGAATAAATGGATATCAGACTTGCCTTAACAATTCAAAATGCAACTAAATAATATTAGATGTCTATACAATCTACCTATTTCGGATGTGACTACTACCTAATGTATTTAAAACAAACTATTTTATCTAATGCATTAGTCAAACTTCAAAACAATTAAATGAGAAAACTAGTCAAAAAAGTGTTGATGAGGATGAAAAAAGTTGAATGTAATAAGTGGATTGAGTTGGGATTAGAAATATTGAAATAGAGACAGTGTTGTTCCTTGATAAATGGATTGGAAAAATGTTGCTCACGAGTTCCATTGAACTTTTTACCGGATACTCCTTTCCAATCACAAATTTTAAAAATAAAATTCAACAATAAATCTATTTGAAATGGTTAGTTTTACTTATTTTTCTCTATAATTATTAATATCATATAAAAATATTTATATTTTTTTAATGATAAATTAAATATAAACATTCAAGATGTTATTTAATTTTTTCAACCTAAGTGTCATCAAATAATGGTGAAAATAAAATTAATATATTGAAATCAATGTTACTTATACAAATCAATATGTATTATAGTTTTACACCAATAAAACACAAACACTGCTCCTACATTTCTTGTCATATTTTAAATAAAAAAAATAATCAAACCATGTCCCAATAGTAGGACCTTATTTTTCATGTAACAATGAAGATCAGAAGCAGAACATACATTCACCACCAAGTTTTGCTACAAATTCAACGATTTTCAAGGCTTCTTTAAGAAACTATTGTTTCGAATGCCTGATGTAGCTCTCATTTTCTTTTTAGAAATCTGAATAAATTCATCAAACTGCTGCCTCTGGTAATTTTCTTTATCACTGTCGCCACCAATGTTAACCTCGTGATCCGGTGCTGCAGGTACAGCGTTGTTACTATGCTCCCTATAACTGTTGGACTTGGACATTGTGACGGTTCTGATTTTATACTTAGCACTTCGAATGAAATTGTTGAATGTTTCATCACTATCAAGTGGTGTCTCTACTTTGGGTTTTCCAATGTATTCATCATCTCTTAATGTCGTTGAACCTTTGATTCTATGACCTTGTTCTGTTGGAAAATTCATCTTGTTTTGTTTTGGAACATGTTGTTCAATTGAAGAAACCCTTGTTGTCTTTACATGTACTTGTTTTGAGTTTGATGAGTTTTTGTTACCCATAGCTTGGTTTTGTAAGATGAAGAGTTTTGTTTCACAAACAAGCTTAAGCTATGAAGATATTGGGATTAAGTGCAATTTGAAAGAAATGCAACAAGCTTCTTTTATAGTGTATTTAAAGATGCTATATTGGATTAAGAACTTAAGGTTCATAATTAATGAGATAATAACTTTTTCTAAATTAATTCATTAACAAGAATATGTAACTATTAAAATTTGATGGCTTTTTAATTGCCAAATTTGACGGCTTAATATAAGAGATGAATATATTCAAAGGAGCAGGTACGTTGGTATCAGATTCTTTAAAGACTTGAAGAAATATACAAATTTCATTTTACAACTTGCAATTTACAATCACATCACATCATATACTAGTTTCCTATGAAGGAGCTGTGAAACATGCTTCCATGTTTTTTAATTATGGGAATGTCATGTTAGTCTTTCTGGTGGAATACAACTCTCGGTTCTTGAAATTGTGTAAATATAAAGTACACCTTTGTAAGAGGTGACAGAATGTAAGTGGCACACACCATAACAAAAAAGAAAAATTCATATGCAGCTTCTAGATGTTTGTGCTAGAATTTTTGTTGGGCGTTGCTAATTTAAATTCACAAGTTATTATAAAATATAAAAGTTAAAATTTGTTATTAAATATAAAATATTTTAATTTTTAAAAAGTTAAATGCATTTTTGATAAGTTGGACAGTAATATAGTTATTAAATAATCATTTTGACGGTAGAATTTTGTGTTATAATAATTCAATTTTATTTAGTATATATATATATATATATATATATATATATATATATATATATATATATATATATATATATATATATATATATATATATATATATATATATATATATATATATATATTGCTCTTGCTAAAAACTATATTTAGGATTTTAAGGGATTCAGAGGCTCAAGCAAAATTATTTAGCCTCCAAGTTATGGGTCTAGCTTACCCCGCAGTCGGGAGCCCTTAGATAAGAGGTATAGTGTATCTCTTGTGCGGGTAGCTGAGATAGAGGTTATGAGCCAATTAGAGAGAGTTAGAGAGAGAGAAGTCTCGGGTTCAGTCTTTATATATAGCGTAGCCATGATTAATGATCATGATGGTGTAATGCTTGTAACCGATTACTTAATGACTTATAACGTCCGTAACCGACCCATAAGTATCATAACATATATAACCGCTCTCTAATGTGTTATGTAACTGTAACCAACTCGGTCTGGCACTACCCAGTCGGCATAGTTAGGCCGCGGTCATATGACTAGTGTGTCCGACCTTCATATCCGGCTCCGATCTTGGGATCTCACCGAGGTGTTGCCCAGTTATCAACTAGTAAGTCCATCTCAGATTCTTTTGTCTCTTCGAGCTCGGGCAGTAGATTTTATGTACGAACATATATATATATATATATATATATATATATATATATATATATATATATATATATATATATATATATATATATATATGTGTGTGTGTGTGTGTGTGTGTGTTTCAATCTTTATAAGTATGATCTATATGATTATATGTTTCAATCCAACGGTTGATTTTAAAAATATTAATCAAGTGACATTTTTAGTGAGTGTAACTCTTGGTGTAATTTGATCCCTCCTATATATATATATATATATATATATATATATATATATATATATATATATATATATATATATATATATATAGAGAGAGAGAGAGAGAGAGAGAGATAATATATATAGTTTAGCTGACGAGTTATTATTGGCCATTGTATACATGCATATATAGTGCAATCATGTACTATTCAGATAAGAAAATATCACATAATTCTCATCTTCTTCCTCGATGCCTTTACTTCTCTGCACTGCATCAATTCTATTTTTCTGTTATAGTTTTTATGTCATTATCGACATGGTATCAAAGCTTCAAAGGCTTTGGTAGCGATTATTTTCGTGATCTTCTTCCCTGTTTCTTGTTTTATTTCTTCTATGATCATTTTCTTCACGTATGCCCTTTCTAATTTCTTTCAATGGCTAACCGATTTCACAACCAATTCTACAAGTCCATATTATCTTCATCCCAACGAGAATTCAGCACTTGTTCTTGTTACGCCACCATTCACTAATAAGAATTATCATACGTGGACTGGATCGATGCAAATAGCATTAATATCCAAGAATAAGGAGAAATTCTTCGATGGAACCCTAACAAAGCCACCAATTTCTGATCCTTTACATGCTCAATGGATTCGTTGCAATATCATGGTTCTTGTGTGGATTCAACGATCGATTTCAGAGTCTATAGCCAAATTAGCCCTATAGATTGATAATGCAGCTGATGTCTGGAAAAACCTGCAGATTTGGTTCTCTCACGACAAAATCTTCCCCATTTCTGATATTCAAGAGGATCTATACAAGTTTCGGCAAGGTACACTTGACATCTCTAACTACTTCATTTAGTTGAAAGTCCCGTGGGATGAGTTAGAGAATTATCGACCAATCCCTTTTATGTTCTTGTGCTATTATTTACACTTGTGGTGTTATTGAATCGGTTAAAATGTATAGAGAACAAGATTATGTTACAAATTTTCTCAAAGGCTTAACCAAAAGTTTTTCACATTCAAAGTCACAAATTATGATGATGAACCATTTACAAGATATTGATAAAGCAATCTCACTTGTTATTCAACAAGAAAGAGAGATGGGTAGTTTGAGATTCGGTGTGATTTCTTCTGCAGGCTAAAATAAGGAAATTTCTACTTTACAAGTTCAAACCCACGAAGGGAACTACATTGATAAGCAAGGTACAAACATTTTTTGTGCTAAGAATCAAGGCTACAATGCTCCAAGAATCAACAACGGAGTTTGTACACATTGCAGCAAGACAAATCACACAATCGATACATGCTTCCTAAAGTATAGATTCCCACTAGGTTATAGAGGCAAATGCAAGATTCAAGGTCCTATATCTTCCGCCTCATCTACTACAACCGTCAAAAATACATATGACACTTCTCCTCAGAGTTCAACTTCCTCCTCATTTGGTTTTACTAAAGAGTAGTATACATCATCCTATCTTTGGTTCAACAATCCAAACCCAATCCTACCGTCAATTTTATTTCTACATCCTTTTTTGCCATGCACTCTGTCTCCTCCAATGTGAATGGTAAGAACCCTTACCTTTGGATTCTCGATACTGAAGCTACTAACCATTTTTATTTCAATTTTCCTCTTTCATTGAACATAAGCACATAGTTCCCATACATGTTAGTCCACCTGATGGTTCACTGGTTGTTGCTTCTATTTCTAGCACAATTGTTATATCCCCTTCTCTTAATTCAGCAAAATGTGCTATATGTTCTTAGCTTCCATGTAAACCTTATCTCTATAAGCTTGTTGATAGCAACAATTTCTTTGTTCAATTTAAGGCTAATACTTGTCATATTATGTCGAATCATTCCTAGCAAATGATTGGTATAACTAACTTTCACATGGGACTTTATGTTCTTGACTCCACACCTTCACATTCTTCTACTAATAATTCAGTTGCACATACTTCTCATAATCTTTGGTACTTAAGATTAGTGTTATACCCCAAAATTTTCCCTCCCACTTCTCAAGACATTTCACATATCCATACTCAAGGATTTCACAAGGGTTGACTAGATAAACCCTCTCTTAAGCAGTCGATCCAAACTAGGGTTTTGCCATTCTCAAGTCAAGATGGACATCCAACATTTCAAGTGGTCATCATGCCTCATTATATGCTTCAAAGAATCTCCATGTCAAGTTTCAAGCCTTACAAGTCAAGTTTGCTCAAACAATTGCTCAGATGGATGAAAATCAATTGTATTGGACAAAAAGTCAATTGTGGTCAACATACAGTCAAACTTCATAATTTTTGGTCAACATCAATATTTTGAAGTAATATTCATCATTTGATCAAGGGTTGATCATGATTCCTCAAGAAAAGTCAAGATTTGATCAAAAGTCAAAGTTTCTAAATTAGGCTTTCTCAAACAAAAGTTAACAGAATTTTGACCACACATAACTTTCACATACTTTATCAAAAAAATTTCCACCACAGCTCATTTTAAAGAGAATCCAATTCTCTACAACTTCATGTCTTACAAGCTTGGGCAGAAAATGCTTCATTTGGAAGTTATGGATCAAAACATTACAGGTCCTTTTAAAAGTCAACAAAAACTCAACTTTTTGCAAAGAAGTGTTCATGAGCATGAAAACTTCAATGAATATGAAACCAAAAGGGATGCTTATAAGATATCCTGAGCTTTCTAAAAACTCCAAGAACACCGAAAAATGTTAAAAATTGAGCAAGATACACATTGTGCAAGTTAAGCATTTTTGAGGAGGTGCACAAAGAGAAATACTTGAGAAAATCAAAAAAAATCCAAATGGGCCCAACTTTTCTTGATTCAAACATGTTCCTTATCTAAATTGGAACCTCCAAGCCCAAGGCCACGTTTTTATCTCTTATTTTTTATTTATTTTGGATTTTTAATCATTTAAAAGCAATTTAATTAGAATAAAATATATAAAATCAACAATTAAGTGCAAGATGGATTTTCTCTCATCCTTGAGGTCCAAGCAAGCCATTTAATCTGATTATTTCGAAATAATTAAGATTGCCAACTTGATTTGATTGAAATTGGCTCAAAAAAAGAAATATTTGGTTTAATTCCAAATCAAATCTTTTTTCATTGAATGGCATGGTATTTTCTTACAATTCTTGACCTAATTCATTACAATATAAATAGACAATGATCCTACATGCACAAAGGACAAATTTCTGACCTAAAAGAACCCTTGCAAGCTTCAAAAAAACCGTGGCATTCAAGCAACTAGCAGCTACAGTTTTGCTCCAATTCAATCCGTTCCAAGCCTTGCAATCGATTGCTGGAAGTCCCCTGAGTCGATCCAGATATTCACAAGCAAGCAAAACACCCAGAATCACCAGAACACGATCACGGTTTGTTGGTTTTGAACTCAAAATCGATTTTATACTTTTATGCATAATCAATTGAATTTAACCATGTTTTTGTGTTTGTGATGAAGTTTTGATCATGTCTGCATAGTTTGATTGAAGCTTAGGTACAAAACTAAGGATTCACCATGGCTAGGGTTTAAAACCTTGGATTAGGGTTTTCTTATTTAGGATAAATTGGAAGAAACCAAGGGCACCATTGTGTTCAGAACCTTGTTTCCAGTTGATCCATGGCCTCATATTCCATTTATATTGCATATTCCGTGGTGTTTTGATTTGCAGGGATTCAGCTATAGAAAGCAAAAACCGTGGCTATAGGTTTAAAAATTCAAATGAAGAAGATGATCTCTTGCGCGCGTGTTCTGATTGATTGATTCCCATAAATCAATTTCCTATGTATTCTTTCTGTTTCATATGTTAAACACCAGAACAGACTGGCTCAGATGGCAGAGGCAGCGCGCGTTCATCCAAGAAGACACGGGTTCGAACCCTGTCTTTTCACAGAATTCTTAACATTTTTGTATTTCGTGTTCCGTGGTTACGGTCACCGAAGTGCCTACCGACCCCCGAGGCGAACACATCCAGAAGCTCTAGCTTCTGGACCCCATCACAAGACGCCACGCCTGAAGTGCCTACGGATCATCTCAGCAGAAATTCCAATTCCACGGGCACCTCCAGCGAAAAGCCCGAGTCCCTACTGGCGCCCAAGTAAACCCCAAAAGTTCCAACTTCTGGGTGCTTCCAACAAAGGGATTGCCCAGAAACTTCAGCTTCTGGGAGCGTTTCTTCCAGAAGCGTTTCTTCATTTTTATCTCTTTCCATATTTTGTTTAATTTCATAATTAATTAAAAATTAGTAAATTAGGTTAAACAATTAGGATTAATTAGACAACTTCCACTAATTTTTTCTCTCATTTTAATTAATTTAGGTTAACTAACATTTTCTTAAAAATTAATTAAAATCAATTTGTCATACCCCAAAATTTGCCCTCCATCTACTCAAGAGATTTCATACATCTATGCTCAAGGATTCCTCAAGAGTTGATCAGACAAACTCTCTCCTAGACAATCAACCCAAACTAGGGTTTGGTATCTCTCAAGTCAAGATGAACTTCCAACATCTCCAATGGCCTTCATGCCTCCTCATATGCTTCAAAGATTCTCCATGTCAAGTTTCAAGCTTCACAAGTCAAGTTTCCTCAGACAATTGCTCGATGGTTGAAAATCACAGATTGGACAAAAGTCAACGTGGTCAACATACACCAAACTTCATAATTTTTGGTCAACATCCTCATTATGAAGTTACATTCATCATTTGATCAAGGGTTGATCATGATTCATCAAGAAAACTCAAGATTTGCTCAAAAGTCAAACTTTCTAAATTAGGGTTTCTAGGTGAAAAGTCAATGAACTTTGATGATCATAACTTTCTCATACTTTCTCGTAAATTTTTCCACCACCTCTTGTTTTGAAGGAAATTCAATTCTCTACAACTTCATGTCTCACAAGAATGTCCAAAAATGCTTCATTTGAGAGGTATAGCTCAAAACATTACGTGTCATTTTCAAAGTCAACAAAAGTCAACTTTTGTTTTGAAGATATATTGAGCATGGTAACTCCAATTGAGATGAGACCAAAAGGGTTGGTTAGAGGACTCTTAGAGATTTCCAAAAAGTCCAAGAACACTCAAAAATGTGGAAAATTGAGCAAGATACACCATTCACAAGTTGGGCAATTTTGAAAGAATGCACAAAGAGAGATACTTCTAAAAATCAAATCTTTTGCAAATGGGCTTGCTTTTTCTTCATCCAAACTTATTCCTCATACAATTAGGAATATCCAAGCCTTGAATTTTTGATTTATTTTTCTATTTAATTTTGAATTTATTCATTTAAATACAAATTAAATTTTAAAATAAATTATAAAATCAAAATTAATTGAAAGATTGATTTTATTCCTTCCTTGAGATTCAAGAAACTCACCAAAGTCCAAGAAATTTCGAAATTTGACAAAATGGCAAGATTGGATTGAATTGATCAAGTTTTGAAAATTTGATTTTATACAAAAATCAAATTTTGATTATCATTGAATGGTGATTGATTCTTGCCAAAAACTGTCTCAAATCCATCCAATATAAATACTTGATGCATACCAATCAAAAGAAGACGAAAAAATTGCCCTAGAAACCCTATTCTCAAACTGAAAAAACCGTGACACTCAAGTTATTGGTAACCCTAGTTCCAGCCATCCACAGCCGATTTGGAGGTGTCCATTGCATTCCTTGAGGTCTTTAGAGTCGAGCCAGACTCTTATATCATTCAAAAACATCGAGAATCGAGCAAATCAGAATTCGGTTTGTCAAACTTTTTCCAAATTCGATTTCTAACATTCATGCATTATTAACACGATTTGTTGTTGTTTTTATGATCAGTGATAAGTTTGCAAGCGTTCTGGGTTGTTTGATTGCATTTCCATAGCCTGGAGCTCGATATGCCATAGCTAGGGTTTGTAACCACGATTTAGGGTTTTGTTTAAAAGGAAAAATTGGACAACAGACCTATACCATTGAATTCGGAATGGCACGAGGAATCGAACCATGGTCTTAAATGTTATTTATATTATATGTGCTGCTTTTGAATTTGTTGGGACTTAGCGCCGAGCCATGGCCCGCTGGATTTTCAAAATTTTAAAACGAAGAAGACGAAGTCTCCGCGTGATGAGGCAAGTCGTGGAGCGACGCGTGAAAGTCCACTCACTTTTCAAACACAAACGCACACATGGCTGTTAAGACTCTCATGCTTCCGGATGCCCTCAAGGGTCATGGGTTCGAATCCGTCCAGGGCCAGTTTTGCTTCTTTTCTCAACTTTGCATATTTTTCTATGTTTTTCATATTTTTAATATTTTGCATTATATTTTAATTCTCTTCATAATTTTTATTTTTGCATTAAAAAATCATCAAAAATATTTATTCTTTTTACATTACTTTCCAAAAATCTTTATTTAATTTAATAAATTAAAAATATAATTTTTGCATGCATATTTATTTTTATTTATAATTTTGCATTTAAATCACATTTAATTAGTTTTTAATTATTAAATTGCATCTAAAAAAATCCCAAAAAATTATTTTAGCATGTTTACATTATTTCCAGCATGTCATATTTTTTCCAATTTAAAATTTTCATTTTTCCTAACATTCTCTCTTATTTCGATTTCATCATATTTTCCGATTTCTCGTTCGTTTCACAGGTTCTTCCAATTCGGACGTTTCTTTACTATTTTTATGTTATTTTTCAATAATGTAACTGTATATGGGATGTAATAGTTTAATTTAGGATTTTATTTTCCGCATTTTAAATTATGTATCTGCCCCAAAGCCTTGTAATAGCGTAGGACATTTACCTTTCCGCACTTTACATTCCGCATTTTAATTTCCGCACCCTATAAATTGCTAGTAATTAGGCGTGTATGGCAAGACTAAAATTGAACATAGCCCACTAATTTTCAAGATAACATATTCTGAAATCAACACACTTCTTTCACACACGCACCCCTTAGGGTAATTCTCTCTCGTTGCCTTTGCGAATTCAAAATGGTCATGTCCCTCGAACGTAGAGGTATTCTAGCACCGTTGCCTTCCAAACAAATCATCATAGTCCCTTCGATACAAAGATCATAAGACCCACGATGTCGCTTCCGAATACATGATCTTGACCCTCGATTGTCGCCTACGAAAAATGATGGTAGTCCCTTCGAATGTGCTAGGATACTTCCTACAAGTTGCTTTCTATGACCATCCGATGTCCCTTCGAATGTCCCGCTTACATCCAACGAATGGAGCTGCCTACTAACTAATGGTATGGCTAGCGCTATTCTAAAGGAACGTAGAAGTACAATAAAATGACCAATTCTGAGTGGGTAAATAAGTCTTTTAGTTGCTTGCTCTACCAAATACTTTTCACACCACACACTTTTTCCAAAGTTCAAATTCTTTTCAAAACAAAAAAACATTTCCGAACACTTTGTATACACTCCTACATGAGTCATTACAAAGTCAAAGCGAAATGCCTTTTTTCAAAACATCTTTGTCAAACACACAGAAAGCAATTTTAAAAGTGATCTAGAGCAACTAAGAGCCCGTAGATAACTACGGATGGAAAGGGTGCTAATACCTTCCTTTTCATAACCATTCTCCGAACTCGTAATCTAACGAAGGTCTTTTTCAGTTACTTTTACCTTCCCTTAATTGGATAAAAATAAAAGTCGGTGGCGACTCTTGCTATCCGCACATTTGGATACAAAAATCCTACAAAGTCAGTTCACCGTATTACACAATTACACTTAGGATCATTCTTCACAAATTTCCAAATAAAAATCCAAAAAATATTAGGATTAGTTTTCTATTCTGCTATTTATTTTTTCTGCATTTTTCAATATTATGTAACTGCTCATGGGATGTAATAGTTTTAATTAGGTTTTACTTTCCGCACTCCTATATTATGTAACTGCCCCAAAGCCATGTAATAGCGTAGGATTTACTTTCCGCACATTTACTTTCCACAATTTACTTTCTGCACCCATATAAACTGCTAGTAATCAGGTGTGTATGGCAAGATAAAAACAACGTAGATCACTTCTAAATACAAGATAAATTATCTGAATTTAATACACTCTCTTCACACATGCACCCCCTAGGTTATTCTCTCTCGTTGCCTTTCGAATAAATGGTCAAGTCCCTCGAACGTAGAGGTATCCTAGCACAAGTTGCCTACGAAACATATCATCATAGTCCCTTCGAATCAAAGATCATAGTCCCTCGATGTTGCCTACGAATACATGATCTCGTCCCTCGATTGTTGCCTACGAAAATTGATGATCGTCCCTACGAATGTGCTAGGATACTCCTACAAGTTGCTTTCTATGACCATAACGAATGTCCCTTCGAATGTCCCTCTACATCCAACGAATAGGGTTACCTACCAACTAATGGTATGGATAGCGCTATTCTAAAGGAAAGTAAAATAACACGGAAACGACCGTTCTGAGTAGGTAATAGACTCTTAATTGCTTGCTCTATCAAAACATCTTTTCACACCTCACACTTTCAAAACATTTTCAAAACACTTTGTATACATTCCAGCGTGAATCATTACAAAGTTCCTTTTCTAAAAACGAAACATTTCCGAACACTTCGTATACATTCCAGCGTGAATCATTACGAAGTCAAAGCGAAATGACTTTTCAAAAACTTTTTCAAACATACACACACAGAAAGCAGATTTAAAAATGAGCTAAAGCAACTAAGAGCCCGTAGATAACTACGGATGAAAAGGGTGCTAATACCTTCCGTTTTCATAACCTTCTCCCTTACTCAGAATCTAACGAAGGTCTTTTCCTGTTCTTTTCACCTTCCCTTAATTGGATAAAAGAAAAGTTGGTGGCGACTCTTGCTATCCATAACATTTGCGATCAAGCGCAAAACAATCCAAAGTCAGTTCTCCCACCGTGTTACAATTAGGACACATATTAAATATAGGATTACATACTATTTCCAAGTAATTTCCTTTTATTACTTGTAATAATGACAATGTACCTTATGATTCTTGTCACTTTTCTAAATAGAGAAAACTCCATTTTCCTAATAGTATATGTTCTTGCAGGAAAAACCTTATTAAAGATATTTTAGGGATTTGGAAGCTCAAGTGTCGTAACTCAAGTTCCAAGCTTATGATTGTCTTGCTTATCCTGCTGGCGTCAAGTGGAGCCCTATTTATATCAATCCTTCCATGGAGCTATTTCTTCCTTCAGAATCGCTTTAGCGATTAACCATGGCTTGAAAGGTGGAGTTAGTCATACTTGTGATGATTCGTTCAGTAACGTCTCATAAAGACTCTTGGAACTCTTCCACTTCATAACATCTCCCCCTACTCAATCCTCCATCCTGAATTAATTGCCGAGCTACACCTCGGATCCAGACCGTCCTCATGCCCCTTTCCCGAGATCCATGTCGGATAAGGACCTTATCCTTGAGTCCGAGACCTATCCCGGACCCCTGCCATCCTCCCTCCAGACATCCATCTCGGCTGAGGATTTTATGCACGATCATAAGCCCCCTTGGTCGTACGGTTTTAAGCTCCTTGAATCCGTGTCGACCAAAAAGCTCAGAATCCTTAATCCCTTAGCGAGATGCATATATTTTTAAAACCTTAAAAAGTATGGCACGTGACTCATGTGCCACCAGCCCGCCCAACGGTCACCTGTCTCTAGCATGATTACCCTATAAATAGGGAAAACCTGATTTTACGCCTTCTTTCCCTCCTAATCATTATATTACATTTATTTGCTCTCCAGGAAATTCTCCTCTACATATTTTCAAACCCTATTGCACTCTTGCCGTCAGTTGCTTCAAAAACCCTTCTTTCGGTCAATCAAACATCAACTCAGGTATCCTCTTTTCTTTACATTGCTTTTTGTTTTAATCCAAGAATGGTTGTTATTAGGGAATGCGATGATTTTGGTCGCAAAATCCATTTAGGAAACGAGGAACGTAAAATTCTGTTTGAGGAATGCATGCGCGAGATGAGTGATGCCCAGAGGGTAACTGACCTAAAGAGAGTTACGGACAGGGTTTGCGCTGAAGTTTTTACTTCTGATAGTGATTCTAACCCTGACTCTTCAGGTTCGGTGGAGCTGATAATGGAAACTAACCGACTGATCAAAGGAGAGGCTGTAGGCTTTAAGCGAAGTCTAATACAAGATGAGGAAATCGCTGCTCTGCGCTCTCTCTGGAATGTCTCGTCTACGGGAAACGAGGATGACGTGATTCTGGAGTCTTGTGAGTCCGGGGAGAGTGTTTGTATGATCCACCCTAAGGGAGTCGAATCTGAATGGTTTTACTTCTATACTGGAGTGATCGAGGAGTTTGGCATTCAATTCCCACTCTCCGACTTCGAAACTGATATTCTCCGAACCATTAACCTGGCACCCTCCCAACTCCGTCCAAACAGCTGGGGTTTTATCCGGGCCTTCGAAATAATTTGCCGAACCCTATCAATAACCCCCACCGTCGGCTTGTTCTTTTCTTTTTTCGAAATAAAAAGCACCGAACCTGGAAACTGGGTTGCCATCAGTGGCATCCCAAAAAGAAGTTTCCTCCAAGCCTACACCTCCAATTTCAAAGGCTACAAAGAGCGTTTCATTCGAGTAAGATGTGGGTCTCGGTGCCCTCAAGTTATTTATGGTGCTGATGGGCATCATAAATTCCCTTTATACTGGACTTGTGACCCACTTCCTATTTCCGGCTTTGACTATGACAGTCTGAGTGGTCCCGAGATCCTTTCTTTAGAAGTACTTGACTCCTTCAGGCCGATCAGGGTCAAGGATTTACTTGCCTTGTCTCCCGAGGAAGTCCCCGACTTCCTAGGTAAGATTTCTCCAATTAGCTTTACTCTGCTACTCTTTATTTGTATGCTTAATCTCTTTCCTTTGTTTTATTTCCAACATACAAGATGACTGATATGTCCGTGAAAGAGCAGAGGAAGCTAATGGTCGCGGCTCGTGCTGCCCGAATGGGTGACGGCGGTCCCTCCGAGACCAAGTCCAACTTGGCCGGGCTGGAAGTGCGCATCCTGAAGAAAAAGAAGAACGTCACGATCCGTGACCCTGCTCCAGAGACAAACATCATCACTGCTTCCCCACTGAAGCGTCCTGCCGAGCCTGAACCAGCCCCCGAGTCTATCCCAAAGAAGCTGAAGACCGTCATGGGAAACAAGACCAACTCGGTAGATTGGGCTATCTCCAATTTGCTAAAGGAAACTGGCGATAGTTCTGGCCGAGCTTCTACAGAGAATCGGTTCTGGGCTGCTGACTTTGATGGCCTTAAGTTTTTGTATGATCATCTTAACGCCACCACCGATGTGAACAAACTGACAAATCTAGGTTCGCAGCAGATCACCAAGCAGCTGAGTTCGTACCTGATGAGGTGTGTTGTACTCACCCGAAGTTTGTTCGAGTCTGGTGATCACGTGGAGAAGAAGAAGGCCGAGCTGGAGGCATAGGTCAAAAGGTTAGCTGACAACGAGCAGTTCCTTCTCAATGCCAATAACGTATTCAAGAGTAAGCTTTCGGAAGCTGTCGATGACATTACAAATCTTGAAAAGAAGAATTCAGAAGCTAGTAGCCGGATAAAGACTTTGGAAGACGAGCTTGCCCAGATGTCAACCAAGTTTCAAGATTCTGAGAAGTCATGTTCCGAGCTAAAGGACGCACTGAAGAAATCCCAGATGGGTATGTTGGATGCCGGGGATTTAGCTTTTGATCGGGCCAAAGCTCAAGTCAGTTGCCTATACCCCGACATAGACATCTCCGAGGTTGACTTCTTCAAGACCATCGTAGATGGGAAGCTGGTGGAGGTCGATGAGGATGATAGCGAGACCACAATTAACGAAGAAAACGCTAATGTGGATGCCAACTCTGCCAACCCCAACCCTTGAATTCTTTGTTTTTCCCTTTGTGTTTTAGAATTTTCGTAGTTAGTCATCCCTTTTTGCGGATGCATTTTGTACTATGAATATTCGCCCTGCCGGGCTATTTTAATTGCTTTCGAAGTTTTTGCTATTTATTTTAATGCCTCCACTGAATGTTTATTACGTGCATAGTTGTGAACTTTTATGTAGTACTTACTAGCCCCCCGAGCCATAGGATGTGGCGAGCAATTCTAATGGTTTTGAGATGACCACATAACAATCGTTCGCAACTCCGACATACATCTCCAGGTAACCCTGGTTCACCGAGACTGGAGAGAATGTTGAGGGAACGCCTGATGAAACTCGATTAAGATTCTTCACTTTATACGTTTTGAAGGTTGCTCCGAGGAGGAACAGAGCCTTTTGAGGTTCAGAGCCTCTATAGGATTGATCCGAGACGGATGCAGAGCCCAACCGAGGTTGATCTGAGGGTTCAGAGCCTCTTCCGAGGTTGACCGAGGGTTGAGCCCCACCGAGGTTGACCGTAGGGTCGTGAGCCCCCACCGAGGTTGACCAGAGGTTCTGAGCCCTCCCGAGGTTGACCTGAGGGTTGAGCCCTTCCCGAGGTTGACCGGAGGTTTGAGCCCCACCGAGGTTGACCGAGGGTTGAGCCTTCCCGAGGTTGACCGAGGGTTCGAGCCTCACCGAGGTTGACCGTAGGGTTCAGAGCCCCACCGAGGTTGACCGAGGTCTGAGCCCTTCCGAGGTTGAGAGGGTTCGAGCCTTCCGAGGTTGACCAGGGTTTGAGCCTCTTCCGAGGTTGACCGTAGGGTTTGAGCCCTTTCGAGGTTGACCAAGGGGTTCCCAATGGAAACAGAGCCTTTTGAGAAGAGGGTTTTATCGTGACTGAGAGACGATCCTAGACCGAGCTCAGCAGTAAGTCCCTAATGACTCCCGCCGTTTCTTTCCAAAGATCAGATGCTGCAATACAATTTTATTATATAGGTGCCTCATTAAAAACCCTGGCCCTTGCCTAGGGAAAAGAGTGCACCATTTATTTTTACATAAATACGCTTAACTAAAATAAAGCTTAAGATTGGCAATATTCCAGGTCCTCGGCAACTCTGATCCGTCCAATGTTTCCAACTTGTAGGCCCCGTTTTGTAACTCCTCCGAGACCCTGAACGGTCCCTCCCAATTGGGATCTAACTTACCCTTCTTGGTAGGATCGGTCACTTTTTTAAGTACCAAGTCTCCGACCTTGAACCCACGTTGTTTCACCCGTAAGTTGAAACGTCTGGTCATTCTCTGCTTCGCCGCCATTTCCCTGATATGGGCCGTGTCCCTTATCTCATCAAACAAATCTGCCTCCTCATTCAAAGTCTGCTTGTTGAACTCTTCTTCAAAGTTCTCTCGACGCCAAGAGGGCAAAACTACCTCCACCGGTATCATGGCATCAGCTCCAAAAACCATCCTGAAAGGAGTCTCTTGGGTTGTGGAATGGATTGTGGTATGGTATGCCCACAAGACTTCATGTAAATATTGTGCCCACAACCCCTTGGCGGAATCCAGCTTCTTCTTTATGGCATTCAATATGACTTTGTTAGCCGACTCGGCCTGTCCATTTGCCTGTGGATGCTCTACAGATATAAACTTGTTTTGAATTCCGAGCTCCTTGCAGAATTCCACCACCGAGGCACTTGCAAATTGTGCTCTGTTGTCTGAGACAATGACCCGAGGTAACCCAAACCGGCAAAGGATACTTCTCCAATAAAAACGCCGAACACGATCCGCCGAGATCCGTGACACTGCCTCTGCTTCCACCCACTTAGTAAAGTACTCCACAGCTACAATCAGGAATTTCAATTGTCCCGGAGCCACTGCCTTTAAGATTAGAGGAACCATCAACAGACAGAATCCACTTTTGAGTAGGGACCTCTCTCGGCGAGGAAGTAAGCTCCACCATGAAGTCGACCAGGGATTGGGATTTGATACTGGTACGAGGGCTGAAACTGATCTCGTATTCTGATAGTTCCACGGCCCAGGACACCATCCTTCCGGCCAAATCTGGCTTCTTGAACACCTGCTTCAACGAAAAATTGGTCTTCACTTGGACGGGATGCCCGAGGAAGTAATGCCTGAGCTTTCGTGCAGTTGTCACAAGCGCCAGTGCTAACTTCTCAATCTTCTGGTATCTGACTTCTGCCCCTTTTAACACTTTGCTTACAAAGTAAACTGGTCGCTCCCCTTCTTCCGTGTCTTGGACCAGTACGGAGCTGATTGCCCTTTCTGTTACTGCCAAGTATAGTGTCAACTGAGAACCTTCTTTGGGTCTGATCAGCACCGGAGGTGCTGACAATAGTTGCTTTAATCCGTTGAATGCTTCTTCGCATGCTTCCGTCCATTCGAACCGAGCTCTCTTCTTAATTGCCGAGAAGAAATGGATGGACTTATCACCTGCACAAGATAGGAAACGAGACAACGCAGCCAAACGGCCAGTTAGCTGCTGTACTTCTCGTACAGAGGTCGGGCTTCGCATGTCGATGATCACCTGGCACTTATCTAGATTGGCCTCGATACCCCGATTTGTAAGCATGAAACCCAGGAACTTGCCGGCTTGTACTCCAAACGTGCATTTGTCCGGGTTCAGGCGCATATTGAACCTCCGTACTGCCGCGAAGGTCTCCCTGATGTCTATCACATGATCTGCTTCTGATGTGGTTTTGATCACCATGTCATCTACGTACACCTCAATATTTCGCCCGATCTGGGGAGCAAACACCATATCCATCAACCTCTGGTAGGTGGCTCCGGCATTTTTTTAAACCAAACGGCATAACCCTATAATAAAAATTCTTCCGCTCTGTCATGAATGCGGTCTTTGATGCATCCGCCGGGTTCATCCGGATCTGGTTGTACCCGGAGTACGCATCCAAAAAACTCAGGAGGCGAAACCCGGAGGAACTGTCGATCAGTCGATCAATGTGAGGGAGGGGATAAGGATCCTTTGGGCATGCTTTGTTCAGGTCAGTGAAGTCTACACACATTCTCCACTTGCCGTTCTTCTTTTTCACCATATCCACATTGGATAGCCAAGTGGGGTATTGTACCTCACTGACGAAACCGGCCTTCAACAGCTTTCCTCTGAGACAGCTTGTCCCCTCTCTTCTCCCATCTTCCGCTTCCTCTGTCTGTGATACCGGCTTGACCCCAGGATCAATTGATAAATGGTGGCACATGATCTCTGGGTCTATACCCGGCATATCCGATGGCTTCCAAGCGAAAAGGTCTAGATTCTGCCTTAACACCTGGACTATCTCGGTCTCCTCCTCCTTTGTCAATTGAGTCCCTAGATGGGTGACCTATGAAGGTAACGGCCCGATCTGGATGTCCTTGACCTCCTCCTGAGGGGTGAGTCCATCCTCGCCCGACCCCTCTCTCGGATCGATATAGACCATGCCGACTTCGTGTTTCGGAGAGGCCTCTGATGGCCCCGACTTCTTCTTGGCCTTCAAACTATCTTTATAGCACCTCCGGGCCAGACCCTGGTCTCCACGGACAACCCCGACACGCCCGTTGCTAAGGGGATACTTCATGGTCAAGAACAACGTCGATAGTACGGCCTCAAGCGCATTAAACGATGGACGTCCGATGATAATATTATAGGGTGATGACGCATTAACCACCAAGTACCTAACCTGAACGGTTTTGGCACTTTCTCCCTCTCCGAAAGTAGTTAGCGCAGGGAGATACCCCAGAACCTGCACCTGCTCACCAGAGAACCCAACAAGGGTCCCGCTGAAAGGTAACAACTCATTCGGCTCAAAACCCATTCCCTTGAAAGCTTCCCAGTAGAGAACGTCCGCGGAACTTCCCGGATCGATCAACACGCGCTTAACGCCCCAGTCCCGGATTTGCACCTCAATCACCATGGGATCATTTTCATGTGGCAGAACTTCTCTGGCGTCTTCACCCGAGAAGGTTATCACCCCGGGATCAAACCTCGAGGTTCCGATGCGGAGTACCTGCCCGGACCCACGGGCATATCTTTTCCTGGTTGAACTAGAGGAGCCGCCTCCCGCAAAGCCCCCTGAGATAGTGTTGAGAGTGTGCCGGGTCGATCTCGCCTCTTTCACTTCTTCCACAGCCTTACCCTTTTTCTTGGACCGGGAATCAGAGGCCGAGTCCCTCCTCGGGGATGAATCACGTTTACTGGTCCGTCCAGGATCTTCCTTTACGTATGTTGACAGCTTACCTCTTTGTACTAACTTTTCAATCTCTCTTCACAACTGTATGCAGGATTCTGTGGTATGCCCCTTCAGACGATGAAACTCGCACCATGCTCCCGGGTCACTCCCCAGAACCGTATTAACAGTCCACTTACTGCTATAAGAAGGAGTAAGTAGTTTCAAATGGTTAATGTCACAGAGGATGTCTTCCCTTCTGGTGTTAAGGGGCGTGAATGTCTCCCTGGGGCCTAAAGTTGACCGCGGGCGTGACGGCAGCCGCCTGTCTCGGGCTCGTTCACGAGGGGTGGCAGCATCTCGTGGTCGGGTGCGTTCGTCACGCCCCGACCCCCTATCTTTAGAATCTCGAGCACGCTTCTCCATGTTGCTTTCCTCTCCCTTCACATAGCACTCGGCCCCGAGTAATGATCTCATCCATGCTCTTGGCGGGCTTTTGGGCTAAAGACTCATTGAACTGACCGGCCTTAAGGCCATGTTGGAATGCGGCTACAAATATCTCCTGATTGGGGTGTGAGACTTTGATGGTCTCCTCGTTGAACCTAGCCATGAAGTCCCGGAGTGACTCAGAAAGGCGCTGCTTCACGTTGAAGAGGGAGGTGTTGGCCACCTTGCGATGTCGATTAGCCGAGAACTGCTGAATGATCTTCCGGTTAAAGTCTTGATATCTCACTACAGACAACCGGGGAAGCCCCATATACCAGCGCAAGGCCGACTCTCTAAAGGTACCGGCCATCAATTTGCACTTAAGGGAGTCGGTTGCTCCAATAAGCGCCATTGTGTTGTTAACCGCAATGATGTGTTCCTGGGGGTCCGTCTTGCCATCATATGATGCCAGTACGGGGGGTGTGAAATTATCTGGAACGACATCCTCCTGCATTGCTCGAGACAAAGGTCGGCTCGTGGGCTCTACTCTTTTTCGCTTCGCCCAAGCTCTTCAACTGAAGGGCTTGAACGTTGTCCTGAAGTGTTTCATTATGCTGGCGCAGGTCATCAATCATGGCCAAGAATCGAGTGAGATCCGGTGGATCAGTGAAGCTTGAGACATTGTCGTCTGTATGCGTTTATGTGTTTGTGCGGCCTGGGATTGATTTCACCGAGGCCCCACGGTGGACGCTGTAACACGGTGAACTGACTTTGTAGGATTTTGTATCGCAAATGTGCGGATAGCAAGAGTCGCCACCGACTTTTATTTTTATCCAATTAAGGGAAGGTAAAAGTAAAAGACCTTCGTTAGATTCTCGGAGAAGGTTATGAAAAGGGAAGGTATTAGCACCCCTTTTCATCCGTAGTTTATTCTACGGGCTCTTAGTTGCTCTAGATCACTTTAAAATTTGCTTTCTGTGTGTTTGACAAAAATGTTTTGAAAAGGCATTTCGCTTTGACTTTGTAATGATTCATGTAGGAATGTATACAAAGTGTTCTAAATGTTTCGCTTTGAAAAGAATTTGAACTTTGAAAAAGTGTGAGGTGTGAGAAGCATTTTGATAGAGCAAGCAACTAAAAGTCTTATTACCTACTCGTAATTGGTCGCTTTTGTATTGTTACGTTCCTTTAGAATAGCGTCATCCATACCATTAGTTGGTAGGTAACTCCATTCGTTGGATGTAAGAGGACATTCAAGGGACATCGGATGGTCATCGAAAGCAACTTGTAGGAAGTATCCTAGCACATTTGAAGGACTATCATCATTTTCAGGCGACAATCGAGGGTCAAGATCATGTATTCGGAGGCGACATCGTGGGTCTTATGATCTTTGTATCAAGGGACTATGATGATTTGTTTTGAAGGCAACGGTGCTAGAATACCTCTACGCTCGAGGGACCGTTTGAATTGTAAGGCAACGAGAGAATTACCCTAAGGGTGCATGTGTGAAAAGAGTGTGTTGATTTGATATTTTATCTTTGAAAATTAGTGGGCTATATTGATTTTAGTCTTGCCATACACGCCTAATTACTAGCGTTTATAGGGTGCGAAATTAAAATGCGAATGTAAAGATGCGGAAAGATAAATGTCCCACGCTATTACATGGCTTTGAAGTATACATAATTTAAACTTTGCGGAAAATAAAAACCTAATTTAAACTATTACATCCCATGAGCAGTTACATTATTGGAAAAAATAAAACGATAAAAGAAAAATCATCTGAAACGGAATGACCTGTAAAAGAATGAGAAATCGGAAAATACGAGATGAATCGAATAAGAGAAAAAATGTTAGAAAAATGCAAGTTTTGAATGAGAAAAAAATATGACATGCTGGAAATAACATAAATATGCTACAATAATTTTTTGGGATTTTTTGGATGCAATTTAATAATTAAAATACAATTAAGATTGATTTAAATGCTAAATTATGAATAAAAATAAATATGCATGCAAAATGATATTTTTTAATTTTATAAATTAAATAAAGATTTTCTGAAAATAATGTAAAAAAGAAAAATAATTTTTGATATTTTTTAATGCATGATAAAAAAATATGAAAAGAAATTAAAATAACATGAAAATATTAAATAATTAAGAAAAATAGAAAATAGTTTGCAAACTTGGTAAAAAATACTCTTGCCATGGCCAAGGATCGAACTGGAGACCTTGCTCTCATATCCCCACGCCTTTGCCATCTGAGCCAGTGTGCACGCGTGTCACTGAATCGGAGCGAGTGGAATGTGAACATGTGTCGTCTGGGCCTCGTCTCGCGCCAATGCTTCGCTCTTTCGCTTTGAATTTTCAAAGCGGCCTTTCTTTGACGCCCCCGCAAAATCAAAACCCAAAGATACATAATATAAATGAATTCTAAAGACATGGTTCGATTCCTGAGATCATTCCGAACGCATTGGTATAGGTCTCATGGTCCAATTTTTCCTATTTCGTGAAACCCTAAAACGGCATGGGAAACCCTAACAATGGTGATATGTGTTCCTGGCCATGGAAATTCAATTAGAGTGCCCAGAAAGCTTGCAAACACATCACTAATCACAAAAACAAACACAAAACATGTTAATAATGCATGAATAACAGAATACGATTTTGAAATTTTCAAGAACAAACCAAATTCGAATTTCTTGTTTCTGGATGGTTTTGGGCAAAGTGAAGGTCTGGATCGACTCTAAACAACCCAAGGAATGCAATGGAATCCTCAAAATCGATTGAAAATGGCTGGAACTAGGGCTGCATTTTGCTTGAGAGGCACGGTTTTTTTGAGTTGCAACAAGGGTTCTTGAGCCAATTTTTCTACCCTAATTCGTGTGGTATGTATCATGTATATATAGTAGAAGGATTCATAGCTGTTTTGGGAAAGATTTAATCAATGATCAATGCCAATCAAATTTGATTTTTGTACAAAATCAAATCTTCCAATTTTGATCAAATTTCAATCCAATCTTGCCATATCCATCAAATTTCAAAAATTGCTAGCTTTTAATGAGTTGATTGGATCCCAAGGAAGAAATAAAAATCAAGTTTGCAATTAATTTTGATTTTATACTTTATTTTTAAATTTAATTTGTATTTAAATGAATAAATTCCAAATTAAATAGAAAAATAAAATAAAAATTCGTGGCATTGGGCTTGGATATTCCTAATGATGTGAGGAATAAGTTTGGATGAAGAAAAAGTAGGCCCATTTGCAAAGTTTTTGATTTTTAGAAGTATTTCTCCTTGTGCACTCTTTAAAAATTGCCCAACTTGTGAATGGTGTATCTTGCTCAATTTTCCACATTTTTGAGTGTTCTTGAACTTTTTGGAAAGCTCTAAGAGTCCTATAACCAACCTTTTTGGTCTCATCTCAATTGGAGTTTCCATGCTCAATATATCCTCAAAACAAAATGTTGACTTTTTGTTGACTTTGAAAATGACCTGTAATGTTTTGGGCCATACCTCTCAAATGAAGCATTTTTTGGACATTCTTGTGAGACATGAAGTTGTAGAGAATTGAATTTCCTTCAAAACAAGAGGTGGTGGAAAAATTTCTGAGAAAGTATGAGAAAGTTATGATCAACAAAGTTCGTTGACTTTTCACCTAGAAACCCTAATTTAGAAAGTTTGACTTTGAGCAAATCTTGAGTTTTCTTGATGAATCATGATCAACCCTTGATCAAATGATGAATGTAACTTCAAAATGAGGATGTTGACCAAAAATTATGAAGTTTGACTGTATGTTGACCACGCTTAACTTTTTGTCCAATACAACCGATTTTCAACCATCCGAGCAATCGTCGAGGAAACTTGACTTGTAAGGCTTGAAACTTGACATGGAGAATCTTGAAGCATATGAGGAGGCATGAAGACCATGGAGATGTTGGAAGTTCATCTTGACCTGAGAGATACCAAACCCTAGTTTGGGTTGATTGCCTAGGAGAGAGTTTGTCTGATCAACTCTTGAAGAATCCTTGAGTATGGATATATGAAATATCTTGTGAAGATGGAGGGCAAATTTTGGGGTATGACAGGCGCCAATGTTCTTGCAGGAAAAACCTTATTAAAGATATTTTAGGGATTTGGAAGCTCAAGTGTCGTAACTCAAGTTCCAAGCTTATGATTGTCTTCTTTATTTACCATGAGCCCTATTTATATCAATCCTTCCATGGAGCTATTTCTTCCTTCAAGAATCGCTTTAAGATTAACCATGGCTTGAAAGCAGGGAGTTAGTTGTTACAGCTTGTGATGATTCGTTCAGTAACGTCTCATAAAGACTCTTGGAACTCTTCCACTTCATAACGTCTCCCCCTATTCAATCCTCCATCCTGAATTAATTGCCGAGCTACACCTCGGATCCAGACCGTCCTCATGCCCCTTTCCCGAGATCCATGTCGGATAAGGACCTTATCCTTGAGTCCGAGACCTATCCCGGACCCCTGCCATCCTCCCTCCAGACATCCATATCGGCTGAGGATTTTATGCACGATCAGTATATCTCCTTCTAAGGTTCCCTTTAACATTCTACGTGCTGACCTATGGGGTCCTTTTTCTACCATTTCCTCTTTATGACACAAGTTTTTTTAACCCTTGTTGACGATTACGCAAGACATACTTGGGTTATATTCCTTAAAACTAAAGATCAAACCAAAAAAAAAAACTTATCCACTTTATAACATATATAGAAAATATATTTTAAACCACTCTTAAAATCTTAAGATCCGGTAATGGAACATAATTTATTGCTTTATCTGGAAAAAAATTCTTATACAAAGGCATTCTCCACCAAACGACTTGTGTTGAGACACCTCAATAAAATGGGGTGGTGGACAAGAAACACCAACACATACTTAATGTAGCTGGGTTTATATTTTTCCATTCCAAATTTCCGTTGAATATGTGGAATTTTTGCATACAACATGTTGTCCATATTATCAATCGATTACCTACTACTCTTCTCAATTCCAAATGCCCATATGAACTTCTGTTTAACCAACCCCCATCCATGATTCATTTAAAAGTATTTGGGTGTTTGTCTTATTTCACTTCCCCTCAAGCTCACAAAACTAAGTTCAACTATAGATCTAGGAAAGCCATCTTTCTTGGATATAAGGAAGGCACAAAAGGCTATCCTATACGATCTCCAAAATAAGAGCATCTTCATATCAAGAAATGTAATTTTCTATGAAAATACATTCCCTTTTAAGCATAAAATTCCTTCTTCAGCTACACCTACAGAATGTGTTCCCAACCTTGATGATCCTCCCAATGAGACACTTAGTCTTTTTCTTGGTCAGCAACATAGTACCACTAATATATTTTTCTCATCTGACACATCTACCTCTACCAATGAACGTAATATTGCTACATCTTCTCAGCCTATTAACATTCATAGTCCCAACTCTGCTACCCATGTCTCAGATGATGTGGCACCGAAAACTGAGTTCAATCAAGGTAGTCCTACTTCTCTTACATATATGGATGTTTAGCTATCCAATGCCATTAATAACTCTCCTAATTCTAAACCACATACAGCCAACACTTATGCTCTTACACCTATGATTGAGCATATCAATCGTTTACCTGAAAATCAATCTTCTGATAATCACTCCATAGACTATCCACATGATTTACCTTATGAGTATCCTTATGATGACCATAACACTACCTTCCAAAATTCTTCTGATAACAATGTATCACCCACTAAAAATCCTCTAGATCCTCTCACCCTCCCTAATATCTTAAGGATTATCAGTGTTACTCTACTATCTCTAATCACCCCTCCAAAGTGTTATATCCTTTGTCATCTATCCTCATTATGACAATTGTTCATCCTCTTATAAACATTTTTGCTTAACCGTTTCTTCTAATAATGAAAAAAACATGGAGTGTTGTTGATCTTCCACTAGGAAAAGTTCCCATTGGGTGAAGGTTACAAGATAAAATACAAAACAGATGGTTCCATTCAGAGGTATAAATCTAGGCTGGTAGTTTAAGGTTACACACAAATGGAGGGTATTAACTACTTTGACACATTATCATTTATAGCCAAAATCACAACAATGAGAGTTCTTCTATCCATTGCTGCTATAAAGCGTTGGCATCTTGATCAGTTGGATGTTAACAATGCTTTTTTTCATAGTGACTGGCATGAAGAAGAATATATGTCACTTCCTCTTATAATTTGCATTTCATATCCTTCTTAAGTATGCAAACTGCAAAAATCCTTGTATGGTATTAAACAGGCAAGCAGACAATGATACTATAAGATTTCATCATTCTTAATCTCTTTAGGGTAATCCCAATCACAAGAAGACCATTCTCTATATGTGGATGTGTAACACGGTGGGAGAACTGACTTGTTTGTTTTTCTTTTTATCGCAAATGTTGCGGATAACAAGAGTCGCCACCGACTTTTCTTTTATCCAATAAAGGGAAGGTGAAAATAACAGGAAAAGACCTTCGTTATATTCTGATTACAGGAGGCAATTATGAAAAGGGAAGATATTAACACGCTTTCCATCCGTAGTTATCTACGGGCTCTTAGTTTCTTAGCTCACTTTGAAAATTTGCTTTCTGTGTTTGTGATTTGGAAAGTATTTTGAAAGACATTTCGCTTTGACTTCATAATGATTCTCGTTGGAATGTATACGAAGTTTTCGGAAATGTTTGTTTGAAAGATGTTTAAGTTTGTAATAATTCACGCTGGAATGTATACAAAGTGTATTTGAAAAGTTTTTGAAAAGTGTGAGATGTGAAAAGCATTTTGATTGGAGCAAGCAATAGAGTCTTATTACCTACTCAGAATGGTTGTTTCCATGTTATTTTTCCTTCTCCTTTAGAATAAGGCTATCCATACCATTAGTTGGTAGGTAACTTTATTCGTTTGGATGTGAAAGAACAATTGAAGGGTCATCGTATGGTCATTCAAGGCAACATGTAAGGATACCTTTAGCAATTCGTAGGGACGATCATAACTTATTTGTAGGAAACAATCGAGGGACGAGATCATATATTCGTAGGCAACATCGAGGGTCATCGAGGGACTATGATCTTTTTATCGAAGGGACTATGATGATGTTATTTGTAAGCGTGTTTGCTAATGGTACCCCTACGTTCGAGGGACATGACCATTGTATTCAAAAGGCAACAAGAGAGGATACCCTAAGGGGGTGCAAGTGTGAAAGAGTGTGTTGAGTTCAGTTATATTATCTTGAGATTAGAAGTGATTTAGGGTTGATTTTAGTCTTAGCATGCAAACCCTAGTTACTATACTAATAGATATATATGTACAGGAAAATAAAGTGCGGAATGTAAAAGTGCGAAAAGTAAATGCTACGCTATTACATGGCTTTGGGGCAGATACATAATAGGAGGTGCGGAAATTAAAGGCAGGAAAGTAACTACGCTATTAAAAAAATATTCTTGCGACCTATACATCAATTTCTAGAATTTAAATGCGAAATAGTAAATAAATAATCAGAATAATAAGAAAAATATTAGTGAAAATGTTTTGGAAATTAGTAAAAATGTTTTTAGGGTTAGTAAACCTAATTATAAGAAAGAAAATATTTTTTTGGAATTTTGTGGATTTATTTTAATTAGGAAAATCAATTAAAAGTTAATTTAATGGTTAATTAAATAATTAATTAAAATAAAGGGAAAAATAATATTTTTTTGGTGTCAAAAATAAAATAAGTATTTTTTAAACCTAAATCTAGAAGGAAAAATATTTTTGTGGTTTTTTATGTATTTTAGAAATATATTTAAAAAGAAATTAGTTAAAAAATGAAAATAGAAAAAAGAAAAAAGAAAAAAAGAAAAAATAAGGGTTTGTGAAAATTGCCCAAAAAATAGATAGGAGGAGCTGAGATTCGAACAGGGGTCCCCAGGGTGAGATGCCAAACACGCTTGCCATCTGATCTATCATGGTTAGTTGACATAAAACGAAAACCAAATAATATATAATAAAATATATTTTAAAATATATTTTCAAATAAAAAACGCGTGCAAGGGTGGGGGTCTTCGTTTTCGTTGACCTGGGAAGGGTTTTACCTACGGACACCGTACGTTGCTAAACCTTTTACCTACGAACGTCCTCCGTAGCTATATCACATGCAACTTACAAAATTCAAAAACGTAATATAAATAAATGTGAGACCATGGATCGATTGGAATCAAACTCCCGAACATGAATATGCCCTTGGTTTGGTCTAATTTTGGCTGAAACGTAAATCCCCAATTCAAAGCTTAGAACCCTAGCCATGGTGGATTCTTCATCCTGCACTCAAACTCAAATCAAGCTATACAGAAAGCTTCGAAACTTTATTATAAACACAAATATGCAATCAAAACATGTTAAATATGAGTGTATGTATGAAATCGATTTCAATTTTTTTGAAGCAAACCGTGAGTTGTGTTCTTGAGTTTCTAGATGTATGGTCGATTTGTGAACGTCTGGAACGGATCAGTGAACACCCAGGAATGTGTTGGAACACTTTGTTTGGCCTGGATCGATGCAAAAGCTTGACTGCTACTTGCTTGTGACTCACAGATTTTTTAAAGTTCGCTTAAGGTTCTTAGGGCGTGCAATCCTTGTGCTTGAGGTCTGAATCTCTTGGATATATATAGAGGATGAAAAATAGGTCAAAAGTTATGAAGAAAATATATGCCTTCAATGCAAGAATATTTGATTTGGAATTGCACCAAATATTGAATTCTTGATTCAATCTAATTCGATCTCTTGCCTAATTAAGAAAATTTTGAAATTGGCAAATATATTGGCTTGCTTGGACCTCAAGAATGCTGAAAAATAAACCTTGCATTAATCAAATTGATTTTATATCTTTTATTTTAATTAAAATTTAATTTAGTGATTAAAATCCAAATAAATAAAATAAATAATTCAAGAGCGTGTAAATGGGCTTGGAGGTTCTTGTAAAGTTTAGAAACAAGTTTGAATCAAAGAAACTTAGGCCCATTTAGAAGGGGAAAAAATTGAATTTGCTAAGTATTTTTGTTCATGCACTTCTTCAAAAATGTCAAACTTGCACAACTTGCATCTTGCTTAATTTTCAACATTTTTAAGTGTTCTTGGACTTTTCAGAAATCCCAAGATGTCCTCTAAACACTCATTTTGGTTTCATATTCATTGAAGTTTCCATGTTCATGTACACTTCTTAGCAAAAAGATGGCTTTTTGTTGACTTTTAGAAGGACCTATAATGTCTTGATGCATAACTCTCAAATGAAGCATTTTTTACCAAAGCTTGTGAGACATGAATTTGTAGAGAATTAAATTCTCTTTAAAATGAGCTGTGGTGGAATTTTTTTTGATAAAGTATGTGAAAGTTATGCCTGGTCAAAGTTTTGTTGACTTTTTGTCCAAAAACCCTAATTGGGAAACTTTAACTTTTGATCAAATCTTGACTTTTCTTGATGAATCATGATAAACCCTTGATCAAATGATGAATGTGACTTAAAAACATTGATGTTGACAAAAAATGATGAAGTTTGACTGTATGTTGACCACAATTGACTTTTGTCCAATTCAACTGATTTTCAACCATCTGAGCAATTGACTGAGCAAACTTGAGCTGTGAAGCTTGAAACTTGACATGGTGATCCCATGAGACATATGAGGATGTATAATGATAACATGAGGCATTAGAACTCAGCTTTGACTTGAGAGAATCAAAACCCTAGTTGTGGGTTGATTGCTTAGGAAAGGGTTTGTGTGGTTAATCCTTGAGGAATTCTTGAATATAGAGATGTGGAGTGTCTTGAGAAATAGGAGGGAAAATTTTGGGGTATAATTGTTGCCCCTGTTCAATATTCTTGTGCTTGAAGGGTTAAATTGGTATGCTCTCCTTTCGTGACCTGAAGGTAGAATATGATTGAACACTCGAGTACACTTGAAAATTTGCACTCGTCGGTGTATGGAATGAGATCGTTAGTTGACGATGTGTTGGAATGAGCTTATAGATGCCATTTGGAAAAGCTGGTGCTAGGGAGTGAGTCGTACGTTAGACTATATAGTCCTCTTTGAATGAGATTATCGGTATGCATTGATATTTAACCAGATATGCAACATTCTGTAGGTGGAAAGATGACCATATGTGATCGGAGATGGGCTTAAAGGTGCCATCTGGAGTAGTTGATGATAAGAAAGAGTCATAATGAGCCTTTGTCTTGGTTGTATCTGAAAGGAGTATTCGCCAGGATGTAGATAGCTTTCCCGTCTTATTTCGGGTATTAATTTGTGTCCTGCTGTCTGTTGACAAACATGTTTGGTCGTTCAGATAGTTTTCCCATCCTGTTTCAGGTATTAATCCTTGACCTTATGTTTGGGAGATAACATTCACCTGCGGGGGTAAATTTAACTTAAAAGGATATGATTAGTTCTATGCATATTATGATGCATGCGAGTATATGATAATGCTTGTGAATGATATGTTATGACTTTTATGTATAATGCATGAATATAGATGTTGTGGTATCCATCTTGAAGGAGATAGAAACGTTCTGCTGGGAATATTTGATTTCTGCTTGGGGACGTAGTTGTTGGAGACCCTGACTGGGGAATAAGAGAGATGAGAATTCCTCTGATGCACTATCTGACCATGTTTCAGGTCTGGATATTGATGTTGTTGGGGAATGATAATCCTTGAGAAATACTCAACTGGGGATGAACATCTTGTGTACGAATCTTGTTGGGGAATAATGCGATCTTGTATAACCTATTATCGCTCGGAGACTGACATAATAAGTTGATTGATGGTGGGTTACTTCCCGGGGACCAATGTAACAATATTGATGTTCACTACACGGGGAATGACGTGACAATGTAGATGATCACTGCTCGAGGACTAACGTGATGAGTTGAGAATATAGATAATCACTGCGCGGGGACTGACGTGATGACATTATAGATGATCACTGTGCGGGGACCGACATGATGATGTAGATAGGATCACTACTCGAGGACTAATATGATGACGTAGATAGAATCACTGCTCGAGGACTAATGTGATGATGTTGATAAGATCACTGCTCAGGGACTGACGTGACAATGTAGATAGGACCACTGCTCGGGGACTAATGTGATAACTTGAGAATGTAGATTAGTTTGATATGATCACTGTTCGGGGATTGACGTGATGATGTAGATGATCACTGCTCGGGGGGATATTGTGATGAAGTGAAAGTTGTCTTGCTACCGCTCGAGGACTAATGTAACAAGAAGAAATATAGATGTTGCTGTAAGGAGATGATAGAGTAGTAATTTTGTTGGAGAGATCCGTTTCTGTTGGGAGCGATGGCTCTGTGGGGATTGTAGGGATTATCCTATGGGGATAGAAATGAATCTGTGGGGATGTACTGGTGACTTTAGTTGTTATCTAAATTCCTAGAGTCGGTAGTAATTGTTGTTTTTGTTTGCTTTTCGTGTATTTGTGAACAGATGTTTATTGTCAGATGCATATAATCATTCAAAGCAATCATTGGACTTTATGCAAACAAAATAGATAAAAGTAAAAATTTGAACTAGAAAAGGGAAATTGTATTGATTTTGAAAAGTGAGCCTGTCATACCCTAAAATTTGCCCTCCATCTTCTCAAGACATTAAATACATCCATACTCAAGGATTCCTCAAGAGTTGATCAGACAAACTCTCTCCTAGACAATCAACCCAAACTAGGGTTTGGCAATTCTCAGCTCCAGATGAACTTCCAACATCTCCAATGGTCTTCATGCCTCCTCATATGCTTCAAAGATTCTCCATGTCAAGTTTCAAGTCTTACAAGTCAAGTTTCCTCAGACAATTGCTCAGATGGTTGAAAATCAGTTGTATTGGACAAAAAGTCAACTGTGGTCAACATACAGTCAAACTTCATGATTTTTGGTCAACATCCTCATTTTGAAGTTACAATCATCATTTGATCAAGGGTTGATCATGATTCATCAAGAAAACTCAAGATTTGCTCAGAAGTCAAACTTTCTAAATTAGGGTTTCTAGGTGAAAAGTCAACTGAACTTTGACTGATCATAACTTCTTCATACTTTCTCAGAAAGTTTTCCACCACACCTCTTGTTTTGAAGGAAATTCAATTCTCTACAACTTCATGTCTCACAAGAATGTCCAAAAAATGCTTCATTTGAGAGGTATGGCTCAAAACGTTATAGGTCATTTTAAAAGTCAACAAAAAGTCAACATTTTGTTTTGAAGATATATTGAGCATGGAAACTCCAATTGAGATGAGACCAAAAAGGTTGGTTAGAGGACTCTTAGATCTTTCCAAAAAGTCCAAGAACACTCAAAAATGTGGAAAATTGAGCAAGATACACCCTTCACAATTTGGGCAATTTTGAAGAAGTGCACAAAGAGAAATACTTCTAAAAATCAAAAACTTTGCAAATGGGCCTACTTTTTCTTCATCCAAACTTATTCCTCACATCATTAGGAATATCCAAGCCCAATGCCACGAATTTTTATTTTATTTTTCTATTTAATTTGGAATTTATTCATTTAAATACAAATTAAATTTAAAAATAAAGTATAAAATCAAAATTAATTGCAAACTTGATTTTTATTTCTTCCTTGGGATCCAATCAACTCATTAAAAGCTAGCAATTTTTGAAATTTGATGGATATGGCAAGATTGGATTGAAATTTGATCAAAATTGGAAGATTTGATTTTGTACAAAAATCAAATTTGATTGGCATTGATCATTGATTAAATCTTTCCCAAAACAGCTATGAATCCTTCTACTATATATACATGATACATACCACACGAATTAGGGTAGAAATTTTGACTCAAGAACCCTATTCCAAACTCCAAAAACCGTAACATACAAGCAAAGTGCAGCCCTAGTTCCAGCCGTTTTCAATCGATTCTAAGGTGTCCATTGCATTCCTTGATACCTCCTGAGTGAATCCAGACCTTCACATTGCTCAAATTCATCCAAAATCAGAAAATCCGAGTTTGGTTTGTTCTTGAAAAATTCAAAATCGTGTTTTAATTTTCATGCATTATTAACATGTTTCATTGTTGTTTTTGTGATTAGTGATGAGTTTGCAAGCATTTGGGCACTTTGATTGAATTTCCATGGCCGAAAACACGATATGCCATGATTAGGGTTTCCTGTGCCGTTTTAGGGTTTCACGAAATAGGAAAAATTGGACCACGAGACCATGTCCATTACGTTCGGAATGATGCCTGGAGTCGAACCATGTCTTTAGATGTTATTTATATTATGTATGCTTGATTTTCAGTTTTGCCAGGAACATAGCATCGAGCAATGGCCGACGCTGAGTTTTTAAAAATTCAAAAGGAGGAAGACGAAGTTTGGCGCGTGATGGAGGCGTTCAGGGAGCGACGCGTGTTTTGATCCCACTCGTTTCGGTTTTCAAACAGCTTGCACACTTGGCTCAGTTGGTTAAGGCATGGACTGTGCATAGATGCTCTCAAAGGTCCTCAGTTCGAATCTCCCCAGGACCGGTTTTGTATTCTTTTTTTCCAAACTTGCATTTTTTTCATATTTTCTATATTATTCTTATTTAATATTTCCATGCATTTTAATTTCTTTTCATATTTTTATTCATGCATTAAAAAATCATCAAAATATTTTTTCCTTTTGCATTTATTTTCAAAAAATACTTATTTAATTTATAAAATTAAAAAATATTATTTTGCATGCATATTTATTTTTATTCATAATTTAGCATTTAAATCAATCTTAATTGTATTTTAATTATTAAATTGCATTCAAAAAATCCCAAAAAATTATTTTAGCATATTTATGTTATTTCCAGCATGTCATATTTTTCTCATTCCAAAACTTGCATTTTACTAACATTTTTTCTCCTATTCGATTTCTCTCGTATTTTCCGATTTCTCAATTTCTTGCAGGTTATCTCGTCTCGGACGATTTTTCTTTTATCATTTTATTTTTTCCAATAATGTAATTGCTCATGGGATGTAATAGTTTAAATTAGGTTTTTAATTTTCCGCAAGTTTAAATTATGTATCTGCCCCAAAACCATGTAATAGCGTAGGACATTTACCTTTCCGCATCTTTACATTCCGCATTTTAATTTTCGCACCCTATAAATTGCTAGTAACTAGGCGTGTATGGCAAGATAATAATCAACATAGCTCACTAATTTTCAAAGATAAAAATATCCGAATTGACACACTCTTTTCACACATGCACCCCTTAGGGTAATTCTCTCTCGCTGCCTTTACGAATTCAAAGTGGTCATGTCCCTCGAACGTAGAGGTATCCTAGCACCGTTGCCTTCAAAACAAATCATCATAGTCCCTTCGATACAAAGATCATAGACCCACGATGTCGCCTCCGAATACATGATCTTGACCCTCGATTGTTGCCTATGAAAAATGATGATAGTCCCTTCGAATGTGCTAGGATACTTCCTACAAGTTGCCTTCTATGACCATCCGATGTCCCTTCGAATGTCCCGCTTACATCCAATGAATGGAGTTACCTACCAACTAATGGTATGGCTAGCGCTATTCTAAAGGAACGTAAAACAACACGAAAACGACCAATTCTGAGCAGGTAATAAGACTTTTAGTTGCTTGCTCTATCAAAATACTTTTTGCACCTCACACTTTTGTCGAAGTTCAAACTCTTTTCAAAAACAAAACATTTCCGAACACTTTGTATAAATTCCTACATGAATCATTACAAAGTCAAAGCGAAATGCCTTTTTTCAAAATATTTTTGTCAAACACACAGAAAGCACAATTTTTAAAGTGATCTAAGAGCAACTAAGAGTGAGATAACTACGGATGGAAAGGGTGCTAATACCTTCCTTTTCATAACCTTCTCCTTACTCGTAATCTAACGAAGGTCTTTTTCTGTACTTTTACCTTCCCTTAATTGGATAAAAATAAAATTCGGTGGCGACTCTTGCTATCCGCACATTTGCGATACAAAAACCTACAAAAGTCAGTTCACCGTATCACAGAACTGGCGACTCTGCCGGGGAGACACCCTAAAGAGAGAATGCCTTAAGGATTTCTAGATCATTTTTACTGCTTTTTGTTTGACTTGCTTGCTTTATCTTTAAGGGTTGCTTGGGTATTATATTTGTGGGGGATCCTACACCCGGATCCGGGTTTCCTTTTAGGTAAGTAGCAATAAATCGTCGCGACCGTTAGACGATATCGAAACGGTCAACATGATGGCTACGTTAGTGTGACACTTTGGATGTCCCGATACTCTTCATTCCCAAGTCGAGGATAGTATTTGGCTTTCGTGGTGTCATCAAGCACTAACTAAACTTTTAGAACCTTAATTGACCCATCTTGGCCATTAGAAGGTAGTGAGATGGCCGACTTTGGTGTAGACCGAGGTTGGTTGATACCGATGCTACGCTCATTAAGATCGACTTTTGGGATATTTTCGTCGACCACTTGGTAGTCGTATTGAAATAAACGCCACGAGAAAGATCAATGATATGAGATTCCTAGAACCCTACTATTATAGGACAGATGAACCAACTCAAACTTTTGGTGGGGTAATCACCTATACCTCTTGCAAGCCTTAAACCTAGGCTCATTGTGTGAATTGTTTGTGTGTGCTAAACATGACATCATGACATCATTCGCATTGCATATCATTTCTAACTATTTCAAGGACCTAGGGATTTATCTTTGCTCTGCTTTTGTAGGAATTATGGCTTCTAGAAAGACCATCCGAATCAACTTCACGGTATACCTTCTCACCAAAGAATTGGTTTCGTAAATTCCGATCATGCTCGGCCCATCAAAGATATGGTTATTTACTTGATTTGGTTATCTCGGTTTTGAAGAAGATATGATGAATGTCCTATTTCAGTTCTTTGATCCCAACACCATTGCTTTACATTCCAGATTATCGTTGGTTCCTACTTTGAAGAGTTCTCAAAGCTACTGGGGTACCTATTCTTGACCAAATGCCATTCACGGTTTAGAAAAGGTTCCTAAACGAAGACATTGCATCACTTTACATCTTAAGCGCCGACATATGAAGCCAATTGGGAAACTAGAAGTGGAGTTAAGGGTTTACTTTCCAAGTTCCTAATTAAGAAAGCCCGAGAATTCCTCAAAATTATGAGTTTCCATGCATTCAAGACATTGTGGCCTTGCTAATCTATGGTTTGGTTCTATTTCCTAACTCGATCAATTCATAGATGTCAACGCCATCAAGTTGTTTCTTACCCGCAATCCAAAGGCCTACTTTACTTGGAGACATCCTACATTCTCCACACTGCACCATCAAAAGACAAGGAACTCTCATGTGTTGTATACCGTTACTTTCCGGTGGTTTATTTCGCACCTTCCTTCATCGCTTTGAAGAACGAACAAAGGTTGAGATGGTCTCAAAGATTAATGTCACTCTCTCATTCAGATATTCGTTGGAGTCTTTTCTCTCAAAAGGACTTCACATTCATCGGGAGAATTCCTAATGTACCACTACTTGGTATAAGGGAGGTATTACTTACAACCCTTCTCTAGCTCTACGTTAGTTTGGTTTTGCTCAAGAGATGGTCCACATGATATGCTTCTCCAAGATATTGTGTTCGACTACAATCACGATCTCCGAATTACCGAAGGTTCATACACGGGGCATGGTAAAGAAGATCGATACCAAGACTTTGGGGCACCAACTCCATTCCTTGGGAACCTTACCTCAAATGGGTGCGAGCTCGAGCTCAAAACCTCATGATGCCATTCACGCATGTTTTACCCGTAATTATGGAACCTGCTATAGGTGACGACTATACACCGCTATCCATCCCGACATGCCCACCGATTTTGAAGACTTGAAGAGATCTTGGATTCACTTAAAGAAGAAAGGATACCTTTGAAGCTCGTGTTATGCAAGCGAAAAAGAGTAGAGTTCAAGCTACTTCACGAGGAGCGAAGCATCAACGCCTACCTCGGCACCAAGAGGAAGCGCCCATGGGAGACTTAGAGCTTTCGGATTTATATGTTTTTCTTTTACTGTTTGGAGCTATCTTTTGTACTTAAAGAGAAAAATAATAAGAAGAGAACTAATAAATGTTTGTTCATTGCTTGTTTAACAAATTTAAATCTCTAAGGTCCTTGAAAACATTGCATCGCATTCGCATAAACATTTCATATCATAGCATAACATTGCATCACAGGTACATTGAAGATTGGTTTTCTCATTTGCTCGCTATTTATTTTAGCGTAAATGGCTCTTGAATGTCAAAGATCTTCAAGCTCGAATGCCTGGCCAAAGAGATGTTCACCACTTGGTCCAAGGCCAAGAAGATCCAAGAAGCTCATCAACAAAGAAGAAGGTTGTTGGTCTCCTCAACATGGGTAGACGCTACAAAGGTGGTCCTAAGAGGGTCACTGATAGAGCTCTCAAGGAAGTGTCAAGACCGAACAAAGTAACAAGGGTGATGGTGAAGGCCACCGAGCTTGAGAAAGTCTATGATGACGCCAATACTCGATGAAGATGACAAGTACAAGCAACTTGAAGACCGCTTGAATGATGTGGAAAACACCAAGATGTCCGGGCTGAATTTTGATGATTTGAGTCTCGTCCCTGGTGTTGTGATTCCTCCCAAGTTCAAAGTTCCAACTTTTGCTAAGTATGATGGCATGTCTTTCCTAAGTCGCATTTGAAGTCTTATGTCCAAGATCAATCCCCACACCGATGATGTAAAGTGTGGATGCATTATTTTCAAGAGAGTTTGTCCGAACTCAATTGAGTGGTATTATCACCAGAGAATGACCGTATCCGTACTTGGAGTGACTTATCGATGCTTACAGATAGTATGAGTACAATGTGAATTGACACCCACTCGCATGCAACTACAAAACATGTCTATGGGTCGTGATGAGAAGTTCAAGGAGTATGCTCAGAAGTGGAGAGACCTAGAAGGCAGAGTTCAGCCACCCTTGTCCAATAAGGAGTTGGTTGATATGTTTATGGGAACACTGACAGGCCCATTCTTCAATCATCCGATTGAAACTCTTCACCGGATTCACCGAATGATATTGACAAAGTAGCGATGAAGTTGGTATCAGGAGTGGGAAGATTCAGACAGAGTCATCCTCAAATGCTGCGAAGAGATCTTTTGGTGCTAAGAAGGAAGCTAATGTTGTGTATGGTAAAAAAAGCCGAGCCAAGACCGACCGTGCTCAATCTGTGGGGGCAGTTGTGATCTCCAATCCTACATCAAGACAACCTCGAGACACACAGCGTAACGCGCAACGAAGACAGCCACGAAGATCAACATGCCATTGTCGCAAGCCTTGCAACACATGTTGAAAGCAGTGATTACCTTGAGGATCCTCCTCAAAATATCAACACTTCCTCTCCGAGATACAATCCTAATGCTAAGTGTGCTTACCATTCCAATAGCCCGTGACATAGTATCGATGATTGTTGGGCTCAAGAATAAAATTCAAGATATGATCAAGCTAAACAGATTGAGTTTGACCCTCCGCTGAGACCGATAGTGATCAACGCGCCTATGCCTAATCATGACAAGAGTTCCAATGTTGGGATGATACTTATGTTTTCAACATAGATGACTTGACCATTCCTCCGATGATAGTAAGAAGAATTTGTTGCAAGCCGTGTCAATCCAGATGCCCGAGGATTGTCGGTGCCCATCTCGCACCGATGGTTGTCCTTGGTTGAGAAGACGTGTTCGTATGATGGACAACCGTGAGATACTATTTCGAAACCACCGTGCGTAAGTCGTGTGAAGAGATGTCTAAGTTGAAGATTGACAATGCAAATGAAACTGCACCATCTGTGGGATACCTTGGGGCAGCCAAGTGGAAAGTATGATTACATGGTGAAGTACACTGTTCCTGAAAGCTACAAGATTCCTATTGAAGACGTTAAGGTGACCGGATGGGGTGACGAGTTCCCAGAAGACTATGCTGATGTTAACACAATAAGGATTTCCTCTGACTTGCCTGCCTGGTGGCACCTCTCATTATTACTTCTCCCAATCCAAAGGCCATATTCCTCCGACAAAGCTATCCCTTGGAATTATGGAGCTGATGTTTACTATCATGGCGTCAAGCAAGACCCTCTGACCATTGAAGATCTTACAGTTGAAGCCACCATTCCTGACATTGACAACATCACCGGATCTAGTAAGGTGACCGTAACCGGGGTATTCTCTCCGATATCTCTCCTCCAAAAGACACCGCGACTCACAGATTCCAAATTTATTCAATCCATTCCCAAGCTAGGGAAAGAACCAAGGACTCATCCCGCCAAAGTTCCAAAGGAAGTTATCGAAGACACCTCCAAACAAGAAATGGAGGAAATTCTGAAGATTATCAAGAAGAGTGACTACAATATTGTGGAACAGTTGGGACAGACTCCGTCCAAGATCTCCATGCTTGCTCTGCTCTTGTGCTCCGAGGCTCATGCTAATGCCTTGGTGAAGTTTCTGAAGAATGCCCACGTGCCGCAAGACACTACCACCGACCATTTTGAAGTTTGTATTGCTAGCCTGGCTGCCAACAAAGGCCTAGGTTTCTCTGATGCTGATTTGACTCCTGTCGGAAAGAAACACAACAAAGCCTTGCACATCTCTGTTGAATGCAAGGGCACTAAATTATCTCATGTTTTGGTAGACACCGGTTCTGCTCTGAATATCCTTCCGAAGACTGCTTTTGATCGGCATGATGTCGAAGGGTTGGTCCTGAAACCCAGTGACATAATTGTGAGAGCTTTTGATGGTTCTAAGCAAACAAAGGCTTGGAGAGCTCATCACTGCTAAAGTCGGTTCCCGACTTTTGACTCCACTTTCTTTGTCATGGATATTCGCCCACTTACTCTTGCCTACCGGACGCCTGGATACATGGGGCGCACGTTACCTCTACCCTACATCGGTTGAAGTACCGGTGAAAGGGAAGGTTGTTGTATGTGGTGAAGAAGAGTATATGGTCACCATCTACAATCATTCCGATACCTTGAGATGGAGGGTGAATTCTTTGAGACTCCGTCAAGCTTTTGAAACAATCCCCAGTCATGCTGCTGACTCTCCCGTCACTCCCGGTTACACGAGTTCCGCCTAGGATGGCATCACTGAAGGATGCTCAAGCTGCTGTTGAAGAAGGAGGTAGTACTATTTGGGGTCAGCTCCCTGATCTCCCTTTCAAATCTGACAAGACTGGTTTAGGCTTCACCATCAAGGGTCAAGATGATACGCCGCGAACGTGCCGGCCAACTTCCTTTCCGCATCAGTCAGAGTGGAATCCATGATATAGAAGACGACGACAACGACTTCGACATCAGCAAGTGGATCTTCCCAACTCCAGAAAAAGGGCTCAGCAATTGGAAGACTAAAGACGTCATACCAATCTCCTTTAGACAGGAGTAATTGCTCTTGTTTTGTTTTGCTTTTCGTATTTGCTATGTTTTGAACAATAAAATTTGAAAGCCTAGTGCCTTGCCCGGGGCATCATGGCTCGTTTGTGAGGGTTATTATCTGTCATTTGCATATTTTCATTCAATAAAATCGTTGGACTTTTGCATTCAATTGTTGTTTGTTTTCTTTTTACTTTATCACCCCTTCAAAAAGCTATGTGTTTCTTACACACACCCACGTGACACACTGCAGAATCACTCTGAATCTCGTTGATAACAGCTATGCTATTGCTAAATATGACTTCGATAATCTGATCTACCAAGCCGAAGACGAAAGTGAGGAAGATTGTGAAGTGCCGGAGAACTTGTCGATTGCTACGAAGAAGACCGAGTTATACAAACCACACGAAGAGCAAGTCGAGGTTGTGAATTTGGGTAATCATGAAGATGTAAAAGAGATCAAGATAGGAGCGGGTCTTGAGAACAGTGTTAAAGAAAGGTTGGTTCAGATGCTACGAGACTATATTGAGGTTTTTGCTTGGTCATACGAAGACATGTCGGGTTTAGACATTGATATTGTGGTACACCGATTGCCAACAAAAGAAGGTTTTCTCCCAAGAAATGTAGGTCGCCGCGCCCCGAGATGTCAGAGAAAATCAAAGCCGAAGTTATGAAGCAGTTCAACGCCGGTTTCCTAGATGTTACTTCCTATCCACAGTGGGTTGCTAATGTAGTACCTGTGCCTAAGAAGGATGGAAAAGTTCGAATGTGTGTGGATTATAGAGATCTGAACAAAGCGAGTCCGAAAGATGATTTCCCGCTTCCTCATATTGACGTTCTAGTTGACAACACCGCTCAGCATAAAGTTTTCTCATTCATGGATGGTTTCTCTAGTTACAATCAGATCAAAATGGCTCCCGAAGACATGGAGAAAACTACTTTTGTTACACAGTGGGGCACTTTCGCTACAAGGTTATGCCGCTCGATCGAAGAACGCAGCGCCACTTATCGCGTTATGGTGACATTATTTCATGACATGATTCATCACGAGATAGAGGTCTACGCCGACGACATGATAGCTCGATCACGCATCAAGAAGAACATCTTGATCATTTGCGTAAACTATTTGATAGGTCAAGAAGCAGATCGAGACTTAATCCTAACAAGTGCACTTTTGGAGTCGATCCGAAAACTCCTAGGGTTTGTTGTCGCGGTAAAGGTATTGAAGTTGACCCCACAAAGGTTAAAGCTATTCAAGAGATGCCGCCCCGACCGAGAAGGAAGTCGAGGTTTCGGGCCGATCGAACTACATTGCCGATTCATTGCACATCTAATCGCTACTTGTGAGCCAATCTTCAAGTTACTTAAGAAAGATCAAGTAGTGGAATGGAACGACGATTTCCGATCGCTTTTGACAAAATCAAGGAGTACCCATGTAATCCTCCTATCCTAATGCCACCAAGGAAGACCTCTTATCATGTACTGACGGCTAGAGAATTCAATGGGTGTGTGTTGGGGCAACATGACGAGTCCGGTCGAAAAGAGCATGCAATATACTACCTTAGCAAAAGTTTACCGATCAGAAACAAGATACTCACAAATGAGAAAACTTGCAACGCTTGGGTTGTCACGACTAAGACAATATATGTTGACTCACACTACTTTGTTGATTTCCAAGATGGATCCGATAAAATACATATTTGAGAAACACGCTCTCTCCAGGAGAATAACAAGATGGCAAATGATCTTGACCGAATACGACATCCAGTACACTTCTCAGAAAGCGATCAAAGGGAGTGTAGTAGCCGATCATTTGGCTCATCAAGCCGTAGATGACTATCGCCTATGCAGCTCAATTTCCAGATGAAGATGTTTTACTAGTCACAGATTGTGAAGAACCAGGCCCGGACGAAGGACCTGAACAAGGATCCCGATGGACCATGGTTTTTGATGGAGCCTCGAACGCACTTGGCAATGGCATTGGCGCCATCATTACATCCCCTGCAGGCGGACACACGCGTTTCACCGCCAGATTATGTTTCAATTGCACGAAAAACATGGCCGAATACGAAGCGTGCATTATGGGTATTAGAGCTGCTATTGACTTAAGAATCAAGTTCCTGCAAGTGTGCGGAGACTCAGCTTTAGTGATCAGTCAAATTAAGGGCGAGTGGGATACGAAGAATCCGAATCTCATTCCGTATCGAGAGCATGTTCTGAGTTTAATCCCCTACTTCGAAGAGATTACTTTTGATCACATTCCACGAGAAGAGAATCAGTTGGCAGACGCATTGGCTACTATGTCTTCTATGTTCAAGGTCAGATGGGACAACGAGGCTCCCCAGATCATCATTGAGAAGTTTGACGAACCAGCATATTGTTGTGAGCTTGATACATAAGAGAAACCTTGGTACTACGACGTGAAGAGGTATCTTGAGACTCAGGGATATCCCGCAGGGGCATCTGTCAATGATAAGAAGTTCTTGAGAAGGTTTGCACCCAAATTCTTCCTCAACAACGACATCCTATACAAACGCAACCACGACTTGTGCTTACTCCGCTGTGTAGACCGGAAAACAGCAGAACGTATCATGGAAGAGTTACATGAAGGCGCATTTGGTACCCACTCCAGTGGACATACGATGGCTAAGAAGATCTTGAGAACAGGTTATTATTGGTCGACCATGGAAGCTGATTGTCACCGTTATGCTCGGTCTTGTCACAAATGCCAGATATATGCAGACAAAGTGCACGTACCTCCAAGACTCGAATGTTCTAATCTCCTTGGCCGTTTGCAATGTGGGCATTGACATGATCGGAGAAATCAAACCCACCGCTTCCAACGGACATCGTTTCATACTTGTGGCAATTGATTATTTCACCAAGTGGGTAGAAGCAGCCTCGTTCACATCTGTTACCAAGAATGTTGTGGCTCGTTTCATCAAGCATAACCTTATCTGTCGGTATGGCATTCCTGAAAGGATTATCACAGATAACGGCTCTAATCTCAACAATAAGATGATCACTGAACTCGCACGCAGTTCAAGATCAAGCATCATAATTCTTCTCCATATCGGCCTAAGATGAATGGCGCAATGGAAGCCGCCAATAAGAACATTAAGAAGATTATACAGAAGATGACAGTGACTTACAAAGATTGGCATGAGATGTTACCATTTGCTCTTCATGGTTATCGACTACAAGACGAACATCAACAGGGCAACCCCTTCTCTTGTATACGGTATGGAAGTCGCCTTACCCATCGAGGTTCGATACCCTCAACCGTAGTCCTCCAGACGCAGAAAGTTAGCGAAGACGATTAGATCCGACTCGCCTTGACCGATTAATTTGATTGATGAGAAACGACTCGATCCATCCGCCATGGATGATCTATCAAAACGAATGATCGAGCATTTAACAAGAAGGTAAAGCACCGGTCTACCAAGTCGGTGATCTAGTAGTCAAGCGCATCATTCTCGCCACAAGGTGACCCTGTGGGCAAATGGACTCCCACCCACGAGGGACCGTTTGTAGTCAAGGCGTGTTTTCCATGAGCTATGATACTTAGCACCATGGATGGTGAAGACTTCCCACACCCGTGAACGCAGATATAGTCAAAAATACTACGATAACGAGACCCGCTAGGTCGATCGACCTAGGCAAAAATAAGGGCATCCTGGCGAACCAAAAGGTTCGGGCAAAAGTTAAGGATATATACAAAACATGTACACCGCATGTTGAAAACCCGAAAAGGCTTGGGCAAAAAAGGGTATCCTTAGACTAAAACCCGAAGGGCGATCTAGGCAAAAGTTAGATTTAAGCGCATTTACTATGTCTCTTCCAAATCACCGCCTGCACTACTATCAAGATTCAAGATTCAAATGGCGAAGATCACCTACTCATTTTCTGACAATGAGGAGATGAGATAGTTGAAATATATGAGTACTAGCATAGTTGGAACTTAACGAGATTGTTTCCGCATAGCTTTTTACCTTTCTTGTGTACAAACTACTTGGTCGTACGCCACATTTTAAATGAATACAAATTCTTTCTCTTTACAATTCTTGTTGTTGTCGTTTGCAATAAGTCCAACGTTTGCTTTGAATGATTATATGCATTTGACAATAAGAATCTCTTCACAAACATGCGAAAAGTGGGCATACAAAAGTAGTTACTACAGGCTCTAGGAATTGAGATGACGACGAAAGTCACCAATGCATTTCTCCACAGAGCATGATCCCCACAAAGAAGATCTCACAACAAACCTTCCCCATGAGTATATGTTAGTTCCGAGCAAGGATTCCACTCAACCGAGCAATGTTACATCGCCTCAAGAACACTTCATCCCACCGAGGTATTTATCATCACGAATATCTCCCAACAATTCCCCTTTCTCCAAGCGGTATCCTGACTGAGACTTGGTCGATAGTGCACCGAGAAAATCTACATCTTCTATTCCCGATCAGAGATTCCAACGGCCCCAACCCGTCTCAAAGAACCATCAAACGCTCTCCAGTGAGATCTCGCACTCAAAATCCCTAGTAGAGCGCCTAATTTTTCCCAATAGGTCTACATGCAAGATCCCCAACAAATTGCCTCCCGCACTCTCCCAAACAGGTCTATGTATGAGATCTCCAACAACGAGTTTCTCAATCTCTACCTCCCTCAACAATATCTAGGCCCAAGACTTGGTCAGATAGTGCACCGGAGGAATCGAAGCTATCTTTCTTCTCAGGATCTTCATCCTCAAGCAGAAGTCAGAAATCTCCAAACAGAACATCCGCATCTTCTTCAAGATGGATATATTTTGAAATACCACAACATCTATCATTCATACGTTACTCATAAAGTCATAATTCATGCATATGTCATTCATACACATTGTCATGCATCATACTTTGCATAAGACTAACAAATATTCTATCAAAGTTTCTCTTGTTTTTCCAAAACAGGTGAAAGTCACTTCTGACGCAAAACAGGTCCAGGATTAAGCCCCGAATCTCGATGGGAAAACTATCTGAAAGACCGCCCCTGGTTGTCCTCCGACGACTGGTCCAGGATTAAGCCCCGAATCGACGAGAAAACTATCCGAAGACCGCCTCGGTTGTCCTCCGACGATGGTCCAGATTAAGCCCCGAATCTCGACGGAAAACTATCTCGAAGACCGCCTCGGTTATCCTCCGATAACAGGCAATGGATCAACACCCGATGCACAACAGGGAAGATATCCACATTTTGCCAACTACTACCTCCCGCAGAGTAATCGGCACGAAGATTTATTATGATCCCTTCTTATTATCAACAGCAACTACAGAGTCTAGCGTACGACTCAGTTGCCCTGGATGGCATCTTAAGCCCATCTCCGACTACTTATCGTGTTCCTCCACCTTTGAATGCGCATATTTGGTTAAAACCAATACAAACCAATAACTTCATTCAAAGGTGAGCACGAAGTCTAACATACGACTCCCTCTGGATGGCATCTTAAGCCCATCTCTGCGCTCCTTCCACTATCAAGAACATCTACAGAGCCTAGCGTACGGCTCACTCCCCAACATCGATCTTTCCAGATGGCATCCTAAGCCCATCCCGGTCATTCTCGAGTCTAGCGTATGACTCATCCCCCAGCGAAGTCTCCACTTTCTCCAAATGGCATCTGTAAGCCCATTCCCGCATCATCCACCAACAATGCAAATTTTCGTGTGTACTGAGTGTTCAATCATCTTCACCTCCGTGTCACGAAGGAACGCATGCCAATCTAACTCTTCCAAGACAAGAAGATTGAACAGGGCAGTGTCATACCCCAAAATTTTCCCTCCATCTTCTCAAGACATTCCATACATCCATACTCAAGGATTCCTCAAGAGTCGATCGACAAACTCTCTCCTAGACAATCAACCCAAACTATGGTTTGGCAATTTCACCCAGATGAACTTCCAACATCTCCAATGGTCTTCATGCCTCCTCATATGCTTCAAAGATTCTCCATGTCAAGTTTCAAGCCTTACAAGTCAAGTTTCCTCATAATTGCTCGATGGTCGAAAATCAACAGATTGGACAAAAAGTCAATCAACATCAAACTTCATGATTTTTGGTCAAAATCCTCATTTTGAAGTTACATTCATCATTTGATCAAGGGTTGATCATGATTCATCAAGAAAACTCAAGATTTGCTCAAGTCAAACTTTCTAAATTAGGGTTTCTAGGTGAAAAGTCAATCGAACTTTGACCGATCATAACTTCTTCATACTTTCTCGAATTTTTCCACCACCTCTTGTTTTGTAGGAAATTCAATTCTCTACAACTTCATGTCTCACAAGAATGTCCAAAAAATGCTTCATTTGAGAGGTATGGCTCAAAACATTACAGGTCATTTTCAAAGTCAACAAAAAGTCAACATTTTGTTTTCAAGATATATTGATCATGGAAACTCCAATTTAGATGAGACCAAAAATGTTGGTTAGAGGACTCTTAGAGCTTTCCAAAAAGTCCAAGAACACTCAAAAATGTGGAAAATTGAGCAAGATACACCCTTCACAAGTTGGGCAATTTTGAAGAAGTGCACAAAGAGAAATACTTCTAAAAATCAAAAACTTTGCAAATGGGCCTACTTTTTCTTCATCCAAACTTATTCCTCACACCATTAGGAATATCCAAGCCCAATGCCACGAATTTTTATTTTATTTTTCTATTTAATTTGGAATTTATTCATTTAAATACAAATTAAATTTAAAAATAGAGTATAAAATCAAAATTAATTGCAAACTTGATTTTTATTTCTTCCTTGGGATCCAATCAACTCATTAAAAGCCAGCAATTTTCGAAATTTGATGGATATGGCAAGATTGGATTGAAAATTGATCAAAATTTGAAGATTTGATTTTGTACAAAATCAAATTTGATTGGCATTGATCATTGATTAAATCTTTCCCAAAACAACTCCCAATCCTTCTACTATATATACATATACACGAATTAGGGTAGAAATTTTGACTCAAGAACCCTATTCCAAACTCAAAAACCGTGGCATACAAGCAAAGTTCTAGTTCCACCTTAATCGATTCTAAGGTGTCCATTGCATTCCTTGATACCTCCCGAGTGAATCCGCACCTTCACATTGCTCAAATCCATCCGTAATCGAAAATCCGAGTTTGGTTTGTTCTTGAAAATTCAAAATCGTGTTTTAATTTTCATGCATTATTAACATGTTTCATTGTTGTTTTGTGATTAGTGATGAGTTTGCAAGCATTCCGGCACTTTGATTGAATTTCCATGGCCGAAAACACGATATGCCATGATTAGGGTTTCCTGTGCCGTTTTAGGGTTTCACGAAATAGGAAAAATTGGACCACGAGACCATGTCCATTACGTTCGGAATGATGCCTGGAGTCGAACCATGTCTTTAGATGTTATTTATATTATGTATGCTTGATTTTCGCTTTTAGAACATAGCGTCGAGCAATGGCCGGAGTTTTAAAAATTCAAAAGGAGGAAGACGAAGTTTGGCGCGTGATGGAGGCGTTCAGGGAGCGACGCGTGTTTTGATCCCACTCGTTTCGGTTTTCAAACAGCTTGCACACTTGGCTCAGTTGGTTAAGGCATGGACTGTGCATAGATGCTCTCAAAGGTCCTCAGTTCGAATCTCCCCAGGACCGGTTTTGTATTCTTTTTTTCCAAACTTGCATTTTTTTCATATTTTCTATATTATTCTTATTTAATATTTCCATGCATTTTAATTTCTTTTCATATTTTTATTCATGCATTAAAAAATCATCAAAATATTTTTTCCTTTTGCATTTATTTTCAAAAAATACTTATTTAATTTATAAAATTAAAAAATATTATTTTGCATGCATATTTATTTTTATTCATAATTTAGCATTTAAATCAATCTTAATTGTATTTTAATTATTAAATTGCATTCAAAAAATCCCAAAAAATTATTTTAGCATATTTATGTTATTTCCAGCATGTCATATTTTTCTCATTCCAAAACTTGCATTTTACTAACATTTTTTCTCCTATTCGATTTCTCTCGTATTTTCCGATTTCTCAATTTCGGTGTTATCTCGCTCTGACGATTTTCTTTATCATTTTATTTTTTCCAATAATGTAATTGCTCATGGGATGTAATAGTTTAAATTAGGTTTTTAATTTTCCGCAAGTTTAAATTATGTATCTGCCCCAAAGCCATGTAATAGCGTAGGACATTTACCTTTCCGCATCTTTACATTCCGCATTTTAATTTCCGCACCCTATAAATTGCTAGTAACTAGGCGTGTATGGCAAGATAATAATCAACATAGCTCACTAATTTTCAAAGATAAAAATATCCGAATTGACACACTCTTTTCACACATGCACCCCTTAGGGTAATTCTCTCTCGCTGCCTTTACGAATTCAAAGTGGTCATGTCCCTCGAACGTAGAGGTATCCTAGCACCGTTGCCTTCAAAACAAATCATCATAGTCCCTTCGATACAAAGATCATAGACCCACGATGTCGCCTCCGAATACATGATCTTGACCCTCGATTGTTGCCTACGAAAAATGATGATAGTCCCTTCGAATGTGCTAGGATACTTCCTACAAGTTGCCTTCTATGACCATCCGATGTCCCTTCGAATGTCCCGCTTACATCCAATGAATGGAGTTACCTACCAACTAATGGTATGGCTAGCGCTATTCTAAAGGAACGTAAAACAACACGAAAACGACCAATTCTGAGCAGGTAATAAGACTTTTAGTTGCTTGCTCTATCAAAATACTTTTTGCACCTCACACTTTTGTCGAAGTTCAAACTCTTTTCAAAAACAAAACATTTCCGAACACTTTGTATAAATTCCTACATGAATCATTACAAAGTCAAAGCGAAATGCCTTTTTTCAAAATATTTTTGTCAAACACACAGAAAACACAATTTTTAAAGTGATCTAAGAGCAACTAAGAGCCCGTAGATAACTACGGATGGAAATGGGTGCTAATACCTTCCCTTTTCATAACCTTCTCCCTTACTCAGAATCTAACGAAGGTCTTTTTCTGTACTTTTACCTTCCCCTTAATTGGATAAAAATAAAAGTCGGTGGCGACTCTTGCTATCCGCACATTTGCGATACAAAAACCTGCAAAAGTCAGTTCACCGTATCACAGAGCCTATAGATAGGCAGTTCATATACATAGAGACAAATATCCTAGTATGAGGAAATTGTCGGAAAAACTTAGAAAACAGTAAAAACTATGTAGAAACAATCTTGTCGAGTTTCAAATCTGCTATTTATCATATATTTTCGACTATCTCATCTCTTTGCTACCAGAAGAAGGTGATTGGATTGATCCGTGCCATTTGAAGTTGATAGTAGTGTAATCTGTAAAGAGATGATCTTGTCAAGACATAGTCGTACGCTTTAATCCCTAACTTTTGCCTAGACCGCCTTTTCGGGTTTTCACTCTACCAGGATACCATTTTTTCCCAAGCCGCCTTTGCAGGTTCTTGACTTGTCGGGTGTACATTTTTTGTATATATGTCCTTAAATTTTGGCCGAACCCTTGCGGTTCGCCATGATTCCCTTATTGTTGCCTAGGCCAGTCGATCTAGCGGGTCTCGTTTATGCGTAATATTTTTTGACTATGTTTGCATTCACAGGGTGTGGGAAGTCTTCTCCATCCATAATGTTTAGTATCATGGCTCCGCCGGAAAACACTTTCTTGACTACAAATGGTCCCTCATAGGTGGGAGTCCATTTTCCCCTAGGATCACCTTGTGGTAGGATGATGCGCTTGACTACTAGATCTCCAACTTGGTACGCTCAGTGTTTGACTTTCTTATTGAAGGCTTTGAGCATTCGTTTCTGATATATCTGTCCATGGCAGATAGCTGCGATTCGTTTCTCATCGATCAGGTTAATCTGGTCAAGTCGAGTCTGGACCCATTCGTCTTCGTCTAACTCTACATCCTTGATTACTCTGAGTGAGGGTATCTGAACCTTGATGGGTAGAACTGCTTCCATACCATATACGAGAGAGAAGGGGGTTGCCCTTGTAGATGTTCATACTGAAGTGCGATAACCGTGGAGAGAAAATGGAAACATCTCATGCCAATCCTTATAAGTCACTATCATCTTCTGTATAATCTTCTTAAGATTCTTATTGGCGGCTTCCACTGCGCCATTCATCTTTGGCCGATATGGAGAAGAATTGTGATTCTTAATCTTGAACTGCGTGCAGAGTTTGATGATCATATTGTTGTTGATATTGGTAGCATTATCTATGATAATCCTTTCGGGGACCCCGTATAGATAGATGAGATTATGTTTGATGAATCGAGCCATAACATTCTTGGTAACAGATGCGGACGAGGCTGCTTCAACCCATTTGGTAAAGTAATCAATAGCGACGAGGATGAAATGATGTCCATTAGAAGCGGTCGGCTTGATTTCTCCAATCATATCAATGCCCCATATTGCGAAAGGCCACGGGGCGTTCAGAACATTTAATGGAACTGGAGGTATGTGTACTTTGTCTGCGTATAACTGGCATTTGTTACAAGATCAAGAATATCGATAAAAATCAGCCTCCGTAGTGGACCAATAGTAACCTGCTCTCAGAATCTTCTTAGTCATTGTATGTCCACTGGAGTGAGTACCGAAGGCGCCTTTATGTAACTCTTCACTAATTCGTTCAGTTGTTTTCTGATCTACACATTGGAGTAAGGCCAAGTCATGATTGCATTTATATAAGACGTCGTTACTGAGAAAGAACATGGCAGCGAATCTTCTTAGGAACTTTTTATGGTTGACAGATGCCCCTTCAGGGTATTCTTGAGCCTCGAGATACCTCTTCACTTTGTACAACCAAGGTTTCTCTTCTGCTCCCTCAGTGTCAACTTCGCAACAGTACGTCGGTTCATCTAGTCTTTCAATAGTGATTTGAGGAGCTTCATTGTCCCATCCGACTTTAAACATAGATGACATGGTAGCTAATGTAACACCCGTAAATTATTTAATTATTTAAATAAAATCATTAAGGATTTATTTATTGGAATTTAGTCGAAGTTGGATTTATCAGTAGAATTATAAAGAGCATTAAAAAATTTATAAGTTGATTTAGGGTGCTTAAGTGAATTATCGGAAGTTGGGATTAATTAATGGCGAATTAATTTTATTATAGAATATTATTGGAAATAATATTAGAAAAAAGTGTAGATTAATAGAATTATTATTATTATTATTATTATTATTAATATTATTATTATTATTACTATTATAAGTTGGATTTAATTATAAGAGATATAAAAGGAGAATTATAAGGGTTTAGTGAATATTTTTGGGAAAAAGTTGTACGTGAGAGAAAGAAAAGAGGAACAAGGGTTTAAAGGAAACTGCCGCCGAAATAGGAATTGTAGACCGGAAAGCCAAATCGGAATTCGATCGGAAATTATAGAGAGACCGTCAATCCAAGTTAAGGGTGGGGTTCTAACTCTATAATTAGGTTTAAGATGAATGGTATGTGGGGTTTGATTGTACGGTTGTCTTGTGTGGATGTGTTGATTTGTAAATTGATTATTGTGTATGATGATTTGGTGTGGAAGCCTTGATAAATAATGATATAGAATGTTAGATTTTGGTGTAGATTGTTTTGATTTAAATCCGTTGATGTGTATTGTTGTTGATTTATGCGAAGTTGCAGGATGTTTCTATGTTGATATTAATTTTGTCGTGACGTGGTGATGTTTGTGATGGGAAGATGAATAATGTTGTTGTGAACTGTTATGATTATGTTGATGACGTTGTAGGCCTATGGCCAGTGAAGTAGTGATATAAGCGTATGCCTTGTGAAGTGAATTTACGTTGTTGTTGCTGCATGTTGTTATTATCGCATTTCATTTGTATTTGTGAAGGCCTGTATTGGAGGAGTTGTGAAGAAGGCTTATGTCTTGTGCCTCTATTAATTGGAAATAGTGAACGGAGCTGAAGCTCTATTGGTACCACATGCATATGCATTGTTGTGTCTCATTTGAATTCTGTTGTTGTTAACTGTGAAGTGAATTATGTTGTTGTTAACTGTGAAGTGAATTATGTTGTTGTTAATTGTGACGTGAATTATGTTGTTGTTAACTGTGAAGTGAATTATGTTGTTGTTTATTGTGAAGTGAATTATGTTATTGCTAACTGTGAAGTGAATTATGTTGTTGCTAACGGTGAGGTGATTTCATGTTGTTGTTAATTGGGAAGTTGTTGTGATGTGTTAACCGCGATGTGATAATTTTGTATGATTTAATCCTAGCATATTATTTATCATAAACTTGTTTATATTGTTGGATATCTCACCCCTTCTGCTGATATTTCCCCTACCATGGGAAATGGGCAGGTACTCAAGGATAGTCGTGGAAGTTCGAAGTAGCATTATAAAGTCGTTAGTTGTTGTTAGTTCGAATTGGTGTCTTGCTCTTATACGTAACACTCGGGGGATGAATGTTGCTTAATTTGTTGTAGTTGCTTAAATTGTTGAAGTTTATGAATAATGTGAATACTTGATCACGTTGATTATTGAAGTTAGTTTAGTTGAATAATTATGCCAAGTGAAGTTAAATAATATTAATAATATTGTGAAATGTTTTGAGGTTGAATAAAAGATGTATTGTTGTTACTATTGAAGAATTATGATTTTGTGGTTTAGATTGAGTAATTGAAATAATTGAAAAGTGTTGTTTTAAGTTCATCCATGATCTATGTGTTATGTATTTGTATAGTTGTGACTAAATGCATGTTGTTTTGCGAAGAAATTGTGACATCTCTTGCATGATTATCTTTTCCGCACTCTGATTTGAATAATATTCGAGGGGTAGACTTGGGGTGTTACAATAGTGGTATCAGAGCAGGTCGGTCTATCCGACCAGTGTTGTCTAATGTTATTTACTTCCTTTGTACGCGACAAGTGTGTGGAACACTGTCAGTACTTGTTGCTTTTTGGTTGACCGCTTGCAGGAATTAAGTTGAAGCTAAGTGGGGAAGGAGCTTTGCTTCTCGGATGTGTTTGGTTGAGAGATATCAGATTAGTATGCTACTGATGGATATGCAGTGCAAACGTTGTAGGAGCTTTGTTGTTTCTCGAATTCGATGGTAATACAAATTTAAGATTTGGTTGTTTGACAAATTGGGATATCTTGGAAAAGGATAGTTGCCATGAGATGTGTTAGTGTTTTAAGTTGGCATCAATTTTGGTAAAACTAGGCTTTAGAAATGTCTTGATAGATGTCATGACATTCAGAGATTGAAGATAAATCCCACGACAAGGATGGTAAAAGTACAACGTAAGGAAGCTAAAGTGTTGGAAATTCGAAAATAATCGATGTCATAATGATGTTATGACATTCAAGTGACATTTTGTTCTCAGAATCGCTTTTTCCCGAGATTTTTCGTGAAGTTTGTTGAGCATTTTATTTATGTTTTCTCATATTAGAAAGCATGCTCACGTGGCTGCTAGGTTAATCTTAATTAAACCTAAATTGGTTGTTGAACAACCCATGTTTTTAGGAGAGAATTAAGTAAACCCTAGCTATCTTTATGGAAGCCCAAAATCAAGATTCGTGGATCGCTTCTATATAAAGAATTCAACCTTACTCTACGCCCACGCCCTGGATTCCATTGAAGACATTGAAGGCTTTTGTTTGTGTATCGTTAAGGTTAGTAACAGTTGGTATTGTGTAATTCTAGTTTCTTGTGAGCCAAGCAACTATCAATTGATAAGTGCATTGACTAGGATTTGTTGTAAGGTAGTTTATCACTCAAAGCTTTAAAGCACGAGTGTTTGTCTCTTGATTAAAGCTTTGAAGCAAGATCAAGATATTTTTATTGAAGTGTGTCTTCACAATTCAATTAGTCAATAGGTTGATATCATCGCGGTGATTGAGGGGAGTGAGTAGAACTCGATCTAAGTAGGACTTAGGTTGAAGTGTCATGGGTAGGGATTAAGTGAGGAGTTGTAAACGGGTGAGTTTAACTCGAATTGATACTACTAATAGTGAATTTCCTCCCCGGCTTGGTAGCCTCCGCATGTAGGTTTGTTAGAACCGAACCGGGTGAACAACTTATTGTGTTATTTATCGCTTATATTTATCGGTGAATTGTCAAAGCAAGGTCGATATCGTGTCATAACATTCTCTCGTGACATTAAGTATCCGCCGCTAGGAATTTCAATTGGCATCGAGCGGCACCCGCTTGTTATTTCGGGTGAGATCTAGGATAATAGTTTCCGCGTAATGGATAAAGAAGGAGGATTTGGAGGAAGACCACCTATTCGGATGGGTCTAATTATGATTACCGAAGCCTCGTATGGTTGCCTTCTTAAGATCTGGATATCAAGGCTTGGAGAGTCACGATAAAGGATGGAAACATCCAACCAAGGTTGAGAAAGATGGACTACCGCCTTGAAACCCGAGGAGGAATGGAGCAAAGAGGAAGAAGAGTTAGCTCTAGGAAACTCTAAGGCATTGAATGCCTGCTCAATGGCATTGATGTAAACATATTCAGATCGGTCCATCAATGTGCGCCAAGGATGTTTGGGACACTCTTAACTACTCATGAGGGACATCCAAGGTGAAGATGTCAAGATCGCAGATGCTCACTACCAAATTTGAGAATTTGAAGATGAAGGAAGATGAGACCATTCATGAATTTCACATGAATATTCGAAATTGCCAATGCCTCAGAGCACTTGGTGAAAAGATGTCGATGAGAAATTGGTGAGGAAGATTCTCGATCCCCGCCTAAAAGATTTGCAATGAAAGTAATATAGAAGAGGCAGTGACATCAAGACCCTAAAAGTTGAAGAACTTATTGGATCCCTTATGACTTTTGAGATGGGAATCATGAAACCGCTGATGGGAGAATAAAAGCATAGCTCTTGTATCAAATTCAAGAAGGATGCAAGGTAGACGATGAGGAGAAGATATCCGAATCTATAGCTATGCTTGGAAGACAACAAGCTTATCAAGAGGATTGATCCAAAGTCAAGGTCAAATGTCAAGGACATTGCATCCGACATCGCAGATCGTATGACTCTAGCGTAAGATCCAAGTCAAGACAAAGGAAGTCAAAGCAGGAGTCCAATGTCATGAATGTGAAGGATATGGACATATTAGAGTCGAATGTCCCACCTTTCTTAAGAAACAAAAGAAAGGAATGGTGTCACTTGTCCGATGGTGATTTAGGAAGTGAATCGAGGAAGAAGGTGCCAAACTTGTCACCGCACTCACGGAGTGTACAATCGATATGGATTCTAGTGATGAGGAAGTAACCTTTGAAGAGCTTACGAGACCTACAGAAGTCGTGTGAAAAATGGTGAAGTGTGTCACAGAATGAGGAACGTAAAAGTCGATTGAGAAGTTGGAAGTCGAGAATGTGAAGCTAGAGGTCGAGAAAAGGAAAACATGACCACTATAAATCTCCTCAACAGTGATATTGTCATGTTGAACTCCAAACTTGATCGATGTCTAAATCACAAAATGTTGACATCCTGATCGAAAAGTTGGATGAAATTCTTCACTTGGACAAAATGCGTGAAATAAGCATGGTTTAGGATATGTCGAAAAGAAACCTTGGTGACATCAAGGAGAAGAGACATGGGAGAACAATGTCAAACAAATGTTACAACACAAAACAGATATGTGTCCGGAACAGGTATGTGGTCAAAGAGATTTGCTAATAACCGGAGAGGAACAAACCGGGAAGTCAAAGGCAAAGAGGATGTCATACCACAAAACAGAAATAGGTCGGTTCGTGATATGTGAAGGCTAAGAAATTTGTTGATCACAAAAGGAAAAATGACCTAATGAACCAATGTCAAAGCAGATGTCACAACATTGGGTTCAACATCAAAATCATAGAAACCCGAACCAAAAGTTTCAAAGATGGAGATGTTATTATTGTGGAAGGTTTGGTCACATAAAGTCCACCGCTATAGGCTACATGGGTATCCTAATCAAGTTCCATATGTGAAGCCTAAGTCCAACAAGACATCATACACTCACCAAGGAAGAAGAAGAAGACACACTGATAGCACGACTTCTTAAAGTATCTTCCAAGGAAGATTGGTATTTTGACTGGGTGTTCCAAGCATGACCGAGACAAATCTTCTCAATGATGTTAAGCCTCATTCTACCCCTTTGTTACCTTTGGAGATGGAGCTAAAGGAGAAATCAAAGGTGTTGAAACTCAAATTGGTCCGAGTTCCAAACCCGAATGGAGTATCACGGTAAAAGGTTTGACCGCAAATCTCATTAGCATAAGTCACTATGTGATATGGGATTCATCGTCAACTTCACTAAGACCGAATGTCTTGTGATCAATGATGAACAAGCAAAGGATTATGAGAGGAGTCGATCAAAGGACAACTGCACTTATGGGAATCGAGAACCCCACCGCCATCCGTGGGCTCTACGACAAAGATGAAGAGAAAGTGAAGTGGGCAGCAAGAAACCGATCACCACACCTCGAGGAATGAAAAGGATCAGCCCCATAGGGAGTCAAGATTACCAAGAATTCACATGGGAAAAGGGAAAATCTGTGGTAATTGTCAGGACAGAAATCGAATGTCACACTCAATGTTCGGACATTTGATCACTCCTCAAGTACTAAAGCAAAGCACTAGGTTCCGCATGAAAGGTTGACCAAGTGTCTTCCGTCAAATGTTGCAGAAAAGTATTGATGAAATCCTCATTGTCGAGGAGGAAATAGCATGGTGGCTTCAATCCATGGTAATCACTGGTATCTCAAGAAGTCTCGCACACAATGATGGATGACTCAACACTTCTTTCACGTAAGTGTGCAAAGAATTGTGTCAAGAAGCTTGGAATGAAGAATGGCACCACACTAGGACTATTACCCTTCCACATTTGAAGGTGTTCAAAAGAACAAGTGGAAAGGGGTTGATCAAAGCTTGTGTAAAAGGATTTCTGGATGTGTCCCCGAGAAGTAATCTCATTCCTTGGATCACAAGAAGCGTAACTATGTGGTCCTATATAATGTTGAAGTGAACTCACAACCGATAGCAATTGTTCTAGGGTGGTCCGTGAAGCATAATCGATCGAGTATAATGTCATACGTGATGTCATGACTTTGTACTGTGACATTGTTACAAAAGTTCTTGAGGTTAGTCAGTTTAAGACTTTAAGGGACAAATTGGGTATTTGTCAATATGAGGAGTTGTAGCAATTAATTGTGCCTACATCAAGGGATAAAATGGATTTGTTATGTCAATTACTCATAAGTGGGCTATTTAGGTACTTTCATCCTCATTTTAAAAAGTCCAAGAATAGGAAGAGACACCCACATATAAGAGTTTCCCCTTCTGAAAGTAGTATCACTCTTTCTTCATCTAAAAGAAACTCCAAAATCCTTGCCATCTTCTTCGCCTCTCAACAACCAACAAAAAATGTCTTCATCCTCGCCATCATCCCAACAATCGATCTTCATCTCCTTCAATGGTCAAGTTAGGTCAAAACGAAAACATGCAAGTCAAGCATTGACAGCTACTCCACCACCATGGCAACCGACCCAAAGAGTCAAGAAGCTACGACAAGAAATGCAAGGGCATGCATCTCCGTAAGACTTCTATCCCATCATCCTCCTCTCTCGGACTAGGTCAGCACGTGGCCATAGCTAGGATAGTGTCCGATATCCTAAATGGGAATAAACTGCACTGGATCTCCCCCGAATCATAAGAAAGCTAGCCCCACTTGAAGATGATCCAGATGTCAATGAGAATGTCAAGACATCCGTGATAATGTTGACTCCGTCAAGGTTGATGAAAATCCTTCCGCTTCGGCCTCGCAAGGTATCAAGATGATAATGTAGTGGAATCCTCACGATAATGTGAATGAGATCCCCGATGAACCTCTAGAGAAATCTCCGCATCATTGTTCCCCGATAACTCTCCTGTCTCTCGCCGATAACATATCCGACAAGATTCTTGAAGATACCCCGGAAGAACACCGATCGAATATGGTTTCTCATATCATCAACCTAGATGAGGAGTTTTCGATAATGACCTCATAGCCAAGGTGAATCCAGATTGCCGTAGGGTTATGAATAGGAAAGGAAGAAAATGTCTTGAGAAGAAAGTGAAGTTGGATACAAGACCCTAGGGAGAGAAGGTCAGGAACATCCGTAAGGGCAACAAGCTTGGAACTTCCAGAGGAAGGACAAAGTCAATAATGTTAGTGATACCCCTAAAGCAAAGAGCACTTCAATAGTCGAAAAGGAAAGCACCGAGCCCTCGCACTGTGATGATTCGACTTTGATGTTAGAGAATGTCTCGACATTCATTCAAAAAGGTTGTCTCTTGGGAAAATACCCTTGTCCCTCAAGTGCCAATTGACAACATCTCCTTTCACCACCCCGAAAATGCTAATAGGTGGAAGTATGTGAGTTTGAAGAGAATTGCCCCGAGAGGAACCAATAAAGATGCCTCGAATGCAAGGAAGTGGTTGATCCGATCAAAGAAGTGGGTTGATGAGAACTATGATGAAGTTCTCAAATTGTTATGAAGGCTTGGTGAAGGAGTTTGTTGTAAACCTATCCAATGGATGTCGATGGAAGTTCAGACTTTCAAACCGTGTTTGTTAGGGGAAGAAAAGTGAAGTTTTCCCCAAGAGTAATCAACAAGTATTTGGGGAGATCAGAGGAAGCTCAACCTGAGCTTGAAGAAACTGATAATCAAGTGTGTCAAACAATTACTGCAAAACAAGTAAAACATTGGCCATCAAGGAAAACTTATCGCTAGCAAGTTATGTCAATTTGCTATTCGCACAAGATAGGTGCAGCAAACTGGGTTCCCACAAACCATAAGTCAACCATCTCAATTGGTTTGGGGAGGTTCATCTTTGCTGTTGGAACAAAAGCAAAGTTTGACTATGGAAGCTACATTTTTGATCAGATCCTAAGACATGCCGACTATGCTATAAAGGACCAATAGCATTTCCTCCCTCCTGTGGTATTATCACCGATCAAGACTCGACATTCGGGGATAGAGATACAAGCAAAAGAGCTCCCGCCCTGGCTTCCACTACAAGCTATTTCAAGGGAAGCATGTTCCTAACATTGTCATGACATCTACTGAGACATCAACTGTCAAGCCAAACTCTCAGAGGGCAAATGTCATTGTTGTGCTAAAAGAGACGTGTAGGAACTTGAAGCAAGGAAGCGACATAGAAGAACCGATCTCTACTCTTGAAAAGAAGAAGACATGAGGTGGAGGAAGAAAGGATTGCCGATGATGCTTCCGTGAAAATATGGTAGTTGATGGGGATATCGATGTCGATCAAGCAATCTACAAAGAAGGATCCAAAAGCTTCTTTCCACTGCTTCTTCAGAGAAGAGAGCACCGAGCTGTGCCTCTTTATGTTGCCCTGATTGCCTGCTGTTACTTGGTTTTTATTCTGTCAAACTTTCCTTCTTGTCCTGTTGTTTCCAATCTGTATGTTGGATGACTGTAATTGTGTTGACAGATATGTAACCCTTGAATATTTTTGCTGTTTTCCTTCTGATACTCCTTTATGTTCATTGTTTGGGGCAATTGTATTGTTTCCTTTGGCCCTTTATGGCTAAAAAGGGGGAGAAGAAATACTGTGGGAAGTATTAATGTTTGGGAAACTGTATGGGGGGAGTGTATGGCCTGTTTGTTTTGTATGGGGGGATTGTATGGCCTGAAAGTTTAAATTTTGTTTGTGGGTAATTGTGGGAAATTGTGGGACTTGTGTATGGGTAGAATTTATCTTCTCTTAGTTCTAGTTACTTGAAGCTTAGGAAAGCTTAGGAAAACTTAGAACTAGGTTGTTAGTCTTCACTGCATTTTGTACTGATAGGTCTAGTAGTTTTAGCCAAAATGTGCCAAAGGGGAGTTTGTTAGTGTTTTAAGTTGGCATCAATTTTGGTAAAACTAGGCTTTAGAAATGTCTTGATAGATGTCATGACATTCAGAGATTGAAGATAAATCCCACCGGACAAGGATGGTAAAAGTACATCGTGGAAGCTAAAGTCAGGCCGAAATTTCAGAATACCGATGTCATAATGTATGTTATGACATTCGGTGACATTCTGCTCGTAATCGCTTTTTCCCGAGATTTTTCGAAGTTTGTTGAGCATTTTATTTATGTTTTTCTGTTATTAGAAAGCATGCTCACGTGGCTGCTAGGTTAATCTTAATTAAACCTAAATTGGTTGTTGAACAAACCATGTTTTTAGGAGAGAATTAAGTAAACCCTAGCTATCTTTATGGAAGCCCAAAATCAAGATTCAGGATCGCTTCTATATAAAGAATTCAACCTTACTCTACGCCACGCCTCGATTCCATTGAAGACATTGAAGGCTTTTGTTTGTGTAATCGTTAAGGTTAGTAACATTGGTATTGTGTAATTCTAGTTTTCTTGTGAGCCAAGCAACTATCAATTGATAAGTGCATGGACTAGGATTTGTTGTAAGGGTAGTTTATCACTCAAAGCTTTAAAGCACGAGTGTTTGTCTCTTGATTAAAGCTTTGAAGCAAGATCAAGATATTTTTAAGTGTGTCTTCACAATTCAATTAGTCAATAGGTTGATATCAACGCGGTGATTGAGGGGAGTGAGTAGGAACTCGATCTAAGTAGGACTTAGGTGAAGTGTCATTGGTAGGGATTAAGTGAGGAGTTGTAAACGGGTGAGTTTAACTCGAATTGATACTACTAATAGTGAATTTCCTCCCGGCTTGGTAGCCTCCGCACGTAGGTTTGTTAGAACCGAATCGGTGAACAACTTATTGTGTTATTTATCGCTTTTATATTTACTGTGAATTGTCAAAGCAAATGTCGACATCGTGTCATAACATTCTCTGTGACATTAAGTATCTGCTGCCAGGAATTTCAAGATGGAATCTAGTAAGTTGTTGTTTAAATAGGCCATGCTGTGGAATTATTGGGATTGATTTAAATGTTGTAGAAGTTGTTGGAGTTGTTGGGATCTTTAAACTGTGAGTGCAAGTTGGAAAAAGAATACTATTAATGTTAGTAACGATGGTTTGATCTCTATTATGGTTGTCGGCTATCTATTGACAAATTGAGGAACTGATCACCCTTAATCTCTTGTTGATAGTAGACGAGATCATATTGGATGATATAGAATTATTTTGCTATCTTAATGGTAAGTAAGTGGTGGATGCTACGACGAGAATGTTGTTAAGGTGACAATACCATGTTGTACAAGAAAGTAAGCGAGCAGTAGTTGTTACTATGTTGTAAGGTGGTTGTCTCAAAGTATTGCTAAAATGGTTGGCAAGATAGTAACGATTATGTTGCAAGAGTAATTGGAAGATTGAGGTACAAATATTGGATTTAAACTGTGAATGAGTTGTTGAATCGAAGGATTGGATGCGAATGTGGTGATAAGGATGGTTGTGTCTGATAGATTTTCGAGGACAAAAATATCCTAAGTGGGAAAGAGTTGTAACACCCGTAAATTATTTAATTATTTAAGTAAAATTATTAAGGATTTATTTATTGGAATTTAGTCGAATTTGGATTTATCAGTGGAATTATAAGGAGCATTAATAAATTTATAAGTTGATTTAGGGTGATTAAGTGAATTATTGGAAGTTAGGATTAATTAATGATGAATTAATTTTAGTATAGAATATTATTGGAAATAATATTAGAAATAAGTGTGGATTAATAGAATTATTATTATTATTATTATTATTATTATTACTATTATAAGTTAGATTTAATTATAAGAGATATAAAAGGAGAATTATAAGGGTTTAGTGAATATTTTTGGGAAAAAGTTGTACTTGGGAGAAAGAAAAGAGGAACAAGGGTTTAAAGGAAACTGCCGCCGAAATAGGAATTGTAGACCAGAAAGCCAAATCGGAATTCGACCTGAAATTATAGAGAGAGCGTCAATCCAAGGTAAGGGTGGGGTTCTAACTCTATAATTGGGTTTAAGATGAATGGTATGTGGGGTTTGATTGTACGGTTGTCTTGTGTGGATGTGTTGATTTGTAAATTGATTATTGTGTATGATGATTTGGTGTGGAAACCTTGATAAATGATGATATAGAATGTTAGGTTTTGGTGTAGATTGTTTTGATTTAAATCTGTTGAAATTGTGTATAATTGATGAAATTGATGATGTGAATTGAGTTAGAATGTAGTAGATGAAGTATGACAAGGTGATAAATTAGATTATGCATTTGGATTTAGAAAAATTGGGGTTTTGGGATGGAAAAGGATGATTTCCGTAGCATAAAAATCTAGTTTTTTTATTCTGGTATAGTGGGAACCTGTTATCATATATGGGAACCCGGTAACCACTCAAAAAATAGCGTTTTTGCTCATTTAGGAACTGGGTAACGTTACGTAGGGGAACCGTTTCTCAATGAAGTTGACAAAGATTTTCTCAAAACTTGTAAAAATCATAACTTTGTGCTCGGGTGTCCGTTTGACACACCGTTCGAACCGTTGGAAAGCTAAAACATGATCTTTACTATAAAAATACTTTCAAAACCAGTAACTCAATAATTTTGGAATTTTTATTTATTTTGGTGTCATATGTTGTATGTTGTAATGTTGTAGAAGTCAATGTTGTACTGCGTTGTATTATTGTTATTGAGTTACAGCAGGTGATTGGAAACGGTAAGGTATTAGTTATGTTGAAATTAATATTTCTTCTGTTGGATGTATACCTTGGCTTATATGTAACGATGTGATTGTGGTGATGTTGTTATGAATGTATCGTGTTGATGAATTGTTTGTAATTTAATGGCAATAAATATGTTGATGTGTATTGTTGTTGATTTATGCGAAGTTGCAGGATGTTTCTATGTTGATATTAATTTTGACGTGACATGGTAATGTTTGTGATGAGAAGATGAATAATATTGTTGTGAACTGATGATTATGTTGATGACGTTGTAGGCCTATGGCCAGTGAAGTGGTGATATAGGCGTATGCCTTGTGAAGTGAATTTATGTTGTCGTTGCATATTGTTAGCATCGCATTTCATTTGCATTTGTGAAGGCCTGTATTGGCGGAGTTATGAAGAAGGCTTATGCCTTGTGCCTCTATTAATTGGCAATAGTGAAGGGAGTTGAAGCTCTGTTGGTACCACATGCATATGCGTTGTTGTGTCTCATTTGAATTCTGTTGTTGTTAACTGTGAAGTGAATTATATTGTTGTTAACTGTGAAGTGAATTATGTTGTTGTTAATTGTGAAGTGAATTATGTTGTTGTTAACTGTGAAGTGAATTATGTTGTTGTTAACTGTGAAGTGAATTATGTTGTTGTTAATTGGGAAGTTGTTGTGATGTGCTAACCGCGATGTGATAATTTTGTATGATTTAATCCTAGCATATTATTTATCATAAACTTGTTTATATTGTTGGATATCTCACCCCTTCTGCTGATATTTCCCCTACCATGGGAAATAGGCAGGTACTTAAGGATAGCCGTGGAAGTTCGAAGTAGTATTATAAAGTCGTTAGTTGCTGTTAGTTCGAATTGGTGTCTTGCTCTGATACGTAACACTCAGGGAATGAACGTTGCTTAATTTATTGTAGTTGCTTAAATTGTTGAAGTTTATGAATAATGTGAATACTTGATCACGTTGATTATTGAAGTTAGTTTAGTTGAATAATTATGCCAAGTGAAGTTAAATAATATTAATAATATTGTGAAATGTTTTGAGGTTGAATAAAAGATGTATTGTTGTTACTATTGAAGAATTATGATTCTGTGGTTTAGATTGAGTAACTGAAATAATTGAAAAGTGTTGTTTTAAGTTCATCCATGATCTAAGTGTTATGTATTTGTATAGTTGTGACTAAATGCATGTTACTTTGCGAAGAAATTGTGACATCCCTTGCATGATTATCTTTTCCGCACTCTGATTTGAATAATATTCGAGGGGTGGATTTGGGGTGTTACAGCTAACGCTTCTGCCAACTGATTCTTTTCTCGTGGGATATGCTCATAAGTGATTTCTTCGAAGTAGGGGATCAGATTCAACACATGTTCTCGATACGAAAAGAGATTTAGATGTTTTATGTCCCATTCTCCCTTGATTTGACTAATATTCTATAAAATCTCCTTTCCCTAATATATCTCCACAAGAATAGGACTTCAGTCATTTCTTTCCCTAATATATCTCCTTGATTTGGGCTCCAAGTAACAAAAATTAAGTTGTTACAAATCTGCAAAGGATTCTCCTATAAAATATCCTTGACATGTCAATATAGCGCCACATAGGATTATAGAATATCTTAGGAATATTCTGCTTCTGTTAAAAACATAACAGAATTCAATTTTTCAGCTCAGGCGCAATGTCATGACATCTTCTTCGACATGTTGCTCCAGATGTTGAAACACTTCAACACAACATGTTTCTTCATTAAGTAGAATTTCAACCTGTTTTCTTTTTACAAGTTATACAATCTTATTTGACTTATTACTACTATATTAGTTTTACCAAACATAAAGTCAATCCTAAAAATATAGAATTAACAAGCATGGTCAATGATAGATCAACAATAAAGCACTTGACTCTACATCTATGGTTCATAGTGATTTCAGATCGAAGGGTGATATACACTACTAATCATGCATAAAATATATTGCCCAGGTAAGGAGTGATAAATAGAGACCGAGATGGGTCTATTAGCTGATAGTCGGGCAGCACCTCGGCGAGACCCCAAGGTCGGAGCCAAGTGCTTAGGTAGGACGCGCTATATGTATATCCGCGGCCGACCTGTGATGGCCGAGTAGTATCAGACCGGGTTGGTTTCTGTTACGTTACTTATGGGTCGGTTACAGATGTTACAAGTTATTAATAATCGGTTACGAGTATTAATGGACGGTTACTTCATCATGTACCTTAGTGATGACCATATTATATAAAGAGGCCTTGTGGCCATGAATTAGACATTCTCTCATTCCCTCTCTTAGCTACACGCTCAAGAGAGGTCTCTTACACCATATCTAAGGGCTCCCATATGCGGGGTAAGCTAGACCTCTAGCTTGGAGGCCATGCATCCCTTGTATGAGCCTCTGAATCCCTTAAGATCAATAATATAGTTTTTCCTGCAAGAACAACTACTTATCACCATGATAATAACTTATGACACTTTGCATAATATTATATGTTGTATTCTCATAGCGGGTCAATACAGTATAAATATTACTCCTAATATCCATACCTATGTCAAGACTTGATAACTCCTTATCAATGATCCATGAGATGTGGTCATAAGTCTATCTACATAATAATCTCAATTCATTAATGTTATCCCATTTCACATTACAGCTCGATTATAGATACTTTAAGAATAACGTCCTTATGCTTAATAAGGTCTCATGATTAAGTTACACTTTACTTTCTATTAAACAGACTAATTATTCTAGGGACTTTATTATTTTGGAGAAGCAAACATAATAAATAAATTCCTTTTACTATTAATAAATAATTCAATATAAGTACCAAAACTATTGGCCTTTAGGACTTACACCAACAGTTTGGTCCTCTCATGGAACACAAGGTTAGAGGCAATGTTTATTGCACTTTGGTTGTCACAATAAAGGACGTGTTGGCGAATAGGAGTGACTTGTAAGTCTCTGAATAGTGAAGTAACCATTGTAGTTCGCATGTTGCATTAGAAAGTGTTGTGTATTCTGCCTCAGTGGAGTATCTTGAGATGGTTTATTGCTTTTTGGCACGCCAGGAAATTAAAGATGAGCTAAGGAATAAACAGTAACTAGAAATATATTTTCGAGAATCTAAGCTTCCTTCCTAGTCAGAACCAGAGTACCCCAAAATTTGAATCTCAGAGTTTCTAGGGATGAGTAGACCTCTGCCAGGATTGTGTATCTAACCATTTTACATGTTACATTATAGTGAGTCATAGTTGGATCATGAAGGAACTGACTTAATTGTTGAGTGGCAAAAGTGATGTCTGGTCTTGTTGTATTGAGGTATAAAAGTTTGCCAATAAGCTTTATGTATGTAGCTATATCCTCATATGGTTTGCCACTGTCTTAGTGAAGTTTGATGAAAAGATAAAGCGGGGTAGCTCTTATACCCCAATTTTTTCCCTAAGATCGTTTATCATCTCACATCATCACAATGCATCAAGATCACACATTAGGGTTGGTTCTATTCAACTATCTCATATATTTAAGTTTTCCCTTAAGGGATCACCAAGCACCCTGAAGTGTGTATCTTATGTGAATAATTTATATGTTTGCTAACCTTTAATCAAAATCCAAAAGTTGTATATTTGTTTTTGTTCTTTGTACATTATAGGTAGGGAGCCAAGTGCATCTCATTCATCTCCTAAGCCAGGGTTTGAAGGTTGATCCTCAATCAAAATGATAATCCAATGGATTTTAAAAGATTTATCTTCAAGGCTATGTCATGGAATCAAATTTTTTTTGGTCTAACAAGATCTTTCAACTTCATTTGAGCAAGTTTATCTCAAGGATTGAAGGTTGGGATCATCAAGATGAGTCATAGGTTCATGTGTTTATTTCCATGCCTTCTTCAACAAGTTTCATTGAGAGATTAACTTCATAATCAAGGTCATTCAAGATAATATCATTTCAAGGTTTAATATATCTCATCATGCCTTAATTTGCAAGCAACATTCAAAAGATTCAAGTTTGAACCAAAAGGTTTGACCTAATTGGGACATGTCCTTGATTCTACGATCACAAGTGAATAACTCTTTCAATTTTCAATATTTTTAGGTGGTTATTTTTCTATGGATTCTTATTATCATCTACAACAACTTCTCTTCCAATGGAAAAATCCATTGGTGAAGGGAAATCCATTAAAAGTCAAAGGGGTTACAAGTCATGTTGGTGCTTTCTGCACAAGAGTTTGTTGACTTCTCAAGGTCATATCTTGCTCAATTTTTGAGATTTTGAAGTGATTCCAAAGCCATGATTCTCTTCAAGTAGTCCGTAACAACTTCTTTTCAAGGATCAAAGGAAATGTATGATCATTTAAATTTGAATAATATCACAAGTCCCTTGGGAAAGCCATGGAATTCTATGATTGGGCTTCAAATGATCATAACTTGGTCAATCTTTACCTCCTTGAGCCAATTTTTTCTACAATAAACTTTTGGGTTGAAAATGCTTGGAATTTTGTTTAAGAATTGAAAAGATTATAGTCAATTTGTGTATTTCTCAAGAAATTTTCATCACCTTCCAATGACTATAACTCTCTCAATTTTTATGATTTTTGATTGATCTCAATTCCACAATTCAATTTAAAGAGTCTATTTCATTTCATCTTCAAGGATTAAGAGCTAAGTTTTATTGGAAGGCCATGTAACTTTGAAGATTATAGGTCATTTTGAAGCTCTATACTTAGAAATTTTTCTAAGTATAAGAATCCGCGTGTTTTTCCTGATTTCAAACACACATAACTTTGTGCTTAAGAATCCAAATGCTACCATTCTTGGTACATTGTGAAGTTTGTTGGGAGATATTTCCATTGCAAAAGTAATGAGATCATAAAGATTCCTACATTTCTTGCCCCATGGTTGTGAAGTTGGTGTCCTGAAACTGATTTTTTCTTAAAGTCAGATTTGGTTTTGATTAATTTGGCTTCTAATCACAAAATTGATGCGTGAAATCAACTTAAACATAATTAGAAAACTTGTTGGAGTCATTTAGAAGGCTAAAATGCAAGGAATGATAGAGTTTTGACAACATGTGAGCACACTTTCTTCGTGACCAAGGGTGTGCATGATTTCCACTCAAATTGCATCATTCACCCTCCATTTTGATTCCATTCACTTCTCCTATAAATAAGCAAGTTATTTCACTAATTTCCTCAAGCTTTGGTAGCCAAAACCACTCTGCCAAGATCCCCCACAAACTCTTGAGCTTGATTTATTATTTTTCACAAAAACCTCCATTCAATTAGCTTCATTGACATTCATTGAAGCTAACTAGATCCTTAGCAAGAAGAGTTATGCACAGAATCGAGCTACAAAAGTTCATTTGCATAGCTATTTTGTTGAACTTGGTTCAGGTATAATTCTCCATCATTTTTCTTCAAATAAGTTACTCAGTTGTAGCCTCTTCTTCTTTGAAGCTCATGCTTCGTCTGGTTTGTGATTTCATGGAGAATTAATCGTTTATTTTCAAATTTCATTTTATAATTTTGCTCTGATATTTCCAAATCAACTGAGTTGTGTTTTAATAAATATTTTGCGAGCATACGGTTGTGATCGTATCGAAGAGACACATCTAATTGTACCAATTTTCCATTTGAAGAATCTCATTCTTGCCCTAGTTACACGTGGCTGGAGGTTGAAGACGACCTACATGTCGTTCTTCAACCAATGATATACAATCAAATGTTTTAATTAAATTGGTTTGATTCTTTAGGTTGTGGTGTGCGCACATTTACCGATGTTCATCATGCATCCGTGTCTCTGAGCCATCCAGATTGTCAACACAATAAAAATGGAGTCAGATCCAACACTTCATGTTTTTCTCTTGTTTTATATTTTAGTTTTTAAAGCTGATGATTCAGTATGATTTCCAATGATGACCATAGCATGCATAGCGCGTCAGATCCATCAGATCTGCTTACTAACACGTTTTGACATTGACCAGATGGTCCATATTTTTTGTTTTATTATTTTATTATTTTATTTTATTTTTTGATTTTATTTTAATTGTTTCAAACTTTAAAAATTTATAAAAAAAAAATCATGTTAACTTCTAAAATTATGAAAAATTACCAAAAATAATTTTGATTTTTTTCTTTCTAATTTTTTATTTTTTCATAATTTTCTTTTAATATTTGATATTTTTTGTGATTTTTTCTCATTCTTTTGATTTGTTTAATTGTTTAAAAATATTTTCTGGTCATTTAAAATTCTGAAATTTTTTTGAGAGGGTACAATGACCTCTTGACAAATATTGATGATCTCGTTTTATTTTTTATTTTTTATTTTTTATTTTACTATTTTTTGTGATTTTTGGTTTATTTTACTTAATTATTTAATTTTTTTTAAAATCAGTTTCTGACTTTTAATAATTCTGTAATTTTTTGTCAATATTTGTTGACCTATGTTTGACCTCTAGTAATTTTCTTGGATTTTTATTTGGTCTTTGGATACCATTATGTATTTCATCAAAAACATCCAATTAAAAAACTGTTTTAAAAAAAATCATGTTTATATATTATTTTATTATTTTTATTAATTGATGACTTGGTTCTAATTTGCTGATATATGAGACATATTGAGTCATAAATTTCATCAACATCAATGGAACTTGGATGTTGATAGCTCAAAAGATCAAATCCACCAAGATAGTTGATTGATTTTGATGAAGTTAAACCTAGTTGAATTCATCTGGTACATTGGTTACATCGTGGCTTGCCCATATCCCCTTTATCTCATTCTCATTCTTCCCTTCCTATTGATTGGTTCTTAGTGGCTCAAGCTTCATGTTTGAAATTGTCCAAGTATGATTAGGTGTTGAATTATGGACAATAACCTTGAAAGCTCATTTTTAGGAGGCTTTGATTCTATCAATTCTCTAATGAGTCTTCATCACTTTTGACTTATGATCAATGTTCAAATCATTATGGATCATTCATTTAAAACCTCTAACTACTAACAACTAATCACTAACTGCTAACAATTAACTTCTAACTTCCAACTTTACTTTAATGTCTTTTTTGTTTTACTTTATTTTTTTAGCATTCATTCTCATGTTTATGTTTATGCCATTTTTTTGTCCATTTGGACACTTTATTTTGTTTGTGCTTAAAGCATTAATAAAGAATTAAACCCTAAAATTTTTTAACTTGGATTGGTTACTATACCCTATGCTTGGAGATTGGATCTTGGACTTAAGTATAGGATTTGAACCTTGACTTGGAAATTTTTTTACTTTGTTGTTATTCTGTCTTAAGTCCTTGGGATTTACTCCTAGACATTGGGTTGGTATTTCTTTGTGTGCAGGTTATTCTTTTAAAGTGCATCTATATGTGAGGATTACTCTGTATACAAATGTTACTCTATCCAATTTTTGTGAAGACATTATTTCATCTGAGGAATTATTTCATCCGACGCTTGGTATTTGTTTGTGTATTTTGTTGGCTTGGTTTTTAATCCAAAGGATAAGAATTCTACATTGACTTCTTTATGTAAAGTGTTTTCCTCTTGTTGGTTAGACCGTTCTTTTTCCTAGCTTTTACTTTTTGTACATAGGATAGTCCCTTCATCTCCTCCTATCTTTAATTTCAAAAAATCTTCTCCCTCCTTTTCAAAACTCTTCTTGTTCTCTAACTTGAATCACTTTCATAATAAACTTGGACTTAGGTCCATGCATTGTCAAAATCTTTTTTCGAAAATAAACCATTAACCAATTTAATCATACTTTGATATTTTTTTAGAAGATTAAAAGTCATTAACATCATTCAAACCATTTTTTCAATTTTGGCTTCTAATTTTAGAACTTTTTCTCAAAAAATTAGACTCTTGTTAATTCTTGTAGTGATGCAAACTTCTATACTTCTATGATATGTAGTAAAGTGAGACATTCTCCACTTGAGTGTTGAGTGAGGTTTTGTTGATGTTAAATTCAAGCTATATCCTCCACTTTGAGATTATGCGAATTCTCCTTTCTCATAATTGTGGGTAGTAAATATGTTTTCTACTCGGATATGAAGAGATGTTTCTTCTTCTTAAAATTTACCAATATACAAATTTTGGTCTTTTTCATCCAAACTACATGGATTTTGATTTCAACATTGCACGTTGTTGGTATGTAGGCCTAGAACTATTTGGAATTTCTATCAATTCAAAACTTGTAAGAAATACTTCTTTTTTTAATCTCCACCATCTATTTTGTACATATTTCTTTATAACCATACACAATTTTCTAAGAGGTTTATGCGGAGTACCGTAGATGTTTAGGGTAATAATACCTTCCCTTTGCATAACTAACCCTAGTACCTAGATCTCAATTTTATTAGTTTTTGCTTTAAAAATTTTTTTGGATTTTATTTGTTCTTTTCCCATTTCCATTGAAAACAATAAAGCACAGTGACGACTTTCACGGATTACGAGTTAAGTCAAATAATGGCTTAGTCTCGGAGATTTTTACTGCTACAGTAGCTGTAGGTTTTAATCCTAACAAACCATAATCATTAAGAAGATATAAGCAATATTTCCTCTGGAAAATAGTAATACCAGCTTGGAGTGTGATACTTCTAAGCCCAAAAAATATTTGAGAACTCCTAAATCCTTGATCTTGAATTATTCGTCAAGAATGGTCTTGATTCTTTGAGATTCGTCAATTGAAGTACCTGCTAATATGACATCATCAACATAAACTAATAGGGCAGTGAAATGAGTGGTAGTTTTCTGTGTGAAAACAGAATAGTCAGAGGTGGATTGTGTGTATCCTTCCTGAATCAACACAGATGTTAATTTTCCGTACCATTTTCTGCTGGATTTTTTTAAGACCATAGATACTTTTGAGTAACTTGCAAACTTGATTAGGCTTAGTGCAAATGACTCCATCTGGTATTGTCATATAGACATCTTCTTGAAGGTCACCATGAAGGAACACATTATTTACATCTAACTGATGTCAGTGTCAGTTATAGACAAATGCTAAAGCTTGCAACATTCTAACTGTAGTAAGTTTTTTCACAGGACTGTAACCGTCAAAAAAATAAAGTCCTTCTATATGATTGTAGCCTTTAGCTACTAAGCGCGCCTTGTACCTCTCAATAGTGTCATCAGCCCGATGCTTAACCTTGAAAATCCACCTATTTCCCATGTTACTGCATTGTTCAATAGGCTAAGAGATATATGCAAAGTAGGTTAAGAAAATATAATGTTGGTGTTTAGACATAATTAATGTCGATGAGCGATACATGATAATATTGAACAGTAGCAAAGACTTATATAAGTGACCAGGAAGATATATGCAAAGTAGGTTAATAAAATATAATCCCAACAAGTTCACATCTTTGTTATTTTACTTATCATTTACCGTTTTACATTCCTTTACTTTTCGAAATCATATATCTTATGATCCTTACTTAAAATTACATTAATTATTGTTAAACAAAGTAATATCGCATTAGTTCATGTGGATACAATAACAAAATTCCTACTTTTGATTATCCACATCAAAAGTCTTCGACACACTAATCTCATCAACCAAAAAAGTTTGACTAACTTACTAGACTTGGTTTGAAAGAGTCTCGAAAACATATCTACAAGAATAAATTACTCTTTTTTTAAAATATGTTCAGAATCTCAAAAAGATTAACAAATCAAACTTTCAACATTAAAATATGTTCGAATCTCAAAAAGATTAACAAATCACACTTTCAAAAAAATTAAAATTAAAAATAACGAACTAGTGATCAAAACTCACAAACTTAATATCATAAAGTAGTAAAGTACATATATGAATATAAAAATAAAAAAAAAGACGCTACAATTAAAGAAAAATAAAAACCCTAAATAATGCAAAAATTGGTTAGCCATTTAAATAGCAACCGTATCATTCAAATGCCCATTCATTCTCTTTACGAATTTCCGCCTCTTCTTCAGGAGTAAAGTCATTCTTAATGTGAAACATTGTTCGAATTTCCTCTGGTGTCTTCCCCTTAATCTTATTCGCCACAGTCATGCATGTAAGATCCAACAAGCTCTGTATATTCAAATAGTTTGCGGCTAATATCAGATTGAAAAGCGTAGCCTGTTCAACCTTCACGAACTTGGCATCCCACTTCTTAACATCATCCGAACTCGCTTCTGCTTCCACATGCTTCTTACAGTATTCAATAACCTTTGCCAACATGCTTCCTGTCACGTTTGGAAGAGGGATTACATTCTCGGCACAACCGTCTTCGATCATGTACTTGATTGTCTGAGATTGAAGAGCCACTGCCTCTTCTACTTCAAAGCTTTCCCGTCGTGGCTCTTGAGAGTGAACATCTTGGTTGAAGAAGACATGGTAACTGAATGTGAAAACCCTAACCCTAACGAGTTTCTTATTTGTTGAAAAGGTGCGAAACTAAGTAACTTTTTTCTCTTATTTATAGGCTATTTCGTGATACATAGCTACATGCTACTAGTATCTAAGAAGATTAATATATATTCTGTTTAGATTTAATATTTAAACCGTAGGCTACTTTCGGATATTCTGTTGCCTAAGATTTAGATTTAAACTATACTTAAGATATAAAAAATTGATTGATTTCAATTTATATATTTAAAATATAATTTAATGGATGAGGATTGATAGCATAAGTTTTATTTTTTCTATCATATTTTACTTGAGATATTTTATGATTTTCAATTTAAAAAATAAATTTTTTGGGCTTTAAAATAAAAAAAGTATATTCTACATATTATCTGTAAAGATATAACTAAGGGTGTGAATTGATTGTTTACTGAGATGTTTTTAAAATATTTTATTTTATTTCTTTTTAAGTAAAATATATTGAAAATCAGAATACAAGTATTCAATAAAAAGATTATTTTTTCTGCTTTAAGTGGTAAAAGGGGATTAGAACCATTTCATATCAACTGACACCAATCGAATTAGTCGGTCCAATAGGTCAGATATTGATGGTGAAACAATTTCAAAAGTGTATCTTTAGATGTTTCTATTTCACACAAAATACATGCGCAAATGAGTCACACGGTCACAACATTCTTTTTGTTGGAAATTTATTCAGAGATAGACTTTTGTATTCACTATATACACACCTCATTCATTCCTAACTCAGACATCCTCATTTTTACATAATATTGTTCGGAGATGCAACTTAGTAACAAAATACAGATACATACTTCCGTACTGACCCTAAACAATAAATTTTGACAATTTTTTAGAAATACCATCGATGTAATAAATTTTATATTTTAACTATATTATCATAATACACACTACAAGAAATCATGCAATTAACCATGTAATGTTTTCAGGTGATAATCACCTCGAAAACATAAAGTTAATGGTATTTCATCAAAATGGTAACTAAAACTCAATAAGGTTGGTCTTTAGAGCCCGCTTCAAAACAGGATGACAAATTATCCAATCTTGGGTTAAATGGCCTCTTCTGTTTATAATTTTATTTCATTCTTATACATAGAAAATGAGACTCAATATTTTTACTGCCATTAAAAATCATCATACTATCTATTAACCAGAAGTAATATAGTATTCTAAAATTCTATTCAATAGAAGCTATTTTATTTCACTCATAGAACTATCTAATTTAGTTCTTCAATCGGAGAAAAAGAAAGAGAATGAAGGTTTCTATTCAATTTATTCGCCTCCTTTCCTATCTAGTACTATAAAGAGAGGAGCATAACAATAACATCGAATATCTTTTTTGGTTTCAACGAATCGCACGTAGAGATATTGATAAGACACATAGAGTTAATGGTATTTCATAACTAATCGATTGAGCAGCAGCTCGTAGACCACCCAAAAAGAAATATTTATTATTTGAGCCATATCCTGACATAAGAACTCCGATGGGAGCAATACTCGAAATAGAAATCCATAAAAAACACCTATCTTTAAATCCGATAAAACAAAGTTATAGCCAAAGGATTCTTGAATAACTTATTAGAATAGATATGATGATATGGATGGTCCAATCTTGAATAAACGAATATCTCCTAGATGGAATAAGATTCTCTTTGAATAGTAGTTTTGTTCCGTCTGCTAGAGCTTGAAGAATTCCAAAAGGACTGCGTATTCGGGTCCAATACGTATTGTACCCTGCGGATATTTCTCTTTTAACCATACAATTCTTTGTACACTTATTGTGATTCCCAAGATAAGAATCAAATTTGGTACAAGTATCAATAGAATTCCATAGACCTCTTTGAAAGATTCCAATCCGGAAAAGGAGTTTATATCTTGGACTTCCGTTGTATCAATTCTCATTTCAACGATCAACTTCTCCCATAATGATATCTATGCTACCTAGTATTGTCATAATATCAACCAATTTCATTCTTTTAACTAATTGAGGAAGAATTTGCAAATTGAGAAAACCAGGTGGACGAATTTTCCATCTCCAAGGAAAACCATTCTTATCTCCTATTAGAAAAATTCCTAATTCTCCTTGGGGCCTCAACTCGACATAAAGTTCTTGTTTCAATTCAAAAGTAGGAGCGATTTTTTACCAATGAATCGATATTCAAAATCATTCCATTCTGGCTCCTTTCTCTATCAAAGCAATGGATTTCCAAATTTTCATAAGCCCCGAATTCCTTCCAAAGCCGTTGAATTATTTTGATGGATTCCACCATTTCACCAATTCGAACTAAATAACGAGCTAATGAATCTCCTTCTTTTGCCATTGAACTTCCCAATCCAATTCCTCGTAACACTCATAATTATCAACTTCACGTAGATCCCATTGTATTAGGAAGCCAAGCATCGGTCCCGATAACCCCAGTTAGAACTTCCTTTCTACCAACAACACCACTCCTTCAATCCGTTCTAAAAATAGGATTTCGCGTCATAAGTTTTGATATTCAATAACCCTTGTTAAAAATAATTGCGAAATCAAAACATTTATCTATCCAACCATATGGTAGATCAGGCTAACCCCCATACGAAAAAATTATGCATCATTCTCATACACGCATCTTGAATAGATCATATATTAATTCTCTTTCTCTAAAAATATAGAAAAAAGGGTTTGTGCACCAATATCGCCATAAAGGGTCCCGACCATAGTAGATGAGAAGCTATCGACTTAACTCCAACATAATTACTCGTATATAGCTGGCTCTTTTAGGTACTTGAATATTTCCCAATTGTTCGGTCCGTTTACAATTATTTTCGCGAACATAGTAGCTAAATAATCCTAACGTGTTACATAAGGGAGATATTGTATAATTGTTTGGTTTTCCGCTATTTTTCCATACCTCGTGTAAATAACCCAATATTGGTTCACAATCAATAACATCTTCACCATCCGTAGTAACAATGAGTCGAAGAACACCATGCATCGATGGGTGTTGAGGCCCCATATTTACTATCATGAGGTCTTTTCGTGTAGCTGGGACATTCATAGGTTTTTCCTCGATTCATTCATCCATGAATCGTTCAAAAAAAAGTTCATCAAAATTCAGTATCTAATAAATCGAATAATTGAAAATGATTCTTGAAATTACCTAATTTGTGAATCCCGAATACCCAACCAATTTATTAAATTTTCATAACATATTTTGTTTTTCTTTGACAAATACGACAAGAGTCGTTGCCGTTTTCAATTATCGTAAACTGTTTGAGATAAATAGTCTTTTGGGTGTAATTCAAAATGTGAAGTAAGTCTTCGTATCTTATTAGTGAAGTTTACTACTTGAAATTCAACCGATCCCGGGTTTTCTTCTTCTTCTTTTTTTGAAATAACTGGTATAAATGAATTTTTTATCATAAAAGCTTTTCTTTACCCCCTCCTTTTTGGTAGATATTTTGATTGATCAGTAATAGTAATGACACTCATTTTTAATTTTTTATAGAAAATTTTATCGTAATTTATTTAACAATTCAAAATTTTGAATTTCTTTTTTTTCTTTCAAATTCCTTATTAAGGAATGTAATTCAAATAGAGAATAAATACTCTATTTATGTATTCAAAAAAAAAAAGACAATTTTTATTTATTCATTTTTCTATTGATTTATTTCTATCTAATGGAGACATAATTGTGTATGCGCGTTTATTTTATTTATTGCAATGCAATTCTATGTGAACATATATATAAATATGTTCACATATCAGCTATCAGATAGATATGAAAAAAAAAATATTTTCACTCTAGGATACATATGTATTCTTAATATACTGAAACGGCTTCCATTATGTGTATCAAACCAATAGCGGTTCATACAAGCTAGATCTTCGAATCGATAATTTGGCCAAAGAAAGAATTTTAAATTGATTAGTTTTTTTGTATCGTTATCAATATCTTTATTTTTAGTCAAAACGTGAGAAGAATTATTTATTTATTTTCTCATTGTCATTTATTGTGTTTCTATGCACAGTATTGTTATTCCTATGGTTCAAACAAATTAGAATTCTCAATTCTCAATTCTTCTACTATATAATTTTTGATAAAACTATCGCCCATTATATCAAATAATTCTTTTTTTATTTTTAAGTGTGTTGTAATTAATCGTTTCGTTTTTGTTTGCTTGCAATGATGATTTATATCCATAAATATAGGATTTTTTATTATCTGCATAATTTAGATATTGATAGGAGAAAAGATCATATCCATATTGTTTTTTTTTCTTTTCTAATAAGTCTACTTGTTGTTCTTTTTGTTTTTTGTAAAAAATTAATCGGTTTTTTTCAGATGAATCATATTCAAATAAATCTTTCTTTTGAGCCACGCGATGTTCATGGATTCTATTCCTCCACTTTTGTGCTACTAATTTTGACCATACACTATGAGGTAAAGAATATTGATAATGAACCTTTAACCAATTTGTCCATTGATTCATTATAGAATCGGGACGGTTCTTATGTCTTAATTTGGAATTGAATCTTCGTCCTTGTATTCGAAAAAAATAATCTTTTATTTCATTCTTAAGAAAAAAAGATCTTCCATGAGATTCAAAAATAGATCTTAACTTATATTTATATCCATTACTAACTTGTGATAATTTAAAACATACATAGGCTTGTGACAAAGAAGATACATCACAAGAATTCTGTGAATTCATATCTGTAATATTCCAAGATTTGTCTATCATCGACATAAAAGGAATTAGACTTTCATTTGTTTTATGAACTCTTTGTTCTTTTTTTTTTATGTCAATTACAATTTTCTCTGTTAATTCAATAATAGTCAGAACACGAGGTCCATACCTCATAATAATACGAATGCTAGCGAAAAGTATCTCTCTGTATATCCTTCCCATTAAAATTTGAAACAAAAAAGAGAATTTACGGAATAGAATCTCTTTTTCACTCAATTCATCTCTTTTTTTGAACCTATGATGTTCCAGAATAGAATCCTTTTTTTCTATTTCTTCTAAAAACCCCTTTTTTCTTTCATTCAAAACTTTGAGAACTCTAAAAAAACGATTTTTAAAATCTTTTTTCAAATGTTTTTGTATTTTTTTTAAAATGGGACCCAAAAATCCAAAAGGGTTTGGGACATGATCCTCAAGGTACGATTCGACTTGTGTTCCATAACCTGTTAAAAACCAAATCTTTTTTTATATATATATATATATATATATATATATATATATATATATATATATATATATATATATATATATATATATATATATATATATATTTTCAAGAGAGCGTACTTTATTGTGCCAAGGTTTCAGAACAAAAGGGATTATCACCTGAAAACATTACATGGTTAATTGCATGATTTCTTGTAGTGTGTATTATGATAATATAGTTAAAATATAAAATTTATTACATCGATGGTATTTCTAAAAAATTGTCAAAATTTATTGTTTAGGGTCAGTACGGAAGTATGTATCTGTATTTTGTTACTAAGTTGCATCTCCGAACAATATTATGTAAAAATGAGGATGTCTGAGTTAGGAATGAATGAGGTGTGTATATAGTGAATACAAAAGTCTATCTCTGAATAAATTTCCAACAAAAAGAATGTTGTGACCGTGTGACTCATTTGCGCATGTATTTTGTGTGAAATAGAAACATCTAAAGATACACTTTTGAAATTGTTTCACCATCAATATCTGACCTATTGGACCGACTAATTCGATTGGTGTCAGTTGATATGAAATGGTTCTAATCCCCTTTTACCACTTAAAGCAGAAAAAATAATCTTTTTATTGAATACTTGTATTCTGATTTTCAATATATTTTACTTAAAAAGAAATAAAATAAAATATTTTAAAAACATCTCAGTAAACAATCAATTCACACCCTTAGTTATATCTTTACAGATAATATGTAGAATATACTTTTTTTATTTTAAAGCCCAAAAAATTTATTTTTTAAATTGAAAATCATAAAATATCTCAAGTAAAATATGATAGAAAAAATAAAACTTATGCTATCAATCCTCATCCATTAAATTATATTTTAAATATATAAATTGAAATCAATCAATTTTTTATATCTTAAGTATAGTTTAAATCTAAATCTTAGGCAACAGAATATCCGAAAGTAGCCTACGGTTTAAATATTAAATCTAAACAGAATATATATTAATCTTCTTAGATACTAGTAGCATGTAGCTATGTATCACGAAATAGCCTATAAATAAGAGAAAAAAGTTACTTAGTTTCGCACCTTTTCAACAAATAAGAAACTCGTTAGGGTTAGGGTTTTCACATTCAGTTACCATGTCTTCTTCAACCAAGATGTTCACTCTCAAGAGCCACGACGGGGAAAGCTTTGAAGTAGAAGAGGCAGTGGCTCTTCAATCTCAGACAATCAAGTACATGATCGAAGACGGTTGTGCCGAGAATGTAATCCCTCTTCCAAACGTGACAGGAAGCATGTTGGCAAAGGTTATTGAATACTGTAAGAAGCATGTGGAAGCAGAAGCGAGTTCGGATGATGTTAAGAAGTGGGATGCCAAGTTCGTGAAGGTTGAACAGGCTACGCTTTTCAATCTGATATTAGCCGCAAACTATTTGAATATACAGAGCTTGTTGGATCTTACATGCATGACTGTGGCGAATAAGATTAAGGGGAAGACACCAGAGGAAATTCGAACAATGTTTCACATTAAGAATGACTTTACTCCTGAAGAAGAGGCGGAAATTCGTAAAGAGAATGAATGGGCATTTGAATGATACGGTTGCTATTTAAATGGCTAACCAATTTTTGCATTATTTAGGGTTTTTATTTTTCTTTAATTGTAGCGTCTTTTTTTTTTTATATTCATATATGTACTTTATTACTTTATGATATTAAGTTTGTGAGTTTTGATCACTAGTTAGTTATTTTTAATTTTAATTGTGGTCGAAGGATTGATTTGTATAATTCTTTTTAAGATTTTGAACATGTTCAATATTATCAAGTATCTCTCATCGAACATTAATTATGTCTAAACATCAACATTATATTTTGTTAGCCTACTTTGCATATATATCTCAGCCTATTGTTAACTGAAATAAGAGGTATTTTTCTTAATTTTAATTTTTTTAATACTTTAATTTTGCAATATTAATATGTATTTTATTACTTTATGATATTACGTTTGTGAGTTTGTTTGCTATTTCATCATCTTTAATTTATGTGCGGAATATGTGCTACGAGTCATGAACTGAACTCAGGTCTTGAAGCAAATTTGTAGTTAACAAAATTTTTGACGCTCAGCTGTGAGAATCGTCTTAATACTGGAATAATTGAGGAAGTTATCATTTTTTCAACACGCGCGAGTCAATGGAACAAAAATCCATTTTTGTTGTGTAATTTCTCTGGTAATTTGACCTTTCGGAGATCTTTCTCAGAGAATTAGCTTCTAACATTAACATAAGAATCGAAGAAGATATCAAGACAGATTTTTCAGTTGAAGAATTGTTCAAAAATATTGCTCTAGCCAGAAGTTATGAATTTTTGAACGTCCGAGAAATAATGCTTCAACACTGATTTTTACTGAATAATTCTTAGAGATCTTGCGCTTCGGGGGTCTTCTGCATAGAATTAGCTCCTACCTCGAACATGAGAATTGTGAAGCACTACAAGAAAAATGTCCTACGGCCACGCTAAATTTTTTCACAGCTCAGAAACTGTGGCTACATATAAGCTTTCGTCGGGGTTTTCAAACCGTAGACATATGTTTTGAGATATTGACCCCAAATTGTGAAACGGTGGCCTTTTCTTCTATTGTCACGATTACAAAATGACATTGAAATTTATACCACGGTTAATATACCGTGGCATTATAATTTTCAGTTCAAACTGTGGCCCAAGCCCAAAATTTTATAACTCGCCAATTTTTTTTCAGTTTCCCTCTTTTTTATTATTTTCTTTTCTAATTGTTTTTTATTAAAAAAAAGGAAAAACAATTAACCTTTAACATTTCATTCTCTCTCATATTTGATCTTGCTCTTCCTTCCTTTCCGCCGCTCACCGCAGCGTTTCTCTGTCTCTCTTTTTCTATCATCTCTCTCTCGCCTTAGTCATTTATATCATCTCTCTCTCGCCTTAACCTTAACCTCTCATTCTTCGTCTCACTTGTTAACACCGCCGCTCAATCTCCCTGTCAACTCTGCTTCTTTATCGGCTTCAACAACATGGATATGGTTACCGTGGAGGTCGATCTGAATCAAAGCAGTTGAAAGAGGCAGAGTTGGATTCGATGAAGTGGATATTGCCACCTTTGTTAAGGATTAGGATTAGTTTCTTCCTCTATCTCTGCTAAAAAATTAGGGTTTTTCTCAATAACCTTTTCCAATTGGTAACAATGTCTCTATCTCTCCCAAATTTCAATTTAATCTTAAACCCTAAGTAGCGTAAGTCACCTTATCTCTCAATCTCCCTATCTCAATCGAAAACCCTTGCAACCACCACAAGTCGGTGAAGTTCGTCTCAAGATACTCTTCACCTCCCTTTGCCACATTGATGTTTACTTCTAGGAAGCTAAGGTAGATCCATGAACTATCTTTTTTTAATCCAATCCTGAACTATCATTTTAATTAGATCTGTACTTTCACTTGTTGGTTAAAGGTATTGTACTGGTGGAATCAGGTGTGAAATGGCATCAGCATATATTAGGTCAAAAGGTGATGGGTTTGAGAACGTGTTTCAGGTAAACTCCTTGTTTGGAAGCAAGAAGTTTTGATTAATATCATATATTGTATTTGTATTGTGTTCATACTTATTAATGAAACTACATTTGGGAACAAAGGAATGGCAAAACATGCTGTCATTCGTAAATCGTAGTGATCTTGATATCATTTTGCAATCCAATATGACGGAGTTTTGAAATCTCGTGGTTGTGTATCCTTTTTTATATAAAAAGTTTGTTATTCATCATCGGTATTTATTGTTTTTGAAATAATTAATTGCAGTTATTTGGTGGTATACAACTGTATTTGGAGCAATTCCCAAATGGTGATTTTTTTAAAGGAAAGAATTTTGTTTTTGATCATCGGTATGTATGTCTTTAATTTTCAATTTCTTATAGGCACGAATCTGTGTATAATTTGTAATTCTGTCATGGATTGAAATATTGACATTAACGCAAAGGTCTGCAGATGAAATCATTTAAGCTATGGGTCATTGAGACCCAATGACCCATTAACCATAGAAATTATTTCTTTTGTGACTGTAGGATATCAGTTGGAGGTTCAGAGGCTAGTAGTACATATATTTGGATATTGTACAGGCTTGAGCTTTGGATATTATGTAAAGGATGTATAATTTTAATCATGGAACGCCCTTGCATCTAGTCCTGCCTGCCACGTGTTTTTAAATATAATGATGAAATATTTGCAGAGATTATATAGAGAAGAAAGCAGCATTTCTTGGATTGAATAGGCTTTTCCTCCTTACAACACGTACAACAGATTGGTAAGTATCTTCTCCTAATCCATGTCATTTAAGCGTTATACACAATCAGTATCATTTTTCTCTTTTAGTGGCTTGTTACTACGATATTTGGCTGGCCTTTGTGTTTTATGGCTGGTCTTTGTGTTTTTCTTCATGATTGCATTTCTAAACAAAAGGATTTCCAACTTTTTGACAGTTTCGTGAGGCGTGGATTTTCATAATGTTCAATTGATTTTATTCCTGAAAGGAAGAAGAAAACAATCAACCTATCCCGCAACTCCAAGTATATATGAAGGAGCTTATACCAAATAAGAGTGGGATTACTATTGGTGCAAACAAATTTGCTTCAAATTAGTATGATCCTCCAGTTACAAGGGTGGAAGGATATGATTGGATGCAAGATATTGGTCTCTTATGTAAATTATAGATTAATAATCAGGTAATAAGGTAGTTGGAATCTGTATTTTTTTACCAGGTCTTCCACAAGTAGCATTAGCCTTTGTATTGTAAATTTATCTTTTGTTAGTGTGTAGTGCAGAGATGCTTCGTGGTGAAAATGAAGATGAGTACATTTTCCAAGGTATGTAGTTAGTTGCATATATTTGGATTGATTAGATTAATATAAGAAATTAATAGTTCATGTGTAAACCCTATTTTCTTACAGAAGCGCTGGCGAAAACCCTAGAAACTCCTATCGCCAGGTACACCTTCTCCCCGATGTAATCGATTTTCACCTTTTCGTTTATAGGTTATGTTGGATCTAAAGTTTGTATCTTTGATTTGAATTGTTTCTGGTTAATTGTTTCAAGAAGAAGAGGAAAGTGGAGAAGAATGGGACTGATTCGAACATTTCCAATGGGACTGCTATTACTGGTGGAGATCATAAGGTGAAGAAGAAGAAGGGGCTTCCGGCGAAAAATCTTATGGCGGAGGAGGAAGAAACTCAATGATAGGTTGTACATTCTTAGGTCTATTGTGCCAAAGATTAGAAAGGTATGGAACAAATTCATTCCTTGGTTTTTTCTTTTTGAATAAGTTTTGTTTGCTATATTAGCTTCTATCAAGGTTTTAAATTGAGTAATGTTGGGTATTAGCTTCTATCAAGGTTTTAAATTGAGTAATGTTGGGTATTTTCATTTGTTCGTTATAGACAGGGCTTCAATACTTGGTGATGCAATTGACTACTTAAAGGAGCTACTGCAGTGGATTAATAATCTTCATAACAAACTGGAATCAACTCCTCCTGGATCATTGATGCAACCTTCTGCAAGTGAAAGCTTTCACCCGTTGACACCCACTCCGCCGACTCTTCCTTGCCGAGTCAAGGAAGATATATATCCTACTGACTTGTTACGCCCCAAAAACAAATCTCCTAAGGTAATATTTGTTTGTCTTAACACAAATTTTCTCCAAGAAACTCAGATTTGTAGCTTGTGGCTTGCGAACCACGTAAATTATTGTCACGGCTAACATGGAAAACAAGTGTACATGGATGCAAACTCTTTCTATAATTGTCATGCTTGCCCATTGATGTTTATTTGCCTCTCTTTGGTTGTTTGTTCTGAAGTGTTTTGAGTTCAATAATTATTGGCTTTCTTTCTATCATTTGAATTTTTGGTTTTGATTTATACTTTTTCTTGTTTCTTAGCAGCAATGCAGAGAAGGTCAGGATGTTCTTATCAAACTCATATTTTTATTTTATGTATATACAGAGACATACACATGTACTATATCGTAATGATATGCTTAATTTTCACCACACATATTTATTATATCGTAATGGTATGCTATTCATAATTTAGACTTCATGGTGAATTTCTTCCCTTTTTTTAACATCAAACTAATCAGCAGCAATATTTACTAGTATTTTATACTAATATTTTGTCCTTCTAGTGTAACTGATAATCTGTTGTCGTGTTGTAGCGTATCTTATACTAATATTTTAATAACTGTTATTTTTGCTGGCCTGGAAGACAATTGCTTGGTCTGGAGAGCATATTGTAGTGGTGGTCAATTTTATTTTCATCTATGATTTGCAAATTGCTGTTTCCCGCCTTTGCATCAGATTCACTATTATTTTTTAACTTATAATTCTGCATTTTGTTTTTAACTTATAATTCTGCATTTTATGCTGCAGAGTGATCGCGACTTTATCGTCTATTAATCAGCAGACTGCAAGTGCACAGTCCTATCGCGTAGTTTTAAAAGATATCGAACCCACAGAGACTATAAATCAATCTATCGTAATCCTAAGTTACGGTATATAGCTAAGGCGAATAATTCTTTAAAATATTGATTAAGGAAAATATAATAATTAAATAGATATCGGTACGTAATTTGTCTAACCTAAGGGGATCTGAATTTCCACTGACTAATTACTCAAGTTGATAGAAAATCTTTCAGCAAACAATATTCATCTAAAAATCCTACCTCAAACTTTCGCTCTATTGATTCGGATCATGTAATTAAATCCTAACGTATGCTCTCGCTATCCCGCCGAATTTAAAAACACTTTTTGAAAATAAATAAAGTTTAATCTCTTTTAAAACGCTTTCGCAGACTTTAAAATTAATACCTAGTATCCACTATCTGGTTCTAAACCTCAAACTCTCGCTCTGTTAGTTTCTAACCTTAGTCCAGTTTATTAACCTCAAACTTTCGCTCTGTTGGTTTCTAAACCTTTTAATAAATTAAATTAGATATCTAAGTCAGAAAGAATATTTTTAACAACCTAACATTATGCCAGTTTATTTTAGATTCCTTTGGATCGATTAATTTACATACCAATATCAGAACGATTTAGCCAGACATATTAATTAATTCAGACATGCATAAATAATATGGTTTAATATATTTAAACATTTCCGAAATCAAATAAATAATATCAGGCAACAATAAATTAAATAAAATAAAATAATTAAATTAAACCTGAAATTAAGAATACTGGAAATAATCTTGTTCTTCGAAATAAGCGAGCACTCCACCACAAGTCGGTTGGATCTGCTCGGAGACTTCTTGAATTCGAAAGAAGAAAATAAACAAGGAATAAAAAGCACTAGATCTAACGTAAGGTTAGATCAGTGAAAAGGAAAAGTAAAATCAAAGTACAAAACTGAAAGGAAAATAAATTGCGAAATAAAGAATTAACGGTTGTTCGGTAAAAATGCCGACCCTCCCTCTGTGCCTTCAATGTTGTATTTATAGCTCACTTTGGTAACTTCCCATTCCATAAACTTCGTATGCAAGCAACTGTGATCGTGGAGAAAATACTACCTAAAAAGGAGGAGACGGACGCCTCAAGAATAGGTCCAATGTGAGACGTGCGTCTCACAAACTACGTGGAAAATGGTGGGCCCCACTTTGCTAAGGAGGCGGGCGCCTCCAAGGGAAGTGAGAGGTTGAGACGGCCGTCTCACCCGTGACGTGGCAGGGCTGGCGTGTTGGGCTCTGGGCTTGCTTTCTGTGGGCTTAGTCTCTTGGCTTGCTATAATTGGTTTCTCCTTCTTAACCCATCATTTTTGCTATATCACCCCTTTGCTTCATTTCTTTTGCTTTTTAATCCGATTTTTCCTCGATTTTACTTCTTTGCTCGATTTATCTTTATTTAATACAAATATCTGAAACATAGAAAATACCAACGTAATACATAAATAAAGTAATATAATTAAATAAAAATAGTAACATTGTTTATGAAAATTACGTCAAATATGTTATATAAATTCGTGTTATCAAACTCCCCTATACTTAAACCTTTGCTTGTCCTCAAGCAAAAAGTAAAAATGAAAAATCACTTAAGCATAAGTCAAACGCAGATATATAACACAATTCAATTTGTACTAGGTTGCAATTCACTTCTTTGTTGGATAACTCGAGTTTAGACTTTGACACCAAAATTACCGTAATAACACTAGATAACCCCATTTTTGCAGACCAATTTAAGTCATGAATTATAGCTCGACCTAATACTTTCGTTTCGTTTCACCCGTTTTCATTCTTGCGCAATCCCATTAAGCCCTTTACCTTACGCGCACATAGTGGAGTAACCGATTAGTGACTTTGATCTTTATAATCCAGCTAGAGTCCGGTAATTATATTTGGTACTCCTTTATCCAATTACAAATTGGGAATCGGATCGTCATCCGCCCTACCAAGTTCACACAGGGACCAGAACCAATTCATAATGGATGTTTGCATAAATATTTTATAGTTTCTGCGACTGTTGAATTAAATGATCTGGTAAGGACCATCTAACTTAATAAGTGCATCCTCTAATAAAAAATTTCTTTAAAAATCTTGATCAATCACTTATATTCATCGATTCTCCACGTAGTTTGTCGTTTAAAGCGATCGCTTAATAACTACTCGGGGCTATTTTAAAACTAAGTTTAAAAGGTGTTGGTATAATAAGTACTTAAATCAATCTAACACGTTGGGGGTTTTGAAGTGTTAGGACAGTAACAATTTTGCTAAATCGCACTCGAATTCTTATTAAAAATAGGCAACCTTAGTATTATTTGAGTGTGTTAATAAATGCGTTTTAATTTTTGTTAAAATTTGTCGTTATGGCTCAAGAAAAGGAGGAATTCGAATATGCACGAGAATTAAACATAAAAGAATTAAAATTACATAAACATGTATTTTATTGAATGGAAATTTTGCAATACATAGAGAAAAAAAAGAAAACTAAAAGGAAAAAAAAACTAAATAGAGCAAAGAAAATAAAAATGAACAAAGAAATGTTCTGACTCCCCCAAACTTAAAATAAGCATTGTCCTCAATGCGATAGAACCAGGAGAAATCAGAAAGGGGAAAGGTGGTCACTCGTCGCTCGGAAAATGTTGTCCACTTGCTCCTCTACCTCTAGTACGAGGTCTTCAACGCCTGTCGGAATCAGAATCATTAAGGTTAAGCGCATCCGCTATGCGAGCTTGCAATGCTTCGAAGTTACGATCATTGCGAAAAGCATACTCTTGGTGTTCGCGTCGCATCTCTTGTTGGTTGCGTTGCAACTCTTGTTGGTTGCGCTGCATTTCCCGTTCATCACGTTGTAACTCTTGCTGGTTGCGCTGTATTTCTCGTTGATCACGTTGTAACTCTTGTACGAGACGTAAAGTTTCAGCTTGGTTCTGTTGCATGGCGTGGAACAACTGATCTTGACGATTCATATGAGCCTGCATAGCCGCGAAATTTGCAGCGGGATTTTCTGGTTGTTGTGCTGCAGGAGCATCAAGAGCAAAACGCCAATTAGCGCGGACTCGGACGTCGATTTGATTCGGACAAGGTAACACAACACCGGGAATTAGACGACGGTTTATCATTAATGTGTACCGGCCATCGTGTCGTGGAGATATGATATGGGAATCACGACAATAGATGACATCAAGTAGATTGGCTGGCATCATAAATTGTGACAAAGACAATAGCTCGGCGGAAAGGCCTAAAGCATATGCTAAAGATGTGATGATGCCACCAAAAACGAATGGATTTGTACCTGCTGCGTTGACGCATGTATGAATGTGGCTGAGCAAGAAAGGCGCAGCGTTGACAGCATGACCATTGAGAGCACAGAAAATGAGAAACAACTCATTTTGGTTGACCTTGTGATTATTGGTCCTACCAAAAATGGTGTTAGCAAGTATGCGGTGAAAGTACCTCAATGCGGGATTATGGATGTGGGAAGCATAGAGATCTCGCCAACTTTCCGTGGGTTGACCGGTAAGATCATTCCATAGAGCGAAACCGAGTTGATCCCAAGAAAAATCGCCGTCATCGTCCAACGGTTTGTAATGAACATGCTCGCCTCGAGTGAAATGTAAGAGCTCGGCGACTCTTTCTTGATCAAGAGAATACTCTTGGTTGAACATGCGGAAGTTAGCAGTGCCGGATGTGTAGGGATCGTCGGTAGGTGTTGTGTAGGAGAAGGAACTAAGGAATTCAAGCACGAGTGGTTCAAGGGTTGGATACGGGTTTGTGCAGAGACTGAGTAAACCGGTGTTAGTAAGCATGAAGACAATGCTATCCGTCATTCCTAAAGTTTCCAAACAATTGGAATCGACATATTTCGTAGGGACGACCGAACGGGTATAGAATTTGAGATATTTTATGTGTTGTTGGCCGTCGTCGTGATCTCGGAAAATAATATTGGATAGGTCGGGTGGTGGTCGGTCTGGTTTAACTTGGCGTTGGTTGTTTCGCGGAGCCATGATAAGAGAGAAATGAAGAAGGAATATGGTAGAAATATGGGTTGATGAGAGAAAATATATGAGAAATGGTAAGAAGGGATGTGGAATGAGAGGGAATGAGGATGGATATTTATAGTGAAGTGAAATTTATGAGTGATAAATTAAAATAATTAGATGTTGGGAAATGAGAGGGAAAGTTTGAATGGAATTGATGATGGGAAATGAAAATGTAGAATATATTGATTGAAGAGTAAAGAGTGTTTGAATAGGAGTTATGTTGGGAGATGAAAAGAAATTATTTTGATTAATGGAAGAATTTGAATAGGAGTTATGTTGGATGTTGAAAAAGAAGGCAACGGACAAAACAATCGGTCAAGGAAAATCAGAAGAGACAGCACGCGTGAGAAATGGAGAAGCACGTGGAGGTGGGGACCACTGAAGTTGAGGCGGGCGTCTCAAGATGTGCCTTGGGAAGGAGGCGTCCGCCTCCTAGTGGGAGACAAAACCCAGAGACGTGCGTCATGGGAAGCTTTTATGGCAGAAGGAAGATGGAGGCGCCCGTTCCCAGGAGGAGACACAAAGCTGGAGGCGACCGTCCTGCAGCATGCATGGGAATCACAATGCCTAAGTTGACCGTCTTGGACAGCGAGACATAGTGACTTGAGGGAAGAATTTGGCATGTGAAGAAACAAAGCGTGCTCTAGGAACAGGGAGTTATTAGTAGTTAAATCACAAGCCAAAAATTTGAGCTTTTAGATGCCCCACATGCATGCATTCTTATATACTAATATATATATATATATTATAGATAATTTCAAACAATAGGATATAAATATATATATAATACTAGTATATATAATGCCTTTTAATTAATATAAGAAATATTGGGAAATATTAATTCGGTATATTAATATGAAAAATGCGATAATTGGAATATTCAATTATTATATAAATATTAATGCAGATTATTTAATTAAATATAATTATCGGTATTTCGGAGAAGTAGTTCAAACGCATCAGATGGAAGGGTGCAACCGATAACTGAATAAAATTTAAAATTTAACATAAAATTGAAAAATTTAAAATACGAAAAAGAAAATTTAAAATTAGGAATTAGAATGACTATTCGCTGATTTTTCATGGCCACTTATCAAGCCATCTCACATATCCCTCACCTTTTCTTTTCTTACGTTTGTAGGGCGGTTTATTCTTTCGACATTTTGGTAGTGGTTCTGGATTTATCCTAAGTATAAGTTTTTCAATTTCGGGCTTAGTGATTTCATTCGTCGCCTCATAAGTTAACCTTACCCTCTTAACAGTAATTATATCCTTAATTTTATGGTCCTCTAATTTTCGCTTTTTAGGTAAGACTTCAAATAGTGGTGAATTAGTATGGATATTTTTCAATACCGCAACGTACGTTTTAGATTGGGAGTCTACCGGAGTTTCCATAAAAATTTTCGGGAAAGGAATCAGTGGGATGTAGTGATTCGGGATTACAATAGATGCTTCCTTTTCTACCTCTTTTACAACCTACTCTTCGAACATTGTTGGTTCATTTTTCTCAATCTCCACTATTTTCTCGTCAGAACTTTCCTCGGCCACAATTTCACTCTCTTCAAACTCATCATCGCTTTCTAGATTTCCAAGTAGTTTTTCCATAATGGTTGTTTCAACATCCACATCTTCCTCGGGTAAAGGTCCTAGAAGGTTTTGTTCGAGTTGGGAGATTTGAGTCTCTAAGCAAATGGTGTGAGACGCGAGGGATTCAACCATAATGGTTAGTTGGCTAAGGGTTTCATTGGTTTGAAGACTTTGTTTTCTTACTTCCTCATTTTGGATAATTTGTGCTTCATTTTGGATAATTTGGGTCTCTACAAAGTGCTCAATCATGGACTCTAACCTAGAGTTAGTTATCATCTCATCTGAATCTTCCATTGATGTTTCGAAATTAAAATCTTGCGATTCTTCAGAGTCTTGAAAGTAAGTTAAAGTCTCTTTTTGTGTTTCCCCAAAGCGTTCTATCATCCTACATGATTCATTAAAGTTTTCCATTAATATTTCGAGGTCAGATTTATATGGTTCTGGTGATTCTTCAAAATATTGAGTTTGACAATCATAGGAAGAATTGGGTTGAGGAAAAGTTTGGTTGAAATTATAAGTTTCGTGTGGTTCTTCAAAATATGGGGATTGGTAGTTCTGAAGGTAGTTGGGGTAGGAGTAGGTTTGTGAAGCATTAAAGTTTTCCATCAGTATTTCAAGTTCGGATCTATGGGATTCTTGTGGTTCCTCATAATACTGATAATGGGCGTAGGAAAATTTTGGGTTATACATGGTAGTAAAGGTAAAAGGTGCCTTAGTCTATACGGTGTAACACCAGAGTTACAATATCGACTTAAATAGTCCCCGGCAACGGCGCCAAAAACTTGATCGCGACTTTATCGTCTATTAATCAGCAGACTGCAAGTGCACAGTCCTATCGCGTAGTTTTAAAAGATATCGAACCCACAAAGACTATAAATCGATCTATCGTTATCCTAAGTTACGGTATATAGCTAAGGCGAATAATTCTTTAAAATATTGGTTAAGGAAAATATAATAATTAAATAGATATCGGTACGTAATTTGTCTAACCTAAGGGGATCTGAATTTCCACTGACTAATTACTCAAGTTGATAGAAAATCTTTCAGCAAACAATATTCATCTAAAAATCCTACCTCAAACTTTCGCTCTATTGATTCGGATCATGTAATTAAATCCTAACGTATGCTCTCGCTATCCCGCCGAATTTAAAAACACTTTTTGAAAATAAATAAAGTTTAATCTCTTTTAAAACGCTTTCGCAGACTTTAAAATTAATACCTAGTATCCACTATCTGGTTCTAAACCTCAAACTCTCGCTCTGTTGGTTTCTAACCTTAGTCCAGTTTATTAACCTCAAACTTTCGCTCTGTTGGTTTCTAAACCTTTTAATAAATTAAATTAGATATCTAAGTCAGAAAGAATATTTTTAACAACCTAACATTATGCCAGTTTATTTTAGATTCCTTTGGATCGATTAATTTACATACCAATATCAGAACGATTTAGCCAGACATATTAATTAATTCAGACATGCATAAATAATATGGTTTAATATATTTAAACATTTCCGAAATCAAATAAATAATATCAGGCAACAATAAATTAAATAAAATAAAATAATTAAATTAAACCTGAAATTAAGAATACTGGAAATAATCTTGTTCTTCGAAATAAGCGAGCACTCCACCACAAGTCGGTTGGATCTGCTCGAAGACTTCTTGAATTCGAAAGAAGAAAATAAACAAGGAATAAAAAGCACTAGATCTAACGTAAGGTTAGATCAGTGAAAAGGAAAAGTAAAATCAAAGTACAAAACTGAAAGGAAAATAAATTGCGAAATAAAGAATTAACGGTTGTTCGGTAAAAATGCCGACCCTCCCTCTGTGCCTTCAGTGTTGTATTTATAGCTCACTTTGGTAACTTCCCATTCCATAAACTTCGTATGCAAGCAACTGTGATCGTGGAGAAAATACTACCTAAAAAGGAGGAGACGGACGCCTCAAGAATAGGTCCAATGTGAGACGTGCGTCTCACAAACTACGTGGAAAATGGTGGGCCCCACTTTGCTAAGGAGGCGGGTGTGACACCCCAAATAAATCGATTATTAAATAATTACGATTTTTAATTATTAATTTAATTAGGAATGTAATATTTAATATTTTGGATTATTGGAAGTCAATTGAATTAAATGGAAGTGGGTTTATTGGTGGCGTGATGAATAATGTGAGGGTGTGAGGAGTAAAAGGCTCTACTCACATTAATTATGTTATTTTTATTATGTTAGAATAATAAAAGAAATAAAAGAAGGAAAAGAGGAAAAAAGGATATTTTTGGAGAAAACTCACCACGTGGAATTGCAGAGGAGAAAAGGAGGAAGAAGACCTAAGGTGTGATTCAAGAACCCACAAGGTAAGGGGTGATTTCGATTGATTATTGCTTATTATAGATTTTGATTTTTGATAATATAGATCAAAGTATGTTAGGAAACCTTAGTTTGGGAATTTCTAGGTTTCCATGGATGTATACTTAATTGTGTCAGATTGTCATGGATGTATACTTAATTGTGTCAGATTGTGTCAGATCGTGTCTGATTGTGTCAGAATATGTATGGAAAATAATTAGAGTGTCAGTAGATGAAAATAAATGATGGAAATATGTTGTTTGATGTGATAATGATGCAAATTGGATGTGTTTTAGTGTTTCTCATATTAGAATTCGTATGGGTAAGTTTGAGGTTGATTGGAAATGGAAGAATGCTGTCAAAAGTGCTGGAAATGGCTTTTTAACACGGGAACGGTTCCCGTGGGGAGGAACCGGTTCCACATTGAAAATGAAAAACTGGAAAAATGTACTCGGAACCGGTTCTGTATGGGTAGGAACCGGTTCCCATACAATTTCCAAGAACGTGAAAATTTAACTTTCGGAACGGGTTACGCCTTATTTTTGAAAAATGTCAAACTTTGAAAATTCATAACTTTCAAACCGTAAGTCCGTTTTGAGCGCCGTTTTGGACGTTATTTCCTAAATTTAATGCTCTATTTTATGAAATGAAAATATTTTCCAAAACTTGAAATTATTTTGAAAATGAGCCAAATTCGAGATAGGTGACTTTTGTAGCATATTGATGTGTATAGCAGAGATCCTGTGGTGATGAATGTATTGGTATTGTGTGGATGAAAAACATGTTTATGTTGTTAATGGTGGTGCGCATGATAGTTGAGATATCATGTTTTTGGTTTTGATTCGGTTTATGATAATTGGTGTATTCATGATTGTATTGATATCATGTGTTTTGATGATGGTATATGCACGATAGTTGTTGATCTCAGTTGTTGTTGTTGTGGTATTTACTGGTGATAGTCTTACCAAATGAAGGGTAAGTGTTTGGCATATTATGCTAGCAATGATTTATTTCATGATAGTTGATGATATCATGTTGTGGTTGATGATGGTTTATGTTGTCCGATGTGGTGATAACCTGTGTTGATTGGTTGCATGTTTATGCTGATGTTAGATGTATGCATGATTGGTTGATATATCATGTTGGTTGTTGTGATTCAGTTATGTTAGAAGAATGTATACATAGACTGATTAATGTTGCATGCTATTGATGTGCGTGCATATGCATTATTTTGGTGAAGTTAATTCCATTGTGCGGAATTTGACTTGGATTGCCGATAACCGATACCCGAGTGAGGATGGGTGGTTAGGCTGGATTCGTGTCCGAGTGGTTATGGACGAATCGATGGTACTGTATCCGGTTGATGATGGATCAGTGTTGGGTGACTTGGTCACGTGTTGGTACCACATGCATTGAGTCTGCATTTTGATTGTATGGAATAGTAACATGTTAGGATGTCTTCCAGTGTTACTATTCTCTGATTGATGATTGTTGTGCATGATGATTATATGGTTGTAATTGTGTATTGAATCTGGAATTATGTTGAAATGGGTGGATTAATATGCTTGAAATATATTGTTAATTGAGAAGCTTATAATATGCTTTAATTATGAGAAGTCTCACCCTTACTTTACAATTTGATTAAAGTTAGCGGTGAGGAGTTTTCTGAGGATGACTCTAGAGCTTATCATATAAGTCCGCGTGTCAGTGTCATGCTCTGATTAGATTGTAACACTGGGGAACGTTAGTTGAGGAATTAGATAGTTGATTAGTTGTTTACTTTAATTTTGTTGGGAATAATGATGATTGGATTATTACTTTGGTTATGATGTTTTCCATGTAAGACATGGTCTTAATTTGACTAAACTATCTAAGATTGGATCCTCAGTGTAGCATGGCTACTGTTTGAATGAAGTTTTATTTTATCTTTTAATTGTGACATCCCTCGTTATACCGTGTTAACTCTGATTAAAGCTGAATTAGATATTAAATTAATTGATATATTCGGGGTATTTAGATGGGGTGTTACAGCGGGCGCCTCCAAGGAAAGTGAGAGGTTGAGACGGCCGTCTCACCCGTGACGTGGCAGGGCTGGCGTGTTGGGCTCTGGGCTTGCTTTCTGTGGGCTTAGTCTCTTGGCTTGCTATAATTGTTTTCTCCTTCTTAACCCATCATTTTTGCTATATCACCCCTTTGCTTCATTTCTTTTGCTTTTTAATCCGATTTTTCCTCGATTTTACTTCTTTGCTCGATTTATCTTTATTTAATACAAATATCTGAAACATAGAAAATACCAACGTAATACATAAATAAAGTAATATAATTAAATAAAAATAGTAACATTGTTTATGAAAATTACGTCAAATATGTTATATAAATTCGTGTTATCACAGAGTATGGATTTGGCAGATACTATGTTGGCAGATGCTAAATTATGTCGTTGTATACTAAAGAGATTATACACGACTTTTTGTTGGCATATACTTTATTTAGATTATACACGACTTTTTGTAGTGCTTATTGTACTAATTTATTTTATGTATATACAGAGACATGTGTAATCATGTATAGATGTTAAACTTACATGAAAATGATGGTGATTTTTTATTTAGATTTCTTAATGAATATTTTGACATTGTGTCTTAATATTTTCTTGTATGATTAAAATTTAATTTTTTTAATAAATATCTACAAGAATGAGTAATCAATATCACAAAAAGAAACCATGGCTAACTTAAATGGTGTAACACCATGGGAAAAATATAGTCGCAGTTTAATTAGTGGCCATAAGTTAAAATCTTATACATTAAATAAGAATCGTGGCTAAATTTGGCCACTGTTAATAACTGAGGTGCAAGATAAACTGTGGCCTTAACCTATATATCTAGACCGTGGCCTATTCAAGCCACGGATGTATATAAAATGTGGCCCAAACACGAAAATTGTGGTTAATACTTTAGGTCACGGTCGCATATCCCACAGTTACATATTCGTGGTAAAATCGTGGCAAAAGGGTATTGCCACGATTATTTTATATCTAGCCGCGGTTTTCTGGTCGTGGTTGAAGACCTTTTTTTTTGTAGTGAAGGAAGTCAAGATGATATTAATATCGAAAGATCCCCTACAAAATATCAAACATGTTGAGAGTTATGAATTTTTAATGCCCGGTGAACCAACGAACCAGCAATTCCATTGTATCCAAACATCAGGAATTTTGCAAATCTGACTCTTTCCTTCGAGAATTAGGTTTCAACACAAACATATGACCTAATGAAAATACCGAGACGGTCCTAATGCCTGAAAAACCATTTTGAACCACTCTTCTTACCAGAAGTTATAAATTTTGAATTGAAATTGTGAAATATTGATTTATGCTTTAAATTGTTCTGAACTGACTGGAACGCTTAGTTTCCTTCGCAACTCAACGCACAATGGAATGAATGTGAACTTAGAAGGGTTAGTACTATGTTATTCACTGAATAAACAACCCAGCAAAGGCTCTGAGCGCATCAATTGACAAAATAAATGTCTTCCGTAACTTGACGAGGCTATAAAGAAACACCTTCACCCCGTAACCATAGAACCAATGATATGTATGCATGCACATGATTATTAAATATAAGCCAACTAGGGTTGAAATCTAATGATTTTGATTTTTAAATTTGTTAGTTACCTTTGATTTTAATTAGGGAGTTATGTCTTGCGATCAATGCTGAGTATTGATTGATAAATTTCAATTTGATTTGAATTCTTGCCCATAATTTTTTTTAATTGGGGATTAGTACTCAACATGATAAATAGTAAACACTCAAGAAATTTTTTTGCATTCTTGCAGTTTTAAATGAAACAAACACAAACATTTGAATTCTTACAATGTCACCAACTATCAAATGCTCATAATGTTTTTAAGGTATTTCACATGCATCTAATAGTCATTCGGATTTTTCTTCAATGCAGAAACTAAGCAACCCAATTTGTTGTATTTGGCTGCTAATGGGAACATGATAGAGTTGTTTGTAATGTGGTGCTTCATATCTCATCCGTAAAAGGTATGTGTAATGGTCCATTGGTGGTTATTGTACTTGCTTATCGTTATAGTTTACTAATGATTTATGTTATTATGTGTTTGCTAGTAGTGCAAGTATTAGAGGAAGAGTATACTGAATTTGAACACGGGATTTATCTAATGCATTTTTATGCTAACTTCAAAAAGAGGATTGGAGGTGGTACACTCTTCAGAGATCTCCTGATGGCTGCAGGAAAATTCATGCATTATAGAGGTAATTCTCATATGTTTGAACTTAATGTTTATTTGAAATTAAGTCGACTAACACATGATATTCACTGTATTATTATTGAATAAGTTTACCATGATGTTAAACCATGCTATTACATAGATTATAATGTTGGATAAATTACAAATAATTTAGATAATCAACTTTATTAATTGAATTACACTCATCCACTATTTTCCAATTATCTCATTGAATTCATCCATGCCAATAGACAAGAGACTGAAATGACTAATGCAGAAAATGGAGAATACGGCATAAAAATCAGGGTTAGTAAAAAGCATCTAATCAGAACTAAATTAACGTCAAATTATCCAAACTCAAATGAATATCCAAAATACAAACAATTTATCCACCAAACATGGAAAATCAACCAAAGTATCCAAACTCAAAAAGATCAACATAAATAGAATATTCAACATACGAAACACTCTACCACCCAAAAATCCAAAAACACAATTAGAACAAACCCAATATAATGCACCATTATCTCAAACTTCATATTTTAACTAATTTCTTCCTTCTCTTTTCCTGAATATCCCAATATTTTGCAGTCTGAACAAGATAAAGTGCAAGTTTCATCCTTGTGGGAGTCACAACCTGCATGTAATTATAAACATTTAGGATAATTATAAATATAATTATAGGGGCAATGTTTAATAAATAATGATCAAATATATTCAACTTATAGTTATGGTATGAAAACGATTGTTGGATGTACACATAACATTTAGCCACCCACACTCCACAATCATTTCTATGGAAAGTCATTTAAATGCATTAGTGTCATTACAATAAAATAAAAATAAAGAAAGGGCTGAGAATATTTATGATATGTGTCGTTGATGTGGGAGGTCACTTTGTTAAACTATGCAGAAGTTTGTGATTATATTGTCGGGACAATACTGTGGACAGAGTTCACCAAAAGATTCATGAAACAATATTTCTTCAAGAAATAGGGCCTGGCACAATAGTAAATACGACATTTAAATTAAAAACACCAACCAATAATCGGAGAGCACAACAAATAATAGATAACATACATACCACATATAAAATTGAATGACACCTAAAATGATGTCTTTGAGCAGAAGGCATAGAGTCCAATCAAACATGTTCTCTATTGAAGAAATCAACAACCACCAGTGCACATTTTGGTCGTTGATAGGAATAAAAATCTATATAAAAAACTAATATTATGTGATATGGACCAAATTTTCAATTTTGAATGTAACAACTATTTTTGTAAAGTAACAGAAAATCACCCTGGTAACAGTGGGTTTTGTTGTCATGAACTTAGCGCGATACATTTTCCTCACATGGTCAGTTGAATATTGTTTTTTCATAGCATATTGCTTAAACAAAATGTAGTTTAAGTCAATATTTAATACTTAATGACTACAAATGTAAGAGTTGGTAATGAAAGTGGTAATCACCGCAAACTCAACAGGGAAATACCATAAACAGACTTTGTTCTTCCTGTGGTATCACTCGTCCAATTTTGTCTGTCAACGACTAGATTAATAATCTGTATAGTCAAATGAAAATGATATTAGATCAAATTTTACATTAATATCGATTTTTTAATCTAATCATATAAATATGACCTCTTTGTCAATATGACAACTAGGCATCAAAGACTTCAATGTTGCCCTATCCCGAACTACACTTGATGTAGATTTATTCAAATTCTCATTACTTTAAAGAATATATGTATGCACTGCTAGTTGTCATTTTAATGTGGAAATAAATTTACTATTATATTTTAGCATGTGTGTTAAAAATACATACCCATTTTGTTGCTCTTCATCAGGCATAAAGATATATGTCGCTGTATAAGAACTTATTTGATTCAAAATCATCTTTGGGGAGGGTCTAAAAGTCATTGGGATCCACTGTTGTTAAAGAAAGAAAATTGTAAGTAATAAGTTAATAGTATGTTATATTAGGTTTTATTTAAAATAATTAGTTAAGACTTACTTCAGGAATAAAAAAACCAGTATCGGAAGCTTCATATCCAATATTACCTGATGGATTAATGTTGGGGATAAAATCGTTGTCATCTTCTTTATCGGGCATAAAAAACAGATTCTTATTTAGCCTATCGTATATAATTTCATTCAGTAATACATTCTTTATCTTGAATTTGGGTGGTGCTGATCTTGTTCCCAAAGTCTTAGTAAATTTGGACTTGGTTGGTTTTATTTTGGTAGCACGTACAGTTGTAGTACAATTTATACGACCTACTTTAGGTGTTGAAGTAGTGGATTCATAACCATCTTCATCGCCATTGTTAGTAAATCATGTCCTAGTTGTTTGGTAACTACCCAAATCATTAAGAGATCAACTTAGTAATGAGATAGAAAAGGATTAATAAGTAAAAATTAATAAATAAGTTAAAATTAATAAATAAGTTAACAAGTAAATGTTTCATTCTTAATTTTGTAATGCATTTTCAAACCAATTTGTGATGCAGAGGGGGGAATAAAATGATAGACAACAAAAGTAAAAAATAAGGAAAAATGAGTTATTACCTGGATGATAACTCTATAATCTCAGTTTTTTCGTCCTTTATGTGACTCTCAGAGTACCTCTCCCTATTTTGTATGGAATGAGTTGAAGTGTTTGAAGTCCTTTAACTCTCTTCAGTGTTTGTTGCATTCGTTTGTAGCTTGATGCGTTTTGTTCGTCTGTTTTCCATTGTTGGAGAATTTTGTTTCATTTTCTTTGTTTATTAAGTCAGATGTCAATGGAGTTGTGAAGTTGTGATGTTTTGGAAGAATTTTTGAAATGTTTTGGTAGTTGGAGTAATTAGCTTGTAAGTAATAATTATTACTGCATGAATGCCAAAGTCATGTCAGATTTTCGTGTGCTCAATGTACCTTGAAAAATGCAACTTTTGGTGCACAATAAATATGAAAGAGAAGAGTCACTTGTGTTATAAACTACTATTGGTCAAAATTTGTGTTTAAAATCAGGCTAAAATGATATTTAGTATTTCTTTTGTAAAAAGTTGAATTGAATATTTCATGAACACGGTGAGCGTATGATTTGGATTTGATGATCACTTAAGTTTTGTTGCATTTTGAAACAGCATATATGAGTATGAAACATGTTGATTAGAGGAGAAGTCAACTTGTGAAGAAGGAGAATGTGAATATAATCGCTCAAGTCAGACATTAGTTCAATAGTTGTAAATGGCCAGATAACAGAGGTATGTTAAATCCAGAATTTAATATATCATTATTTTTGTGATTTGTGAGTTCAATAGTAGTATTTTGTTTTGAATTTGTCAAAAAGGTCAAAACATATAGTAAACGAATAACCAAGGCCGACCTTGGGCCCGGTCAACAAGTCCCATGGCCCTGGGCCTCCCAAAAATAGGGGCCTCCAAAAAAAATTATAAATTTGTATAATTCTTCATTGTTAATTCTTTTCCCATATCTATTTTATATTCCACTTAATTTATTTACTTTGAATTTAGGTTGAATATCTATTCAAATATTTTAATAAAATGTTTTCAAATTCTGATTTTCTAAACGATTTTATTTTAAATCAATGTTTTTCAAACCTCCACAATTCACATACTCTTGAGGATGGAGTCACATATCCAACAAAATATTTGTGTCTTTCTATGCAAAAAGAGTTAAATGAATTTGAGAGAAGCTATGTGAGGAAACTTATTCCTAAACCTAGGACTGATATTGTGATTGAAACTAAATTGATCTTTTGAAACAAACTTGATAAAAATTGCATTATTTTTAGAAATAAAGTAAATCTTATTGTAAAGGATGAAATCGACATAAATGCACAGGTTTTGATGAGACCTATTCCCCTGTAACTAGAGTAGAAGTCATAAGTAGGGGGTCATCCCTACTATGGCCCACGGAGATGTAGATGTCATGTATAATGATTTCCTTAATCATCTAGTACCATATGAAGCATAAGGCTTCGTAGCTCTTAGTGAATGGGGTCGTGCATACGACTACGTCCATGGGTATTAGAGAGTGTTAAATTCTTATATGACACTGGATACATAAGAAAATTATTTAAAAGAATTAAATAAAATAGATAAGAAATTGAAAAGAAATTAGAAAATAAGAAAATTATGTTATTTTTGGAAAAATGGAAAAAAAATATATGATAGAACCAGGGATCGAACCCAAGTTCTAAAGGTCACACACGCGTCCTCCCTGCCATCTGAGTTGTGGTGTTTTTGTGTTGGTATAATGAAACAAATAGAATATAAGGAAAAAACGTTTTCTGAAATATTTTTAAACCAAAAGCGCGCGCTGGCTTCGTCTTCCTCGATTTGAATTACACACGAATATTACCCACGGCTTTTCTGTGGGTAAACCTATACCAACGACTCTTGTCCGTAGCTATATCCCTGCAACTTTCAAAAATCACAAATATGCAATATAAATTTCAGAGCAAGCCATGGTTCGACTGGAAATTGCTTCCTGAGTTCAATGGTACCATTCGTTTGGTCCAATTTTGCCTAAGTCAGAAAGCCCGAATTCAAAGCTTTAAACCCTAGCAATGGTAGATTCGTGTACCTGTACTGAAACTCAAATAAAATTATATGGACAACATTGAAATCATGTTAGGAACATAAATATGTTAACAATTCATGTTAAAAACTCATGTAAATATGAAATTGAAAGTTGAGAATATATGAGGAAATTAAATTGTGTTCTTACGTTTCAACAACTTTTGATCGTTTGTAATGGCCTAGATGAATCAGAGAACACCCAGCAATCGATTGGCACCTTTGGAATGGCTTGAATTGATGGAAATCCTGACCTGCAAGTTGCTTGTATGGCACGGTTTTTTCAAGTTTCTCTAGGGTTCTTGAGGCTACAAAAACATATCCTTAGCATCTGGAAACCTTGTACATATATAGTAGAGGAAAATTAGGTCAAGAGATGTGAAGACAATATATGACATTGATGAGAAAATATTTTATTTTTCAATCTTTCAAGTTTGCATCAAAAGTTTCCAAATTTTCCTCAATCTTTTGCAATCAAGTCTTGAACGAAATTGGCCAGCTAATTGATCTTTCTTTGACCTCAAGAATGATAAGTATCCAGCCTTGCATCATTTAATTTGATTTTTTTATATTTTATTTTAATTAAAATTGGATTTAAGTGAATAAATTCCAAATAAATTAAACAAAATGAAAGGAGGCGTGCAATTGGTCTCGTAGATCATGGATAATCTTAAGAATAAGTTTGGATCACAAAAACTTAGACCCATTTGGAAAAAAATTGTTTTTGCTAAGTATTTCTCTTCATGCACTTCTTCAAAAATGTCAAACTTGCACAACTTGTATCTTGATCAATTTTTAACATTTTGAAGTGTTCTTGGACTTTTTAGAAATATCAAGATGTCCTATAAACACTCTTTTTGGTTTCATCTTCATTGAAGCTTCCATGCTCATGTACACTTCTTTTGAAAAAGATGACTTTTTGTTGACTTTTAGAAGGACCTATAATGTCTTGATTCATAACTCTCAAATGAAGCATTTCTGGCCAAAGCTTGTGAGACATGAAGTTGTATAGAATTGAATTATCTTCAAAATGATCTTTTATGGAAAAATTTCTGATAAAGTATGTGAAAATTATGCTTAGTCAAAGTTCTGGTGACTTTTTGTCCAAAAACCCTAATTTAGAAACTTTGACTTTTGATCAAATCTTGAGTTTTCTTGATGAATCATGATCAACCCTTGATCAAATTATGAATGTGACTTCAAAATCTTGATGTTGACCAAAAATGATGAAGTTTGACTGTATGTTGACCACAGTTGACTTTTTGTCCAATACAACTGATTTTCAACCATCTGAGCAACTGACTGAGCAAACTTGAGTTGTGAGGCTTGAAACTTGACATGATGATACCTTGAGACATCTGAGGAGGTATGATGATCACTTGAGGCATTAGAACTCATCTTTGACTTAAGAAAGTCAAAACCCTAATTATGGGTTGATTGCTTAGGAAAGGGTTCATCTGGTCAACCTGTTGGCTGAAGATTTTAATGCAGATGATTTGAATAAGAATCACTGAGCTCGAAATGAAACAATGTCAGTATTCATTGGAACGAGAAAAATGTCATGATTTGGAATGAAGGAATCAGTTCTTCGAATAAGATATTGAAACTTGGGGCTTCGAGTAGCAATTGTGAAGGAGCTTCGAAATGGTGGAAGCATGGTGTTAGGCAGCGCGTTTGAATCGAAAGGCAGTTTAGATATTTGAAATTCAAAATGTGAGCGGGATGAATGGTGGTTCGAATATGCGCGCTGGAAAACAGTTCGAAGACGTGGAGGCTAGAGAAGCATAGTATTCTGCATGTGCGAAACGTGGCAAGATCTCATGAGTCAGGCCGTTATGGTCAAAATAGTATAAATAGAAGTCTTAGTGTTAGGATTTCGTGTGTCATATCTATTGTACTAAATTCAGTAACATTCAAAATACCACATGGATAGGGAAACGAATGCACGAATGATGTACGTATGATTGCACCACTTTTATCTTTCAACAACATATCTTTATCTTTCCAATTTACCTTTATCTTGCATAAATGTCATTTAAATCATTTATATTCAAAGTCATTTAATTTTCCATGCATCTAAACGTTTTTCCTTTTGTTTTGAAGCCTTTTACTTTTCAGAAACCTTTACATTCATGCTATTATTTTCCGAAAACTTACATACTTGCTTTTACATTCCTGTCTTTTACACTTCATGTTTTACTTTGAAAATCTTTTACATTCACAAGTCATTTGAACATTCCTGCACTTACATACTTTCTGCAATTCGAAGTCTTTATGCCTTATATGTTCAAATCATCTTTATATTGCTTTGCTTGATTACGTTATTAATTTATTGAATATCATAATCGAAATACACTTGAGACATATATAAAACATCTAAAAATAAGCCTTGAACGTTAACCAGCAGTTTAAGTTTATGCAAACGACCAATAACCCCATAGGATCAATCTAGTCGATCCTGCAAGTTACCAAAGGGATTAAACAACAATCATAACGCTTGTTTGATAGTTTGGAGGACTAGCGGTTGTTTCACCAGAAATCACTGTGGACACAACCCTTAAGAAATTCTTGAGTATGGAGATGTGGATTGTCTTGAGAAATAGGAGGGAAAACTTTGGGGTATAACAGTTTCCCCTATTCAATCTTCTTGTACCTGAAGGGTTAGATTGGTATGCTTGCCTTTTGTGACCTGAAGGTAGAAGATGATTGAACACTCGAGTACACTTGAAAATTTGCACTCGCTGGTGTATGGAATGAGATCGTCAATTGACGATGTACTGGAATGGGTTTATAAATGTCATTTGGAGAAGTTTATGTTAGGGAATGAGTCGTACGTTAGACTCCATACTCGTCTTTGAATGAAGTTACTAGTATGTATTGATTTTTCACCAGATATGTAGCATTCTGCAGGTGGAGAGATATCGATGTGTAGTCGAAGATGGGCTTAAAGATGTCATCTGGAGTAGTTGATGGTAAGAGAGAATCAGAATAAACCTTCGTCTTGGCTTTATCTGAAATCATTATTCGTCAGGATGTAGATATAGGCAATTACATTGTAATCACTATAAATAAGAAGTTTCAATGTAGATTTTCGTGTGTTCACGTGTACTAAAATCACTTGTCAAAACACTGTAATTCCGAGCGTAAGGAAGCAAATAGTGAAGAAGTGTTTGATGTACGTGAATCACCATTTATATTTCAATTAAAATCCTTTACTTTTCAATTGTTTTTTTCGAATACTTTACTTGCTTTCTGTTTACTTTTGAGCAATCCCTTTACGTTATTTTCTGCTTCGCGTAAACAACTCAATACTTTATGTCTGTCACGAGTTACCAGTCAGTTAGTTTATTGATTCCTATTTCGTACGAACACCTTCTGTCGGTCACGAGTCACCAATCAGTTGGTCGGATCATAGTGTGGAAAGCTTTTATACTTGTTCCCTTATTCATAAAAAACGGTTTCTATTAGTAAGGATTTCGACAGAGCAAGTGTATCTTCAAAGTCTTAGCACGTGTCTTAAGATCAATTGGTCGATCTTGCGAGTAATCCTTAGTTTTTAGGGCTTTGGGAGGATCAGCGGTTGTTTACCATTTTCCACAGTAAACAAACACATTATGGAAGAAAATTGTTTTGTCAATAGAACTGAAGTCTTACTTTATAGACATTATGTATCTAAAGGAACTAGTGGAAGTGATGTAGAATTTGAATAAATTCAAGCACCAAAAAATACATATATTTAGGAGAATAGAATATGAACCAATTTAACAAGGGAGTTGTTGTTGGACCATTGGTTCATGTAGCACAAGATCTAGAGAAGATCATAATTGATCTTGAATCTAAAAGAAGTATAAGTTATTTAAATACAATTATGGATTAGAGCAAACTTCTTGGAGTTGAATCCTTTAATTAATGAAGTTTTATGTAAACTTGGATTAATAAATGTCACATTTAAATCTTGTGCATATAATAATGTTAGTGGAAGTATTTGCATTAATCTAGTATAGTATGTAGGCGACATATTGATCATCAAAACAAATTATCTACAACACCAATGTAGGACATGGTTAAAGAAATGGTTTTGGTGAAATTCTTAGGTGGTGTTTCCTAAATGGTTAGGAATAATAATCTATTAGGGATAGATGGTTGATGAATCTCAATCTTAGCACAAGTACATATTCCAACAAAGTGTTGAGATACCTAATATGCATAAATCTCGCATCAAGATTATTGCATGTGAAGCATGATGTTTTGTCTAATGGACAAGGTCTTATCCCATTAGATGAGAAAAAAGACACCATGATATGTACTGCACTAGATGCAGTATATGTTATGAGCATAAACAATAAGTACCAAAATTGTTGAAGTGTTCATCACTAGATAACTATCAAGAAGTTCTATGAATATCTTAAAAGTACCTGATGTTCCTTTTCTTGAGAGTAGATGAGAATAATTATTTTAAAGGAGTTACAATGATGTTATTCCAAAATTTATGCGTATATATTAAAAATAGACTAAATAGGTTGGCCTATATATGCATATATATTAGAAAAATACTAAATAGGATGACCTATATATGCATATATATTAGAACAGAGGCTAGATAGGCCAGTTTATATATACATATATAGGTCAACTTATAAGGCTTCTTAAGTAATATGGTTAATGAAAATTTTAATGAGAAATAAACTTTTAAATAGGTTTTCAGGTCAAACCAGACTTTTAAAAAGCCCAGACCATGTCTAAAAAACGAGTTTATAGTTGGTCACAGATCAGACTCAGGCCTTTTAAATTTATCATAGGCCGGGTTCAGACCTTCTAAAACCTAGCTTATTTCCACATCTATTTACAGGTGACTAATATGAAATGGCCTTTATGTTTAATTTTATTATTAATATAATTATACTTAATTAATTTATAATATCATTACTAATTTGAATATTTATCAAGATTATTTCACTCAAAATCTTTCACTTTTATTTTAAATATCTTAATTAATATATTTAATTAGTAATTAATTTTATTTTTCAATTGAGAAAAAGTAATTAATTTTGACTTTTCATTTTAAATTTATGAATACATAAAATTTTACCATTATAGAAAATAAAGGACACATGCAACTCATGTTCTAAAAATCAAACTAAATCGGACGCTCGAATCGGTTGAATCAGAAATTAGGGGTTATAAATTAGGGGTTATCCAATTTAGTCATGTGGTTCAACCAATAAATCAATGACCTAATATCCTCATCAGTTTAATAACCAGTTTGATTCTTTAAACATTACATACAACTATTTTATCTATATATATATATATATATATATATATATATATATATATATATATATATATATATATATATATATATATATATATATATATATATATATTAGTATCATCACCTGGTTACCAACTAAGGTATATATTTAATTTTCAAAGCTAATTGTTATGACAATTAGTGGCTAAATTTTTTGTTGTGGAAGGTTAGGTAACTTAGAAGAAACTAAGTATGTAGATTCTTCTCTTAATATTAATATATATTTATTAGGGCAACAAGTAAAAAGAGTTTTTATAAAAAAAAACTAAAGATGTTTTTTAGTGTTTTCTAATAATCATCATTTTTTCCAGAGAAGGAAGTGTAAAGATGTATTTAAAAAGAAAAAGTTTTGCTAAAAAATATTGGACATCTTTGATTTAGGAGAGATCCTTCTATCCCTTAGGGTTGATAGTTAAACAACGTTGTTGTTTGCAAAGATGACTTTTTAATTGTTGCCTAGATATATTTGTATTAAAATTAAGAGTTTAATTTACTTACTTAGTTTTATCTAAAATAGCTAATCAGCCACAACATCCTTAGCCTGCTATATTTATGGATTCTGATGATGATAATCATCAAAATAATTTGATTAAACATGAAGAACTTATGGAATATCCAAAAAAATTGGATAAACTTAATAAATGGACAATTCCATCAGTACCTTCAAACCAAATTTATAAATTTGGTAAAATAGATTTATTATCTCGTTTCGCAGTAAAAAGCTTAGAACAAACTATTCAAATTTCTGAAAGTACTCAAACAATCAAACTTTTAACAAAAAAGGATTTACTTCCTTTTAAAAATTATAATTATATTCATGTTGGTTTAATACAAATTGTTGTTAAACCTTTGACTTTGCTAGGATTAAATGCTAGCATCCTGGGATATATTAGGGATGGTAGATGTAAGGGTTTTAAACAATCTTTAGCTGCTTTAATTGAGACAAGTCTGTGTCATGGACCAGTTTACTTTGATGTCTCTCCCAATATAAGCTTATCTATGTCTGATAAAAATTTATTAGACGCTCTTCAATTAACCATTCATACCAATGGTTACAATTTTAAATGTAGTGAAATCATGGCTATATGTTACGTGGTTTATTACAAAGTTCTTACCACTTTAAACCCTAAAGCTAGACATATATCATTTCTTGGAACCACTACTTTAGTGCAAACTAATTTGTTAACTTCTAATGTTGCAACTAATAGGTTGCTAAAATGGGATGAAATTAATTTTCCAGAAACCTGGAATCTTCCTCGGGCCTTAGAACCTGAACCTGTCCTTAATAAAGATGTTGATCAAATAATCCAGTCTAATGAAGGAGACTTGGAGATAAACTTTAGTTCTAAAAGAATGATTAGAATACCCAGATCTATGTTTGAAAGACATTCTGTGAATTCTATAAATGAGTTTTATTCTGCTCCTAGCCAATTATCTAGACCTTTCAACTTCTCAATTAAGAGAAGAAATAGAAGTAGTCGAGAACATAATACTTAGTGAAAACAAAATTCCACATGGAATATATCAAAAACCAAAAGTAGAATCACCTACTCCCTCAGATATGGACTTCCCATTATAATGTTAGATTATTCTCCAGGAAGTAACTTAAGAAACCTCGTCAATGATGAGTTTCATCATGAAAGATACACTCAATTTAGAAAATGGTTTTTTAAAACTTTTTCTACTCCAGTATTAGAAAATTTTAAAGATGAGTACTGTGATACGGTGAACTGACTTTGTAGGATTTTTGTATCCAAATGTGCGGATAGCAAGAGTCGCCACCGACTTTTATTTTTATCCAATTAAGGGAAGGTAAAAGTAACAGAAAAAGACCTTCGTTAGATTCTGAGTTCGGGAGAATGGTTATGAAAAGGGAAGGTATTAGCACCCCTTTCCATCCGCAGTTTATTCTACGGGCTCTTAGTTGCTCTTAGATAACTTTTTAAAATTGCTTTCTGTGTGTTTGAAAAAAAATGTTTTGAAAAGGCATTTCGCTTTGACTTTGTAATGATTCATGTAGGAATGTATACAAAGTGTTCGGAAATGTTTCGTTTTGAAAAGAGAATTTGAACTTTGAAAAAGTGGGTGGTGTGAAAAGCATTTGATAGAGCAAGCAACTAAAAGACTTATTTACCCACTCAGAATTGGTCGTTTTATTGTACTTCTACATTCCTTTAGAATAGCGCTAGCCATACCATTAGTTAGTAGGTAGCTCCATTCGTTGGATGTAAGCGGGACATTCGAAGGGACATCGGATGGTCATAGAAGGCAACTTGTAGGAAGTATCCTAGCACATTCGAAGGGACTATCATCATTTTTTCGTAGGCGACAATCGAGGGTCAAGATCATGTATTCGGAGGCGACATCGTGGGTCTTATGATCTTTGTATCGAAGGGACTATGATGATTTGTTCGGAAGGCAACGGTGCTAGAATACCTCTACGTTCGAGGGACATGACCATTTGAATTCGTAAAGGCAACGAGAGAGAATTACCCTAAGGGGTGCGTGTGTGAGAGAAGTGTATTGAATTCAGATATTTTATCTAGAAGATTAGTGTGAGCTATGTACAATTATTATCTTGCCATACACGCCTAATTACTAGCAATTGATAAGGGTGCGGAAAGTAAAATGCGGAATGTAAAGGTGCGGAAAATAAACCTACGCTATTACATGGCTTTGGGGCAGATACATAATTTAACTTGCGGAAAATAAAACCCTAAATTAAACTATTACATCCCATGAACAGTTACATTATTGGAAAATAAAATGATAAAAGAAAAACGTCCGAATCGGAGCAACCTGTGAAAGAATAAGAAAATTGGGAAATATGATGAAATTGAAGTAAGATGAAATGTTAGAAAAATGCAATTTTTAATATGAGAAAATTAATATATGCTGGAAATATGATAAATATATTAAAATAATTTTTTGGGATTTTTTTGGAAAAGATTTAATAATAAAAATGCAATTTATAATGATTTAAATGCTAAAATAAAAACAAAATAAATATGCATGCAAAAATTATATTTTATAATTTATTAAATTAAATAAAGATTTTTGTGAAAATAATGCAAAAAGAAAAAATGTTTTTGGTAATTTTTTAATGCAGAATAAAAATATAGAAAAGAAATTAAAATAAAGCAAAATATTGAAAAATATGAAAAATATGAAAATAGAGTTTTGAAAAGTGAAAAAAGGATTGTACGAACCAGAATCGAATCGAGACATCCTTTCAAACCTTGAAAACACATGCTTGACCAATGGTGGCGTCTTGCATTTGGAATCGGATCGATTTAAAATAACACGCGCCTTCCTCGTCGCGCCATCCGATGTCTTCAACCTTTTGAATTTTCAAAATCCGGCCTTTCTTCGACGCTAGGTCCCGCTAATATCAAAAATGCAGCACACATAATATAAATACATTCTAAAGTCATGGTTCGATTGGAAACATCATTCCGAATGCAATGGTACTGGTCTTGAGGTCCAATTTTTTCTATTTCGTGAAACCCTAAAACGGCACAGGAAACCCTAGTTATGGCAAGTATCGATCCCGGCCATGGAAACTCAATCAAACTATGCAGAAAGCTTGCAAACTTCCATCTAAACACAAAACAAACCACAAAACATGTTAAAAATGCATGAGAATTAAAATACGATTTTGAATTTTTCTTGGACAAACCGAATTCGAATTCTGTGATTCTGAATGGTTTTGAGCAATGTGAGGGTCTGGATCGATTCAGGAGATGTCAAGCAATGTGTTGGACACCTCAAAAACGATTGAAAACGGCTGGAAGTAGGGTTTGTACTTGCTTGTGCACCACGGTTTTTTGAGCTTTGGAATAGGGTTTGTAGAGCAATTTTTTCCGTTCTTTCTTGATAGGTATGCATCATGTATTTATACTGGATGGATTTGGAATGGTTTTTGGAAAGAATTGATCAACATTCAATGGAAATCAAATTTTGATATTCTCATGAAATCAAATTTTCAAATTTGTCCAATTTCAATCCAATCTTGCCAAATTTGATCCAATTTTGAAATTGCTGGCATTTGTGAGTTAATTGGACCTTAAGGAAAGAATAAAATCAATCTTTGTCATTAATTTCAATTTTATAATTTATTTTAAGATTTAATTTGCATTTAAATGAATAAATTACAAATTAAATAGAAAAATAAATCAAAAATTCGTGGCTTTGGGCTTGGACACTCCTAATTGCTTGAGGAACAAGTTAGGATGAAGAAAAGTAGGCCCATTTGCAAAAGATTTGATTTTTGAAGTATCTCTTTGTGCATTCTTCCAAAATTGCCCAACTTGTGCATGGTGTAACTTGCTCAATTTTCCACATTTTTAGTGTTCTTGGACTTTTGAAAGCTCTAAGAGTCCTCTAAACAATGTCTTTGGTCTCATCTCAATTGGAGTTACCATGCTCAATATATCTTCAAAAAAAAGTTGACTTTTGTTGACTTTGAAAATGACCATGTTTTGAGCTATACCTCTCAAATGAAGCATTTTTGGACATTCTTGTGAGACATGAAGTTGTAGAGAATTGAATTTCCTTCAAAACAAGAGGTGGTGGAAAAATTTCGAGAAAGTATGAGAAAGTTATGATCAACAAAGTTCGTTGACTTTTCACCTAGAAACCCTAATTTAGAAAGTTTGACTTTTGAGCAAATCTTGAGTTTTCTTGATGAATCATGATCAATCCTTGATCAAATGATGAATGTAACTTCAAAATGAGGATGTTGACCAAAAATTATGAAGTTTGGTATGTTGACCACGTTGACTTTTGTCCAATACCGATTTTCAACCATCCGAGCAATTCTCGAGGAAACTTGACTTGTGAGGCTTGAAACTTGACATGGAGAATCTTTGAAGCATATGAGGAAGCATGAAGACCATTGGAAATGTTGGAAATCCATCTTGACTTGGGAGATATCAAACCCTAGTTTGGGTTGATTGTCTAGGAGAGAGTTTGTCTGATCAACTCTTGAGGAATCCTTGAGTATGGGTGTATGAAATCTCTTGAGTAGATGGAGGGCAAATTTTGGGGTATGACAGCTGCCCCTGTTCAATCTTCTTGTACTGGAAGGGTTAGATTGACATGTTTGTCTTTCGTGACCTGGAGGTAGAAGATGATTGAACACCGAGTACACAAAATTTGCACTCCGTTGGTGGATGATGCGGAATGGGCTTCGATGCCATTTGAGATGCCGGATACTTCATCGGGGAAGTCGTCACGCTAGACTCGAGGTTGTTGATAGGAGAATTGACGGAGATGGGCTTACGATGCCATCTAGAAAGGTCGATGCTGGGGGGTGAGTCGTATGTTAGACTCTGTAGATGTTCCTGAAATGGAGAAGAGATGGGCTTAAGATGCCATCTGAAGGGAGTCGTACGTTAGACTTCGTGTTCACTTTGAATGAGGTTATTGGTTTGTATTGATTTTAACCATATATGCAGCATTCTGAAAGTGAAGAAATGTTGACAAGTAGTCGGAGATGGGCTTAAGATGCCATCCAAAGCAACTGAGTCGTACGCTAGACTCTGCAGTTGCTGTCAGAATAAATCTTCGTGTCGATTACTCTGAGGGAGATTGTAGTTGGCGAAAATGTGGATAGTTTCCCTGTTGTGCATCGGGTGTTGATCCACTGCCTGTTATCGGAGGATAACCAGAGGTGATCTTTCGGATAGTTTTCCCGTCGGTTTGGGGCTTAATCTCGACCCGTGAGGCGGTCTTTCAGATAGTTTTCCCGTCGGCTCGGGGCTTAATCCTGGACCTGTTTGCGTCGGAAGTGACTGTTACCTGTTTTGGAGAAAACAAGAGAAACTTCGATAGAATATTTGTTAGTTTTATGCAAAGTATGATGCATGACAATGTGTATGAATGACGTATGCATGAATTATGACTCTATGAGTAATGTATGAATGATAGATGTTGTGATATTTCAAAACATATCCGTCTTGAAGAAGATGCGGATATTCTGTTTGAAGATCTCTGACTTCTGCCTGGGGAATTGAGTAGGTGAGAACCCCGCTTTTTTGAAAGAGAAGAAAGATATCCTGGATTCTTCCGATGCACTATCTGACCAAGTCTCGGGCCTAGATACTATTGAGGAAGGTAGAGGTTTGAGAAGCTCGTTGTTGGAGATCTCATATATAGACCCCGCTGAGGAGAATCTGGAAGGCGATCCGTTGGGGACCTTGTATGCAGACCCTGTTGAGGAAATTTAGGAGGCGCTCTACTGGGGATTCCGAGTGTCGATCTTGCTGGAGAGCATTTGATGGTTGTTGAGAGACCGGGCTAGAAGAGTCTGGAGTCCGTTGTAATCTCTGGCTGGGGAATAGAAGGTGTATGTTTCCTCCGATGCACTATCTGACCAAGTTTCGAGTCTGGATACCGCTGCTGGGAGAAGGGGAGGATTGAGAAATATCCGCTGGGGATGAAGTGTTACTGCTTGGAGACTGATGTAACGTTGCTTGGTTGAGTGAAATTTTTACTCGTGGATTCCCTTATGCTCCGCTGGGGAAGGTGTGTTGTGAGTGACACCTTTATGCTCTGCGGGGAACTATTCGTTGACTTTCGTCGTCATCCCAATTCCTGGAACCTGTAGTAAGTACTTTTGCATATTCACTTTTCGTATGTTTGCAGAGAGATTTTTACTGTCAAATGCGTATAGTCATTCAAAGCAAACGTTGGACTTATTGCAAATGACAACAACAGAAATTGTAAAGAAAAAGAAGCTGTATTTATTTGACAGGTGGCGTATGGCCAAGTAGTTTGTACACAAGAAAGGTAAAAAGCTATGCGAAAACAATCTCGTTAAGTTCCAACTATGCTAGTACTCATATATTTCGACTATCTCATCTCCTTGCGGTCAGTAGAAAGTGAGTAGACTGATCTTCGCCATTCGAATCTTGAATGCTGATAGTAGTCTGGAAGCATGTGATCTGGAAGAGACATAGTCGTACGCTTAAATCCCTAACTTTTGCCTAGACCGCCCTTCGGTTTTCTCTACGGATACCTTTTCCCAAGCCGCCTTTTCGGTTTTCGACTTGCGTGTACATGTTTTGTATATATCCTTAATTTTGCCCGAACCTTTTGGTTCGCCAGATGCCCTCATTTTGCCTAGGCCACCGACCTAGCGGGTCTCTTTTATGCGTAGTTTTTTGACTATGTCCGCTCACGGTGTGGGAAGTCTTCACCATCCATGGTGCTAAGTATCATAGCTCCGCGGAAAATCATCTTGACTACAAATGGTCCCTCATAGGTGGGAGTCTATTTGCCCTGGGATCACCTTGTGGAAGAATGATGCGCTTGACTACTAGATCACCGACTTGGTAGACTCGGTGCTTGACCTTCTTGTTAAATGCTCGATCATTCGTTTCGATAAATCATCCATGGCGGATGGATGCGAGTCATTTCTCATCAATCAAGTTAATCGGTCAAGCCGAGTTCGACCCAATCGCTTCGCCTAACTCGCCTCCGGAGGACTCGTTGAGGGTATCCGAACCTCGATGGGTAAGACGGCTTCCATACCGTAGACAAAGAGAAAGGGGTTTCCGTGGATGTTCGTGAGCGATAACCATGAAGAGCAAATGGTAACATCTCATGCCAATCTTTGTAAGTCACTGTCATCTTTTGTATAATCTTCTTAATGTTCTTGTTGGCGGCTTCCACTGCGCCATTCATCTTAGGCCGATAAGGAGAAGAGTTGTGATGCTTGATCTTGAACTGCGTGCAGAGTTCGGTGATCATCTTGTTGTTGAGATTAGAGCCGTTATCCGTGATAATCCTTTCGGGAGTGCCATACCGACAGATAAGATTATGTTTGATGAATCGAGCCACAACATTCTTGGTAACAGATGCATACGAGGCTGCTTCTACCCACTTGGTGAAATAGTCAATTGCCACAAGGATGAAACGATGTCCATTGGAAGCTGTGGGCTTAATCTCTCCAATCATGTCAATGCCCCACATTGCAAAAGGCCAAGGAGAAGTTAGAACGTTCGAAGGTACGTGTACTTTATCGGCATAACGGCACTTGTGACAAGATCGAACATAGCGGTGACAATCGCTTCCATGGTGGACCAATAGTAACGTTCTCAAAATCTTCTTAGCCATGGTGTGTCCACGGAGTGGGTACCAAATTCGCCGTAACTCTTCCATGATACTTTTCTTGTTTTCGTCTACAATGAGTAAGCATGTCGAGTTGGCTTGTATAAGATGTCGTTCTTTGAGGAAGAATTTAGATGCAAATCTTCTCATGAACTTCTTATCATTAATGATGCCCTCGGATATTCCCGAGTCTCAAGATACTTCTTTACGCCATAGTACCAAGGTTTCTCTTCGTATCAAGCTCATAACAATGGTTCATCGAACCTCTCAATGATGATCCGGGAGCCTCGTTGTCCCATCTAACCTTGAACATAGATGACATAGTAGCCAATCGCCTAACCGATTCTCTTCTCGGAATATGATTGAAAGTGATCTCTTCAAAGTAGGGAATCAAACTCGAACATGCTCTCGATACGGAATGAGATTCGGATGTTTGTATCCCATTCGCCTTAATCGTGATCACTAAAGTCGAGTCTCCATACACTTGTAAGAACTTGATTCTTAAGTCAATAGCGACTTTGATACCCATGATGCACGCTTAGATTCGCCATGTTATTGGTGCAATGAAACATAATCGGTGAAAGGCGATGTCCGTAGGGATGTAATGATGGCGCCAATGCCATTGCCAAGTGCGTTTGAAGCTCCATCAAAGACCATAGTCCATCGGGATCCTTGTTCGTGTCCTTCGTGCGGGCCTGGTTCTTCAATCGCTGACTAGTAAAACATCCTCGTCTGAAATTAACGCATAGACCGATAGTCATCTACGGCTTGATGAGCCAAATGATCGGCTACTACACTTCCTTTGATTGCTTTCGAGAAGTGTTGGATGTCATATTCGGTCAAGATCATTTGCCATCTTGCTATTCTTCAGAGAGCTGGTTTCTCAAAGATGTATTTTATCGGATCCATCTTGAAATCAACAAGGTAGTGTGAGTCAACATATCTCTTAGTCGGCGTCAAGCCAAAGCGTTGCAAGTTTTCTCAAGTTGAGTATCTTGTTTCACGGTAAACTTTTGCTAAGGTAGTATATTGCATGCTCTTTTCGACTGCACTCGCCATGTTGCCCCAACACACACCCCATTGAATTCTCTAGCTGTAGGTACATGATAAGAGGTCTTCCTTGTGGCATCGGGATAGGAGGATTAGTAGGTACTCCTTGATTTTGTCAAAAGCGTTCGCAATCGTCATTCCATTCCACTACTTGATCTTTCTTTAGTAACTTGAAGATTGGCTCACAAGTAGCAGTTAAGTGTGCAATGAATCTGGCAATGTAATTCAATCGGCCCAAGAAACCTCTGACCTCCTTCTCTGTGTGGGGAGCTGGCATCTCTTGAATAGCTTTAACCTTCGCAGGGTCAACCTCAATACCTCTTCCACTGACTACAAACCCTAGGAGTTTTCGAGATCTGACTCCAAAGGTGCACTTGTTGGGATTCAGTCTTAGTCTGTACTTCTTCAATCTGTCAAATAGTTTCTGCAAATGATCAAGGTGTTCTTCTTCAGTTTGCGATCGAGCTATCATATCGTCGATGTAGACCTCTATCTCGTGATGAATCATGTCATGAAATAATGTAACCATAGCACGCTGGTAAGTGGCGCCCGTTCTTTCAAACGGCATAACCTTATGAAAGTGCCCCACCGTAAAGTAGTCTTCTCCATGTCTTGGAGCCATTTTGATCGATTGTAAGGAGAAACCATCCATGAAGGAGAAAACCTTATCTTGCGGTATTGTCAACTAGAACATCAATATGAGGAAGTGGGAAATCGTCTTCGGACTCGCTTTGTTCGGATCTCCACACATTCGTACCTTACCATCCTTCTTAGGCACGGTACCACATTAGCAACCCAGGGATAGGAGGTGACAGCTAAGAAACCGCATTGAAGCGCTTCATAACGGCTTTGATTTTCTCGACATCTCGGGACGCATGCGAACCTTCTTTTTTCGAGAAAACCCTCTTTTGTTGGCAATCGGTACCACAATATCAATGTCTAAACCGCATGTCTTCGTATGACCAAGCAAAAACTTCAATGTAGTCTCGTAGCATCTGTACCAACCTTTCTTTAACACCGTTCTCAAGACCCGCTCCTATCTTGATCTCTTTTCATCTTCGTCGGTCCAAATTCATAACCTCAACTGTCTCTTCGTGTGGTCAGATAACTCGCTCTTCTTCTGTGATCGGCAAGTTCTCCGGCACTTCACAATCTTCCTCACTTTCGTCTTGGCTTGGTAGATCGGATTATCGAAGTCATATTTAGCACTATACGTGATTGAGTGATTCTGCGATGTATCACGTGGGTGTGTGTAAGAAACACATAGCTTTTGAAGGGTGATAAAGTAAAGAAAGAAGACAAACAATTGAATGCAAAAGTCCAACGAATTTATTGAATGAAAATACAAACGACGGATAATAACCTCATAACGAGCCATGACGCCGGGCAAGGCACGCTTTCAAAGTTTATTGTTCAAACATAAAGAAATACGAAAAGCAAAGTAAAAAAAAGCAATTACTCCGGCTAAAGGAGATTGGTATGACGTCTTGCCTTCCAATTCTTGAGCCCATGATCTGAGTTGGGAAGATCCACTTGCGATGTCGAAGCCGTTGTCGTCGTCTTCTATAGCATGGATTCCACTCGATGCGGAAAGGAAGTTGGCCGCACGTTCGGCGTATCATCTTCGACCCTTGATGGTGAAGCCTAAACGATCTTGTCGATTTGAAAGGAAGATCGTGGAGCTGTCCCCAAATAGCACTACCTCCTTGTTCAACAGAGCATCTTTCAATGAGGCCATCCTAGGCGGAACTTGCGTGACTTCGGGGCTGGGGAGTCACAGCATGACTGGTATCGTTTCAAAAGCTTGACAGGAGTCTCAAGAATTCACCCTCCATCTCAAGGTATCGGAATGATCAAGATGATGACCATATATTCCTCTTCACCACATATGTAACAACCTTCCCTTTCACCGGTATTTCGGTTTCGATGTAAGGTAGAGGTATGACCGCCCATGTATCCAAGGGCGTCCGAGTAGGCAAGAGTAAGTCGGACGGATGTCCATGACAAAGAAAGCGGAGTCAAAAGTCGGGAACCGACTTTATGAGAGTGAGCTCTCCAAGCAGCTTAGAACCATCAAAAGCTCTCACAATAATGTCACTGGTCTCGGGACCAACCCTTCGACATCAAGTCGATCAAAAGCGATCTTCGGAAGGATATTCGAGCGAAACAGTGTCAACCAAAACATGAGGGGTAATGCATTCAAGATATGCAAGGCTTTGTTGTGTTTCTTTCAGAGTCAAATCGACATCGAGAAGCCTAGGTTGTTGTTGGCAGCCAGCAATACAAACTTCAAACTGGTCGGTGGTAGTGTCTTGCGGCACATGAGCATTCTTGAAACTTCACCAAGGCATTAGCATGAGCCTCGGAGCATAAGCAGAGCAAGCATGGAGATCTTGGGAGTCATCCTAACTGCTCCACAACATTGTAATCACTCTTCTTGATGATCTTAATTTCCTCCATTTCTTGTTTGGAGGTGTCTTGAGAACTTCCTTTGGTACTACGGTTGCGGGGATGAGCCACCGATTCTTTCCCTCTAGGGATATTGATTGAGTAGCGGAATGCGAGTGAGTCGCAGATGTCTTTGGAGGAGAGATCTCTGAGAGAATACTCTTCCGTTCGGTCACCCATGGATCCGGTGATGTTGTCGATGTCGAATAGAAGCTCCAATGGTAAGATCTTCAATTGTCGAGGATCTTGCTTGACGCCATGATAGTAAACATCACCCATAGTTCCAAGGGATAGCTTTGTCGAGGAATATGGGCGGTCTTGGAGAAGTAATAAGAGGTGCCACTCTAGGCACGGATCAACAGAGGAAATCCTTATAGTGTTAACATCAAGATAGTCTTCTGAAATCGTCACCCCATCCGTCGCCTTAACATCTTCAATAGGAATCTTGTAGCTCTCAGGAACAGTGTACTTCACCATGTAATCATACTTTCCACTTGGCTGCCCCAAGGTATCCCACAGATGGTACAGTTTCGTTCGCATTGTCGATCTTCAACTTGGACATTTCTTCACACGCATGTGGTTTCGTAAATAGTATCTCACGGTTATCCATCATGCATCGAACACGTCTTCTCAACCAAGCACAACCATCGTGCGGATGGGCACCAACGACAATCCTCCGGGCATCTGGATTGACACCGCTTGCAACAAATTCTTCTTAACGGTCATCGAGGAATGGTCAAGTCATCTATGTTGAAGACATAAGTATCATCCCAACAACATTGGAACTCTTGTCATGGTTAGGCATAGGAGCGTTGATCACATTCGAGTCTCAACAGAGGATCAAACTCAATGCTTAGCTTCAATCATATCTTGAATCTTGTTCTTGAGCCCAACAATTGTCGATGTCGTGGGCTATTGGAATGGTAAGCACACTTAGCATTTGGATTGTACTTGGAGAGGAAGTGTTGACATTCGAGGAGGATCCCTCAAGGTAATCACTCGCTTTCAACATGTGTTGCAAGGCTTGCGACAAAGGCATGTTGATCTTAGAACTGTCTTCGTGGCGGCTCTGTGCGTTGTCTCACCGAGGTTGTCTTGATGTAGGATTGGAGATCACAACCCCCCAGATTGAGCACGGTCGGTCTTGGCTCGGCTTTTCGACCATACACGATTAGCTTCTTTCTTACCACCAAAAGATCTCTTCGCAGATTCAAGATGTCTCTACATGAATCTTCCCTCTTGATACCGACTTCATCGCGCTTTGTCAATATCATTCGGTGAATCCGGATGAAGAATTTCCAATCGGATGATTGAAGAATGGGCTGTCGGTGTTCCCATGAACATATCAACCAACTCCCTATTAGACAAGGGTGGTGGACTCACTGCTAAATCTCTCCACTTTTGAGCATACTCCTTGAACTTCGTCGCGACCCATAGACATGCTTTGTAGTTGCATGCGGTGGGTGTCAATTCAGATTGTACTCATATCATCAGAAAGCATCACCAAATCACTCCAAGTACGGATACGGTCATTCTCTAGCGATAATACCATTCCAACCGAGTTAGGACAAACTCTCTTGAAAATAGTGCATCCACTTTACATCATCGGTGTGGGGATTGATCTTCTGGACATAGGACTTCAGATGAAGCTTAGGACAAGACATGCCATCATACTTAGCAAAAGTGGGAATTTTGAACTTGGGAGGAATTACAATACCAGGAACAAGACTCAGATCATCAAAATTCACCGGACATCTTCGTTTTCCACGGCATTGAGACGGTCTTCAAGTTGCTTGTACTTGTCATCTTCATCAGTGTTGGCTATAATCGAATGATCCTCTCCTCCTTTCTTTGGCTCACGTGATCACCTTCATCACCCTTGGTACTCCCTCGGTATGGACACTTCCTTGAGAGCTCGATCCGTGACCACTTTTGGACCCCTTTGAAACGTCACCCATGTTGAGGAGACCAACAACCCTCTTCTTCTTGTTGATGAGCTTCTTCGATCTTCTTGGCCTTGGACCAAGTGGTGAACATCTCTCGAGCATTCGAGCTTGGAGATCTTTGACAGTCTGTTCAAGAGCCATTTCTGCTAAAATAAATAGCGAGCAAATGAGAAAACCAATCTCCAATGTACCTGTGATGCAATGTTATGCTATGTTATGCAATGTTTATGCGAATGCAATGCAATGTTTTCAAGGACCTAAGAGATTTAAATTTGTTAAACAAGCAATGAACAAACATTTATTAGTACTTCTCATTATTCTTTTTTCTTTTTAAGTACAAGAGATAGTTCAAAACAAATAAAAGAAAACATAAACATCCTAAAGCTCTAAGTCTCCCATGGGCGCTTCCTCTTGGTGCCGATGTAAGCGTTGATGTTTCGCTCCTCGTGAAGTAGCTTGGTCAACTCTAGAACTTTCTTCTCGCTTGCATAGCATTGAGCTTCAAAGGTATCCCTTTCTTCTTTAAGCTGAATCCAGGATCTCTTCAAGTCTTCAAAATCAGTAGGCATGTCGGGATGGAGAACGATAGGTACGTCACCCATAGCAAGTTCCATAATTCTGGCAAAGCGGGCGTGAATGGCATCATGAGGTTTTGAGCTCGAGCTCGCACCCATTTGAGGTAAGGTTCCCAAGGAATGGAGTTCGGGTGCCCCAAAGTCTTGGTATCAGTCTTCTTTACCATGCCCCAAGCATGTATGAACCTTCGTCGGTAATTATGGAGATCGTGATTGTAGTCGAACACAACATCTTGGAGAAGCATATCATGTGGACCATCTCTTCGAGCAAAACCAAACTGACGTAGAGCTAGAGAAGGGTTGTAAGTAATACCTCCCCTTATACCAAGTAGCGGTACATTAGGGAATTCTCCACGCTCGATGAAGGTGAAGTCCTTTTGGGAGAAAAGATTCCAACGGATATCTGAATGAGAGAGTGACATCAATCTTTGAGACCATCTCAACCTTTGTTCATTCTTCAAAACTGATGGAGGAAGGTGCGAAATAAACCACCTTGAAAGTAACGGTATACAACACATGAGAGTTCCTTGTTTCTTAGTGGTACGAGTGTGGAGAGAATGTAGGATATCTCCAAGTAAGGTAGGCACAGGATTGCGGGTAAGAAATAATTTGATGGCATTGATGTCTATGAATTGATCCGAGTTAGGAAATAGAACCAAACCATAAATTAGCAAGGCCACAATGTTTTCAAATGCATGGAAACTCATAACTTTGAGGAATTCTCGGGCTTTCTTTATTAAGAACTTGGAAAGTAAACCCTTAACTCCACTTCTAGTTTCCCAATTGGCTTCAATATCTGAACGCTTAAGGTGTAAGGCTGATGCAATGTCTTCGTACTTAGGAACCTTTTCCAAACCGGTGAATGGCATTTGGTCAAGAATAGGTATCCCAAGTAGCTTAGAGAACTCTTCCAAGGTAGGAACCAACTGATAATCTGGAAATGTAAAGCAATGGTGTTTCGGATCAAAGAGGAATAGGACATGCATCATATCTTCTTCAAAACCGAGATAACCAAATCAAGTAGATAACCATGTCTTTTGATGAACCGAGCATGGTCGGAATTTCAAACCAATTCTTTGAGTTGAGAAGGGATACCCATGAAGTTGATTCGGATAGTCTTTCTAGAAGCCATAATCCTCCTACAAAAGAGCAAAGATAAATCCCTAGGTCCTTGAAATAGTTAGAAATGATATGCAATGCGAATGATGTCATGATGTCATGTTTAGCACAGACAAACAATTCACACAATGAGCCTAGGTTTAAGGCTTGCATGAGGTATAGGTGATTACCCACCAAAAGTTTGAGTTGGTTCATCCGTCCTATAATAGTAACCGGTTCTAGGAATCTCATATCACGATCTTTCTCGTGGCGCTTATTTCAATACGGCCAAGTGGTCGATCGAAAATGTCCCAAAAGTCTAATCTCAATGAGCGTAGCATCGAGTATCAACCAACCTCGGTCTACACCAAAGCCATCTCACTACCTTCTAATGGCCAAGATGGGTCAATTAGGGTTCTAAAAGTTTAGTTAGCGCTGATGACACCACGAAGCCAAATACTATCTTCAACTTGGGAATGAAGAGTATCGGGACAACCAAAGTGTCACGCTAACGTAGCCATCATGTTGACCGCTTAGTTATCGTCTAGCGGTCGCGATGATCTAATGCCACTTACCTAAAAGGAAACCGGATCCGGTGTAGGATCCCCAATATAATACCCAAGCAACCCTTAAAGATAAAGCAAGCAAGTCAAACAAAAGCAATAAATGTTATCTAGAAATCCCTAAGGCAATTCTCTCTTTTGGGTGTTGTCCCAGTAGTCGCCGATTCGTGATACGGTGAACCCGACTTTGTAGGATTTTGTATCCAAATGTGCGGATAGCAAGAGTCGCCACCGACTTTTATTTTTATCCAATTAAGGAAGGTAAAAGTAAGAAAAAGACCTTCGTTAGATTACGAGTTCGGAGAATGGTTATGAAAAGGAAGGTATTAGCACCCTTTCCATCCATGATTTATTCTAGGCTCTTAGTTGCTCTTAGATAACTTTTAAAATTGCTTTTGTGTTTGAAAAAATGTTTTGAAAAGGCATTTCGCTTTGACTTTGTAATGATTCATGTAGGAATGTATACAAAGTGTTCGGAAATGTTTCGTTTTGAAAAGAGAATTTGAACTTTGAAAAAGTGGGTGGTGTGAAAAGCATTTGATAGAGCAAGCAACTAAAAGACTTATTTACCCACTCAGAATTGGTCGTTTTATTGTACTTCTACATTCCTTTAGAATAGCGCTAGCCATACCATTAGTTAGTAGGTAGCTCCATTCGTTGGATGTAAGCGGGACATTCGAAGGGACATCGGATGGTCATAGAAGGCAACTTGTAGGAAGTATCCTAGCACATTCGAAGGGACTATCATCATTTTTCGTAGGCGACAATCGAGGGTCAAGATCATGTATTCGGAGGCGACATCGTGGGTCTTATGATCTTTGTATCGAAGGGACTATGATGATTTGTTCGGAAGGCAACGGTGCTAGAATACCTCTACGTCGAGGACATGACCATTTGAATTCGAAAACAAGAGAGAATTACCTAAGGGTGCGTGTGAGAGAAGTGTATTGAATTCAGATATTTTATCTAGAAGATTAGTGTGAGCTATGTCCAATTATTATCTTGTCATACACGCCTAATTACTAGCAATTGATAAGGGTGCGGAAAGTAAAATGCGGAATGTAAAGGTGCGGAAAATAAACCTACGCTATTACATGGCTTTGGGATACATAATTTAACTTGGAAAATAAAACCCTAAATTAAACTATTACATCCCATGAACAGTTACATTATTGGAAAATAAAATGATAAAAGAAAACGTCAATCGGAGCAACCGTGAAAGAATAAGAAAATCGGGAAATATGATGAAATTGAAGTAAGATGAAATGTTAGAAAAAATGCAATTTTTAATATGAGAAAATTAATATATGCTGGAAATATGATAAATATATTAAAATAATTTTTTTGGGATTTTTTGGAAAAGATTTAATAATAAAAATGCAATTTATAATGATTTAAATGCTAAAATAAAAACAAAATAAATATGCATGCAAAAATTATATTTTATAATTTATTAAATTAAATAAAGATTTTTGTGAAAATAATGCAAAAAGAAAAAATGTTTTTGGTAATTTTTTAATGCAGAATAAAAATATAGAAAAGAAATTAAAATAAAGCAAAATATTGAAAAATATGAAAAAATATGAAAATAGAGTTTTGGAAAAGTGAAAAAAAGGGATTGTCTGAACCAGGAATCGAACTGGAGACATCCCTTTCAAACCTTGAAAAACACATGCTTGACCAACCGAGGCGTCTTTGCTTGGAATCGGATCGATTTAAAATAACACGCGCGTCACGCTTCCTCCTCGCCATCGTCGTCAACCTTTTGAATTTTCAAAATCCATCGGCCTTTCTTCGACGCTAGGTCCAGCTAATATCAAAATGCAGCACATAATATAAATACATTCTAAAGTCATGGTTCGATTGGAAACATCATTCAATGCAATGGTACGGTCTTGAGGTCCAATTTTTCTATTTCGTGAAACCCTAAAACGGCACAGAAACCCTAGTTATGGCAAGTATCGATCCCGACCATGGAAACTCAATCAAACTATAAAGCTTGCAAACTTCCATCTAAACACAAAACAAACCACAAAACATGTTAAAATGCATGAGAATTAAAATACGATTTTGAATTTTCTTGGACAAACCGAATTCAATTCGTGATTCGAATGGTTTTGAGCAATGTGAGTCGGATCGATTCGGAGATGTCAAGCAATGTTGGACACCTCAAAACGATTGAAATGGAAGTAGGGTTTGTACTTGCTTGTGCACCACGGTTTTTGAGCTTTGGAATAGGGTTTGTAGAGCAATTTTTCCGTTCTTTCTTGATAGGTATGCATCATGTATTTATACTGGATGGATTTGGAATGGTTTTTGGAAAGAATTGATCAACATTCAATGGAAATCAAATTTTGATATTCTCATGAAATCAAATTTTCAAATTTGTCCAATTTCAATCCAATCTTGCCAAATTTGATCCAATTTTGAAATTGCTGGCATTTGTGAGTTAATTGGACCTTAAGGAAAGAATAAAATCAATCTTTGCCATTAATTTCAATTTTATAATTTATTTTAAGATTTAATTTGCATTTAAATGAATAAATTACAAATTAAATAGAAAAATAAATCAAAAATTCGTGGCTTTGGGCTTGGACACTCCTAATTGCTTGAGGAACAAGTTAGGATGAAGAAAAAGTAGGCCCATTTGCAAAAGATTTGATTTTTTGAAGTATCTCTCTTTGTGCATTCTTCCAAAATTGCCCAACTTGTGCATGGTGTAACTTGCTCAATTTTCCACATTTTTTAGTGTTCTTGGACTTTTTGGAAAGCTCTAAGAGTCCTCTAAACAATGTCTTTGGTCTCATCTCAATTGGAGTTACCATGCTCAATATATCTTCAAAACAAAAGTTGACTTTTGTTGACTTTGAAAATGACCAGAATGTTTTGAGCTATACCTCTCAAATGAAGCATTTTTGGACATTCTTGTGAGACATGAAGTTGTAGAGAATTGAATTTCCTTCAAAACAAGAGGTGGTGGAAAAATTTCTGAGAAAGTATGAGAAAGTTATGATCAGTCAAAGTTCGGTTGACTTTTCACCTAGAAACCCTAATTTAGAAAGTTTGACTTTTGAGCAAATCTTGAGTTTTCTTGATGAATCATGATCAACCCTTGATCAAATGATGAATGTAACTTCAAAATGAGGATGTTGACCAAAAATTATGAAGTTTGACTGTATGTTGACCACAGTTGACTTTTTGTCCAATACACCCGATTTTCAACCATCTGAGCAATTGTCTGAGGAAACTTGACTTGTGAGGCTTGAAACTTGACATGGAGAATCTTTGAAGCATATGAGGAAGCATGAAGACCATTGGAAATGTTGGAAATCCATCTTGACTTGGGAGATATCAAACCCTAGTTTGGGTTGATTGTCTAGGAGAGAGTTTGTCTGATCAACTCTTGAGGAATCCTTGAGTATGGGTGTATGAAATCTCTTGAGTAGATGGAGGGCAAATTTTGGGGTATGACAAGTACTATACTCAAATGTCGGTGAATCAAGATTTCATTCCCTTTGTCAAATGGTTCATTAGTTACTTTATAAAAAAACAAAAAGAAGAGTTGGTTTTCATAAAACAAGACGAACTCTTAGTCCTACAAAAACCTTGGGAAAATATCAGAGGAGAAAAAATGGAATCTCCTTTTCCCCCAGAGCAAACCATAAGTTTGGGTCCTCATACGGAAGCTACACCATATCTTACCCTTCAACTACAAAGAATTGAACAAAATTAAATTACTCTTAAAGAGCTAAATTCCATAATTAAATCCAATAATTATACTAATGCCTATCTTGTCTGTTTAGGAGAACAATCTATTTCTCTAGAAAAAGAACTCTCATCCATAAAAGATCTTTTAGACAAACAAATAGCTCGTCAAAAGATTATTATTGACCTTATAAATAAGCCTAAATATCAAGAACAAGCTACATCTAATATTTCGGATGTTCCTATAATTCAACCTCCTATACCTATAGAAGGATTTAAAATGGAAACCAACGGTGATGAGTTTGTCCGTATTCTTGAGAAAAAGCTTAAGGATTTACATTTAACAGTTGTGTCTAACCAAGACTCTTCTAATGAAGAAGACATTAATGATTTAGCAAATATGTTTGCTGACCTAGACATCAGTAATCAACATACTAGTGAAATAAACCCAGTTTATAACTCTAAACCTTTAAAAAAATACTATTATAAGCACCCCTCTCCTCAAGATTTACTTTTTGAGGAACCTGAACCTTTCCAAAATTCGTATTCTGGAAAAGCCATTTATGAATGGAACATTGATGGATTAAATGACAAACAAATCCTTGATGCAATACATAGAATGATTATGTATTCTACTGTTTGTAAATAACACAGAAATTAAGAGGCTGGTGGGATCATTATCTCACTGAAAATCAGAAAAAAGATATTCTTAACCATAAGAAAATTGTTAAGTCCGAAGCTCCTGGAATCGGAGTAAGTGGAATTGCTACCACAGGAGAAGAAGATGCGGTCTATACTGTGTCTCTATCCTTCAACATTTTGTTGGAACCAATATTCCTATTGGAGAAAAATTCAAACTCTACTCCAAAATCTAAGATGTCCCTCCCTTACACATTTTAGATGGTACAAGGATACCTTTTGTCCGAGTCTATCAATTAAACAATCCTAATTCTATCCATTGAAATCCAAATTTATTGATGGTTTACCTCATTTCTTTTCGAAAAGGTTAGACATTCTTTGAGAAATAAAATGATGGAATAAATATTAATTATCCCGATCTTACTTATGGTCAAATTATTAGCACTTGCGTTAATGAAGGATTAACCCTGTGTAATGATATTAAGCTTAGAAATCAGCTTAAAAAACAGAAACTTTCTGAAAAACACCAAATGGGTGAATTTTGTGACCAATTCGCTTTCGATCTTGGAAGATCTAATGAAAATAAAAAGAAAAAAGAAAAAATTATTAGGAATAAACCTCACAAAAATAATAAGAATAATTATAAAAATTCTTATAGTAAGTATAAGAAAAAGAGTCACTTTAATAAAAGTAGACCAAAAGAAAAGGCTTTTAATCATAAAGGCAAAAGAAAAGCTAAAATGCTTGATGTATCTTGCCACAAATGTGGTAAAGCTGGTCATTATGCAAACCAATGTTGGACCAAGAAAGCTCTTAATGAAATCGAAGATGAGCAATTACGCTTTCAACTTGAGAAAGTTTGTTTGCTTAAGTCTGACTCAGAAACCAATTCTTCTAATGAAGATATTGATATGATCTATGAATCATCAATAGATTATTCCTCCGATAATTCGCAATAATAATTGTCAATGTAATCAAATAGATTCGAAGTCTATTGTAGACATGAATGGTCTTAATGTTCTTACTACGAACAAGATGAAGCCATAAAAGCTATTGAGTCCATTTCGATAATAATCTTAAGAGAAAAAATGCTTCAAGATAAAGAAAGATAATCAAAATTATCTCAAAAGGTCTCCTTACTAGAAACAGATTATCCTAAAATTGAAGAAATATCTTCTACCAGCAGTCTTTCTACTAATGATAGATTTCTTACTCTTATTGATAGAGTAATTTCTCAAAAATGGTTTGTTAAAGTAACTTTAGTTATTAATAGAACATTTATATTACAAAATGAGGTCGCTCTTATTGATAGTGGCGCAGATCTTAATTGCCTTCAGGAAGGAATTGTTCCTACTAAATATTATACTAAAACCACCCAAACACTTGCTCAGGCTAGTGGTGACAAATTAACGGTTAATTATAAATTACCTAATACATACGTTTGTAATCAAGATATTTGTTTACCTACTCATTTCATTTTAGTTAAAAATATGACGCATAGAGTTATTCTTGGAACTCCCTTTTTAAATAGCATTATGCCTTTAATTAATATTGACACTAAAGGCATTACTACCATGATTAATGGTAAAACGGTCACTTTTGAATTTATTATTGACCCTCATATTAAGATGCTTAATGAAGTTAAAAGTATTCTCTTGAATAAAGAAAAACAATTATGTTTTCTTAAAGAAGAGGTTAGTTTATTAAATATTAATGAACAACTTAATAGAGATGAAATAAAAAGACAAATCAAATTGATTGATCAACAGTTCCAAGATGAGGTATGCAATGATTTACCCAATGCTTTTTGGGATAGAAAGAAACGTGTTATTTCCTTACCTTATCTTGATGACTTTAATGAAAGTCAGATTTCCACTAAGGCCAGACCAGACCAAATGAATCATGAGTATTTAGAATTATGCAAAAAAGAGATAAATTCTCTTTTAGAGAAAGGTTTAATTAGAAAATTTAAATCTCCTTGGAGTTGCACTGCTTTTTATGTTAATAACGTTGCTGAAAGAGAACGTGGTGTTCCTAGACTTGTTATTAATTATAAACCCCTTAATAAGGTGTTAAAATGGATTAGATATCTTATTCCTAATAAAAAGGATTTATTGGATAGATTAAATACTGCTTTAATCTTTTCTAAATTCGATATGAAATCGGATATTGGCAAATTGATTAATGAATCGATAAATATAAAAACCTTCACTGTACCTTTTGGACATTTCGAGTGGAATGTTCTCCCTTTTGGGTTAAAAAATGCTCCTTCCGAATTTCAAAATATTATGAATGATATTTTTATTCCTTATACGGAATTTATAATTGTTTACATTGATGATGTTTTAGTTTTTCTAAAACAATATATCGGCATGTTAAACATTTAAAAATATTTAAGGGTTTAATTAAGCATAATGGGTTAGTTATATCTGATCCTAAGATGAAAATATTTCAAACTAAAATTAGATTTTTAGGACATGAAATTGATCAAGGAAAAATTATTCCTATTCAAAGAAGTATTGAATTTGCTTCTAAATTTCCTGATATAATTACCGATAAGAAACAATTACAAAGGTTTCTTGGTAGTCTTAATTATATTGCTGATTACTATGAGAATCTTGCCATGGATACTAGTATATTACATGCTAGGCTTAGAAAAAATCCTGGCCCTTGGACTGATAAACATTCTCAAGCAGTCCGAAGAATTAAAAAATTATGTTAAATGTTTGCCTTGCTTATCTATAGCTAATCCCAAGTATTTTAAAATTGTTGAAACTGATGCTTCTGACTTAGGATATGGAGGAATGCTTAAACAGGTTATACCTGAAACATCTAAAGAAGTTTTGGTTAGGTTCACCTCTGGAAAATGGAATCCTACTCAGTCGAAATATTTGACTATCAAGAAAGAAATGCTTTCTATTATAAAATGTGTTTCAAAATTTCAAGATGATTTACTTAATAAAAAAAATTATTACAAATTGATTGCAGCTCTGTTAAATCTATTATTGAAAAAGATGTCAAAAATCTTGTTGCAAAACAAATATTTGCTAGTTGGCAATCTCAATTATCAATGTTTGAATTTGATATTAAACATATTAAAGGTGAAAATAATTCACTTGTGATTACCTTACCCGTGAATTCTTGCAGGAGAAAATGACACCCCATCTAGGGAGGAAGAGGCCGAGGCTATGGACGAGGCCTTGAATAAATAAAGGTAGAAATGTGCAACAACCGCTTACCTCAAAAAGGAAGATATACCTTCCTCTTCATCCTCTAAAAAGATTATATCTTACAAAGAAATTGCAGTCAATGACCCACCTCAAGAGCAAGTAACTGATTATTTTGAGAATCCAGTTACAGAGAAAATTATGTATATTGATGATGAAGATCTAAAAATAAATCCAAATGATGGATGGGCTATTAAAACAAGATACCTCGAATCAAGAGGATATCCAGGCCTTCATGGTAAATCAAGACCACGTCTAGAGATATTACTGGCAGTTACCGAATCGGTAACTTTTACTCATCACTATCAAAACAACAATCCTGAGAGTTTTATAAACTTCAGCAAATGCCATATTAATAAGATATTATCACCAAGGGAATGGGGTCTTAACCCTAATGGTGAAAAGGCAATAAGAATTGCCGAAGGAAAATACATTTATTTCAATTATTGGGACTATGTCCAGCTTTCACCCAAGCTTTTATTATCGAATCCCAAGAATAAACATTCTTGGTTTTCTCAATTAATCCGAAGTGATTAATAGACCCATTCCGAATTGGTTTTATGCCTGGTGGATTAAATTTGGTCCTTCTTTGGAAATATTACCAAAAGAATTAAATGATTTGTATACTCCATGGTGTGAAAATAGTTCACTAGTATTAAACATTTCATCAAATTTGATAACTGGACAATGTCCATTTCTTTTCTTCACTAAATTTCAGATTCCTTGGATTTGGAGATGGACTATCACCATTTCTAATGACAAATTTAACATTCCCATTCTAGAAAGAAATTTTTTCTACAAATGGTGGAATAAAATAAGTCAAGAAGAAATCCAGGACAAGATTATTCAAATTAAGTCAGCAATGGCTGAAGATAAAAATAACAATGTTAAAGAAAAAAGTTCTCAACAATTGTCTATGGGAAGCTTAAAGAATTTCTTCCAAAGAAAGTATCCTAATGAATCAGAAGAAGAAATTATGATCAGAACTCTAGATCATATGAAGACTCAATTCTTCAATACTTTTCAATCCCAAGCTTCAAGAGATGATGTTCAGTCTATGAAGACCAGTTCTTCTATGGGATCAATGGATTCCAATATCTTTGAAGGATTAGCTGGTGAGGCTCAAAATGATGACCTTACAGCTAAAGATTTTGGGGATGCTATGATTCAAGCTATGGCTCAAAAAGCTAAAGAGAAAGCCAAGGCAAAGTAACAATGCAAAGATAAGCGAGAATCTTGGACAAGACAAGAGCAACAACAATGAATAAAACAAAGATAAGAAAGAATCTTATCTTGGAAAGACCAAAAGTTAAAAGACAAAGAAGATAAGAATCTTATCTAGGTAGATAGCAATAGGCTCTACTTTTTATAAGAAAAGTTTTGTAGTTTGTGATGTGTTATTGTGTCGATGGGGCTCACTGTGTACCCGACAATAATACTTCATTTGTTTGTTATAACCGGCTATCATAAGTAGCTTGTACCGGCTTTATCAATAAGCCTTTGTATCCCTATATATAGGGACTTTATTTTCTTTTAGAAGTACGCAAAAATTTATACTATCTTCTGTCTATACACTCTGTCTTCTCTTACTCCTCTTTAATTATATCAACAAAACATCTTGAATTCGATCCCTATATATATATATATATATATATATATATATATATATATATATATATATATATATATATATATATATATATATATATATATATATATATATATATATATATATATATATATATATATATGGATAAAATAGTTGTATGTAATGTTTAAAACATATGCAAATAAGTATTTAAAAACATTGTAAACATATCATAAAAATATAGTACCATAAATGAAAAAGATTAAAAAGACAATGCATATGTTATTTTTATTTATTTTAAAAATTAACATTGTAAATAAAATTTATATAAAATAAATTTTAGTTATTTTTTAATTTATTTTAAATTATAGACTAAATAATAAATAATAAATAGATATTTTCAGATGCAAATATTTAGAAACAATAAAGTTTTTGGTAAACACAACAATAATGGCTCCTAAGCGCGGGAGAGGAAGGGGACGAGGGAGACCTCCAAGATCGGAACCATCGCCGCCTGAATCACCACTGGATACCACCACAAAGGACACGCCAGAACCACCACCAAGTCCTACAAAGATTCCTGTGATTGTTAGCAGCGCAACGCCACAACCGGAGCCGGAGAAGCACGCAGCCAGCCCTATCAAGAACCCTGCGACTGCCATGCCGCAACCTGAGAAGCATATAGCGACGAATGCGGCAAAAGGAGATGAGCGAGGTGGAGCACCGGCGAAGGACATGGGAGAACCTAGAAAGCTCTGGGTAGACGTTCTCAACAACAACCGGAAAGCCTCACATGGTATGAATCTTGATTTTATTGCTCCTAAGATTGTAGAAGGGGAAACTGTTGTTGAAAGTGATGAAGCTGATATTGAATCTGAAATTAGGTATTGGGAAAATGCCCTTATCATGTATGTTTTAGGGGGAAAATTAAGCATGAATATGGTAAAACAATTCATGATTAAGAACTGGAATTCTATCCATTTGCCTGATATTCTATACCATGATGATGGCTACTTCATTTTGCGATTTAAGACTTTTGATGAAAAGGAGGAGGTGCTTATGAATGGACCCTACACTATCAAGAACATGGCTATGTTGCTTAGGGATTGGACACCTGATTTTAACATGAAAACTGATATGCTGAGGACGGTTCCAGTTTGGGTTAAGTTACCAAAACTACCTTTGAGATTATGGGGAGCAAAGAGCCTAAACAAAATAGGTAGTGCCATAGGTACACCTATAGTTACAGATGAATGTACTGCCCATAAGCTAAGAGCCTCTTATGCTAGAATGCTAATTGAAGTTGATGCTACAAAACAAGTCCCCAAAGAAGTCACCATCAGGAACCATGAGGGAGCCTTGATGAAGCAGCCTATTGAGTATGAATGGCTTCCTAAATTCTGTGGGAATTGCCAGGTTTTTGGACATAACTGTGCTAACAGACAGACTGCACCAGTGTGGAGGCCCAAGAAAAAGATTGAAGAGAACCACCCCGATGAATCTATAGCAGAAAAGCAGACTGGGGAGGAGCCACCCCTTACTGAAATACCAACTACTGCATCACCTGAGCACAATGCAGGGGAAGTAGTGTGGGAGACACCTAAAACTAGAGGGCAAAATAGTGGGAAGAAGGCAACACCAAGAGAGAAAAACACTGTGAACTGCAGCAATGGTTTCCATGCTCTAGAGGGTTTGGCTGACACTCTAGGGCACCAAACCATTGAATCATGTTGATCTCATGGAATGTTAGGGGGCTGAACAAGTCTGGCAAACAAAGAGAGATTTGCTCCCATCTCAATGATTTGAGGCCAGAGATTTGTATCTTGATTGAGACTCGAGTGAAACAACAAAAAGCTGCTACTATTAGAGGAAATATGAAGCAATTTGACTGCTTCCTGGACAATTATCAACACCATGACAATGGCAGAATCTGGATTTGCTGGAAATCTAACTGTTACAACATAGAGATGGTGAAATGCTCTAGCCAATTTATCCACTGCAGAGTTGATAGTGTTGATGGTAAAGTCTGCTACTACATGACAGCAGTCTATGCTATGAACACTCTTGAACAAAGGAAAGGCCTGTGGAAAGCTGTTGTTACTCTGCCTAGAGGTAACAATAAGCCTTGGTGTGTGCTGGGTGACTTCAACAATGTGCTTTATAGCAAGGATAGAATTGGGGGTAGAATGGTAGTGGAGCATGAATTCAGAGATCTCCAGAATATGATGGATTCTTGTGGCTTGAGTGAGATGGACAATAGTGGTGACTACTATACTTGGCATAATAAACACATACATGACCCTATCTTCTCTAGAATTGACAGGGTTATTGGTAACTCTTTGTGGTTTCAAGAGATTGATATGCAACTGAGGCATCTTCCCCCTAGTGTCTCTGACCATGTCATTTTGCAGCTCACTCACCAACACCAGATGCACCATAAAAGGCATTTCAAATTTATCAACTGCATCACTGATTTTGTTGATTTTCAGGAAACAGTTGCTGCAAGTTGGACCAACCCAATTATTGGAAGCCCTCCTTACATTTTGTGGCAGAAATTGAAGAGACTTAGAAGGCCCATCAAGAGTCTGAGCAAGCCCCTTAATGATCTCAAGAGAACCATAGCTGCCAAGAGAACTGAGTTAGCTAATTTGCAACATGCCTTGGGAATGGATCCTATGAATAAAGACATTTTGCAGGATGAGAAGGAGAAATCTGCTGACCTCATTTTGTGGAATGAGATTGAAGAAAAAGTATTAAAGCAAAAATCTAAAGTAGACTGGATTAAACTTGGTGATGGCAATAATCACTACTTCCATGCAACTCTGAAGGCTAAAACTCAACATAAAAGAATGATCATCAAAAGAACTGATGGAACTGAACTGACTACTACTGAAGACATCGAAGAGGAGGTTCTGAGTCATTTTGGTGCTCTTATGGGGAATGAGGATAGGACTCTAAACCACATTGACATTAGAGCCATGAGAGATGGCCCTCAACTATCCTCCACGAGACAATCTTTGCAGCCTATAAGTGAGCGGAAATCTTTGAAGCTCTTCATGACATAGGTGATGACAAGGCCCCAGGTTAGATGGTTTCGCTAAATTTTACAAATCTTTTGGAGCATTGTGAAGCGTGATGTGGTAAACACTATCAGGTACTGGTTTAGACACAAGTGTATGTCTAAAGCTTTTAATAGCACTTTAGTAACTCTCATCCCCAAAAAAGAAAATGCCATGAATTTGAAAGACTATAGACCCATAGCCTGTTGCACTGTGGTTTACAAGATTTACTCTAAAGTCTTGACCACTAGAATGGCTAGCAGCATAGGATCTATCACTAGCCATAACCAGGCTGCTTTCATACCTGGAAAGCAAATCCACTCTCATATTCTCCTAGCTACTGAACTGATCAAGGGCTACACTAGGAAGCATGGCACCCCTAGATGCCTTATCCAACTTGATCTGCAAAAAGCATATGATATGCTGAATCGAAATCTCTTGAAACCATCCCGCTTGAGTTTGGCATTCACGATATCTTTGTCTTGTGGATAATGCAAGGTGTCTCTTACATTAGCTACTGATTCAAAGATTAATGGTGATCACTCAAAGGTTATGCAAGCTAAACGAGGGATCAGGAGATCCCATATCTCCTTCCTTTTGTTCTTGTAATGGAATACATGAGTATGAAGAAAGCAGGAAACTTAAATCAGACATCACCCTCGGTGTAGCAACCGAAAATTACACATCTCACTTTTGGATGACATCCTTCTATTTACCAGAGGTGATAGGCAGTCGATAGATGAGATGATGCATGTAATGGACACTTTCTACTCTTCTACAGGCCTGGGGGTGAACCCATCAAAATGCTCCATCTACTTTGGTGCAGTGGATAGAGACATGAAGCAGGATATCTTAGGCAAGACTGGTTTTACTGAAGGTACCCTCCCCTTCAGATATTTGGGTGTTCTGTCACCGAAGCGACTTAATTACTACCTCCCTTTGGTGGAGAAAATTCTTAACAAGATCAATCATTGGAGTGCCAAACTCCTTAGCATTGCTGGGAGAATTCAATTAGTCAAAGCTGTTACCACCTCCATAGCAAATTACTGGCTGCAGTGTTTCAATATACCTAAGGCAGTCATTGAGAAGATTAATACAGCTATGAGAACCTTCATCTGGACTGGAGGCTCATCTCCCAGCAGAAAGAGCCCGGTAGCATGGAGCAATATGAGTAAACCAGTCAAACATGGTGGGCTGAACATTCTGAACCTTAGTGTGTGGAATCAAGTCACTATGATGAAGCTCCTTTGGAACATTTGCAAGAAACAAGATTGCCTCTGGGTGAAATGGCTGCATGCATACTTCATCAAGAGCAGTGATATGTGGTATGGAAGTGAAGCAGTACTTCTTGGATCATTAAGGGATTATGAAGGCAAGAACCTCGTCCATACCGCATGCAGCTTGGGAGGAGAGTTTAGAGGCCAATAAATTTACCATGGGCAAAGTGTACCAAATCTGCACAGGATCAAGCTCGTCTTGTTGGTATGACCTTATAGTGGGAATAATGCTAGACCTGTGGTAACTTGTCTTTGGATTGCATGCCATAGGAAACTTGCAACTAAAGATAGGTTAGTCAAATGGGGTAAGCTAAATGAGAGTAAATGCACTGCGATGAAGAGGAAAACATTGATCATTTGTTCTTTGTGTGTGAGAAGATGAAAATGGTGTGGCAAGCCATCCTGCAGTGGATCCAAGTTAACCATCGCCCTCCCATGGGACACGAGAATATCCGTTGCATAACTATTGCAAAGGAAAAGGCAAGCGTGTTTGGGTCATGAAGATAGCCATTGCTGAGACCATATATCATTGTTGGAGATGGAGAAATGCTATGTGTTTTGAGGGTAAATTTGACAGCACCAACATTGTAAATAATATCATAGAAGCAATTATACATAGAAGTTGGCAAAAGGAGAAATATAGGGATTATATAGCACAGTTAATGCTGTGAGTTGTTATGGTTATGTTTGGACTTTTGATCATTTTGTAATCTTTTCCTTTTTGAATTAATACATATTTTATTTGTTCAAAAATAAATAGATATTTAAAGTGTTGACTAATCTTCTCGTGTCAATTCATAGTTTATTAAAAAAAGTTATCCAAATGATTTATTATTAAAGGTTCTAAGAAATAAAATATATAAAATATAGAAGGCTAATGTACCTAATAATAAGTTCATTCTACTCGTCCAATATCACAATTTTTAAAGAAATGATACTTTGACATTTAAATTTGGGTCTTAAAAAGGTGTTTAATGTAAATTTTAGATGTTGTAGTGTGTTATTGAAATCGTTGTAAATGTATAAAATGAAAAAATAGAAGAGAGATAGAAACATTAATATACGATTGATATACGTTGTCGTCAAATATTAGGTGTTCAAATAACATTACTCTAAAGATAGGGCTTTAGGCCCCCAAATATATAATTTGTTATTAAAGAAATTAAGGTCTAAAAAAGCCTCCATCAATCTCCATCAATTTTGAATCAATTTAATACTCCCAATAAATTAACATATTGTTAGTACTCCCAACAAAGAACTCAATAAAAATTTATTCAATTTATAAAAAAGCCTCCATCAATTTTGCAAGGATTTTTGATTTATTTGAATTAATTCAATTTAATACTCCCAACAACAGTATCAATGTGAAAAGAAAAAAAAAACATGCTTTTTCATTTAATTTAATTTAATTTTGCTATGACTATGTTTTTTCCAACGTTCCAATAATAATATTAATAACACAATTATTAAATTGATTTATTTGATCAATGTTTCCTAATAACTCTTCTTCTTTCATTATTATTTAAACTACAATTGAATGTTTTCTCAAAAAAAAATGTAATTGCAAATCTGTCATCGAAGAAACTCTACATATTTATATTGTAATTTCGAGTCATCGATGTATCATATTAGAGTCATTCTTACAGAGACAACTTCGTGTTATTTTATTTTTTAAATTCGTTGTTATTCTCCATTTCTAATTATTGGCTTGATGACGACAAATAAGTTATTCTCTCTTTTATTCTCTTTTTATCGGTGTTCTTTTGTTCTTTGTTAAATCTAATTTCTTTATTGGAATTAGATGAAGTGAATGATGAACCTAAAATAAAAAGTGAAGTTGAATGTTTGACAACTTATGAGCTTGAAAATTTGAATTTTTGGTAGGCATGACTATTTGGTATGAATATTGTTCGTTGTAAATTTAGTTAGTAAACACTTTCAATTATAGGATATGAGCATTGATGTTGCTATAGAGAAATTGAAAGGACTTATTTCTTTTTTCGAAAAATATAAGGAAGATGGTTTTGAAAACGTCATAATTTCGGCTAAAGAAATTGCTATCAAAATGGATTAGAACCTAAGTTTCGTGAGACAATTTAATGAGAATATTAACGATCAAGTTTTAAAAACTCCTAAAGAATCAGTTAAATCTGACTATTTTTTATGCATATTAGATCATGCAATTACATCATTTCGAAGTAGATTTGAACAATTTAAAATATATCAAGATATTTTTTATTTTCTATTTAGTATAGAAAAAATAAGGTCATTGAAAATTGAAAATTTAAATTAAAAGAATATTGTCTTAACCTCGAATGTTCGTTAAAACATAACGACAACTCTGATATTGATGGATTAGACTTAATTTTAGAATTGAAAATATACACGTAAAAATGATACACCAATTGATATACTCAACTATATAATAAGACTAAACTCTTTTCCAAATGCATTTGTTGCGTGTAGAATAATGTTAACGATTCCTATAATTGTTAGCTTCAGCCGGAAGAATTTTTTTAAACTTAAAATTAATAAAATCTTATCTAAGATCAACAATGTCTCAAAAATGATTAAATGAATTAGATTTATTATCAATTGAAAAAGAAATGTTAAATGAAATTGATTATAATAGTTTAATAAATGATTTTGCTTCTCAAAAAGCTCAAAAAGTAAATTTTAAATAAAAATTACAATAATTTAACTTAATTTAGTTTTTTATTAGAATATAAAAGGCCTCAATTTAAAGTTTGTTTTAAGCGTCGTAGAGTGTTGGGCCGGCTATACGTAGCTAATTGTTAAGTTTTTTTTGTAACTTTTAGAGCCAAAAATAAGGATATTTTTGTAAATTTCATTTTTTTTATTTATATTAAATAGGTTTGTACTTTTATTTATTTATTTATTTGAGGCCTTATCTTATTAAAGTTGTAGATCTTGGCTTCATATTTTCGATGATACCAAATTTTCAAATTTCTTATAAAAAATTAAAGAGTTATGATCATTTGAAAATGGCAAAAATAGCTTAAAAAATCTTATAACTTAGAAATTTTTTCTTAAGTGTTTAAGATTTCGTCTTTCACAATTCATCTCCAATTTCATCAATTCTCATGATTTCCTTCTATCATTGGTCATGTAACGTTGAAATATGCAAATAATATCTATATACAAAAAAAAATTTATTATTGATCTAAATATTTTTATATACGAAAAGTGATATTTATGATCTAAATATTTTATACTAAAAAATTGTATACAGAAAAAAATCGATTATTGATCTAAATATTTTTTTATACGAAAATTTATTATTGATCCAAATATTTTTATATATGAAAAAATTTATTATTGATCAAAATATTTTTATTTACGAAAAAAATTATTATTAATCAAAATAATTTTATATACGAAAAAATTTATTAATGATTTTAATATATATATATATATATATAAACCTTCTATTTAAAATAAATATATAAAATGAATAACCTTCTATTTAAATTAAATATATTATATAAATAAATATGTGCACGATACCAGACCCGTACGTACGCACGAGTTTGTTACTAGTAATAATATACTAATATTAAACCACCACTATTAACAATAATATAATATCTAGTTAATGATAATAATAATAATAAAATAATAATAATAATATTAAAATAATCAACTACCACAATTATAAATAATAATAGTATATTCAATTAACACTATTATATTTTAATACCATAATTCTCATTTTTTTTTTATAAAAAAATCTTCAATTCTCAAATTATAATAATAATATAATAATATTGAACCATCATTATTAATAATTATAATATAATATCAAACTAATAATAATAATAAAACATATATTGATTTTCAATATAAATATCAAATAAACTTTGATGATTTGGCAATCACAAAGCATCTCAATTCAAAATAAAATTTTCAAGTTTTAATATTTTATAGAAATCTATATTTATTTTAAATATAAATATCAAATAAACTTTATTCAAATAAATTTTATTCAAAAAAATTTCAAATCAATATGTCATCTAACATTGTTTATTGTATTAAATTCCTTTACAAGGTTAAAAAATTATGTTCTATTATTTATTTTTTAATTTATTCTCTTTAATATTTTTTATATATAATTATAAAATTTAATATGATTTTCAAAAAATTAAAAAAAAAATTCTAGATAATATATGACTTAAAACCTTTTTTTACTAGACATTGAATAAAAGAATTCTAAAATTTTTAAATTATAGATTAAACACTAAATAAATAATTGAAATTTAGATTAATCTACTCTTATATGTATTATGAATATAATTATTATTAAAATATAATATTGAAAATATTTTGATTAATTTTTCATTTTTATAACTAATTAATTCTTAAAATTGATTAGAGTCAATACAATTGTCTCTTTTAAAAAATTAATATTTTTTCTAAATAAATAAAATATTAATAATAATTTCATAGTGATATTTTCTCAAATTTATAAAATATGAATATTTTGTTTTTAATTATTGTTAGTTATTTTGAAAATATTACTATTAAAGTAAAATGTTTAGTTTTAAATATTAAACTGCATTTATATTGATATTGATGTGTAATCTTTAAAAAATTGCATGCAATTTATTTAAACCAATAATTCAAATGATTTTTAGTTACAGTATTATAACTAATTATTTTAATGTGTAACGTTTTATATTAATAGAGTTTATTATAACTAATAATTTTATATGTAATGTTTTAAAATTTTAAGTATAATTAATCTTATTTACTATTATATTTATAACTGACCGATAATTTATAATTATTGGGTATAACTTCTATAGTAAATTATATGAAAATAAAGTGGTATCCTATTAAATGTTTTTTTTTCGTGTGTAAAGTACAATTTGTGATGTTAGTCGTATTGACAATTTTTTAACCTTTTCAATTTTATATAAATAGGTTATATCTACCATCCAACCCATATAAAAATTAGATCTACATTTTCTTTTGTATTGATATTTTTCCTAGACTCCCACTTATGCTTTAACTATTTTTTTAATTTATGTCGCAGAATAATGAATTTGATTTATGTTACAGGTTAATGACTCAATTTAATCTATTCTATCAATTATTTAAATATTATCTATGGTGTTTTGTAATAATTTATTTTTAATATTATTATAGTACTTCGTTATCTACTTTTATGATTTTCTCTTCTTTTTATTGTTTATTTGAATATACTTATTTTTGTTATGAGAACGAAAAGAAGAGGATAAAGAAACTCTTATTATTTCTACTTTTACATCCTTATTATTTGAAAATCATGGGGAAAATTGTAGTTTATGTAAGTATATTTTTAACAATAATCTTTGAGAAAAATATGTATTTGATATAAATTTATTTCTTTAATTATTGGAGATCTTCAATAAACAAAAATGAAGAATCTAATAATACAAGAAATGTCTCATTTATTAATATTTTATTGAGAATAGAGTATTTATGATTTACTTGATATTGTGAGAATGATAAAAATGAATTTTTTATTATTAAAATATGTATTTAATTGATTTTAAAATATATATAAAATTATTATTTTAAAAATAAAATAAATATGTTAATGAAAAATTATCATCTTACTCATGTCACCTCTGATATTTATCCACGCCACTATATTAAAGTATCTAAGCTTGAGTTTCAAAAAATAATACTTTTTCTTATTTTATTGAGATTTTAATTGAGATTATTATTTTTTCTTTTCCACATTTCTATGTATAAACACTTGATCAAATTGATAGTGTGATCGCATACATTCAGTTATGCACAATTAATATTAAAGTGTATTATTCAAAAATTATATTACATGTTATAAAAACTACGAAAATAATTTGTAAGAAATTCAATTAATTCTGTAAATTATCTCTTAATTTATATTCTTTTGTGTTCCTAATTATTATTTTCTTTGAAATATAATTAAAGTAATGATGGGAATACAATATTTAAAAAAAAAAAAAAATAATAATAATAATAATAAGATAAAAAAATAAATCTGATAAATGAAAGAAAAAAATCTCATTGTACAAAAAAATCCATATAAATGTATTATAGTAAAACTCATGCAAAAAAACAAATTATATACATATCCTCAAAGTATTATAAATTAAATTATAAGTAGATATGGTATAAATAAGTGTAATTTAATCTCACATATTCTTGACTAAAAAGTAATTTTTTTCTAATTTATTGTCTTTCACATTAAAAAATTATTAATATAATTTCAATTATAATCTAAATGTCCCACAAAATAATTTTATATGAAAATAAAAAATAAAAAATATCAACTGTTATAAATAAATGTAATTTTATTTCTAATATACCCGTGTGAAGCACGGGTCGACGCTCTAGTTGAAGTAAAACTTAATGAGTTTTAAATCATGCTACGTTTTATTTTGGCTAATTAGCATATGATACTCTATCGATAAACATTGTGGTAGTCAATGTTTCTATGTTTTTATCACGCTGCTGAAACAAACATATCGGGTATGTTGTGATAGTTATAGACATGATATTTTGTTTTATAATAATAATAAAATAAATAAATATTTATAATTTAATACTAAATATTGATATAATGTGTTTGTATAATTTGGATGTTCGTTGTTGATTATGATTCAGAATCTGACATTTGTATGGTGAAACAACGATATTTTGATCATGCATAAGTGATACAAATATAATTGATAAATTTATATATGATATAATTTTCTAATGCAAAGTTAGTGTATTGAACACACTATTTTGTTTCGTCCATTAAATTAGTGTAATGATTGTTATGCATTTGAAATATCAATGTAGTGTATTCTGCTTCGGAATTCGTCATTTGTATGGTGAAGCAACGATACTTCGATAATCTATAAATGATACAAATATAATTGATAAATTTATATATGATATAAATATTTCTAATGCGAAGTTAGTGTATTGGACAGACTATTTTGTTTCGTCCATTAAATTAGTGTAATGATTGTTATACATTTGAAGATCAACGCGTATTCTACTTCGGAATCTGATATTTTTATAGTGAAGCAAACCCATTTCGATCATTAATATATCACTATATTTGATGGTATGAACGCCTTTGCATTTGAGTTTGTGACGATGCAAGAGTTGTCTTAGGGTTCGCAAAAAGCATCAAGTGTTGATGCATCAATATTTATAAATTGATAATTTGTTATTATTTATTATTTAGTTATTTATTACTAAATAAATTGGTATACAATTATGACCTTATATTTTGGAGTTTTGTTTATTTTAAATACGGCATGCGTATCGTGATTTATTTTTATTTAAATATGGCACGTGTGTCGTGATTTATTACAATTAAATACGACATATGTGTCGTACCGTTTAATTATTTATTTTATTTATTTAAATATTATAATTGTGTGGGTTCAAGAGTTTAAGAGAAGACAATTTCAAACGATGAGGCCAGTAGAGAGGGTTGAGAAGCTTGCTCGTGGGTCAAAGAATTGTAATAAAGTAGTTTATTTAATTCTTTCATTTTAGATGGTCATAATCGTATTACCAAATTTTATATTATGTATGTGATGCATGTATTGTATGTGATGCTTGTTGAGGGTCATTTGGTTTGAGTAAAAGTAGCGGGAGTATTTTAATAAAAATACTTATTAAAATGATTTTGATACAATCAATTTACACATTTTGTATTTAGAATTTCTTTTGCATTTGATTTTATATTTTACTGTAAAATGTCCTGATGAAGGATGTAAGGATCATAAAGAGTTTATGAGTTGGTACTAAAATTGAGAATTATTCTCAAGCACGAGAATAATTGTATGTTCTCAAGCAACCAATACCTAACAATCGAATATAACTATATTCGAAGAACGTTACTTATGAGAATGATCAAGTCGAATGTCTAGATATAATATATCTCATAGTTGTAGTCGTCACGGAGAATGATGTGATCATTAACCTCAATAATTTTCTTTTAAATAACAAATACATGATATGAGAAATGTAAAAATTTCCAAGGTATTTTATATACAAGTTAGGAATCCTAATAGATCTAAAACAATTTTGAGATTTAAATTTTGGATTTCCTTATAGACCAAATAATTGGTCACAAGTTCTATTTGAGATTGTCTTAGATAGGTAGATTAGATTCATTATGAATGAATTTTAAATATATCTACCCCATCTTTTTGAAAAGAGAAGAAACTAGTTTATGATGCTAAATAGATGAATTATAAAAGAATGAGATTCATTTTATATTCCTTTGAATTGGGCAGACAAACACGGTTCTAAAGTAAGGAGGGTGATTTCATGTGTTGAAAGAAGAAATATGTGTTGTAGAAATTTGACCACCAATGTAATTTGATCATCTCTTCTCAGAATAAGACCATCAAACCTACAAAATAATAAACTATTACATTAACTTGAGGCGTGTAAAGTACACTGCCCTTAAAGATTTATCTACCTCTTAAGCATAAATCTCCTCGGATTCAACAGGTTCTTCTCAAATTTTCAATGAGACTTTGATGCATCAGAACAATAAGAAACACTCTTTTAGATGTTTGGAAGATATAACCAGAAAGAAAAAAAAGAAAGGGAAGTATATAAGAGATTTTTCCAATTAACACTTTGAGTGTATTTTCATATATTTTCTCTCTTGTCCAAAAGTAAGAGAGTAGGTATATTTATAAAAGAGGGAGAGAGTATTGTTTAATGACTTGGGCTAAGTTAAGTCAACATTATAATATATTCATTATTGACCACATTAATATAATATTCATAATTTTCTTTAAAAATATGTTGTCACTTAAAAATTGAGACAAAAACTATTTAAAACTTTTGAAATATTATTAAAATTTACAATAATATGTCAACGGTTATCAAAAGAGTCAGAGTAGAAGAAAGAAGTAAGACTTTTTCTTCATACAATTTTCTATAGAAAATCAAATTGTCTACTTCTATATCATTGGTATGTGATACTAGATGTTAATCTCACATTTATACGAATGTGAAGAGTCTTTTAAGAACTAGTACGATGTTCATTATAATTTGAGTTAGCTTACGTCTAAAATGGCACAATGTATTTCATTGACTATAAGATTTCATGATTAGACTTAAGTTAGAGCTTGGAAGGAAACCAAATAATTGTTATTTAGTTTCATTTAGTAAAAGAAAAATTAATTCTAAGTCTTGTATTGACAAGATAAGGACTGCGTGTTTTAGTAATATGACAAATGGTGTCCTTATTATCCAAACAATGTTTTCAATACTAAATCAAATAGTAGATTTGAGTTCTACGGTCATGATAAGCTCGTCTATAATAAATGTGGGATGGACCAAATATGATTTGAAACTTATATATTTGACATGAGTTAGAATTCTTTTGAGAAGAGTTCAAGAGTGAAGTAGAAGGAAACAACTCAAAAAGGTATTAAGACTATACGAACTGTTCGATATGGTAAATATCTATATAAATAATATAATGATCATGTAAAATCGTGTCATGTTTAACACTGATCAATTTAAGATAGTTAAATTATATCTTTGTGACTCTTTTATAAATTGTTTCACATACTATTATTCATATCAGTAATCAAATTCATTTAAAGTAATAGTATAGAGACCATATTTGATATGGAGGTAGAAGAACCTAGTTTGTCTTTATGATCATCTGGGTTGTAAGGTATATTAAGTAAACTTGATCACAATCTAGTTGAAGATATATTTATGGATGTATCCCAATGATAATAAGGGATACATATTTTACAACACGTTATGGGAGAAAATTGTTTTGTCGATAGAACTGAAGTCTTCCATTAGAGACATTATGTATCTAAAGGAACTAGTGAGAGTGATATAGAACTTGAAGAAATTCAAGCACCAAAAAATACATATATTAATGGGAATGGAATATGAATCAATTCAACAAGATAGTTGTTGATAGACCATTGGTTTATGTAGCACAAGATCTGAACCAAGATCATAAATGATCTTGATTCTAAAATAAGTATAAGTTGTTTAAATTCAACTATGGATTAGAGCAAATTTCTTGGAGTTAATCCTTTTATTAATGCAGTTTTATGTAAATTTGGATTAATAAATATCATGTTTAAATCTTGTTCACATAAGAAGGTTAGTGGAAGTATTTGCATTAATCTAGTATAGTATGTAGGCGACATACTGATCTTCAAAACAAATTCTCTACAACACCAATGTAGAACATGGTTAAGGAAATGCTTTTGATGAAATGCTTGGGTGAGGTTTCCTAAATGGTTAAGAATAATAATCTATTGAGATAAATGGTAGATGAATCTCAATCCTAGCACAAATACATATTGCAACGAAGTGTTGAGATACATAATATGCATAAATCTCACATCAAGATTATTGCATGTGGAGCATGATGTTTGTCTAATGGATAATGTCTTATCTCATTAGATGAGAAAAAGGACGCCATGATATGTATTGCCCTAGATGCACTATATGTTATGAGCATAAACAATAAGTATCAAAATGATTGAAGTGTTCATCACTAGATCACTATCAAGATGTTCTATGAATATCTTAAAGTAACTGGTGTTCTTTTTCTTGAGAGTATATGAGAATAATCGTTGTAAAGGAGTTACAATGATGTTATTCCAAAATTTTATGAGAATAATCATTGTAAAGGTTTTAGGTTAATATGTGATTTTAAAAATTAATTTTATGTGATAAAATTCCATTGATATAAGTCATTAAGAATAAATTACCCTTAATTTTTTAAGGGGTAGCCTAAGCCTCGCGGTCAAATAATAATAACATACATGAATGAGAGTGGTTACGTGACGGTAGAAAACTAATAACAAAGTGAATTTCTTAACTCACCCCATGACCTTCTTGTCCACCCCGACAAAATTTCCAAATTGCCCCTGAAAATCGGAAATATACTTCCGGTTAGCACCCTATATCATAAAAATCACGTTCAAAAGAGTTGGGGTGAACCAGAAGTATAATTCTGATTTCAGCCTATGTGTAATTTTTAAGACTCTAGTTGTTCATCAAATATTGGGAAATTATTCTCAATTCAGTCTCATATGCACGCTTTATTCTATTGATTCTATTGGTAAAATAAAACAATTTGATTTAACAAAATAAAATCAAACATTAAGATTTAATTTCATATGTTTTGGTCTAAAAATCAGGTAATTTCTCAATATTTTTAAGATTGTAATTACCGATGCCTGATTTTTTATTTGTCTAAATTAAATCTTAATGTTTGATTTTATTTTGTTAAATCAAATTGTTTGGATCCGAAAATATATTTTCGATTTCACTCAAAAATTACAGTAAGTGGTGCGAACCGAAAATAAACTTCCGATTTTTTGAAGAGTATTTTGAAATTTTCATAGGATGCGCTCTCACACTTATGGGGTAGGTTAAGAAATCTACTTAACAAATCATGATAGGTGGTTATCAAAGTGTTTATCCAATTATAATATGCCACCTCATTTTGTTCACATTTAGTATCTTCCATTTTTATTATACTCTTCACATAAAAAAAAATAGCCACGTAAATAATCTCATTATTTGTAGCTAGCTAATATCTATATACACTCTTTGAGACAAAAATAAAAAACTCTAATAGGAATTTTCTTAGGTTGTTTTTGGAGTATATTTCATTAATCAATCAATGACAACAACACAATGAATGTGAATAACTTGCATCCTTTGATGTTCTATCAAACGCTGCAAATCGCAAACTTCCTACACGTTAATGGCTGCTTGTAATTGTTCAAGGCTTTTACCTTTGGTTTCTGGAACTACTAAAACTATAAATAATATAGCTACTGCATTGACCCAACCATAAAGAATGAAGGTACCTGAAAATCATTATTACAAAGTAAACATGCATGTTCTATATGTTTCTTGAACATAAATGACAAAATGATTGTAATTATAAAACTGAAAAATAATGTTTTTACCATATAAACTCCAACTCATGAGAAAGTTGAAAGTATAAGAGCATAGCCATGCACCAAACCAGTTCACCAATGTGGCTATGCTTCCTGCCTGTCCTTTAATATTAACCGGAAATATCTACGACACAAGGTAATATTTCAGCAAAACTTGTGCCATCTTTTTGCCAAGTAATATCACACTCATTCTGATAAAGCAGACGTGTTTTGTAACTGACAAATTCAAAGGGACAGAGGCGTACCTCAGACATCACAACCCATGGAACTGCTCCCATTCCTATTGAAAATGATCCTGCGTAGACCTAATATCAGTAATAGAAAGAGTAAATGTTACATGGAGAATGGCTTCACATTTCCGAGATGCGTAAAACATGAAATCAACAACAGAGAAAGAGTAGTATGCATACGAGTATGCCGGTTACAGCCAGTGCTGGGACTGCCCCCACACCCACATCATGAACCTGTTACTCACAAGGATATCACTTTTAAATAAATATCCGGATTAAAAACTTGAAGCTATAATGCTTTTAGTTGGGATGTACCTTAAGATAGAATGCAACTGCCATACATATACATCCTGCAATCATTCCTGATCCAGATGCCTAATGAAACGCAGAAATAACAAAAACAATATCATACATGAAGAGGATAAGCAAACAAAAGTTTGAAGATAAGTTACTTTGTGCGTTAAATTTACCAATAGTAGGGGCTTTCTGCCTGCTTTATCTATGAGGGTTGCCCCAACACCTGTGATCGAAACCTGAGAAATTAAAAAACATGATTGAGTTAGTTAGGAAGGTTAAAACAAACAACTTTTCAATGACTGCTAGTCTGCTAGTCAAGTTAAAAATAAGAACCTGACAAATAGCAAAATATATACTCCCGGCCGTGCTAGGAAATCCTACGACAAAATTAAAATACACAAATACACCGGAACAAAATAAGAAACTGATTTCTTCATGAAGTTTTTAAATACAATTTCATTGGGAATTATGAGTCATATGCAAATGTTAGATTTTGAATGACAAGTTATGATTAGAGTAGTAAGTACCTGCTAGGTCAAAAATACTGCTGGCATAAAAAACAATTCCATTGATTCCACCAAATTGCTGGCAGATCATTAGGCCTACTCCAATCTAGTCATGAATACATCGAAATTTGTATTTGTTGAATTAAAGAAAAATAGGAAGATGAAAATTTTGAATGGAATGCACATAATATTTTACTGAACTACACACACCCTTAGAGAAACTGAACTGATACCAATAGTGGAACTATAGTTACCTACCGTGAATGAGCGTAAATATCTTTTTTGAAACAAATCCAGCACCTTCGGTTTTGCAAGTTTTTCTAAAGTAGTTATATAATCCTGTGTGGCAGTAACAAATACACCACCTTAAAATTGCATTATATTTGGAACTGTCTTAAACATTAATCATGAAGACAAAGTCATAGAAATATATAACCTGAATTTCTTCCGCTTCATGAGATATATCATAATCTTTACCGCGAAGTATTTGCAATGCAGCAAGAAAATCTTCCGTGCGTCCTCTCTTTGCCTGCAGACATTATTTGGTTGGTACTTGAAAGTCTTGGTGTAGTGCTAAACATTTCATATTTTACTCTTAAATACATTTACATAGAAATTTATTGCTTACAACTTACAAGCCATCTAGGAGACTCTGGAATAAAGAATAGACCCAAAAGCAACACAGCATTGGGAATAAGTCCTGCAATTGCAAACATTTATTTAGCAACACAAGTTTCAATTAAGTTATAATGTTCTACATTTGTGTGTTCTTCATATAGTCTTTTTTTTAGTGAAATTATAGTCAAATTGCAAAGAAAACCGACCAACTAAAGTTAAAGCCCTCCATGAAAGTATTGTTCCAATTACGAATGCCGTGGATGCCCCAGTAACAACCATGAACTACAAAAGAAGAAAAACAAACTTATATGACAATGCTACCTTCATCGCATACTGATTTAGGTACTAGTTATTTAGTTATTATCATGATCATAGAGTTACAATGTGTAGCAAATATATACCTGATTTAAGGTAGTGAGTGCTCCTCGGAGTTCTTTTGGCGCAATTTCTGCTACGAAGACAGGAACCACAAATGAAAAGACTCCCATTCCATATCCTGTTGCTAGTCTCCCAATATCCAAAGGAACTGGACCCTAAATGTATGTATAAGAGATAAAGCAAAAACCTACTCAGTTAATCATTGGAGAATAGTTATGACCAAAAAAAATCACACAGGTTTTGTAGTAAGAACCTTTGAAAAATAAATAATAAGCCATCCTGCAATGCAGAAAGCACACGGTACTCTCATTGCCTGCGTTTATATTCCAAAACCAACTTTTTATGAATACCTCAAATAACAAAGATAGTTAATGAGTTGGAATCTAATTTGCAGTGACCCCCTTTTGACCAATAAAATCAGCAATTGGTCCACTTGTTATTGCGCCAATCATCGCACCGAAAGTCAAGATGGAGCCAAACAAGGAGTACTGCATTCATTGAATCAGAAATAACAAAAGAAAATTAGATCAAATCCACTAAGTAGGAAATAATACAAACATTTTTAATGCATGATAATCAAGGTTTGAATAATTTGTGGCTAACCTCTGCCAAAGACAGGTTAAGATCCTTCCTGATAGCTTCTTGAGTTGGAGATGAATATCCACACTGGAAAATAGAAATAAGAATTATTCTAATTAAAGTGTTAATTTTTGCTGATATTCAAGTATAGAACAGGTTTATAGTAAGTAATTAAAGATAGAAGTGGTGAAGTAAGGACTTACACAAGTACCAAATTCAAAAGAACCACAAACAGCAATGAATGTGGTAAAGTAAACCATCCATGGATGATTATGATTATGATCATGATCATGATCTTTGGTTTGATGAACAAGTTGTTTGTTGTTTTCCCCTAACAATGGTTCTCTTACTCCTCTCTGCTTACCACCCTCAACATCCTCTTTGCTTTCCATATCTCATTTGTGGTTACCAATTTAAAATGAGAAATTGGAGATTTATATGTTTTTGTTTGGAGAATGATTGAATTATTAATTTCTATAGGGAATTACACAACACAAGTTAATAATTTTGGGAATTATTGATCTATTTATGTTGATATAGTTTTTCTTTGCATGGGATACAAGCATGAGAGGTAGATAAAACGTGAGATCTGTTCCATGAGAGAAATAAGTGGGTATGTACAGAGATAAAAGGCTAAAATTTAGTGTGGTAATGAGTAACACAGACATTAAATGGAAAAATAAATCATTTAGAACTTACCAATGTTTTTATATAATTAATTAGAGTAATTGTTTTTCAAACATTTTATAATGTTATCTATAAAAATGGTAATGTGCAGATTTGACTGAATACTCGTCGTCTTGGGCCAGCATGCAGTTGGTTCGTCAGCCACAGAGATGTTCCAAACTAGAATTTTTTTTTCCATATCTCTTGGTTTGAAAAAGTGTTTGGATCTCATCTCATCTTCATTGCATTGATGATTGTGATGGTTGATAATGCAAGCTACCATCATATTTTCGGTTCATGTTGTGATTATAGTTCTTCTTGTGAATACATAGTTAGATGTTTTCAACCACTATTGATGTTGTTATTATAGTTCTTGTGAATACAGAGTTTTGTTGCCGTATCTATGAATGACTAATTGACTATGATAATCTACCACTGCCTCAATCTCAATCTGATTACATTTTTAAACAATAGTGAATTCAATCATCAAATATAGAACCAAACAGACTATAAAAAATAAGGCTAGATATTGCATCCATTGTTGTTCCACGAAACACAGAAAATCGCAAACTTGTTACGTGTTAATGGCTGCCTGTAATTGTTCAAGGCTTTTACCTTTGGTTTCTGGAACTGCTACAACTATAAACAATATAGCTAATGCATTGATTGCCGCATAAAGAATGAAGGTACCTGAAAATCATGATTACAAAGTAAACATGCATTTTCTATAATAATGCTTATCATTACTCCTTTAAATGAAATAAAGCTGAAAAACAATGTATTTACCATATGAGCTCCAACTCATGAGAAAGTTGAAAGTATAGGAGCATAGCCATGCACCAAACCAGTTCACCAATGTGGCTATGCTTCCTGCCTGTCCTTTAATATTAACCGGAAATATCTACAACACAAGGTAATATTTCAGCAAAATTTGTGCCATCTTTTTGCCAAGTAATATCACACTAATTCTTCTGATATAGCAGACATGTTTTATAACTGATGAATTTGAAAGGATCGGACGTACCTCAGACATCACAACCCATGGAACTGCTCCCATTCCTATTGCAAATGATCCTATGTAGACCTAATATCATAGAAAGATTAAATATCGCATAGAGAATGAGTTCATATTTTTTAGATGCATAGAAAAACATCAGTAGAGAAAAAGTCGCAGCCATACCAGTAAACCGGCTACGGCAAGAGCTGGAACTGCTCCCACACACACATCATGAGCCTATATCAATTTTAAATAAATATCTGGATTAAAAACTTGAAGCTGTAATATTTTTAGTCGGGATGTACCTTTAGATAGAATGCAACTGCGGTAAATATACTTCCTGTAACCAGTCCTGATCCAGATACCTAATTGAAACAAAGAAATAACAATAACAATATCATACAGTACATGAAGAGGATAAGCAAAGTTTGAAGATAATTTGTTTTGTGTTTTCAATTTACCAATAGTAGAGGCTTCCTGCCTGCTTTATCTACGAGGGCTACTCCAACACCTGTGACCACAATCTGCGAAATTAAAGAACATAATTGAGTTGGTTTGAATTTGAAGGGTGAAAATAATTAGATTTTTCATGAATTATTGGATTAGTTAGAAATAAGAACCTGAAGGATAGCAAAAAGTATACTACCGGTCGCGGAAGGAAATCCTACAACAAAATTAAATTACACAATTCGTCAGAACAAAATTAAAAATCTGAGTTCTTCATGAAGTTAAGTTTTAAAACATGACTTTCATTGGGAATTACAGTTTCTATGCAAATGACAGACTTTGAATAAAGATTTGCAAGAGAAGTAAATACCTGCTGAGTCAAAAACACTGCTAGCATAAAAACCAACTCCATTGATTCCACCAAATTGCTGGCAAACCATAAGCCCTACTCCAATCTGGTCATGAATACATCAAAGATTTGCTTAATACAACAACAACAACATGAGAAGGTGGAAAATGAACTATCATTCCTTAATGAAAAATGAACTGATATCAGTAGTCGAATTATAGTTACCTACCATGAGTGAGCGCAAATATCTTTTTTGAAACAAATCCAGCACCTTCGGTTTTGCGAGCTGTTCTAAACTAGTTATATAATCCTGTGTGATAATGACAAATACGCTAGCTTAAAATTGTGCAAGATGGCAAAATCACCGAAATCTATCCATAGCCAACAACACTGTAACCTGAATTTCTTCGGCTTCTTGAGATATATCAGCATCTTTACCGCGGAGTATTTGCAATGTTGCCACAAAATCTTTTGTGTGACCTCTCTTTGCCTGTAGTCATTATTTGTTTGGTTCTTGACCCCTAGTCACTTAATATTGTAGGCTAAATACATTTATATGGAAATTTATTACTTACGAGCCATCTAGGAGACTCTGGAATGAAGAACAGACCCAAAAGCAACACAGCAGTGGGAATCAGACCTGCAATTGCAAGCATGTATCTAGTATTGAAAAGCTTCGATTAATTTATAAAGTTCAAATTGGGAAGAAAACTGACCAATTATTGCTAAAGTTCTCCATGAAAGTACGGTTCCAAATATGAATGACGAGGATCCCCCAATAACAATCATGAACTACAAAAGAAGAAGAAAAACAAACTTATATGTCAGGGCTACCTTCATTGCAATTACTAGTATATAAGTTGTTTTCATGACACTAGTGTTACAAATTGTAGCAAAACTATGCCTGATTTAAGGTAGTCAAGACTCCTCGACGTTCTTTTGGCGCAATTTCTGCTATGAAGACAGGAACCTTTATATAATAACACATCGAATATAAAGTTACAGATCAATAAGTTGAACATATGCAAGTGTTTAAAAATGAAAAATTTGAGAATCAATTCATTGAACAAGTAGAACTATAACGAACCACAAATGAAAAGACTCCCATTCCATATCCTGTTGCTAGCCTTCCAATATCCAAAGGAACTGGACCCTAGAGAACAACAGAAAAGCTACTCAATTAATCGTTTGAGAACAGTTATGACAGAAAAAATCACATAAGTTTCGTAGTAAGAACCTTAGAAAAATAAATAACAAGCCATCCTGCAACACAGAAAGCACTTGATACTCTCATTGCCTGCGTATATAATCCAAAATCAACTTTTTATGAATACTCCAAATAATAAAGATGATTAACAATTTGGAAGTTAATTCATCATTTTACTGAAATTACCCCCTTCCGTCCAACAAAATCAGCAATAGGACCACTTGTTATCGCACCAATCATTGCACCAAAAGTCAAGATGGAGCCAAACAAGGAGTACTGCATAGATTCAATCAGTGAAAAGCAAAGAAAACTACATCAAATCCAGGACTAATGAATCAAATCCAATAAGTAGAAGTTATACAAACTTTTTTAGATCATTTTCAGTCCATTTTCTATGTTTTCATTAACCTAAGGATAATGAAGTCAAATCAAACATTCAAGCATTTCTAACTGACCTCTGCCAGAGACAGATTAAGATCCTTCCTGATAGCATCTTGAGTTGGAGATGAATATCCAACCTGGAAAACAAAACAGAAACAACAATTATTCTATAAAACTCTTGGTCAACTAAACTAACTAACAAGCATCTTGTACAAAGAAAAGTGCTTATTTTTGCTGGTTTTCATATATGGAACAACTTTATAGTAGTAAGTAAAGATAGAAGTGGTGAAGTAAAGACTTACACAAACACCAAATTCAAAAGAACCACAAACAGCAATGAATGTGGTGAAGTAAACCATCCAAGGATGATTATGATCTTTGGTTTGATGGAGAAGTTGGTTGTTGTTTTCCCCTAACAATGGTTCTCTTATTATTTTGTGCTTACCACCTTCAACATCCTCTTGGATTTCCATCCTCATTAATTAGTTCCTTGGGGGTAATGATGACTATGAATCTATGATAGTGACTCTCTTTATATAAGAAAAAACCCAATTGACTTGAATGCAAGGAAGCACATTCTAATTATGCAATAGAAGGAATGCAAGTTTTTTATGGTTGATTACTATGAAAATTTCTTAACTATATAAAAAAATTATATAGTAGATATATTAAAAAGGTTTATAATTAGATGTCTAAAATTGTTAATAATTTAAATGTATATCGTTGAGCTAAAATATTTTTAGTAAAATTTCTATATTTTTTTCTTATTACTAAAATACAAATTAAACCGTTGATAATTTCATTATTGTTAAATGTGAATTAAAACTAAAATGAAAGACATATTTATGCAAAAGAAAGAAAAAGTCTTTATTACTTGACAACATTTCCGATGATAAAAACTAAAAAGAAGATTTAGCATAGTTTTTATTAAGATATATAATAATTGGACCTAAAGTAAATTGAAAATTCAAATCAAATCAACTTGAAAAAAATTGATTGTTTCTCGTTTGGTTCCAAAACCAAACCGAACAAATAAAAATGAGGTAATTTGATTTAGTTTTCGAATTTAATTATTAGAAACTATTAAACGATAAACTAAACCAAATAATATAATTACGCTCAAAATCTTTTATTTTATTCATCATTAAGTTCAAATTGCATATTGGCTACACAATTCTTCATCTTTGTTTACACTTTATTTGTTAAGCTTTTAATTTTTTTCCCAATCTTTTGATGTCAAGTGTCAACTTTTATATTTGACTGTGAGTTTATTTTATGATGCAATGAAATCATGTCACTATTTTGTATGGATTAAAAACAATTTGTAAGTTGTTTGAAAAATAGAACATGAAATAAATGATATAAAATGTTTTTTTTTAAGTAATAGCATAAAATACAAAAAAAAAAAAACACAATATTGGAGAATACACATACTCCTTTTTACCCAAAATTATAAAAGAAATTCTCTTTTTAAATTTATTAAATAATTAATGCGTTTGGTCTATATTTAGACCAGATACATTAATATTCAATGAATATAAAAATTAAATTTCTCTTATAATATAGAATGGAGAGAGTATGTATATAATGTTTAAAATATATATTATAAATCGATCATCTAAATCAACTTAAATTGATTAGTTTGATTCGATTTCATTTAAAAAATATACAAAAACTAAATCAAAACAAATCAATGAAGATATCATCGGATCAAACCTTTTTATATTAAAATCTAATCTAAATCGAACAGGTTGTACCCCTAATCACCGAATTTAATATATATATTAAACAAAAAGATATACAACTTGCATCTGCCAATTATTAAGACATATCATATTTAATAAAATATTTTTTAAAATAATTTATCTTTAATTTATTTTAAAGGTAGACTTAAGAATGATGGGGTATCATAACTCTTAGTTCTAAAAACTCAATGATTAAAAAAGTTTATATCTAATTAATTGTTTTAAAAGATAAATTTTAATTTATTTTAGTTAATAAGATAGGTGTCAAGAATAAAAAAACAAAAATGATGTTTGACGACAAGAGTGATTCTCAAGAACGCATTATTTTTATTAACACACAAATGGTTATTATTTGAGCTATTGACCCTCTCAAATGCAAGTTAATGGCAAGAATGATGAAGGAAGTTGTCCTCTAAGGGTACATGAGCCATCTGAGGTTCTCAATCACCAATTATCAGGGCAAGGGCAAGAGTACTGAAGGAAGTTGTCCTTTAATGGTATAGGTCAGAGTGTTACATCAAAGAAGAGGAGAACAACGACCAAAAGTAATCAGAGATGAGAAGGACCGGGTGGAAAACCATAGTTGTCTAAAAATTGTCTAAGCATAAGAAAATCATAACAAAATACCAGTCTGCGAAAAAATTGTCTTTAAACCCACATGAAAGCCCTTGGAGTGCTTCACACCACCCAAACCCGAGAAGGAACAAATTTTAAACCCACCTGGAAAAAAATTGTCTTTAAATCCACCAAATTCATTAGTGTGGTGTCATGATCGATGACAATTACCTTCGACGTGTTTTTTTATCCTTCAACAAAGTCTTGCTCACTTCCAAGGTCCATGAAACGTTGACCTCTTTTTTGGATTCCAAAAATGCAAATCCCACTGAAAAGTGTTCTCCGTAGACGTAAGACCAACAATCTCAAGAAGTAGAAACCGATACTTATTGGTATTGTACATCACATCAATAATGAAGAAAGTAGGAAATATGTTGAACAACGTGATACTTTCTGGATAAGTATAGAAAATGTCATGAAACAATTACTTTTTCATTACATACCGCATACCTAGAAACATAATGGTTTTCATCCAAAAGTTTCAAAAGTTGTTACATTTCGGATCTTGGACCCCTTATCGCCAAGTTTCTTTATACCACTTAAATTCGCGTGTATGTTTTTCGGCGCCACTCTGACTAAACTCATGTTCAAAATAATTTCCTTCTATGACGGTTTAAGACACTATACAATGAGATGACCAACTAGCGTTGTATGTAATGCATGGTTAAGTATTCCAAAGAGCACATTAAATTTTCACATCTCATCGACGCTATAATATTCACGCAGTTTAAATGGAAAATCACACTTTCTTGTTTCAGTGTCATCGCGATTTAATTTTCGAATGGGGGAAACATATGTGTCACTTATCTCGCATGCCATGGTTACAAAAAGTTGTTTTCTATTTGAACCATTATCAGACCTTCCAATTACAATGTCAAACCACAAATTCATGAATATCATTCAGACCCATCTAATCATATGCCCGCGAGCAATATACAACTGTGTATTTATGAAACATTGACCAGGGTCTATCTCTACACATTAACTTTTAACTTGAACTGGTTTGACATCCTCCTCCGCTATATCCTCTTTTACATCGCTATAAAACCTTCTTTCGAAAATATATTCGGGTGAACCAGTAACAAATGACTTCGGAAATGCATTTCTGGACAAAGGTATGTGAGTTCGGTAATGCCATTTTGAACGAGGCAAATGTTTTTTTAGCAAAGACAATGAATCAATGCAAGCAATGATGGATGAAATGAGGAAACTTTGCCAACATATTGTAGTTTATGATGCTCCCTTTGACATGTTATAATGCATAAAATCTTATTTTGAATCGAAAAGTTGATTGATATTGAGCTTTTTTTAAGGTTTTTTTGGTTATAGAGGGTGATAAGAGTTTGAAAGAGTGGGGAAGGTGATCATTGTAACACCCTTCTAAAATACCCCGCGAATAATAAAACGATTCAGAGTTAACATGTATTAAAGGGCGTCACAATTACTTTAAAATAAAAATCCATACATATGTCATGTTTTACTAAGGAACATAATTCAATTAATTATCAAATACACATGTTCAACACAGCGGAATAACATCAAAACTTGGATAACTTCAAATCCCAAATAAAGCCTCGAAGGCCAATGCCTTGAATCACCAAAACAATTATCCAACTAAAACATCGAATAAAAACTGAGTTTAATAATGACTCTAGACAAGCGTTCCCCGGTGTTACAAATCAGAGCATGACACTGACACGCGATAAAATAAAATGCATAGCTCTACGAGTTATCCTCACCAACTCCTAAGCCGCTAAAGCTTCAATCTAAAATCATCAAAGTAAGGGTGAGACTTCATCATAATTAAAATGCATTATAAATTCATAAAACAAGAGAATTTCATAAGCTATTATTCCACCATATTCAGCATAATCAGATCTATTCATTCATTCAACAATGTAAGTCATAAACATACATCACACACAATAACCAAATTATAACACTGGAATGCATCCTAACATGTTATAATCCATACAAATGCAATGCAATACTCTATGCATGTGGTACCAAAAGTGAACTAAGTCACACACTGATCCATAATCACCCGGATACAGTTACATTGATTCGTCCATAATCACCCGAACATGAATCCAGCCTCACCATCCACAATCACCCGGGAACGGTTATTGGTAATACTCACTAATTCCACACAATAGGAATTAGCTACCACCAGAATGTATATGCATGCACATCATAAAAGCATGCAACATTCAACACAGGTTATGATAACATCATACATCATAAACCATCATCAATCTAAAATATGATAATTGTCATTTATCATGAACATCATCAAACAGCATAAACATGCACAAGCAATTACTACAACATCATCACCAAAACATGATAACCATCATTTATCATGAACATCATCTATAGCATAAACATGCAAGCACTTACTCATCAATTAGTAATGATATCACCAACATACACATATAGTCATCATTATACACACAAACATCATCACAAAACCACACACCATTGCCTACCCACCAAGTATGCAAGGTACGAATAACCACAAAGTCAGAAAACCAACACTTTCTAAAATAAAACCAAGTTACCATTATTTTATTTATTTCATACAATAGAGTGTTTAATTTAAGGGATAATGTCCAAAACGGCGTTTAAAAAGGACTTACGTTTCAAAATTTATGAATTTTCAAAGTTTAATATTTTTCAAAAAGTAACAGTGGTAACCGGTTCCTCCAGGGGAGTAACGGGTTCCCACTATCATAGTGAAAACATGCTGTTGGAATATGTATGGAGAACCCGGTTCCCACGTTTTATAAAAATCAACTTTCTGGAAAATGTACCAGAAACCCGGTTCCCCCACAGGGTAATCGATTCCCACGACTTAGAAAAATCACTTTGCTGGAAATTATATGAGGAACTCGGTTCCTCCCAGAGGGTAACCGGTTCCTGCGACGTCTGTAGTAGAAAAACTTAATTTGACAGCATTTTCTTATTCCCAATCATTCCCAAAACACCAAACACGAATCACATTCATAACAACATCCAAAATCACTCTCAATTCATGGTTATAAGGCAAAAACTGTGACACCCCAAATAATTCAATATTTAAAATAATTAGAATTTTTAATTATTAATTTAATTAAGAGTTTAATTATTAATATTTGGAATTATTGGAATTAATTGATTAAATAAAGGAAAGGAGGAATTGGGAGTGTGAGGAGTAATGGGGGTGTGACGAGTAAAATACTCTACCTATCCTAATTAGTATTGTATTTTATTTATTGAAATAATAAAAGGAATAATAAAAGGGAAAAGAAGGAAAAAGAGGAATAGAAGGTTTTTATCATTCGTAACATTGGACAAGAGAAGAGAAAGAGGAAAAGAGTGAAAGTTGCCGGAATTCGACGAACCCACAAGGTAAGGGGTGATTTCGATTGATTAACATGCCTTATCGATTTTGATTGCAATAGAATTGATCGTAGTATGTTGAGAATTCTCAATTTAGTAATTCTAGGTTTTCATAGAATTATCCTAATTTGTGTCGGATTGTGTAGAATTGAGTAATTTGTATGTTATAGGGTCATTAGGAATGATCAAAGTATGTTATATTGCATGTTACTGCTGTTGGATTGTGCAATTATATGGTGTTTGAATGTTGGATTCATGTGGGATTGATAGGAAGTGAGTGGGTATGCCTAATGCTGTCAAAACTGCATAATTTTGGTTCTGCAGGTCGCGGGAACCGGTTCCCATGTGGGAGGAACCGAGTTCCCAATTCATTTTTTTCCAAAGAAAACTGATTTTTCTACTAGGAACCGGGTTCCTGTATGGGTGATCCGGGTTCCCCATACATTTTTCCAAGGTGCGTGTTTTTTGAACTTTGTGGGAACCGGGCTCTCCCTGGGGTGATCCGGGTTCCACTGTTACTTTTTTTGAAAAATTCCAAACTTTAAAAATTCATAACTTTCAAACCGTAAGTCTGTTTTGAACGCTGTTTTGGACGTTGTTTCTTAAATTTAATGCTCTATTTTATGAAATGAAGGGAGTTCCTGTAACTTGAAATTATTTTGAAAATGTGTCGAATTCCGAATTAAGTGGTTTGTTATTCAATGCATACTTGGTGTATATGCGGTAGTATACCTGTGACAATTGATTGTATCAGGATTTTGGTGAATGGAATGCATGTTTATGTTGTTTGGTGTGTGCATGATCGTTGAGGACGTCATATTTTGGTTTTGATTCGGTTTATGATAATTGGTGTATTCATGATTGTATTGATATCATGTGTTTTTGTTGGTGTTGTATATACCTGGTAGTTGGTGATCTTAGTTGTTGTTGTTGTGGTATATACTGGTGATAGTCTTACCAATTGAAGGGTAAGCGTTTGGCATATTTATGCTTTGTGATGATTTATTTCATGATAGGTGATGATATCATGTTGTGGTTGATGATGGTTTATGATGTATGATGTGGTCATAACCTGTGTTGAATGTTACATGCTTTATGATGTGCATGCATATGCATTCCGGTGAAGTTAATTCTCATTGTGTGGAATTTGACTTGTATTGCCAATAACCGTACCCGGGTGATGATGGGTGGTGAGGTTGGATTCGTGTCCGGGTGATTATGGACGAATCGATGATTACTGTATCTGGGTGATGATGGATCAGTGTGTGTGTGACTTGGTCACGTTTTGGTACCACATGCGTTGAGTCTGCATTTGTATTTGCATGGGATTGTAACATGTTAGGATGGTTTCCAGTGTTATAATTCTGTTGTTGTTGTTGTGCATAATGAAATGTGTGGTTGTAATTGTGTGTTGAAATCTGAATTATGCTAGAATGGGTGGATTAATATACTTGTGATATTATGTTGTCTGAGGAACTTATAATGCATATTAATTATGAAGAAATCTCACCCTTACTTTAATGATTTCAGATTAAAGTTAACACCTCAGGAGTTGGTAAGGATGGCTCTAGAGCTATGTTATTTTTGTGTCCGCGTGTCAGTGTCATGCTCTGATAGGTTGTAACATTGGGGGAAACGTTTGGATGATGAGTTTTGTTTGATACTCCATTATTTTAATTTATTGTTGGGAATACTTATGAGTTGAAGTTATTCCGGTTTTGTGAGATTTTCCGCTGTGTAGGACATGATATTGATTTGAATATTCTATTATAATAATTTCCTTCAGTTAAGCATGATTACTGTTGAAGTTTGAGGCTTTTGTATTTATTTTAATTGTGACATCCCTTGATTACGTGTTAACTCTGATTTAATTAATATATTCGCGGGGTATTTTAGAAGGGGTGTTACAAAAACAACATGAAACAACAACTCATAACATCATTACAACATGAATTTGACTCAATTTCACATAATCATACATATTGGGATCAAAATTCATAAACCTAGAAAATCCTAAATTGAGATTCCTAACTACTCAATCAATCCTATCGTTCCCAAAATCTATAAGGCATAATAATAAGAGAAAATCACCCTCACCTTAGCAATTCCTTGAATTCTTCAAGCTCTGGGTGTTCCTTTTTCTCTTTTCCTCTTCTCTTCTCACGTACGCTCTAATTCTCCAATTCCTTTTTCCTCTCTTCTTATTTTCCTTTTTATTATAATAATAACAATAAAATGAAGTATTAAAGGCTTTTACTACCTTACACCTCCTTCCTCTACTAATCACAACACAAGCCCAAACCTTTACTCCTTTTATTTCCAATTATTCCAAAAATACCAAAAATTCTAATTTTAATTAAATAAATAATTTAAATTTAAATTATTTAATAATTGAGAATATTGGGGTATTACAATCATGCAAGGTGGTCATATACTCAAATTCCCGCTGGATATTTTCGAAAATACCTTTTCAAAAACATCACTGGAAGCAGCAAAAAGAATTCTCTATGTTTAAGGATACTTCAGAGTTGCTTACCCGAATTTCCCCTTGGAGTTAGTTTGGATATGCATTTTTGAGCTCAATTTAAAAAATGATATATGGTGCATTCGGAGATGCATTTTTGAACTCACCCATGGGCATTTTTGGATTTTCAAAGGTGAATTTCACTAAACAATTGTGGAGAAAGAAACTGCCTTATGGTATCTTGTCTAAAAGCACCTCTCCCAATTGGGCCTCGTGCTTAAGGGACTATGTACATTTCAGACTCTTCCACGAAATCATTTGTCCCATTTGTTCTCCATGCTTGAAGAACTGTGTACATTTCAGCCTCACCTTAGGCCGGGTATAGATCCAAACTTGAAATAACGGGTTAGGGAAGAACAAATATATATATATATATATATATATATATATATATATATATATATATATATATATATATATATATATATATATATATATATTTGGGCCAAGATTAAAAGGCAACCCAAGACAGACACGCCCCACTGATCGTCAGTAGGGTTGACAATCGAACAAACTCGGACATAGTTCGAAACTTAACTTGACAATTAAATCGTTGAACTGGATTCATGAACTAAATGAACTGAATATGAGCAAAAAAATAAGTTCGTTAACTAAATGAGCTGAACTTGAACTATCTATAAATCGACTCGTTAGATTCATAAGTCAGATCGATTATATATTGACTACAATAGCAAGTTTAAAGAATTAATTCAAATATTAGCTCTCTATTATCTTTCAATTTTATAACTTTTATTTTATTTCAATATTTTTTTCCTTTTAAAATAAATATTAATTTAAAAGATTAGTTATATTAAAAAAATTAGACTTAAAAAAATGATTTATAAATCCGTGAAGCAAACGAACTGAACCTAATAATTTGAACTAAATTATTTGTGAACTTAAAACAAATCAAGTTTAAGATTAAGAAAAATCAAATTAAATCAAATTTGAGTCGAATTTCGACCTTAACCTGTTCTTATCAAATCGAGTCAAACTTAAACGAGTTTGACTCAACCCAACTCATTTTCAACCTTAAACATCATTTGACTGAACTCAATTTATTGCCAACTTTAAACGTCGAAAATATTTATCCAATGTATGATGTCTGCAAAACTAGAGGGTGGTATATGTCGTGAAAAAAATCTAATCAATAATATACTCAAATTTGCTAAAATACAAAAGGATGGTTTTTGATAGTGTATTTTATAATAATCCCTTCGACCTTCGTTTTAGAGGTGGATTAGAAAATCAATTTTTTAAAAATAAAAATAAAAATTCCAATGGTGTTGACTCCAGCTCCAAGATAAACCAAGGATTGCAAATAATTTGGGCCTTGCAAACATCCCGGGTCGGTGTTGGGCGCCCATTCTAAAACCCTTCTCATTTCATTTCTCACTTTTTTAACGTTATTCTTTCTCTGCATCTAAAACCCTCGCCTCCTCAACCATCACTTCTCCACTCCAAATCAATGGCTACTACGCTTCTTCTCCGAAACTCTTCTTCATCTTCCAAACGTCTTTCTCCTCTCCTCTTCTCCTCTCAATTCCACACTTCCCTCACTCGTTCACCTCAATCTCAATCCCCTCTCACCAATGACGATATTTCCCCTTCTTCGTCAAACCCTTGGTGGAGATCCATGGCTACTTTCACCAGAACGTAACTCTCCTATCTATCTCTCACTCTTCAATTTTTCCAAATCGCGTATTATTTATTTATTCGCGATGTGTTGTTGTTTTGCTTGCAGGAAGCCTCATGTTAACGTTGGAACTATCGGTCACGTAGATCACGGCAAAACCACACTCACTGCTGCAATCACCAGAGTAACGCGCACTCCGATGAAGTGAAATGAAGATTAGGTTTCAATCTATTAGGTTTTAGAGCTGATGAAGTTTTGGTTGATTGCAGGTGCTTGCTGACGAAGGGAAGGCTAAGGCTATAGCGTTTGATGAAATTGATAAGGCTCCTGAAGAGAAGAAGAGAGGAATTACGATTGCCACGGTTTGGATTTCTTTTCTTGCTTGTTTGTGGAACTGCAAGTGATTTATTACATTGTTTTTTCTGCCTCTCTGGATTAGTTTGTATGAAAATGGAAGTGATTGTTTGGTGCTACAATTTTCAGGCACATGTTGAGTATGAGACTACAAAGAGACATTATGCCCATGTTGACTGTCCTGGACATGCAGATTATGTGAAAGTAAGCTTTGAATTTGGCCTTAAACAAACCCTAGGGTTTAATTTATTAATAATTATACAGTCTTAATAAATATGTTTTACACTTTCTTGGGACATTGAAAATAGGTTTTAAGCAGTGATGTTATCATGTTTTAATTTTAGACAATGAATAGGATTGATTAAGTTTTGATTTGGTACTTGACTTCCTAACACAACCCTCTCCTTTTATTCGGGCTTGTGACAAAGTGTTAAGCAGGAAAAAAGTCATCACGAGAATAAAATGAATGTAGCATAGATATGAATGTTGCAATGGATTGATGTATGGTAAGATTAGACAAGATAGGATTATGAATGACAACATTAGAGAGAGTGTCGATGTGGCACCCATTATAGAAAAGATAGCGGAATATCATGTTTAGGTAATTTGGGCACGTGAAGAGAAGATAGGTAGATTATATAGTAAGGAGAGTAAATCATATAGAGAGCAGTCAAATCACTAGAGGCAGAGGAAGACTTAGAGAAACTCTAAAAGAAATTTATTCAGAAAGACTTGAAGATTAATTAATAGAATAGAGATGCAATATATTACTGAATTTATATCGTAGTTTGATCCATTAAGTCAACTCTACTTAGTGGGATACAACTTGATTGCTATTATTGTTGTTGTAAGTTATAACGGAATTATCAATATTGTCTAACTGGATGCTTGTGTGGCTCCATCCTCCATTGAAATTGAATATGCAAAAGAGAAGTCAGATTAATATCATTTTCTAATTCTAACCAAAATATGTAAAGAAAAGTTAATAAGTCACTGAAAATTTTGCCATGGCTTTACTGCATCGCTCAGATAACTGCTTTGTCGGATGTGACTTTAGTATTACAACAAGCCTTAATGCACTATTATGCGCTTCTCTATCAGTTTTCTTTTAAGTTAAGTAAAGCACAAAATTGTTCTTATTCAACCATCAACACTATTTTATGAAATATGTCTCTGCTGTTTTGTGCTTGTTTAGTTATTGCACATATTTAACCATTGTTTGCTTTGCAGAATATGATTACTGGAGCTGCCCAAATGGATGGCGGTATCCTTGTTGTATCTGCCCCAGATGGACCAATGCCTCAAACCAAGGAGCACATTCTTCTAGCTCGCCAAGTAGGTATTCTATTGAAGTGGTTTGTAAACAATAGAAGCAAATTACTTCCTTGCTTCTAGATTAACACTCGTTTACCTTTACATGAATTGTGCAGGTTGGTGTGCCGTCTCTTGTGTGCTTTTTAAATAAAGTTGATGCCGTCGATGATCCAGAATTGTTAGAGCTTGTAGAAATGGAGCTCCGTGGTGAGTGTTTCTCTAACAATGCACCTTCCCTCCCTTTTAGTATTCATGATAAGAACACACCTTGGTAACTTTCTGTAGTTCTCCTATTTGGTAAATTTTGAAGTGGATTTTTGTTAATCTGGCAGAGCTTCTGAGCTTCTACAAGTTCCCTGGGGATGACATCCCTATCATTAGAGGTTCAGCACTGTCTGCTTTAAATGGTACAAATGAAGAGATTGGCAGTAAGGCCATTCTAAAATTAATGGATGCCGTAGATGAATACATCCCTGACCCTGTTCGTCAGCTTGATAAGCCTTTCTTGATGCCCATTGAAGATGTATTCTCAATTCAGGTAAAAGGGCTTTTTTCTTTTCTTACACTTTTGGAGAATGACACCTCATTGAAATAAGTACATGCTTGGTTATTGTATTCGTACAATACTTGTTAGTCGTGAGGTACTTTTAATAATTTATTGTTAAGCCTTGCTGTTGACATTGAAACAGCACAGTGCTGTCTAATTTTTGTTGGATATAAATAAATAAAACCTTGAAAAACATTGTTGTCTATTTTTTTGTTTTATTAAAAAAAAAATTGAAGTATCACCATCTGCTTTGATTTATCTTGTATATTGCCAAGCAGGATCATAATTAGAAGCATTGATATCCAAAATGTCTTGTCTGCTGATTTATATTTTTAATTTGTGTTCAAGGGACGAGGAACAGTTGCTACTGGCCGTGTTGAACAAGGGATCATCAAAGTTGGTGATGAAGTTGAGATTTTAGGTCTGATGCAGGTATGGTGATAGAGTCATTTCCAGGATCGCCCTTGAATTCTCATAGTTCCTTTTCTTAATCTACTGATTGCTGATTTATTTTGCTTGTATATCTTATTTTCTATTGGTGATGATTAATGTTTTGTTCTTGTTTGGATATTAGTTGGTTTTTTATTATCAGAGTTTTGATAAATTTCTTGCATTGTAACGATGTTTCCTAAACTAAAATTTATCTGGTAGGGTGGTCCTTTGAAAACAACAGTTACTGGAGTTGAGATGTTCAAGAAGATCTTGGATCAAGGACAAGTGAGTTTTTGTTATCTTCATATTGAGAGATTTTTACATAACATAAATTAAACTTGGTTTTTTACATTTCTTAGGCCGGTGATAATGTTGGTCTTCTTCTCCGTGGTCTGAAACGTGAAGACATTCAACGTGGTCAGGTTAGAAGCAATGATCTAGCTTTGACTTTTTGTAGAGACTGTCACGGGATTCAAGAGAACTTTATATCTGTACTTCTTTCAGTAGATATTTGTAGAGTTCTTAAATTTAAATGCTAGAATCGAGAAACCACATAACTAACTTTGTATTGTTTTGGTAAGGTCATCGCTAAACCCGGTTCTGTAAAAACTTCAAAGAAATTTGAGGCAGAGATATATGTACTCACAAAGGATGAGGGTGGTCGACACACTGCTTTCTTTTCTAACTATAGACCTCAGTTTTACTTGAGGACTGCTGATATCACTGGAAAAGTAGAGTTGCCGGAAAATGTTAAAATGGTTATGCCTGGAGACAATGTTACTGCTGTGTTTGAATTGATTTTACCAGTTCCACTTGAAACAGGTCAGTATATTATTTATTGAGAAGGATAACATTATTATTATTTAATTATAATATGCAAAACGTAGAAGAAGGACACCATTATTTTCTGCATGTAAATCTCCTCACATACATTTTCCAATATGCTGCAATGTATCCCCACATATGCTGAATTTATTATGCACATACTCTGCTGGAAAATGGAAAATTCACTGCTTGTTATTTGATTTTACAGGGCAAAGATTTGCTTTGAGAGAGGGTGGCAGAACAGTTGGTGCTGGTGTGGTATCAAAAGTGCTGAGTTGAAGTCATTAAAAAAATTTAGTCCCGATATATTTGCAAAAAAGGGGTTTGAAACCCCGGGATCCGGTTAATCTATTGAAAATACAATCCCTGTGATAACCATTAATATTCAGTGGTAGTTGGATGATGATTTGAGTAAATTATAGAGAAGCTCTCATCTTCATGGTTCATTTTTTAGTTCATAAATTGTCACAAAAAAAAGAAGCTCAGTAGCTGCAGACTCTTCCTGCTTTATGAAAAATAATCTGTGAATGAGTAATCTCTTTATACGTTAACAGTCTAAGTCATAGATGTTGGATTTTGCATTTTTTTTTTAAATTTTGAACATTATTATTCATTTTGCTCTATAAGACTCTATTGCTCTCTATTTCTGTTGGTTTCAGATATATCAGTAAGTTGAAACATAATTTTTTACTTGTGTTTATGATACATGATTGTATTTCTGTCATCTATACTAGATTGGCCTTCTATATGAGCTATATTTAGTTTAGTTCTGTTTCTGAGGTCTGTTTCACATCATTTTTAGGTAGTTTAAAAGTAATCCATCCCTCCCAAAATATAAGAGAAAAGATTAAAAAAAAAAAAACACTTAAAAACATAATGATTTGACTTGTGGTTTTTTTGAAATAAAGTGTTTTGGTAGATGTAAAAACAATTTGATTGTTGGTTATAGAAAAGATAAGAGAGAATGTAAACTAAATACATTTTGTATTTAATTTTACTTTGAAAAAGATTAAAGTGGTTTTTTTCTCTTAATTTTGGGACAAGAAAAATGTATTTTTTTTCCTTATAATTTGGTAGAGAGGAATTATCGGATAAGAACATAGATAATTACATTGTTTTTATGAGATTGGTGGATAAGTTTGTATAAGATGAGAGAGTATGTCGAACAAAATTCCTACTTTACCCTTGATCATTTACAAATAAATTCCTGAACAAAATTTCTGGTAGTGCAATATGAAATTTTCGATTTATGTAAAATTTTTGAAGACCTATTTCAAAAAATTCGGTATTACTGTACGATAGTGTTTTTGAAATTTTCGGTATACCGAATATTTTGCATAAGGCTGAAATTTCCGGTATGTCTCCTTATCTTGTTTATCTTCTCACTTTACCTTGACCATTTACAAAGAAATTCCCAAACAAAATTTCTGGTAGCGCAATATGAACTTTCCGATTTATGTAAGATTTTCGAAGGTCTATTTCAAAAAATCCGGTATACCAGAAATTTCTAAAATTTCTAAATTTTCGATATATGCCAAAAATACGGTAGTGTTTTTGAAATTTTCGGTATACCAAAAATTTCGTATAAGGTTGAAATTTTCGGTATGTTTTCTTATCTTGTTTTCTTCAGCAGTTGAGATTTTGCCGACACTTTTGTGTGGTCTAGAACGTATAACAATTTGTATAAATATGAGTTTTATGGTTATTAGGTATCATATCTCAACAACAATGCCTCTTTCTCAATATCTGATTAAGGCAGAAGTGTATTACAACGGCCGCAAACATGTCGTTGAGTTCAAGCTCCCAGATGGATCTGAGTCCTTCGCTGCGTTGAAGAAAACGTTGAACGGTTTGCTGCCTGATTCCGAGACCAGAAGGGTGACAAAGATCGAGTTTCGAGAGGATTACATTGGTATAGATGGTTGAGTGAAATACAACCTAATTGAGCTGAAGAATGATGGAGATATGAATTCCATGTGGAAATCATTTTGTTGTAGGATAACCAAAGGTCCGATCAAGTTGGACGCGAAGATCTGTTGACGACATAATGAAGTGTCTAAAGCGTCCAGATGAATCAGAATCGGGAAGTTCCTAGATTTTCATGTATCAGAGTATTGTTTATTTTTTTTGTTTGTCATCTGATCTTTGTTAACTTATTTGAGTTTCTTATTTAAGTTATTGTTTTATTTATATAATCGAAAGAAGAAGTATTAGCTAAAAAATATTATGCAATAAAGTGAAGTCTGTTTGTCATAACTTAAACATAATAATACAATAATACAAAGAAAAATCTATAGAGGCCCTCCACGAGCAATGTCGGCCAACCTAGCTAACCTCTGATACACCTCACCATCAGGGTTCAACATCCCCATGATGTTATCTAATGTAACTGCAATTATTTGTAGGCGGGTACCTGGTCAGCTGCTGGAGGAGGAGATGGTGGTAGTGGTGGATCAAAAGAATCTCTGGTACCTGAAGGCCTTGGGACATCAGATGCTGGAGTCGGTGGTGTGACCCGAGAGTGTGACACACTAAGGAACCACTCCAGGTATCCATCCTCGCACTGCCCGGGCTCCTGCACCCTGACGGTTGCATCCATGATCTCACGGGGGGAGGTGATGATGTGGTTCTAAAACTACTAATCAATGCCACCATCTTGGGCACGCAGTACCGGTCGTGGGAGGCCCTGGACATAACCATACTGTCGTAGACACCGCTCAGGCAAGTGCCTAGTCACATAGCCCTCCCACTTGACATGTCCTGAATATAAAGTGGATACCTCAAAAGGATGGTGATGGCGATAAGCCGTGTATGGTTTCCAAATGACATCATCTAGGGTCAGAGCATCCAACCTCCTCCTATACTCTATCACACCTCCAAGATGGGTCTGTCTGGCCTTCCACCTCTTCTCATGTGGGTCTCTAGCTACCACTCGCTGGATTTTCCGGTCACAAATGTGAGGGAAGTGCTCGAATATCCAACACTGCATAAATAAAGATAAATAAATTATTATATGAAAACCTACTAATTATAAAAAAAAATCTAATAATTTATAACATACTTGCAACAAGCTAAGATAACCAGCAAGTTGTCTGGTATCAGGACGGGAAGCAACATCAAGCGTCGTGTACAACATCGTCAATGTCGCCACTCCCTAAGCCCAAGTGGGACTGTTCAGGACGATGAATAGAGATAAGTAACAAACATTAATGTATACTCCATACTTGTCCGCAAAGAGAGTACATGCCACCAGATGTAGCATGTACGCCCTGGCGGCAGCCTGATACCTATGTGCATCCACCAACTCCTTATACGTACTCCTCAACCAAGACATGCGGAGGTGAAATCCCCGAGTTTCTCCAAACTCCTATAGTACCTCCGCATCATCCACCTCCAACACATCGACAACCATGCGCACCGTTGTCGCCTGATCCCTATGAACTGGTGTGAAAAATGTACCAGTTATCGGCAGGTGGAATATAGCATCCACACATCCAAAGTAACCGTCATCTCCCCAAATGGAAGATGAAAGGAAGATGTCTATGAGTGCCACCTCTCAACAAAAGCTGATAGCAGGGGAGCGTCCAACATCGTCAATGAGCATCCAGCAAAGTCCTCAACCAAGACATGCGGAGGTGAAATCCCTGAGTTTCTCCAAACTCCTATAGTACCTCCGCATCATCCACCTCCAACACATCGACAACCATGCACACCGTTGTCTCCTGATCCCTATGAACTGGTGTGAAAAATGTACCAGCTATCGGCAGGTGGAATAGAGCATCCACACATCCAAAGTAACCGTCATCTCCCCAAATGGAAGATGGAAGGAAGATGTCTATGGGTGCCACCTCTCAACAAAAGCTGAAAGCAGGGGAGCGTCCAACATCGTCAATGAGCATCCAGCAAAGTCCTCAAGTCTGAACTCCTCAACTATCCTTCTCACCTGCTCAGGCATCGGAGTATCAGGGAAGTTCTTCAATTTTGACCCATGAGAAGCCACCTTCAAAGTAGGACGCTCCTAAAACAAAACAACACAATTACAACAAATTAGTATACATCAAACAATGTAATACAAATAAAAAATTAAGCGTTAAACCAAATCAATAATACTTACATCGCCCTGCCATATCCTATACGTGACATAGTCAGCATAACCCGTCAATACTGACCTGTCAGAAGGTCCTCCAAGGAAACCACCATCAGTACACACTGATGGCTCAATAGATGCAACAATAGTGGTGTCTGTATCAACACGAGACACCGCATCGACTCCCTCCTGAGTCGGCTCATGCACCACCGACGAAACCACGTTCGACAACACCTCCTGAACCACCTCCGACACAGGCTCATGCACCACCTCCGGAACAGCCTCCTGCATCGGCTCCTGCACCACCTCCGGAACAGGCTCCTACATCACCTCCGGAACCCCCTCCGAAGCCCGCTCCTCAGCAACCGACACCTGAACCACCGGCTCCGAAACAACTACCTGCTCCACTGTAGGAACAAGAGGGTCCACAACTGCCATAGAAGCTCCAGCAATCAGTCGACGAGGTGCACGAAACCCCATCGCGGCCTGCTCAGCCATCCGTTTCCAGTGAGAACCGGTCAGACGACGACGATCATCCTGTGCCTCTAAGGCTTGTGCCTTATCTACTGCTCGAGCCACAACATCTGCTCGATCAGTAGTTCTGCCTGAAATAGAATCGTCTCTGCCTCTAGTCCTCGCTGTAAGCAAAGTCAAAAAACATGAAAAATTAGTTTTTTTGAAAAAAATAGAAAATACTGGAACTTTCAAAATTTCGCTATTTTAGTCATATACCAAAAATTTTAAAATTTCCGGTATGAGCATCAAAGGAAAATACTGTAAATTTTAAAATTTCTGGGCGAAAATATCGGATATTTCAAAATTTACGGTAGACGATATCGGATATTCTAAAAAATCCGGTACAAAATACCGGGAAAATTAACAAATCTACCGTAAAACTTGTTTTTGCGAAAATTTCGGTAACACTCTCAAATTTCCGGTATCGTCCAAATTTTTTAAAAAATACGGTGTACCGACAATTTCAACAATGAGGAAGGCTTGGACAAAATTGACTTTTCATACAAAATGGAAAATGTCAGGTGCAACTGGAGGGTGGCAAGAAAAATTCTCTAAATTTATTGGTGGTTACGAGATTGTTTGGATAAATTTGTATAAGTTATTTTTATGATATAAGATAAAGTGGATTTAAATTACTTTTTATATATTCCCTATCCCAAAAATATGAGAAAAAAATTAAAATCACACTTACAAAAGTAAAAGTATAATTATTTGAGTTGTGGTTTTTTTAAAATACAGTGTTTAGGAAGATGTAAAAACAATTATAATTGTTGGTTGATGATAGAGAAGATAAATTAAATGTAATTTGTATTTAATTTTAACTTAAAAGTTGATTTTTTCCCCTTATATTTTAAGATAAGAGTGGTGCTATCTTTACACCAAAATTCCAGTATTTTACATATACACCATATAGAAATATAACATGTATATGTGTTGGTGTGAGTTTAAAAAAGAAAAACTAATCATTAAATATTCTAAAACACATGTATACATATACGGTGTAAGTGTCATCTATAGTATAAAAGTATCATTTTCCTTAAGATAATTTCTCTTTTATTTTGAGACGGAGAGCGTATGTTACAAAGTGTTACTTTGAAAATCTTAAAAAATAAATTAAAATTTAATTCATAAAAAATATCACAAGATATTTTAACAAAGTCTTTCAAATAAGTGTCGTTTTATCGTAAAGTTCAAATAAGCCAATACATGCTCTAATCAATTTTTTGATACCCCTTACAAAGCTAGAGGGTGGTGTATGTCCACCATTTACAAAAAAGAGGCTTAGATGAGAAGCTTTGGTGACAGATATCTACTGTTTGGGTCTGAGAAGCCATTGGAAACAACTTTTTCACTCTAGCTTGAACTTTATCATAAACTAAGTGACAATCAAGATGTTATACACGCTCATGGAGCACGGGATCTGCAGCAACAATATGAATAACATGTTGATTGCTGCAGTAAAAAGCGGACAATTGAGTGGCATTTGGCATCAAATCACACAATAAAAAGGATATCCACTGAAGCTCTCAAGTGGTACAAGCAAAAGACCTATATATTGCCTTTGCAGGAGAACAAGACATTGATGTTTCTTAGACTTTCAAGACACGAGTTACCAATGAAAAAGCAATAACATGTGATAGAGCAGTGAGATTCAGTGCAACCTCCCTCAATTCACATCACAAAAAAAGAAAACAGAAATGCAATTTTGAAATACGAGAAAAGAAAATGCCTCTTTCTAGTGAATGTTTGAGGTATTTGAGAACTCTCAAGATTGCCTTATGGTGCACTTCACTTGGAGAAGCCATGAATTGGCTTGATTTTTGAATCGCAAAGGCTACATTCAGACTCTTTGGAACCAGATGTTGGGAGAGGGCAAGTTTTCTATGAAACATGTTTATCGAGCTCTGATCAGCAACACCAACAGCGAGCGCAAGACTTGGAGTAGTTTGATTCTGCATAATTTGGCTAGGCCAAAAGCAAAGGTAACCCTTTGGTTTCTCTGTCATGGTAAATTACCTACAAAGGAGAGGCTCAATAGGTTTGGCATAATCCAAGATAATTTCTGCAGTATGTGTGATAGTAATATAGAAGATGCTGACCACATATTTTTCTCAACGACAAAGGAAATTTGGAAAGGTATATTGCAGTGGCTCGACATTGAATATAGGCCTGCGCTTGGAAAGATGATTTAGATTGGTATATTGCCATTGTAAATTTGGTAAAGCTTGCAATTACTGAATCTGTTCATGAAGTTTGGATTTATAGGAATTCTTTCATTTTCGATAGGCATACAAAGGATATGAATACTGTGGAGAATATTATAGAGAAAATTGTGTATAAGGGTTGGAAGTCCAAGAAGATGAGACCTCATATAGCAAAATTCATGATGTAAATAGTCACTTTTGAGGGCTGAATCCTTTTTTAGGATTGCCTTGGTTGTATTGGTTTTTTGAATTAATATATTGTGAGTTAGTTCAAAAAAAAAAGCTACATTCAGAGAAGTGGTTGCCAAATACAACAATCTCTCTATCAACCTTCTGTGAGCAGCTATATATTGGAATGTAGGACTACAATCATACGTAACCTAATTGTAGAATCTTTTGTTCCCTAACAGTTTTATAAAAATTCTATTGAAACATGACTGCTCTACTGATATCAAACTATATCGGCTATGATGCTGAAATTGATTATTAAAAAATGCCCGAGATTGTTACATCACTCTCATGCTGCAAAATTCACTTCATACTTTTTTGGAATTTCAAACGATCCGAAACTTGAATTTGTTCTTCGTTGCTAAAGCTCTGCACATCTTCAACACCTAAGCATACTTGTTTTGTCCAAATAAAGTTGGCACAACACAAACAATAGTTTGAGTTTCTAATGGACAAACCTAATAAAGATCTAAGGAATGAGATTGGTCTTGATTCACGTTCTGATTTTCTCGACCCCTCGTCATGTCACAACTTCAGAAATTGAATTCAAAAGAAAACTGAAAGGAATTGATAGATAATAAGATCAAGAAACCTAAAATGAATTGATAGAAATTGCGATTTAAAAAATTATAACATAGCAGAGGAAGAATCCGCTCTGATACTATCGAAGTATCAGGAAAGAACATGAGAATCACCAATTGGTGTCTAAACTCATCAACTCCCCACAAATGAGTACAATCCTAGCTTAAATATGTTAGCCATTCAACTAGTAAAGTCTAAGTACACTCTAATCAATTTCATCGTCATATATAGTTTGATAATATTAATAGTGCACAAATCATTTATGCTGAATTACCTCATCATTTGCTTACTCCCACAATTTTCTAGGTTCTTCGTTTCTGCACCCAAAGATTCATGTTAACAGTGGAAAGAGCTTTTAGTGGATTATAGACCCGTTTGTTTTAGCTATAAATAAGTGATTTTTTTTCTTTGTATTTTCAGGTGCACAGGTGTATATGGGAGATTTTGACAATTCAGCCTTCTTGGGGTAATGAGTACTAGAGAAAGCCAGTTGCTTGATTCCATAGCAAAATTCTACATTACAAACTACAATACCAAACAATGCTTCCTGAAACTATGACACATTAACTACATACGATTGTTGATCAATTGATACCTTGAAATATTTCTTACTGGAAATGTTTAGTCATCACTATAGACATCCACATTTACAGTTCAACAAACTTCACCTTGGGAGATGTTACTCAAGCAATACTTAGGACTGCCACTGCTAGTAATGCCGCGGAACCGAAGTAAATATCTCTAATCCTCTTATCGAGTTTCTGAATCATTACCTCTTCTTTCAAACCCAACTTTCCCGCGTTCTTGCTGATGCTAAAGATTGTGGCCCTTAGCTTACTTACTGCACAAGAAAGCCAAACCAACCCAAATCCCAACCCGGTGTTGAAAAAGCTGGATGCAGAAAGAAGAACCCTTCCACAAGCTAGCTTACACATAACAGATAGTAGGACAGCAAGACCAGTCCCAGCAATCCCAGCAGAAATTTGCATAAGAAGCTCAGGAAGCTCGGGGCCGGATTTCTTCAGTGAAGGAATTATTGTTTTCCGATTTTGTTTCTTGTTGACCATCAAGGACAGAAGGCTCTCACATGCGTGTGAATAGTTCTTGTAGATATCTCTTTCTCTGTTGTTTTTCTTATTCTTCTTTTTTGATGGTTTGAGTTTGACCTTCTCAGGACTGTAGAGGAAAGAGAAAAAACATTAACTTTCTATATCTTGAGCAAAAGAAAGTCTAAAAGAAGATAATCCCTCCTTATTTGATTTGTTCTTGAGAATTGATTATTATTCTATAGAACATAAAAAAGCCATTTCCATTGACCAGAAATTTTTTCCATACCAAACTTAAAAGCAGTTTTTGTTTCATTATTCAAACACATTTCAAGCCTCAATACAACAGCAATGATTTTCTCTAGCATATGATAGTGCTTGGGAAAGCTCATTAGAACAAAGGGACAAGAAACATAGTTAAACAGCCAAACTCCACATAATGATTGGTCTAAATATAACAATTGTCACCTCAACCAACCCTCAGCCTTAGATAGTTCCTTAAGCACCTAATATAAGATTTATTACTGCAACCTACATTATTATTTATCTGATGGAGGAGAGGAGTAAAAAACATTAGTCTTACTATTTTTACGGTGAATACATAAGTTTATATTCTTAAATAGACTTTAAAGTTTAAAGTACAGAAAGACGAAAGCTCACAACATTTAAATGCCAAATAAGATTGACCAATCAAAATAGTTGTTTTTTTTTTCACCAACAAACATCAAAGCATATCCCAGTAAGCAATGTCAACGGAAGGGAAATGTATATTCTGCATACCTCCTTAAAGGAGCGGTTAAGGTAGATTTTGTCTTCATTGTAGATGAATGACTCTGTACTTCTGCTTCACCGATATTCACCCTGTCCATATAGAATCTCAGCAAAGTCAGTTTCTTGATACAAAACTAACAATCTTAAAATGTCAAATCAAGAAGAGAAAAAGTGATGTATGGTATCTTTTACCGAACAGCATAATAATAAGAATATCACAATTTAACAAATGTATTAAATTGTTCAATTCAATGCAAGCAGCTCTAGAAGTAAGCTGATTCAGCTATAATGATTTGAAGGTTAAAATCTATAGTTGGTCCTAGTACACACACGACTCCCTATTAGAAAAAGGTTACAATTAAGTTCTTATATCCACATTCATATTTAATGTTATCTCTGTCCTCAGTTGCCAGTATAAAACAGTGAAATAGACGTCAAATTATTGTAAATAATAGAAATCAAATTGAAATGTGTATGCGCCCACACGCATATGCTTCCTATTTTAGATGTCACAGAAGTATATACTTCATATTTTCTAATCACGTGGCTCACATGAATACACAAAATATGCCCAGTGGTTAATGCTAGAGAAATCAAGGTCGGTTACAACTGATTTGTGGCCTAAATGGTCATGGATTCAAGTAGTAGAATCAGTTTATTGAGCATGAATTCTAAATGTTAAGTAAGACTGCCTCCAGTGGATTTGACCCTTTCCTAGACCCTGCCATGGGTGGAGCTTTGTAGCATCATGTTTATGGTAAACTTCAGTAGACATATAATCTAGCAATGTTATGTAACATAGTTACTTATGCCTTTTAGTCTATGTTTATTAAAGCTAATTTAAATGGAAAGGATTAGATCATTTATAGGAGGTAGGCAGAATACACTTTTCCACAACCCCAAATGACAAATAGTTGTTTTAACAGCCTTTCTGTTTTTCTGATCATGTTCTTCTACACGTGGTTGTGTAGTTGAACTCACGAAAATATGCTACCAACACTGATACTTGTATTGATTGGTCTTGTTTAACCTGTTCCTTGATACTATCAACAATTATGTTTGAGTTGAGCTACTGATAATCTTGTGAAAGTGCAACTGATGTATATGCATGATTTTCGTTCAGAACCGAGATCTCTCATAGGATGCTGTTTTTATAAGGGATGCTCTGTACCTCCACATACTCTCATCGTCACGACTTTAATATTTGCACAGCATCGTTTTTTTAATGCCATATTTACACAACATCTAAAAGGGTAAAATCTAACAATATACTAGGGAAGAGACATATCATTTGCAAACATAACGCAGTTCTTAATTTGATGTTGAAAATGTAAAGAAACATCTGGTGTTAATTCAAATATCAATATAGATTATAATGAAATTTAGATGATAATTCTGTTTTTACCTGCTGAAGTGTGGAACAAGCATTGAGTGCTTTTCACCCTTAAGTAAGCTCTTTGACAAGTATGACTCGGCAACTACAGAAAGAAGATCTTTCATCTGAATCTCAGCACCCATAAATGTAATTTGACCATCAAGATGAACTGTAACCTTTGAAGTCAGTGCTGAATCTTGAAGAAAATACAGCAAAGGCTTCTCGATGTTGAATTTGTCATTAAGGTATAAAAGAGATGAGGAGTCAGATGAGAATGGTTGTGGAGGTTCATTAACGGCTGACAACTGCAATTTCATCAAGTCTAATAACAAGGATATATTGGCACCATCTACCCGCAACTCAGTAGTTCCCGATTTTAGGAGATTTGAAACTGTATCATGCTTAGTGCATTGCTCAACAATGCCAAAGCCTAAAAGTACTGCATTTGAGCAGGATTCTGTAATAATGAAAAGTAAATAATGATCAATTGATAATCAAGCATTATGGAAAAATCAGTCACAAAATAGTTAGGTCGGACATACCTTGTGCACCAACTGATCCAGGCCATTGGGCCGAGGTATCACCACTGACTATCCGACTTTCATCGAGCCAATTATTTCGGGTTTTCGTTGGCTCTACAAAAGGACTTGACTTAAGGAAAGGATACTGATAATTGAGCAAGTCAGGTTTTGGTAAAGAAGAAGGTGAAAAGGTTTGACACTCCTGTGATGAAAAAAAATCAAAAACAATTTCCATTAATAAACCTTATGAGTATTATGCTTATAAAAACCCTAGTTTAAAAAAGAATTAACACCATTAACATGAGAGTAAATCAACAAGAAAACTATGAGTCTATGAATTCAGAGATGTTGTTACCTTGATGTTTGTTGTGGGAAAGGCAAGGGGTGAAGGGTAGATATGAGAGGCCATTAGAGAGAGGGTCTGCACCATTTTGGGAAGGAAATGAGAAACTAGCAGCACCCCAACTACTAATCCCTCACACCACTTGTTGTCTGATTTCAGAGAGAGATTTTGTTATGATATTGATATTTGTGGTTCATATAAAAAATATAAAATTTTGATAAATTTATATGAGCCACTTGTTTCATCAGAAACTTCCAAAATAGTTTAATCGATGACGGATGTGAGATATAGAGTCGACATTGGCATTGGAATCCTAGGGTCGACCAAATTGGTTTTTTTTTTGTTTTTTTATTTTATCAAGCTTACACGTCATTTATTTATTTTATAATAGGGATGTCAAAACGGGTCGTCCCTCTTGTCCCTCTGCCACATCTTAAGTTCGTTAAAAATATAACGGAGCAAGCAAATCCGTCAAATAAAAATGAATATAAAAATCTAGCTCGTCCTGTCAAGATGGCGGGTTGGCAGGCAACGGTCTTATCTGCCTATTTTTTATTTTTTTTTTATTTTTAATACATTAATAAATTTTTCTGCATTTTAATTAAATTTATCACTTATATTTTAGAATAATTTTTTATAAAGCATCTTGTTAACAAATTTTACTTGCATATATTCACAAATTAATATATAAAATAAAATTATCAAGAACTCTAATTATTATAATTAATTTAAAAAGGGCGGACTTCAGATGAGACAAACTAAAAGAATAGGTGCGCGCGGGCTTTGGCGAGCGGCGGACTTTGGCTGGGCGAGCATTGGCGGGTGTCGGTCTTTAACTGGACGAGTTTTGATGGGCAGCAGGTCCAAAATACCAATCCAACCCGTCATTTTTTGGCGGGTGCGCGGTCCGGCCCGACGGAGCACGACCAATTTTGCCACCCCTATCTAATAGTTTATAATTTATAAGAAAATTTTATGTTTATTAAAAAAATAATTAAATGTATTTAATTTTATATATATATATATATATATATGTGTGTGTGTGTGTGTGTGTGTGTGTGTTTGTGTGTGTGTATATATACGACACCTAATTATTGGTTTTTGATTAAAAAAATACCGCGCCATTCAATTACTGACTTTGAATGAAGGAAAATCACAATACTCGATTATTAGCTTTGGATAAAATGAGAAACTTTATGGAAAACACATCAAAGACATCCAAGAATGGTATCGGACGACGAGGAATTACGACATCCATTTACTGGCTTTAGATGAAAAGAATATGACATCCAATATCTGACTTTGGATGAAAGAAAAATCACGATATCCAATTACTGACTTTGGATAAAGTGAGAAATAGGGCTTTCAGGAATAGCATTGGGGAAATTGCACCTGTGAGAAAAAAAGAAAGACATTCAAGAATGGCGCTAGAGTGAAAAGACATGTATTTGTTTTGATAGGTGTCAAGTAAGTTGGACTTTGACCGTAAGGTAAGAAGTAGATAACAACAGGACCTCGGGAGATGCAAGTGAGCATGAAACACTCTTGTTATGCATGATATGCGAATGATATATACATGTAATGTAGATGTTTAAGACAACGGAACTTGACTATTTTGGGAAGGGTAAGGCTGGAACTCTGATTCCTCAACACATGGAACACTTACAACTCTGCTTGAAAAAGAAGAAGTCTTGCGAAACACTCTTATCACACTCGTAAATTGTACCAGACTAATGATCATTTGATAAGGGACTGAAAAGCTGCTCAAGGATTCTCTTAAAGGGAACTGCTCCAAATTAGTTGACTGTTGAGGATAAACTAATCATGGCTTTAGCCTGACTATTGTTAGGACTAAATTGATCATGGCTTTAGTTATGACTATTGCTGGGAATAAACTGATCATGGTTTTAGTTCATGAAATGACTGTTGGGAAAGGATTTCCACAGTTTGGGTCTTGAAGGAGATCTTCTGGTTAACAAATTTTGAGAATAACTTGCGCTAAGTAACAAATCTTGAATGGATTCACAATAGAAACTGAAAAATACTTGCCCCTGATAGGCTCACTGATCAAATTTCTCAATTGTTTGAACTTCCTATATGAGGAAAGCTTGTTTGCAGCAAAATTGTTTATTCGGACATGTTAATTTTAATGCAAAGTTCATGCAATTTTTTTGAAATCATAATCACTTTTGGAATGATGTTATAGGTATATAAATGAATCACTGGTCAAAATACGGTGGTTAAGACATTTAAAGTGAAAGAGAAAGCAAAGGTATGAATATACCAAGACAAATGATTTGCAAAAGATCTTAGGAGTCAGTTTACGCAACCTTGCCATAGTATGCTTTCAAAAGAAATATGGCTTCAATGAGGTCTTTTGAGGGCTGTAATGTGGTTCGGTTCACGGTTTAAGAAACAATGGATAAAATGTCAAAGTTTATTTGTACCCAACTCATTCTTCGTGATGTTCCTCCGTCATATGTTCAGTTAATTCAGACTATGCGTTTAGGTTCAAAGAGCTTTTGGAATTACACTGATGATGGTAGTGATGATGGCTCGAAAACTGATGGATTTTTGAGAAGGCATTCACTTCTTCGTCACAACATTTTTTTTTTTTTTGTTGAGGAATTTTGTCGAATCTGGTGGAAAATTTTGAGGATTTGAGGACCTCGTTCTTTTGAATTTGTTATCCCTAACTTTTTTCTGCACTGTTTCATTTGAGATTACACTCAGCGGGACGCCCCATGTTTTGCCTAAGTCTCCTTCATAGGTTTTGACTTAGCAAACTTTTTATTTTTATTTTTTTTTCTTTTTATTTTTTTGAAAGATAATGATTGTCTAGCTTAATGATTACAGGGAACCATCATTGTTTCTTCGACACTTATTTGATGTGCGTGAAGGAAAGCTTGATTGCAAACTTTATTGAAATGTGTCTTGAACAATTTCTCTTATATTTGAGTGCACGTCCAAATTAACTGAGAACTACCCATCCCCAAATTAAGATTTTAAGTTTTTTCATATAGAAAGAAACTATAACTTCTAGGCTCAAAGGGGTTGACAAGGGATTAACTTCCTTATTTATCCAATATTTTGGAATTGGAAACAATGCTTGTACGTCATCAACAAAGTTTTATTTGAAAGCATACCAACATAAGATATGAGTATTTAATTGTCATCCTCCTCCCTCCAATCTTTGCATAAAAAAAAGTTTGATAAATAAATTAAACACAAGAAATATAGTTGAAAGTAGTAACTGAAAATGATTTGAATTGAAACACTGCAATGCTCATTTCATTAAAATTAACATGAAAGTACAAACAAAGTTTGAAAGAAACAATTGAATACAATTAAAGGAAAATGCAAACAGAAAGAAACACGACCTAGTGACTAATCAACAACAAGGATGAGTTATCATGTCTAAAGCCCTGATTTTAGGAGGTGACATGAGATATTCTGACCCAGTCTTGAGCCACTTTGTTTTGGAAAAAGATTGTTAACAACATTAGGACCTTTATCCTGGAAGGAAAAAATCTTCTCCCTTACCAATTCTTGCACTCTAGTCTTCAATGCATACCAGTTATCTAAATCACGACCGACAACTCATTGATTAAACTCACAATGAAGGTCATATCTGAATCCAGATGGATGAGAATTTCTAAGAATCAGAAGCCTAGTTGTAATCAAACCTTTTTGAACCATTGTAGGGTACAATTCAATAAAAAACATCATAATAGGATCAAAGTTAGTTCTATTGAGACTCTAATTTTGTCCTACAGCCCAACATTGAGGAACCTGGACGTGTTGAGCATTAATCACAAGAGCAACACTCAGATACCATTTGAGTGAAGCACTACTCAGACTGTCTTGAAACCAATGGATGAGCAGCTTCTAATTGTTGGTGTAAGCAGTCATCTTCCTGAAATACATGACCAAATGACTCTTTGGACATGTATGCGCCTTGTATTTCTCAAACTCTGGAGTCTTGAACTTATTTGGCATCACAAGATAAAAAACTAAGCACATATTATTAGCATAAAAACTGGAGAACTCATTTCCTTTAATAGCTATAAGTCTCTTCTCTAAAGTCTAATATTGTTCCTTGACATCTTCAATTTTACTAAAATCTCCCTAATGCCCACTTTGGGGATTGGTAGCATGGTATTCAAATAGAGGGTTCCCATAAGCATTTTATGTAATAGGTTAATGGAAAGCAATATGAATGATTGGTTGAGGTTCAGTGAAGACTGAAGTCTGAAAAATTGGTCGGGAAAACTAGTCAACCATTGGAGTAGTTGCAACAAGTGGAGCGTAGTTCAGTGGTATCCCAAATCATAGTCATGTAGTGGTTATGCCTGACTTCAACTCATTGATTTCCATTTAGACCTCTATGTTGTGTTGTTCTTGGTTTTCCATTCTCAATCTAACAACAACTCTAGTTTTGTACTTGTCAAAAATACATTAATGAGTGGTATCTTTATGAGAGTATAGGATGACTAGAGGACTTATAGTTAATGGTGGTTAGGGCTTGGTCACGATGGCGAGAGATCCTGTTTGGCGGTGGTTTTGACGATGGACGAAAGAAAGATTAAAAGTTTTGCGTCTTATGTGTGTATACTTAGGGTATAACGAATTGCCCAAATAACTTTTAAGAGGCAAGGTATTTATAAAGGTTATCATGTCTATGCCCAATTACTTAGTATATAATAAACTTACCAATTACCTTCTCATGCTTGTGGTGGAATCAGTTGAGTATTCTCCTTAAAGATGATGAAATGTCTTTTTATGCTAAAATCAATCACAACAATCTTTTATTGTTTTTACCATGAACTACGAGATTTTGATCTTTTATTGGTACATAGGTATAACACTTTATGTCTTTCCAAACACAAAATTGATAAAAATATATCTCTTTTCTCACCTCCACACTCATTTAGCAAACAAACCATTTTAACCAAAAAAAAATAATATTATAAGAGGTTCCTATAGAGTACTATAAATACATAGGGTGTTAATACGTTTCTTTTGTATAAATCAACCCTCATAGCTTAGATCTCTTCTTACTTTCTTTGCTTTTAGTTTTTACCTCCTGCATTGCATGTTAAACAATAGAGTTTCGATCTTTTCCCTTTTCATTGAAAACAATAAAGTTCATTGGTGACTTCTTAATTTTGCGAGTCAAGTTTCTCGATAGCCTGGTCTTTCGATTTCTCACCATGACATTATGTATATATAAATAGTTTATTTAATAATTTCTAAATAAAAAACCCAAAAAATATGAGGCCACCATTTTTTCGAGGCTCTGAGTTGTGAGTATGCTTGCCTTGGCCCAGGGCCTGCCCTTTCTAAGTATAATGTAAAAAGTTGACACTTTAGGATTTTGAGTCCGGACTATATATATATATATATATATATATATATATATATATATATATATATATATATATATATATATATATATATATATATATATATATATATATATATATATATATATATATATATATATATATATTTGTGTGTGTGTGTAGAGGAATGATAACCCCGAATTTATCTTCATTGTGGTATTTATGATGACCATGATCTCAGATAACCATTATCATTCTCTATTCACCTTAGATGTGCTTTGGTGCTCCATAACCGAGTAAGACCTGAATTTGATAATGCATTAATTTTGCATAATCAGGGACAATGTCACGTGCCTCGTTTTGTGGGTGTGCTTTACTCGGGTATTGAGTCATTGTAGTTATGTGCCTTATATAGTTTGGACTAGTCAAAGAGGGAGATTAGTCGCTTCCAAATGGCCAAGACTTCAATTATATAAAAGTGTCTTATTATGTAACTCTTATATATTCAACATTTCCTACATTTCTAACAGGTGTGTGACTCAACTAATCTGACTTGAATTCTAGAAAAAATAAAGCTTTTATTTATTTAATTAATCTAGCAATTTAAAAAAAAGTGTGTCAAAATTCCTTGTATATAAATGATTAAACCGTTATGTTAAACAATACCGCTAAACTAACAAACAAGAGATAAAAAAACTCATAAACAATGATACTCATAAACTGCACTCGATCCATCTAAACATTCAAAAACCAAAAGCACCCTTTAACAGAAATGTAAACAATAATATATCTATAAGCACCCATAACTTTTGAATTAGTGAATAAACAAAATGAGAGACAATATTGAATGCGAGTGATTACGAGAAAGATGAGTGGGGTCGGTAAGGTGTGAGATATTGTTTACAGTGATTTCTAGTAAACAACCGCTAGTCTTCCATTTTTTATTAATTATTATTGGTTACTTGCAGGATCGACTAGATTGATCCTAGGACACATATGTCATAATAGATTCTTATGTTCAAACCCATGATCTCAAGTAATTCTCTAAAGAACTTCTCTAAGATTGACTATGGAAATATAATGACTGTGTAAATAAAGATTTCGAATTTAAACTTGACTATTGATAATTGAATGTAAAGATAAAGACTCTTTAAAAGGTAAAAGTTTCTGGAAAGTAAAATGCTTTGAACGAAAAGATAGAAGTAAAGTACGGTTTCTGAAGAAATAAGAATGTTTAAAGGCAAATAAAGACATGGAAAGGAATCAAAAGGCTTTAAGAATAAAAGTGCAGTAAACTGGAAATAAATATAAACAAACTTGTATTTAAATTGCAAAAGATCATGATGTTCATAACGTACATGATATCTCCTTGACTCGTTTCCCTTTCAGTGACGGTAGTTTGAGTGTTTGAGAATTTTTAGTACATAAAACGAACCCCTAAAATCTAACATAAAACACATATTTATAGTGCTCTGACCCTAACGGTCCTACTTTAACATTGCGCCACGTCTAAGACATGCAAACCTCCTTCGTTCACTAATCTCCACGTGTCCTTCAAAATGACGCTCTTATTCAAAATTCGAACCCTCAGTCTTATTTGAAATTCGAATTCCATATTCACTTAAATTTCGATTCAATCCTCTGTTTGGACCGCTCCAATGCAGGTATATTTACCAAAGGAATTTCCTCATATTTTAAATACTAAGGATTTCTAATCGAAACATCATCTATCACTGGCAATCGAAGACCCCTTTTTTCAAGACAGAAAGGCCTTATATTTATCCACCAATAATTAACATTGACTTCTTTTCCAAGTGGATGTGAAATATTTTATTCATTTATGCCAATTTACCTATTCGAAATTGCCAGCTAACAAATTGCCCCTCAAGAACATTTATTTCGATGGATACAAAGAAATATTTGTTCTTGAATGTCCCATGCAATTTCGATACACTAATGATGATTTCACTGTATATGACGTCAGAGTAGGAATCCAACTTTCTGCAGATGTCCAATCAGCACACCTAAACGTGCTATCATAGCAGTTTAATGCTAATAATTAGTGATAACATATCACTTCCTAAGTGACAACACGTCATTTCCTAGGAAGTTGAAAAAACTTACTTTTTCTCCTTTTTTAATAAAACAATTACACGTGTCCCATTACTTTCCAAAAGTCAAAAACTTTTCTAACTGTTGGAGAAGGCTATAAAAACACTTCATCTTCTTCATTTGAAACTTTTCCAAAAACCTTTCAGTTTTCAAGCAAACCAGATTTTCGTTGTCAGAAAGAAACCTTCCATCTCCAACAGAAAAAACCTTTCATCTCCAACAATGTCTTCTTCAACAGTGCCAGCCTCTACTTCCAAGAAATATGGGAAGTCCAAACAAATCGCTGATTCCACCATTAAACCGGCGAGCAAGATCATCAATCTGGATAACCAAGAGTTCATTTCAACTCCTAAACTGACCCCAGAACAGAAAGCTATCTACGCTTCCCAGGTAATAATTCCTACCACTGTCTCTGATAAAACCCTAGGAGTTATGGGGCCTCTGATATCCACAGAGCGTTTAGAGAAAACAAAGGGATTCTTTCCCGCCTATTTTCAAACAAAACCCATTATTAACAAGTCTGTACCATCAAAACCTAAGGATAATGAATCTACTGCTAAATTACCCAGAACCCTAGAAGAAACTAGCGAGGGTATAACAACAACACTTAAAAGAGATCCTTTTAACATGGATTACGTTACTGTAAACTTCAAACCCTTCCGTTCTTGCCCCACATCTGATCAGTTGTATCAAGATTGGCTTACCAAGATTGAGAACAAAAAATCCCAGGAATGGGAAAACTTAGGTATCCTTAACCTGATTCGAATGTCGAAATTAGGTTTTAGCTATAGCCACTCTTTTCTGTTAGCCTCTCTGTACTTCTGGGATAGTACTTATAATACTTTCCATCTCCCTTGTGGGATGTTGACGCCCACCTTTTTCGACATAGCCGCTATTACTGGGCTCTCCCCTATTGGAGAGACTTTCGACCCCAATGTGGACTGATCGGAAAAATAGCAAGTGTACTATTTTTGCCGATGCAGTTATAATGAGTTTCCCCAAGTATCGATCTCGAGGACTGCGTAGTAAATACCTATTCGTGATCTTAATTTAATCAAACAAAAACAATGGTTGGGTTGATTTTAACACTTTCAATTATGCTTGTAACAAGTAACGACGGATGAAATATAATGCGAATGAAGCTAGGGTGAGTGGTTGATTAAACAAAACTATGATTCGAATACCGATTTCCTCATTGCATAAGTAAACTATCAATTACCTATCTCTAGATTGTTCTTCCTTAAGTCCTTAATGAAGACAACTATTAAAACCCTAATCTTTATTCAAATGTCCATTCAAACAAACCTAGGTTTTAACCATGAAAATATCGAGAATTCAAGTGATTAAAAGAGAGTTCCTAGTCCTAGGTTAGCCTCCTAATAACCTAATTGTGAAGAAACCCTAACAATCACAGTCCTGCCAATTGTTAGTCATAGGTCTACATGTATTTGTCCGATACATGATCATAAGAACGCTACACAATTAAATTGAATTATAAAAACATGCATTAAGGAAACCAAGTATCCAAATTCATACAATGATCAAATCAGGACCACCCCTTAGCCTTGGGGGGTTTAGCCTCTCATAGTATTAAAAGAAAACATCCAATAAGAGTTAAACATTACAAGGAATAATGGTGACTTTGATCTTCAATGGTGGCCGCCCTTGAATCTCGCAGTCTCTGAATTACCCTCCGTAGCTTTCTCTTTTCCTGATAGTTCTTTTGTGATTTCAAAAGTAGGTTTTCCTAACCTCCAATCCCTTCTAATAGTCTCTGTTCTCATCTTCTCGAGGCAAAAGTCGGAAGTACCCTTAATGACAACACAAGCTCCAAAATAAGAAAAATTTAGGTTTCCACACGCTGGCATTCAACACGGGCCGTGTTGATGAACACGGGTGCCCGTGTTGATCTCTAAGTCAAAAAAAAACATGCTCCAGAACATTCAACACGGGCCGTGTTGATGAACACGGGTGCCCGTGTTGATCCACTGTCTTGTATAATTTTGCACCTTCCTCTTGCTTTTCAACACGGGCTGTGTTGATGAACACGGGTGCCCGTGTTGATCCCCTGTTTGTGTCCATTTTGCGCTTTCCACTGGCCTTTCAACACGGGCCGTGTTGATGAACACGGGTGCCCGTGTTGACTCCTGAAATCTTCAAAATCTTCAACTTTCAGCCTTCCGAGGTGCTTATCGTCCTGCCACAAGTTCCTTCTATCGCATGCATTAACCTGAAACACTGAGACTACCCAAAAGAAGCATAAAAAACATACTTTTAAAGACACCTAAACTCAAAAATGCACAACAAGACTAAAATAACCAAAGACACATTAACTTCATTAAAAGCAACTAAAAACAACCACAGATGTTACCAGATTGATGAATTTACGTCGAATAGAACACAGAAACTTACTAGAAATGGTGACCGATCACAACCCCAAACTTATCTCATTGCTTGTCCTCGAGTAATGATTGAGTCCACAGAGGTCACCCACGAATTTCTTCTTTCCACAACACAACGTGTGTCTTTCGCAAATTAATTTCTTCCTTCCCGATCAAGAGGCTGGCTTCCCGAATCAATCTGTCTACCACACTTCCACATCAGAAGACTACTTCACCTGCAAGCTTTTCACACTCTCACCAAATCTCTCAGGGTTACAGTATTTTCACTCAAGGACTGAAGCATGCAATATCATTCTTAACTTTGAATAAATTCTACTCGAACTACACATACAGATTTCACACACTTTATGAGGTCTTTGGGTTGTAACGGGGCTTAGGTACGGTGGGATAAACAAGGAAAATGGATCACAAAGGTTTTTGGCTCGGCATTCATGTAACTTTTCTTCAATTTTATGCTGCATTCGTATATTTTGGGGTTCATTCGTTTTGACTCATCTTTTACTCATGTTTACTTTGAGCACAGTACTAGATAGAGTCCGACATTTAGGCAAGTGTTCTCTTTCTTTTCTTTTTCTTCTTTTTTTTTTAGAACTTTCATGTTCCATTAGTTTTTCTTTTTTTTTCCAGCTATATTCTCTTCTTTTTTTTTAAACTTGTTCACTTACTTGCCCTTAATTTTTATGAACGACTACCCCAAACTTAAATTCGTGCAACACTTGAAATTGATCACAATCATGCCGAGCAAAGGTGAGACAAATATGGTGAAAGGTTAACAAGGGGTTTGTTACAACGGGGACACAACAAACAAACATGAAAATTGAAAATAGGCTCAACGTGGTTCACGAGGGATAACATTTAATACGGGTAGGCTAGAAGGCTCAAGGTTAAACAAACAACATGCCTCAGTGTGTGTTGTCATGATGTGATGTGCTAAAAGAACATACGCAAAATCAGAATAATAAAGTCATACCTGCCCGATCTCTCATGATGCTATTTATGTATTTGGCCTTTGGTAATCTCACCATGTTGGTTAAGCTTGCAAACTCAAAAGTCCCCCTCGTGTCATGTGGCTTCTTTTTCGACTCGGGCCTACCACCCGACAATTTCGGTCCAGTTCCACTAACTTGCGTCCGACCTTTAATCCTTTAGTTGTGTCAACTTCCGGGGTTCCATAAGAGATCAAGTAAGGGTAGTGTCATTCAACCACTCGTTGTCAGTTCCATCTTCATTCAACAATTATCAATCAATCTGTAACATAATGGTGATCGTGCAACAAAACAAAACAACAGAACAAACCAAGGACAGATAAAATGAAGTAAAATATAAAATGAAGTAAAAATGGAAAACATAAAAACTATAAAAACGAAACGGGAATGCAAAACAAAACAAAACAAAAACAAAATATATAAACTAAAATAGTGAGCCTCCATACCTGAATTAAACATTGTCCTCAATTGTTTTAAGCCCAAGTAGAGGCGACTCACAGAACTCACTGAGATGGAGGAGGTGGAGGGTCGTGCGGAAAATGTAAAATGAGACATTGCATCATGGTCTGCATGTCATCCATAACAACGCCTTGTCGAAACAGCTCCACACCTTGTCTTGTTTGCTCGGTGCGAAGAGCACCTATTTCAGATTGCACCCACCCCCACTGATCGTGAGACATAGAGGACGATCCCACATCTGGTCGGGTAAAACTTTGGGGTGGTGGGCTGAACCGTGCTTGAGCTGGAGTGTCATCCTCCATCTCGTCACCTGAAAACTGATGATCACGAGGAGGACTCTCCCCTAACGAAGGAGCAGAAGCTGCATAGAGCCAGTTAGCAACATTTGCAATACTAATAAAATCAGGAGCTGGTAATGCAAGAATATGGTGATCACGACTAACAAGGGAATAATACCTGGGATGAACCACAATCATACCTTGATTGACCAAGTTTTGCATGTCAATCTTCTTACCTGCCATAGCCGGTTCTTCCATCAGTAACCGACCATAATTAAGATGATCCGCGATCTGAGTGATCATCCCACCCACTGAAATGTCACCGGTGCTGGCATGTCCAACTTGCTTCAGGTGATTAGCGGCAAAGGCAGCGACATTCACCCGGCTGTTCTCTGTCATGCAATACAAGAAGAAGAGTTCTCTTTTGGCAGCAACACCGGTACTATCTCCGCGTCCAAAAAGTGTAAAAGCGAGTCCCTTCTGGGCATACCTAAAACAAGGATTGTGAATGCCCGATGCTTTAGCAGTGCTCGGGTTGTACCCAGTTTTACCAGTAATCGCCGTCCAGAATTCTGCAGATGCAAAAGTTTCTGGGGGCGCGCCATGGCCAGCAGAAGGAAGTTTGAGAGCGGCTCCAACGTCCTGCAAAGACAGGGTGTGCTCCTCACCAAAGAGCTGAAAAATCAAGTCACCATAATACTCCGTTTCGGAGCCATTCCACCTGCGTCTCAGTTTAAATTCAACAGTGCTAAAAAATTCTAGAGTAATTTTCTCAAAAGTGGGTGCTTCGAATTGCATAAACTCTAACATGCCTAAGTTATCAAACATGCGATGGATCTCTTCTCTTAATCCTAATTTATCCAGAGTTTCATTGCAAATGTACCTTGTTGGAAGTAACTTACGCTTAGCAAGTGCTTCGTACCGCTTACGGTGTTCCGGTTTGTCAAACACCAGATTGTGTGCATTAGGAATGCGGCGTGCTCGCTGTTGTGGTCTGGAAGATTCACCAACTTCCTTTCCGCGCGTGGCTCTTTTGGGAGGCATGCTTGAAACCTACAAGAGAGAAATTCCGAAAAAATAATAACACACAATTAGGGAAAACCAAAACCGTGACTGAGTAGAGGATGAAAATTGGGGTCACTTTGGTGAAGAGGAAAAATTGTCTGGAGCAGTTTTTGATGGTAATAGTGAAGCTTTTTCTTCTTGAGTGGTTATGGAGGCTAGGGTTCTAATGGAGGAAGAAGGTTGAAGAAATAAAAAACAATAAAAGTGAGAGAAAAGGGGTGGAAAGAAGTTATAAACCAAGTGGGGTCCACAGAAAATAAAAAAACACAAATTCAAATTTCAAACCCGTGCACAACAACACGGGCCGTGTTCTTGAACACGGGCGCCCGTGTGGATGATCTGAGACGCTCCAAATTTTTTCTGCTCCAGGGAAAACAACACGGGTCGTGTTTCTGAACACGGGCACCCGTGTTGATGCTCTGTTTCTTCCAAAATCACATCATCCACGCTGAAAACCACACGGGCCGTGTTGCTGAACACAGGCACCCGTGTGGATGCTCTGTTTCTCCCAAAAGCACATGATCCACGCTGAAAACCCCACGGGCCGTGTTGCTGAACACGGGCACCCGTGTGGATGCTCTGTTTCCGTCAAAACTTGAAATTTCCATGCTATTTTCGGGTGCACTTGGTCGATTGTTGTTTTCCGCATCAGATGCTATGTACTCCAGCTTATCCAGTCTCTCGTTCCCTAATAACAACAAAGAAAACAAAACAAACAAAAATAAAATGCGTGAAAGTGAAAATTTGTGGGTTGCCTCCCACTAAGCGCTTTGTTTATCGTCGCATGGCTCGACGGCTGGGCCCCTCATCCGGTGAGACGCACATGATCAATCAATCCCGGTTCTAGTCCTATATAATAGGGCTTCAACCTTTGTCCATTCACTTTGAAAACATCTCCATTGTGGGGATTCTGAATTTCAATCGCCCCATGGGGAAAGACTTTATGCACTACAAACGGACCGGACCAACGGGACTTCAATTTTCCGGGAAATAACTTCAATCTGGAGTTGAACAACAGCACTTGCTGACCCTCCCAAAACTCCTTCTCTAGTATTCTCTGATCATGCCATTTTTTTGTTTGTTCCTTATACACTTTGGCATTCTCGTAAGCCTGATTACGAAATTCCTCTAACTCATGCAGTTGGAGAATTCTGGATTCACCAGCTTTTACAAGGTCACAATTTAATAACTTGGACGCCCAAAACGCCTTGTGCTCAAGTTCAAGAGGTAGGTGACAAGCTTTACCATAAATCAGTTGATAAGGAGACATACCGATGGGTGTTTTGAAAGCAGTTCTGTATGCCCACAGTGCATCATCCAACTTTACAGACCAATCCTTCCTTGACGCACTCACAGTCTTTTCCAAGATTTGCTTTATTTGTCTATTGGACACTTCAACTTGCCCACTGTCATACCCCAAAATTTGCCCTCCATATATTCAAAAGATTTCATACACCTATGCTCAAGGATTCCTCAAGAGTTGACCAGACAAGCTCTCTCCTAGACAATCAACCCAAACTAGGGTTTGGTATCTCTCAAGACAATATGAGTTTCCAACACCTCCAATGGCCTTCATGCCTCCTCATATGCTTCAGAGATTCTCCATGTCAAGTTTCAAGCCTCACAAGTCAAGTTTCCTCAAGCAATTGCTCAGATGGTTAAAAATCGGGTGTATTGGACAAAAAGTCAACTGTGGTCAACATACAGTCAAAACTTCTGATTTTTGGTCAACATCCTCATTTTGAAGTTACATTCATCATTTGATCTAGAGTTGATCATGATTCATCAAGAAAACTCAAGATTTGCCCAAAAAGTCAAACTTTCTAAATTAGGGTTTCTAGGTGAAAAGTCAACTGAACTTTGACTGATCATAACTTTCTCATACTTTCTCAGAAATTTTTCCACCACCTCTTGTTTTGAAGGAAATTCAATTCTCTACAACTTCATGTCTCACAAGAATGTCCAAAAAATGCTTCATTTGAGAGGTATAGCTCAAAACATTACAGGTCATTTTCAAAGTCAACAAAAAGTCAACTTTTTGTTTTGAAGATATATTGAGCATGGTAACTCCAATTGAGATGAGACCAAAGACATTGTTTAGAGGACTCTTAGATATTTCCAAAAAGTCCAAGAACACTCAAAAATGTGGAAAATTGAGCAAGTTACACCATTCACAAGTTGGGCAATTTTGGAAGAATGCACAAAGAGAGATACTTCAAAAAATCAAATCTTTTGCAAATGGGCCTACTTTTTCTTCATCCTAACTTGTTCCTCATGCAATTAGGAATGTCCAAGCCCAATGCCACGAATTTTTGATTTATTTTTCTATTTAATTTGTAATTTATTTATTTAAATGCAAATTAAATCTTAAAATAAATTATAAAATCAAAATTAATTGGAAGATTGATTTTTATTGCTTTCTTGTGATCCAATCAACCCATAAATGCCAGCAATTTCGAAATTAGATCAAATTTGGCAAGATTGGATTGAAATTGGACAAAATTTGAAAATTTGATTTCATGAGAATATCAAATTTGATTTCCATTGAATGTTGATCAATTCTTTCCAAATTCAATCCCAAATTCATCCAGCATATATACTTGATGCATACCTATCAAGAAAAGAGGAAAAAATTGGCTCAGAAACCCTATTCTCAAAGTGAAAAAATCGTGTTCTTGAAGCAATTGGCAATCCTTCCTACAGCCGTTTTCAATCAATTTTAAGGTGTCAAACACATTCCTTGATACCCCAGGAGTGATTCCAGATACTCACATTGCCAAAAAACATCCAGAATCAAGAAATACGATTTCGGTTTGTTCTTGTTTTTTCAAAATTCGAATTCTGTTATTCATGCATTGTTGATGTGTTTTGTTGTTGTTTTCGTGCTTAGAACAAGGTTTGCAAGCTTTCTGGGTCATTCAATTGGATTTTCGTGGCCTGGAGCATGATATGCCATGATTAGGGTTTCAGGTCACGATTTAGGGTTTCTTTAAATAGGACAAATTGGACCAAACCGATGCCACCAGGATGATCAGTGGACCAAGACGAATCGATCCATGGCCTTAGATATAATTTATATTACGTATATTGTGTTTTCCATTTTGTTGGGCTTGTAGCGAAAGGCCGACGCAAAATTCCCAGGATTCAAACGAAGACGATGATGTTCTTGGCGCGGAAACGAGACCATACGAAGGCGACGCGTGTAAATTCCACTCACTCCAATTTCCAAACAGTGATGCGTGCTAGCTCAGATGGCAAAGGCAAGGGGATTCAAAGTTTGAACACAAGGTCTCCAGTTCGAATCCTGGCAAGACCAATGTTCTTTTCCTTTTTACAAAACTCAATTATTTTCATATTTTTCATTATTTTTAATATTTCCATTCATTTTAATTGTTTTCATGATTTTTATTCTGCATTAAAAAATTACCAAAAAACATTTTTTCTTTTTACATTATTTTCATAAAAATCTTTATTTTATTTAATAAATTTAAAAATATCTTTTTGCATGCATATTTATTTTTATTTTTATTTTAGCATTAAAATCATTGTAAATTAGTTTTTAATTACTAAAATGCATTTAAAAAAATCCCAAAAAATTATTTTAGCTTATTTATCATATTTCCAGCATATATTAATTTTCTCATATTAAAAATTGCATTTTTCTAACATTTTTTCTCTTGTTCGATTCATATTGCATTTTCCGATTTTCTTATTCTTTCACAGGTTGCACCGATTCGACGTTTTTCTTTTATCATTTTATTTTTTCCAATGATGTAATTGTTCATGGGTTGTAATAGTTTAATTTAGGGTTTTACTTTCCGCATTTTTAAATTATGTATCTGCCCCAAAGCCATGTAATAGCGTAGGTTTATCTTTCCGCACCTTTACATTTCCGCCTTTACATTCCGCATTTTACTTTCCGCATTTTTAAATTATGTATCTGCCCCAAAGCCATGTAATAGCGTAGGTTTATCTTTCCGCACCTTTACATTTCCGCCTTTACATTCCGCATTTTACTTTCCGCACCCTTATCAATTGTTAGTAACTAGGCGTGTATGGCAAGATAATAATTGGACATAGTTCACACTAATTTTCAAGATAACATATTCTGAAATCAACACACTTCTTTCACACACGCACCCCTTAGGGTAATTCTCTCTCGTTGCCTTTGCGAATTCAAAATGGTCATGTCCCTCGAACGTAGAGGTATTCTAGCACCGTTGCCTTCCAAACAAATCATCATAGTCCCTTCGATACAAAGATCATAAGACCCACGATGTCGCCTCCGAATACATGATCTTGACCCTCGATTGTCGCCTACGAAAAATGATGATAGTCCCTTCGAATGTGCTAGGATACTACCTACAAGTTGCTTTCTATGACCATCCGATGTCCCTTCGAATGTCCCGCTTACATCCAACGAATGGAGCTACCTACTAACTAATGGTAAGGCTAGCGCTATTCTAAAGGAACGTAGAAGTACAACAAAACGACCAATTCTGAGTGGGTAAATAAGTCTTTTAGTTGCTCGCTCTACCAAATGCTTTTCACACCTCACACTTTTTTTCAAAGTTCAAACTCTTTTCAAAACAAAACATTTCCGAACACTTTGTATACACTCCTACATGAGTCATTACAAAGTCAAAGCGAAATGCCTTTTCAAAACATTTTTGTCAAACACACAGAAAGCAATTTTAAAAAAGTGATCTAGAGCAACTAAGAGCCCGTAGATAACTACGGATGGAAAGGGTGCTAATACCTTCCTTTTCATAACCATTATCCGAACTCGTAATCTAACGAAGGTCTTTTCTATTACTTTTACCTTCCCTTAATTGGATAAAAATAAAAGTCGGTGGCGACTCTTGCTATCCGCACATTTGGATACAAAATCCTACAAAGTCGTTCACCGTGTTACGAATGGCGACTACTGGGAAAATCACCCTAAAAGAGAGAATTGCCTTAGGGATTTCTAAATAACTTTTATTGCTTTTTGTTTGACTTGTATGCTTTATCTTTAAGGGTTGCTTGGGTATTATATTGTTGGGGGATCCTACACCGGATCCGGTTTCCTTTAGGTAAGTAGCATTAGATCATCGCGACCGTTAGACGATAACTACGCGGTCAACATGATGGCTACGTTAGCGTGACACTTTGGTTGTCCCGATACTCTTCATTCCCAAGTTGAAGATAGTATTTGGCTTCTGCGTGGTGTCATCAAGCGCTAACTAAACTTTTAGAACCTTAATTGACCCATCTTGGCCATTAGAAGGTAGTGAGATGGCGGCTTTGGTGTAGACCGAGGTTGGTTGATACCGATGCTACGCTCATTGAGATCAAACTTTTGGGACATTTTCGATCGACCACTTGGCCGTCGATTGAAATAAGCGCCTAGAAAGATCGTGATATGAGATTCCTAGAACCGGTTACTATTATAGGACAGATGAACCAACTCAAACTTTTGGTAGGGTAATCACCTATACCTCATGCAAGCCTTAACCCTAGGCTCATTGTGTGAATTGTTTGTGTGTGCTAAACATGACATCATGACATCATTTGCATTGCATATCATTTCTAACTATTTCAAGGACCTAGGATTTATCTTTGCTGTTTTGTAGGAATTATGGCTTCTAGAAAGACTATCCGAATCAACTTCATGGGTATCCCTTCTCACTCAAAGAATTGGTTTGAAATTCCGACCATGCTCGCTCATCAAAAGACATGGTTATCTACTTGATTTGGTTATTCCGGTTTTGAAGAAGATATGATGCATGTCCTATTCCAGTTCAATTCAAACACCATTGCTTTACATTCCCGATTATCGCTTGGTTCCTACCTTGAAGAGTTCTCTAAGCTACTTGGGATACCTATTCTTGATCAAATGCCATTCACCGGTCTAGAAAAGGTTCCTAAGTACGAAGACATTGCATCAGCCTTACATCTTAAGCGTTCAGATATTGAAGCCAATTGGGAAACTAGAAGTGGAGTTAAGGGTTTACTTTCCAAGTTCTTAATCAAGAAAGCCCGAGAATTCCTCAAAGTTATGAGTTTCCATGCATTTGAAAACATTGTGGCCTTATTAATTTATGGTTTGGTTCTATTCCCTAACTCGGATCAATTCATAGATGTCAACGCCATCAAGTTGTTTCTTACCCGCAATCCTGTGCCTACTTTACTTGGAGATATTCTACATTCTCTCCACACTCGTACTACTAAGCGACAAGGAACTCTCATGTGTTGTGTACCGTTACTTTCTAGGTGGTTTATTTCGCACCTTCCTCCATCAGTTTTGAAGAATGAGCAAAGGATGAAGTGGTCTCAAAGGTTAATGTCACTCTCTCATTCAGATATCCGTTGGAATCTTTTCTCTCAAAAGGACTTCACCTTCATCGAGCGTTGTGGAGAATTCCCTAATGTACCACTCCTTGGTATAAGGGGAGGTATTACTTACAACCCTTCTCTAGCTCTACGTCAGTTTGGTTTTGCCCGAAGAGATGGTCCGCATGATATGCTTCTCCAAGATATTGTGTTCGATTACAGTCATGATCTCCAGAATTACCGACGAAGGTTCATACACGCTGGGGCATGGTAAAGAAGATCGATACCAAGACTTTGGGGCACCAAAATTCCATTCCTTGGGAACCTTACCTCAAATGGGTGCGAGCTCGAGCTCAAAACCTCATGATGCCATTCACCTGTTCTACCAAGAATTATGGAACCTGCTATAGGTGGCGTACCCTATACCATTCTCCATCCTGACATGCCTACTGATTTTGAAGACTTGAAGAGATCCTGGATTCAGCTTAAAGAAGAGAGGGATACCTTTGAAGCTCAGTGTTATGCAAGTGAGAAGAAAGTGTTAGAGTTGACCAAGCTACTTCACGAGGAGCGAAACATCAACGCTACATCGCACCACCAAGAGCGCCCATGGGAGACTTAGAGCTTTAGGATTTTTATGTTCTCTTTTATTGTTTTGAACCATCTCTTGTACCTAAAAAGAAAAAAGAATAATGAGAAGTACTAATAAATGTTTGTTCATGGCTTGTCTAACAAATTTAAATCTCTAAGGTCCTTGAAAACATTGCATTGCATTCACATAAACATTGCATAGCATAGCATAACATTGCATCACAGGTACATTGGAGATTGGTTTTCTCATTTGCTCACTATTTATTTTAGCAGAAATGGCTCTTGAACAGTCACAAAGATCTTCAAGCTCGAATGCTCGGCCAGCAGATGTTCACCAACTTGGTCCAAGGCCAAGAAGATCCAAGAAGCTCATCAACAAGAAGAAAAAGGTTGTTGGTCTCCTCAACATGGGTAGACGATTCAAAGGGGGTCCAAAAGTGGTCAGTCGGATCGAGCTCTCTGAAGGAAGTGTCCATACCGAGGGGAGTACCAAGGGTGATGAAGGTGATCAGCGTGAGCCAAAGAAAGGAGGAGAGGATCATTCTGATTATAGCCAACACTCTGATGAAGATGACAAGTACAAACAACTTGAAGACCGTCTGAATGCTGTGGAAAACCTGAAAATGTCCGGGCTGAACTTTGATGATATGAGTCTTGTTCCTGGTGTTGTGATTCCTCCCAAATTCAAAGTTTCTACTTTTGCCAAGTATGATGGTGTGTCTTGCCCTAAGCTGCATTTGAAGTCCTATGTCCAGAAGATCAATCCCCACACTGATGATAGAAAGTTGTGGATGCACTATTTTCAAGAGAGTTTGTCCGAACCTAGTTGGAATGGTACTATCGCCAGAGAATGACCGTATCCGTACTTGGAGTGATTTGGCCGATGCTTTCTCATGACAGATGAGTACAATGTGAATTGACACCCACTCGCATGCAACTACAAAGCATGTCTATGGGTCGTGACGAGAAGTTCAAGGAGTATGCTCGTAAGTGGAGAGATCTAGCAGTGAGTTCAACCACCCTTGTCCAATAGGAGTTGGTTGATATGTTTATGGGAACACCGACAGCCCATTCTTCAATCATCTAATTGGAAATTCTTCATCCGGATTCACCGAAATGATATTGACAAAGAGCGCATTGTCGGTATCAAGAGTGGAAGATCCATGTAGAGTCATCTTCAAATGTCGCGAAGAGATCTTTTGGTGCTAAGAAAGAAACCAATGCCCGTATGGTCGTCGAGCCAAGTCCGACCGCTAACTGTAGTTGATCTCCAACCCTACATCAAGACAACCTCCGCGAGACAACGCGCAGAACTGAACGCGCCACGAAGAGCTTACGAAGATCAACATGCCATTGTTGCAAGCCTTGCAACACATGTTGAACGCAGAGTGACACCTTGAGGATCCTCCTCGTAATGTCAACACTTCCTCTCCGGTACAATCCTAATGCTAAGTGTGCTTACCATTCCAATAGCAGGGCACGACATCGACAATTGTTGGGCTCAAGAACAAGATTCAAGACATGATTGAAGCTAAGATTGAGTTTGATCCTCCCGCTGAGACCAATGTGATCAATGCGCCTATGCCTAACCATGACAAGGGTTCCAATGTGTTGGTGACGATACTTATGTTTTCAACATAGATGACTTGACCATTCCTCCGATGATTAAGAAGAATTTGTTGCAAGCCGGTGTCAACCTGTGATGCCCAGAATCGTTGGTGCCCATCCGCACCGATGGTTGTGCTTGGTTGAGAAGACGTGTTCAAGGCATGATGGATAACCGTGAGATACTATTTCAAACCACCGTGCGAAGTTGTGTGAAGAAATGTCTAAGTTGAAGATTGACAATGCAAACGGTCGTACCATCTGTGGGATACCTGGGGCAGCCAAGTGGAAAGTATGATTACATGGTGAAGTACATCGTCCTCGATAGTTATAAGATTCCTATTGAAGATGTTAAGGCGACCGGATGGGGTGACGATTTCCTAAGACTATGCCGATGTTAACACTATAAGGATTTCCTCTCACGATCCCCGTGCCTAGAGTGGCACCTCTCATTATTACTTCTCCAAGACCAGCCCATATTCCTCCGACAAAGCTATCCCTTGAACTATGGAGTGATGTTTACTATCATGGTGTCAAGCAAGATCCTCCGACAATTGAAGATCTCACCATGGAGCTTCTATTCCCGACATTGACAACATCACGGATCCAAGAAGGTGACCCGAACCGAAGGGTATTTCTCCAGATCTCTCCTCCAAAGACACCGTGACTCCTCGCATTCCGCCTACTCCACCAATATCCCAGCTAGAGGAAAGAACCATTGACTCATCCCGCTCAACCAAGTGCCAAAGGAAGTTATCAAGACACCTCCAAACAAGAAATGGAGGAAATTCAAGATTATCAAGAAGAGTGACTACAATGTTGTGGAACAGTTAGGACAGACTCATCCAAGATTTCCATGCTCGCTTTGCTCTTGTGTTCGAGGCTCGTGCTAATGCCTTGGTGAAGTTTCAAGAATGCTCATGTGCCGCAAGACACTACCACTGATCAGTTCGAAGTTTGTATCGCTAGCCTGGCTGCCAACAACGGCCTAGGCTTCTCTGATGTTGATTTGACTCCTTCCGAAAGAAACACAACAAAGCCTTGCACATCTCTTGAATGGGCGCACTGCTCATGTTTTGCTGACACCGGTTCGCTCTCAATATCCTACCAAGATCGCTTTTGATCGACTTGATGTCGAAGGATTGGTTCGAGACCCGTGACATTATTGTGAGGCTTTTGATGGTTCTAAGCGCACAGATTGGAGAGCTCACTCTGTCAAAGTCGGTTCCAGACTTTGACTCTACTTTCTTTGTCATGGACATCCGTCCGCCTACTCTTGCCTACTTGGACGCCCTTGGATACATGGGCAAGCGCCTACCTCTACCTTGCATCGGTCAAGTACCCGTAAAGGGAAGGTTGTCACAAGATGTGGTGAAGAAGAGTATATGGTCAATCATCTACAATCATTCCGATACCTCGAGGTGGAAGGTGAATTCTTCGAGACCCCAAGCTTTTGAAACAATACCCAGTCATGCTTAACTCTCCCCACTCCCGGTTACAAAAGTTCCGCCTAGGATGGCCTCATTGAAAGATGCTCAAGCTGCGTTGAAGGTAGTACTATTTGGGGTCAGCCCCGATCTTCCTTTCAAACCGACAAGACGGGTTTAGGCTTCACCATCAAGGGTCAAGATGATACGCGAACGTGCCGCCAACTTCCTTCCGCACGCCCAGTGGAATTCATGCTATAGAAGATGACAACAACGGCTTCGACATCGCAAGTGGATCTTCCCAACTCCGATCATGGGCTCAAGAATTGGAAGATCAAGACGCCATACCAATCTCCTTTAGTGAGTAATTGCTCTTGTTTTTGTTTTGCTTTTCGATTTCTTTATGTTTTGAACAATAAACTTTGAAAGCCTAGTGCCTTGCCCGGCATCATGGCTCGCTTATGAGGGTTATTATCTCGTTGTTTGCGATTTTCATTCAATAAATTCGTTGGATTTTGCATTCAATTGTTTGTTTTCTTTCTTTACTTTATCACCCCTTCAAAAGGCTATGTGTTTCTTACACACCCACGTGATACACCGCAATCACTCCGAATCTCATAATTGCTATGCTAGTGCTAAATATGACTCGATAATCGATCTACCAAGTCAAGACGAAGTGAGGAAGATTGTGAAGTGCCGGAGAACTTGCCGACTACAGCAAGAAGAGCGAGTTATACAAACCACACGAAGAGACAATGAGGTGTTGAATTTGGGTACCGACGAAGACAGAAAAGAGATCAAGATAGGAGTGGGTCTGAGAATAATGTCAAAGAAAGGTTGATTCAAATGCTACGAGACTATGTTGAGGTTTTTGCTTGGTCATACGAAGACATGCCGGTTTAGACATTGATATTGTGGTACACCGATTGCCGAAAAGAAGGTTTTCCTGAAATGAAGGTTCACGATGCGTCCCGAGATGTCGAGAAAATCAAAGCCGTTATGCGCTCAACGCCGGTTTCTAGTACTTCCTATCCCTGGTTGCTAATGTGGTACCCGTGCCTAAGAAGGATGGTAAAGTACGAATGTGTGGATTACGTAGACCGAACAAAGCGAGTCCGAAAGACGATTTCCACTTCCTCATATTGATGTTCGTTGACAATACCGCCAAAGATAAGGTTTTCTCCTTCATGGATGGTTTCTCCGTTACAATCGATTAAAATGGCTCCCAAGACATGGAGAAGACTACTTTGTTACACAGAGGGCACTTTTCGCTACAAGGTTATGCTGCTCGGACTAAAGAATGCGGGCGCCACTTATATGCTATGGTGACATTATTTCATGACATGATTCATCACGAGATAGAGGTCTACGCCGACGACATGATAGCTCGCCACATCAAGAAGAACATCTTGATCATTTGCGTAAACTGTTGATGATTGAAGAAGTATGTGTTGAGGCTTAATCCTAACAAGTGCACCTTTGGAGTCGATCCGAAAACTCCTAGGGTTTATTGTCGCTGGAAGAGGTATTGAGGTTGACCTCAAGGTTAAAGCTATTCAAGAAATGCCGCCCGACCGAGAAGGAAGTCGAGGTTTCGGGCCGATTGAACTACATTGCCGATTCATTGCACACTTAATCGCTACTTGTGAGCCAATCTTCAAGTTACTAAAGAAAGATCAAGTAGTGAAATGGAACGACGATTGCGATCGCTTTGACAAAATCAAGGAGTACCCATAATCCTCCTATTCCGATGCCATCAAGGAAGACCTCTTATCATGTACTTGAAAGTTAGAGAATTCAATGGGTGTGTGTTCAACGACGAGTCAATCAAAGAATGCAAATACATCCAAGATACCACCCAAGATACTAAGATGGCAATGATCTTGACTTTAGACATCCAAAGATACCGAGTTTGATCAAAGGAAGTAAGCCGATCATTTGGCTCATCGTCAAGATGACTATCACTATGCGCTCGAATTTCCAGATGAAGATGTTTTACTAGTTACGATCTAAGAGCCGTGCCCAAGGACCCGAACAAGGATCCCGATGGACTATGGTCTTTGATGGAGCCTCAAACGCACTTGGCAATGGCATTGGCGCCATCATTACATCCCCTACAGGCGGACATACACCTTTCACCGCCAGATTATGTTTCAGTTGCACGAACAACATGGCCGAGTACGCGCAGCATCATGGGTCTTAAAGTCGCTATTGACTTAAGAATCAAGTTCTTACAAGTGTATGGAGACTTTTAGTGATCACCGATTAGGCGAGGGATACTAAGCATCCGAATCTCATCTCAGATCGAGAGCATGTTCTAAGTTTGATCCCTCAAGAGATTACTTTCAATCACTTTCATAGAAGAGAATCATGGCGATGCATTGGCTACTATGTCGCCTATGTTCAAGGTTAGATGGGACAACGAGGCTCCCGATCATCATTGAGAAGTTCGACGAACCAAAGATATTGTTGTGAGCTTGATACGTAAGAGAAACCTTGGTACTACGATGTGAAGAGGTATCTTGAGACTCGTGAATATCCCGCAGGGCATCTCGTTAATGATAAGAAGTTCATGAGGAGATTCGCCCAAATTCTTTCTCAAGAACGACATCTTATACAAGCGCAACCATGACTTGTGCCTCTACTGTGTGGACCGAAAAAAGAATGCGATCATGGAAGAGTTACACGGCGATTTGGTACCCACTCCGGACACACCATGGCTAAGAAGATTTTGAGAACAAAGTTACTATTGGTCCACCATGGAAGCCGATTGTCACCGCTATGCTCGATCTTGTCACAAGTGCGCGATTCATGCCGACAAAGTACACGCCTCCAGATCGCTCGCTAAAGGTGACGCCACGAGGATGCGAACGTGAGTTCGGATCTTCGCACGCAACGATTTAAATCTTTTGATTTGTTTATAAAGATGCCGCGAGCATCAAGCTTTATTATTTTCAACACAAGAAAGATGATTTAATGATTATGAAAAGGGAAAGTGAAATACCCTCAATTGATATTGGTATGCGAACGACTAGCTAAACTAGACATAACGCATTGGGGAGATTCCGAGTAAGGGGATTGGTATATAAAGGAATAGATGGAGCACCCTAAATATATGTAGTTATCTACAGCTTTATATATGAATATATTTGATATGTTGTGTGTTTTTTAATTGCTATTTCTATGATTGGGAAAGTTTCTCCTTTGGGATTTTAAGAAACAGTTGATTATGTGGGATTTCTAGGTTTGCTATTATTGTGCTCGCAAAGATCTATGGATCTTCTGCATACATATCCCCTAGTGGGAATCAGAGCATTTGTAGCTCGGATCTACAGGGTTCTATGGTTTGTTTGGTCTGAGGGAGATAGAAATTTGCTCGGCAAGGATGAGACCTTGTGCCTACGTATTCTCAAAAGGATGTTGAGAAAGTCAGAGCAATCGTAGTTCCCACTTATGCTAGTGGAAAGCAACGGGATGTTAGTAAGAGACAGACAAATGTCATCTTAATGAAAAATGTATCTAATCTATTTCATCACATACATTTTTGAAAAGTTGTTTGATTGAAATCTTTCGTCGTAAGTATTAGGTGTTTTGCTTGAGTGTACAAGCGTTACTACTTACATGTTTAAGAAAGATGTTTGAAAAAGATGATTGAATCTTTTAACTGTAAGCATTAGGTGTTTTGCTTGAGTGTACAAGCGTTACCACTTACATGTTAAGAGATGTTTTTGTTTGAAAACAGTTTGAAAAGTTTTTGACTGTATGTGATGTAGTAGATGAGATACTTCTTCCATAGAGATGATAGATGTCTAAATCTTGAGGAGAAATTGATTGGATTAAAGGGATGCTTTTAAGAAGCCCATGGGTCCTTGTATTGTTAGCCCAAGAGGAGGCATTCCGAGGGTCATCGAGGGTCATCGAGGGTCCTTGTATGAAGCTCAAGAGGAAGCTATAGGTATGGTCGTTTTGGCTTGAAAGGGATTTCACCGAGAAATCATCCTTTGTCGAGTAAGAGTAATTTCACCGGAAATTTTACTCTATGGGGAATTTTGAAAGTGATTTCACCGAAACCATCCTTTCGTGGTTCTATATCTTAGGTGATTCTTTGTATTGAAGCCCAAGAGGAGACTAAGAGATTTCCTATCTCTTTCATTGTATGATGCCCAAGAGAAGGCTAAACTCAATGAGGAGTTCTTTGAACGAAGCCCAAGAGGAGGCGACTCAACAGGGAGTGTTGTCTTATACGGCCTAAGCGGAGGCTAACTCTGGGAGAGTTTCTTTGTACAAAGCCCAAGAGAAGGCTGACCCATGGGATAAGTTATCTTGTATGAAGCCCAAGCGGAGGCTAAACTCAACTGGTGATGAGTTGTCTTGTATGAAGCCCAAGCGAGGCTATACTGTGGGAACCTATTGATTAGTCTAATTGTTATGTTATTTATTAGACAGTTGTATAAAAAGTGTGTGTGTGTGACATGTATTCACTGGAGTTTATGAAGGAAATATAAACAATGCATGATGTTTATTTACGCAGCTTTATGAAATATAAACAAGTGTCTGTGGAACGAACGCTTAAAACGAGCGTAACTTGATTATTTACAAGTTGAACTGTACAAGGAAATGAATATGTACACGAATGAGTTTTTATGTACGACAAAGATGGATGTACATAGGAGGGACTTACATCAGAAGAGAGGCCCATTGATTTGAAAGCGTTTCAGGAATAATGCTCCTTTCAATACCAATGGTATTCAGATACGATGAAATGAAATGATTGATCAAAGTTTATCTCAGAAAAGTATTTTCAAAGAAAGAGTATCTCGATATGTACAGATAAAAGATTTTGAAAAGAAGTATCGTGTTATGTATGATAAAAGTTTGTTTAAAAATGTTTGACAAAAGTTTGATATGTACAAGGAAATATTATGTACATAAAAGAATGTTATGGGACTTACACGTGATGGAGGCCCATTGGTTTGAAAGAAGTTTTACTCAGAGAATTCTTCCTTTAAAACCAATGGATTCGCGATAGACAAACGAATGAAAACAAATGAAAGAAATTTGTTTATGTTTGAATATTGACAAAGATGTTTTGAATATGTACAAATAAAGCTAAGTATGTACATAAAGGATTGGGACTTACACCATAGGGTGGCCCATGATCGATCGAGAAATTCGAGAAAGACGAAATCGCTTTTATCGCTTTGAATTGGATCGATTATGGTAAAAGATGCAAGTTTTGATGAAAAAGTTTTGAAGAATGATTTGAAAATGTTTTGAAGTGTGAAATTTATTTGTGAGAAGTTTTGAAAAGAATCGAAGTCGAAAACTTGGAAAAATTCACCTTTAAGGAGGTTTGAAAAGCGCTCACAACGCGTTGCCTCGATTAAAATTAATCGATGAAAATATTTTTGGATTTTTGACATAATCATAAAATATATGTATTAAATGACAAGTGTGCAAAAATCATCTCAAAATGAGAAGTTTTGATTGGTCAAAAAATGTTGAAAGTTTGAAGAAAAATATGAAAATATTGAAGAGTTTGTGAAAAAGAGTGAAAATGGTCTTGCGGGTTTTGAACCCATGACCTTGGGTGTACCACGTGGCGTAAAGAACTAAGAGGCAAGACAACCACTAGGCCAAACGCGTTTGAGGTGTTAGTGGACCATGACCAGCTAGAAAAGGATTGGAAATTTTAAATATTTGAAAATGAAGAATGATGAAGAACGCAGCATCATGTTCTTCGTGTTTGATTTCCAGAAATTCAAATCCAAGCTTAAATCCTTGTTTCTTTACCAAATTAAGTGAAATAAAATTCAAACTTGACCGGTTTTTCATCACGAACATGAAGATGCATGTTAATTTCATTTATATTCATTCTATCATGTTTTGATTTCTGGAAAAATGAAGAACCCTAGAATCTAAGAATCCAAATTAAATGATGTTTGTTCAATGATTCTTTGATTTTGTTGAGGGTTATCATTCGTTATTAGTGCAGAAAGAGAATGGCCAAGAGCTTTTCTCAATTGGTGCAAGGAATATGGAGTTTGAAGTTCGTATGGATACCTGGAAAAGTTGAGATCGATTTCTGGGTTTAAGTGTTTCCAGTTATTGTTTCTCAATCATTTGAGCACCAGCGGCATGTGTGGAAGCTTTGTGGATGGCCTGCGCATCATGAATCAAGCTAGCTCATCCTGCCCAAGTCGACCTGCATCAGTTGAAAATAGAAACTGGATTTTGGTGTAAATCGTGTTACAGGTTGTTATTCTTGTTTTAGATCAACTCCAGGATGTTCATGGAAGGTGTATGGATGATCAAAACTCAAAGGAATCAAGCCTAGCTTCAGTTTCGAATTCCATGGCAGTTTTGCAAGTTTGAAAAAATGGAAAATGAAAACTGTTTTTTAGCTTTGTTCAGGTTAATTTTAAGCTTGTAACATGTTTGTTAATGATTATGGAACATGTTAGACACCAAAGACTTTCATGATTTTACTGGTTTTGTAAATTGCAAGTTTTTCAAAAGTTTATCATGTCTCTTGATTTTGGAGAAAGAAAAGAGAAAGCATGATTCTTGCAATGCTTTGGTGTAGATTTCTCTTGGATTTGTGATGCTTTTATAGGCAAGAGAGTTCTGAAATGTTAGGCAAATATCCATGGCATTTGGTGATTCAAGGATGACTTAAAGGGCAAGATTGTCTTTTGTAAAGGAAAAGGAAACTTCCTTTTTTTTACCATGTGTTACAATCCTCAATTTGATCCTATCCTTCAATCATCACTTCTAACTGATATTTATCAGTTCTATATCAACTTGGCAAAGTGGAAAATGTTCTAGAAAGAAGAAATGCAAAATGACCTATAATTTTACAAGTTTTGACCTTGAAAATCATGTTCATGGAGCCCTATGTTTCAATTTCAAAGACATAGCTATCCTCCATGGATTTGAGAGTTCTTGGACATTTTGGAAAGATTTTTCCATGATCTACAACTTTCATGTTTTGAGTTTTTTCAAATTCCCATTGGAACTAGGTGAAAAAATGGCTTGAAGTTTGGAAAAAATGTAAAATTTCAACACTTAGAAATTTTTCTAAGTTATAGAAATTTTGACTTTTTGTTGACTTTTCCAAATTCTTTGATTTTTGATGATCATGATGAATCATTTGAAGTATTTTGATGATGGAAAAAGTTTTGTTTTGAAAAATTTGACCAAAAGTCAAAGTTTGACTTTTCTGTGCAGATGAAATTTCACCAGACGTTTCTGAAATTGACTGATGAATTCTATGAACCTCTGTGATGTTTTGAATCCAGAAATTAGGTCAAGATGTTATATCTAAGATATAATGACCAATCTCTATCCAAAAAAGTTATTCACTGCTCAAAAAATCAGAGAATGCCTATGCTCGACCAAAACCCTAATTGGTCGATCCTCGATTGATCTGTGAGAAAATTTGATATCTGAGGATTTAAGGTTGAAGATTTGATCAAGATAGATCAAATGGAGTGAGAAAATATCAAACCCTAATTGGTTAGCTCTTGAATCAGATGAAAATCTGATGAAACCCTAATTTTGACATGTGAATGCTATACCCGATTAATGCTGTCTGAGCTATTAGTTATGAAATGATGCAAATATATGGTGGTATATTAGGTCAAAAATTGGGGTATGACAGATGCCCCTATTTAAGTTTCTTTAACCTGAGAGATGAAGATGAATATCTTCGTTTTGATAGGTGTAAAGATACTTAAATATCAGAATACGCAAATTTTGGACCTAAGATACCAAAAGATGCGGATGATGCAAAATGATTAAAAAAGTTTTACCCAAAGGATGTCAAAGAAATGACATGATGGGAAAAAATTTTATGAGGATGACTCGATCTGTTTTGAGAAAAGAGAATCCTATCTGGGGAAACAAACAATATGTTTCATTGGGAAAGAATGATTCACAGAGAATGTGAATATCTGCTTGCTTTGGGAAACAAGAGATTACCTTCATCGACTTTGTGACAATGTTTAAGGTAAGTGGAAATGATATTACCAATTATCACCTTGTGATATAGTATGGTAATGGTTTTGAAGATGTTACCAATTATCAAAGAAAGTGATAACTATAACAAGGTAACTTTTTTTTTTTTTTAAGAAAATTTACTGAATATTCAGCTTTGTGAATAACAGATAGTGAAAGAAACAGAACTCGAAGATGAGCTTCTATTTTCTTGGATATAATTTTGCCGAGGATCTCTCTTTTGAGGAGATGCGGCATTTTGATCGAAAACACAGTTTTCCTTTTAATGAAAAGACAAACCGAGAATTTCTCATACGGTCATGATTTGACCTTGTTGAGAAGAACAAACTTTTATGACAAGTTTAGGAATGAAAATAAGCGGCTCATAATAAGACTATTGCTTATTGCTTTGTTGATTAGAGACGAGGTTCTATTCAGGAATGAACGAAAAGAAACAATAATCAAGACATTGTTCCAAATGAGGAATGATCTCACTGGGAATGTGGTGAAGAGAAGAAAATGCATTTCTTTGGGGATACTACGGGATAAAAAGAAATGTATCTTTTCTATTTGGCGAGACTCTATTGGGGATAAACTTGTACTTACATGAGTAAGTGTGATTTACATCAGTGATATGGAAGCAAACATTTCGAGGAATGCAAAAAATGCAATGAATGATGCTATTATGTATGAATGTCATGAATGTTATATGTATGCTAACACTACTTTGACAAAGACATCTAAAGAGATATTTGGGGAAAAGGACCGCACAGTCGAATAAATACTTGGTGAAGATTACAGCACTGGTGTAAACATTCACTAATGAAGATTTTGAGTTGCATGTTTTACACTTTCAGAGAAAAGCATTTCATTGGCAACTTGATTGGGGATTCTTTTTGGATAAGAATACCGTCCTTTGAAGATTTCCGTTGAGGAGAAAATTGCTGTAGCAGTTGGCAACTCCACTGGGGATCGAAACACTATTGGAGAAACGGTTGAAGTTATTTCCGTGTTCATAGTTTCAAAGGAGAATTTTGCTTTTGTTTCAAAATATTGAAGTAAAAATTCATTTAAAACATTTCTGTTTCAAAAAAAGTGATTTTCACAATAAAAGCGTTATTTTGCAAAACGGAATAAACAAGAATTGCAAACAAAGGCACAAGGCTCAAATTTATTGATAGAATGGTGATCAGCCAAAGGCGTGATTCCATGAACTATTTACAAAAGTTGGAAATGATAATTTATTGGGAAAAGGCTACATTGAAAGCAAATAACCACTATTATCCCTAACAACTTCGAATTCCCACTGCGCTTGTGGCTTTAGAAGAGTTGATTGAAGATCCGTTGATGGAAAATTCTTCATGTGGACAAAATACAGACTGACTGCAGTTACTTTGTCATTTTTTGTATCCTTGTTTTTGCCTAGATCGCCTTTCGTGTTTTCGATCTATCGTGATAATTTCGCTTATTGTCTCTAATTTTGCCTGGATCGCCTTTTCGTGTTTTCAATCCACCGAGACGCTCATTTTTGCCTAAGCCGCCTTTTCGGTTTTCGACTTACCGAAATGTTCTTTTGTTTTTAGACAAAGTATTTTTGATCGTCAAGATTCACGGATACGGAGTTCATCGTCCATGGTTGTGAGAGTCATAGCACCGCCAGAGAAGCTTCTTTTGACGATGTATGGGCCTTCGTAATTAGGAGTCCATTTGCCCTCGAACTGCTTGAAAATGTAATCTTTTTAAGCACGAGGTCGCCTTTCTAATTCCGAGGTCGGACCTTTTGTCGAAAACTTTTTCATTCTTCTTTGATAGAGTTGTCCGTGACACGAGCGGACGCTTTTCTTCAATTAAGTTCATTGGTCGATCGCTTTGACACCATTCACCTCGATAGTTTTGTTTCCATGAGAACTCTCATTGATGGAATCTCAACTTCTACGGGAGCACCGCCCATGCCGTATACTAGAGAAAAGGAGTTGCTCTGTTGAAGTGCGATCAAGTACGATACCCATGCAGAGCAAATGGCAGATTTCATGCCGCCTTTGTAAGTGATGACCATTTTCGGACGATCTTTTGATGTTTTTGTTGGTCGCCAACGCCGTTCATCTTTGGCCGGTAAGGAGACGAGTTATGATGCTCGATCTTGAATTCCTCACACAGTTCTTTCATCATTTTGTTATTCAAGTTTGATCCATTATCAGTAATGATCTTACTTGGAATTCCATATCGGCAAATGAGGTTGTTCTTAATGAACCTCACAACCACTTGTCTGGTAACGTTGGCGTAAGATGCTGCTTCGACCCATTTGGTGAAGTAACCAATAGCCACCAGAATGAAGCGATGTCCGTTGGACGCTTTTGGTTCAATCATTCCAATCATGTCAATGCCCCACATGGAGAATGGCCACGGAGAGGAGAGAACGTTGAGTAGAGTCGGAGGCACATGGATCTTATCTGCATAGATCTGGCACTTGTGACATCTTTTGACGTGTTTACAGCAATCGGATTCCATTGTTATCCAATAGTATCCTGCTCTCAAGATTTTTCTAGACATTGCATGCCCATTTGAATGGGTTCCAAAGGACCCTTCATGCACTTCATGGATGATCATGTCTGCTTCTTGTCTGTCGACGATCTGAGCGTAACCATGTCAAGTTTCTTTTGTATAGCACATCCTCGTTCAGAAGAAATTCCTAGAAAGCCTCCTCGAGTTTTCTTATCCTTGTACGATGCCCCAAGTGGGTACTCGTGTTTGAAGGAAACGTTTGATGTCGTGAAACCACGGTTTATCGTCAAAGACTGCTTCTGTAGCAAAGACATATGCAGGTCTTTCAAGGCGTCTGATGCGAATTCTGGGCATATCGTTCCAATTGTTGATCTTAAACATGGAAGATAGAGTAGCCAAGGCGTCTGCCATTCGATTTTGATCTCGAGGGATATGATGCAATTCAACTTTGTTGAAGAAAGTCAACAACCGTCTTGCATAATCTCTGTAAGGAATTAGACCAAGATGATGAGTTTCATACTTGTCTTTAATTTGATTGATCACAAGGGCTGAGTCTCCATATATATCAAGGATCTTGATCCTCAAGTCGATGGCTTCTTCAATACCCATGATGCATGCTTCATATTCTGCTATGTTGTTGGTGCAATCAAATAGCAATCTGGCGGAAAACGGGATATGAGAACCCTCGGGAGTGATGATGACTGCCCCAATTCCATTACCAAAACATTAACTGCTCCATCAAGACTAGGCCCCATCTGGATTCTGGATCTGGTCCTTCTCCGTGTAGCGGTTCGTCACAATCTTTCATCTTCAAGTACATAACATCCTCGTCTGGGAAATCAAACTTGAGAGATTGGTGTTTGTTGAGCGGCTGATAAGCCAAGTGATCGGCGAGAATGCTTCCTTTAACCGCTCGAAGCGGTATTGGATGTCATACTCAGATAGTAGCATCTGCCATCGAGCGATTCTCCCGGTTAAGGCAGGCTTCTCAAATACGTACTTGATTGGATCCATTTTGGAGATTAACCAAGTCGTGTGATTGATCATGTACTGGCGAAGACGTTTTGAAGTCCATACCAAAGCGCAACATGTTTTCTCGAGCATGGAGTAACGAGTTTCACATCCGTGAACTTTACTCTGTAGTAGATGGCATGCTCCTTCTTACCGGTTTCGTCTTGTTGTCCAAGTACGCAGCCCATGGACTCTTCTAGTACGGTAAGGTATAAGATTAATGGTCTTCCTTCGACTGGAGGGATCAGTATTGGTGGTTCTGACAAGTATTCTTTGATACTGTCAAATGCTTTTTGGCAATCTTCTGTCCACACAACCTTTTGATCTTTGCGGAGAAGCTTGAATATCGGCCGACTGTGCACTATCCGAGATAAACTGAGATGTAATTCAACCGTCCAAGAAATCCTCTTACTTGCTTTTCCGTATGTGGTGTAGGCATTTCTTGAATAGCCTTGACTTTGTCAGGGTCAACTTCAATTCCCTTTTGACTGACAATGAAACCTAGGAGTTTTCCGGACCTTACCCCAAAGGTACATTTGTTAGGATTCAGGCGGAGCTGAAATTTCCTTAGTCGTTGAAACAGCTTTAAGAGATAGTCTATATGCTCTTCTTCTGTGTCGGACTTTGCTATCATATCATCCACGTAGACTTCGATCTCTTTATGCATCATGTCATGGAAGAGAGTAGTCATCGCCCTCTGGTAAGTTGCGCCTGCATTCTTTAATCCAAATGGCATTACCTTGTAGCAAAAAGTGCCCCATGGCGTGATAAAAGATGTCTTCTCCATATCTTCGGGAGCCATTCTGATCTGATTATAGCCAGAGAAACCGTCCATGAAGGAAAAGATGTTGAATTTTGCAGTGCTGTCCACTAGCATGTCAATATGCGGAAGTGGGAAGTCATCTTTTGGACTAGCTTTGTTCAGATCTCGGTAGTCAACACACATTCTGACCTTTCCATCTTTCTTGGATACAGGTACTATGTTGGCTAGCCATTGAGGATATTCGATGATAAGGAAACCAAATACGAGCTTTTGAACTTCTTTTCTGATTTTCTCAGCCATCTCAGGATGCACTCTCCTCAGTTTTTGCTTAACTGGCGGACATTCTGGTTTTAACGGCAAGTGATGCTCTACTATGCTGGTATCCAAACCCGGCATGTCCTGGTAGGACCAAGCAAACACATCAACGTATTCTTTGAGAAGACTTATCAGTTTTCTTTTGACACCGCTGTCAAGCGAAGCTCCGATATTTACTTCTTTTTTATCTTCCTCAGAACCCAAGTTGATTGCTTCTAGAGGTTCTTTATGAGGCTGAATGATCCTTTCCTCGTGCCTTAGCAACCTAGAAATTTCATCCGGGATCTCTTCTTCAACTTCTTCTTCAGCGACTTCGCAGGGGATTTCAAAGTTGAGAGAGAGCGTAGAGTTACTGCTTTCAATGGATTTGTCCATTTGTTTAATCTGCATTTTTGATTTATTGTTTGATTAAAAAAAGTTTTTATCATCATTTTTTTTGAAAGTGTTGCAGATTAATTTTTCATTATGATTTTTTTGAAGATTTTTTTACTGTGTTTTTTAGGATTATCATTTCCAGAAAAGGGTAAAAATGAAAATAAACACAAAGTGTGGAAACAAAACAACGATTTTATTTATGTTTCACAAGATGAACAGGCCCTAAAATACAAACTCATTTGTCTTGGGCAAGACAAAGAGAAATTATTTAAAAGCTAAACCCTATAAAACATCTCTTCGCTTTGGGCGAAGCGAGAGTTCAAAACAAAAAGCAAAGATAAACTACTTAGAGCTATGAACATTAGTCCTAACTTCAACAGGTTTCCAATAGTGACGAACTCCTTGAAGTCGAGGTACTCGGCATTTTCCGCTTGGTTTAACCCTCGAGTAAACTTTAATTGCTGGCTGAGCAGGCTTTGAGGACTCTGAACGATGGCCTTTGCCTTTGTTGCTGCTAAAGCAATCTTCTTGATTAACAGATCGGGAAGTATGAGAGCTAGCCTTTGTACTTCCGTTGATCTCTCGTGTTGAATAATGGGATGTTCCTTCCGCCTTCTCGAGTGAAGAGACTCGTTGTCGGCGACACTTTCTAGATCGTATCCCGAGTCATACTCTTGATCTTCAGTGATCATGTTGATGTAGTGGTAACCAGGATCTGGCTTGGTGAAATCCATAGACGTGTTGAAACAGAGATCTTCATTTGGGACCTCAACTGCTGATTAGTTTGAGAAGACGAGTATTCCTCTTCCGATTGACGGGGTAGTCAAAGTCATCACCCCATCCCGTGGGTTGGATATCTTCAATCCGGATTTTTGAGCTCGCGCAGAGTATTTCACCATGTAGTCGATTTGCCACTTGGTTCTCCCAAGGTATCCCAAATTTCGAGGACCGTGGATTTTCATGTTGTCAGCAGGACATGTCTTTGAATTGATCACCGGTGCGTTAAAACAAGGGATCACAACGCTTATCGGATTTTCCGAGTTGATATCTCGAGACTAAAAGCTCATGCGAAAATGCCCTATTGTATTTACGCCATGGTCGCCTCTATTTCAGAATTTGCAGATCACCAATGTCTAACAAATGTTGGATATCTGCTCTTATGGTGTAACATCCACGATCATCCTTGGAGCAGATATGGCAAGCTGCGTAATCATGCTTAGTAAAAGCACTCATTGCACTGTATGATTCATGGAGATGCACTAAGTTTCCTCTGACTAAGCTTATGTCTGTGACAAGGTACCTGTCTGTATTCCTTAGTATTAGATTCACTGAGTGTCCACTATGACTGGGAAGTGGATTGGCTTGCACATTCGGATTTGTATTTCTGAAGGAAAGAAGATTAGCCTTCACTAATCTCTGTACTTCTGCCTTCAATGCTATGCAATGCTCAAGGTCATGGCCTGGTGCCCCTTGGTGAAAAGGGCAAGACATGTCAGCTTTGTACCACCATGGTAGTTTTTCAGGGACCGGAGGTGGTAACCTTGTCTGTATTAGATTCCTTTCTATCAGCGCAGGGTAAAGTTCTGTGTACGCCATGGGATTGGGTCGAACTGAGTGACCCGAGGCGCGTTTTGGTTGTGAAACCTGAGCCTGCTGACGAGGTGTTGAGTTTGTTGATTTTGTTGAAATTATGGAGCAATTCGAGTTGAGTTGACATGCTATGGCGCCACCGTCGTTGTCGAATGACATTCTTGCGTGGTTTCCTCGGATACCATTCCTACGCCATGTTCTTTTTCTTTGGGAAACCGGTTCCAACTTTCTTGGTATTACTAGAAGATCCTACTTCCTTGGTTAGACGTCCCGTCCGAACCCTTCTTCTAGTCGCATCCCCATGCTTACCATTTTGAAGTCTCGGGAGCGCTAGCGATCATTCGCTCATAGTAGAATGAGTTTAGAGTATTCAAGAATACCTTAGTCATCTCTTTCTCTTCCAGGGCGGGTTGACTTGGGCAGCAATTTCCTCCATCTTTAAGATATTCCTTGAATGTCTCTCTTCCTTTTGAGACATGGAGCGGAGTTGATCCCTATCGTGAGCCATATCCAAGTTGAATTTGTATTTGGACGAAGGCTTTACCTAAGTCGTTGAATGATTGGATATTCGTGTTGTCTAAACCCATGTACCCACTTCATGCGGCACGGTGAGACTATCCCGAAGTAATGAATTAAAATTGATGATCCTCATTGTACGTAGACATTTTCCTAGCATACATTGTAAGATGACTCTGAGGACAAGAATTCCCTTTGTACTTTTCAAAATCCGGGATTTTGAATTTCGCAGGTATTTTTACACGAGGGACTAAGCAGAGATCATGTGCGCTTTTCCCAAACAATTCTTTCCCTTGAATTGTTTTTATATCAAGCTGCAATTTGAGAAGTTGTTCCTGGAGATTCTCCATTGAACCACGAGCGTTCGTGCTATTTCCTGGAGTGTGATGAACTTCTTCGTCTGCGGTAGTGTGCACTACGGAAGCTGAATTCAACATGATCGGTTGAGAGACCGACATTGTTACTTGTGGAAAAGTTATTCCACGTTGTGGAGTGAACGTAGTGTTTTGCTGCAAAGTAGGTATTTCAAGCGAGGTTGTTTGAGAAGTCGGTTGGCGAACTCCAATGCCGGGTTAAAAGGCATTCCCATGGATAGCCCTCGGCATGAAAGGTGAACTACCGATCGCGATAATGAAACCGAGTAGTAGTATCCTCTAAAGTTGCTATTTGGTTATGACTGCTCGATGCTGCTTGTTGACTTTGCGCTGTGGCAAGCGAGTTGACCAAAGATGTGAGTCTTTCCACTTCTTCTTGTAGCGTAGTTACCGTACTACGGAGTTCAACGTTTTCTTGCTCAAAATTCTCCATTACTTTTCTTTTTGCTCGTGTCGACGCTCGAGTTATGGACGCAATGAGAAACTCTAAGACGCGACAGCTTGACAATTTTCTATCTGGAAAAGTTGACAGTTCAAAACTGTGAATGATTAGACTCTAGATGGTAGACTTAAATGCAAAGCATGATGCATGAATATGATTGTAAAGAAAAGAAATTTCCAAAGAATTTACGCTAGAAGAGATATTTCTGGCAAATATTTGGATGGAAAACACGAATTTCATTGATTAATGAAGGAAGATTACAACAATTGTTTTTTTTTGTTGGAGCATTGCTCACACAAATGATACAATGAATGATAAAAATTACAAACTAAATTAGACTAATTAAACGTCTTCGTCGGATGACGATCCAAAGGCTTGATGCTTTCGTGGATTTCCTTCCCATAGTGAGCTTTTAGTTTGGCTTTCGCTTTTAGCTTGCTAATGACTCTTCCACTCTGGGAGCGGGCTTGCTGGTTGTCATTTCCAAGCTTTCTTTTCATTTCCTTGACGATTTGATGGCGTTATCCTTCCGCGAATCTTCTCATCTTTCTCCATGAGCCATTCATCCCGAAGTAGAGCGCCTTTTCATGATCTTTGACTTGCTTCTTGAGCTTCTTATTCTCAAGGTTAGTCTTAAGGAATTTGCTTTCCAAAGCTTCCTTCTCAAACCTTATCTTGGTCAAGGCTTCTTGGTATTCTCCCACGGCTTCAACGGGAAAATTTGTTGATTTGGAAGCGACTAAGAACATGGGATCCTCATAAGCGTAAGGCATTCGAAATTCCTTCGCTCTTTTCTTTATCCAAGAAGTGTAGGTTTCCATGGCTACACAATTCTTTGCCTTACCTTTTCCTTTCTTTCGGATGTGATGCCAAGCTTTAATCATCCTAGCCTTCAATCCTGGGAATCCTCTCCTTCATGATAGAAGTAGCTTTCACCAGAAAACCGGAGGTTTACCGAATTTGCGATCCGAGCTAACGCTTTGCTAGGAATGGGTTGTAGTTGATTCCTCTCGCACCAATGAGAGGTACGCTGGCAAATTCTCCACAGCTCTCAATGATTTCCATCTCATTGTTTGCCAAGGTATACCAATGGATATCGTCGTTGTAAGAGACATGAGTCTTCGGACCAATGCCACTGCCTTTGTTTTCGCGGAAGATAGGAGATTTAGGCAGTGTGAGACAATCCATTTGAAAAACAGGTACACAACACACGATAGTTCCGTCTCCTTGACGATTCCTATGATGAATAGAGACGACGATCACCAAGGTGGTGGGAACGGATTTCCAATCGAAGATCCTTATGGCGTTGATATCAACGAAATTTGGGACGTTGGGAAACAACACCAATCCATAGAGGAGAGCTAAAATAGCTTCAAAGGCTACCATACTACCGGCAGAGAACTTAAGAGCCTTCTCCATTAGGAACTTTGAAGTTAGTCCTAAGAGTTTTCCTCTCGTAGTTAGGTTTTGTCTATCTCGTGTTTCTTTAAATGAATCATTGTTGCAATGACTTGTGACTTAGGAATGGCTTCCAAACCATTGAAAGGCACTTTGTCCGACATCGAGATTCCTAGGATATGCGATACTCTTCCAAAGTAGGCATCAACCGATAATCGTGGAAAGTGAAGCGATAGATCGGATCGTAGAAGAACGAAGGTTTTGAGAAGTCCTTCATCGACGTTAGCGCTCAAAAGAGTTAAAAGAGTTCCATAGTGTTTTCAAACCGAGGATCTTCTACCAAGGATGCTAACTCTTTCAACTTTCCTACGCCAGAATCCTAAATCGTATCTTTTGGTGAATCTTCCCGACGTCCATCACTCTAACCTAAAATATTTTACAAAGAAAACATCTCTAAATTCTTTGGAAATGGAGAGAAATGAAGTTTTTTTTTGTTTTGAATGAATGCATGAATGCATGAATGCAACAAACATGGTTAGTAGTTATACACACGGCAAGCGCTCAAGTCACGAGCATGAAGCCAACGATAAGAATCAACGGGTTAAGTTCTAAGGGCTTATTCATCCGTGAATCGGGTTCTATCGATAATACAGCTCAACACTCCCTTCAAAACATTATGGATTTGGTGAATACCGATGGTCCAATAATATTTTCAAGAGAAACTCGCCGATCGTAGTATCGCATGACAATTACTCTAGGCTTACACCGAATCTCTCGCACTACATCCTAATGGCCGTGATGGTTTATGTGTTCATCCACTCACTTCTTAAGTTCTCCCGAAAATACCGCCTTCGCAATTACTTGCTTAAACACAATATCCTCAAGACAACCTCCATCGCTGGAAATATTAACTTCAAAGCATTGAACTGCCACGTATTAATACCTCCACCTAGATCTTAAAATGTTTCTTAAATCCGGTTAGGATTTCTTTCCATCAAGTGAAATCGCGAAACACACAATAAAGAAAAACAGATATATGCAAAATGAAAAGCTTATCCCTTTCTTTCTTTTGAAAACAAAAAGCTTGGTGCTCTCGCAGAGTAACGCTTTTTTTGAAAATCAAAGTTTTCAGCGAATTCCCAACAGAGTCGCCATTTTTCCTGTTCGATTAAAGGTGACGCGCTACGAGGATGCGAACGTGAGTTCGGATCTTCCGCACGCAACGATTTAAATCTTTGATTTGTTTATAAAGATGCCGAGCATCAAGCTTTATTATTTTCAACACAAGAAAGATGATTTAATGATTATGAAAAGGGAAAGTCAAATACCCTCAATTGATATTGGTATGCGAACGACTAGCGCAAACTAGACATAACGCATCGGGGAGATTCGAGTAAGGGGATTGGTATATAAAGGAATAGATGGAGCACCCTAAATATATGTAGTTATCTACAGCTTTATATATGAATATATTTGATATGTTGTGTGTTTTTTAATTGCTATTTCTATGATTGGGAAAGTTTCTCCTTTGGGATTTTAAGAAACATTGATTATGTGGGATTCTAGGTTTGTTATTATTGTGCTCGCAAAGATCTATGGATCTTCTGCATACATATCCCCTAGTGGGAATCAGAGCATTTGTAGCTCGGATCTACAGGGTTCTATGGTTTGTTTGGTCTGAGGGAGATAGAAATTTGCTCGGCAAGGATGAGACCTGTGCCTACGTATTCTCAAAAGGATGTTGAGAAAGTCGAGCAATCGTAGTTCCCACTTATGCTAGTGGAAAGCAACGGATGTTAGTAAGAGATGATAAATGTCATCTTAATGAAAATGTATCTAATCTATTTCATCACATACATTTTTGAAAAGTTGTTTGATTGAAATCTTCGTCGTAAGTATTAGGTGTTTTGCTTGAGTGTACAAGCGCTACTACTTACATGTTTAAGAAAGATGTTTGAAAAGATGATTGAATCTTTTAACTGTAAGCATTAGGTGTTTTGCTTGAGTGTACAAGCGCTACCACTTACATGTTAAGAGATGTTTTTGTTTGAAAATGTTTGAAAAGTTTTTGACTCAGATGTGATGTAGTAGATGAGATACTTCTTCCATAGAGATGATAGATGTCTAAATCTCGAGGAGAAATTGATTGGATTAAAGGGATGCTTTAAGAAGCCCATGGGTCCTTGTATTGTTAGCCCAAGAGGAGGCATTCCGAGGGTCATCGAGGGTCATCGAGGGTCCTTGTATGAAGCTCAAGAGGAAGCTGGGTATGGCTGTCTTTGGCTTGAAAGGGATTTCACCGAGAAATCATCCTTGTCGAGTAAGAGTAATTTCACCGGGAAATTTTACTCTATGGGGAATTTTGAAAGTGATTTCACCGGGAAACCATCCTTTCAGGGTTCTATCTTAGCTCGGGTGATTCTTTGTATTGGAAGCCCAAGAGGACTCGTTAAGAGATTTCCTATCTCTTTCATTGTATGATGCCCAAGAGAAGGCTAAACTCAATGAGGAGTTCTTTTGAACGAAGCCCAAGAGGAGGCTGACTCAACAGGGGAGTGTTGTCTTATACGAAGCCTAAGCGGAGGCTAACTCTGTGGGGAGAGTTTCTTTGTACAAAGCCCAAGAGAAGGCTGACCCATGCTGGGGATAAGTTATCTTGTATGAAGCCCAAGCGGAGGCTAAACTCAACTGGTGATGAGTTGTCTTGTATGAAGCCCAAGCGGAGGCTAACTGTGGGGAACCTATTGATTAGTCTAATTGTTATGTTATTTATTAGACAGTTTGTATAAACAGTGTGTGTGTGTGACATGTATTGGAGTTTATGAAGGAAATATAAACAATGCATGATGTTTATTTACAGCAGTTTATGAAATATAAACAAGTGTCTCGTGAACGAACGCTTAAAACGAGCGTAACTTGATTATTTACAAGTTGAACTGTACAAGGAAATGAATATGTACACGAATGAGTTTTTATGTACGACAAAGATGGATGTACATAGGAGGGTTGGGACTTACATCAGAAGAGAGGCCCATTGATTTGAAAGCTTCACAGGAATAATGCTCCTTTCAATACCAATGGTATTCAGATACAGATGAAACAAATGATTGATCAAAGTTTATCTCAGAAAAGTATTTTCAAAGAAAGAGTATCTCAGATATGTATGTATAAAAGATTTTGAAAAAGAAGTATCTCGTGTTATGTACAGATAAAAGTTTGTTTAAAAATGTTTGACAAAAGTTTGATATGTACAAGGAAATATTATGTACATAAAAGAATGTTATGGGACTTACACCGTGATGGAGGCCCATTGGTTTGAAAGAAGTTTTACTCAGGAGAATTCTTCCTTTAAAACCAATGGATTCGGCGCATAGACAAACGAATGAAAACAAATGAAAGAAATTTGTTTATGTTTGAATATTGACAAAGATGTTTTGAATATGTACAAATAAAGCTAAGTATGTACATAAAGGATTGGGACTTACACCATAAGGGTGGCCCATGATCGATCGAGAAATTCGAGAAAAGACGAAATCAGTTTTATCGTTTTGAATTGGATCGATTATGGTAAAAGATGCAAGTTTTGATGAAAAAAGTTTTGAAGAATGATTTGAAAATGTTTTGAAGTGTGAAATTTATTTGTGAGAAGTTTTGAAAAGAATCGGAAGTCGAAAACTTGGAAAAATTCACCTTTTAAGGAGGTTTGAAAAAGCGTTCACAACGTCGTTTTCGGCTCGATTAAAAATTAATCAGATGAAAATATTTTTGGATTTTTTTGACATAATCATAAAATATATGTATTAAATGACAAGTGTGCAAAAAATCATCTCAAAATGAGAAGTTTTGATTGGTCAAAAAAATGTTGAAAGTTTGAAGAAAAAATATGAAAATATTGAAGAGTTTGTGAAAAAAGAGTGAAAAAATGGTCTTGCTGGGTTTTGAACCCATGACCTTTGGGTGTACCACGTGGCAGAAAGAACTAAGAGGCAAGCAGACAACCACTAGGCCAAACGCGTTTGAGGTGTTAGTGGACCATGACACGCGTTAGAAAAGGATTGGAAATTTTAAATATTTGAAAATGAAGAACAGATGAAGAACGCGCGCATCATGTTCTTCGTGTTTGATTTCCAGAAATTCAAATTCAAGCTCAAATCCTTGTTTCTTTACCAAATTAAGTGAAATAAAATTCAAACTTGACCGGTTTTTCATCACGAACATGAAGATGCATGTTAATTTCATTTATATTCATTCTATCATGTTTTGATTTCTGGAAAAATGAAGAACCCTAGAATCTAAGAATCCAAATTAAATGATGTTTGTTCAATGATTCTTTGATTTTGTTGAGGGTTATCATTCGTTATTAGTGCAGAAAGAGAATGGCCAAGAGCTTTTCTCAATTGGTGCAAGGAATATGGAGTTTGAAGTTCGTATGGATACCTGGAAAAGTTGAGATCGATTTCTGGGTTTAAGTGTTTCCAGTTATTGTTTCTCAATCATTTGAGCACCAGCGGCATGTGTGGAAGCTTTGTGGATGGCCTGCGCATCATGAATCAAGCTAGCTCATCCTGCCCAAGTCGACCTGCATCAGTTGAAAATAGAAACTGGATTTTGGTGTAAATCGTGTTACAGGTTGTTATTCTTGTTTTAGATCAACTCCAGGATGTTCATGGAAGGTGTATGGATGATCAAAACTCAAAGGAATCAAGCCTAGCTTCAGTTTCGAATTCCATGGCAGTTTTGCAAGTTTGAAAAAATGGAAAATGAAAACTGTTTTTTAGCTTTGTTCAGGTTAATTTTAAGCTTGTAACATGTTTGTTAATGATTATGGAACATGTTAGACACCAAAGACTTTCATGATTTTACTGGTTTTGTAAATTGCAAGTTTTTCAAAAGTTTATCATGTCTCTTGATTTTGGAGAAAGAAAAGAGAAAGCATGATTCTTGCAATGCTTTGGTGTAGATTTCTCTTGGATTTGTGATGCTTTTATAGGCAAGAGAGTTCTGAAATGTTAGGCAAATATCCATGGCATTTGGTGATTCAAGGATGACTTAAAGGGCAAGATTGTCTTTTGTAAAGGAAAAGGAAACTTCCTTTTTTTTACCATGTGTTACAATCCTCAATTTGATCCTATCCTTCAATCATCACTTCTAACTGATATTTATCAGTTCTATATCAACTTGGCAAAGTGGAAAATGTTCTAGAAAGAAGAAATGCAAAATGACCTATAATTTTACAAGTTTTGACCTTGAAAATCATGTTCATGGAGCCCTATGTTTCAATTTCAAAGACATAGCTATCCTCCATGGATTTGAGAGTTCTTGGACATTTTGGAAAGATTTTTCCATGATCTACAACTTTCATGTTTTGAGTTTTTTCAAATTCCCATTGGAACTAGGTGAAAAAATGGCTTGAAGTTTGGAAAAAATGTAAAATTTCAACACTTAGAAATTTTTCTAAGTTATAGAAATTTTGACTTTTTGTTGACTTTTCCAAATTCTTTGATTTTTGATGATCATGATGAATCATTTGAAGTATTTTGATGATGGAAAAAGTTTTGTTTTGAAAAATTTGACCAAAAGTCAAAGTTTGACTTTTCTGTGCAGATGAAATTTCACCAGACGTTTCTGAAATTGACTGATGAATTCTATGAACCTCTGTGATGTTTTGAATCCAGAAATTAGGTCAAGATGTTATATCTAAGATATAATGACCAATCTCTATCCAAAAAAGTTATTCACTGCTCAAAAAATCAGAGAATGCCTATGCTCGACCAAAACCCTAATTGGTCGATCCTCGATTGATCTGTGAGAAAATTTGATATCTGAGGATTTAAGGTTGAAGATTTGATCAAGATAGATCAAATGGAGTGAGAAAATCTCAAACCCTAATTGGTTAGCTCTTGAATCAGATGAAAATCTGATGAAACCCTAATTTTGACCTGTGAATGCTATACCCGATTAATGCTGTCTGAGCTGTTAGTTATGAAATGATGCAAATATATGGTGGTATATTAGGTCAAAAATTGGGGTATGACAGATGCCCCTATTTAAGTTTCTTTAACCTGAGAGATGAAGATGAATATCTTCGTTTTGATAGGTGTAAAGATACTTAAATATCAGAATACGCAAATTTTGGACCTAAGATACCAAAAGATGCGGATGATGCAAAATGATTAAAAAAGTTTTACCCAAAGGATGTCAAAGAAATGACATGATGGGAAAAAATTTTATGAGGATGACTCGATCTGTTTTGAGAAAAGAGAATCCTATCTGTTGGGAAACAAACAATATGTTTCGCTGGGGAAAGAATGATTCACAGAGAATGTGAATATCTGTTTCGTTTTGGGAAACAAAGAGATTACCTTCTGTCAGCTTTGTGACAATGTTTAAGGTAAGTGGAAATGATATTACCAATTATCAGCCTTGTGATATAGTATGGTAATGGGTTTTGAAGATGTTACCAATTATCGGCAAAGTGATAACTATAACAAGGTAACTTTTTTTTTTTAAGAAAATTTCATCAATATTCACTTTGTGAATAACAGATGTTGAAAGAAATGTAACTCAAGATGAGCTTCTATTTTCTTGGATATAATTTTGCCGAGGATCTCTTTGAGGAGATGCGGCATTTTGATCGAAAACATGTGTTTTCCTTTTAACAAAGACAAACCGAGGAATTTCTCTGACGGTCATGATTTGACCTTGTTGAGAAGAACAAACTTTTATGACAAGTTTAGGAATGAAAATAAGCGGCCTCGATAATGAGACTATTGCTTATTGCTTTGTTGATTAGAGACGAGGTTCTATTCAGAATGAACCGAAAGAAACAATCAATCAAGACATTGTTCCAAATGAGGAATGATCTCAGTGGGAATGTGGTGAAGAGAAGAAAATGCATTTCTGTTTGGGGATATCACGGGATAAAAAAGAAATGTATCTTTTCTATTTGGCGAGACTCTCATCGATAAACTTGTACTTACATGAGTAAGTGTGATTTACATCGTGATATGGAAGCAAACATTTCGAGGAATGCAAAAATGCAATGAATGATGCTATTATGTATGAATGTCATGAATGTTATATGTATGCTAACACTACTTTGACAAAGACATCTAAAGAGATATTTGGGGAAAAGGACCGCACGAACAAATACTTGGTGAAGATTACAGACTGTGTAAACATTCACTAATGAAGATTTTGAGTTGCATGTTTTACACTTTCGAGAAAAGCATTTCATTGGCAACTTGATTGGGGATTCTTTTGGATAAGAATACCCCTTTGAAGATTTCCGTTGAGGAGAAAATTGTCAGAGGGCTTGGCAACTCCAATCGGGATCGAAACACTATTGGAGAAACGTTGAAGTTATTTCCGTGTTCATAGTTTCAAAGGAGAATTTTGCTTTTGTTTCAAAATATTGAAGTAAAATTCATTTAAAACATTTCTTTCAAAAAAAGTGATTTTCACAATAAAAGCGTTATTTTGCAAAACGGAATAAACAAGAATTGCAAACATAGGCACAAGGCTCAAATTTATTGATAGAATGGTGATCAGCCAAAGGCGTGATTCCATGAACTATTTACAAAAGTTGAAATGATAATTTATTGGGAAAAGGCTACATTGAAAGCAAATAACCACTATTATCCCTAACAACTTCGAATTCCCACGGCTTGTGGCTTTAGAAGAGTTGATTGAAGATCCGTTGATGGAAAATTCTTCATGTGGACAAAATCGATCGCAGCTACTTTGTCATTTTTGTATCCTTGTTTTTGCCTAGATCGCCTTTCGTGTTTTCGATCTATCGATAATTTCGCTTATTGTCTCTAATTTTTGCCCGATCGCTTTTCGTGTTTTCAATCCACCGAGACGCTATTTTTGCCTAAGCCGCCTTTTCGGGTTTTCGACTTACCGAGCTGTTCTTTGTTTTTAGACAAAGTATTTTTTGACTGCACAAGATTCAGGATACGGGAGTTCATCGCCCATGGTTGTGAGAGTCATAGCACCGCCGAGAAGCTTTTGACGATGTATGGGCCTTCGTAATTAGGAGTCCATTTGCCCTCGAATCTGCTTTGAAAAGATGTAATCTTTTAAGCACGAGGTCGCCTCGGAATTCCGAGGTCGGACCTTTTGTCGAAAACTTTTTCATTCTTCTTGATAGAGTTGTCCGTGACACGAGCGGTCGACGCTTTTCTTCAATTAAGTTCGCTTGGTCGATCCGCTTTGACACCATTCGCCTCGTGATAGTTTTGTTTCCATGAGAACCTCATTGATGGAATCTCAACTTCTACAGGAGCAACCGCCCATGCCGTATACTAGAGAAAAGGAGTTGTTCGTTGAAGTGCGCATCAAGTACGATACCCATGCAGAGCAAATGGCGATTTCATGCCGCCTTTGTAAGTGATGACCATTTTCCGGACGATCTTTTGATGTTTTTGTTGGTCGCCTACCGCTCATCTTTGGCCGGTAAGGAGACGAGTTATGATGCTCGATCTTGAATTCCTCACAGTTCTTTCATCATTTTGTTATTCAAGTTTGATCCATTATCGAATGATCTTACTTGGAATTCCATATCGCAAATGAGGTTGTTCTTAATGAACCTCACAACCACTTGTCTCGGTAACGCTGGCGAAGATGCGCTTCGACCCATTTGGTGAAGTAACCAATAGCCACCAGAATGAAGCGATGTCCGTTGGACGCTTTTGGTTCAATCATTCCAATCATGTCAATGCCCCACATGGAGAATGGCCACGAGAGGAGAGAACGTTGAGTAGAGTCGAGGCACATGGATCTTATCTGCATAGATCCGCACTTGTGACATCTTTTGACGTGTTTACAGAATCGGATTCCATTGTTATCCAATAGTATCCCGCCTCAAGATTTTTCTAGACATTGCATGCCCATTTGAATGGGTTCCAAAGGACCCTTCATGCACTTCATGGATGATCATGTTCGCTTTGTCCGCCGACGATCCGAGCGTAACCATGTCAAGTTTCTTTTGTATAGCACATCCTCGTTCAGGAAGAAATTCCTAGAAAGCCTCCTCAGAGTTTTCTTATCCTTGTACGATGCCCCAAGTGGGTACTCTCGTGTTTGAAGGAAACGTTTGATGTCGTGAAACCACGGTTTATCGTCAAAGACTGCTTCTGTAGCAAAGACATATGCAGGTCTTTCAAGGCGTCTGATGCGAATTCTGGGCATATCGTTCCAATTGTTGATCTTAAACATGGAAGATAGAGTAGCCAAGGCGTCTGCCATTCGATTTTGATCTCGAGGGATATGATGCAATTCAACTTTGTTGAAGAAAGTCAACAACCGTCTTGCATAATCTCTGTAAGGAATTAGACCAAGATGATGAGTTTCATACTTGTCTTTAATTTGATTGATCACAAGGGCTGAGTCTCCATATATATCAAGGATCTTGATCCTCAAGTCGATGGCTTCTTCAATACCCATGATGCATGCTTCATATTCTGCTATGTTGTTGGTGCAATCAAATAGCAATCTGGCGGAAAACGGGATATGAGAACCCTGGAGTGATGATGACCCCAATTCCATTACTAAAACATTAACGCTCCATCAAGACTAGGCCCCATCGGATTCCGATCCGTCCTTCTCCGTGTAGCGGTCACAATCTTTCATCTTCAAGTACATAACATCCTCGTCTGGGAAATCAAACTTGAGAGATTGGTGTTTGTTGAGCGGCTGATAAGCCAAGTGATCGGCGAGAATGCTTCCTTTAACCGCTTTCTGAGTGCGGTATTGGATGTCATACTCAGATAGTAGCATCTGCCATCGAGCGATTCTCCTAAGGCAGGCTTCTCAAATACGTACTTGATTGGATCCATTTTGGAGATTAACCAAGTCGTGTGATTGATCATGTATCGCGAAGACGCTTTGAAGTCCATACCAAAGCGCAAAGATGTTTTCTCGAGCATGGAGTAACGAGTTTCACAACCGTGAACTTCTTACTGTAGTAGATGGCATGCTCCTTCACCGGTTTCGTCTTGTTGTCCAAGCACGCACCCATGGACTCTTCTAGTACGGTAAGGTATAAGATTAATGGTCTTCCTTCGATCGAGGGATCAAGATGGTGGTTCTCGACAAGTATTCTTTGATATCACAAATGCTTTTGGCAATCTTCGTCCACACAACCTTTGATCTTTATGGAGAAGCTTGAATATCGGCTTGTGTAGCAATATCCGAGAGATAACCGAGATGTAATTCAACCGTCCAAGAAATCCTCTTACTTGCTTTTCCGTATGTGGTGTAGGCATTTCTTGAATAGCCTTGACTTTGTCAGGGTCAACTTCAATTCCCTTTTGACTGACAATGAAACCTAGGAGTTTTCCGGACCTTACCCCAAAGGTACATTTGTTAGGATTCAGGCGGAGCTGAAATTTCCTTAGTCGTTGAAACAGCTTTAAGAGATAGTCTATATGCTCTTCTTCTGTGTCGGACTTTGCTATCATATCATCCACGTAGACTTCGATCTCTTTATGCATCATGTCATGGAAGAGAGTAGTCATCGCCCTCTGGTAAGTTGCGCCTGCATTCTTTAATCCAAATGGCATTACCTTGTAGCAAAAAGTGCCCCATGGCGTGATAAAAGATGTCTTCTCCATATCTTCGGGAGCCATTCTGATCTGATTATAGCCAGAGAAACCGTCCATGAAGGAAAAGATGTTGAATTTTGCAGTGCTGTCCACTAGCATGTCAATATGCGGAAGTGGGAAGTCATCTTTTGGACTAGCTTTGTTCAGATCTCGGTAGTCAACACACATTCTGACCTTTCCATCTTTCTTGGATACAGGTACTATGTTGGCTAGCCATTGAGGATATTCAGAAGTGATAAGGAAACCAGCGTCGAGCTGCTTTTGAACTTCTTTTCTGATTTTCTCAGCCATCTCAGGATGCACTCTCCTCAGTTTTTGCTTAACTGGCGGACATTCTGGTTTTAACGGCAAGTGATGCTCTACTATGCTGGTATCCAAACCCGGCATGTCCTGGTAGGACCAAGCAAACACATCAACGTATTCTTTGAGAAGACTTATCGCTTCTTTTGACACCGCTGCTTAAGTCTGATATTTACTTTTTTATCTTCCTCGTAACCCAAGTTGATTGCTTCTAGAGGTTCTTTATGAGGCTGAATGATCCTTTCCTCGTGCCTTAGCAACCTAGAAATTTCATCCGGATCTCTTCTTCAACTTCTTCATGACTTCATAGGGATTTCAAAGTCGAGAGAGAGCGTAGAGTTACCGCTTTCAATGGATTTGTCCATTTGTTTAACTGCATTTTTGATTTATTGTTTGATTAAAAAGTTTTTATCATCATTTTTTTTGAAAGTGTTGCGATTAATTTTTCATTATGATTTTTTTGAAGATTTTTTTACCGTGTTTTTTAGGATTATCATTTTAAAAGGGTAAAATGAAAATAAACACAAAGTGTGGAAACAAAACAACGATTTTATTTATGTTTCACAAGATGAACAGGCCCTAAATACAAACTCATTTGTCTTGGGCAAGACAAAGAGAAATTATTTAAAAGCTAAACCCTATAAAACATCTCTTCGCTTTGGGCGCGAGAGTTCAAAACAAAAGCAAAGATAAACTACTTAGAGCTATGAACATTAGTCCTAACTTCAACAGTTTCCAATAGTGACGAACTCCTTGAAGTCGAGGTACTGGTAATTTTCCGCTTGGTTTAACCCGAGTAAACTTTAATTGCCGGGTGAGCGTGCTTTGAGGACTCGAACGATGGCCTTTTCCTTTGTTGTCTAAAGCAATCTTCTTGATTAATGATCGGAAGTACGAGAGCTAGCCTTTGTACTTCCTGTTGATCTCGTGTTGAATATCGGGATGTTCCTTCCAGTCCTCGAGTGAAGAGACTGTGTCGGCGACACTTTCTAGATCGTATCCCGAGTCATACTCTTGATCTTCAGTGATCATGTTGATGTAGTGGTAACCAGGATCTGGCTTGGTGAAATCCACAGACGTGTTGAAACAGAGATCTTCATTTGGGACCTCAATCTGTTGATTAGTTTGAGAAGACGAGTATTCCTCTTCTGATTGACCAGGGTAGTCAAAGTCATCACCCCATCCTGTGGGTTGGATATCTTCAATCCGGATTTTTGAGCTCGCGAGTATTTCACCATGTAGTCGTATTTGCCACTTGGTTCTCCCAAGGTATCCCAAATTTCAGCAGGGACTGGTGGATTTTCATGTTGCTGCAGGGACATGTCTTTGAATTGATCAGTCGGTGCGTTAAAACAAGGGATCACAACGTTTACTTCGGGATTTTCCGAGTTGATATCTGAGACTAAAAGCTCATGCGGAAAATGCCCTATTGTATTTACGTCATGGTCGCCTCTATTTCAGAATTTGCAGATCACCAATGTCTAACAAATGTTGGATATCTGCTCTTATGGTGTAACATCCACGATCATCCTTGGAGCAGATATGGCAAGCTGCGTAATCATGCTTAGTAAAAGCACTCATTGCACTGTATGATTCATGGAGATGCACTAAGTTTCCTCTGACTAAGCTTATGTCTGTGACAAGGTACCTGTCTGTATTCCTTAGTATTAGATTCACCGAGTGTCCACTATGACCGGAAGTGATTGGCTTGCACATTCGATTTGTATTTCAAGGAAAGAAGATTAGCCTTCACTAATCTCGACCCTTCAATGCTATGCAATGCTCAAGGTCATGGCCCGGTGCCCTTGGTGAAAAGGGCAAGACATGTCACTTTGTACCACCATGGTAGTTTTTCGTGGACCGGAGGTGGTAACCTTGTTCAGTATTAGATTCCTTTCTATCGTTAGGTAAAGTTCTGTACGCTATGGGATTGGGTCGAACCGAGTGACCCGAGGCGCACGGTTTTGGTTGTAGCCGCTGACCTGGCTGTTGAGTTTGTTGATTTTGTTGAAATTATGGAGCAACCTCGAGTTGCGTTGGCGCTATGGCACCGTCGTTGTCGAATGACATTCTTGCGTGGTTTCGGATACCATTCCCACGCTATGTTCTTTTTCTTTGGGAAACCGGTTCCAACTTTCTTGGTATTACTAGAAGATCCTACTTCCTTGGTTAGACGTCCCGTCCGAACCCCTTCTTCTAGTCGCATCCCCATGCTTACCATTTCTGAAGTCTCCGGGAGCGCTAGCGATCATTCGCTCATAGTAGAATGAGTTTAGAGTATTCAAGAATACCTTAGTCATCTCTTTCTTCCAAGGGCGGGTTGACTTGGGCAGAATTTCTCCATCTTTACAAGATATTCCTTGAATGTCTCTCTTCCTTTTGAGACATGGAGCGGAGTTGATCCCTCGTGAGCCATATCCAAGTTGAATTTGTATTGCTGGACGAAGGCTTTACCTAAGTCGTTGAATGATTGGATATTCGTGTTGCCTAAACCCATGTACCACTTCAAGGCACGGTGAGACTATCCTGAAGTAATGAATTAACATGATGATCCTCATTGTAGAGACATTTTCCTAGCATACATTGTAAGATGACTCGAGGACAAGAATTCCTTGTACTTTTCAAAATCCGGATTTTGAATTTCGCAGTATTTTTACACGAGGGACCAGAGATCATGCGCTTTTCCCAAACAATTCTTTCCCTTGAATTGTTTTTATATCGTCGCATTTGAGAAGTTGTTCCGGAGATTCTCCATTGAACCACGAGCGTGCTATTTCGGAGTGTGATGAACTTCTTCATGCGTAGTGTGCACTACTCGAATTCAACATGATCGGTTGAGAGACCGACATTGTTACTTGTGAAAAGTTATTCCACGTTGTGGAGTGAACGAGTGTTTTGGCAAAGCAGGTATTTCAAGCGAGGTTGTTTGAGAAGTCGGTTGGCGAACCCAATGCCGGGTTAAAAGGCATTCCCCATGGATAGCCCTCCGCATGAAGGTGAATCGATCGCGACAAATTAAACCTGGAGTAGTAGTATCCTCTAAAGTTGCTATTTGGTTATGACCGCCGATGTCGCTTGTTGACTTTCTACCGGCAAGCGAGTTGACCAAAGATGTGAGTCTTTCACTTCTTCTTGTAGCGTAGTTACCGTATCACGGAGTTCAACGCTTTCTTGCTCAAAATTCTCCATTACTTTTCTTCTTTTGCTCGTGTCGACGTTCGAAGTAAGACGCAATGAGAAACTCTAAGACGCGACAACTTGACAATTTTCTATCCGAAAAGTTGATGCTCAAAACCTGGAATGATTAGACTCTAGATGGTAGACTTAAATGCAAAGCATGATGCATGAATATGGTAGCCTCGTATGCATCTGTTACCAAGAATGTTGTGGCTCGATTCGTCAAGCATAATCTTATCTGTCGGTATGGCACTCCTGAAAGGATTATCATGGATAACGGTTCCAATCTCAATAATAAGATGATCACCGAACTCTGCATGCAATTCAAGATCAAGCATCACAATTCTTCTCCATATCGGCCTAAGATGAATGGCGCAGTGGAAGCCGCCAACAAGAACATTAAGAAGATTATACGTAAGATGACTGACTTACAAGATTGGCATGAGATGTTACCATTTGCTCTTCATGGTTATCGACTACAAATACAACAACAACAAGGCAACCCCTTCTCTTGTATACGGTATGGAAGCCGCCTTACCCATCGAGGTTGGATACCTCAACCGTAGTCCTCCAGAGGCGAATTAGGCGAAGACGATCGGGTCCGCACCTTGACCAGATTAACTTGATTGATGAGAACGACGCGTCCATCCGCCATGGATGATTTAAAACGAATGATCGAGCATTTAACAAGAAGGTCAAGCACCGAGTATACCAAGTTGGTGACCTAGTAGTCAAGCGCATCATTCTTCCACAAGGTGATGGGGCAAATGGACCCACCCATGAGGGACCATTTGTAGTCAAAAAAAGTGTTTTCCGCGGAGCTATGATACTTAGCACCATGGATGGTGAAGACTTCCCACACCCGTGAACGCAGACATAGTCAAAAAATACTACGCATGAAATAGACCCGCTAGGTCGATTTAACCTAGAAAAAATAAGAGATCCTGGCGAACCAAAAGGTTCGGCAAAAGTTAAGGATATATACAAAACATGTACACCCGCAAGTCGAAACCCGAAAAGGCGGCTTGGGCAAAAAGGGTATCCGAGATCGAAACCCGAAGGGCGGTCTAGGCAAAAGTTAGGATTTAAGCGCACGACTATGTCTCTTCTAGATCACCGCCTGCACTACTATCAAGATTCAAGATTCAAATGGCGAAGATCGCCTACTCACTTTCTAACGAAGAAGGAGATGAGATGGTTGAAATATATGAGTACTAGCATAGTTGAAACTTAACGAGATTGTTTCCACATAGCTTTTTACCTTTCTTGTGTACAAACTACTTGGCCATACGCCACCTTTCAAATAAACGCAAATTTCTTTCTCTTTACAATTTTGTTGTTGTCGCTTGCAATAAGTCCAACGCTTGCTTTGAATGACTATACGCATTTGACAATAAGAATCTAATCGCAAACATACGAAAAATGAACATACAAAAGTACTTACTACAGGCTCCAGGAATTGGGACGACGACGAAAGTCACCAAAACATTCCCCACAGAGCATGATCCCCACAAAGGTGTCACTCACAACACACCATCCCCATCGGGGGATATGTTAATCCATAAGCAGTGATTCCACTCAATCGAGCAATGTTACATCAATCTCCCCAGAAGCACCTCATCCCAAATAAGGTATTCATCCCCAATGACGTGTCTCAATCCTCCTCTTCTCCTAAGCAGCAGATCGCATCAAACTTGGTCGATAGTGCATCGGGGAAACATACATTTTTATTCCCACCAGAGATTACAACGGACCTCAGACTCTTCTAGGCCTCTCAACACCATCAAATGCTCTCCAGCAAGATCTACACTCGGAATCCCCAACGGATCGCCTCCCAGATTCTCCTCAGCAGGGTCTATGAGATCTCCAACAACGAGCCTCTCAAATCTCTACCTCCCTCAACAATATCTAGGCCCAAGACTTGGTCAGATAGTGCATCGGAGGAATCCAGGATATCTTTCTGCTCTTTCAAAAGTGGGGTTCTCACCTACTCAATCCCCAAGCAGAAGTCAGAAATCTTCAAACAGAGCATCCGCATCTTCTTCAAGATGGATATGTTTTGAAATATCACAACATTTATCATTCATACATTACTCATAAAGTCATAATTCATGCATATATCATTCATATACACTGTCATGCATCATACTTTGCATAAAACTAACGAATATTCTATCAAAGTTTCTCTTGTTTTCTCCAAAACAGTAAATCAATTTCGACGCAAACAGTCCAGATTAAGCCCGAATCGACGGAAAACTAAAGACCACCCTTGGTTGTCCTCCGACGATGTGTCTAGGATTAAGCCCGAATCGACGGAAAACTATCTCGAAGACCGCCTTGGTTGTCCTCCGACGATCGGTCCAGGATTAAGCCCCGAACCGACGGGAAAACTATCCGAAGACCACTCGGTTATCCTCGATAACAGCAATGGATCAACACCGATGCACAACAGGAAGCTATCCACATTCTTGCCAAACTACTCCCTCGTAGTAATCAAGACTAAGATTTATTTCGATTCCTTATTATCAACAAAGAACTATAGAGTCTAGCGATTTATCTGCCTCGATGGCATCTTAAGCCCATCTCCGACTACTTGTCAACATTTCTTCACTTTTAGAATGCTGCATATATGGTTAAAAATCAATACAGACCAATAACTTCATTCAAAGTGAACACGAAGTCTAACGTACGACTCCCTTCGGATGGCATCTTAAGCCCATCTCCTCTCCTTCCAGAAACATCTACAGAGTCTAACGACGACTCACTCCCCAAAGATCGCTCTTTTCAGTGGCATCTTAAGCCCATCTCCGCCTCTCCTATTAACAACCTCGAGTCTAGTGTACGACTCATTCCCCAAAGAAGGCCTCCAACTTCTCCAAATGGCATCAGAAGCCCATTCCCGCATCATCCACCAACAAAGTGCAAATTTGTGTATTTGTTCAATCATCTTCTACCTCCCGGTCGCGAAGACAAGCATGTCAATCTAACCTCCAAAGACAAGAAGATTGAAGGAAGTCACATACCCCAAAATTTTCCCTCCATATTCAAAAGATTTCATACACTATGCTCAAGGATTCCTCAAGAGTCGATCGCAAGCTCTCTCCTAGACAATCAACCCAAACTAGGTTTGGTATCTCTCAAGACAAGATGAGTTTCCAACACCTCCAATGGCCTTCATGCCTCCTCATATGCTTCAGAGATTCTCCATGTCAAGTTTCAAGCCTCACAAGTCAAGTTTCCTCGTGCAATTGCTCGATGGTCGAAAATCTGTATTGGACAAAAGTCAATCGTGGTCAACATACACCAAAACTTCGATTTTTGGTCAACATCCTCATTTTGAAGTTACATTCATCATTTGATCTAGAGTTGATCATGATTCATCAAGAAAACTCAAGATTTGCCCAAAAGTCAAACTTTCTAAATTAGGTTTCTAGGTGAAAAGTCAATCAACTTTGACCGATCATAACTTTCTCATACTTTCTCGTAAATTTTTCCACCACCTCTTGTTTTGAAGGAAATTCAATTCTCTACAACTTCATGTCTCACAAGAATGTCCAAAAATGCTTCATTTGAGAGGTATAGCTCAAAACATTATGTGTCATTTTCAAAGTCAACAAAAAGTCAACTTTTGTTTTGAAGATATATTGAGCATGGTAACTCCAATTGAGATGAGACCAAAGACATTGTTTAGAGAACTCTTAGAGCTTTCCAAAAGTCCAAGAAAACTCAAAATGTGGAAAATTGAGCAAGTTACACCATTCACAAGTTGGGCAATTTTGGAAGAATGCACAAAGAGAGATACTTCAAAAATCAAATCTTTTGCAAATGGGCCTACTTTTCTTCATCCTAACTTGTTCCTCATGCAATTAGGAATGTCCAAGCCCAATGCCACGAATTTTGATTTATTTTTCTATTTAATTTGTAATTTATTTATTTAAATGCAAATTAAATCTTAAAATAAATTATAAAATCAAAATTAATTGAAGATTGATTTTATTGCTTTCTTGTGATCCAATCAACCCATAAATGCCAAAGAATTTCGAAATTAGATCAAATTTGGCAAGATTGGATTGAAATTGGACAAAATTTGAAAATTTGATTTCATGAGAATATCAAATTTGATTTCCATTGAATGTTGATCAATTCTTTCCAAATTCAATCCCAAATCATCCAATATATACTTGATGCATACCTATCAAGAAAAGAGGAAAAATTGGCTCGAAACCCTATTCTCAAAGTGAAAAATCGTGTTCTTGAAGCAATTGGCAATCCTTCCTACAAATTTCAATCAATTTTAAGGTGTCAAACACATTCCTTGATACCCCAGAGTGATTCCAATACTCACATTGCCAAAAACATCCGAATCAAGAAATACGATTTTGGTTTGTTCTTGTTTTTTCAAAATTCAATTTCATTATTCATGCATTGTTGATGTGTTTTGTTGTTGTTTTCGTGCTTAGAACAAGGTTTGCAAGCTTTCGGGTCATTCAATTGGATTTTCGTGGCTCGGAGCATGATATGCCATGATTAGGGTTTCAGTCACGATTTAGGTTTCTTTAAATAGGACAAATTGGACCAAACCGATGCCACCAGATGATCATGGACCAAGACGAATCGATCCATGGCCTTAGATATAATTTATATTACGATATTGTGTTTTCCATTTTGCCGGGTCAGAAGGCCGAAGAAAGGCCGACGAAAATTCCTGTGATTCAAACGAAGACGATGATGTTCTTGGCGCGAAACGACCATACGGCGACGCTGTAAATTCCACTCACCCAATTTCCAAACAAAGGATGCGTAGCCTCGGATGGCAAAGGCAAGGGATTCAAAGTTTGAACACAAGGTCTCCATTCAATCTGGCAAGACCAATGTTCTTTTCCTTTTTACAAAACTCAATTATTTTCATATTTTTCATTATTTTTAATATTTCCATTCATTTTAATTGTTTTCATGATTTTTATTCTGCATTAAAAAATTACCAAAAACATTTTTTCTTTTTACATTATTTTCATAAAAATCTTTATTTAATTTAATAAATTTAAAATATCTTTTGCATGCATATTTATTTTTATTTTTATTTTAGCATTAAAATCATTGTAAATTAGTTTTTAATTACTAAAATGCATTTAAAAAATCCCAAAAATTATTTTAGCTTATTTATCATATTTCCATATATTAATTTTCTCATATTAAAAATTGCATTTTTCTAACATTTTTCTCTTGTTCGATCATATTGCATTTTCCGATTTTCTTATTCTTTCACGTGTTGCACCGATCTGGACGCTTTTTCTTTATCGCTTTATTTTTTCCAATGATGTAATTGTTCATGGGTTGTAATAGTTTAATTTAGGGTTTACTTTCCGCATTTTTAAATTATGTATTCCCCAAAGCCATGTAATAGCGTAGGTTTATCTTTCCGCACCTTTACATTTCCGCCTTTACATCCGCATTTTACTTTCCATTTTTAAATTATGTATCCGCCCCAAAGCCATGTAATAGCGAGGTTTATCTTTCCGCACCTTTACATTTCCGCCTTTACATTCCGTGATTTTACTTTCCGCACCCTTATCAATTGTTAGTAATTAGGCGTATGGCAAGATAATAATTGGACATAGTTCACACTAATTTTCAAGATAACATATTCTGAAATCAACACACTTCTTTCACACACACACCCCTTAGGGTAATTCTCTCTCGTTTTCGAATTCAAATGGTCATGTCCTCGAATGTAGAGGTATTCTAGCACCGCTGCTTTCCAAACAAATCATCATAGTCCCTTCGATACAAAGATCATAAGACCCACGATGTCGCCTCCGAATACATGATCTTGACCCTCGATTGTCGCCTACGAAAAATGATGATAGTCCCTTCGAATGTGCTAGGATACTACCTACAAGTTGCTTTCTATGACCATCCGATGTCCCTTCGAATGTCCCGCTTACATCCAACGAATGGAGCTACCTACTAACTAATGGTAAGGCTAGCGCTATTCTAAAGGAACGAAGTACAACAAACGACCAATTCGAGTGGGTAAATAAGTCTTTAGTTGCTCGCTCTACCAAATGCTTTTCACACCTCACACTTTTTCAAAGTTCAAACTCTTTTCAAAACAAAACATTTCCGAACACTTTGTATACTCCTACATAAGTCATTACAAAGTCAAAGCGAAATGCCTTTTCAAAACATTTTGTCAAACACATGTAAAGCAATTTTAAAAAGTGATCTAGAGAACTAAGAGCCCGTAGATAACTACGGATGGAAAGGGTGCTAATACCTTCCTTTTCATAACCATTCCCGAACCTTAATCTAACGAAGGTCTTTTTCTGTTACTTTTACCTTCCCTTAATTGGATAAAAATAAAAGTCGGTGGCGACTCTTGCTATCCGCACATTTGGATACAAAAATCCTACAAAGTCAGTTCACCGTGTTACACCCACTCGTTTGAGGATGATATAGAGTTGCAATCTTGTGTTTCACATTATATTTCTTCAACAAGTTTTCCATGAGCTTGTTTAAGAAGTGTGTCCCTTCATCACTGATAAGTGCCCTAGGCACTCCAAACCTCGAGAAGATGTTATGCTTGAGAAAATTCACCACTACTCGCGCATCATTTGTAGGTAGTGCCACAGCTTCTACCTATTTCGACACATAATCCATAGCGACTAGGATGTAGTTTTTCCCGAATGATGGCGGAAACGGTCCCATGAAATCAATGCCCCACACGTCAAACAATTCCACCTCAAGCATACCCTTCTGTGGCATTTGGTTTCTTTTAGAAATATTTCTCCGCATCTATCACATTCTTTCACCATTACTTCATGCCTTTGAACAAAGTGGGCCAATACAATCCAGATCGAGGACTTTGCAATGTTCGGTCTCCACTAAAGTGTCCCCATAGTCCGAATCATGACAGCTTTCAAGACTTCTGCTCTTCCTCTGGGACACACCTGCGGATTAATCCATCCACCCCTCTCTTATACAGGAATGGCTCGTCCCACAAATAGAACCTGCAATCATGAATAAACTTTTTATTTTTGTTAAAATCAAAATCCTCAGGTATAAAACCGCCTACTGTAATTTATGAGTCTCATGAACCATGGCACTCCGTGATGCCTAGGATTCGCTCATAACAAACTCATCCCGATGGGGTGTGTCTTTTCCGTCTCCATTATTGGCGACATCCGTGATAGGTGATCGCCATCGTGTTTTCACACCCCTTTTTATCCCGAATCTCTAAGTCAAATTCTTGTAGCAGCAAGATCCATCTCAACAATCTTGGTTTTGATTCCTGTTTAGAAAACAAATATTTCAAAGCAGCATGGTCAGTGTAAACGATTACCTTTGTTCCTAATAAATAGGATCTGAATTTATCAAAGGCATACACCATCGCCAACAATTTTCTCGTGGTAGCATAGTTCATCCGGTAGGATTCAACACATCAACGACATAGTAAATCACATGCAACAACTCTTTTTTGCCCAAGCACCGCCTCCCACCGCTATGTCACTCGTGATCACACATTATCTCGAAGGTAGGGACCAATCGAGAAATAACTATCCGCGGTCACCAACTTATTCTTCAATGTTTCAAAGGCTTCCCCACATTTTTTATCGAACACGAAAGGCGTGTCTTTCACCAGTAGGCTAGTCAATGGCTTTGCGATTTTTGAAAAATCTCTTATGAACCGCGGTAGAATCCCGCATGTCCTAAGAAACTTATACCCTTCTCGCATGGGAGGTAAATGTGCTATCACTTCTACGCCTTGTCCACTTCGATCCTCTATGTGAAATCTTGTGGCCCAACACGATTCCTCTCTCACCATGAAGTGACATTTTTCCCGCTGAGGATCAGGTTGGTCTGTTGACATCTTTCTAGGACCCGGGATAAATTTTCCAAACACTCGTCAAACGAAGGCCCGAACACCGAAAAGTCATCCATAAATACTTCCATGTTCCTCTCGAGAATGTCAACGAATATAGATGTCATGCACCTTTGAAAAGTAGTCATGCTACATAAGCCAAATGGCATCCGTCTGTAGGCAAAAATATCGTAAGGACATGTGAAGGCGGTCTTTTCCTGGTCTTCAGGGGCTACTGAATTTTTGGTTATATCCTAAATACCCATCTAAGAAGCAATAGTAATTGTGTCCAGCTAATCTTTCTAACATCTGATCAATGAAAGGAAGGGGAAAATGATCTTTCCTTGTAGCAATGTTTAACCTTCAGAATCAATGCACACTCTCCATCCGGATCGCTCGGTTGGGATCAACTCGTTCTTCTCGTTCATCATAACCGTTGTTCCTCCCTTTTTTGGTACAACATGAACCGGACTCACCCATGAGCTATTAGATATCGGGTAAATGAGTCCCGCATCCAACAACTTCACGACTTCCTTACGCACAACTTCCTTCATGGATTAAGTCTTCTTTGAGGTTGCACGATCGGCTTATGATCATCCTCCATTAGAATCTTGTGCATACACACCGTAGGGCTAATGCCTTTCAAGTCTTCGATTGCCCATCCTATAACACTTTTGTATCTCTTGAGTACTATGAGTTTTTCCTCCGCACAACTTTTAGGCGAGTTGATAATTGCTTGACATTTCTTCCGAATCAAGAAAACATATTTCAAAGTTTTAGGTAGTCAAGCTTCAACTCCATCCCTTTCTTTTCTTCCCTTTTCTACACCGTCAGGTTATGCCTTAAATCTTCCCACCTGTTTGGTGTATGTTTCACCCATTTGGGTTGAGTTTCCATCATATCTAATACCTCTAACTCCTTTTCATCAATCTCCATCTCTTTCAAAATGGCCGACTCAACACTCTCTAGGGTAATCTGTACACTACACACCGATTTTGTGAATAATGTATCCAAAACTTCAATTTGCTTGTGCCAATATCTTCTTTGAACTTCATTGACTCTCTAACATTGATTTTAGCTCTTCATCGTAGACCTTGAGGGTCATAGTTCCTTCTTCCATGTCTATCATTCCCTGCTTCAAGAAAAGGTCTTCCCAATATTATTGGAATTTCTTCGCCTTCCCAAGATATCCGAACCATAAAATCAACCTGGAAACACAAACTTGTCTATCTTCACAAGAACATCCGCTTATTCCATGTGGTCTTTTCATTGAATTGTCAAGAACCGTAACGTCATCCTTGTATCTTTGACTTCACCAATGCCAAGCTTGTTATAAATAGAGAGAGGCATAAGACTTACACACGCCAAGGTCAATCGTGGCCTTTTGAATGTCCTATTCCTATAGCAGTGGGATAGTTACGCCTTTGTCTTTCTTCTTAAGTGGAACCTTCAGACCCTGCAAAATAGCACTACACCTTTCAGTTAGTATAACCGGTTCAGTCTCCAATGAGCGTTTTTTTGAAATGATGTCCTTCATGAACTTTGCATAAATTGGCATCGCTCTAAAGCTTCGTAAAAGGAATGTTAATCTCAAGCTTGAATAACTCCAAAAATTTCTCGAAGTTTTTCTCATTCAGATCTTTCTTCTTAGTTCTTGCAGGGTATGGGAGGACAACTTTAGGTTTCTCTTCTCCTGATAGTTCTTTTGTGATTTCAAAAGTAGGTTTTCCTAACCTCCAATCCCTTCTAATAGTCTCTGTTCTCATCTTCTCGAGGCAAAAGTTGGAAGTACCCTTAATGACAACACAAGCTCCAAAATAAGAAAAATTCAGGTTTTCACACGCTGGCATTCAACACTGGCCGTGTTGATGAACACGGGTGCCCGTGTTGATCTCTAAGTAAAAAAAAAATGCTCCAGAACATTCAACACGGGCCATGTTGATGAACACGGGTGCCCGTGTTGATCCACTGTCTTGTATAATTCTGCACCTTCCTCTTGCTTTTCAACACGGGTCGTGTTGATGAACACGGGTGCCCGTGTTGATCCCCTATTTGTGTCCATTTTACGCTTTCCACTGGCCTTTCAACACGGGCCGTGTTGATGAACACGGGTGCCCGTGTTGATGAACACGGGTGCCCGTGTTGACTCCTGAAATCTTCAAAATCTTCAACTTTCAGCCTTCCAAGGTGCTTATCGTCCTGCCACAAGTTCCTTCTATCGCATGCATTAACCTGAAACACTGAGACTACCCAAAAGAAGCATAAAAAACATACTTTTAAAGACACTTAAACTCAAAAATGCACAACAAGACTAAAATAACCAAAGACACATTAACTTCATTAAAAGCAACTAAAAACAACCACAGATGTTACCAGATTGATGAATTTACGTCGAATAGAACACAAAAACTTACTAGAAATGGTGACCGATCAAGGACGCAGAAAACCTCATTGAATTCGACGTTAAGCATGCTAGTTTTTCCAAATATATTGCTTTCTACCACTCAGTCGAAAAGGAGGTTTCAGACGTCGAACATATAGCATTCCTGGCGCTGTGGTTATCGAAATACGTTTTCTGCAGTAAATCACTACAAGTGGCAAGTAGATTTATTACCTTGGCGAATCAGCTGCATCATGGTCGAAGAGTCTGCATCAGCGAGCTACTGCTGTCCAGCTTGTATGAGAGCATGTGTGCTGCAGACTGCAGTGTTAAAACTAAAGACCTATAAAGCTGGCACTAACCTTCTCCTTGCTGGACCTTTTTGGTTATTACAACTCTGGCTGAACGCCACTTTTGAATCATCCTTGTCAACTTCTGGGTCAATCAACGAAGAGAATCCTGACATTGCGAACCTCAATATTGAGGGAACTAGACTGCTGAAACTAACCCCAAATGATGAGAGGGAAAACTTTAAAACCAGTTTTGTCAATTATATGATGATTTTTGCAAAGAGGCGTAAGTTTGCCTCTTCGATGGCCCCTTTTGCCATTCGAAATTGTGGACCATCTTGGTTCACCATGCCCTTGGAGCAAGCTATCTTAGAAAAAACTATGAGGGATATCTGGAGTGCTTTTCTAACCCCCAGGCTAATTACCTCAAGAATCACCCCTGTAAGAAGCCAGGCACATATCCTTGCTTATCAGCCTAATTTTGTGGCTCGATAGTTTGGTTTGTGTCAAATCCTACCTGAACCTCTCTTCGACCGGAAAAGAGAAATATGTTTGGCAGGGGTGCCTTACCCTTTCAAGGAGATCGAAGTCAGACAAAAACAACATAAGGGTTTTGCTGATTTTTCACTAGTTTTCTTTACTCCCTCCTTTTACAAGACAAAAGACTTTTACACCTGGTGGACGAACTATTATTCAAATAATATGTTTGGCACCATCGAAATCGAACAACAATTGACAACAACTTTTTCCCTTGTGCAGGAAAACATCAAAAAAGGTAGACTCACTCACGTCAAGGAAATTCGAGCTTTTCAAAAATACTTTGAAATTGTGTATAATCCAATGGACATACATCGAACTGTTTGTGACGCAGCAAAAACTTTGAAAGAAAAATTTGAAAAGCAACTTTCAAAAATTCGATGTCCTCCTTACGTAAAACCTGAAGATAGGTACTGGTGGGCTTTTAAACATAAACCACCTAAATTTCCAAATTTACCTACTTCAGAGCTGGCTTTGTCCTTTTTTCCCCCATACCCTGGGTGGTTGTATTATAGGGAGATTTTTCGCAGCTGCGAAAATGATGCCAAAAAACCTGCCCAGAGGGTAACATGGGCAAAACATGATTTATACAATTTCAAAGGGCACCTTCGCTATGACTTGTCAGCCATGTCTGTTACATCTCGAGAAGGCGAAGGTGCGAAATTGAAGATAAAATCGAAGTTCCTTTATATACTTCTATGTTGTTTTAACTTAACTGTTTCACAATTCTTTTCAACTGTTGATTTAAAGTCCTCGAATAAAGAAAAGGTTGTGCCTAAAGTAGGCTCAACTTCAACTTCGAAGGCAACAACCACCATCACTGAAAACCCTCCTGCTGAAGCAGACAATACTTTGAAGAAGAAGAAGAAAAAGGTAATACTTTACTTACCTCTTTATTGTTGTCAAAAATACTTTCGAATTAATTAATCATCTTCTTCATATTTTTAGGCAAGTGGCTTGCCCCCCAAGTTTCCCAAAAAACGAAAACATGATGAAGCTCAACCAAAAGATGAATCGAAGAAGGACGAAGATATTTCGCCTCTCAAGAGAAAGAAGAAGAAGAAGACCACACAATCTGGTGGAACTTCTCAAACCATCAACCCTACTAGCAACGAAGTTCTTGCACCTGCTCCTCAACCCAAATCCAAAGGCCCTTCGAAACCTCCATCTTCGAAGAATATGGTTTCAGAACAAATTGGCAGTAATGCCACTTTTGATGGTCAAAAGGTAAATTTTACTTCGATGCTTTTTACGGATAAGTTACATAACATTCTTGCATGCTGACTCCTGACTTTTTATGCAGAGTACTCCTTCCGCTCCTGTTAATCCTCCTAACACCCAAAGTCAAAATCCCACAGCTTCTCCTCAGCCAGAAGGCTCCAACGAGAATGTTTTGAATAAAGGTTCATCTACTGCAGCTACCCCTGTGGGGACTGTCGAAGCCCTAGACCAACAAGCAACTTCGCCTCAATTGGCTGAAGTCTTAGATCAACAGGCAACCTCTCCCCCCTTAGCAAAGGACTTTGAGGCTAATGAGCCAAACATGGGGATCGAAACTCCTGTCATCAACATTCCTAGTAACTCTTATCCAAAAAAGGTACACTTTGCTGATCAATCTGAAGAAGAGAGCGACACAAATACTGTGAGCCATTACTTTGCAGATGATGCTGAAGATGAGGGAATGCAAGAAGATGAAAATGAGGAGGTGCACGATGATGAAAATGAGGAAGTGCAGGTAGAAGCTGAGGATGATGAGATGCAAATGGAAGTAGAAGTCCTTGTTCCTGTTGGAACTGTTTTTGCCAAACCAACCCCTCCAACCTTATCCGAAGAACAAAAGGAGGAGATGAAGAAAAGCGATCCCCTCAAGTACCTCAAGTTGATGTTGGCCCAAAGGGGTCCCTTTTCGAACAAAACTCAATCTGGAGATTCAAGCCAATCGAAAGAGGATGTCCCTCTCACTTCTCTTGACCAACTTCTTCAGGAAGTTAATAAGACTATCCTTCAGGTTGATCTCTTTACCATCTTACAAAACAATCCTGGGGCCTATTTTTTGATGAAGAACTTGTTGTCGCGAATAGACCTCAGTATCTGTCCATCTAACGTGGCTGAAATTATTTATGATCTGCAACTCTTGCTTGATGAAGTTAACACTGCATATATCAGGCTACATGGTATCGAAGCTAAAACTCGAACCAAGCAGGAAGCTTTATCTAAAGCGTATGACCAGACTTCGGAGCTTACTGAAAAAGTAGAAGCTTTAGAGCTTGCAAAAAATCAAGCCAAAAATAGGCATGACATTTTGGATCGATCTATCCTGTTTTGGGAATCTCAAATTGAGGAGCTCAAACAGAAATTGAGGATGCAAAAAATGAGCAAACAACTTTGAAAACAACTTTGAAGTCTATTGATGATCAAGGGCTTGCAGATCTAGTCACACAAAGTCTTAAGCAAATGGAGGTGGCTGAAGGGATAGACCAAGAGATTAAGGAGCTCGAAGACATCAGAAATGCGAATGAATGTAGAATCAACTTATGTAAAAGCAAACTTGCTAAGTTGAGACGAGATGCTCCTTTTACTTCCTGGAAATGTTAAAGATTCCCCTTTTGTTTTTATGTGTTCATGTAATTCGAACATGATTTTGGTATTTGTGTAATACTCTCTTAGTTCTATTTATCTCAGTATCTAATTATTCTGAAGTAATTCGAATTTATTCTGAAGTAATTCGAATCTCTTGCAAGTATGGTTTATACCTTTTTAAGTATTTCCCATTTACTCTTAAGATTCTCCTATCTTCTGCTAATCCATAGGTAAAATGACTTTCCATACCAAATCGTTAGTTGAGAATACCTTGTTTTTAACCCTTTTATTATATGCTCTAGCTACTCTCTATTTCTGTCTTCTCATAACCTCCAACGCATGTAACCTATCTTCATCTACATCTACTAACTCATTCATCATCATTTCCCAATATTGGTCAACTGGTATTTCGTTTTGTCTTTGGATTCTGACTGATTGTAGATGTATTTTAACTGGTAACACCGCGTCATGTCCAAATGTTAGTCGAAATGGAATAGTATTTGTTGCCTCTTTAGGAGATGTTCGACATGCCCATAGAGCTTGGTCTAGGGTTTTATGCCAATTTTTTGGTTTTCGACCTACGTGCTTCTTTATCAAACCTATTATGACTTTATTTGCTGCTTCTACTTGACCATTTGCTTGGGCATAATAAGGTGTTGATGTAAGTAATTTGAATCCTATTTCTTGTGCGAATTCTTGCATTTTTCGTCCTATGAAAACTGAACCTTGATCTGTTGTGATACTTTATGGTATCCCAAACATGTAAACTATCTGCTTCTGGATAAATTCTATAATAGCTTCTTGGTCCACATTCACTAAAGGAATTGCTTCGACCCATTTCGTGAAATAGTCTATTCCCACAAGAATATATTTCTGTCCTTTAGATGATGTTGGTCGAATTTCACCAATTAAATCTAATGCCCATCCTCTAAAAGGCCAAGGCTTAACAATCGAATGTAATTCGCTTGCTGGAGCATGTTGAATGTCTGCATGAATTTGGCATTCTTCACAACCTTTGGCAAATTCTATGCAGTCTTTGAGCATAGTGGGCCAATACATTCCATATCTGAACAAAAGCCACTTCATTTTGTGACCCGCTTGATGTGCCCCACATGCCCCACTGTGCACACTGGACAAGGCTAGATATGCTTCGTTTTCCCCTAAACATTTGAGTAATAGTCCCTCTGGGGTTTTCTTGAACAATTCATTTCCTATTAACACATAAGATAATGCCCTGTATTTGATTTTTCTCTCTGTATTTACTGAAGGATCTCTCAAATAATTTACTACGGGATTCTGCCAATCTGTGTCTGCTAAGGCATCTACGCTTAAAACTTCGAATTCTTCCTGGCCTGCATAACCCAATTTCGAATTCTCTAAATCTAATGGTGATAACTTTGTAGCCATTATTCTACCTCGTGTTTCCACGAGGTATTGGAGTTTTTCTTTTGATATTCTATATCCTGAAGCTATTTGAGCCAAATCATTTACCTCTTGATTATCAACTCTAGGAATATGTTTTAAATCCACATACTCAAATTTCTTAATTAATCTATTGGCAATAACAAAATACATGATCAAATTTTCTTTGATACACTTGTATTCTTTAGTTATCTGTTTAATGACTAACTCTGAGTCTCCTCTAATTTCGACTCTGGTTGCCCCCAATTCCAACAAAGCTTCAAGTCCAGCAATCAATGCTTCATACTCAGCTTCATTGTTAGAACAAAGAGGGCCTTCCAACTTGTACTTGAACTTTGTTGGAATTCCTTCCGGCGAAATAATACATACTCCAACACCACTTCCATTTTTATGTGTTGATCCATCGAAATATAATTTCCATGGCTGGATCTCAACATAATCTAATGCGAAGTTCTCATTCACGGAGTGGTCAACAATGAAATCTGAAACAACCTGTCCTTTCATAGCCTGTAAAGGCTTGAAGGCCAAATTATATTCAGTGAGCGCTAAAGCCCACTTACCAATCCTGTTGTGCATGATTGGTTTCGACAACATATGTTTAATAACATCAAAGTGAGATGAAACATAGACATCAACAGGCTTAATATAATACTTGAGTTTTGTACAAGAGAAATATAGGCAAAGACATAGTTTTTCTATACTATTGTACCTAGTCTCTGCTTTATTTAAGACCCTACTAATATAATAGATGGCTCTTTCGACGCCATCTTCGTTTTCCTGGGCCAACATACTACCTATAGTTACATTAGAGGCAAGAAATATACAGTCGCATTGCCCTATCTTTAGAAGGGGGTGCTAAGATCGGAGGGTGCATCAGGTAAGTCTTGATCTTTTCAAATGCCTCTTGATGTTGTTCTATCCATTCGAAATTCCCTTGATTTATACGCAGCAATGGAGAGAAAGCTTGAGTTCCCCACTCAAATTAGATATAAATCTCCTCAAAAAGTTGATTTTACCCAAGAGTGATTGCAACTCTTTCTTTGTAGAAGGAGGCTTTGTCTCCATAATGGCCTTCGTTTTATTCAAGTTGATTTCGATTCCCTTCTTGTGGACCACGAAGCCAAGGAAATCCCCAGCCTGCACAAAGAAAGCACACTTAAGAGGATTCATTTTCAAGCCATGTTTCCTCATTCTCTCGAATGATTGGCTCAGGTGATTTAAATGATCCTCATCAAAAACAAATTTGACCACTATGTCATCGATATAAATCTGCATAAATGACTCAATGAAATCATGAAAAATCGTGTTCATTGCTCTTTGGTATGTTGCCCCAGCATTTTTTAAACCAAAGGGCATTACTACCCATTCATAGGTGCCTAAAGCGCCTGGACATCGAAATGCTGTTTTGGGAACATCATCCTCAGCAATGAAGATCTGATTATATCCTCAGCATTACTACCCCTTCGTCTGGTCTTTCGAAGAAGGCATTTTGTTCTTCGACTGCTCCGTTATTCATTACGTAGTAACACACTGGCCTATGTTTGGCCATTTCCTCTTCGTCAGTTTCTTCTCCAACACACACGTCTGTATTATGTTCGAATTCACAAGGTAATACTGACACAACATTACAGTTAGCATTAAAGAAAGACTCCCCTTCTGACTCGAAATCGTCAGTCATTAAATCTTCTTCGTTTGCCATCTCCTTATGTGCTTTATTTTCTTCAATTTCCTTCTTTGGTGAGAATAACTTCCTGGACACTGGGGGTTTGCCCCCAGACTGAGTCACTGATTTTGGGTTGTTAGTGCTAGACTCTCCAATTTCCATAGGCTTCGATTCTTTTTCAGCCTTCTTATTTCGTTGGTGCCTGCGCCATTGAGAGCGCGACATTGGGTTTTTTCCCTTGTAATTTTCCAATCTGATTTCCTCTTTTCTGTTCGAATTAAATTGTTTCCTGTACGCCATTGCAGTCCTTCCACCTTGATCGTAGCTTCGCCATTTGCCCTTTCCCTTGTCAGCTTTTACTTGCAGCCACCTATCAGTAGGAATCTCTGCAGGTAATTTGAAAGACACCCTCTTTGCTCCCTTGGGATAAGGGCTATCTGGTCTTCTCTGCATAGTTCTGCCAGCATCAGCGTGATTCGAAGATATTCCACCTTGGCGCCCCCAACCTGAAGCGAATGGTACTCTTTCGAATGCCTCAGACATCTCCTTATCATAAACTGATGTGCACTTGGGACAAATCAAACATTATGTGCCAATCTTATGGCAACGAACTATGAACTCTAGCAGACTCTCATCAGCCCTTGGGTAGACCCTGTACAATTGATTGTCTTGCCTCCAATTGACCCCTGTACGCTCACGCTAGGCCCTCTCGAATTCAACAACAATTTTGGGATTACAAATGATGTTGCACCTTGGGCACAACAACTTGTCCTAGTTCTTCTTGTGACAGTGAAACAGGTATTCGCGCAGGCTAGCACCCTTCTTTGGCAAGCTTTCTCTTCTTTGTTCTCTTTCTTTCTCCAAGCATCGCTCCACTTCTTCCATCTCAGCATGGGGTTGCTCGAGATCCACCATGTTCACTCCCAGCATTTGGTCATCAGCAATTCTGACCCTTTCGAATTTCACCCTGAGACCTTCAGTAGCCTCAGTCAAATTCTTGTCAACAGCATTCTGGCCCTCAGCAGTCTACATTGCTTCTTTTAGTAACTTTGCTTTGAGCACTTTTGGAAGGTCATCAGTAACCTCCTTCTTACTCTTAACCAAAACGAAACCCCCATCCTCTTCGAACTCCACCTTCGATTGAACCTTGTTCTCAGCAATTTCGACCACGTTGATGTCCAAAGGCTCAGTATAATTGGTCTCCGCCATCAGCAACGGATCCGTATCCATTTTCATGGGGTTCTTCCCTTTGTCTGAGAACTTTAGCCTGCCATCCTTGATTGCATTCTGTATCAAATCCCTGAAAAGGAGACATTGTGAGATTTTGTGGCCTAGAAAGTTGTGATATTTACAGAAGTCCCTCTTCTTCCTTTGTTCCAATGGAGGAATCTTAAGGTTAGGAGGAACTATTAATTGGTCATCCTTAACAAGCAGGTCAAAGATTTCATCACATTTAGTTATATCGAAAGTATATATTTTCTTAGGGAATTTATCATTCCTCTCATTTTCGACAGTGTCTTTTCCATTAGAAGGAAGCAGAACTTTACAAGCATAAGGGGGTGCTTCTTTTAATTCTGCAAGATCTATTTCGAACTGGTCGAAATCATATGGATCTTGAAAGTCATCTATGTTTTCCCCTTCTGCCTCTATATAAGCTATTCTTTCTTTCTTATGATTTTTACTAGCCCTAGCCTTTTTCAGCTTTTAGCCTTTCGACTTATCGAACTCTGTCTGCTAATTGGGTCATATCCCTGAGGTACTGTGTATCCAGTTTCTTTCGAATGGAATAGTCCAAACCTCCTGCAGCCATTTCGACCAATTCGTGTTCGGGCACTACTGTAAAACATCTAGATTTCAACAAACGGAACCTATTCAGATAGTCATCTATTGGTTCTGTGAATTTTCTTTTAATACTTGCTAATTCCTTCAGACTAATCTTAGATTGACCCATATAGAATTGCTCATGAAAGAGTCTTTCCAAATAGGGCCAAGTGTCTACAGATCCAGGGGGTAGGGTAGTGAACCAAGTAAAAGCGTTATTTGTTAGAGAACTTGAGAAATATTTTATCCTAAGATTTTCATTATTAGATATATCTCCTGCTTCGGTTAAATATCTCGCTATGTGTTCTACTGTTGATTCACTCGTATCGCCAGCAAACTTCGTAAATTTAGGGATTTTGAAGCCCCTGGGTAACTCTGTTTGCAGAATGTACCCTACAATGAGAGATGTGTAATTTGGCCTTCTAAATCCTGAATTTAAACCATTATGGGCCATTATTCTCTCTATCATAGTGGTTAGATTATTTTCTGCCACCAAATTGTCATTTCTAACTCTATGGACAATTTCGTCTGCATTTTGGTCTCTATTAACAACCACTACTGGTCTAGGTTGTTCGATCTGATCTTCCTGAACGTCCTGTTGCCTTAATCTTGCCCCTACGTTTCTCTCTTCGACCACTTGTATGGGGGGTCGAATCTGTTCAATTGTGGGCTCTTCATTTCGAATCACCACTAGATTCTGCCTACGTCTCATAGGCGCATCAGGGGCACCAAAAAAAATCTGTTATCCTAGACATCTGGATTGCATTCTCTTAGTTTGTTCTATTTATGTTCTGAATTAAAGGACCAAAGATGACATTCATTTCACGGGCTAAAACTCCTACCATATCATGGTTACTATCATCCATCTGTTGCCTAAGCGCTGCTTGATTGTTAGTTGTAAGGGTAGGCAACTGGGTGTAATTTCCTAAGTTCTGGGAGTTTGTACCCAAATGGTTCATTCTTGAACCAGACCCTTAGACTGGGGACGAAGTGGATGCATTGTGCAATCCTGCCATGAACGAAGTTGGCATCCAGATGGGGATTTTTGGCCCAAGGGTTCGAAACGGAGGCCTAGTAGGGTTGAATACAATTGACTCCCCGAGTGTGGCATAGTTTGCCCTGATGGTACTTCTAATGTACTAACTGAGATCGTATTCGAACTACCCACAGGGATGGCACTGGAGGCATCAATCGAACTTGAAACGATTGTTGCAGCCCCTTATGGGGGATTTTGTCCCCTGTCTTGGTTGGTTGTGTTAGTCATTGTTTTGGTACGTTGTCTTCTGGGTATATATAGATTATTGTCTTTTATTTTACCACTTCGAAGGTTCATATACCAACATGTATTTGGAATCTACAATTTTCACACAAATTTAATAAACAATTTCTAATATGACACTGTCCCACTGGGCGTGCCAATTTATTTACAGTGATTTCTAGTAAACAACCGCTAGTCTTCTAATTTTTATTAATTATTATTGGTTACTTGCAGGATCGACTAGATTGATCCTAGGACACATATGTCATAATAGATTCTTATGTTCAAACCCATGATCTCAAGTAATTCTCTAAAGAACTTCTCTAAGATTGACTATGGAAATATAATTGACTGTAAATAAAGATTTAATTTAAACTTGACTATTGATAATTGAATGTAAAGATAAAGACTCTTTAAAAGGTAAAAGTTTCTGGAAAGTAAAATGCTTTGAACGAAAAGATAGAAGTAAAGTACGGTTTCTGAAGAAATAAGAGTGTTTAAAGGCAAATAAAGACATGGAAGGGAATCAAAAGGCTTTAAGAATAAAAGTGCAGTAAACTGGAAATGAATATAAACAAACTTGTATTTAAATTGCAAAAGATCATGATGTTCATAACGCATATGATATCTCCTTGACTCGCTTCCTTTCGGCGGTAGTTTGAGTGTTTGAGAATTTTAGTACATAAACGAACCCCTAAAATCTAACATAAAACACCTATTTATAGTGCTCTGACCCTAACGGTCCTACTTTAACATTGCGCCACGTCTAAGACATGCAAACCTCCTTCGTTCACTAATCTCCACGCGTCCTTCAAAATGGCGCTCTTATTCAAAATTCAATCCTCGGCCTTATTTGAAATTCGAATTCCATATTCACTTAAATTTCGATTCAATCCTCTGTTTGGACCGCTCCAATGCAGGTATATTTACCAAAGGAATTTCCTCAATTTTAAATACTAAGGATTTCTAATCGAAACATCATCCATCACTGGCAATCGAAGACCCATTTTTTCAAGATAGAAAGGCCTTATATTTATCCACCAATAATTAACATTGACTTTTCCGGTGGATGTGAAATATTTTATTCATTTATGCCAATTTACCTATTCGAAATTGCCAGCTAACAGATATATATAGAGGTTGCATGAGATGTTCATGTTAGGGTAAGTATGGGGAGCAAGGTCCAGAAGTATCAACGAACCAAACATTTATGGTTACAAAAGACCCTGACGCCACGTATCTCTAGCGGCAAATTTTTTTGAGACTAAACCATCATTTGACTTGACTCATATCAGTGAAATTCGCCACCGTATTTTATTGTTTCCAAAATGAAATGGGAAAAAGTGAACAGAACTCAAAATAAAATAGAGATCAAGGTACGGGGGTTAGTTATGCACATTAACCTATTTGAAAATTTGTGTATTTGGCTAAAAAATGATTGTTTGCAAAAGTGACTGGAGAGATGAGAAAAGAAATTGTTTTTATTATTTTTTGTACCCACCGTGGTTGCAAACTGTGCCTATGTACCCCATTCATGCAATAGAGGATCAGGGCACTCGTATTTCTTCTAAAAAAACAAAATTGGATGTGTTGATTGATTTTAAATGAAGAGACAAGTCGTCATTTTTAGGGAGAAAACTCACCCATCGCCCACAAAATATGAGAAATAGGGACAACACACCAACACGAGGGAGGGTTTGAGAACGCCTCTAATACTCAAGAGGAAAAGTCGATCAAGGAGATGAGAGAGTGACGCCTTGACTATAAATGGCTCATGTCTAATCTTTTTAAAAAAATAGAACGGAAAAAAGTGCACGAGGACACAAAAAGGTTTGAATGAGGTTCATTATGTTTTAGTATTTTTTAAAGTGTTAGGATATGCTTATGTGGTTTAGCATTTATTAAGAAAAAAACAAGTTTGAAAAAAAGTCGCTTGACAAGGTCAAGGTTTATTATTAAAGTGGTCAAGTTTATTGAAAACGAGAAGAGTTTTGAAAAGGAGGGAGAAAAATTTGAAACTAAAGAAGATGAGAAGAGATGCAGAGATTACCCTAAAGCATAAAGTAAAAGCTAGGGTAGAGAAGAACTTTAATCCTGTATTTATCATTGGACTCCCCATTCCTTCACAAAACTAAGCAACATAAGTCTTCTTCAACATGTATATTTTCAACAAGCCCCAACAATCTCCACCTTGATTGAAAATAATACATTAAGTTTCATTGTCTTCACCAATAATCATACTCCACCATAAAGAGTATAGTCACTTGAAGCTGCACCACTCAAAGAATGTTCACATTATCTTCACTGACAATCATAATTTTAAAAACCACCATACTCCACCTAAAGAAGATTATACTTCCCTTGAAGCTAAACTACTTCGGGAATTTTCACATGTTGAAAATCATATCGAAACTTTATGGTGTATCTTCCATGTTGGTAGGAAGCTCTTCAACCACCGACATAATCTCACAACACACTTTGTATTAATATCCATGTGTTAATTTGCTGCAATAACTCGTCCCTTTTCATGACAACAAAAATGTCTTAAGGGCACACTTCTCATTTTCAAAGAAGATTATCATCTCTCGTAGTAAGAGAGGTATTGTAAGCATTTGACTCAAAGTCTTTCTTGGATGGTGCCCCAAGACACTTATACTTTATATGTATTTTATTTCCATATTTTCAACATCTCACACTTGTTTCATTGTTTTTCTTCACCGACAATGAAGAGGTATTATCCTCACCCTTTAATCTTATTTTTCATAATTTATAAAACTAACATGTACCCTTCTTGAGAGTTAATAAATAATTTATTAGAACGTGTGCATTCAATATTTTAAAACTTTAAATACAACTTTATTATATTTAATTATATTTAAATTATTTTAATTATAGTATTTTTATGTGTCTTTATAACACATGTGTTAGCATGACTCATAAAAAATATATAACTCCACTAAATTTCTGTGCAATGGGTTTTGTGACAAGTGTTATTTATAACAATAAATAAAAATAAAATATAATTTTGATACTAAAAAATACTTTTTTAAAATTTTTTTATTATGCATATTAAGTTTTATCTCACCAAACGGTTAAATGTAAATTTAAATTAAGCATACAAAAGTACCGATTATACTATTTGCACTAAAAAGGCGCTAGTTAATAAATGAAAGGAAGTGGTCCGAAATAGATAGATGCACGTCTCGTCAATAATTAATCCTATAACTATTTTGTCTTGTTTGAAAAACATTATACATTTTTTCAGAAAGAAAAAAACATTTTGTATTTTTAATAAATTTAATAAACAAAATTCTTATTTAAAGACATCCTCATTACAATACAGAAAGCCTCTATCCGTCATTTCAGTTTTTGTGTTTTCTTCGTCATTCTTCCTTCTCTCTCTTTCTCCTCTCTCCCCCAAATCGTTCCAAACCCTAGAAATTCCTCTTTCAAAATCTCACAAATTTCATCAATAAAATCGTAGATTTCATCATCAAACCCCCACTTCCCCAATTCAGACCCCCCAATCAGTACCCAATTTCCCGCATCGATCCCAATCTCTTCCTTTTCCTCTAAACCCCTCGATCGACGGTTCAAATTAAAAATCCCCGATTTCCTTTACGGTGGCTCTCGCATGGGTAAGATTCTCCGAGAAACCGCGAAGCCATCGTCCAGTTCATGCTCACCGTCTTCCTCATCGGAACCGGCGACAACCTCGTCGACTTCGATCACGGAGACTGTGAAAGGCTCCCACCAGTTCAAGATCACGGGGTACTCGTTGTCGAAAGGGATCGGGATTGGGAAATACATCGCGTCGGATATATTCTCTGTGGGGGGCTACGATTGGGCTATCTATTTCTACCCTGATGGAAAGAGTGTTGAGGATAATGCTACCTATGTTTCCCTCTTCATCGCACTCGCTAGCGAGGGACTGATGTTAGGGCTCTTTTGAGTTGACCCTTTTGGATCAGAGGGGAGAGGCATAAGGTTCATAGTCATTTCGAGAGGACTCTTGAAAGCGGGCCTTATACATTGAAATACCGCGGCAGTATGTGGTAGGTTCTTTACATTTTGTTGTTAAAAATTTGATTTTTTATGTTGTTCATATGTGGTGTACTTGCATGATTTGATGTGATCATGTTACCTTGCGTGTAAATTCTGTGTGATCATTATGGGATGTTGTGTGATTGTACTATTTGTCTGATGGAATATTATTTTGTTGAATGATTCAAGGGATGAAATATTTTTGTCTCTTGCTTGGCTGCTCCACAACGTGTTGTGTGGGTGATTGGTGCTCTTGAGAAGGGTTAGGGGAAGGGATCATGCCATTTGATTGGTATATATTGACTTTGGTGATAATAGTTTACATTGTGTATTCATGTTGTTTTTGCACATATTCAAATAGTTGATGTTGATTATTTTGTATCTCGTGTTTCAGGGGTTACAAGCGGTTTTTTAAGAGGACGGCTTTAGAGACTTCAGACTATCTTAAAGATGACTGCCTCTCTGTAAATTGTAGTGTTGGGGTTGTGAGGTCACGAACGGAAGGCCCAAAGATATATTCCATTGCAATACCACCGTCTAACATTGGTCACCAATTTGGTCAACTGCTGGAAACTGGTATAGGAAATGATGTGAGTTTTGAAGTGGATGGGGAAGTTTTAATGCTCATAAATTGGTGCTGGCCGCCGGTCACCTGTTTTCAGAGCCCAGCTTTTTGGTCCTATGAAAGATCACAATACCCGGTGTATTAAAGTTCAAGACATGGAAGCTCCAGTTTTTAAGGTATTGATTTTTTTAGCAAAAGACTTGATATTTTAATGAGGAGGATATATGCCTTTTGTAACAAAATACATTTCTTGAATACATGGTAACTATTTGGTTTCCATACAATAGCAAGTTGTAAGCTTTGTGTTGATGAGAATGAGGCAATATTAGGCTTGAAAACTATGCAGGGGAAATGCATGTTGAATGAACTGTCATTGTTCCTTTGTCTTGTTTGCAGGCATTGCTTCATTTTATATACTGGGACTCACTGCCTGACATGCAAGAGCTTACCGGTATGAACACAAAATGGGCAACAACCTTGATGGCCCAACATCTTCTAGCGGCTGCTGATCGGTATGCCTTAGAGAGGCTCAGGCTTATCTGTGAACAGAATCTATGTGAAGATGTTGCCATAAATACTGTGGCTACGACTTTAGCACTGGCAGAGCAGCACCACTGTTTCCAGCTGAAAGCAGTCTGTCTCAAGTTTATTGCTACCTCCGAGAATCTCAGAGGTGTGCTTTTATTCTCTAAACTTATTATACATTATAATAGTCCACAGATAAAGGATTATGAGATCAGTGAGTAAATTTTACGCTAAAGGTCTGAATTCCTAGTGAAGCTAACTATCATTCAAAGTCAGGTCCACCGCTGAATGTTATCTTTGTCAGCCTGTCACTATTATGCCCTCCTGTTTGGACTTGTTCAATGAAAAAATGCTTAACTGTGAAAGAATCATATGGTTTGGCTTTGTTGTCAACATTTTCCATTTACTAGGGTTGTTCAAACAAACCATGAACTGAACCGCTGAACCAAACTGAAATGAGGTTAAAATAACTAAATCGTTATGTTTGGTTAGTGAACCAAACCATAATACAGAAACAGTTCTAGAACCAGAACTGAAACCGAACTGAACCGAACCAAAACTGAAAATGAAAAATACTAAAGATAAGTTTTAATTTAAAAAAATAGTTTAACAGTTCGGTTCGGGAAAAATTGTCTTCTGACAGTTCAGTACGGTTCGGAATTTTGTAACAGTATGCCAAACCAATAATTTTGGTTCGGTTCTGTTCTAAGTAAATTGAAATGGTTCGGTTCAATTCGAGTAAACTTAAACTATGGTTTAGTTCGGTTCGCTTTTGTTTTCTCATAAAACCATACCATGAACAGCCCTACCATTTACTAGTTTATCCATGCAGTTCAGAGTATGCCCCAAGTTTTTACTCCCAAATTCTGTGACAAGATTTGTACTAGCCAATGCAAATGTTATTTATTAATACTTTTACACTTCTATTTACCTCCCTCTTCTTGTGGGGATTCTATCTTTCTGCTTCCTTATTCTCCTCGCTCCAATAATTCATTGTTATCTGAAAAGAAGACAAGCTTAGATCATAATACAATTAGTATGCTCTCCCCCAGGATATGTTATCACCATCAAAAAATGTCTTATTATCATGTTTGCAATCAAAACATCTAATTGTGTAGGTAGGTTATAGATGGATATAGCCACAATTCTGTTGGAAATTTATCTGGACTTGAACAAAACTGATGATGTCGACGTCCTTTTTTTAAAATTTTTCATCCAAAGTGTTATTATCTACTGAACTATTTGTACCTTTTTGGTTCTTCAGCTGTGATGCAAACTGATGGATTTGAGTACTTGAAGGAAAGTTGCCCGCCTGTTCTGACTGAGCTATTGGAGTACGTGGCCAGATTTACCGAGCATTCAGACTTTATGTGCAAGCATAGGAATGAAGCAATACTTGATGGCAGTGACATAAATGGGAGGCGGGTGAAGCAAAGGCTTTAGTGATTTGAGCAGCTTTCTGTACTACCCTCTTCTACTCTTCTTTTTAAATGATAGTGAGAGCCATAGTTAGAGGGATGATGATGATGATCGTTTATAGGATTAGAGGCAATTTTTTTTTTTTGTAATTTTCTTAGCCTATTCTTGTGTAAGAGTGATGTAAATGTAATTTGTGTTGGTGTTGTTTGTAACTGTTCTAATAGGTTTCTGTGGTATATTTGGTATTACGTTTTATTTGATTAAAAACATTTGTTTGAAAGTATTGATCACTACTCTTATTTTTGTACTATTTTATTGTTTGTTGTTCAATGACTTGTGCCCGTTTCTTCAACCTAGCAGCCCAAATTGTCTTAAGATATTTGAGAAGCACCATTTAGAAGTGTCTTCTCACCGAAGCCCCCTTCCATTTCATTGTTGTTTAACTTCTGAAGATTGTGAAGCACCCATTAGATTATTCATCTTGATTGGAAATGGATCTTCTGTTTTGAAGGTGAGAAAAGTTATGTTAGCTTTTCTGATCTAAAAGATGGGGTATCCATATTTTCCATCTGATGTAATCTAATTTTTATTGTGTAATTGTCTTTAAAATGGTTCTCTGTCAACAAATTTTTGGTTTTACCGAAACAAACAATCACACGTGTCAGTCAGCATTTTGAAGGGTGTGGTGTATTTTCAACCCCTGCCACAATCCCACACCAAATACAGAAATAATACCAGAACTGGCAGTACATACACTAAATTCCCTATATGACACCGACCCCAGCTGCACTTGTAGCGGCAATAATAACCTACATTGAAAACACTAACATCATATTAAATTAAACACACCAGTCCAATTGGTAGTGGAATGTCACAGCCTACTGTTTCCAAATTAGTTTTCAATACTTCCACACCAAGACTAGTCCCCACACATCATATGATTTGGTTGAAATATGATATGGTTTTTATATAATTATTAGAATTGATATGTTTTTGTTAGGATTGATTGTATAGTAATTTATCCTATTTAATCATGCTATTTTCATTGTATTATTTTTAATATAAATAAGATAAAGCAGAGAGCCAATTTTTGAAGTCATTCAGTATCAATTTCTTTTTCTCAAGTTGGTGCCATAGAAACAATTTCACTTTCGTCAAAACCATATTCGATACTATTATATTGAAGATACACAATTCTTCTGTTCACATCAGCCATTTTATTCGATTCACATCGTTGTACTGGCCGACCACACTTGTTTGTCTCCGATCAACCTCTGTTTTGCTACTAATTTGCTTTTCTGCAAGACACCACCAGCACCTGCGAATCTCCTGCCAGACGCAAACCTTCTATCCCTACCACAATACTGTATATATTTTGCAAAGTTTGTAAAAATTGTCTAGACGAAAACCGCTCAGTGCATCATTCGCACCCATCAAAATCTCCTCAGAGAACAGACAAGGAATCTCGCCGCAGCACCGTCCGCCGCCCCCCACCTCCCATTCGTTCTGTCTCAGGTAACCCTCAATATTCATTCTCTCATAGGATGCTTTTGTTTCAGATTTTTGGGATGTTGTTTGATAAGGATTGGGAATTTTGAGATGGAGTGAATGTGAGGTGGATGGTGAGATATTTTGGTGATGTGTGTGAGGGCAAGCTAAGTCATGGGCTCATTTTGGTGATGTCTAACAAAGAGGTCAGAGCCTGGAACCTAATAATTTCTGCTTTTTATTACAGCTTTATTCTTCAACGTTTTAAGATGGACGAAGATCAAGAGATGGAGAAATTCGGAATGGAGAATGATTTTGAAGGTCGCAGATGGGAAAACCGTAAAGAGAAACGAACTCAAACCAAAGATGATGTTCTCTATGGAGTTTTTGCTGATTCTGAGGATGATCATGATGAGTACTCTAGTAGAAAGTGAAGGAAAGATCACCATTTCTCCAAGAAACAGGACCTTACTAAGCCGGTGAATTTTGTTTCTACGGGAACTTTGCCTAATCAGGATAAGGTTGATGAAATTGCAAAAGAGAATGATGAGAATGATAGTTATAATAGTGAAGATAGGTCTGGATTAGGGTTAGGTTTTGGGTATGGTTTAGGCTTTAATTTTGGTCGTGGTGCTGCGATTGGTTTTGATAACAACAATGATGATGACAATGATAATGATAATGGCGATGATAAATTTTTGCCTAGTGAGTTTGGGAAGAAGCTTAAGGAGGGAGCAATGAGGAGGGAGAAGGAGAGATTGGAGAAGAAGGTGCAGAAGCAGGGGTTGGGTCTAGGTCATGAGGGATCTGTGGATGTTGGGAAATTTGAGAGTCATACGAAGGGAGTTGGAATGAAGCTGCTGGAGAAGATGGGTGGGTTATAAAGGGGGCGGTCTTGGGAAGAATGAGCAGGGTATTTTAAATCCTATTGAGGCAAAATTGAGGGCTAAGAATTCTGGTCTTGGATTTAATGAATCGAAGGAGACTAAAACGCCAGGAGGAGCTGTGCAGACTATTGTTGGAAGAACAAAAGAACGCTCCTGGTTAAAGCAGAAGAAGAAAAAGAAAGAAGAGGAAGAGTATGTAACTGCTGAGGAGTTGTTGGCTAGCAAGCAAGAAGAAGATTCAGAGGTTGTTCAGAAGATTTATGATATGAGGGGGCCACAGGTACGGGTGTATACAAATTTGTCTGATTTAAATGCTGAGGAGAAAGCAAAGGAAAAGGATGTCCCAATGCCTGAACTTCTGCATAACATAGCACTAATAGTTCGGTTGGCCGAGGCTGACATCCAAGAGATTGATAGAAATTTGAGGAAAGAGAGGGATATAGCACTTAGTTTGATAAAAGAAAAAGAAAATTTGGAAGCTGAGGCTGCATTTCAAAAGAAACAGCTAAATAATTCTGAGAAAATAATGAGTGTGCTGGACCGAGTCGGAGAAGAGAACACCTTAGTAACATTAACGTTGAATTCCCTTGCTCAATGCTTCAGGGACATGCTAAAAAGATATCCTGAGGACTATAAGTTGTATAACTTGTCATGCATTGCATGTTCATATGCTCTACCTTTGTTTGTCAGGGTGTTCCAAGGATGGGACCCTCTTCCAAACCCATCACATGGTTTGGAGTTGGTATCACAGTGGAAGACATTGCTACAAGGAGATGATTGTTTTGATATATGGGAAACAACATCACCTTATATTCACTTGGCTTCAGAATATCTGGTATCAATACCTGGCAAGCACGGGATCCTGAGCCGATGCTACGGTTTCTGGAGTCATGGGAAAAATTGCTACCTTCTTCAGTTCTTGCTACTATATTAGACAACATAGTCTTGCCGAAACTATTGAGTGCAGTAGGTACTTGGGAACCACATCTTGAGATCATTCCTATCCACACATGGGTGCATCCCTGGCTGCCTCTGCTAGGGCACAAGCTGGAGGGTATCTACCAGACGATTCGTTTCAAATTGAGTACTGTTCTTGGTGCATGGCACCCAAGTGATGGTTCTGCATATGCTATATTGTCCCCTTGGAAGACTGTATTTGATTCTGATAGTTGGCAACAACTTATGCACCGTTTTATTGTACCAAAGCTGAAGACTGTCTTGCAAGATGAATTCCAAGTGAACCCGGCAAGTCAGAATCTCGATCAATTTTATTGGGTAATGAATTGGGCTTCAGCCATTCCAATTCATATGATGGTTGACACGATGGAGACATTCTTTGCCAAGTGGCTTGCGGTTTTGTATGATTGGTTGGGCTCAAATCCTAACTTTGATGAAGTTACAAAATGGTATTTGGGCTGGAAAAAACTTATCCCAAAAGAACTTTTGGCCAATAAAAGTATTTGATATGATGAACCAGGCTGTTGAAGGTATGAAAGTGGTGCAACCTGGTTTGGAGAAGATAAGTTATAAGGTAAATGAGCAGCAGAGATTTGAGACTCAGAGAAAGCAGCAGCCTCTGCTCAACAACAGGCTGCTGCAAACTTATGCTGTCAATTCAGACGGTGTTAGTGAAATGAGTGTGAAAGAACTTATTGAAACGTATGCTGTTAGATCTTGTGTTGGGGGTCTGCTGCAAAATATAGACAAGAAGAAGATGAAAACGTTACGATGAAAGTTGCACAAAATAAATTCCAAAGCGTGTGTTTACACTAAGTTTTACACATTCACATTAAGCATATCGATCAACGATATTTTACCAAATAAAGTTCCTTCATTTATTCTTGTGCACTAGAAAAATAAAAGAATGATGTAGATATGATTTTTTGGCATTTGGAATATAATATTTTTGTGTCTCTTCAATGCCTAACAAATCTATCTATTTATAGAAAAACTTGTGTCCTTTGGTGAAGGGAAACAACTCTTTGAAAGATTTTGTTCATGAATGGTTACATTGTTTCAATTGTAAAACATTATACCTTTTCTCTTAAAGGTCTATTTTAACCATTGCAACTTTTCAAATATATTTTGGAAATTCTCCAACAATCCCCCACCATTTTCAAAATATATCTAAACCCATTATTCAGAAAATTTCATGATTTCAGATAAAGGTATCTTACGATTTGAACAATTACTTAGTAAGTTAAGTTTTCACTCATCCCGAATAGATTGGTAGACAAGCTTTGAACCAATTATTCATTAGAACAAGTGTACATAACTCCCACATGAAATCTCGGTATCATTGATCGAATTATCAATATGACCCATTTAATAATGCCTTGTGTCTCATATCCCTTTCGTGAGAATTTAAGAGTCGCCCTTGAACTCTAAGAAGCGGCACCACTTCATTCTCATATAGGTAGACTATATCTAAATGCACCCATAATTATGCATTCCGAAACATATGCTATATGTCTATTAAGAAAAACCTTCATCCTACCACATTTATTCTTATGGTCCAAGTACTTTTAATCCATAGGATGTATCTATTGTCAAGTACTTCAATCACTCTAATAATGTACTTTCATCATTGAACTCAAGACTTAACATTAATCAAGTGTGAGTTGAGTTTCCACCATTGGTGATTAATTATATATTGGCTTGTTCCACATCCCTTAATAATGTCTTTATTGTGTTCAATTATATCTAAATACATCATATCATTGTCAATCCTTTCGTCAAAGAATCACAATATTTTTCAAACTTTAACAAACTTTGAATATTCAATCTTTCAAATAGTCATGTCTATAATTATTTTATGTACTCATAATAGCATTGACCAACTATCATCAAATCATGACACCTTTGTCATATTAGTACATTTGTCATATGCAAAATATATTATATATTCTTGATAGTTTCGACAAACTATCACCATGACACTTTTGTCATTCATTTATCATATACACAAGTTGTATGTCATTCTTCATTTCTTAACCTTTTTAATTTGAAGTTTTACTTCCACTTAAATATATCTAAAATATATTTAATGCATAACCATCAACAACCATAATCGTACAAATTTGTCACGACAAACTTTTATTTCATAAAGTACATTTTATTAATAGTTCGAATAAATAATTTAAAACTTTTATTTTGATTTAACTTCAAGATTTATTATAGAAACTAATATTTCTTTTAACACATTCCCACGAAGCTCATACTTGCTTTCGATTATTAGTGTATCAATACTGAAGCATATGTAAAATAATTTTATATACTTGGATTTACTACAGAATGTATACATCCGTTCATTATATTAAAATATTTAAAATCAATGCTTCATAAAAAATATTAAGCAAGACATCTGTTCATGCCTTCTTTCCATGATACAACGTTACTCCATAATCATGTCTCAATAAAAAATAAATATCTGACCATTCATACTCCATGTGACCAATTTATGTCAGATGTCCCAAACTCTACCATAATTATCACATATTTATGCGCTTCCAAAATAAAAGAAACTCTATACATGATAGTTAATGTAAAAGAAAAGAAACTGTGGTGTGATTTTAGACAAATTATGTGACAATTAATTCATATATGTCACACTCTATTATGTTCTTAATATTATTATATTAAGATTAAGTGCAGCCTAATTTTTTTTCCTCATATGATGCACTGTTTATTTTCAGGCTAATGAGAACAAAACCATATTGATTTCAAATGCAAGACTTAGAAAAGAAAATACAATATCAATTTGGCACCAATATCGTGAAATATATATTACCGTTCCGCATCAATAAATGCAATTTAGATGCAAATAAAACCCATACATTTAAAAAGAAATTTTCTATATTATTTGATTTCTTTGATAATATATATTTATTTAAAATAAATATGTACCTTTCATCATGGTTAGAAATAAAGAAACATATATTTTTATCTCTCTATTAAAATTCCAGCCACAAAATAATCATAAAAACTCATGAATCAAAATTTCATAATTTTTAAAAATTATATAAATTAATTGTGTACCTTTCACCATCATATTAAAAGTTGTTATCATCTTCTTTAAAGTTGTATACTTTAATATTAATTATAAATAAAGTATAATCGAAATCAATAATCGAACCTAAAGATTGGTAGATCTTGTGTTGGGGGTCTGCTGCAAAATATAGACAAGAAGAAGATGAAAACGTTACGATGAAAGTTGCACAAAATAGATTCCAAAGCGTGTGTTTACACTAAGATTTATGTTCGACTCACCCCACCAATTTATGTATATTGGATGCAAATGAGTTATCCGTCGAATCCCCTTCAGGATACTTTGGAAACCTTAACATGAATCGCACGAATCGCACGTTCACATTAAGCATATCGATCAACGATATTTTACCGAATAAAGTTCTTTCATTTATTCTCGTGCACTAGAAAAATAAAAGAATGATGTAGATATGATTTTTTGGCATTTGGAATATAATATTTTTGTGTCTCTTCACTGCCTAACAAATGTATCTATTTATAGAAAAACTTATGTCCTTTGGTGAAGAGAAATAATTCTTTAAAAGATTTTGTTCATGAATGGTTACATTGTTTCAATTGTAAAGCATCACACCTTTTTTCTAAAAAGTCTATTTTAACCATTTCAACTTTCCAAATATATTTTGAAAATTCTCCAACATATGCTCGGGATCATGGTTTACTGTTCAAACTTAAACCTGGTAGAATGCACAACGGTCAGCAAATATATGGGTTTGGCAATGTCAGCATAATAATTGACTCTCTGAATCAAAAGGTCTACGCCCAAAATGAGGAAACATGGTCTTTAGGAACTCTTGAACGATTGCTAGAGTTACATAATAAATCCCTCAGTAAAAGACGCTGAGTTCTGAATTGACTATGTGAAGTAACATCTCAGTTCTCAGGTACTCTATTTCTTTAGGGTTTGTGTATGAATTATTTTTTTCTTGATTTGTTGGTTAAGGATATTGTAGTTTTCTTATGCTTTGTAGTTCTCAGGTACTTGTTGCCTTACTGTGTCCATGTAGTTTTAAATATTGTGAGCCTTGTTGCCTTACTGTGTCCATGTAGTTATAAAATATTGTGAGCCTTGTTGCATTACTGTGTCCATGTAGTTATAAAATATTGTGAGCCTTGTTGCATTACTGTTTCCATGTAGTTATAAACACTGCAGCTCACAGGAAAGCTCAAGAAAACCATATTGAGAAATAATTACTCAAATGCAAAAACTGACATGATGAATTTTGTTCGAAATCTGCAATACAATTTTAATTCGTGAGGCGTTCCTTTGAATTTGGTTATTTAAGTTACTACTTACTATGAATACTTGACTCACTGTTCATGTCAGGTTTTGCGAATCGATCTCACCAGCAAGAGCAACGACAAGACTTCTCAGACTCTTTCTCCAGCGGTGGCCACTCTTCTCCAGCAGTGGCAACTCTTCTCTGGCATCTGTGCAATCCTTCCACACTTCTTCTCCACTTCGAAATCGCTGCTAACGTAATCATACTTTCTCTTATGCTTCATCTCGTCCTCCAACCCCATTTTCTAAGGAGTGCAATATTATACATTTCACAATGCACTATTCCTAACCCTCTGGTTTCTTTGGATTGAAAAACCTTAGTCCAAGCCACCCAATTAATTCTTTGTTTATTTTCTCCTCCCTTCCAAAGAAAATCGCGCTGAATTTTTCTGATTTCATTGATGACAATCTTTGGAGCTTTATAAAAGGAAAAGTAGAATAAGGACAATGAAAGTCAGCATAGCTTTTGAGAGAACAAATATTTCTCATAGCTGCAGTAACATATTAGTAATGTTGTTTTTGACATATAATGTTACAATTCTTTATACCTTGGATCATATAGCCTTAGCAAGTAAACTGAAGTAACTTTACCACTACTTAATGTAGTTGATTTTTCTTTATTACTAATGTAATAATTTAATGTAGGAACACAATTTCACAACAGGGTTGCTAGTAGATCGCATGCTGATAAATATTATGGAATTGATCATCAGCAAACATAGTAAGATATTACATTTTTTTAACTATGCCTCTTAAGAATAAAAAGTATGAATGTAGAAATGATAACCTTAAGAAAAAGAAAAAAAATTGAAGAGTTAATTCAATCTCAAGCTGAAAGGAGCTCTTGATAAATTTTTAATTAAAGAATCACAACTTCCAAAAGAAAGTCATTAATTTTTAAGCAAAGAATCACAAGTTCCAAATGAAAATCATTAATTTTTAATCAAAGAATCACAAGTTCCAAATGAAAGTCATTAAGTTGATAATATTGATGTTGAAATTCTTGATAATCTTATTGATGTTTCTATGGAAAAAAAAAAGGGGTTGATTACATATTTTGAAGCATATAGATAAACATGTTTTATAAGGTATTGATTAACACTAAAGAAATTGCGGTTGAATTGCCTATCGCTCCAATTTTTTTTCAAAGGCATATAATTAAAAAAAAAAGATAGTTTAATGAGAATTTGATACCCCATCAATCAAGCTATTTGAAGAGGAATCTTTCAGGGCTGATTATTTTTTACCTTGTTGATCAATTTGTTGTTCCTCTTAATAAGAGGTTTAAGCAATACCAAGAATACATAAGCATTTTGATTTTCTATTTACTTCTCACTATTTACAATTATTGGATGATGTAACTTTGAACAAATATTGAAATATAATGAGCAATCTAATATTGAAGGGAATGAAATTTTTATAGAGTTAAAGTTATTAAGAGAAATGTTGTCTAAAAAAATTATAAGATTTACACATATATTATTATTTTCGAAAGACTTGGATTGGTTTCCTATATTGCACATGTAATTTTATTAACTATTTCTATGACAGCTGCTTCTGCAGAAAGATATATATATTTTAAATTGAAGTTGTTAAAGATTTACTTGTGGTCCACCATGTCACAAGAAGAACTTAATGGATTGACATTAATAACGATTGAAAATGATATTTTGAAAATAGGAAAATATACAGTTGATGAATTTGAGAGTTTTTCTTGCCACCTCCAAGTTTAACCTGGCACCCCCATAATGCTGTGAAAAGACAATTTTGTCCAATCAACTTTCATTCTCCAAATTCACGTGGATTTTCGAAATTCTCAGACGATACCGAAAATTTAGTGGCGATATCAGATATTTCATAAAATCAAGTAAGATTTACGATATTTTTGGCGAAATTTTTGGTATTTTGTATCGGATATTTCATAATTTCTGGTATCGCCTACCATAAATTATGAAATATCTGGTATTTTCGCACCGGAAATTTCAAATTTTCGGTATTTTCTTTTTTAAATGATAAGGGAAATTCTAAAATTTCTAATACACTTTCCATATTGGAAATTTCAAAATTTCCGGCATTTTCTATTTTTTTCAAAAATATCTATGTTTTATTATGATTTTTAATTTTGTTTGCAATAAGGACCAGAGGTATATATGGTTCTATTTTCGGCAGGACTACAAATCGAGTCGATGTCGTAGCTCGAGCAGCTTGTGAGGCGCATGCCTCAGAGATATAGGCCGAACGCCATCGTTCGACTGATTCTCACTGGAAATGGATGGCTGAGCAGACTGTGTCAGAGTGTCGTGCACCTCGTCGACGGACTGCTAGAGATTCTACGGCAGTTAAGGATCAGCCTCCTACGGTAGAGGGTCATGCTCCCGTTCCTACAGTGGAGCAAGTAGTTTTAGTGCAACCGGTGGTTCAGGAGCCGGTAGTTGAGAAGATGGTTGTTGAGGAGCCGGTGATACAGGAGCGGATAGTTGAGGACCCGGTTCAGGAGGCAGTGCAGCTACCGGTTCAGGATCTAGTTTAAGAGGGAGTGAATGTGGTGTCTCGTCGATATAGACACCACGATTATCGCCTTCGATCCATCGCAGTGTACCGATGGTGGTTTCCCTGGAGGACCTTGTGATAGGGTCCGTTTTGACGAGTTATGCTGACCATATCGCTTATAGGATATGGCAGGGTGAGGTATGTAATATTGATTTGGTTTAATGTTTAATTTTTAGTTGTATTACACGATTTGATGTATACTAATATGTTGTAATTATGTTGTTTTGTTTCGTGAGCCCGTTGAAGGTTGCTTCTCATGGGTCAAGTTGAAGAACTTCCCGATACTCGATGCCCGCGGGTGAGAAAGATAGTTGGGGATTTCAAGCTGGAGGACTTTGCTAGATGCTCTTAAACTATGTTGGACGCCTACCTGCTATCAGCTTTTTTTTGAGAGGTAGCACCTGGAGACATCATCGCTCCATCTTCCATTGGGGAGATGACAATGACGTTGATGATGTGGATGCCTCTTTACCTTCCGACATCGCTACATTTTCACATCAGATTATAGGGTCTAGACGACGATAGTGCGCATGGTTATGAATGCTTTGGAGGTGGATGAGGTGGAGGTCCTACGTGAGTTTGGTGAGACTCGGGGAATTCACCTTCACATGTCTTGGTGAAGAGTACTTATAATGCGTGTGGAGGCGAGAGGTATGAGGTGCCATTGTGGCATATGCTACATCCGTGGCATGTACTTTCATGGAAAAGTCTGGAATTTATATTGATGTTCGTTACTTGTCTCTATTCAGCGTCCTTGACACTCCATGTTGGAATTAGAGAGTGGAGGCTTTGACGATGTTGTACACGACACTTGATGTTGCTTTCCGTCCTGAGACCAGATAGCTTGCTGGTTATTTGAGACTGTTACAAGTATACTATAATTCATCAGATGATTTTTTTATAATTATTAGGTATTCGTATAATAATTTCATTATCTTTATTTATGAAGTGTTAGATATACGAGCACTTCCCCCACATATGTGACCGAAAGCTGCAGCGTGTTTAACCTACAGACCCATATGCGAAGATGTGGAAGGTCAGACATGCCTATCCTGGAGGTCTGATGGAGTACATGAGGAGGTTGGATACTCTGACCCTGGATGATGTCATATGGACACCGTATACGGCTCATCACCATCATCATCCTTTTGAGGTATCTACTTTATATTCAGGGTATGTCAGATGGGAGACCCATGTGACTAGACACTTGCCTGAGAGGTGTCTACGCCAGTATGGTTATGTACAAGGCATCCCACGGTCGGTCCTACTCGGTCCAGCTAGTGGCATTGATCGATGGTTTCAGAGTCACATCATCAGCTCTCTCGTGAGATCATGAATGCAACCGTTTGGGTTCAGGAGCCCGGGCAATGTTAAGATGGATACCTTGAGTGGTTCTTTAGTGTGACACACCCTCAGGTCATACCACCGACTTCAGCATATGACGTCCCAGGGCCTTTAGGTACTAGAGATTCTTCTGATCCACCACCACCACCTTCTCCTCCCGCAGCTGACCAGGACACCTGCCTACAACTCATCGCAGTTACATTAGATAACATCATTGGGTTGGTGAACCCTGATGGTGAGGTTTATCATGGGTTAGCTAGGTTGGCCGACATTGTCTGTCGAGGGCCTATGTATTTTTATTATCGTATTATATTATATGTGTATGTTGTGACAAACAGACTTCTAATTTATTGCATAATATTTTTTGACTAGTACCGTTTCTTTCTATTACATAAAGAAAACAAAATAACACAAAATAACTCAAATAAGTTAACAAACATCATATGCAAACAACAAACATAAACAATACTCCGATACATGAAAACCTAGGAAATATCTTATTCATTTGGACACTTCAGAAACTTCATGATGTCGTCAACAAATCTCCGAATCTCTGCGTCCAACTCGATCGGACCTTTGGTTAACCTTGACGAAATGATTTCCACGGCCTTCACATCTTCATCATTCTTTAGCTCGAGTAGGTTGTATTTCACCCAGCCATCTGTACCAATGTAATTCTCCCGAAACTCGATCTTTGTCACCTTTTTGTTCTCGGAATCAGACAACAAACCATTCAACGTTTCCTTCAAGGTGGCAAAAGACTCAGATCCATCTAGGAGCTTGAATTCAACAACATGTTTGCGGTCGTTGTAATACACTTCTGCCTTAATCAGTTATTGAGAAAAAGGCTGTTGTTGAGATGTGTTACTCAATAACCATAAAACCCTATTTATACGTTCTAGACCACACATATGTCGATGTAATCTGAACCCTCCAAAAGTGTCGATAAAATCCCAACCGTTGAAAAAAAACAAAATATGTATACATACCGAAAATTTCAAGTACAAATGAAATTTCCAGTATACCAGATATTAAGTAATTTCCGATATACCAGATTTTTTTAATACACTCTCGAAAATTTGGATAATACCGGATATTTTGTAATTTCTGGTATACCGTTTTTTTAAAATATGCTTCAAGAAATTTGGATAATACTGGATGTATCTAATTTCCACTATATCGAAATTTTTAAATACGCTTCCAGAAATTTGAGGCATACTAGAAATTTGTGGTACTACCAGAAATCTCGTCTGAAAATACTTTTGTGATAAAATACAAGTAAAATGAGAAGAAATTTTTTTGGAGGTATCAGATATAATTGTGGGGTAGTTGAAAAAATTCTGGACGAATTTATTTAAAAAACTATTCATAAGAAGGTTTTTAAATAATTAGATATTGTATGAAATAATATTTATAATTTAAATAATATTTTGAATTTTTTAGTTCTTCATTTAATTAATTTTTTTGTATCTATTTTATTTATTATGTTAAAATTGTATTTTTTAAAAAAAAAATTTAAACTTACCTTTTAAATTGAAACATAAACTCTGAATTGATTGCGCCGATGATTGGTAAGATTTTATAATTAAGTTAAATAAAAAAATTAGGTTGAGAGAGGATATTCTACTGAAAGTGACTAGTCAGATTCCTGTATAGAGATTAATGGTCAACAAAAACTTGTTGATACTTAGTAATATTGTAGGAAAAATACACTATTAGTCTTCAATTTACAAGCAGCTGAGCTCATCATACAAACTTTTCAACAAGTGACAAGTTGGACCCGTAAGGAATTACTACACTCTTGTATGCACTTCTCCAAAACTACAATCAAAATTGGTTTTTAGAAATCAGAACCTCCCAAGTTATTTCCTCGTTAGAAAACCATATACCCACGTTTGTTTTGAATTTTGAATTTTGAACACTGTATTAAAAATATCATATATTTCAAGTCATGAAGTCTCTTTCCACATTCAAGTCAAGACTCCAAATTCTACTATCCATGCTATAAATAGGACTCTTCCTCTTGATTCACAAATATCAACATAAACAAACTTCATTCTTCCTTCTCTTCTCTGTTTGTGTTTCAAATTTTAGAAAAGATGAAAATCACTATCTTCAAAACTGAGGTATTCTTTGTTTTCTTTATGTTGATGAACTCGGGTTTCGTGATCTTAGAAGCTCGTCCATTGAGTATCATTGACACAAAAAACTTAGATACTAGAGATGAAGTCGTAGATATTTTCGGTTGGTTATCACATTCTATCGGAGAAATCAAGCAAGGTGTGCCGGTTGAGACACTCGGAGGGATTAAAGATTCGGGACCAAGTCCGGGAGGGGTGGGACATAAGTTCACCAACTTAGATACACTCGGAGGGATAAAGGATTCGGGTCCAAGTTCGGGAGGGGTGGGACATAAATTCACCAACAGGGAGACTCTCGGAGGGATTAAAGATTCTGGTCCAAGTTCCGGAGGAGTGGGACATAAATTCACCAACATAGACACACTCGGAGGGATTAAGGATTCTGGTCCAAGTTCCGGAGGAGTGGGACATAAATTCACCAACATAGATACACTCGGAGGGATTAAGGATTCTGGTCCAAGTTCCGGAGGAGTGGGACATAAATTCACCAACATAGACACACTCGGAGGGATTAAGGATTCTGGTCCAAGTTCCGGAGGAGTGGGACATAAATTCACCAACATAGATACACTCGGAGGGATTAAGGATTCTGGTCCAAGTTCCGGAGGAGTGGGACATAAATTTACCAACAGAGAGACTCTTGGTGGAATTAAGATTTCGGGTCCATCACTTGTCCATGGACATTGATATTATGTTCACTCATTGAGCCATTCACCTATACTTAGCATAGCATTACGCATGCTAGTTTCCGATTGATTAATACCTTCATTTATTTATGTCTACATTTTTTTCCTTTCATTTGGTTGTTAATGCTGCAACAATACATTGATGTACATATAGTATAATTATGTTTTTTTATCAATAAAAAGAAAATAAAAATCATTAGCAAAAACAGGAAGAAGAAGAAAAGAAACTACGTTTTAAGAAAGAAATTAGTTCTCACGACTTCTGCTAGTAACGTCACATATATTGACAACATCATTATGATTTTTAGAAACTGAAACTCTTTGAGTGTTGTATGGGAGTGACTGGACGAATTTGGTGAAACTTTTTGCCTTCTGGAACCTAATTTTCTTTTTGGAGAATAAGGACTTGTTTGAATGAATTTTACTTTTTAGTTTTCAAAAACAATTTTGTAAATTAATTTTGAAAAAGAGTTTTTAATAAAAAAAATAAAAGAAAACATATTTGATAATCTTATTTTTTTTAGAATTATTTTAAAATTGTATAATATTATAAATTTGCCATCAATAAAAATGTACACCCTCTAGACACTATTATAAACAACTTTTATTTTTTAAATTTATTTGATTATCAATGTATCTGAGACATATATCTAGACCAGATACATTAATAGTCAAATATATCTAAAAAATAAAAATTACTTATAATATTGTCTGGAGAATGTATTATTTTTCATTTTTTTTACTCTTCGTAATATCCAAAACTAAACTAAAAAACAAAATTCTAAAATCTATTTTAGTTTTCAAAACTCCAAATTATAGAATAGTTTTCAAAAATAATTTTGTAAAGTAATCTATCAAACAAGTTTTATAGTTTTCAAATTTTAAAAACTAAAAAATTGTTTTTTAAACAGGCTCTAAGTATCTTCTTCCATTTTTTGAGTCTTCTTTTTTGTCTTAACAATTTAATTGTTTCTCTCTTCTGCCTTTCATTTTCCGCAACTGCAAAGTTATTGCACTATGAATAAGAAATTATAGAAAAGTATTCACAAATCTCAAAAGGATATTTCATCTTTTTAGATGGATCTTGTTTATTCTTCTATTGCTTATGTTTTTGTCAAACTAGGTGGTCTTTATATTACCTTTATAGAAGTTGGTATGCCTTCTGATTAGGCAACTATGAGTTCTTCTAAGGACGAAATAATATGCGACAAATATGGCACTTGCACCATTCCCTTTTATGAGTGTGCTTTTTCCATCAAGGGTCTTCGTCTTCATTTAACTATTTTTAATATAGAGGTTCTAAAACATTTGTCCACGACTCCTTCATAACTTCACCTTTCATGATGTGTATGTATGAGATTCTACTAGTATTAGTGTATGAAGACCATGTTTGTTCCTGTTCCTGTTAGAAAGTATAATTCATGTTCATTTGATTCAGTCGAATTGTGTGATTGTGTCGAATTAGTTGTAGTATGTGTTGAATTAGCTAGTGTGTAGAATTGCATAGAATCGAAGTGTTAGACTTTATTCGATGTAATCGGATACATCATGTTGTTTTAGTGTGTCGATAGTTGGATTGGGCCTAAACTCAATTTTTAATTGGGCCTGGACAATGTATGCCTATATAAGGGGCTTTCCTTGTAATAAGAAAATAACAATCAATAACAAACTTTTACAAATTCAGTTAAAAACCCTCTCCTCTCCATATCCTTCTTCTTTATCTATTATCAAACAATCTTTCTTGAAAACCATTTGTTCCAACAAAATGGTATCACAGAGCTCGGTTGCGATTTAGAGAAAATCTAATGGTAAACGGAACAACAACGTCTTCGCAGATTCCAACATACCTACCAGTTTTCAAAGGTGAAAACTATCAACAAAAAGAATAGATGAAGGTTATCTTCAGATATTAAGATGTTGTGGAAATCTTGAATGATGGAGTATCGGAGCTGGAAGCAGACGCGACAGATGCTTAGAAAGCTGCACACAAAGATCAAAAGAAGAAAGATTGTAAAGCGTTGTTCTTGATTCATCAGTGTGTGGACTCAGATGTATTTGAGAAGATAATTGAAGATGAATCAGCGAAAGATGTGTGGGACAAGTTAAAGAACTTGTATGGCAGAGGTGAGAAATTGAAGAAGATAAAATTGTAGACATTGAGGAAGCAGTACGAGATGATTCAGATGAAAGATGATGAATCAGTCTCTACATACTTGTCAAGGATTGTGACACTAACAAACCAAATGAAGGCATGTGGTGAAACAGTCACAGATTTGTAGAAAATAGAAAAGGTACTTAGATCTCTAACTACAGATTTTGACTACATTGTAGTGACAATTGAAGAGGCCAAGACTCTATCAAAGATGAAGTTAAAAGAACTTCAAGCTTCATTGGAGGCTCATGAGATGAGATTGAAGCAGAGAAACTCAGAAAGAGAAAAGGTGGATGAACAAGCATTACAATCAAGATTTAGCAAGAAAGCTGAGAAGTCAAAGCAGCGAAAGCAACTTGCAGGTGATGAGAAGTCAAGCAAGAATGCTGATTCGAACATGAAAGGCGTGGGCAACAAGTACTCTGGGAAGAAAGTTGACACGAAAGAGGTGCAATGTTACAATTATCAAGGCTTTGGTCACTATGCTCGAGACTGTCGAAGAAAGAAAGCAGCAAGAGCGAAAGAAAGTGATGAAGCCCAATATGCGCGAGCAGGAGATAATGACTCAGATGATATGCTGATGATGGCAAACACTCGGTCGAACGTTGAGAAAAATAACACGTGGTATATGGATTTAGGATGCAGGAACCACATGACTGGCAATAAAGACTGGTTAGATGAGTCAGTAAAAAAGGTGATAAAGTTTGTTGATGGAAGACAAATCAACTCTAGAGGTAAATAAAAAATCTCGATTGTTAGGAAAGATGATGGAAAAGCTACCATCATTGAAGTACTGTATGTACCCTCGCTGACAAGTAATTTGATAAGTATAGGTCAATTACTTGCAAAAGGCTTCAAAATGACGCTTGAAAGGAATTAGATGAAAGTCTATATCGATGAAGGAAGACTAATAATGAAAGCACCATTGTCAGAAAATAAAACGTTCAAGGTTGAACTTAACACATCAGATCATAAGTGTCTTGCTTCAACTACGGAAGAAGACAAGAACTGGCTATGGCATCACAGGTATGGACATCTAAACTTCAGACGTTTAGGCATGCTCAACTAGAAGAGGATGGTGTTTGGCTTGCTTTATGTGAAGGAACCAAAGAAGTATGCGAGGAATGTTGCAAAGCTAAGCAGGAAAGGAAGACATTCAAACATGACTTGCCCATGAAATCTATGCGGAAGATGAAACTAGTTCACTCTGATGTGTGTGGACCATTTGAAGTAAAGTCAAGTGGAGGCAACAGGTATTTCCTTACTTTTATTGATGAATTCACCAGACATATGTGGATTTACCCTATTGAAAGGAAGAGTGAGGTACTCACACAGTTCAAGAAGTTCAAGTTGCATGCTGAAAAACAAAGTGGTTGCATATTGAAAAAGTTAAGAACTAATGGTGGTGGTGAATGTACGTCTGTTGAATTTTCTAGATTTTGTAATGAGGAAGGTATAGAGCATGAGATTATTGCACCCTATACACATCAACACAATGACATAGATGAAAGGAAAAATAGGAGTATACTGAACATGACTAGAAGCATGTTAAAAGCTAAAGATATGCCTAAAAGATTTTGGGTTGAAGCAGCTTCAACAATAATATACATTCTAAACAGGTGTCCAACAAAGAAGATAGTAGAAAGAACACCTTATGAGGCCTGAACATGGTCGAAGCCAAGTGTAAGTCATCTTAGAGTTCTTGGATCAATGTGCTTCAGGCATGTACCTGAACAATTGAGAAGGAAACTGGATGATCGAAGTGAATTCATGGTTCTCATAGGTTATCATTCGACTGGTGCATACAATTTGTATTCGCCAATCAAAGATAAACTAGTAATCAACAGAGATGTTCTTGTAGACGAAATCAAAGGATGAGACTGGAGTCAAAGTTCAGGTCAACATGAATCAGACACAATCATAACTGTGTTCGAAGAAGATCAACATGATGATCCTACTACTAGTCGAAGTGAACAAAGCATTGCTTTGACTAGTCGAAATGAAGAACCACCTAAACAAAATGAAAGGAGGTCAACAAGAACCAGAATTGAATCGACAAGGTTAGCTGGGTATGATAGATTTCCAGATCAAGCAATTGATGTTAATGGTAACCTACTCGAAGAAGCTATGATGCTGGATGAAGCATAACCAATCGACTTAGGTGAAGCCATGAGAAATTCGAATTGGTGTGAATCCGTGAAAGAAGAACTCATAGCCATTGAGGAGAACAATACCTTGGAGCTTGTTGAAAGAACTAATAAGAAGTCAATTGATGTAAAGTGGATATACAAGGTGAAACAAAGATCAAGTGGCGATATTGTGAAGTATAAGGTAAGGTTAATGGCTATAGGCTTTATACAAAAGCCTGGTATAGACTTTGATGAAATATATGCGCCGGTTGCAAGGCTAGAAAAAATTCGAATTGTTATTTTGACAGCAGCATATCGGGGATGGAAAATGCACCAGCTGGATGTAAAATCAACATTCCTAAATGGACCACTAGAAGAAGAAGTCTATGTCACTCAACCTCCAGAATTTGATGTCAAAGGGCAGGAGTCGAAGTTATACATATTAAGGAAGGATCTCTATGGTTTAAAATAAGCTCCTCGCGCTTGGAATAAGAGAATAGATAGCTTCCTGATCGAAGCAGGTTTCACAAAGTGTCTCTGAACACAGAGTGTGTGTAAATGATGTCAACAGTTTCAATCGAATCATTTTATGCCTCATTGTAGATGACTTACTCATTACTGGAACAGACGAAGCTGAGATAATGAAAGCATAGTCGAAGCTAATGCAAGAATTCAAAATGTCCAACTTAGGGAATTTCTCAATTTCTTAGGGATGGAATTCAAAAGCACTAAAGAAGGAGTATTCTTGCATCAGACTAAGTATGCTCAAGATATTTTGAAAAGGTTCAACATGAGAAACTGTAATTAAGTTGTCACTCTGTTAGAAACTAAAGCAAAGCTGAAGAAAGAAACGAATGATGAGTTTTTAAGTTCGACCTTATACAAACAAATCATTGGATCCTTGAGGTACCTTTGCAATACCAGACCTAATATCTGTCAAAGTGTAGGATTTTTTAGCAGATTTATGGAGAAACCTCAAGAGTGTAATCTCATCGCAGTAAATAGGGTGCTGAGATACATCAAGGGAACTATTAACCATGGTGTGTTATTTCCCAAGAAGTCGAAGAACAACACAAGTGTCGAAGTCTATGGATACACTGATTCAGATTTCAGTGGAGATCGAGACGAAAAGAAAAGTATTACGGGCTACATTTTCATGATCGAAGATGGTCCAATCTCCTGGAGTTCGAGGACACAAAGCATTGTGGCGTTGTCATCTTGCGAAGCAGAATATGTGGTTGCATCATATGCTACATTTTTAGTTTATAATGAAAAGTTCTCTTTGGAGAGGCTCAATATGGGCAATTAATGAAGTTAGTTGATAGTATGAGATATAAAAGGGGAGCCACCTCGATGAAGGAAGTTGATAATAAGCGTTTAAAGTGTCTTATTGACGTCCAACTTTTGATGAAAGCCCGTTTTTTGGGGGAGAGAAAAACCATTTTTAGTATGTTTCTATTCAGTTAATGGTCTTTTTAACCAATATGCCTTTGAGGTATACATTTTACTCGTTACTGTTCAGAGTGTATGGGTAATGTAGAATAGTTTCAGCTCATAAGGTAGAGAGTATGGTCGTCAAAAATAATGTTGTTATGGAAAACCTATCGACTTTATTAAATGCCCTCGCCCGGTCGGCTCGCTCTTTACCAATAGGATTCGGCTCCCGCTCCGCTAAAGGTAGTCAACAAGGAGTATTTTGCTTAATTGGCTGGACTTTCCAGACCCATTATAGAGGAAGAAATCAACAAACTAGTCAAGTACATCTGGCGAGCTTCGAATGCTCTAGCTCTTGGTGTGTCTGAGCAATGGGAGGCTTTTTGGTATAATTTGCAGCGTTAAAAAGAAACAGATGAAGGACAAAATCCTTGTCATAAATATTCACCATGACAAATACCAAACAATATAAGCTTTTACCCATCTCTCTGGGGTGAAGGATGATTTGATTCCCTTGAAGTTCAATGGCTCTATTTCCGACCAGGTGATTTAGTTGGTGAGGATCGCAGTGAAGAAAGACCAAGCTTTGTCTATTGTTCAAAGTAATATGAGGACTACTTACAAGGAAATATAGATTTTGCATTATTAGAATGCTTCATTAACTCAATGGTTGGTTGATTGTACGAGTTCCACCCTTAAGGAAGTTTCACAATCAGTGATGGCATTATCTGGATAACTTGGAGTTAAATAGGGCAACTAAATCTGTGGTCAAAGCCCAACAACTAGAGGCATAGGAAGTGAGTGTTGTAAACTTGAAGCATGAAACATAACCACACAATATAGCTTTCGACGCTGAAGATTTAGCCACCCTATTCCAAAGAAACATGAAAGTGGTAGGTGAGAGGCCATTCAAAAGCTATTAGTTTCTTTAGGCGCTATGCCATATTTTATTTAGTTTGAATTTATCGTTTGGATTATTTAAGGTGAGGTATCATATTTGCTGAGTGTATGGTTTATTTCACAGACATTCTTTATTTTTTTTTGGGGGGGGGTACTTTTTTCCCGTTAATTTAGTAATAAGGAACATGAGTTTTGACGAGGCGTCTTGCATTCTTATATGAATTTTGGAATACTATCACTTTGTTTTTATAAGAATTAAGGATTCATGTTGAGAATTTTATCAAAACAACCCATATGGCGATCACTTTTGCTGGATCCTAACGGAGGAATCAATGTCTCCCATAAGACAATCACTTACGTTGGATCCTAATGGAGGAATCCTTACCGCCCATGAAGCAATCACTTATGTTGGATCCTCACGGAGGAATCCATGTCGTCCATGAGAAAATCACTTATGTTGGACCTTCATGGATGAATCCTTGTCGCCCATGAAGCAATCACTCATGTTGGGATCCTCATGAAGGATTCATTGTCGCCCATTAGGCAATTACTCATGTTGGATCTTCATGTAGAAATCCTCGTCGTCTTACTGGGTTGTCAATGATGAGAAATCTATTCAGAGCATTCCAAAACAACGGTTAACTCAAGAAAATAAGTAAAAGGCATCTAAAGCCACCATTTCATTAATCTAAACCACAATGGGGAAATACAAATGAAAGCCCTTAAGGGCTCCATTAGTCATTACAAAAAAAGCCCATAGGAACATGCTTACAAAAAGAAACCACAAATGACATAAACAACAAGGCGTTTAACTCATTGGGCCTCCTCTAAAACCCACATTTCCTCATAAATGCAATCCTAGTGAGCAGAATCCTACTCGTGATTTTTCTCCTTCCCCATTTTTTCCCTCCAAGTTCATTAGCCATTAGGAAATATGCTAGACTCATTAAGAGACGAAACTTTATCTTCTTAAAGCAATTAGTCATCACAAACCACTTTGAAGAGATCTAATTGACTTGTGTATAGCTAAGGATAAGGGAAGGCTACTTCTCCTTCGCACTCTCAAAATATTGATTAGAAGTGTCCATTAATTCATCTTTAAGTATGGACAACTCTCTTCCAACTTCTTCTTAGATCAGATGACATCCTCAAGGGATTCCTTAAGCTATTCTCTAAGATATTAAGATCATAAGCCTCCAGTGCAACCGTTGTAAGGTTGACTTTCTAATCTTCCTTCTCTTTAACAAGGATCCTCACTATCACTTGACCCTTGGCGAGGCCCCCCTTTAAAATAGAGAACTTGGCCTCAACTCACTAACGATTTAAGAGCGGCTCTCACATTGGACTCGTGCGATCAACAAGTATCTCAACAAGTGACTCCAGCAAGTCTAGACAACCCATGAGGTGTCGTATTGCGAATTGCCTGATAGTTGCCAAAAATATCTTCAAATAAAAAGAGACGAAACCTATAAACTTTATGACGTAAAAGTTAATGAATTATTATCTAAAACTAAAACGACCTTAATAAACATTAAATTATTTGATTTTATTAGAATTAAAAAATATAAATGAAATTAACTATATTGATTTAATAAACAATTTTCATTTTTAAAAATAGAAAAATTTGACATTTTTGGTATTAATCGAAGATTTACAAATATAAACGTCCGGAAAAGTCAGCGAATTTGTAAAAAATATATATAACGGAGGGTTGGGGGTTAGAATTGTTGAACCCTTTGTTTTCTCCCACTACAAGTCGTTTTTTCGCTTTCACTCTCTCTAGTTCTTGATACTCATAGTAGCGAAAATGGTAATTTTTTGTTCTCTTTGTTTCACTTTCTCCTTCAGTTTGTGTAATTTGATGTTTGCATTGTGTGTGTTTTGTATGCAGTTGTTTTTCTCGTACTTCAAAGATTTGGTGGGAAGAGAAGTGACTGTAGAACTGAAGAACGATCTGGCCATCAGAGGGACATTGCATTCTGTTGATCAATACCTTAATATCAAACTCGAAAATACTCGTGTTGTTGATCAAGACAAGTACCCTCACATGGTATCTACCTTAAAATTCAATTTAGGGTTTAGGGGAACCCTTAATTTGATTGACCTAATTTACTTTCTATTTGGATTACTTATTAGTGAGTAACATGTTATTGTTTGATGTCAGCTTTCTGTAAGGAACTGCTTCATCAGAGGATCGGTGGTGAGATATGTGCAATTGCCTCCAGAAGGTGTGGACATTGAACTATTGCACGATGCCACCAGGAGAGAAGCCCGGAGTGCTTGATTTTCTTGTTCTTGTAATGTATCCTATGAGACATCTATAGGATGGAATATCATAGATCTTATCATTCCTGCTTAAGAAAGAAACTATTAGAATGTCAAGGCTAGTAACTTAAGATTTTTTCTGCTTTACCGTGTGAATCTTTTCACTGAATTTTATGGATTCCTGATGTCTTTAATTGGAGTTTTCCTCTGTGGGATGCGACTGTAACTACATACAAGAGTTGGGTTTTGCTTCATTCAACCAAAGAAATTAAAACTGCTGCTTCTATCTAATATCCATATTGTATAGACATACACAACTTTTGAACTCGCTATGATCCGCACATTTGACTACTATATACACGATTCTACTTAAGATCAAAATTATTTAGAGCAAGTGAGATCACAAAATCGTAAGATTTTAAGACTTACATTGATTTACTATGCTTTGTCAGGGCTTTATACAACAACAAAAACAAATAGTTGTGCACATCAATGAATCCAAAATTAATAACAAAATGCTGTTGTAGCTGACAGTTCGAGATTAAGCTAGAATCAATTTTAGAAAACTATTGTACAAACCAAACAGACTCATAAATTGAGCAAATCACTTTTAGCATGTGATTTTCTGAGCTTAAAAATAGGCATCATATCATACTAGCAATGCAATAAATTTTTTTATCACAACATCAAGCAAAACAACAACAAAAAAACAGTAAAATAATGGAAGGAAACAAATTGCTAATGTTGACATAGCAAAAACATATAAAATTCTGTAAAAGTTAAAATATAATGATGAAATAAAATAAATTATCATGCTTCCAGATACCTTCATGATAACTAGACCTCAAGATATAAGATAAATATAAAAAAAACCAGTAAATGCTAATATTTCAAAATTACATATTCTTCATGTTTATTATGAATAGTTATCAATAGTTATCTTCCTAAGTTTGACCGATGCCAGGGAGTGAAAATAGAGACTCTGTATACACCACCAACTCGGAAATGTATGAGTTGAGATCATGAAAGAAGGGATGCTCTAGTAGCTGTCCTTTGTCATTAAACTTCACCAATCCACTTTCACCATTTAATCCAATTATATCACCACACTTTGTTAAGCATAATAATATGTCTAAATCCCTGTGCAAAAGAGGATGAACAGAAAATTGAATAATCTTAGTCCAAGATGAGTGGACTCCATATTCTTGCATCACATATATCTTCATTGTATTCAGGTCCTTCATCCATGCACCGATAAGTCCGCCAACTTCCAACAAACTGTGGTATATAGGAAAATCATCTCTAATACTAATAAAGTCATCTGGTAGAGCTATCTCCGACATTGCCATTAAAATTAAATCAAAGGCAATAATAACATTCTTTGAGGTTTCATAATTATGAACCATCCAATGAATAGAACCATTCAAGAACAACCCGCATATAGGGATAGATTCAGTTTCATAAATTTCTATATAAGGCAAATGAGAAGCTACCTCAACTGGTTTCCATTCATTAGCTCTCAATGAGAAAATCATCAATTTAATTGAAGCCGGATCATCTTTGCTGAACCCCGAAACTATCATGTAATCATCAATGTACCGGTCATATGCAAAACCAGAAAGAAGTTCAAAAACATCATTAACAGTTATAACAGATGAAGAGTCGGGTATTTGTTTGATCAAACCGGTGGATGGATTCAATAGATAGATGTATGTCTGTGAGATATTGAATTGAACTCTATTGGCTCGAAGGTAGTATCTTGGTTCGACGGATCGACGGAATTTAGCATGCAGTCAAAGATTGCTCACATGCTGTTGTCGAAGTGTTGCAAGCTGTAGTCGAAGTGTGTTCTAACTTGTAGTGTCGATGAATGCTAGGATTGTTAGCATCGAATTGGGTCTATTTGTTATGTCCAATCGGTTAAGTTAGCTTGAACCCTAAGTTAGTTTGTAATGGGTATTTGTGATAAAAGTCCATTAGTTTAGTATGTTAGGTTTATTATAAATAGCATACTAGTCTCTCATTGCATACTGCAAATCCTAATTTAGGGTGAGAGGGTTATTTGTTATTCTTGTATACTTGTAATCTTGTTTTGAAGATAAAAGAAAGAATAACAGTTAATAACCAATCTTTGTGTTCATCGTGTTCCTCATATATTCTACCCTTGTTTGTTTCTTATCATTAAGCAACAAGTTTATATTTTGTTTCCAAGGCATCCAATTCACAACAAATTGGTGCAGTGAGCGTGAAAAAGATGCTTTCAACAAAGTATGAAATTGAAAAGTTCACCGGAGTGAACGATTTTGGTCTGTGGTGCTTGAAGATGAAAGCCATACTAGTTCAGCAAGGTTGTTTGAAAGCGTTGAAGGCCCACAACACAATTTTGTTGAGCCTTGGTGATAAAGTTCTTCGACAGGTATCAAAGGAGATGTCGGCGGTAGGGTTATGGGTGAAACTTGAAAGTTTGTACATGACCAAATCGTTGGTGAATCGACTCTACCTGAATCAAGCTTTGTATTCATTCAAGATGATTGAAGACAAAGTGTTGGCTGAGCAGTTGTATATGTTCAACAAGCTGATTCTTGATCTTGAAAATATTGATGTGAAGATCGATGATGAAGATCAACCACTGTTGTTGTTGTGCGTGTTGCCCAGCTCACATGTTCACTTCAAAGAAACTCTCTTGTATGGAAGGGAGTCTCTGACCTTCGAAGAAGTTCAATTAGCCTTGTATTCGAAGGACTTGAACGAATGAAAGGAGCATAAACCTTCGACGGTTGGTGAAGGTTTGACTGTTAAAGGAAAATTCTTGCGAAAGGATAGTAAGTTAGACAAGAAGAAAGGTAAAAGTCAGCAGAATTTTTACAGTGGTGAAGCATCTAGTATTCGTTGCTATCATTGTAAGAAGGAGGGTCACACAAGAAAAGTGTGCCCTGAACGCCTGAAAGATCATGAAGAAAAGGATAATGGCAATGCAACTATTGTTTAAGATGATTTTGACTCATCTGATGTTCTCGTGGTTTCGAGCAGCAACCTGTCGAAGGAGTGGATTATGGATTTTGGGTGCACTTGGCACATGACTCCAAACAAAGACTTGTTCGAGGAATTATATGATCAAGATGGTGGATCTGTATTGCTGGGAAACAACAAATCTTGCAAGATTGCAGGTGTTGGATATGTGAGATTCAAACTCCATGATGAGTCAATAAGGTTATTGATTGAAGTCAGGTATGTACCTGATTTGAAGAAAAATTTGATTTCTCTTGGTGAATTCGAGAAGAAAGGATATGTTTTTCAAGGAGAGAAAAGTATCCTAAGAGTCATAAAGGGGTCGAAGGAAGTCTTGAGAGGCGTGAAGAAATAATGCTTGTATATACCCTTAAGGATGAAGTTGTAAGTGGTTCGACAAATGTTGCATCAACAAAACCTCTGTCGAAGACAAAAATTTGGCACATGAGATTGGGCCATGTCAGTGAAAGGGGTTTTGTCGAATTGGGGAAACAAAATTTTCTTGGTGGAGACAAAGTCGAAAAGTTGAATTTTTGTGAATCTTGTGTACTTGGAAAATCTTGCAGAGTGAAGTTCGACAAAGGCAAACAAAGAACACATGGATCCCTTGATTACATCCATGTTGATCTTTGGGGGCCTGCAAGGTGTCCATCACATTCAGGAGAAAGTTATTTTCTATCCATAGTAGATGACTATTCCAAAAAGTTATGGGTATTCATTCAGAAGACTAAGGATGAAACTTTTTAGAATTTCAAAGGTTGGAAGACTCTGGTCGAAAATCAAACTGGCAGAAAGGCCAAGAGGTTAAGAACATACAATGGTCTTGAATTTTGCAATGAGGCATTCGACAGCTTTTGTGTTGCCTCTGGTATTGCAAGGCATAGAACTACTGCAGGCATTCCACAACAAAATGTTTTGGATGAAAGGTTTAATCGAACCATCTTGGAGAGAGTTAGCTGCATGTTGACTATTGCTGGGTTAAAGAAGGTGTTTTGGGCTGAGGCTGTTTCGACAGTAACATATCTGATAAATAAATGTCCTTTGACTATGTTAGATATGAAGACACCTGAAGAAGTTTGGTCGAGACATCCACCAAAGCTCAACAAACTGAGAGTATTTGGCTGCGTAGCCTATGCTCACATTAGGCAAGACAAGGTCGAACCTAGAGCTCTTAAATGCATGTTCATGGGATATCCTGGACGGGTCAAAGCTTATAGGCTATGGTTCCTAGAACCAGGTCACAGAAGGATTATCACCATTTGAGATGTTGTTTTCAATGAAGGTGAAATGACTTTCAAGAAAACGACTGATGTTGGTTGAAGTGCAAAAGTATCTGACGAAGACCGGGAACAGGTAGAGATTTTTGTTGAGGTGGAGCATGTTGATGTTGAATTGCATATCCTAGATAAAGTCGAAGAAGAAGAGGATGCTGATGAAGTTGAGGAAACTGCCGATGACTACCTATTGGAAAGAGAGAGGAAACGAAGAGTCATCAAGACACCTCAAAGATTTGGGTATGCAGATCTTGTAGCTTATGCCTTAATCTCTGCAAGTGAGGTTCTAAATGAAGAACGAAGAGACCATAAGGAAGTTATGAGGAGTCAAAATAAGACTGAATGACTGAAGGCCATAGATGGTGAGATGAAGTCTCTTCATGATAATAACACTTGGGAATTGATCAAGAAACTTGCTGGAGCCAGGTTAGTCAATTGTAAATGGATTTTCAAAGTTAAGGAAGGAATCGAAGGAGTGGCGTCAAAAAGATACAAGACAAGGTTTTGCAAGGGATTTCACTCAAAAAGAAGGTGTAGACTTCAATGATGTGTTTTCTCCTGTTGTGAAGCATATGTCCATTCGAATGTTGCTTACCATGGTGGCACAGTTCGATCTTGAACTAGAACAAATGGATGTGAAGACTGTGTTCTTGTATGGTGATCTAGATGAAACAATCCTGATGAGGCAACCTGAAGGGTATGTCGAAAAGGATATGTGTGCAAGTTGAATAGATTTATATATGGGCTGAAAAAATATCCTCAACAGTGGAATAGGAGATTCGACAAATTCATGGCACGTATAAGTTTCGTTAGAAGTCAGTTCGACCATTGTGTTTACTTCAGATTTCGTCTTGGTAATTCATTTGTTATTTTGTTGCTTTATGTTGATGATATTCTGATAGCAAGTAACAATGTCGAAGAGGTAATGAGGGTGAAGGCTGAACTCAATAAGGAGTTCGAAATGAAGGATCTAAGAGCATCTTCCAGGACTCTTGGGATTGACATTCGAAGAGATAGAAAGCATTCGAAATTAAGCTTATCTCAAGAGGCATATTTACGGAAGATTCTCGAAAAGTTTGGTATGTTGAATTCAAAGCCTGTTGTGACTCCAACAAACCATCAATTCAAATTGACTATTGATCAGTGTCCTAGTATTGAGGTCGAAAGAGCTTATATGAATAGCATCTCATATGCTAATGTAGTAGATTATTTGATGTATACTATGGTTTGTACTAGACCCGACATATCATATGCAGTAAGTCTTATAAGCAGGTACATGGCGAATCCTGGAAAGGCTCACTGACAAGCATTGAAGTGGATTCTAAGGTACATAAATGAGTCTCTGAACAGAGTCTTAATTTATGGTGGAGCCTTGGGTGAAGATAGTAAAGCAGTAATCGAAGGATATATCGACTCTGATTATGCAGGTTGTATGGATTCTAGAAAATCTATTTCTGGATATGTTTTCACTTTGTTTGGTACAACAATTAGTTGGAAAGCAACACTTTAGAAGGTTGTTGCATTATCAACCACTGAAGTGGAATATATTGCTTTAACTGAAGTTGTGAAAGAAGCATTGTAGCTTGAAGGTTTTGCTAAGGAGCTGAAAATTCAAGGTGAAGATATCACTGTTAAATGTGATAGTCAAAGTGAAATACACCTGTCGAAGAATTCAACCTATCATGAGTGAACCAAGCACATAGATGTGAGGCTGCATTTTGTCAGAGGGATAATCGTGCATGCAGAATTCCAAGTGCTGAAGGTTTCGACAGATCATAGTGTTGCTGATATGATCACCAAGACATTGCCTAGTTGCAAGTTTTTCCACTGTATGCAGTTGATAAAGTTGCATGAAGAAAACTAGTTCGTTATTTGATAATAGAGTTTGTTCCATGCTGGAGATTTGTGAGATATTGGATCAAACTCTATTGGGACGAAGGTAGTATCTTGGTTCGACGGAGTTTAGCATGTAGTCGAAGATTGCTCACATGTTGTTGTTGAAGTGTTACAAGTTGTAGTCGAAGTGTGTTCTAGCTTGTAATGTCGAAGGATGCTAGGATTGTTAGCATCGAATTGGACCTGTTCGTTATGTCCAATTGGTTAAGTTAGCTTGTACCCTAAGTTAACTTGTAATGGGTATTTGTGATAAAAGTCCATTAGTTTAGTATGTTAGGTTTATTATAAATAGCATACTAGTCTCTCATCATTGCATACTGCAAATCCTAATTTAGGGTGAGAGAGTTATTTGTTATTCTTGTATACTTGTAATCTTGTTTTGAAGATAAAGGAAATAATAGCAGTTAATAATCAATCCTTGTGTTCATCGTGTTTCTCGTATGTTTTTTATCATTAAGCAACAAATTTATATTTTGTTTTCAAAGCATCTAATTCACAACAATGTTATATCGTGCAAAAACAGAAATTCTCCCCATGAACCTCTAATTGCAAGAGGACGTTTAAATCAAGGGTTAATGAAACAAATGCTGAAGGATCGTGTAGCGATGCATCAATATCTATAGATAGAGGTTGAAGAGCATTATGTATTATGAAGAAACGTCTAAGTGCGACAACATGTTCAAAATGTGAAGTAACAAAATTGTTATTAGAAATTAGAGAAAACCATGATTTACAGACACACCTAAAACATAATATGGCTTTCACTGACAAACCTCAACAAAATTTCCATTATCAACTCAAAAGACAGATTCACATTCACTCTCGAGCAAAGTATTAAAACACAGTCGTAGTTTTGTAAAAAATTTCGCCTTTCGCGGTTACAAATTAAATTAATCACAATTTATCCTTTAATCTAAAAGAAAATAATAACCATACTGGCATAGGCCGTTTCCACAGTTTTTTAAAACTTTGTTATCAAGTACATTGTATATATTGCATATGTAGGGCTTAGTATGATTTTTTATTTAATTTTAGGATTTAGCGTGATATGACGTTAAAATAAGTAGCTTTCTTTAGTAGCACGTCACGATCTAGAATTAAAACTATAGGAACGTGCTAATGACTTTGTTATTAGAACATCATGATTTAGAGTTAAAAATTAATTTATTTTTAGTAGTAGATCATAATTTAATTTTATCAATCAAATCAGGTACACGGTTAAAGAGTGTGGTAAATCAAATCATGCTATAATTTAAAATAGTAATTCTTTCTATTACAATGAAATCTGAAAAAAAAAATATTTGGCATTTATACACCTTCAAAATTTTATAATAAATTTATTTTCAATTTAAATCAAATTCAACCATTTAAACGGTTTTTTACAACAATCAATTCATTTTTTTTATTTTATTTAAGAATTTTATTGATATACATCAACGATGTAAAACAATTTTACTTTATAAATTAATCATAATTGTTAGATTTTTATAACAATTTGACTATTGCTTTAATGAGTATCATACAATTCAATGACATCTATCATAGTTTTAAATTCTTGCTTCGACACCTAATCATCTAAATTTGTTACGTCAAACATATAGGAATTCATCTTCACTTTTTAAAAAAGGCATATTTTCGACTAAAGGTCATCGGTTCAACTCCAGTTAACTACAAAAGAAATTCTATTAGTTTAACAACTAATTATTAATAACTTCAATATATATATAGAGATATATCAAATTACACTCGAAGAGTTACACTCGCTCAAAAACGTCACTTCAGATTAATATTTTTTAAAATCAACCGTTGGATTGAAATATATCATCATATAGATCATACCTATAAAGTTTGAGATTAATCTATAAAGACTTACTATGTCATTGAACTACATCAAAATTAATGTTATATGAAAGTCCATTTGACGTTAATTTTTGGATATCTTGATAGTATAGTAAATCTTTATAGATTAGTCTCAAAATTTATAGGTATGATTTATATGATGATATGTTTCAATCCAACGGTTAATTTTAAAAAATATTAATTTGAAGTGCATTTTTGAGCGAGTGTAACTCATGATGTAACTCTTCGAATGTAATTTGATCCTCTTATATATATATATATATATATATATATATATATATATATATATATATATATATATATATATATATATATATATATATGTGTGTGTGTGTGTGAAGTGACTCAATAAAAATACTTTGCTATTATAAAAAACGAGAACAAATGACTAAAACGGTCAGATTCTAATTAATGAAAATCAATGGATGATATCAATTTTTCCTTACACGGTCATTATTCACATAACCATATAAAATATTCTATTATCAAAAGCATTAAAAGATAGAATCATAAAATATATTATGTTATTATAAATTTTCATAATCATTTAGAAAAAAATAACATGCTCATAATTTTAATTTTTTTCTTCAAATTTAAAATATTCCCAAATAATTCAATAAAAAGTTGAAACTAACTTCAATAATTCACAAATTTAATTCTTTTATTTATGATAATAATGTTCCGTTTCATGCGTCAATATTAAAATTTTATATTTTAAATTAAATATATTTTAGATTTCTTTAAATATATAAACTTTTTTAATCACATTTAAAAAAATTCAACATTCTTTTTATTTAAATTTATAATTATTAAGTTTACGAATTTCTTATTATAAATTATTTTTACGATTTTTTAAATTGCATTTCTAAGTGATATTTGTATGACATATTATTGATAAAATTTAAGTTTTCATTTTTGTAATAGATTAATTATTTAATGTTAATATTTATTAATATATCTATAGATCAAAATTTAAGATTAAATTATTAAAAAAATCAATGATTAAGTTATTAAATTAATAATAATTTGAAGTCTTAAAACTAAAAGAATGTTTAAAAAGTACAAATAAATATGTTATTAAAATATCTAAGTATCAAAAAATTCAATTATAAAACCTTATATTTAGGAGAAATACAATATATTTTACCATTGCTACTATTTTTGTAATTAAAATTGTTTTTTCTTAATATATTATATTATCAAAAGCATTAGAAATGAACTTTAAAAATATTTAATATAGATAATTCTGTTTCTATTCGATTTATCGAGTTTTTTTTATATTTTTAAATTGCTGTACAAAATAATCTTTATTGTTATAATTATATATTCAAATTATTATATGTAATACTAAAAAATATGCGCTATATATTACCACTCTAATATAAAATTGGTAATCTTAAAAATAAGTTAATATTTAAAATAAATAAAAAATTAGAGTATCATATATATCAAATAACGTTGTGACTATACTTTTCTTTATGTTATGATTGATTTATAAATAAATAAAAACAATAATTTGAATAATATTTGAATAATATTAATTTAAAAATATAAAAAAATGAAAATAATGAGGATGTTATTTTTTAATAAATGTCTAGGAATACTTTTAATAATAGAAAATATTATATGATTCTTTCTTTTAATGTTTTTGGTAATAGAATATATTATATGATTATGTGTATAATGACTATGACAGGAAAAATAGATATCATCCATTGATTTTCATTAACTAGAATCTAACGACTATAATTATTTCTTCTCATTTTTTTATATAGCAAAGTGTTCTCACTAGAGTTACTCCTTATGTATAGGGGTGTTCAAAACTAAATCAATAAAAAATCGTAAACTAAACTAAATCAAATTAAAATCGCAAAAAATCGCATTTGATTCGGATTAATTTGGGTCATCTTTTAACAAAATCGCATGGTTCGTTTCGATTTACGATTTGTATTTGCAAACCGAATCAAACTGCATTATGGTACAACCTAAATTTTACTTAACTCTCATCTAATTCAAACCTAAACTTATTATTATATATTAGTCTTATGATTACAAACAATTTTCTCATCCAGAATATTATTATTAATACTTGTAAAAACAACGTATTATTATTTTTAAATCAAAGTATTATTATATTTTATAAAAAAAGAATATTATTATTATATCAAAAGCATTTTTTATTTTTTTAAATCAAAGTATTATTATTATTATTTGTATCTATACTTTTAGTCTCTCTTAATAAAATCATCGTTAAAATTTTTGTTAATTTAACCATAAATTAAAAATTATTATAAAAACTGTTATAAATTAAAGTATATAATAATTAAATCAAAGCAATAAACCTGAAGCATTAAAAAATAAAATGCTCTGCATTAATTCATCATTACTATATTTGCAAGCGTTTTATGTTTATATTAACTTAAATGTAATAATAGCCAACAATTGTTAAATGGTTGAGTGGTAAACATGTAGGCCTTGAATGAAGATGTCTTGTGTTCGAAACCTGGCTTCAACAAAATATTTTGGACGTTTTATGAAAATTTAATGATTTTGAAGATGATGTGTGTTAACTCATGAGTTTAGGGATGTCAATGGGGCGGGGCCGGGGGGACACTTCCCCATCTTTTTCCCCGCCATCAAATTCATTCCCCGTCCCCGATCTCCGTCACGGGGGAATTTCTATCCTCATCCTCGTTCCCCGCGGGGATCCCCATAGATCCTACATTTATTCATTAATATTTTATTTTAATGATATTTCATTAATATTCATTAATATTTTATTTATTTATTTATTTTTATAAATAAACATAAAGGAAATGACTAAAAAACCTAATCTAAAATATATATATTAAATTAACTATATTAAAATAATAGGCGGGGCGGGGTCCCCGCGGGACGGGGGGTGTATTCCCCGTCCCCGTCCCCGAAATGCTCTCCGGGGAATTTTTCTCCCCATCCCCGCCCCCACGGAGGAAAATTCCCCATCTTTTGGGCCCCGAACGGGGCGTTCCCCGCGGGGATCCCCATTAACAGGTCCAAACTGACATCCCTACGTGAGTTTGACACTTTTTTTAGATAAAGGACCATAATGGACCTTGGGGTATAGTTAAGTTAAGGGACCAAAAAGGATATTTTGTCTTTAAGTTAATATAATACAAATTTTTTAAAAATTGCAAGTTTAAATTAGTAAAATAATAAAAATGTGTAAAAAATTAAATAATATTTTAAAAAGTCACATACAAAATTAATGAAAGAATTACTCTAAAATTAAAAATTTATCATTTTCACAAAATTCATAAATATTCTAAAATTAAGATTTGTCGTTTTCATCAAATTTAATTAAAAACATCATCAAAGAATAAAAGATTAAAGATCATTTGTTTCAATAAAGCAATTCACACAATCTTAACAAACTATAATGAGATATCTTAATGATTTGTGTATTTGATATTCAACCATGTACGTTAGACATGTCTATTTTCCGTAAGAAATAAAATAAATTAAAAATGCATTCTTCAAAAAATGGAGAAGTTCATTTTTTTTTATCTTAATGATGAGTGTGATACTTCCTCCATTTTAAAATAATTGTCGTTTAGTAAGATTTTTGCACACAGATTAAGAAATGCAATAATGTTGTCATAAGACATTATATTTTTACAAAATTAACCTTATTTTTGTATTGGAAGTAGTGTTTGGAGTAAAATGTAAATTGTAAAATTGAGAAAATAATAATCGCTACTACATTAAAAAGTGAAAATGATAGTCATTTTAAAACAAATTTATTTGTTAAAACGACAGTAATTTTAAAACGGAGGGAGAAATTAGTTACATAGAATCTAAGTAATTTGAGTGTAGAATGTTCCACATCCATAAAATGACGAAGATTTAACATTTTTTAAAATGTTAGAAAAAAAATTAAAGGAGTATAAATCAATTAATGAAAATTTTCCAATTATTTCTCATTATAAATTAAATAGCAACGTTTTATTTATCATATTTACAATTCAAACATATTTTTTATTTAAAGTTGTTCTCTTTTTTTTTTATCCTCTTCATCTTATTGACTACACTATAATATTTTTTATATTAAACAAAATTAAAATTTATATAATTCAATACTAAAAAAATTCATCAATGTCCCGCGCATCGTGCAGGTCTGAATCTAATTTAAAATATTATATAAGTGTCATTGTGATACACAGATTGTGTAAAAAACTTTACATTGACATTGCATATAAATTAATCTCTTTATTTAATCAAACTCTAATTTATTTAATTTTGATCAAAGTTTATTTTAGTCAGGGATATTAATGTGGAAATTTTACATTGTACCCATGCACTTATCCCTCTACTAGTGTGGCTTAAATCCAGTTCGTTATTGATAACTGAATAACTTAGCTGCTCGTTTTTCTATATATTATATTAAACAATAAAAAATCATTAATCAAATGTATTCCGGTTATGATTTATGTATCGACTGGATTTTTGTTACATTGGTAATCCGGTGCTTTTTTTCTTCATTTTTTATTATGTTAAACATGTGATATTCCTCTGATATGCGATAAATACCAGACATGCGTAGATACCACTAAAATATTTTTATCAACACAACGATTTGCTACAAAAGAAGAGGCGGTAAAGTGGAATAGGGAGGTTGGAATCAAGAATAAAGTGACAGTTATAATAACTCGTTCAGATACCAAAACAGACAAGAGAGAAAGAAGTGATGAAGTAATATTTAGTTGCGATAGAGGTGGAAAATAAAAAGAAGGAGATAGTGAAACACAAAGTGCTAGTAAGAAATGTGGTTGCCCTTTCAAAATTAGGTTAATACCTTAAAAAGATGGTTTTGGATGGAAGATTGATGTAAAATGTGGACTTCAGAACCATGGGTTACCTTGTGAGGTTTTTTGGATCTCTATCTTTCAAAGCAATAACTATGTACCTTGGACCCATATTGTACTTCACCATGTCACTCATGAATTGTCTTTCATGATCTTTTTTACGGCCAAATATGTCACGACCTTCTAAATATTTAGATAGTTTATGAGTCTGCATCCTGGATCTAACGACCACCTTTGTTTACATAACACCAATAATATCAAGCAATGGTATCTGATGCATGTATGATCACGATGCACATAATAAAAAAATTGATAAATCAAAATCTGTATTTTGTAATAAGCATGGTGGCCATTACCCATTTGTCTTGTATGTACAATCAAACATCAACAACAAATGAAACATATTCAATAACTTCACATAATTAGGATGTATCTAAAAGATATCAACAACAACATTTTAGTCGTCCCTATTCCTAATCTGACACATGTATTTCTCTCTATGAGTAAGAATAAAACACACATGCATTTCTTTCAATGGACCTCTCTTTCTCGTATTATAAGTTGCTTTAGCTTTATACACTCTGGTAACACTCGTGAGGTTTTTTTTGGATCCTTGTCTTTTAAAGCAATAACTATGTACCTTAGAGCCATATTGTACATCGTTATGTCATTCACAAACTGTCTTTCATAATATTTTAGACTACCCAATATATCATGGACTTCTAAATTCTTAGATAGTTTATGATTGTGCATCCCGCAACTAACAATCATCTTCCACATCACACAGATTTCAACCTAAAATGACATTGAACTTTCATACTATAAATGCCTTATGAGGACGAGAAGAACTTTAAATTTTGAAATTCTTACATAGAAAACATACAATGTCACTGGTAAAGAACTGCATACAATATGTACAAGTATCCATAGAAGACGTTGTCGGTTCTGGACCACGCAAGTAAAACATTGTTCTGCACTCTTGAAAATTATGTTAATATAGGGAAAATTTCTAGTATACCAGAAATTTTAAAATTTTCGAAAGTTTTAATTTCAAAAATTTCAAGTAAGCTTTTATGTTTTTTTCAGATAAATATCAGAATTTTCAAAATTTCTGATAATTCTTCCTCGAGAATTTCATTTCCCCCACACTATTTCCAATAAAAACCCAAATTTGACTGATGCGAAACCTCGTATCAGAAATTTTGGTTTCACTATTGAAAATTTGTTTTTACTGTTCGACCATAGTAAATTTTTTTAATGATTGCAAATTTTTAATGGTAAATAATAGCTAGTGAATTTTTGTCATTAAGAAAATATTAGAGGTGCCGGATATAATTACGGAGTGGCAAGTTAAATTTTCTGATAACACAGTCAATCATGTTTGGGGTTTAATGGGGCCTTCTTTTGCAAGACCCATTTTGCCTAAAAATAGATTGACTTGTTTTTTCTAATATTAAATTATTTTTATTAAAAAAATAATATAGAAAATCTGATTCAAAAAATTGGTTTTGACACATTGACCTAATTTTACTATGATTTTTATTTTATTTTATCATTTTGCAAGTTTAAATGTAATCTGGTTTTATTGATCATTTGGGCCAGACACAAACTCAATTCCCGATTTAACCGATTGATTCCATCTGATTTTTATTAGCATGGTCTAAGATAAAAATAAAACCAATGACATGCAATGAAACAATATTCAAATTAAGTTGTCATAATTACACTTGAAGTTATTCTAGCTTTGGTACACCAATCACTAAGGAACTTGAATTCTCAACTCTTGCTTTCTCAACTATCTATTGTCTATCTTTTCACACTTTACAAATAAACCCATAACAACATGGGTTACTGCATCATTCTCTAAACTAATTTATAGGACAAGGTTACTCAATTTATGGTACCACTTGTAAATGTAATATTTGTGCAGAATTTTGTATAACTGAAAGTTGATTTTATGCATAATTTTGTAAGACTTGGTTCACCTTGAGATTCATTTATATTAATCAATTGTCCATTTCAACAAAACTTGCATCAACTTAGTTTAATCAATTCATCATATACTTTAACATCATATTTTATTAACGATAATAGTACAAAAGTATAACATCATTGTTCGTGCATAAAATCTAATGTCTGAGGTATAAAGGCTGAAAGAAGAATATGATTAATCGGTCAAGTAAAAGCAAGGATACTCATGTCGGATATACACCCCGAACTTTGGGATAGGGCATCGCCGACCTTCAAGACCGGAACCACCGATGACTAAAGCCTAAAAAAAGATGAAGAGTTAGCAGCCGAGCTCATACCCCAGACCCAGGGGTTACATAGAGCTCGACCATTACGAGTACGTTATGACTAGGTTGGCCCTTTAAGGACGAAACCGCTTAGTTACACGTAACGATGCACGTTATATTATTAGCCATCATTGACAACGACAGACGTTATAAGGTTTTATGGCAACTCAGTTACGCATGATGAAGGGTCACAACAATTACATGCAATGATCATTGAGGTCCAGACGCCTCTATAAATAGAGCTCCCGATTGAGGGATAAGCAATACACACAACTTGGAGCTCAAGTCATCTCACTTGAACTTCTAAATCCCTTAAAATATCACACACACACACATATATATATATATATATATATATATATATATATATATATAATTTATTAACAAATACACGGTATAAAAAGCTAGGAATAAACAACTTCCTTAAAACATATTTCTTTTATTCTTATTAGGCTATGTACAACGGGGGTGTTGAAAAAAATTCAATAGTTGAATGCTTGCAATGGGGTATTGAAAGTGGGGTGGATTAATTGGTGTTGAAAACATTCAACATGTTGAATGAGGAGGAAGTAAGATCCATAAAATATTTTACAAAATCTTATTGGTTGTTGTGAATGTTTAAATTTTTAGTGTGTTGTGAATGGTGATGAGGTATGGTGTTGAATTTTATTAAACAAAACCATTATAGTGATTAAAAGTTGAATGTTTGTTGAATTATTAGGTGGAAGATAAAAAATAAAAAAGTAGGGTGTTGAATATGTAAATCATTGTACATAGCCTTAGCGGCATAATAATACACTCCCTCCGTCCCAAATTATAAGTCAATTTGCCAAAAATATTTGTCCCAAATTATAAATCACTTTAGAATCTCAAGACATCATTAATGATTTTTTTCCTAGTATATCCTCTACTATTTATTTTTCTTTCTTCTTTTATTTTTTGATTCCGCTTTCCAATATAATTATTGAAGAGCATATTTGTAAAGTCATACAACACTTTATTTTTTCATAAAATAATAATTAATATTCTTAATTCTTATGAAACGATGAAAATGTCATATAATTTAGAAGTTGCTTACTCTTTATTTGATTAGAGGTCACTGTCATACAAAAGGAAAATATCTAGTGGTATGTTTCCAAACGAGAAACAGAAAACATATAATAATCACTATTTTTGATGAACTAACATCAACTTTACAAAAGATTATAGTTGCGACGTGTGTGAGCAAAGCAGTTGCTCCAACATTTTAAAACAAACCATGAAGCCGGCAAGTAAGCACATAAGAAGCACATAATACTTTTATTTTGAACTTTGTTGTATACATTCACTTAGTCTTCTCCTATACATAACATGGGAAAACAAAGTAAATATTGTAGCAGAATCGTGTTCACATATTTAATTATTTATATAATAAGGTACCGAAACTGTTGGAAGAACTAAATATAGCCACCGTTGACACGAATAACTTGACCATTGATCCATTCAGCAGAATCTGTAGCTAAAAATCCAACAACTGAAGAAATTTCTCTAACATCACCAATTCTACCAAAAGGAATATCTTTGGCAATTATCTTCACCATCTCTTCCGTCTTCCCCTCGAAAAACATCTCCCTCGCAACTGGTCCAGGAGCCACACAGTTGGCAGTAATCCCCGTCCCCTTCAGCTCCTTCGCCACAATCTTCGTCATCGCCTCTACACCCGCCTTAGACGCCGTGTACGCACCGTAACCTGGCTTAAAAGCCGCCACCAACTTCGAACTCAGCAGTATGATTCTCCCTCCTCCGCCGCGCTTCAATCGGTTCGCCGCCTCCTTTGCACATATAAACGCTCCCCTTGCGTTTACGTTCATGATGCGGTCGAAGCTTTCAACACTGGTGTTTGCTATGGTAGGATACTCGGCGTCGAGGATGCCGGCGGAGTTAACCAGGATGTGAACCGGTGAGTTGAAGACTCCCTCGGCGGAGTCGAAGAGAGACTTCACGCCGTCAGGATCGGATACGTCCGCGCGGATAGTGATGGCTCGTGGAGGGGATTGGTTGTTGTTGATCTCGGCGGCGACTGCGTCGGCTTGGTTGGAGTTGGAAGTGTAGTTGATGACGAGTTTGGCGCCGAGTGAAGCTAGGTGAAGTGCGACGTCTTTGCCGATGCCGCGGGAGGAGCCGGTGACGATTGCGACTCTGTCCTGGAGCGGTGATAATTGGGGAAGTGAAGTAGCCATGGCGTTTATGCAATGAATGTGAATATGTAGATGATATATATATATATATATATATATATATATATATATATATATATATATATATATATATATATATATATATATATATATATATATAGGTGATGCATTCACATTTTAGTCAAAGGACTGTGAAAGCTTCTTATTAATCTAGTGGATAAAACCACGTAAGCTCATATGTAATCAATCCTACAAAATGGACGAAAAATGCAAACATATGATTATATATGGTTACGTGACTTATCCATAAAATTTATTTTTATATTATTAATTTTTTTAATAAACGGTTCGATCATAGATTTAATCAGTTAAATCAAATGAACCTTGAATCGAAGGTCTTATTAGTTTGATAGTCGATTCAATTTTTAAAATATTGATCTCCATTTAACTCTTTAGAAGATAAGTGAAGTGAAAAATTGGTGTCTCCCCTGAATTAAGTCAATTTAATTGGTGTTTATTCTAATGTTCGACATTAATTCTTCTTCTCTTATTTGCATTATTTTTTTATTGATAATAATTTTAATATATATCATTTTTATATGATGTGAATATTTTTTGCACTTCTTTAATTTTTACTTTGTTTGTTCTAACAAGGATAATAAAATACATGAGCCTGTTTTTTAATCGAGAATCAAGTCTTCGATAAGATGTTTTTTGGACTAATTGGAGTTTCGAGTAATTTGAAAGGAACTTGATACGTTGGTTAGAATGAAAGATTAATAATGGTGAAAGAGTTTGAGGAATTGGCATTCTTGTTTTGTACATCTCTAGCATATGTCGATGATAATTAAAGATGACAAGGATGTAAGAGATATAATGTCTGCACCAAATTATATTATTTTGATTGTTGTATGTTCTTAGATATGTTGTTGTGTGTTCATTGGTTCAGGCTAATCTGAATCAAACCAGAATCAAAACTATGACATTTGGATTTGACATTTTTTAATTTGGGAAAAAACTAAATCAAACCAATGAGACCTGTCTAATCAAACCAGCCATAATTAATTCGCATAATTGATTTAATCATTATCATATAAGTTAATACAAGTTATTCAACTCCAAAAAAGAAAGAGGGAAAAAAACATCATTTGTATCGTTCACAACCTATCCACCAGGGAAATGAAAAAAATAAGGATGTTAAATTATTTTTGAAAATTAGTTGAAGTAAATTAGTTATTTTTAAAAAAAAAACATTTTTTTTCACATATTTTAGTGTATTCCTCGTCAATCTAACCCAAACCCACCCATTGTTCTTTTGGTTAGGGCTTTATCACAAAAATGTGCAATCCAAATTAATTCATATGTTTTTTATCGCTTTGGTCATCAGATTCTCTCAAAACCAAATCAAACAGGTCCATGAACACTCATTATGTTGTAGTGTTCAGTCTTTTTATTTGTTGTTTGCGTTGTTGTTTTAGGCATGTTTATGTTTTGTTGTAACACAAAATTGTTATTGATATTAATTTCCAAGGATACAAAAAAAATTAACAACATAATAAATATCACTCAAAGCTTGTTCCAACATCGGGACAATGTTTTCATGAGTGCCCGATCTGACGGCATTACCATATTTTTTTTCAATTTGTTAGTCGTATCCATTTGATTCTAATACATGTACTATTAGAGCAACCTGTTTTATTCCTTCTTATATTTTCTTTGCACCAAATTACACCCCTTCATATGTAGGTCAATATTCCTCTTTTTCTACCACTAGGAAGCTATGTTATATACATCCAATAAGTTTACGACTTTGTACACAAGGGATAGATGCAAGAAAGTGTTGTGGTGAACACTTGGACATGCCACAATGACATGGAAAAAAAGGCATGCGAAAGGCTTAAAAATTTTCATTGTCGCACCACCCTCTATGTAGTTCGACCTGGTAGTACACTACAAGAAAAATTGATATTTGCTAGGGGAATTAGCCCAGGGTAAAACCCCACACGCAAAAAATAATGTTGCTTGGGGTAAAGCCCCTCACAACGCATAATTTAAAAATAAAAACAAATAATAAAGTGGGGCTACCCTCACTAATATAAAAGAGGAAACATTTGAATTTTGAAAATATGAATTATGAGGGGTAACCCCTGCCTAAATAAAGTGGCGCCAAAAAGTCACTTCGTGTTCAAATATTTGCGAGGGGTTATCCCACGTAATCTGATAAGATTACATTTTCGAGGGGCTCCCCCGCGCACTAGAGACAAGCATGCGTTCAATCCAAAAGGTTGTCAAACTGCACCTGTATATGATATTTTCTAGACAAGCATTGCGAGGGGAGGCCCCATGCAATATGTTACCGTTATTTTTCCAAGGGGTTACCCATCGCCCATTTGTCTGCCTTTATTTTAAATCCATCAAATCCACCACTTCACTATTATAATAAATTATAAAATTTATTTATATCATACACTCTTCCCTTCCCCTTTATCACACACTCTTATCTTCCATTCACACACTCTTCTCTATAAGAAAAAATCATCTTCTTTGATTCAAGCTTCAAATCAGTTTCTTATCTCCAAAATAAGAAGAAAAAAAAGTGAGGTAATATTAATATATGATTTAATTATATATTTATTTTATTTTTAGATTTTTATTATTATGTTTACTTTGTTCTGATTTATGTTTTTTTATATCAATTATATCTTATAAAGGATAATATTTTGATGGAAAGCTTTAAATTTGACTGAAATGTTTTCTTCAATTCAAGTATACATATAAAATTTAATTTTTCTTTATACATGTGTGTTTAAATGGTTATTGTTCTTGCAGGAAAAACCTTATTAAAGTGATTTTAGGGATTTGGAAGCTCAAGTGTCGTAACTCAAGTTCCAAGCTTATCATTGTCTTGCTTATCCCGCTGGCGGAAGCCCTATTTATACCATTCCTTCTATGAAGTTGTTTCCTCCCTTCCGTAACTGCCTCAGCGCATTTACCATGGCTTTGAAGGCAGGAGGCTAGCTGTTACAGCTTGTAATCATTCGCCTAGTAACGTCTCATAAAGACTCTAGGAACTCTTCATCTTCACAACGTCTACTCAATCCTTCATCCTGAATAAACTGCCGAGCTACACCTCGGATCCAGGCCGACCTCATATCCTTCCCCGAGATCCACGTCGGATAAGGACCTCACCCTTGAGTCCGAGGCCTATCCCGGATCCCTGCAATCTTCCCTCCAGACATCCATCTCGGCTGAGGATTTTATGCATGATCATAAGCCCCCTTGGTCGCACGGTTTTAAGCTCCTTGAATCCGTGTCGACCAAACAGTTTTGAACCCTTAATCCCTTAGCGAGATGTACATATTTTTGAACTTTTAAAAGGTATGGCACGTGACCCACGTGATACCAGCCCAACGGTCACCTGTTTTTTGCATGATTGCCCTATAAACAGGGAAAACCTGATTTCACGCCCTCTTTCTCTCTTACTCATTATACTCATTTAATTGCTCTCCAGGAAATCTTTCTCTACATATTTTCTAATCCTACTGCGCTCTTTGCCGTCGATTACTTCGAAACCCATCCTTTCAGTCAATCGATCATCAAACTCAAGTATCCACTTTTCCCTATTTTGCTTTTTGTTTCATTCTGAACATGGTCATCATTAGGGAATGCGATGACTTGGGTCGCAAAATCCACTTAGGAAACGAGGAACGTAGAGCCCTGTTTGAGGAATGCATGCGTGAGATGAGGGGTACTCGAAGCATAACTGACCTAAAGAGAGTCACAGATAGGGTTTGCACTGAAGTTTTTACTTCTGATAGTGATTCTGACCCTGACTCTTCAGGTTCGGTGGAGCTTATCATGGAAACCAACCGTCTGATCAAAGGAGAGGCTGTAGGCTTCAAACGAAGTCTAATACAAGATGAAGAACTCGCTGCCCTACGCTCTCTAAGGAATGTCTCGTCTACAGGAGATGAAGATGACGTGATTCTAGAGTCTTGCGAGTCTGGGGAGAGTGTCTGTATGATCCGGCCCCAAGGGGTCGAAACAGAATGGTTTTACTTTTACACTGGAGTGATCGAGGAGTTTGACATTCAATTCCCCCTTTCTGACTTCGAAACCGATATCCTCCGTACCATTAACCTTGCTCCCTCACAACTCCGTCCCAACAGTTGGGGTTTCATCCGGGCTTTCGAAATAATTTGTCGAGCCCTATCTATAACCCCCACCATTGGTCTGTTCTTTTCTTTCTTCGAAATAAAAAGCACGGAGCCCGGAAACTGGGTTGCCATCAGCGGCATCCCAAAAAGAAGTTTCCTCCAAGCCTATACCTCCAATTTCAAAGGATACAAAGAGCGTTTCATCCGAGTAAGATGTGGATCTCGGTGTCCTTATGTTATTTATGGTACAGATGGGCATCATAAGTTTTGTGTCTCTCGGTTTCGACTATTGAGTGACACCGAGATCCTTTCTTTAGAAATTCTGGATTCCTTCAGACCGATCCGGGTCAAGGATTTACTTGCTTTATCTCCCGAGGAAGTCCTCGACTTCCTAGGTAAGTTTACTCCATTTAGCTTTACCCTACTTCTCTTTATTTGTATGCTTAATCTTTTCTCTCTTTTTATCCGACAGACAAAATGACTGATATGTCCGTAAAAGAACAGAAGAAGTTAATGGCCGCGGCTCGCGCTGCCCGGATGGATGTTGGTGGACCCTCCGATTCGAAATCCAACTTGGCTGGACTGGAAGTGCGTCCCAAGAAGAAAAAGAACACTACCATCCGTGACCCTACTCCAGAGACAGTCGTTGTTTCTGCTTCCCCACTGAAGCGTTCTGCCGAGCCTGAACAAGCCCCCGGGTCTATCCCAAAGAGGTTGAAGACCGTCATGGGGAACGAGACCAACTCGGCTGACCTGGCTATCTCGAACTTGCTAAAGGAAACTGGTGATGGCTCTGGCCGAGCTCCCTCGGAGAATCGGTTTTGGGCTGCCGATTTTGATGGCCTTAAATTTTTGTATGACCATCTCAACGCCACCACTGATGTGAACAAACTGACCAATCTGGGTTCACAACAGATCACCAAACAGTTGAGCTCGTACCTAATGAGATGCGCCGTGCTCACCCGAAGTTTGTTCGAGTCTGGTGATCATGTGGAAAAGAAGAAAACTGAGCTGGAGGCAGAGGTCAAAAGGTTGGCTGACAACGAGCAATTCCTTCTCAATGCCAACAACGTATTCAAGAATAAACTCTCGGAAGCTGCCGATGACATCACTAGTCTTGAAGAGAAGAATTCAGAAGCCAGCAAACGGATAAAGACCTTAGAAGACGAGCTCGCCCAGATGTCTACCAAGTTCCAGGATTTTGAGAAATCATGCTCCGAGCTGAAGGAAGCACTGAAGAAATCCCAGATGGGTATGCTGGATGCCGGGGATTTAGCTTTTGACCGTGCAAAAGCTCAGGTCAACTGCTTATACCCCGACATAGATATCTCGGAGGTTGATTTCTTCAAGACCATTGTGGATGGGAAACTGGTGGAGGTTGATGAAGATGATAGCGAGACCACTATAAGCGAAGAAAACGCTAAAGTGGATGCCTCTCACACTTTTCTTTTGTTTCCATAGTTAGTCATCCCTTTTGGCGGATGCATTTTGTATTTTGAATATTCGCCCTGTCGGGTTTATGCAACTTGTACTTTGAATATTTGCCCTGCTGGGCTATTTTAATTGCTTCCTGAGCTTTTCGCTGCTAATTTTCGAGTTTCTTTTTATATTACGAACTTTTATGTAACACTTACGAGCCCCCCAAGCCATAGGATGCAACAAGCAATCCTAGTGGTTTAGAGAGAAACACATAACATTTGTTCGTAACCCCACATGCATCTCTAGATAATCCCGATTTTCCGAGACTGGAGAGAGTGTTAAGGGAATGCTTGATGAAACTTCGGTAAAAATGTTTTATTTTATACGTTTTGAAGGTTGCTCCAAGGAGGAACAGGACCTTCCCGTGACTGAGAGACGATCCTAGACCGAGCTTTAGCATCACGTCGTGAGCCTCTGCGAGGTTGACCAGAGGTTTTGAGTGCCGAGGTTGACCAAGGAGTATTGACGGAAGAGCGATCCTTGGAGCTTAGCGATGCGTCGCCATAAGGTTCAGAGCCTCATGCCGAGGTTGACCAAGGAGTATTCCACATGGGAACAGAGCCTTTCCGTGACTGGAAGACGATCCTTAGACCGAGCTTAGCAGTACATCGCCATAGGGTTGAGCCTTGTTCCACGGAACAGAGTTTTCCATGATCGGCTTAGGAGCTTAGCGAAGCGATAGCGTCGCCGGGTTGACCAAGGAGTATTGACAGAGTTTCCGTGGAAAGACGATGGAGAAGCTTGCGTCGTCGGTTGCTGATGTCGAATACAATTTCATTAGGTAGATGCCTCATTAAAAACCTTGGCCCTTGCCTAGGGAAAAGAGTACACCAATTATTTTTACATAAATATATTTAACTAAAATAAAATTTAAGACTTGCAACATTCCAAGTCCTTGGTAATTCTGATCCGTCCAACGTCTCCAATTTATAGGCTCGTTTGCAATTCCTCCGACGAATGGTCCCTCCGTTGGGATCTAACTTACCCTTCTTGGTAGGATCTTATCTTCTTAAGTACCAAATCTCCAACCTTGAACCTTGCTTCACCCGTAAGTTGAAAAGCGTCGTCGGGCGTGTTTGTGTTTATCTCGTCCAAGAAATCCGCTTCTTCATTCAAAGCCCGGTTATTGGCCTCCTCTTCAAAATTTCGACGCCAGGGTAAAACCACTTCTAAAATCATCTCGGAAGTGGAATGGAGGATGGTATGCCCATGGATTGTGGTAAGTTGTAAAAGTAAATTGTGCTTGTGTTGGCGAATCACTTCCCATTTGCTGTGGATCAGATATAAACTTGTTTTGAATCCCGAGATTTTCGAGCTGTAATTCCACTAAGAACTTGGTGTCCCGTTATCCGAGACAATGACCCGGTAGTCCAAACGGCAAATGATACTTTCCAATAAAACGCCGAACCCCCGCCGATATCCGGATCGCTTCCACCCACTTAGTAAAGTAATCCACGCTACGATCGGGAACTTCAATTATCCCGAGCTGGAAATGGCCCGGATGTCTAAGGCCATGGCACCATAACGGTGCAAGAACTCGGATGGAGTGTGAATGGTGGAGCGAACGCTTGGTTTGGCAGCATTGTGCCACATATTTTTGGCAATGTTAATGCAGAATACCGACCCTTGACGGCCAAAGTTTCCTCCATGATTTCCACAAGCTTTTCATGAACCTCTTTTCCATATCCTCCTTCAAAGTAACATGGAGCTGCGTCCCAACGGTATAGCCGGACTCCACTACAAACCGGATGAAATCTTCTTGATTCGTTTGGTCTCTTCTTTGTAACATATCTTGTTGTAGAACGGACGATCGGCTCATTCGTCCCCACGTTTCCGGATTCTTTTTCAACACTGGCGGGTACCTCACGGATGACCGATTTGTTTACCGGAATCCTAGAACTAGCCAACCGAGATAGAATATCGGCTTATTTACATGACATTTACTTCCGGCGGCAAATATTCAGAATAATTTAAGACCCGTTACTTTTATTGTAATTTGCGAAAGCTAAAAGCTAGTAGACCGGCATTATTACTTGTAATACCGCGCTTGCCAGATTAGAGGAGATTAGAGGAGGACATTAGAGGAGCCATCGGCGTAATCCACCTTTGAGTAAAGTCCTCTGAGTAGACAAGTTCTACCATGAAGTCTAAAGATTGGGATTTGATGTACGAGGAGAACCGATCTCATACTGATAGTTCCACGGCCGGACACCATCCTTCCGCCAAGCTTCTTGAACAATTAGGAAAATTAGTCTTCACGGACGGGTGCCCGGTAATGTCGAGCTTTGGCGGTGGTAGCAACTTCTATCTTGGTATCGATCTCGCCTTTTAACACCTTACTCACTACACCGGACGCTTTCCGTGTCTTGTACCAACACGAGTTGATTTCGCCAAGTGTCAATTGAGAGTCTTTGGGTGACTAGTGAGGCGCCGGCTTACCCCATTGAATGCTTCTTCACATGCTTCCGTCCACTCAAATTGAGCTCTCTTCTTAAGAAGAAGAATGGACTTGTCCGCACAAGATAAGAACGAGACAACACGGGCGGCGGATTCTCGATCGAGGTCGGACCGCATGTCAATGATCGTCGGCACTTATCGGATTGGCTTCGATACCACGATTTGTGAGCATGAAACCCAATTGCGGCTTGTACACGAATGTACACTTGTCGGGTTCGCATATTTCCGCATGAAGGTCTCTCTATGTCATGACCATCGACATGGTGGTTTTATCACCATGTCGCATACACTTCAATATTCGACCAATGAGGGGCAAACACCATATCCACGGTAGGTCGGGCGTTCTTCAAACCAAACGGCATGACTGTAATAGAAATTCTTTCCGTCATGAAGGCTGTTTTGGACGCATCGGTCGGGTTCATCCGGATTTGGTTGTACCCCGAGTACGCATCCAAGAAACTTAGGAGGCGAAACCCGGAGGAACTGCCGATCAACCGATCAATGTGGGAGAGGATAAGGATCGGGCATGCTTTGTTGGTCGGTGAAGTCTACACACATCCTCCACTTGCCATTCTTCTTCTTCACCATAACAACGTTTGATAGCCAAGTTGGGTATTGCACTTCTTTCACGAAACCGACTTTCAACAACTTTTCCTCCCTTTCTTCCCCATCTTCCGCTTCCTTTGTGACACCGGATCAATTAACGGGATGACACATGATTTACGGGTCTATGTCCATATTCGATGGCTTCCGTGCAAAAGGTCTAGATTTTGCCTTAATACGGATTATCTCGGTCTCTTCCTCCTTTGTCAATTGCGTTCCGAGATGGGTAATTTGCGAGGGCAACGGGCCGATCTGAATGTCTTTGACCTCCTCCTGAGGAGTAAGTCCATCCTCGCTCGTCCCTTCTCTTGGATCAATATCGACCATGCAGACCTCGTGTTTCGGAGAAGCTTCTGATGGACCAGACCTTTTCTTAGCCTTCAAACTGTCCTTATAACACTTCCGGGCCAACCCCTGATCTCCACGGATAACCGACGCCTGCTGCGAGGGATACTTCATAGTCAAGAACAGTGTTGACAATACCGCTTCGAGCGCATTAAACGAAGGTCGCCCGATGATAATGTTGTAGGGTGACGACGCATTAACCACCAAATACCTAACCTGAACGGCTTTGGCACTTTCTCCTTCTCCGAAAGTAGTTAGCGCGGGAAGATACCCCAGAACCTGCACCTGCTCACCGGAGAACCCGACAAGAGTCCCGCTGAAAGGTAACAACTCATTTGGCTCGAAACCCATCCCCTTGAAGGCCTCCCAGTAGAGGACGTCCGCGGAACTTCCCGGATCGATCAACACGCGTTTAATGCCTCAATCCCGGATCTGCACCTCAATCACCATAGGATCGTTCTCATGTGGTAGAACCTCTTTGGCATCTTCCCCCGAGAAGGTTACCACCCCGGGATCAAACCTCGAGGTTCCGATACGAAGTACCTGCCCGGAACCCCGAGCATATCTTTTTCTGGCTGAACTAGTGGAGCCACCTCCTGCAAAGCCCCCTGAGATAGTGTTGAGAGTATGCCGGGTTGACCTTGCTTCTTTCACCTCTTCCACTGCCTTACCCTTTTTCTTGGACCGGGAATCAGAAGCCGAGTCTCGCCGCGGGGATGAATCCCGCTTGCTGGTCCGCCCAGGGTCTTCCTTCACATATGTTGATAGTTTTCCTCTTTGAATTAATTTTTCAATCTCCCTCCGCAATTGTACGCAGGACTCCGTGGTGTGCCCCTTCAGACGATGAAACTCACACCATGCTCCCGGATCACTCCCTAGAACCGTGTTAACAGTCCACTTACTGCTGTAAGGTGGAGTGAGCAGCTTCAAATGATTGATGTCCCGGAGGATATCTTCCCTTCTGGTGTTGAGGGGTGTAAACGTCTCCTTGGAGCCGAAAGTCGATCGTGGGCGCGGAGGGGGTCGTCTTTCTCGAGCTCGTTCACGGGTGGTGGCAGTATCCCGTGGTCGGATTCGTTCGTCACGTCCCGTCCCCCTGTCTTTAGAATCCCGAGCACGCTTCTCCATGTTACTTTCCTCTCCCTTCACGTAGCACTCGGCCCGAGTAATGATCTCGTCCATGCTTTTGGCGGGCTTTTGGGCTAAGGACTCATTGAACTGGCCGGCCTTAAGGCCATGCTGGAACGCGGCTACAAATATCTCTTGATTAGGATGTGAGACCTTGATAGTCTCCTCGTTGAATCTAGCCATGAAATCCCGGAGGGATTCGGAAGGGCACTGTTTCACGTTGAAGAGGGAGGTATTGGCCACCTTGCGATGACGATTAGCTGAAAACTGCTGAATGATTTTTCGGTTGAAATCTTGATAGCTCACTATAGACGGCCGGGGAAGTCCCATATACCAGCGCAAGGCCGATTCTCTGAAGGTACCGGCCATCAGCTTGCACTTAAGGGAGTCGGTTGCTCCAATAAGTGCCATTGTGTTGTTAACCGCGATGATGTGCTCCTGGGGGTCCGTCTTGCCATCATATGATGCCAGCACAGGGGGTTTGAAATTATCTGGAACGGCATCCTCCCATATTGCCTGAGATAAAGGTTGCGGCTCCAGAGGCTCTACTTCTTGATCTTCTGCTTCATCCAAGCTCTTCAGTTGAAGGGCTTGAACGTTATCCTGAAGTGTTTCGTTATGCTGGCGCAGGTCATCGATCATGGCCAGCAACTGAGTGAGATCCGGTGGATCTGTTGGTGATGCTTGAGACATTGTCGTCTGTATGTGTTTATGTGTTTGTGCGGCCTGGGAATGATTTCACCGAGGCCGCACGGTGGGCGCCAAATGTTCTTGCAGGAAAAACCTTATTAAAGTGATTTTAGGGATTTGGAAGCTCAAGTGTCGTAACTCAAGTTCCAAGCTTATCATTGTCTTGCTTATCCCGCTGGCGGGAGCCCTATTTATACCATTCCTTCTATGAAGCTGTTTCCTCCCTTACGTAACTGTCTCAGCGCATTTACCATGGCTTTGAAGGCAGGAGGCTAGCTGTTACAGCTTGTAATCATTCGCCTAGTAACGTCTCATAAAGACTCCAGGAACTCTTCATCTTCACAACGTCTACTTAATCCTTCATCCTGAATAAACTGCCGAGCTACACCTCGGATCCAGGCCGACCTCATATCCTTCCCCGAGATCCACGTCGGATAAGGACCTCACCCTTGAGTCCGAGGCCTATCCCGGATCCCTGCAATCTTCCCTCTAGACATCCATCTCAGCTGAGGATTTTATGCATGATCAGTTATATATATATATATATATATATATATATATATATATATATATATATATATATATATACATATATATATATATAACTATTTCTAAGAAGGTATAATATGATTAATATATAGTATGCAAAAATGTTTAATTAGAGTAGATATATTTTATATAAGAATATTATCAAATATATAATTAGTTTTATATGATGTTATCGACAAAAATATAAAAATTTGTCGATGGATCAATCCTTTTTGATTTAATAAAATTAAACATGAAAACTGTTGTACATGTGCATCATGGAATATTATAAATTCTATCGGAGTTGGATGTATGATAGAATGTTTCCTAGAAGACGTGGACTTAAACCACATTTTAAGGAAGGAGTTGTCGCGTTTCTCTCATATGTGTTTGCTCAAGAATGTTGTCGAAACGAATGAGGGGTAACGTGTTCGTGTTTAAAGTGTGGTTGCATAAATATAACTAGTGATCCTAGTGAAGTGAAACGTCAATTGGAGGGAGGGAGTTTTAGGCCAAATTATTGGGTTTGAACATCTAATGGGAAAAATGCCAGAGATGAATAGAGAGGCTTCGAGCAGTCAAACACGTATTGGATCAGATATTAATAGAGATACTTCAGGTAGTCCATCACATATCCAATGCCAGGAACAATTTAATTTAGTCGAGGATATGGTCAATGACGCATTAAGGGTGAATGTGGCATATGATGAACCTCGAGACTTTGATGCAGAAGAGCTCTCAAATGAGAAAGCGCAAATATTTTATCAGTTTTTGAAACATATAAATATACCATTGTTTGAGGGGTCTACTGACTCTAAGCTATCAATGTGTGTGAGGTCGTTGGCTACGAAGTCAAATTGGAATGTTCCATATGTGTGTTTGAAATTCTTTGCGAGAATGAGGTTGGACGCAACTCCTGTGAAAGAAAACATGCCTATGAGTTGTTAAGATACAAAGAGGATGGTGTCGAAGTTGAGACTAGAAGTAAAAAAGATGTATTGTTGCATTAGAGGTTGCATGTTGTTTTATGACAACAAGTTTGGTTCAAATGATGAGGAATTGAAGAAATGTAAGTTTTTCAATAGTCTGGGGTATTTAGTTCGTAGTAAAGGAGTTGATCGGAAGGAAAAACGAGTTACAGTTAAGTCCATGTTCTATCTGCCAATAATACCTGGGTTACAAAGAATGTTTGAATCAATGCACAACGCAAGCCAAATGACATGGCACCATACAAACATAATTAGTTATGGCATGATGCGACATCCATCATAATTCCTATCTGCCAATAATTCCTAGGCATAGAAACACTTTGATAGAGTTCATCCTAAATCTACAGCAAAATCCAGGAATGTCAGACTTAGATTATGCTCGGATGGTTTCACTCCTTATAATTTGTCAGCAAATGCATATTCTTGTTGGCCAGTTATATACTGTCACCCCGTACAATCTCTCTCCTGAGATGTGCATGACGAAACGTTACATGTTTTTGACATGCATAATTCCATGATCGTCGAGTTCAAAGGCATGAATAGATGTTTATTTGCAACCTTTAATTGATGATCTTAAGAGGTTTTGGATGATATAGTGGACTTATGATGTGTCCCATAAATAAAACTTTAATATGTGAGTTTCTTTGATGTGGACAATTAACGACTTTTCCGCATATGGCATGTTGTTTGGATTGGGTACGCATGGAAAAATGGGAAGTCCGCATTGCATGGATCACACAAAAGAGTTTACTTTGGAAAATGGTAGGAAAGGTGTGTGGTTTGACTGTCATCGTAGGTTCTTAGCTATAAACCATGAATTTAGAAGAAATAAGAATGTGTTTAGAAAAGGAGAAAAAGTAACAGTTCTACCTCCCCCTCGATTGTTATCGACTGAAGTATAAAATATTATTTGTGATCTACCAAAATTCACAGATAATGGTGAAGCATGCAAAATTCAAGGATATGGGGATTCACACAATTGGACAAAAAAAAAATATTTTTTTGGACCTCCCATATTGGAAGGATAATTTATTGCGATATAATATTGATGTTATGCATGTTGAGAAGAATTTTTTTTGAAAATGTATTTAACACAGTGATGGATAATGAGAAGACGGAAGATAATGAGAAGGCTAGAAAAGAATTGGAACTTTTGTGTAATCGAAAAGAATTGGAGTTAAACCTCGACCAAATGGAAAACTATTAAAATTAGGCTTCTTACACTCTTATTCCCTAAGAGGCAAAAGCAGTCTGTTAATATCAATTGTTAGTTGGTCTAGTGGTGATTGACGCTGGATTTGGTAGAGAAGACTACAGTTTAATCCCCGCAACTGCGATCGGCCCGAACCAGAACCAGACTATACCAGTGGTGATAAGCCCGAAAAAAGTATATTTTCGCCGGATTTCTTTGATTCTATGGAGCATTACATGTTGCTTATGGAGCTTTCCTAGGTGGACTTTGTAACACCCCTTCTAATTACCCGCGATTTATAATTCAATAATCAGAGTTTTTAACATGTATCAAGAGGCGTCACAATTTTAATATATTTCAAAATTATAACCAAACAGATGTCATGCTTTCACTGAGGAAATCAATAAATAAACCAAAAGTTATGTTTAACAGCGGAAATGAAACATAACAACTCCGGAATACGTCATTCATAATTGTTCCAGGACAATAAATGGAAACATTAATCAAAACTAATATTTAATATCCAAAAGAATCTCAATCAAACGTTTCCCCAGTGTTACATCTACCAGAGCACGACACTGACACGCGGATTAACTAACGACTCGACTCTAGAAGCTATCCTCACTGATTCCAAGCAGCTAATCACTTCAAATCTGAAATCATCAAAGTAAGAGTGAGATTTCTATCCAATATAAAATGCATTATACGTTTTTAGATACAACGGAATAATTCAATATGTTAGTCCATTATCCAAACACATAGTCATGGTCAATTCACAAATGCGTCTCAAACAATGAACATGTAAATACAATAGACGATGGAAATTGCAACACTGGAAACCATCCTAGCATGTTACAATCCCATATGCAATGCAAGCTCTATGCATGTGGTACCAAAACGTGAACCGAGTTCACCCACTGCTCCGTTTACATGTGGAAAGACAGCGGAAATCCATGATTCGCCCATAACCACTGGGTCAAGAATCTAGCCTCGCTACCTCTAAATCCTGGTAAGTTTATTGGCTCTGCCAGCTCACTTTCGCACAATGGGAATGAACCAATTAACAAATGTTTATGCATGCATCATAAAAGCATGCAACATCAATTCACAGATTATGATATCAACATAAATCACATAATGCCAATCACCAATGTATTACATTCAATCGCAATGAATAATCAACACAACATTGTAAGCATTAGTTCTCATCCGATAACTCAGACCATTCATAATAATTTCCCATTATCCTTAACTATCCACACTTTTCAAAATCGGAAGCTCGACTCTTTTTAAAATAATTTTAGCAAAATAATATTTTTCCTTTTTAAAAGATAGTATTTTAAATTTAAGAAATAATGCCGAAAACGGCACTCGAATCGGAGTTACGGTTTAGAAAATATGAATTTTTGAAGTTTAAGTATTTTTGAACTCAATACAGTGGAACCCGGTTCCTACCCTGGCACAACCCGGTTCCCACTTTTTGAAAAAGTCACGCCCCTGGTATTTTGTATGGGAACCCGGTTCCTACCCCATTGGGAACCGGTTCCCACGTACAAAAATGCCCAGTTTTGAAAAATTCACACTGGAACCCGGTTCCTCCCCACAGGGAACCGGTTCCCACGACCTGCAGAATCATTTTCTGCTATTTTGACAGCATTTATGCATTCTTATTCACTTCTAATCATTTCCATACGAGTTGTAACATTAGAAACACTAAATTACAACCATTATACGCCAATACAACATCATATATCATTGTTTCATCATTCCTATCAATTGTTCGACACACTATTGATCTTAATTCTATAATCCGACACAAAATAAGGTTTAATCCTACAAACCTATATTCACCTAAATCAAATTCCCTAACGTACCCAATCACCCGGTTGATTCCCAAAACCCATAAGGCATTAAAACCGAATGAAATCACCCCTTACCTCGCGATGATCTTCGATTTCCTCGGCGTTGGCTTTTTCCTCTCTTCTCTTCTCCAATTCTACGTGAAATAACTTTTTCCAAAAAAAGACCTTCTTTCCTTCTTTTCCTTTTTATAATCCTTTTAATACTCCTTTTATTTATTCCAATAAAATAAATAATTAGTAACTAGTAAAGTAGAGTACTTTACCACTCACACCCTCTACTTACTCCTCACACCACCAACTCTTCTTTTTAATCAAATAATCTAATTAAATCCAAAAATATAAATAACCAAGCCTTTAATTAATTAAATAATTAAATTCCTTATTATTTAATATTCGAATTAAATCGGGGTGTCATAGACTTTCATTCTAACGTTCTTTTCACCTATATAGGATGTCCTAAGAAATCCCCTTTGTGATACTGATGGTGGGTTACGCTCCAATGTGGGTCCAGAAAGTTGATGTGCAATAGTTGAAGAGACTGAGCAAGGGATGAAGACGATTGAATGAAGATGAGTTGGCTCTTCGCCTTTTGGAAGTTAGAGGGATAGGTGTCCTGTGTGTGGCAGTTGAAATGATAATAGAATTTGAAAATAGGTTGTAAATCTATCAGAACTGGAATATAAAATACTGATTAATACCTTTTAGACGGATGTTAGTAACTCTTTACTTTTATAAACATCAGTGGTTTATATACCTTGCAATGAATTCCTAGTTCGTCACCACTTACTTAAAGGTTTTATTTTTCAAGTTGCCGCAGTGAAATACTTTTCTGCCTATCTCAGTGAACTTCTTGTCAAATGGCTTTGATTCAGAAAGTGTGTTTTTCGGTAATTTGTGTCTATCAATATCTTTTACTGTAATTATTTGGAGTCTAATTTATACTATATGCAAACAAAAAAATGTGAATATAGTAATGCTTAAATGCATGAAGCTATGGTTGAATCTCCTTTCATTAGTTTTTCTTTTCAATCATATATGATGTCATTTGACAGCATCAAGGACCATAGCAAGCACCAGGTGAAATTTATGGTACCCTGTTATAGATGCACTTTGCATGGAAGGTGAATGCATTTCTGCAAGAGAATTTGTTCAGAACAGTGAATGGTAAAAGAACGGTCCTTTACCAACGGTCCAGGATCCAGTTAGATTGTTCTAAATTATTTCTTACTCAAATATTTTACCATACAATTACTGACCTGATTGTACAAGGAAAAAATATGAGAGACTGTCTCTGAATTAATCGAGGAAACTTTTGTCCTTAAATCAATCCTATCTAGCGATCTCACTTATTAAGAATATAGAAACTTTATTCATTCACCGAGGATGAGAAACCATCACGATAAAACTACTGAGTACCAGCCCAGTATTTATTCTCATCCTTTTGTTTTAATATATCATAATTATTGGTTTGCAAATTCACAACTGAGGCAAATTCAAGTAATAACAAAATTTACAAAGGACGGTGAGGGAAAGATTTTATCTGCAGCTCCGTAGCTATTGTGTTCCAAAGAGTGTTCTAACTAGGACTAATATTTGCCTCAAACAAAATGCAGCTGTAAGACTTCATTTCATAAGTAGACAAACCTGATATTTGCTCTAGGACAAGATCACCATTGTTCAAGAAAAACCCAGGAAATGGAAGGGCAGTATCGACTATGCGGTACCATGACATTCCTTCTGGAGGCAAGGGTAAAACTACAGTTTCTGGACGATCATCTGCGTTGAAAGCAACAAATAAATCCCCTAATATATCAGAAGATACAGAGCTCTCTTGAAGCTCGTTTCTATCTGCCTTCAATGTCATGGCTAGGAACTTGCAGGATGGATCTTCCCACCTTGGCGGAGCCTCGTCAGTTCCTCGCCATTCAATGTTCTCTTCTTTTAAGAAGCTCCTACTTTGAAGAAGATCACTCCGCCTTGTTCTCAACGAAGTCAAAAAGGAAATAAATTGGGTGGTTTGTTTACCAAATCCTGTTTTTAGAGCAGCCCAATTGAAGGGTTTTGTGTTACCATAGGCAAGAGAACCACCAGAGTAGTGGCCACACTCATCTCCCATGTTCAAAATAGGTACTCCTAATGACACAAATAAGATGAATAGGAAATTGCGGATTTGTTTGAGTCGTCTTTCAAGGACATCAGTACTATTAGTAGGTCCTTCTTCTCCGCAATTCCAACTCAACTCAGCCGCACCGCTGAAGCTGACTAAGTCCACGAGTGAAAGTCCGAAATTACCGGCAACATAATTGAAAGAGAACGCAGGGCCTCTTCCATCAGAATACATGTCTCCGCTCCCACAAAGTCTTGTTGCAAGGTCGCTAAGAAGACTTTCACCTCTAAGAAAATTCCTCACATCGCTGCGGAAATTTGTATTTATTTCAGCCCATCTCATCCAATGAGGAAATCGAATCCCTTTCGCTTCCATGTCATTGGGATCCCAGCAATCTGCAATGATTTTAGTTTTCCACAGTATCGGATCAAAAGCAATTGCTTCGACCAAGGGAGGTCGAGACAAGTATTCTCCATGATACCCCCTCAACAAATGTGAAGCGTTTACAAATGAGAAGCCATCAATGTGAAACTCAGTTACCCAATGCCTAAGGCTATCCAAAATCAAATTTTGCACAATAGGATAGTTACAATTCAAAGCATTGTGTACCTTTAAACCACAAACACCATTTGCATAATAGTAAGATAAGTCATCAATACCTTGCAGAGCACCAACCTCAGAAGTATTGGAGAAAACAACTTCCATTATAACTTCTATCCCATTGGCATGCATAGTTTTCACCATCTCTTTCATAGAGTTTATAGTAGATACAGGATCACCAGAAGGTCCATAAACGTTCATTGGAGAGAAAAAGTGACAAGGAAAATAAGGCCCCTTCTCCTCATCAAATGTGGAAACTGGCTCCAACAGAACTGCATTCACACCCAGATCTTTAAAATGCTGCAACTTTTTAGCCAAGCCAGAAAATGTCCCAGCTAAATCACCGGAAAGTTGACTCGACTCATGCTCGGTAAAGCGCTTCACATTCAACCTATACACCACTAGTTTCTCCAAGTCCAAATTCAGATGATAATCATCACCCCAATCAAAAGCAGGTTCTTTTCTCAAAAATCCAAGGTTTGACCCAATACCATTAGGAAAAGAATTCCCAACAATTCTAGCATAAGGGTCCAAAACAACACACTCCGCATGATGGTTATCGCTGTTAGGTCCTCTAAAGCGATAACCATAGCTCACAAAATTATTTGCATTCTCCAAAGAGATATGCCATATATCACCTGACCTATTGACATACGGATCAAGATCAAGCTCCAAAGCAGGCTTCTTGACACCAGTGTCATCATTGTTATCATACAAACACAATACCACACCCTCTGCATGCCTTGAAAAACTGCGAAATTGATAGACCCGTCAGAAAAGAGATCCCCAATGGAGACAGGCGACCCCGAAGAAAACCAACAGGCAAGCAAAAATTCCTTTTCAAATGGGTTCTGATTTCCAATCTAGACAATCTCAACAAAAAAGACAAGTACAAAGGAACTTGTTCAACATCAAATTCCAATTCAACTGAAAAATTCCCAAGAGAATTTTTCACCAAGGGACTCACATTCATCCCTTTCCCAGAACCCACACTAGAGGAATCATCACTATACACACCCCAACACAAGACAAATGTTTCCCTTTCAACATTACTTAACTCTAAAGAAGAAACCTCAATATAAACAAAATAAGTATCTTTTTTCTTTTTGACATAAACTTTGACCAAACCTTCACCTATTTCTGTCCGAAACAAATAAGGCAATGCTGTTTTGATGTCTTCTGATTGTGTGAAAGGAATGAGTTTCTGCTCAGTTTCTTCTATAGACAACCTTGATGACGTGGCACACAGCTTTGAAGTGAAATTCTGAGAAAAGGGTATTATGAGATCTTGCAAACTTTTACTAACAAGTTGGTTCTGATGCAAGGAAGTGTGAAAAAAGGAGCATTTGGTTTCATATTTATGCTGATTAAGTGGAATCACTGAAAATGAAAATGATGGCAAGAGATTTGTCATCTGAGTGTGAATTCAAGTGAGTGAAGAGAAATTGAATAAAGGGATTGATGGATTCTGGAGAAGAGGAGGAAGAATGGGATAGAAGATTGTGTTGTGGGTGTGGATGTAGAGTGTGATGGTATCTAATCCTGGGACCGCACAAAACATCTAAGATTGTGTTATTGGTGGGGTTTAGGGACACTTTTGTTTTGGTTTTGGAGAATGACATTTCATTGTTTTCCTCTCTCAACTCATGCTTCTTACCGTTGGCTAAGCCAATCAACAATTATTTTCGATTGGAATATTTTTCTGAAACGACAAATATCTTAATTTTTCAGTGTTGCACTCTTTCTGAAAGAACCAGATAGTACTAGTAGAATAATATATAATAAAAATATAAATATTAGTGTAATAATTTGTTGATGGAAAATGCTTGTAAGTAAGAAATCTTTGTTGATATTGTAAAATGAGATAAATTGAAATCGAAGGGGTGGTATTTTTTAGTATAATAATTTATAATTTATTTATTAAGTGTGTATTATTAACTCCTCCAAACGATTTTTTTTTTTTAATTATTATCATAAAGGTGTTGATTCTGCTATTGTTATATCATGAATCAAATATACAAGTTTACTTTTCACTGTTTATTTACGCCGAACACATTATTTTCTATATTAATTACAACAACAAAAGTAAAACAAATACATACAGACGTATATATACAACAAGATTTTTCGTATGAATGATGCAATTGGTTGTAAGCATGCTATGCTGCTTGCTGCATCTTATAATGACTCAATGAGCATTCCTTTGAATATCAAATGGCAACTGTACCTTAGAAACTGCCTGCACTGGCAGCTTCATTTTCAGATTCTGGCTTGCTACTCCGAGTAGTTCTTCTTGTTTGAATAAGAGGATTTTCCTCTTCATCATCAACTATCACAGATTTTTCTAGCTCGTCGCTCTTAAAAGCTGGGTGTACGTATGCATCCTCAAGATAAAGTCTAAGGTTCATGTTTGGTTCAACAGCCTTTTCAAGTGTATCCTTCACCATGGCATCCTGTCATCAAATCTCATATGTCATACTAATGAGGTTAAATACTAAGCTACCACTAATATCTGATTCCAGTATAAATACATCTACTTAGAAATCATTTGGTTCCTATTGCGACAAAAATCTTCATTATGCAATTTGGCCGGGAATTTTTTAAGAGTCTATAGCCACAATAGAATGGTGATTGAGGCCGCGCAAGACTACAATTTAAAACCTTGCATTTGGTTTCAAGTTAACATGAACAATATTTAATATATGTAAATGATAATTGCTTAACCAACCTCTAGTGGGAACTTTACGAATGCAGATTCGAAGCGCCCTTTGCAATATCTGTGGAACCAGATTGTCAAGACAGGTTGCGCAATAAGCAATAGTGTCGACTTATTTGCCCCTCTTGTACTAAGCAATCCCATCAAAAGAATTTGAGATATAATCAAGCCAATGATTACTCGACGGTGGACATCTGGCCAAAACGTTGCTCCACTCTCGTATTGCTGGTTATACACATTGATAATCTTGTGACAAGAAAAAATAACCATTGGTCAAGATTAAAGTTTCGTTGTAGAAAAATATGAAGTCCATCTTATTATTTTCTTGTTTCGATATGCATTTATTATAAGCAGCAAAATATGTAGCAAACTATCTCCAGAACTCACCTGGTGCCGAAAGACCAAGTAGGAAAAAGCAAAGAAGACTACAATGAAGGGAAGAAGTAAAGGGGTGACTGGAGCATAGACATGCCCCAGCATGAAATATAACTGGATTCTAGGTTCAGATGTCGCAAAATCCAAGCTACCGGGATCCATGGCGTTCTGTCTGTCTTGCTCCGTTTTCACTAAAAATGTGTTTTTCAGGTGGAACGTGATTAACGTAGATAACCTGAGGGTTTCTCCAGATACTCCAGCCCACCCGTCTATCATAATGTATGTCATGAAGAACGTGGCTTTCATGGGGATTGTACTGCCAACAGTTTTTGTGAACCTGCAGATATTAATAATAGAAACATCATGTCAATTGTTGTCAAACTCAGTGCCCAAATGAAAGCTGTCTAAACTCATCAAGCTCAAAGCCTACTCTGAAGAGGGTTCATTAATAAGAGTCTGGAGTTGCTGAAATGCCGTTCCTGTTATAATACTCCCAAGGAACACGTTGACGAGAACAAACAAATAATATTTGGAAGCTGATCTCCGTTCCAAACTGGAAAGTGATGAGTAACCTTCTATTTTAGACATTGTCATGAGTAATTTCGGAAGCATCGTGAGAAATAACTTCAATGCTAGCCCTGGAAGAAATCCTTGAATAACAGACTTTACAGATGGCCTGCAATGAGTAATTCCATTACTCTACAGAATAACAAAAAGATGTAGTGCATTCCATTTCAGCAATGGAAAAAGAAAACCATCACAGAAGTTATCCTTTTTGATGATTAATAAAAGGAAAAAATGTATTATTCATTACTTCCTTCGACAGGAAAAGAGTGTTTTCCAAATTGTTCAGATGATAAGCATTTGGGGGTCAAGGAGAGATTAATTTGCAATCTAGAATACAAAATTAGTATGTTAATTGACTATAAGATTGAAAGCACTTACTTTTCAATTACTGATTTCAAGAAAGGAAGGACCTTCTCGATTGACTCAATGTTAGCTAGAGATTGGACAAAGGCTATAGGTATCATAAAGAAGAAAATAAGGAAAAACAAAGAGACAGTGGTGAGCAATCTTCTAAGGTTCAGGTCAAAATATGGAATTGCAAGATTCTCCCAGTAGACATCCCTAGGCTCAGGAGCCCATTCTGTCAGCCACACGGTAGGATCACTAGTTTGTTGAGTTTGAGCGCACACAGCCGCCCCCCATCGGGTTTTGAAAGATACAAATGCTGCAGGGATAATAGCATCCGGATCATTTGTAACATTTTCTCTTTCTGCAGCTTCCTGTTTGAAATGAACACTATGAAATTGATCGTTTATATGAAAGAGATTTTACGAGGACATACACAAGTAAAGCAAATGGAAAAATTCAACCACGGTTATCTAATCTGTTCTAACTAACTATTTGATATCATGAACACAAATGATTATCCTTTTATTCTTGTCACTTTTTTTCAACTTGTAGCCTCACATTATCATGCTCTTATCAACATTAATAAGCTAGAAGTTCGAGTAGCAGCCACCCCTAAGATTATAATCAGATAATAGACTAGCCATGTGTTTATTTTATGAGTTACTGCTAATGAGAACCTAAACTATATACACGCCATTTACCATTTGTAGAACAAGATGACCAACATAATTAGCGAAACAAACCTAAATAATAATCAACTGCTAGCCGACCTAATCAGCCAGCAAAGTGAAAGCAGAGAATGAACTGAAAAGCCCAAATGTCTTGAACTACATACCTAACTGACGCATAACCATTTTATCCAGCAAATTAAAATTGATAACTAATTGTCATAATTTGATAACCATTTTATCCGAAAGTCTTCGACTCGTAAAAGAAATCTCAGTAAATTACAGATCTTAATTTCTAACTTTTTTTTATCAATTTGTTCACTTTCCAAATAATAGAATGGAAACTTGACTCCATTTGATCATTAACTGTTTCACCAATGATATGTTAATTCTAAATTATTATATTCTACATCATTCCACACATCAATATCTGTACAAAAAATACTAACAAAAGTGGCGCTGAAATCAGTACTTACTTGTTCACTCAAGTTTTCAATCAATGCAGTATAGTGATCAATGGCATCAATTTTAGTCCCCAAGAGACCCATCATACCTGTCTATTTATATAGTAAGAAATCAAGCTGTGAAATATAAAATGATATATGCTGATATCACCATATGATTATTCTCACAATGAGGGAAAAGCAAAAAGAGATCTTTCACTCAAATTTGGAAAAGTTGATTAATAGTAAATCATGAAGAGAAAGTTACCCGAGTAGTTGGTCTCTTTGAAGGGTCTCTTTCATATTTGTTATGATAGTAAACATACCAGTTTTGCAATTTCTTCTTCTGTTCAACTATTGATGCAAGCGCGTTTGCATTATAAACAACCTATCAATAATTCAGAAGAAATCAATCACATATTAGACCACGGGAAATTTAGAAAAAGTTTTTGGTTGTTGATGTATTTGTTTTATGTTAGTACATAAAAGGGATGTATAATTCCCAACCAAAAAACAACTAAATGCAGGTTTCATTTGCCACAATATTTGTAGTTGTAACTAAGCAACTTACTTGATGCATCAAATAGTGATCAGGATGGTTGACGCAAAAAAAATGTTCAATGTGTTCGCTGACTGATTCGTCCATATCCGGGGGAACATTCCTCACCAAGACCTGTGAGAAAAAAGAAGAAAATAAATGGTTACTTGGAAGAAAAAAAATCAGCTTGCTCAAGGTCAACGGGAAATTGGCTGAAGCTATTCGCTCAGTTCTTACAAGTTACTACAATAACAGAAAGTAAAGCATGCTAATATACAAATGAGAAATGAAAGCCGCAACCCAAAAAACTACTGGAAATGGCCCCAAAAAACCATTTACAAATGACAACATAGAGGACAAGCATCTGAAATGGAAAGTTTCAGAAGCTTATTAATCTAACTGTTCTCATCATTGTCACAAGTACAGAAAAGGATTTACTATTACTACTTTTTACCCTGCATATCTGTATCTATAGTCACATATAGGCATATCCTATGCGGATCTCACAAATCTTTTATTAAATATTTTCCTTTTGCATATGTAGCTTGACAAATACAGCTGATCTAGCTTAGAGTTTCAAATGTATTTATTGTTCTTCCATACAGGCTACACTTAATCAGCTTTTCCAGACTAATAAACTCTAAAACATTCTAATTTTAACATTATTATATACTCCCTCCATTTCAAAATGAAGGTTGTTTTATCAAATAAAATGTGTGTTAAAATGAACATCATTTGAAACAGATGGAGTATGTTTTTACCTATGAAGGACAGTGAAGCAGCAAAAGGGTACATCTGCGTAAAAATGAGATTAACTTACAGTATATTGATCTGGACGACGACGTTCAGATGCCAAAAATCGCAATCTCATTGATGCAACAATCATATATTCCTTATAAAGGCTATAACATGTCCAAGCTGAGAAGACATATGACATACCAATATGCGCCCAAAACCTAAACAAAATGACATGAAATTTCGTAACATAAAGTGTTAAGCTACCAAATTAAAAATCAAGATTCATAATAATAAAAAGAAGTCAATTTAGTTATTAATTAGATTGTCTAGAATAAAAGGCAAAGATCAAATTTACAATCTATTATGTTCGAAACACAATCAATAAATTCTCAATAATAACTGCGGTGTGTTAGAGAAAAAGCGAGTAACATAGAGGTTGAAGAAGTCTGTGAAAGGGACGAGCGCACCTCTTTGATCCAAAAGGAATGTTGGATATTGAAAGCTTGTCAATATTGCTAAATGTCAAATCCTTGGCTGCTGGTGCATTCAAAGTTTTTCCAGTCCAGTTTATAGGAACCAAAACCATAAAAGCCAGTAGCGTAATTGGCGCAAATATTTTGACACTGCATATGAATATGAATATGAATTGGCGCAAAAAAGATCAAAATAGAAAGCAGCAGATGAGATATTGCAATCACAAACAGTCACCCGAGGAAATAAATGCGAATAAAGACGGCAGAGTCAAGGCCTGCATGATCAATAAGCTCAGGCTCAGGCATATGCAATGCTGCACGCATCCAATTGAGGAACCTAACGTAGGTGCCGAAGTCAAGGTTGACAAATTTCTTGACAATTGATCTGGAATTTGTGGGGCTGGATCTTATCCCTTTGAGATACCATTTTGGGAAGTAGACCCTATCATTAAAAGGCTGAAGCCGCAACATTGCGAATGCGAGAAGGAATATAATTGCAGACGTCAGATTGATGGCTGCAGAATAACCAACATCGGCTAGTGACGCCATTTTTCTCTCCCTCTAAAGCTCACTTTAACCTACACAATATAAAGAAGAATATAACAAAGCAGTGAAATTCACGGTGCTGGTGTTCTACATGTTTGATTTGGCGGGAAAACTGAAACTGGATCGGTGATTGATGATTCTTGTGAATGAGAATTAAGAACAGAGAGAGAGAGAGAAGAGAGAATGTAATGAAATGTAATGCAGGTTTTTTTTGAGAGCGGAGAAAGAAGGCGGCAATGGGATTGTTGGCGTTCGTTGTTTGAGTGAACGGTGCAGAGAGAAAGAGCGCCAAAAGCTTCGGGCTTGTGTTGCATTCTTACCACTCTTTTTTAAAACCTTGGTTAAGATTTTGTTTGAAAAGTACGGAAAAGTTTTTTTATTTATTTTTGTGACTGGTTTGACGATAGGGAGAAAAATATATGTAGTCAATAATGGCCTAATGGTAGGTCTAAACTAGTAAAAACAGATTCGAATAATGAAATATTAACGGATTGTATAATAAATCAATATACCGGATTATTTATTTATAATTATTTATACGATGTGGTACGCATGTTTTAATTTTCAAAATATAATAGAATTAAAATAATAAAATAAAAATTCAAATAAATTAGAAATTATCATAATATTATTGAAAAAAATAGATTGAAACAGAATTATATAAGTTTTTAAAAACAATTTTGTTAAGAAAAACTTTTAAACACATCTTTATAAAATAAAAAACAATTATAAAAAAATGAAAAGAAAAATATATTTGTTTAGGTTGATAGAGTTGTAATAATAAAAAGATTTATAAAATTTAATAAAATAGATGAATAAATAGCGAAAATTTATAACTAATTGAAAAATAATTTGACATATAAAAGACAAAAAAAAAAAAATCAACTAAAACAATTAAGTTTAATACTGTATTTATTAAGCAGTGTATTTAAAATATATTAACAAAAATTAAAAATCAGTAGTATAATGACATAAGATTTATTTTTATTTTTTAATTATTAAAAGAAATATTAAAACTCGTGTGTTCGCACAAAATTTAGTATGATTACTTTTGTATTTTCAGAGGACTGGTGTGTTACTTGTGCTTTGCACGAATTTTGGTATGATTATTGGTATAAAATGTGTTGACATGAAAACATTCAAATTAAAAATTAATTGTTTTATTTTTTAATTGTTTCAATTAATCCTTAATGTATTGTTAAATAAAACAAAATCGAGAATTAATTAATGTATTGTTAGTTTAATAAATTATTATTACTTTCAAGAATTAATCAGTAAATTATTAGATATGTTTTTAAATAAATAAATTATTATTAGAATTATTAATTTAATTAACTATTATTATTTTCAAGAATTAATTAGTTTATTATGAGTTGTAATTGATTAATTGGTAAAATTTAGATCGAGGGTGATCAACATGTTAGAACAAAATTTGGTTCTACATCTTAGTAAAAATTTTGATGATAAATATATATATATATATATATATATATATATATATATATATATATATATATATATATATATATATATATATATATATATATATATATATATATATAATTCTTGTTGTGAAGAACAATTATACTCAATAATTTTTTGATAAAACATGCAGAGAAGTTCTGCTAAAAGATATATGATCAGAACGTTTAAAGTATCACGCTTCAGATTATGACTCTGATGAAAGCTACACTCTGATAAGATCATAGAGATTCATGAGTTGTTCATTTTCTGATAAAAAAAATTACATTTTGATGTGTTACTCTCTACTCATACTTAATCATCAAGTAACGACAAGTACTAGACAAGATCTGTATTTTTGGAAAGAGCATTAACTACACATTTTCATCCTTCCAAAATCATTTTCTCATGTTTCCAACGGATCCAAGAACCCTTGCTTATTTAAAGGAAACCTTGAAGAAAATTCAGACATCTCTCTTGCGCGCATATCAAACGTCAAAATTCTTACAAAGCCTTATTTTCATATCTCTTGAATATTCTTGTGCGTTAAAAGTGTGTATACAATAAAGTTGTGATATAGTTTATTAGAAGCAATCATTAACACGTATTTTGATTTGTATTTGTAAAATCTTTGAGAAATCAAGTTGTAGTTATTCTTGAGAAGACATTAACTGAGGTCTTTGTGTATTGTACTCAAAGTTTTGATAAGTGAATTAAGACCTCGTTGGAGAGATGCAAAATTACCTTGACGGGTGGATTGAAGTAGTTTGAGTTCAAACGAACCAGGATAAAAACAATTGTGTCTTACTGTTTTAATTTTTAAAAAAACAATTTGTTCTTGCTAGAATATTTCTGTGAGAATGTTTAGGGATTCAGAGTTCAAGTGAAGGATACTTGTGCTCGAAGTTATGTGTCTTGCTTATCCCTCAGTCGGGAGCCGTATTTATAGAGGTACCAAAGACCTCATTGATTGTAATGCTCATGCCTCTTCATCAATCATTGTTATTGTTGTCGTAATTTACATGAGCGATGTAATATGCAATGGTTCGTTTAAATTAGCCAACTTAGTCGTAACCTCTAAGAGCCGAGTAGATGAAGCCTCTCGGTGTCGGGGTGTCTGCCTGGTGAGAACCCCCTTGCTTCCGGCTAGCTTAGTCATCGGCCAAATGGGAGCCCACACGTCTTCTACCGAGTTTATCTTAGTCATCGGTCCAATATCTGGTTTATATAGTCAAAGTGTAGACATACCTCGGGTAATGGATTTTATGTATGTACATAAACCCCCCGAGCATATGGTCTTTTAGCCTTTAAAGGACTTGTGGTCGCTAAGAAGAAACATAAATCTAAGTCGAGGTACTCATCAGATGCGAACAGGCTATCAACGCGTGGGCCTCACGCTTCAGATTCCCAATAGTCACCTACAATTTTAGGTATAATTATGACATTTATTAGGTTTTAAAGCCAATACGCTAACCCCCTTTTTTAACAACGTCTTTTCCTTATTTCAAGTTTATTTCCTTTTTCAATTCCTCTTACAAAGCCACAACTATCGCTACTCTCATCCAGAAAAAATCGCCTTTAGCCTCAATCCGCTATCATCAAAACCAGGTAACTCATTTTTCCCTTCCCTGTTTATTTTTCACAGTGTTCCCCATAATGGTTGTTATTAGAGAATGTGATGATTTAGGGAATAAGGTTCATTTAAATAAGGATGAGCGTATGGACTTATGGGAGGAATGCATGCAAGAGATGGAAAACGCATTAGGGGTAGAAGAACTTGACAGGGTCATGAACAGAATAAACTATGAAGTTCTAACCATTGAAAGTGATTTTGACCCTGATTCTTTAGGTTCTGTGGAAGTTTTGATGGAGACCAACAAATCTTTTAACGCAAAATTCCTAGGTTTTAAACACAGTATCATGGATGAGATGGAAATCGGAAAGCTCTGTTCTCTCATAGACGTGTCCTCGATTGGGAATGAGGACGACGTGATTCTGGAACCTTGCATCGAGGGTGAGCGAGTTTGTATGTCTCGGCCAAAAGGAGTAGATCCAGAATGGTTCTATTTCTATGTCGGGCTATTGGTAGATTTAAACATCCAATTTCCCTTCTCTAAATTTGAGACTAATTTATTGAGGACAATAAATATGGCTCCCTCACTGTTACGCCCCAACAGTTGGGTTTTCATTAAAGCTTTTGAATTGATCTGTGAGGCCCTGAATATTACGCCTATAGTTGGGCTTTTCTTTTCATACTTTAAAGTGAAGAATGTAGATTCTGGGAGTTGGGTGGCCATCAGCGGCATTTCGAGGAGAAGCTTCCTACAAGCCTTTACTTCAAACTGCAAAGGTTACAAGGAGTGTTTTCTCCGAGTCCGATGTGGTTCTCGGTGTCCCCAAATAATCTATGGTGTTAACGGTCACCATAAGTTTCCAATTTACTGGACAAGTGATCTCCTCACTATCCTAGGTACTTCTATTACATCAACTTACAGAGTTTAACTGGAATAAAGCCTAAGACTAGTTACATTCCAAGTCCTAGGTACTTCTATTCCATCCAAAGTCTCCAGCTTGTAGGCTCCTCTTTCCAGTTTCTCTACAACTCGGAACCGTCCTTCCCGGTTAGGGGAAAACTTCCCCTTCTTTGTAGGATCAATGACTTTTTTCAAGACCAAGTCGCCTTCCTCGAAGCCTCGTTTCTTCACCTTTAGATTGTATTTATGGGCTACCCTTTGTTTAGCTGTCATTTCTCTTACATGTGTTGCACTCCTTATTTCTTCCAAAAATTCATCCTCGGCATGCAAAGCTTGGATGTTGAGGTCCTGCTCAAAATTCTCCCGATGCCAAGTGGGAAAGCTAACTTCTACTGGGATCATAGCATTGGCTCCAAAGACCATTCTGAAAGGTGTTTCACGAGTTGTTGAATGAATAGTGGTGTGATATGCCCAAAGGACCTCATAGAGACATTTCGCCCATAAGCCCTTGGCATCATCTAATTTATTTTTCAAGGCGTTCAAGGTGACTTTATTAGCTGACTCTGTTTGGTCGTTCGCTTGTGGGTGCTCTACTGAAATAAACTTGTTAAAAATACCAAACTCTATACAAAATTCTACCACAAAAGAACTTGAAAACTGAGTTCCATTGTAAGAAACAATGACCCGAGGAATTCTAAATCGGCAGATAATATTCCTCCAGTAAAAATGTCACACTCTCTCAGTTGTTATCCGAGCTACAGCCTCAGCTTCCACCCATTTAGTAAAATAGTCAACCGCCACGATAAGGAACTTTAGTTGTAACACCCTTCTAAAATACCCCGCGAATTATTAACAGATTCAGAGCTAACATGTAATAACACGGCATTACAATTATTTAAAATAAAATTCCATTAAAATGTCATGCTTTACTGAAGAACATCATTAAAATAATAATCCAAGAAACATGTTTTACACAGCGGAATTATTCACCAAACCGGATAAATTCAAACCAACAATTATCCCAAAATAAATCTAAATGAAAAACAAAGTTTAATTATAACTCTAAACCAAACGTTCCCCAGTGTTACAAATCAGAGCATAACACCGACACGTAAATAGTAAATGCACAGCTCAATGAGCCATCCTCACCAGCTCCTAAGCCGTTAAACTTCAATCTCAAATCATCAAAGTAAGGGTGAGACTTCATCATAAATTAAAATGCATTATAAGTTTCTCAAAATAATAAAATAGCTCAAGTATATTATTCCACCCTCCTTAGCATAATCAGATTCAATACACAACACAAGTCACATAGGCATATTATGCATAACGATAACAACAATAAGATTATAACACTGGAAACCATCCTATCATGTTATAATCCATATACAATGCAATGCAAGACTTTATGCATGTGGTACTGACAGTGAACTAAATTCACATACTGTTCCATTCCAACTCGGACACAGCATTAACATCTATTTCATTCCAACTCGGACATAGATGAAACCTCACCGCCCATTCCAACTCGACAACAGATGTTGGTTAACTCACTAATTCTACACAATGGAAATTAGCTACCACCAATGTATATGCATGCACATTCAACAGCATGCAACATCAACAATAGAACATGATATCGACAACGACATACCATGAATAAATAACATCGAAAAAAACACATGATATCAATACAATCATGAATAAACAACAGGAAGACATCATACATGCATCAATCCACGTTCAACTTGTCAGCACAATCCTATACCAGTTCATCCACCATTCGTATTAAATACTATTATTCAAAATTCGGAAAAAAACGACTCTTTTTAAGATAAAATCCGTTAATTATCATTTTCTTCATTTGATAAAATAGGTTATTTGATTTAGAGAATACTGCTCAAAACGACACTCAAAACGGATTTACGGTTTAAAAAATATGATTTTTCAAAGTTTTAAGATTTTTCAAAATACTACAGTGGTAACCGGTTCCTCCCAGGGAGAACCCGGTTCCCACACTTACAGTAAAACACGCTCTTTGGTTTTTGTATGGGGAACTCGGTTCCTCCCACCAGGGAACCGGTTCCTGCGTAAAAATCATTTTTCCTTTGTAAAAATTACACTGGGAACCCGATTCCTCCCCAGGAGTAATCGGTTCCTGCAGACTCAGAATTCCTCTCCTCTGGAATTTGTACCACGAACCCGGCTCCTCCCACACAGGAACTGGTTCCTGCGACATCAGTAGCAGAAAACCTGCAATTTAAAAGCATCACACCATTCCAATTCCATCCAGTTCATACCCACACGAAATCATACATCCAATTGCGTCAGAATCAGCCAAACAACAATGACACAATGCATTATAACATATTCCAATCATATCCAACGATCATATAACATTGATTCAGTCGAATTCATGCAATTTAAACGGTTTAGGGACAAATCCTACAAACCTAGAAAATCCTAATTTGGGATTCCTGACATGCTCAATCCGTTCTATTAATCCCAAAACCTATAAGACATAGTAATTACGAGAAATCACCCCTTACCTGGGAATTTCTTCGAACTCTGGAACTCTTGGTTCTTCTCCTTCCTTATGCTCTTCTCACTTTCACGTACGATAGCTTTTTCTCCAAGACTACTTCCCAACTCTCTTTTTCTTTTTTTATTCCTTTTTATTATTATTATTATTATTATTCTACAATAGTAATTAACCAACACTTTATTCTTATTATTTAATTAAATAATTCTCAAAAATACTAAAAACTCCATTTTAATTAAATAATAATTAAAATTCCATTTATTTAATATTTGGAAATATTGTGGTGTTATATTAGTTGCCCGGGCGCCATAGGAAACAACCCCAAGATATCCACACCCCACTGATAAAATGGCCACGGAGAAAGTACATAGTGGAGAAGCTCGACCGACATGTGGATAGCGGGCGCAAACGCCTGACATTTCAAACAGGAGTTAACAAAGTGTATGTAATCTTTCAACATGGTGGGTCAATAATACCCGACCTGGAGTATTTCACTTGCCAGTGACCAACCACCTAAGTGATTCCTATATACACCCTCTTGCACCTCCTTCATCACTAGATTAACTTCTTCTTCTAGCACACATCGTAACATGGGGAAAGTCCTTCCCATTTTAAAAAAATTATTATCCACAATGATATACCGCACTGAAACTTTTTTTATTCGTCGAGCCTTTTCTTTGTCGTCGGGAAAAACATCATGCTGAAGATACTGGACAATCGGAGTCATCCATCCTTTATCTTCACTAATAGTAAACACTTTTTCTTTTTCAATGTTAGACAGTGTCAGAGTATCTTGAATAACAATCTTATTCATTCCCGATCCCTTTGTACTGGCCAAACGCGCAAGAAGATCGGCCCGAACATTGTCTTCTCTAGGAATATGAAAAATCTCAAAATCTTGAAACTTATTGGAAAGTTGAAAAGCTAGATGGACATATTTCAGTAACACGAGGTCTTTTGTCTAAAAACTTCCGCCAACCTGCCCCGCCAATAATTGAGAATCAGTGCGGACGAGCAAATGTGTTACTCTGACCTCTAAGGCCAATTTCATTCAAGCTATGAGCGCTTCGTATTCAACCTGGTTATTGCTAGTTTGAAAACCAAAATGCAGAGAATACTCCAAAATAATATCACTCGGACCTTCCTTGACTATCCCGACACCACTTCCATTTAGGTTGGACGAGCCGTCTACAGAGAGAACTCATTTTGTCGACACCTCCATCCCTGTCGGGTAACTGAATTCCACTACAAAATTTGCCAATGTCTGGGACTTTATGCTCGTTCGAGGAGTGAAATCGATGTCGTACTCAAAGAGTTCTACGACCCATGACACCATTATCCCGGCTAGGTCCGGCTTCTTGAATATTTGCTTCAGCGGAAAATTTGTTTTTACTTGGATTGGATGGCCCTGAAAATAGTGCCTCAACTTCCGTGCAGTTGTTACCAATGCTAGAGCTAGGTGTTTGATCTTATGATGCCTTAACTTCACCCCTTTCAACACCTTGCTGACGAAATACATCGGACATTCACCAGTTTCTCTATCTCGGACCAACGTGGAACTAATGGCACTGTCAGAGACGACCATATATAAAACCAAAGGAACATTCTTCTTAGGTCTATAGCGGGTGGAGCCGACGAGAACTGCTTTACCTCCCAGAATTCTTGTTCACATGCCTCAGTCCATTGAAAATCAACCATTTTCCTTATTGCTACGAAGAAATGATTTGATTTATCTCCGGCGCATGACAGAAACCGGAGACCTTACATGAACAGGATTAGTTCTATAGGCTCGTACTACCGTGTCCTTGATTTCAAAGGAGACATGAACATAAATCTGACGGATGAACCACTATCGTTTGATCAGAGCATGATTAAATGGCTAGTTAGTTGTTGAACTTCACGAATAGTAGTGGGACTCTGCATGCTAATTACTGCTTGGCATTTATTCGGGTTGGCCTCAATTCCTCGCCTAGTCAGCATAAGCCCAGAAACTTGTCGGCTTTCACCCCAAACGTATATTTATCCGGATTCAAGCGCATGTTATACTTTCTTATTTCCGTGAAGGTTTCCTCTAGATCCAAGATATGCTTCTGCTCTTCAACTGTTTTGACAATCATGTCATCGACATAAACTTCAATGTTCCGCCTGATCTATGGAGTAAATACCATATCCATAAGTCGCTGGTACGTTGCCCCATCATTCTTCAGGCCAAATGGCATTACCTCGTAGTAGTAATTACTTCGATATGTCATGAAAGCCATTTTTGGAGCATCCACTAGATTCATCCCGACTTGATTATACCCGAAATAAGCATCTAAGAAACTCAACAAACGAAAGTCGGAAGCATCGTCTATCAACCGATCAATGTGTGGAAGTGGATAAGGATCCTTTAGACACATCTTGTTAAGGTCCGTGAAGTCCACACACATCCTCCATTTGCCGGTTTTCTTTTCAAACATCACCACATTGGACAACCAAGTCGGATATTGGACTTCACCAATGAGTCTGGCTTTTAGCAACTTGTCAACTTCTTCTACAATTACTTTCTTTTTCTCCTCACCATTTTTCCTTTTCCGTTGTGACACAGGCTTAACGTCAGGATCAAGAGCCAAGTGGTGGCACATAATTTTCGGGTTTATAATTTTGGAAACATGCCTCTGTTGAAAGTGAAGGTTGGTCTAATTTCTCTTGTGTTTTCGGTGTTCCCATAACCATCAGCCCTTTACAATTGTCCTGGTAACTGGTTATGAAAATGTTGGTCTTACTGTTGAATATGTCACGAGTCTGTATTATCTTTATGATAAGGTCGCCACTATCCGCAACTCAACATCCAGTCATGAATCTAATAATCCCAAGTCTCTCCTTTCCATTTCAAGAAGTTGGTTCAAGATTCTTTTAACCCATTTTCGTCCCAAAAATGTTGACACAAATATGATGTCTTGTGAAGATCAAAGTTTCTTTTAACCTATTCCTATTTTTGCCGGATAAACTTACCATAGTTTATCTTCAACTTTCTTCAAAGAGACATATCCCTCTCCATAAATTAAGTCAAGTCATTCATATCCTTCGGAAGAATTCTCTCTGAAATCGTCTTTAAAGAAGGAATTGTTAACATTATTTGAAAAAATGGTCTTGCAAATGGTATGGTGAAGAAAAGGTCTGAAATTTTTAAGGGTTTAATGATGTATGCTTAGCACTTAAATTTCCGTATGGCTATTGTCTCTAAGTTGCTTTATTAAGTCTATCTTATTTCTATTCCAATTAATGAATTTTGTTTCTTATGTTAATTATCCTTTTAGATTGAACTTTTCCTATTTTTAACCCTTCTAATGTTTATAATCTATGTGATTTTTATTCTCTCTATCATCTATTTCCTTCAACTTACATCTTAGTGTTTTCTCTGTCTCTCTATCACCTTTTTTTTTAATTTCTGACAAAGGGGGAGAAAATAAAATGATATTTTGATAATAATAATGATAAAACTCAAACATGTAAAATGTTAATGCTACTAAATGTTTGCTTAAAATTTTTAATCTGTGAAATCTAAACAAGTTCACCAATTATTCAAAGACATGTTGAAGACGAAGATCCCGATGCAAAGGATGAAAATCTTGTGGATAAAATCAACTATGATTTTGTATCAAATAAGTAATACACTTTGTGAATATATGAATATTCAAACAGATGTACCAAACACAATTCAAAAGTTATAAAGTTACTGAAAGTAAGGTAATCTTGCTTGATATCATAGTGTTCAAAAGTTGTTAACTTTCTGAAAGTATGTGATTAAGGCTTAAAGCTTAGAATTTGTGCTTTCCTAAAAGGAAGAGAAGTCAACATTCTGATGCATGCTCTCATACAAAGATTTCACTCAGAAGTTATGCTCTGATACGTGTGCATATACAACGTATGCTCTATTCAGAAGTTGTGAACTATCTGAATGTCTCATATAATGGATAATATCATATCAAACATTGATAATTGAGAAGTATAGTATTTTGGTTGTGATATCATGATCAAGGAACATAAGCTCTGATACGTGATGCATGGTATTATTCAATCAGGCTCAAATCAATATTTTGATTCTTCACGAAGTGCTGATATAAACCAGGTTCTGAGATGAAGACCAGGTGCTCTAGTCGGACTCTAATGAGTTGCTATAGGGAATTTCTACTTATATATTCTATGTTCTGAATACTCAAAACATTTATTTTGTGATTCTTAGGCTCCGGGGGAGACTATGAACAAGATTAAATGAATTTTTGGGTTTAACAGATTCAGGCAGAGCTGTGAGATTAACTCTGAATTGGTTGGTTACAATGATTACCTTGTATAAATTGTTCTATCAAAATACATGGTTTTGTCATCATCGAAAATGGAGAGATTGTAAGAACAATAAGTGTTTCTATATCTGGCCTTGAGATTTTGATGATAACTTTACATGTTATCACACTAATGGTTTCGTTCTAGTGTGTAGTTGCTGCTATAATGATTTGACTCTAATATCAAGGCATGTGACGTCATTAGGTTTTGAACATACACTCTGGAAGAAAACATGTGGTTACATGTTTCGTTGAAGTCAAGGTTTTCAATATATCTTCTGCAATGTGTCTAAGTAACGTTAATATAAGAGGTTTTCATTGTGAATTAGTGGTTTAGCTTTAGAGGCCCTCTAAAGCTTTACTTTTGTGTGTTACAAGTTTTGAATATTATGAGACAAGGTTTTGCTGAACAAATTCTGATGATCTGAAGAAAAGCAAGTTCTTACAACCAAGTGCTGAAGACTCAGAAGATAAGGTTTTGTGTGATAAGTTATATGGACTCCAATAGTTAGGCTCTAAGGCTTAAGAAAGATTCTTATAAAACAAGCTTCAACGTTCAACATTCAAATATTTGAAGCCTCTGATGATAAGAATAAAAGTTTAAATGCTTAACGTGTGATGTTGTACAAAAGGTACATAGAGTGTATGTGACCTCTACCCTCTAGGGTGGCGTAAGGATAATCCATTATATTGTATTGCCAACCACTATCATTGTGACAGTTGGGAAAAACTATCTTTGTTTACTTAACGGATCTCTGTTTACAAGCTTAATAGAAAAACATTATTCAGAGAACAATGACAAGATACAAAAATATTGTATTATACTGTCTGAACCCTTACACCTTATGCTATAAGTTGGGAACTAATCATTTGTGCAAGAAAAGTCATTTCTATCCTCATAATGTATCTCTTTATTATAGGCTATAACTTAAGATTGAAGATACAAAAGAAAAATTTCATCTGCCAAAATGTCGGCTTTGCTAGTTAGCCATTGGCCATCAAGCCTCACCCTGTGAAAGGAAAGCAGTGGATGCTGGAGATGTTAAATCTGCAATTGTACACATTCTGAAGACCACCAAAAGAAGAGATAAAAAAAGAAATAATATTTCAACAAGATGTCATTCAACTATCATCTTATACATCTTGATTGAAACAGAAGAAGCAAGGAGTTGTGCTCGTAGCATGCTCAAAGAAGAAGAATACTACAAGATGTTATTCAACTTCCAATCAAATACACCTTGATAGATCTCAAAAGAAGCAAGGATTTATTTCTCGAAACTTGCTTAAAAAAAATATGAAGAAAAACATTACAATATGATACTCAAACTTCTGATCATATACATCTTTGTATAACATTGTAATGAACACTAGAGTGTTTGCTTGTATAGTCTTTTTATTTAAATCTCTTCATGTAAATTGTTTTAACACTTGAGTTGATGCTCGAAGAAGTGTTAAACAATATTTACTTAAAACACTTGTGTAATTTGCTTAGAAGAAGCATTCATGTAAACACAAGATCACTATCAACTGTTGTTGATTGATTCCTTGGGAGACTTGGTGAAAGTCGAATATCAAGAAAATAATGGTTGTGATCATTATGGGAAATCCTGATAGGAGATATTGCGAGGTCGGATTATGTTGGGTCAATGGTAGTCATATCTCAATGGGGACCAAGTGAAGGCCAGTCTTGTGAGATCACTGATGGATATCATTGCAAGGAAATCTTGGTAGAAGATATCGAGGGATCATATTCTATTAGGTCAAATAACATTTTATACGGTTGGATCACTTAACATGTTATTGTGTGTTAGTCACCGACGATTTCCCGTACAAGTGTAATCAGTTTGGTTATAGTGGATTATGTCCTTGGATAAGGAGAAATCATCCTTGCGAAAATGGACAAGAGTAGCCTAGTTTATGGCGAACTTGGATAAATTACTTGTGTCTTTTTATCTTCATTGTCTTTATTGCTGTTATCATCTGAATGCTTAGAATTTCTAAGGGGAATGTTTTCTATGAACACAATTTAAACCTCAAGTTTCTTGTGTTTTTTATACCTTTAATGTCGACCAACATTGGTTGCATGCCAATGCTACCACTAGTTGAACAATCTCTAATCTTCAGTCTTCCAGATGAATACCCATAACTTGATGGAATAATCATCTACTATGGATATAAATACCTTGCTCCTAAATATGATGGACACCTTGCAGGACCCAAAGATTAGCATGGATGTAGTCAAGGGATCCATGTGTTCTTTATTTTCCTTTATTGGACTTTACTCTACAAGATTTTTGAAGTACATCGGGTTCACAAAAATTCAGCTTTTTGACTTTGTTTCCACCAAGCAAATTTTGTTTCCCTAATTTGACAAGACCCCTTTCACTCACATGGCCCAATCTTATGTGCCAAATTTATGTATTCGAAAAAAGTTTTATGGATGCAATATTTGTCGAACCACTTACAACTTCATCCTCAAGGGTATACAAGCCTTACTTCTTCATGCCTCTTAAGACTTCCTTCAACCCCTTCACAAATCTTAGGGTACTTTTATCTCATTACAAAACATATCCTTTCTTGCCAGGTACATACATTACTTCAATCAACAACTTTATTGACTCATTATGGAACTTTAATCTCACAAATCCAACACTTGAAATCTTGCGAGCTTTGTTGTTTCTCATTAATAGAATACACCATCTTGATCACATAATCCCTCGAACAAGTCTTTGTTTAGAGTCCTGTGCCAGATGCATCCATAATACATAATCCACTTCTTCGATAAGTTGTTGCTCTAAACCACAAAAACATCAGATGAGTCGAAATCATCTTGAATAATAGTTGCGTTTCCATTATCCTTACCTTCATGATCTTTCAGGAGTTCAGGGACCAATTTTCTTATATGACCCTTCTTCTTACAATGATAACATCGAATATCATATGCTTCACCACTACAAGACTTCAAATGACTTTTACCTTTATTCTTGTAGAACTTACTATCCTTTGCGCAAGAGTTTCTCTTTAATGACTAAATTGTCACCAACCGTCGAAGGTTTATGCTCTTTTGGTTTGTTCAAGTCCTTCGAATACATGGCTGATTGAACTTCTTCAAAGGTTATAGACTCTCTTCCATACAAGAGGGTTTCTTTAAAGTGAGCATGTGATCTGGACAAAGCGCTTAACAATAAAAACAACGCTTGATCTTCATCATTGATCTTCACATCATATTTTCAGCTTGTTGAACACATTCAACTGCTAATCTAACACTTTATCTTCCATCATCTTGAACAGATACAAAGCTTGCATCAGGCAGAGACAATTTACCAACGATTGAATAATGTACAAACTTTCAAATTTCACCTATAACCCTGTCGTCTTCTTCTTCTTTGATACATCTCGAAGAATCTTATCACCAAGGCTAAACAAGATTGCGTCGTGGGCTTTCTTCATCACGACCATCTTATCATCCTGTTAACGCAACATTCATGGATGCTTCTCCATTCAACGCTTCCAAACAACCCTGCTAAACCAGTAGGACTTTCATCTTCAAGCGCCACTGACCAAAATCGTTAACTCTGGTGAACTTTTCAATCTTATACTTTGTTGAAGACATCTTCTCCATGCTCACCGCACCAATTTGTTGTGAAACACGATACCTTTGAAACAAAGTAGAAATTGTTTCTTTATGATCAAGAAACAATTATGGTAAAAAAGAATGAAGAACACGAAGAACAACAAGGATTGTTATAAGTGTTATTCTTTACTTCTGCTTTAAACAAGATTTTAAGTGTTACAAGAATAACAAATAACATCTCTCACTCTAACTTAGGATTTTCTGTATGCAGTGATGAAAAACTAGTATGCTATTTATAATAAACCTAACATACTAAACTAGTGATTTTTTTCACAAATGTCCGTTACAAACTAACTTAGGGTACAAGCTAACTTAAACAATTGGATATAATAAACATGTCCAATTCGACATGCTTACAACCCTAACATTTTCGACATCTACATACTAGAACACATGTCGACTACAACATGTAGGTCTTCGACAACATGTAAGAAAACTTCGGCGACATGTTAAACTTTATCGAACTGTCAAAACCAAAAAACTATCTTCGATCCAACAAAGTTCAATTCAATATCTCACATGACCTCTAACGAGTAATTTGCATTCAAAGACGAGACAACTAAATATACATTACATTAAAAATTACTATTTTGCTTTTGTAAATGAACACTAAAAAAAAAGTCGTAAAGAATAAAAGTCTCTCTCTATATATATATATATATATATATATATATATATATATTAAATTAAGAAAAATATCTTTTTTGTTATTAAGTGATATTGTTGTTTATTTTACTAGAGTTGGCAAAACGAGCTATCCGACCCGCTTCGGGTCAGCTTGTGACGGGTTCAGACCTTTGACGGATCGGGTTTAAAAGTCCAAAATTTAAACATGTTATAGTTTGGTTGTCCAAGTCCGACTCTTCACGGGCTACGGTTATTCGGATCGGCCCGAATAATATTTAATATTAATTTTTTATTAGAAAATAATTTTTTAAATTAACTAATTAATTAATTAATAGATAATAAACTAAAAAATTAAAACATGTATGACTATTGATCACTAAAAAGTATAAATCAATTACATTCATAACATCTAAAGTAAAATATCATAAAAATAAATTATTTAATTAAATAATTAAGATTCAAGTTGAGATATTAGTAATATGATGTATTATAAAATTGACATTAATTATATAATGTATTATAGTTTTTTATTAAAATAGACATTAGTAAAATGTATTATAAAATGAATATTTTTATTTTTATTAAAAAATAATATAGATATTAATTATATAATATATTATAATTTTTATAAAAAAATAGAGAAAAGTTAAATAATCGGGTCACCCGCAACCCGGTCGGACTAGTCCGGTTAACATCGAACTTTTAACGAGTCAGATTTAAAAATCTGAATGATAAATGAACTCTAATAATTTTGTTCAAACCTAAATTTTTTAACGGGATTTCGAATCAATCCGGTTAGTCCAACCCGTTTTATCACCTATACATTTTACAATAACTATCAATTTTTTTACTATGTAATGTGATTGTTTGAAGGTTTCAAACAAAAATAGTTTTGATGGTCCTACCATTTTTAACTTCATTTTATTCGTATTAAAAAAATCTTGCTAACATGAAATATTTCAAATCGGGGCTAAATTTTATAGCATAAAAGTTTGATCGATAAATCATCCCTTTCAACCATAAAATTAGTTTAATTGATTTATTAGATAGATTGGAACTCATTTGCTAAAATAGAAAAAAATTATTAAACAATTACTATGCAATGTATACTTGACCAAAAATAAATATAATAATATTTTATTATATTCATTAACCACATACTTAATAATATATTCAAATTTATTCCATCATTTAAATTATAGTCAAATGTCTTATATAAAAACGCTACTCCTTTCATCTTAAATTAAATAATTTATTTATAAAAAACATTTTAAAATGACATACTTTATTTCTTCAATTATATTAATTTTTAAAGGAACTTTCTTTTTATTATTATTCAAATCACTTTTAATTCAAAATATTTTATTTTATATTTATGATAAAAACAAGTACTTTAATATATAATGAAAATACTTTATTTTCTACCAAAAAATAAAACTACTTTATTGAGAATATTATATTCTATCAAAATAATAATTAAAATTCATTATTCTTAAATAAAATAACTACACTAATTTAAAATAAATATATAAATTATTTGAATTTATAAATATTTAGTAAATAAATAAATAAATTATAAACATAAAATTACATCAGGTAGAGATTGAACCTACCACTTTCTGCATAGAAAACAATCGATCTATTAATTAAAAATAAATAAAATAATATATATTGACCCATATCTGTGTTTAAATATGCATTTAAAAAAACTGTTTTGTTGTGCAAAACAGTACTAAAAGATTGTGAATAATAAAATTCTAAATAGCAACATTTTTAAAACAAAAATTGGGGAGATATATTTTTTACTAATTAAATTAATATTGTTTTTTATTTTACTAAAATATAAATAAAATTTTGAACTAGGTATTTTAAATTTATAATACTAAGTTTTTTTGTCTGTGAATTAAAAAAAAATTGATTAAAAAATATCAATTGAACAAATACTATTCAATGTATTCTTGACTGAAAAAAAAAATATAAATTCTATATATTATTATTAAACAAAATAAAATAGAAAATCAATATATACTTGACTAAAAATAGATAAATTAATATATTAATCACTTAATTATAATTATAGTCAAATATTAATAAATTATTTATCTATAAAAAGTTTTTAAATAATGAAATATTTTCTAATTTTCAAGACAATATTATTTTTTTAATAATATCTTCTAACCACTACTATTTAAAACCCTTTTAATTTAATTTTTTACTTTATATTTATGATTAAAACAATATTTTAATATATTATAGAAATACTTTATATACTATAAATTTTTTTTTTTTATACAAAATCCGATTTTCTTCTTTATTTAAATATTTTTATTATTTATCTATTGGCCAAAAAAACTAAAAATGCATTTGATTTGATACAATTTCTCCCTCTCCCCTTCCATTTTAGCAATTTTTTCCCCCTTTACAGCAAAAAGAAAATACAATACTTCTAGACAATATTTTTGTACCTTTTAAATACTACTATTAAATATTTATTTATTTATTTATGATAAAGATGAATATTTTAATTCATAATAAAATACTATATAAACATATTATTTTGTTTTTTAAGTTATATATTTTGATTATTTATAATATTGTAAAATAAAGTAAATACATTGTATTTGATAAAGTATTAGATTATTTCTAGAAAAAGCTTATTTTTTGACAGCTCTAAAATTTAGGTTTTTTTATATTTTATGAGACACGTCAGCAGGGTGAGGTGAGGGAGTGAAATAAAAGGGGCCGTTTTTTGTATAAGCAAAAGAGCGCAGTTCACGAGTATGGATTGAAAACAACACTACCTTCACTGCGCACCCTAAGCCGCTTCCACCTCTCCCTAACTACTCCATGTCTTCTTTCTTCCCCAAACCACTTTCACTCCCTCTCTAAATACTCTTCAACCCTCTCAATTAGGGTTTTTCCTCTCCAACTCGGTTAGTTCCTCTCAATGCCTCACTCAAGCTTAAAACCTTTTCATTATTCATCCTTTTTTTCCTTCTAACGCCTTGATTTTGCAGATATTCTTGTTCATCGTTTTACTGGACCGCTTTTCGTCATTCTCCCATGGCTCCTACTCGAAAAAAGGGCGCCAAGAAATCATTCGCCGCACCTTCTGCTTCCCGGGACTGGAAGCACGGCGATCTCGTGCTTGCTAAAGTGAAAGGATTCCCTGCTTGGCCTGCAACGGTAATTGCTTCGTCTTAATCTTTGCTAAAACGTCGAGTTTCTTCCATAATCTTGCTGTTTGGAAATTAGAATACCACTGTGTTGTTTTTTTACTTTCTGCCGTTTTTTGTTATGGTGCATACGGTTTATGGTTAATTGAATTGGTTTTAGGTTTTGTTTTGATCTGTTTAATCTTATGTTATTGTGCTTGCCTGACTTTGATTCTCTCATTATCTGCTTTCTGTTATGCTGAACATGTACTACTAGTAGTATCATAATTTAGTGTTGCATGTCTTTGGCTTAATTTGATGCTTGACTTGAGTAGCTTGAGTTGGGCCGAAAGGTTTCTCGAATTTTGATTTGAAATGGGGGAGACCAGAGGGTTCAACAAGCATCGGGCAGTTGCTTGCAATTTTTTTCTAGGGTTATATAGGTGTATATATGATGTATTTGCCGTGTATGCATTTTATTTCACTGAATTTTGATTTGAAACGATGGAGACCAGAGGGTTCTACAAGCATGGGGCAGTTGATTTGCCAATTATTTTCTAGGGTTATATAGGTGTATATATGATGTATTTGCTGTGTATGCATTTTGTTTCACTGAATTTTGATTTGAAACGATGGAGACCAGAGGGTTCTATAAGCATAAGGCAGTTGCTTGTGAATTATTTTCTAGGGTTATATGGGAGTATATCTGATATGTTTGTTTTGGAGGTGTTTTATTTCACTGAATTTTGATTTGAAACAATGGAGACCAAAGGGTTCTATAAGTATGGAACAGTTGCTTGCAATTTTTTTTCTATGGTTATATGTTTGCTGTGGAGGTGTTTTATTTCATTTCTTTGTTATTACAGAGATTTAATTTGGCTGATTAAATTATTTTGCTGATGGCAGGTAAGTGACTCGAACAAATGGGGATACTCAGCTGATCGGAAGAAAGTATTTGTTCTCTTCTTTGGAACTGATCAAATGTATGTATTCAAATCCCTATCTCATTTGATTGAATTTGCCACTGCTATGCCTTCACATTAATATGTTTGTATATAAGTTTGAGAATCCAATGTATACTGTTAGATGTCAAAACACTGAGGTCGCACAAAATTACACAAGTTGTATGATATTGTCAATCTTATGTTTTTGGCCTAGGACTATCAAAGTAAGTAGTAAGGGTTGATTGTGGTGTGGATGTCTGGTATTCTAATTGACGTGTCAAAGTTTGTTGTGTGTGTGGAAATTCATTAGAGGTTGGGGTGTTGAAGTTGATAAATAATTTTTCATCTAAATAGTTATTCTTTCTAGGACTCTTTAATTGAGCAGGTATGTGTACTAAACATATTGTTGAAGAGGGAAATGCGAGCCATTATAATTTTTGTTGAGAAAATCAAGTATGTGAATTAACTGACTATATAGTTTGTTATATATCCATACTGCATTTATTTTAACACAAACTTAACTATTTATTTTCCATTTCAATAGTTTTAACTCTTCTACTGCTCCCCACAGATTGAGTACCTCACTTTAGAGGAATCAAATAAATAAATAATATTCACATATTAAGGTGGCTTTCTTTTTGCATAGATTATTCAAATACTTTTTTTCTTTACCAAAATGAAGTGATAGTTTTAATAATTGCAGTCTTTCTATGATGTTAATGTTTGTTTATGGATGCGATTTTTTATTTAGCTTGCCCATTATGGCACTGATGTATTATAACAAAAAAATACTATATGGTTGATGTCGGAAGCCTGATTGCTAACATACACAAAGCCAACTAAAATAACTGCAAATTTATTTTAAGAATTTAAGAACTATGCATGGACAAGGTAATAATATTTAACTTATACACCCAATTATATATCACCTTGAAGATATTTGTGTAAATACTTCAGGAAGTATTATTACGATGTAGCACTATGTTGAAATATGATTGGACGTCTTTGGTGCATAGTTATTAAACTCTTATGATAAATAGGTTTCAATTTTCATCAAATAGAAATGAGATGACCTTAACCATGCTTTAACTACTTAACCAAATCCATTTATAGGTAGAATGGATGTGACAACTCAGATTGTCACACAATCTTTTGTAGGGAGAGTTTTGGCACTCTAATGACAATGTTGTCCGCTGCACTCCTTAGAATATCCTATCCTCGCCCTAGACCTCTTTTCCTGAAACGGCAAGAAGAATTAAAAGTAACCATGCAGTCAATGCTCATAGTTGGTAAAGAGAGAGAAGATTGTTGGAGATCTTTGAAATTGGAAAGTGAGGAACATTTTTAGTGATAGCATTGGCGAGAGATGTTAGCCATAATGTGATTTCCTTCAGCAGCAAAGATGAATTTAATATAAAGAGCTATCCTTCTATCTAGGTGTAAAATAATCTGACGAGTGGATCATGTAATCAGTTCCAACTCAATCTATGATTTGTACTCCAGGTCTGTATGCTCAGTTTTAATTAGACGTGAAAGTGAGACCCTTAGGGTCTGTTTGCGAGTTGATTTTTGGAGGGGAGGGTTTTGGAGTGTTATATCTACTTCCATTTCCTCTGGTTTGCCTAGGTTTGTAGCAACAGGTCCAAAAACTATCAATAGTTTTGGGTTTTTTCTTTGGACCATTGTCTGTTCTTTTTCTTTTTCAGTATTGAATTTTAGAGACCAGGACGAGACATTCTCTAGGACCATTGTATGTCGTCTTTCTCCTCTTCAGATAACTGAAATGGTTCCACTTAGGTTTGACTGTAAATCGCTTCCAAGGATCTAAACACAAACTTGATCTAACACCACATTAGATTCTAAGAGTTTCAAAACTTATCTTTTCCCCTCTAGTGAAAATGAGTTTGACTGGCTTCTTTTTATTTCTGTTTCAGATTATGGTACAAGTTCATCTCCAGCCATAATTCTAGTTGATTTGTTTGTTATGAACATTCAATGCCTCACCTTTTAGATTATAGTTTTGAGGTTTCAAAAAAATATTTTAGAATGCTTCCCAATGATGTCTCAAGTAACATCAAATTCTGAGATACCTCAATCTTGACTAAATGATGTTCAGATTTCAGAACCAAATGGTGATAATATATCTTTAATATCACACATTTTATATGTCCGTAACAGATACTCTTCAATAACTAAAGATAATTGATAGCTACAATTTAGGTTACAGATTCCTCCCTAATCGATGATAGATAACAAATATATAAAAGGAAAGAATGCACAACTATTGAGGAAACAAATTGAAAATAAATATAGACAGTATATTTTTCCAATCAGAGAAGATTGTTGAGATATTTTGAATATTCTGTTATAACAGGATAGACATAGAGCGGATTTGAATTTGATCGATATCTGTCCAATTATTTACAACATAATATTTGAAATATCTCAATGAAGATACTGTGATAAGATTGGTCGTGATTGAGTAAGGTATAATATGAGTTGATGTTGTTCGAGTCCTATGTTTTTGAGGAGGAATGGAGGAAATGATTTACACTGAATTGAAAGGGGAAGGTAGGGTGTTAAAGGAGATTTTGAATTTCCAGTTTGACAGTTTGACGTGACTTAGTGTTGATTGAATCCTATATTTTTGAGGAGGAGGAGGTAGGGAAAGAAGTGATTTACTTCAAAGTGAAGGGGTATGGAAGGATTGTGAAAGAGATTTTGAAATTTGAATTTCCATTTATTGGATGAATGTTCATGATTGAATTTTTTATTTTATTTTTAAACTAATTGCGTTTATATTTAAGAGTTTTTATAATTGTTTTGCAATGTTGCATTTAGTTAGTTGTTTACCTATGTACACGCCTAAATTTATTCTGCTTGCAAGTTTTCTTAGTTTGAAATGGCATCTCCTGCAGTGCTTTCTGCAATCCTGCTGATATTGAGGCATTTACTGAAGAGAAGAAACAGTCTCTTGCCAAACGTCAAGGAAGGGGTGCTGATTTTGTTCGTGCATTAAATGAGATTATTGAATGTTATGATAAGTTAGACAGAGGGACTCAAGTTGATGAAACTAGCTCTGGTGGTGAAATTGCTAATGCAAATGTGGGACATCCACTTGACCCATCTTCCAACTCAGGGTTCAAAGATCAGTTGAATTCTCCTTGGACAGTTAATTCACAAATGAAATTATCAAATTCTATGACTGGCAGACCTGAGCAAGTTTATGCAGCTGAGGACGACCCATTTGGTGTACTGAGGAATGAAACTTATCTTAAAGAGGCTACAGGTTACGCTGTTGCAACTGGAACTGTAAAATCTTTTTTGCCAGTGAAGCAAGAAAATGAACCAGTTCAAAGTTCCAGAAGCTCATCAAAGGTCCAAAACACTGTTCTACATTGTAGTGATGCTCGGAATAATGGTGGCAACATATCAGCTGATACAATTCAGAACAAATTTATTAGAAGAAGGACTAGGCATATCAAGAAATCACCTGATCTTTTTGGCTGCACCGATACTGATTCATCTGCATTTGCCTCAAATGTTAGCATGGTGGAAAATGGTTCTGAAATGGTAACAATCAATTCTGATGGCTGTAGCTTAAATGTGGGAAGTGCCAAAAATTCTGATATAAAACTTGAACAATCTGAGATTATTGAGGGCTCTAAATATGAAGTTGAGTTAAAGAAAGTCCTTGATCGTGACATGAAGGCTGTAATTGGCAAGAAGAAAAGAAAGCCAAACAGGACAAGGAAAACCAATAATGCTTGTGTTCAGAATGCTAATCAAAGTTTGCAGAATACGTCTGAAAATCCCAAAGAGATTTCCTCTTACCAAGATGGAGATGAACACTTACCCCCGTCTAAGCGAGCCAGAGTTAGAATGATTAGCTCATCATCCACAGGGGAAGAACACAAAAGAATTGCACGAATACAGGAGAAAAGTATTGTTGTTGTTGCTTCACCATTGCGGATAATCACGTCACCAAATTGTGAAAATGGCTGCCTTGCTGATGGAGACTCGTCGCCGTGGAATAGGTCTTTGGGTAGTGTTTCTCCGAAGTTATTAACTTCTTGTTCCGAAAATGGGTCACAGACTTCTGAAGTTAAGAAAGACCAATTACCTGGCTTCTCTATGGATGATGAATCTGCTTTACCTCCATCTAAACGCATCCAACGTGCATTAAAAGCAATGTCTGCCTATGCTGCTGCTGCTGCTTCTGAAGGAGCTTGTATTGAATCACCACCCTCTAAAATGCCTTCAAGTGGTAGATGCTGTATATCTGCTGCAATCAAGAGATGTTCTTGTATGATTATTGACAACCAAGGAGGTAATGATTTAGAACCAAAAGGCTTGAACTCTTGTGGCATTGATTGTTCCAATAACCGAGTGTGTAGTTTTTCAACCTGTTCAAATCCAATGAGTTTAATAGAGGACAAGTCATCTATTGAAGAGGATGAACAGTTGACCATGCCACAAAAACACGAGTCTGGCAAGGATATCATCCCAGTCCCAGGTGATAGGCTCCAATTTGGTGAAGATCTTAGTGATTCTGTTGTCCGTGCACCTGCTAAAATAGATTCACAAGTTGTAATGCATGAAGAAATCTCTCCTAATGTTGATGTGAAATGTTGTCAAGTTGGAAGCAATCAAGATTCACCAGGTCCATCATTACCACCAAGTGCGAATGAAAGTATCAAACACGTGATCCATTCAAATGCTTCTGATACATTTGATCATGGTGGAATAAATCTTGATCCTGTGGCGGGTCCCAATGAAAGTGACAAATCGTTACCTCAAAATAATATCGCCTTGCCTCAGAATATGGTGACAGTTTGTGAGGATATGAAGCAAACATCCGGTGACAGCAGTAAAATGAATGACAAGTAAGCTTACTTTTTTGCCTGTTACAAATACTAGTTTCCAACCATCTATAACCTAGAATCAAAATACAAAGGATAATGAGTATAAACCATTTTTATTGCCTGCTTATCTATTTACTTACTCTTTGTGTGTGAAAATTTACTTTTGTTTTCTTATTATTAATTTTCATGAGTGAAGTTCTAAATAAGTGATTTTTAGTTCATGAGTGAAGTTCTAAATAAGTGATTTCTGGAGAAGCTAAAATTTTTAGTTCACGAGTGAAATTCTAAATAAGCGATTTTCAGTCTAATCCAAAGGCTTAGATTTTTGGGTTTCAAAATTTTTTCTTCAAATGTGCATAAATGTGACCGGGTATACTTATGCTTACAGCTTTCCTGATTGAAATCACACTTCTGCAAATATTTGTTTTTTCCAACTTAGACTCTGATAGGAACAAGTTTTGATTAAGAAAAACAGAAATAACACCTCCTGACTAAACTGTGATTCATGATATGCTCATCTGTGTTGTCAAATAGAGGTATTACAGCATAGCGGTATTCAGAGTAATAAATATTCTCTGCGATTGACAACATTGGTTTGGTGGAATTTTGTAGTGTAAAATTATACTGGACAATCTTTTAAAGATAATTAAAATGACTAGAGTATAATTGTTTAATGTAAGTAATCAATGTTTTATTTCTTTCAATTCAAGAAAGTTCACATTTCTTCTTTTGGTTCAGGCCCGAGGTTGTGAAAGAAGTAAAATTTAAAAAACAGGAGAAGGATATGATTTCTCTATCAATATCCGATGGTTCAAGGGAAAACAGTGTTTTGGGCATTCGAGCAAGCTCATCCTTGACTGATGGGGGAGTTTGCCTTCCACAAGGTTCACCTCCAAATACCTCAGTTCGCAATGTTTCTACATCAGACAGTAGTAATATTCATCAAAATGGAAGCTGTAGCTCTGATGGATTCCAGAAGAGTATTTTATCTGGTTCTATTGATGGATGGAAAGTTGGGGCTGTGGCAAATCAACGATCAAGATCTATAGACAAATCAACTGAAGCAGGACACGCGGCTTTGTTATATTTTGAAGCAGTGCTTGTGACCTTGAAAAGGACAAAGGAAAGTATTGGTCGAGCAACACACATTGCTATTGATTGTGCAAAGTTTGGTATTGCAACCAAGGTAATATGATGGTCCTTTTTAAATCCTTATTTTCTCCCCCCTCCATCTCTATAAAATGTTAATTACTATATTATATTGTGAATGCTTTTCAATTTAAAGTTTACCTTTCAAGTTTGCTGGGGTCTTGATTTTAACAAATTTACATTGATCTGTGACCTCTCCGGGTGTGGACACCTTTTCTACTTGATTGTTTATTGGACTTTGAGTGTGCAATCTAAATTTACCCGGAGCAGTTTTTGTTACTGAATCCTACATTAGATGTGATATGATATGATCTGAGAAAGTGTTTATTACTGGGAGGCATCCTTAACCTACATTCGATGTGATATGGTCTTAAGTGCTTATTACTGAGAGGCATCCTTAACCCACATTAGATGTGATGTGATCTAAAGAAGTGTTTATTACTGAGGCATCCCTAACTGTGCAAGCCGGATTTGCAAGGTTCAGTTAGCTCAGATACAAATTTTAAGATGATATTAGAGCTTATCAACATCCATTGGGCTACCGCCTTTAGGTCACTTAGAGATGTCTAGTCCTATGCACGAGGAGATTGTGTTGATAGTCCAATATTAGATGTGACATATGAACAAATGTTCATAAATAGGAGACATCTCTCACGTTGCAAATCAGATTTGTAGGATTGAGTTAATGCTCACCCAAATTTTGTGTCACCAGTAAAGAGAAATTCCAACTAGATAAAGAGAAATACATATTTTTTTTGGGTATTCATAATTTTCCAAGTTTTCTGTTTATGGTTGAACACTTGTTGGAAGTAAAAGTATGGTTTCATTTATTACAATGAGATGGGACAGCTTTGATGTCCCATTTACGCTTGTTCCCCAAGATGAGCATTATCTTATTTTCCCTTTTTGTGTTCTTTAAGTATAGGATGTAAATAGAATATGATAGGAAATGATTCAAGTTGTGTGTTTGAGTTTGGGACTGTTCCCAAGTCCCATTATTTAAAGTATGTTAGGAAGAAAGGGTAGCTGAGGTCTATGGGTGCTGGGTTTAAATACAACTAAAGAGGTTATAGGAGGAGTTTGCATGTGAACTGTTAATATAGTTGTGAGGGGGAGTCCTTTGGTTGTGTGGAGGGAGTTTGTGGAGGAGTTTTCTTTAGAAGGGGAGCAAAAGGTTTTGACATGAAGGCCAACAAAATTGGTGGCAAGTACACTAGCTATTTGTTTGGCCGAGTATGTGTAGTTGAGGATAGAGGGTTGAGCTCTTTCAAAACCATACAACTCAAATGAATAGGTCGATGACTATGCTTTTGAAATCTCTAATGTCAAACTCCCATAATTCATGTTATATCTTATATGGTCTGAGATACAATGGGATGTTTTAGTTACATTGTGAAAACTGGTTTTATCAATCTTTTGCCTTGCTCGAGAATTAAAACTAATTTCCCATACTGTTATTAAATGAAGAAAGCCTTTGTAAGTTTTCCATACAGTTATTAAATGAAGAAAGCCCCTATATTATTTTGTAGCTTTCTCTAAATTATATTTTCTTTTACTATAACTAAAAGGAGAGGAAAATATTGTCATTACCTATAAATTACTTATACTTGTATGGAGCTCACGTGCAAAGTATTATTGTTATTTCATATATTATAGTTTAATTCAGTTTTTTAGTGGAAAATAGGGATTCAAATCAGCGCGGCAAAACATTGAACTTAGAAGCATCCAGAAACTTCCTGTCCAAGTAATAAACCCCCTCATATAAAACTTGTGCCAGATTTAAAATCACTAGTGCCTCTTCAAGTGTAGAGAAATGCACTAAGATCAATAATGTGTAGCTCTAGGCATTCTTGTAGAAGTGCAACTAAAGTAGTGATGTTCACAGCGTATTAGTAATTCTTCTAGAAGGCAAAATTCAGGAAGGCTTCTACCTAGGCTGTCAGTTTTTAAGATGGAGTAAGTAAGTTTATGGGCGGTTATTTGCGGTTATAATATGGGTGAGGGTTTTGTTCATTTTCTATTAAGTTGTTTGGCCTGAGAAAGTTCATCTTCTAGTAGGGAGAGCATCTCTCCAGAACTTTGTACCCCATCTTACACACAATTCAATAATACACTTTGTACTAAGAAGTTTGCTCAAATGTGTTTTGATTTAAATCTTCATAATTTTGATGGGAGTTAAACCATCTAGTTTACATTATGGTCTGATCTCCTAAATCTTTTTGTTCCTTTTTTAAAACCTTATCATGTATTTTCTTGACAACGTATGCATTTTTGGGGGGTTTGGCTATGGGGATGTATCTAGGTGGTGGAAAGTCTTGTCCACAGTCTGGAAAATGAGCCAAGCCTTCGTCGGAGAGTGGATCTGTTTTTCCTTGTTGACTCTATTGCTCAACATTCTCGAGGTTTGAAAGGTATTTGTTTATCTTTTAGTTATTCTTGAATATTTCTAACAAAACAAAACGAAAGAACATATGCATGGGTATCTGTTGGTGTTGAAAACAACGTCAGAATATATGAATTTAGTATATGTTGATGTTTGAAAATCTGATTTCCCAGACGATGTTGGTGGAGTATATCCAGCTGCTATGCAAGCAGTCTTGCCACGGCTATTGTCTGCTGTTTCCCCTCTTGGAAATACTGCACCTGAAAATCGTAGGCAGTGTCTTAAGGCAAGTTGACGAAATTTCCTGTTTAGTTAAAGTTAAACATACGCCCTTTAGTCTTGCACCTTTTTTTGGGGTCATTATTCTTGTTAACCTTTGCTCTCTATAATTTTTGTAGGTGTTAAGGCTGTGGTTGGAGAGAAGAATCTTCCCAGACTCCATTATTCGCCATCACATCAGGGAACTAAATTCATATAGCAGGTCAGCTTTTGCAGGTGTTTACTCACGCCGTTCATTGAGAACAGAAAGGTCTTTAGATGACCCTATTAGAGATATGGAGGGTATGCATGTTGATGAATATGGAAGGTTCGAATTTGTTGGCATTAAAAGTTTGTCTTAATTATTCTCTTGTACTCTGCCAGTGTATGTACTTAAATCGCGTTTGGTTCTGCAGCAACTCGAGTTTTCAGTTATCTGGATTTCGCATGCCCTGTATGCTTGAAGATGGAGGGAGTGATTCTGATGGAGGGAACTTCGAGGCTACTGCGCCTGGGCATGATTCTGAAACATATGAAGTACAAGAAGTGTCTCATGCATTTGAAAAACATAGGCATGTGTTGGAAGATGTTGACGGCGAGCTTGAAATGGAAGATGTGGCACCCTCTTTTGGTGTGGAATTGAATTCGATTTGTAATGTTGATGGAAGAACTGCATCACAGCTTGATCAGAAACCTCCTCTGTCCTCTGCTCCTCGTTTAACCCAAGATGTGCCATCATCTTCTCCAGCTCTTCCATCATTCGCTCCACCACCACCTCCACTATCTCCTCCACCTCCACCTCCGCCGCCCCCACCAACACTGCATCTAATGTCAGCTACATCTGATCAATACGGAACTGCAGTTGATTCAAAACCTTTTACAGATTCACAGGTATGTTCACAACTTTTCTTGGATCTTTCACTCAAGTGAGTCAGTGGTAGCAACAAACAACTCATAAAGTTTTTTAACTCGGGGTCGGGCCCATATTTACAGGCAGTGCATGGCAAAACATTTTCTTCTGTGGCTCATCCCTTAGATGCACCAAGAAATAGTCGACCTATGGATGCATCACAGTTTCAAATCCCAGAGTGTAGAGATGTGCAAATGCAGATACCAGAGTCTCCTTGCTCTTTCAACAGTCACCCTGTACGACCACCAGAAAATTCCAGGAGTGCTGAAGGTTTTCCTATGCATAATAAAGGTTACATACTACGACCACCACACCGTGTGCCATCGGATCAGTTTTCTTTCATTCATGCAGAAAATCGTCCAAAGCCTCAGAGGGAGGTTCCACCACCCCCTTCATACTCCAATAGACAACACTCTGTGCAGAACACAAGGAGGGAGAACTTCTATAACACTCACGAGAGAGATGGAATGAGATACAATACTCGTGCACTGCATGAACAGAGATGGAACACTCGGACAGCACGTGAAGAGAGGTGGAATACTCGGGCACTGCGTGAAGAGAGGTGGAATACTCGGATACCACATGAAGAGAGATGGGGTTTTCGGACACCATATGAAGAGAGATGGAATACTCGGTCGCCATATTCTGGTAATTTTTTAAAAAAAGTATTCTGGAAAAATTATGATAATTGATGATCCATATGATATTTGGGGGGAAGGGGTGGTGGCAATGCCATGGTTTTGTTTTGGTTGTTGCTGAATGTATAATGATTATCTTTCTTTGAATTCCTTGCATGTTCCTTGCTATCTCAACAAAGACTTGCCTTCTCCTTATGATTTCCATCCCGGTCCATCAACTAGATCACAAGGTCATGGTTGGAGATTAGCTCACCTGCCAATGAGTTACAGAGGCTCCCTGCCTTTTAGATCAGCCTTCCATGATGCAATTCCAGTAGTTAACCGAGGTATGTTACCACCTGCATAACAAATGTTCATAAACATGTGATTTCTTTTTATCTGCTTCTTTCCTCTGATTTATGTGATATTAATTGAAAATATTAAAGTTTAAGATAATAATGTTTCAGGCCCAGGCTTTTGGCGGCCTAGGAGAACTGAAGTTAACCGACAATGAGGCTGCCATACTTCTGTCTGTCCGCAACCTTCTTTCGTTATTCTTCAACGATTAGTATCGTTGCTTTCACTCGTTGAATGTTAGGTATGACTAACTTTTTGAAGTGGGTCCTATCTTCTTCACAAGAGGTAGTTTATGTTCCATCTTCCTGTACAGGAAAGAAAGAATCTTTGGACAGTTTGCTGAATCTGCCCGGGCGTGTTCATGATATGCTAGATCTGTATATAATTATTGCAGTATCTTCTGCAGGATACAAAGCCAGGGAGAATCATTGTAAAGTGGTTGGAAAGCTGTAACATCATGTATCAAAATTTTTGTCGCCAACTATATATGATTTATTTCATGGAAGCCCTTATAGGTGTGACCAGAATTCATAAAACAAAATGTCGGGGGCTGATTTTTTAGACATTGTTCTCTTCGTTTGTGGAAAATCTCTCCTCAGAGGGTTGGGAATTTCTCTTTTGAATTGTTTGCTTTTATTTCTTTAGTTATCCTTGACAAATTTTAAACGACATTATTTTTGGTGAATAAAAACATTCTAGTGCAATGAATGATAAATTTTCGGAACATTTTCCAATTCTTTGGTACATATTTATATGATAGTATTAATATAGCGCTGCCTAAATATTTGGTAGTCTAAAACAGGGTGTTTACGAGATCTGGAATGACAAATTAGTTTTGGACCATCTTTCATGTTGGTTATTATGTGTTCTTGGTTAGACCATCTTTCATGTTGGTGGTTATTATGTGTGTTCTTGGTGACCATCTTTCATGTTGGTTATTATTTGTGTTCTTAGTTACACCATCTAGTTAATTGGATGCTCTAATCCCCACTTTACCATCATTGGACAGAATTGGATACCATGGGTAAGAAGGGTTATATAAGAGTTAGTTCTTAAAACTTAGGGGTCAATTTTAGGTTACCTTTTTAATGTAGTGAATATTTGTTGGTTGCCAAATATCCTGCTCGGTTCTGTCGTATCGAGTCCATCACCTGTTATCCGTCTAGCAACTAGGTTGGCACCTCACTTAGCTCTAAGAAAGTAGTTGCAGGTTTTGTTTTTCGACCCCCCACCCCATTGAAGTCTCATCACCATTCACCAGTGGTCAACAATGCTTGATGAATAGTGGTTTGTTGAAGTTGCTAAAGCCTCTAATTAAAATATATCTTTCCTATCTTTTTAGGGTTTTTGTTTTTCAAACCCTCCAGCCAACTGAAGTTTCATCACCAATTAGGGGTTATGAACTATGTTTTTGGAAAAGTTTTTGTTTTTCAAATTCCCCACCTCACTAAAGTCTCATCACCAGTTAGGGGTTGTCAACAATACTTTTTGAAGAGTTTATTAAAGTCAACTGAAACCTCTAGTTAAAATCTATCTTCCCTTGCCCTTTTTAAGATCTTTGTTTTTTAAACCCTCATCTCATCCCACCGAAGTCTCATCAAAAGTTGAAGTCGCCAAAACCTCTAATTAAAACCCACTTTCCATTGTCTTTTAAGGTCTTTGTTTTTCAAACTCTCATCCCACTTAAGTATCATCAACACTTGGGAGTCGTTATCGTTAAGAATGTTTTTTGAAGAGTGCTTTACTAAAATCTAAAGCCTTTAATTAAAATCTATCTCTCTTCTTTTTTAGGGTTTTTGTTTTTTCAAACCTCCACCCCGCAGAAGTTTCATCACAAATTAGGAGTTGTGAATGATGCTTTATGAAGATTGCTTTGTTGAACTCATTAAAGTCTCTAATTAAAATCCATCTTCGCTTTCTTTTTATGTAGTTTGGAATGGTTTGCACAATATCTTTTAATTATTATCACTTTCTTGGATCCTCTTCATAAGCATTTTACATTCCATCCTATTAACTTTTTCTAGTCTTGCTAAGGACAAGTTCTCAAATATTACAAAGATGATCCATAAATTTAGATATTTCGAGTAGGTATCCATAATCTTTGTTTTATGGAAAAGGTGCAATAATGTGGTAGACTCCTGGCTTATTAGTTATCTTTGTGATCAACAAGAAATTTCTTACTCGAGGATCAAGTTATTCAATTTTTAACTCGTTTGAATGATCAAATATTTGTACGTAAGACACAAGTTCTGTTAATGAAGTCTTTACCTTCCATTAACAATATATATTTCTTAGTTGCTCAAGAAGAAAATAATATTATCCATGCCAAACATTTTTTTACGACTCAATCTTATTTATCTAATGCTTATAATGTAAAAAGGTCTTATAGTCGAGGTAGAGTTTCAAATTTTGAAGGTCACGGTAAGACCTTTTTAGACATTGCACAAGCAATAAACATGGACACACCATTGAATTTTACTACCAAAAGCATGGCCATCCACATGTGAATAAGCCTATTCCATTTTCTGATGCATCTCTCTTCATGACATAACTCAAATGGAGTTTCTAGCACACGCAATTCTATTGACTATGTATCTACTCTATCTTTGAAAAAAATATTATGCTCTCTCTCTCTCTCTCTCTCTCTCTCTCTCTCTCTCTCTCTCTCTCTCTCTCTCTCTCTCTCTCTCTCTCTCTCTCTCTCTCTCTCTCTCTCTCTCTCTCTCTCTCTCTCTCTCTCTGTTGCAACACCTTAAACTATCTTAAAAAAACCTATCAATATTTGGGATTGATTGATTGAAAAATATTTCTAAGGGATTGGGGAAATTTTTACACTTTCTATTCAATTAGACTTTTATAATTGATTAGAGCAAGGAAAACGACTTCATAATATATAAGAAACACTAATTATCGATTAAGATACTAGTTGTTAGAGGTTTTTTATTTTGGGAAGTAGAGTTGCGGCTTTTTGGAGCTTATAATCTATTAGCCATATGCCATTTTTGATTATAACATTTTATTTGACCCTTGTATCGTTTCCTTTTTGATCCAAATAATTTTCAATATAAAAGAGACTTATTCTCTTTTAAAATCACACAAGAATTCAAATTTATACTATTCTTTTGTTACTTTCTCTATTTTTTTCCTTTTATATTCATTGACTAAAAGTTGCCTTAGTGTCTTATGAGTAAACAATATTTCAGAGAAATGTTTAGTTACACTGATGCTCGTGTTGTATTATTTTCTCATCAAAAGTTTGATACTTTTGTGTTGATATCTTTGGTTCTTAAGATTTTTTCGTGTAAAATCTCTATTTAGTTATTGGAATTAGCTGATAAAATCTCTGTTTGGTTAGTGAACTCATTAGTCAAAATCATTATTTCGTTTGGGGATCATCTTATGTAAAATCTCCCGTTTTTGTAATAAGGTTTGTGGATATATCCATAAAAACTCAAGATATTTTATATGTGAATTGTCAAGGAGAAATTCTTGGAGAGATGACGTAGGCTAAGTGGTTGGACCAAATCTGTATAAATCCTAGTGTAATTTCTCTATCCATATCTCCTTTATTCTGCACTTCATAATTCATCTCATCTTGTGTTTGGAGTCACTTATTTAACAAGTTACATCAGAGTTCAACTTGTAACACCCCGTTTTTGATTTAAATCATTTTAATTAAAATAATTATGCGATGTAGTGTTGCTGTGTATTCTGATGAGACATAGGATATGTCGTTGTGCCTTGGCGTGAGGTGAATACCTTAGAATCTTTAAATAGTTAAGGTTGAGAGGTGTATAGCTAATTTCGTAGTGACAAAGGTGCATTTAGAATATATTATATTATTATTATTATAAATAATTACGATTATGATGATAATTGTATTTTATTTTTAATAAAATAATTAATTAATTAAAGAAGGGCAAAGTTCGAATATAGATTTAAAGGTCCTAGGGGTTAAGTTGTCATAAGAGCAAAACTAGAAGTTTTGCGTTAACCGTAACATTTTGTGAACGAGAGAAGAGAAGCGAAGAACGAGAAAGAGAGAAAAAGAGGCAATCGTTCAGAAAGGAAAGCACTCGCGGTAGAGGTTTAGGAATCTTCAATCCAAGGTAAGGGTTGAGTTCTGACTCTCTAATAGGTGATATAATTGTGGGTAGATGATGATATTGAATGTTAGGTTTTGGTGTAGGTTATTTTAATTTAATTAGTTGAAAATTGATCATAATCAATGAAATTGAGGGTTGAAATATGTGGTAATTGTTGTATGGTGATGGTAATGATAATCTGAGGTTTGATTGTGCATTATTTCATGAAGTTTGTGTTTTTTGAATTGAAACAAAAGGTTTTCGTACTTCTACTTTTCAAAATTTGTAAAACTATTTTTCACAGGGTGCAATCGATTGCACTACTTAAAAAATGAGATTTTTGCTTCTGTTTGAGTAAGAAATCGATTGCATCTTGCATCAGTGTCAGTCACATTGCATATTATTGAGTTGTTGACATGATGATGACATTGAGTTGCATATTGTTGAATTGTTGATATAATGATGATATTGAGTTGCATAATTGGTATGAGTTATATGACGGATGACGATACTTATATATGTTTGTATAATCATTGTGAATTTGTGGTTGACAATGTTGAGCATGAAGTCTTACATGCTATATCTATCGTATACTTATGATTATATAACTTATTATATTATCGTGATATCTCACCCCTTCTGTTTGAATGTTGCCTCTACGTGAGTAACGTGCAGGTGATCTGAAGTAGATGAAGTTAGTCTGTCATTTATTTTGAGTCTGTGTTGTGCTCTGATACGTAATACCGAGGGGATGAACGTTTGCTTTACTTTCTTTGTTGTTATTTTAGTTTGAAGAATTGTGGGAGTGTTGTAAGCTCTCTTTTATGTTAATTAAATGTAAGTCATGATTGACTTGAGATGTTGAATAATGAACATGATTTCTTTTCCGTTGCAATAATAAAGTTGAAGTTTGAGAACTATGTTGAAAATGTTGTCGGTTCATCCGAAAGCGTGTTATGTATCTGTTTATTTATACTTGAGCACATTTTAATATGTTGAAAGATGTGGCATCCTATTTTTGGTGTTTTGATTTAAAAATTAATTTACTCTGATTTTTTGTTAATTAGCGATGGGGAAATAGGGTGTTACACAACTCATGTTCAAGACTAAACGTCACAAAACGAGGACTTGGTTTCAAAATTTCTTAGATGCCTAAATCGAAGTTGACAACCTAAAATCACCGTGATTTTTAAATCTAGGTATTTGTCATCCATAGACTTTGGCTAATCTCTTCGGTAAAATGCATGAACATAAGATGAAATTGAAGAGACTTGCAGAAGATAAAGGTGACAAGAAAAATAATACCTTGGCGCTCAATATCAGCGAAAAGACTCTAATTTTAGTGATGAGGAGAAATGGCACTGAGCGCTCAAAAATTCAGAATGATCATGAAACGAGAAAAACAATAATGAAGGAAAACCATTCTTTACACGACATGCTTCCTATGTGAAAATAATGGGCATATAAAACTAAACTTCCCTTAGAATCAGAAGAAGAATCAAAATATAAAAAATTCAAAGAAAACTCAAAAGGAAGAAAAGAAAGCTTACATTGTGTGTTGTAGATCTCTGTGTTTGTATGGATTGCCAAGGTGGTGAAGTTTATGTTAAACGAAGATAACTTATCTAGAGGGGGCGGGGAGTGAATAGATACCCAAAGAGAATTTCCACTTAATTTTTTTAAAAAAGCAAAAACTATGGCAAGCGGAATTCATATCCTAGGTCACAAGTCGTCCAAACCGAACCAGTTATTAAAGGCTTAGATATGCGTAAACTATCAAACTCAATTAAATGATGATAATAAGGTCTAAATATAATAAACTTTTAAACAATTGTTTTACAATTAAAAATCCAACCAATATTCAATGAAACAATTGATATAACTAAGTGAAACAATTTATCAAACACTTAGTGTGCAATTGATAAAACTAAGTGAAACAATTTATTAAATACTTGGTGTACACTTAATTTTTTAGATTTTTCTTTGAAATTTGTTAGCATGAAAAACCTTTTACAATCTAATAGATTGTAAGGTAATCAACAAAGAAATTTCATCAAGATCACCTACAACAAAGCCGTCTTCACATCCATCTGCTCCAACTCTAAGTCAAACTTTGTCACCATGGCTAACAAAATTCTAATGAATATATGGTTTACAACAGGTGATAACATATCATTTAAGTCGACTCATTCTTTCTAAGTGAACTCCCTAGAAACCACTATTGCTTTGTACCTCTTCGACATCACTCTTTTGATTCGTTCTTTAACATTGAAAATTCACTTACAATTGACTAATTTGGCCTCTGCAGTTTTCTCGATCAGCTCTCAAGTATTATAATCATGAAGAGATTTTAGCTCATCATTCACGACCTTTCTAACGATTTAGTCTTATTTTGACTCCTCACAAATTCTTTGAAGTTTTTAGGTTCTTTATCAAGAACCTCACTTATAGAGATTAAGGCAAAAGCTATGAGATCTATATCACCAAGTCTCTAAGGTGGCTTAATGACTCTTCTCAACCCGTCTCTATCAAGCAAGTCGTCATTATCAATTTCCTCATTTTTATCAGCAACTTTCGCTTCTTCTTTGACTTCATCTGGATTATGCAATTCAACATATATGCTCTACCTCAACAGGAATCTCTTCATGTTCTAACTCCTATTCAAATATTTTTGCATTTCAAACAGTATCATCAATTTTCTTGAACACCATTTTTTCTTCATTGAAAACTACATCTTGACTTGTGATACACCTTCTATGACTTGGTTCCAGGCACCACAACCTATAAGCTTTGACTCCTTCAGGATGCCCCATTTACATGTATCTCAAGGCTCCAGGTTCGATCTTATCTTGTCTAATGTGAGCATATGCTACACATCCAAATACCTTAAGTCCGTCGAGATTAGGTAGATGTCCTGACAATAATTCTTCAGGTGTCTTCATCCCCAAGGAAATTGAGGGACCTATATTTATCAAATATGCTGCTGTCGAAATAGCCTCATCCCAAAACTCATTCTTCAATCCAAAATTAATCAATATGCATATACCTCTTTATGAAATGGCTCGATTAAACCTTTCAGATAAACCATTTTGCTGGGGAGTACTTGCAGTATTTATGTGCCTCACAATACCAGACGCAACCCAATAACTTTCGAGCGCCTCATTGCAAATTTAAGACCATTGTTTATTCTCAACCTCTTGACTTTCATGCTTGTTTGGTTTTTCACCAGAGTCTTCCAACTTTTGAAAATTTCAAAAGTTTCATCCTTAGTTTTTTGAATGAATACCCATAAATTTGTAGAATAATCATCAATTATAGATAAAAAATACCTTGCACCTGAATGTGAAGAACATCTTGCAGGCCCTCAAAGACCACCATGAATATAATCAAGTCCACCCGAGCCTCTAACCCGGACGAATTGTCGAGCTACATCACGGGATCAGGCCGACCTCATGCTCCAACCCCGGGAACCATGTCAGATAAGGATCTCGTCCTTGAACCCGAAACCTATCCCGGGTCCCTGCGACCCTCCTTCCGGCCATCCATCTTGGCTAAGGAATTTATGCATGATCATAAGCCCCCTTGGTCGCACGGTTTTAAACCCTTTGAATCCGTGTTGACCAAACAACTTTGAAATCGTAAACCCTTAGCGAGATGTATACTCGGAGCTTTTGAAATATGGCACGTGACCCACGTGCCTCCAGCCCAACGGTCACCTGTATCCACAATGATTTCCCTATAAATAGGGAAAAGCTATCTTTACGCCTTCTTTCCCTCATTCTCATTATATCGCATTTACTCGCTTCCCAAGAAATCCTCCCTTTCATATTTCCACAAACCCTATTGCGCTCTTGCCGTCAATTGCTTCAAAAACCCTTTCTCAGTCAATCAATCATCTACTCAGATATCCTCTTTTCCCTTTACATTTACTTTTGTTTTAATCCAAACATGGTCGTTATTAGGGAATGCGATGATTTTGGTCGCAAAATACACTTAGGAAACGAGGAACGCAAAATCTTGTTTGATGATTGCATGCGTGAGATGAATGATGCTCAGAGGGTAACTGAACTAAAAAGGGTTACGGACAGGGTTTGCACTAAAGTTTTACTCGACGGTGATTCGACCGACTCTTCGTGTTCGGTGGGTGATAATGGAAACCAACAGATTAATCAAAGGAGAAGCCGTAGGTTTCAAGCAAAGCTTGATACGAGATGTCGAAATTGCTACCCTGCATTCTCTCTGGAACGTCTCATCTACAGGGAACGAGGATGACGTGATTTTAGAATCTTGTGAGTCCGGGGAGAGTGTTTGCATGATCCGACCCAAAGAAGTTGACTCCGAGTGGTTTTATTTTTATACCGGAGTCATTGAAGAGTTTGGCATTCAATTTCCCCTTTTCCGACTTTGAGATTGACATCCTCCGAACCATTAACGTTGCTCCCTCTCAACTCCGTCCGAATAGCTGGGGGTTTATCAGGGCGTTTGAAGTAATCTGCCGAACCCTCTCAATAGCCCCCACCGTTGGTCTGTTCTTTTCCTTTTTCGAGATAAAGAGCGCCGAACCCGGAAGCTGGGTTGCCATCAGTGGCATCCCAAAAAGAAGCTTCCTCCAAGCCTACACCTCAAACTTTAAAGGCTACAAAGAACGTTTTATTCGAGTAAAATGTGGGCCTCGATGCCCCCAAGTTATTTATGGTGCTGACGGGCATCACAAATTCCCTTTATACTGGACCTGCGACCCACTTCCCATCTCCGGCTTTGATTATGAAAGCCTGAGTTCTTCCGAGACCCTTTCCCTAGAAGTACTGGACTCCTTCAGGCCAATCAGGGTCAAGGAATTACTTGCCTTGCCTCTAAAGGAAGTCCCCGACTTCCTAGGTAATATTTTTCAACTAACTTTACTCTGCCGCCTTCTACTTGTATGCTTAATCTCTTTCTTTTGTTTTATTTTCTACAGACAAAATGACTGATATGTCCGTGAAGGAGCAGAAAAAGCTAATGGCCGCAGCTCGCGCTGCTCGGATGGGTGATGGCGGTCCCTCCGAGACCAAGTCTAATCTGTTCGGGCTGGAAGTACGCGTTCCGAAGAAGAAGTAAAACGTCTCGATCCGAGATAATGCTCTAGAGACTACCGTCATTTCCGCTTCCCCCTTAAAACGCCCTGCCGAGCCCGAACCAACCACCGAGCCTATCCCGAAGAAGATGAAGACTATCATGGGGAATGAGAACAACTCGGCAGATTGGGCTGTTTCCAATTTGCTAAAAGAAACTGGTGACAATTCCAGCGGAGCTTCCGCAGAGAACCAGTTCTGGTATGCTGACTTTGATGTCCTCAAGTTTCTATATGACCATCTCAACGCCACCACCGACGTGAACAAACTGAGAAACCTAGGTTCACAACAGATCACCAAACAGCTGAGTTTGTATCTGATGAGGTGTGCTGTACTCACTCGGAGTCTGTTCGAGTCTGGTGATAACGTGGAGCAGAAAAAGGCCGAGTTGGAGACAGAGGTCAAGAGGCTAGCTGATAACGAGAAGTTCCTTTACGATGCCAACAACGTACTCAAGAACAAACTCCTGGAAGCTGCTGATAACATCACAGATCTTGAAAACAAGAACTCGGACGCTAATAACCGGATTAAGGCTTTAGAAGACGAGCTTGCCCAGGCCAAAACCTCAGCCTCCGGGGACTTGGCTTTCGACCGGGCCAAAGCTCAAGTCACTTGTCTGTATCCCGACATAGACATCTCAGAAGTTGATTTTTTCAAGACCATTGTGGACGGGAAGCTGGTGGAGGTCGAAGAAGATGATAGTGAGGCCACACTAAGCGAAGGAAATGCTAATGTGGATGCCAACCCCAACCCCTAAATTGCATTCTAGTTTTCACTTTTTCCGTTATGTTTTAACATTTCTGTAGTTAGTCATCCTTTTTGGTGGATGCATTTTGTACTCCAAATATTTGCCTTGCCGGACTTTGAGCTCTAATTTTAATATTTTTGATGTTTTGATAAAATATCGTTTTCAACGCTCCACTGAATGATTATTGTGCGTATAGTTGTGAACTTTTTAAGTAGCGCTACTAGCCCCCCGAGCCATAGGGTGCGGCGAGTAACCCTGATGGTTTGAAATGACCACATAACAACTGTTCGTAACGCCAATGTATCCCTCCGGGTAACCTTGGTTTACCGTGATTTGAGAGGGCTTTGGAGAAATGCCTGACGGAATTCAATTAAGGTTCTTCGCCCTATATGCTTTGAAGGTTGTTCCGAGTAGGAACAGAGCCTTTGAAGGTTGTTCCGAGTAGGAACAGAGCCTTTTCGGATAAAGGGTTTTACCTTGACTGAGAGACGATTCGAGACCGAGCTCAGCAGTACGTACCTGATGGCTCCCGCCATTTCTTTTTAAGGATCAAATGTTGCAATATAATTTCATTTTATAGGTGCCTCATTAAAAACTCTGGCCCTTGCCTAGGATAAAGAGTGCACCATTTATTTTTACATTATCGAAACGTTTAACTGAAATATAACTTAAGATTGACAATATTCCAGGTCCTGGGCAACTCAGATCCGACCAGTGTTTCCAGCTTGTAGGCTCCGTTCTGCAACTTCTCCGAGACCCTGAATGGACCCTCCCAATTGGGATCTAGCTTGCCCCTCTTGGTTGGATCAGTCACTTTTTTAAGCACTAAATCTCCGACTTTAAAGCCACGCTGTTTCACCCGCAAGTTGAAACGTCTGGTCATTCTTTGCTTTGCTGCCACTTCCCTGATATGAGCCGTGTCCCTTACCTCCTCCAAAAGATCTGCTTCCTCATCTAAAGCCAGCTTATTGGACTCTTCTTCAAATTTCTCCCGTCACCAAGAGGGCAAAGCAACTTCCACCGGTATCATGGCATCGACTCCAAAAACCATCCTAAAGGGGGTCTCCTGAGTCGTGGAATGAACCGTGGTGTGGTACCCCCACAATACTTCATGCAAATATTGTGCCCACAATCCTTTGGCAGAATCTAGCTTCTTTTTTATGGCATTTAGAATTACCTTGTTAGCTGACTTGGCCTGTCCATTTGCCTGTGGATGTTCTACAGATATGAATTTGTTTTGAATTCCGAGCTCCTTGCAGAACTCCACCACCGAGGCACTTGCAAACTGCGCTCCGTTGTTTGAAACAATGACTCGAGGTAACCCGAACCGGCAAATGATACTTCTCCAATAAAAACGCCAAACTCGATCCGCCGAGATCCGAGATACTGCCTCTACCTCCACCCACTTAGTAAAATAATCAACAGCTACGATCAAGAACTTCAGCTGTTCCGGGGCCACTGGGAACGGCCCTAGGATGTCAGCCCCCCACTGATAAAAAGGCCATGGGGCCAAAACGGCGTGCAGGAACTCGGATGGAGTGTGAATGATTGGAGCGTATGTTTGACATTTTGAACACTGTGCAACGTACCCGACACAATCCTTTGTTAGAGTAGGCCAGTAGTACCCGGCCCTTAAAATCCGACTAGCCAAAGCTCTTCCTCCTCCATGATTTCCACAGACCCCCTCATGAACCTCTTTCATCACTACAGATACGTCCCCTTCCGACACACAACACAACATTGGGGCTGCGCGCCCTATCCGATACAACTTCCCAGATTCCATCAAGAACCTGGCTGAGATTTTCTTGATTCGTTTGGCCTTCTCGCTATCCTCTGGTAGCGTGTCTTGCTGCAAATAGCGAATGATCGGACTCATCCACCCATCCTCTTCACCAATGGCCAGGGACTCCTCCCTCTCAATGCTGGGTGCGGGAAGTACTTCTCGTATGACCGACTTGTTTACTCCGGAATCTCTAGAACTGGCTAGCCGGGATAGAAGATCGGCGTGGGTATTTTCCTCCCGGGCTACATGACATATCTCAAAAACTTCGAACCGCCGACTTAGGGAAACAGCTTGCTGCACATACTTTGTTAAAATGGGGTCCTTTGTTTGGAAAGATCCGTCCACCTGCCCAGCCACCAGTTGGGAGTCTGTACAGACCAGCAAGTGTGTTACTCCAACCTCCAAGGCCAACCTCAGTCCAGCCAGCAAAGCCTCGTATTCTGCCTGGTTATTACTCGTTGAAAACCCAAAACGCAAAGAGTACTCCAAAACCATTCCTCCCGGGCCTTCCAGAACCACTCCTGCACCACTACCTTTGAGATTAGAAGAGCCATCAACAGACAGAATCCATCTTTGAGTAGGAGCCTCTCTCGGCGGGGAAGTAAGCTCCACCATGAAATCGGCCAGAAGAATTTATGACACCTGAAGGCCTTGGAACATCAAATACTATAACCCGTGGTATGACCCGAGGTTGTGACACACTGCAAAATCACTCTAGGTATCCATCCTCGCACTGCCTAGGCTCCTAAACTCTAACGGTTACATCGATAATCTCATGGGTGGAGCCGATGATGTGACAATGAAACCATCGATCAATGCCACTATCTGGAGCCTCCGGGACCGGATGTGGATGCCCTGTATATAACCATACTGGCGTAGACACCTCCCAAGAAAGTATCTAGCCACATGGCTCTCCCATTTGACGTATCTTGAATATAAATTAGATACCTCAAAAGTATGACGAGGGCGATGAGCCATATACGGTGTCCAGATGACATCATCCAAGGTCAGAGCATCTAACCTCCTCATGTACTCAATCAACCCTACTGGAACGACATGTTTGGCCTTCCACCTCTTTGCATATAGGTCTCTAGCCTTAACACGCTGGATCTTTTGCTCATAGATGTGAGGGAAGTGCTCCTAGATCCAACATTGCATAAATAAAAACCATCAAATAAATACACCTAATAATTAACAAAAAACATATAATAAATTATAGGAAAAATACCATTTTTGGTCCCTTAAGTATACCTCGGGGTACATTCTGGTCCCTTATCTTTAAAAGTGTCAAAGTGGTCCTTTAATTATGTAAAAAGGTCCATGTTAGTCCTTTTTGTCCATTTTTCTCAAACGATGTCAGATTTTGCTTGGGTGGCATCTGATGCGGCGCTGATGTGGTAGTTGTGGCACGTGACTTGACAAAATTTCAAGAAAAACTCTAAAACATTTCGTTGGAACCAAGATTCGAACTACAGTCACATGGGTTGCCAGGAGAAATACTTAGCCACTACACTACTTCACGTTTTTAATTCAATTTACAAAAACAAATATATTCAATCCCAGAAATGCAACGAAAACCCGCTTTCACGCCTGCGTGTTACGGTTTCTTCTTACCTTTTCGTTTAATTTCTACTCTCAAAATTGGTATGCTTCTAGGGTTTGAAATTTGAAATAAAGATTGAAACCGTGATTTCAAAATAGGTTAGAGTTTATTGTTTTTGGCAATTTCATACAAAAATATTGTTCTATTATGTATTCTTGGCTCTTGGAATCTGTGAATCTGTTGAATTTTTCATTTAGTGTTTTTGGCTGAAAAGTTGAAATGGGTGGAAAGTTGGAATTGGGGCTGTCGAAGAACGGTACTCTCGATACTCTCGATCCGAGAGAGAAAGAGGCTAGGATTATACTTACTCATATTAATTAGATCTCAAGGTCATCCCTATATTGAGTTACGTGAGAATGGAAATAAATTTATATATTTATGTGTTTTATGCCTTGCTCCGTGTTACAGTGATAGTGTTGTGTATGATCACTTGAAAGGGAAGCTTCATAGGAAGAGATTGGATTCTGCTAGAGATACTATGCTGAAACCGAATCTGTGGCCTTTGACTGAGAATGAGAAAAGGGCGGAAAATTGCGCAACCATTGATATTGCATTCACCGAGATCAATCACCTCTAGTTTATCAAGGTCCTGATAACAAAAGGTGAGAAGATCGAAGATGCGTTGAAGGTTGAAATTGAGTGAAGAAATTGAAGACAAGCCTTAAGTTACAAAAAGCTAACTAAAGAGAGTAATCGAAAGAAAAAAAAGTTAACTTACATGGAGATAACGGTAGAAAGAATGGAAGAGACAAATAAATAAGAAAAAGATAAAATATAGTTATATACTTCATTTTGTAAGTTAAAGTAACATCAAGTAAGGTGTCCTAGTGGTAAAGATGAAGTGCTACATCCAAGGTGTACCTAGTTCGAATCCAGGATCAAGGAAAACTTTTAGAAGTTTTTTTGAGAATTTTTGTTACCTTTGATTTTGAATAGATGTCACGCGTACAAAGAGATGCCACACAAGCAAGAGTTGACTCCGTTAGTAAAAATTGGACGGAAAGGACCAACGTGGACCTTTTTAAACAATTAAAGGAACACTTTGGCACTTTTTAAAGATAAGGGACTATAATGGATCCCGAGGTATACTTAAGGGACCAAAATGAGTATTTTTCCTAAATTATAATATACCTGTAACAAGCTCAGGTAACCAACAAGCTGTCTGGTCTCAGGATGAGATGTAACATCGAGTTCCGTGTACAACATCGTCAAGACCGCCACTCCCCAAGCCCAACATGGAGTGTCAAGGATGCTAAATAGATACAGATATTGAACATGAATATAAACTCCATACTTGTCTGCAAGGAGAGTACATGCAACCAGATGTAGCATGTACGCCCTAGCAGCAATCATAATGTTAAATAGGGCATCCACATCATCCAAAGTCACTGTTATCTCCCTAAATGGAAGATGGAAGGATGATGTCTCTGGACGCCACCTTTCAATAAAAACAGATAATAGAGAGGCATCAAACATCGTCAAGAAACATCCAACAAAGTCCAGGATATGGAAATCTTTAACTATCTTCTTCACCCGCTCAGGCATCAGAATATCGGGGAAGTTCTTCAACATCGACCAATGAGAAACGACCTTCAACGTTGTATGCTCCTGTAATAAAACAATACAATTAAAACAAATTAATATACATCAAATCACATAATTCAAATAAAAATTAAGCATTTAAACAAAACTAATATTACATACCTCGCCCTGCCATATCCTATAAGCGACATGGTTAACGTATCCTGTCAACACGGACCTGTCAAAAGGTCCTTCAAGGAAACCTCCATCAGTAAACACTGATGACTCTGTAGATGCACGAGTCATGGTGTATGTATCAGCTCAGGTCACCACCTCAACTCCCTCACCAGCAACCTCCACCACTGGCATTTGAATCGGTTCCTCAACTATCTGATCCTGTATGATCGACTCTTGATCCATCGGCTCCTGAACAACCGACTTCTGAACCATCAGTTTCTCCTCAACTACATGCTCCACTGTAGGAACAGGAGTCTGATCCTTCACCGCATGAGTCTGATCCTCAATAGTTGTAGATGTTCTACCAGTCCAACGACGAGGTGCGCAAAACCCTGTCACTGTCTGCTGCTTAGCCATCCGTTTCTGGTGAGAACCGGTCGGACGATGACGTCCTACAAGTAATTTGAGGCCAGCGCCTCATCAGCAGCTCGAGCCACAACATCTGCTCTATCTATGGTCCGTTCGACAATAGATTCATCTCTGCCTCTGGTCCTCACTGCAAGCAAAATTAAAAAATATAAGAAAAATAGGTTTTTTAAAAAAAAAATTGAAATATCAGAAATTTTGAAATTTCTGGTATGCGTATTGTACCAGAAATTTCAAATTGTTTGGTATTATTGGAAAATGATAATACTGGATATATGAAAATTTCCGGTACGGAAATATCTAAAATTTCTAAAATTTCGATAGGCGATATCGGAAATTTAGAAATTCACGATACAATATATTGAAAATTTCCAAAAATATAGTGTAAGACTTACTTGTTTTCGTCAAATTTTCGGTATCGCTTCGAAATTTCTGATATTGTATGAGAATTTGAAAAATCCGATCTCTCCCATAAATTTGGTAAAATAGGATAATAAAAATTGGTTAGACAATTTAATTTTTTTATAGATTTGGGATGGCAGATAAAATTTAGGAGGTGACAGGAATTTTTTTTAATGTATCATTTAAAAATAAAATATAGATCTTTTATAATAGAAGGAGCTGTTAGATAAATCTAGGTCAGATAAAAATTTGAAAATGATGAAATTTTTAAGTAAAATATAATTTAAAAATCTAAACTGCTAAACATGATAAAACTTAGTTTTCTCTTTTGTTCAAAATAGGGGGAATGGAGATGAAAGATCGTAATGGAGGAGAGAAGAGGAGATGGAAGACGAAGAGAAATATTTTAATTAAATACGTGTTTGATTCGAAAAAGAGGAAAGAGGAGAGAAAATAAATTTTAATTGAAGAAAAAAGTTTTAAAACTAATTTATATTTATATTTTTATAATTCTATAAAATTCATGTTAAATAAAATAGTTATGCGTAACAAATATTTGGAGTAGATTTTACCAAAGTGAAATTTGTTTAATCATAAACATCACAAAATATTCATTGTTCTAAATAAATACATAAAAATGAAAAATATATTATAGTACAAATATAAAAAACAAAACAATAATAAAAATAACAAAATAAAACACATGAAAACGAAAAATATTGTATAAATAATAAATTTTTTATGAAAAAATAAAAATGGAAATAATGTTTATTTGAAAAAAAATAAAAAATTGAATATTCATCAAAGATAAATAATAAAAAATTTATAAAAAAATTAAGATTAATTTCGTTAATATAATAAATTATAGTTTAATATTGTTGAACAAAAAATCACTCTATTAGGGATTTTGGACCCTTCCTCTTTCTTCACTTTTTCTTCTAAAATATTGAATAAAATTAGGAGTGACAATGAGACACATGTCTTCCTGGTTAGACCAGTCCCACAAAATCTATAAAAATGAGGTGACACAAGACTATTTGATTGAGGGTGCGCGCTTGAAACTTTGCCTTGCTCTACAGAAAAATGAGAGTAGAGCAAGCTCGCGCACATTATAACTTTTAAACTTAAAAATTAAAATTTTCATGTTAACATTCTCACTCGTAAAAACCCGTAAAAGAACGGGACGGAGCAAGATGAATATATTATAGGGTACAAACCTAAAATGTTTGTTCACTCGGCAAAAAAATGCGTACAAAACAGACATGTTCGATAGGTTGGACCCATTTTATCACCCATAAACAAAATACTCTTATTTAAAATATTTTCTCCTTCCCTTCCGAAATACACCAACCAATCAAACACTTATAGTATATTTAGATTGACTTTTGGAAGACCCATAATCAATCTATATATATATATATATATATATATATATATATATATATATATATATATATATATATATATATATATATATATATATATATATATATATATATATATATATATTGTAATTGATTTGACTAATTTTGAGGTGTTTGATTTATCAAAAGTAGAATTAGTTTTGCATCAACAATTGATTTTACTTAAAACTAGAGTTTGTAGCTTTTGTCTCTAAAATTGATTCTGAATGATTTTTACACTGAAATTTCTTATTCAACACACTTTTACATAAATATATCCAAACTCAAATTAATTATGTTAAACTAAATTATGTTAGAATCAATTATATCAAACACATTCAATTATAAACAATTCTATCTATTGTCAATTCAAATACAGTGTTAAACTATGTTTAAATTGAATAGAACATAATGGATTGAAACAACACAGTAGAATGAAGCACAACAAAATAAAGAAAAATATATCATGACACCACTTTCTTACAATGACACCAAAAATACTATCCACATATAATACTTGAACAATTATTTAATTATTATTATTTTTTATTTTTTATTTTTAAATTAATTTGATTAATGAAATATTAAAATTTGGTTAATACAGTTCAAAATTTGGTTAAGATATATTCTGACATAAAAAGTTAATAAATATATCGTTCAGACTTTAGTTAATATTTTGTATAAAGTTGGTTAATACTTTTACAATACATAATTTGGTTAATGAGTTTTCAAACGTAAAAAATATTAAATAATAAAATAAAGTTGGATAATAGAGTCTAAAAATTAGTTAACACATTTATAATTTAGTGTCAGAATATGATTAATACTATATATTTTATTGGTTAATGAAATAGTGAAATTGATTAATAAATTATAAATAAAATAAGGGTCATACCCTTAGGGCACATGTTAAGTATACTATAATTAGAAAAATTTAAATGTAATTAAATGTAATAAATTCATATTTAAAGTTCAAAACATTAAATGCACGCGATTAAAAAGAATATTTTTATAAATAATTTATTAATTTGTGCCCATGAGACACAATTTAGTTTTCTTCATAAAATAATTGGTTAATAACATACAATTTTATGGTTAATACAATTGTAAAATTCGTTAATGACAATATATATATGTTGTAAAATAATTTTTGAAAATAAATATTTCTTTTTAAAATAAATAATTTTTAAAAATAATATTATTTAAAAAATATATTGTTCATCATATAAATACGGTAAATAGTATATACAATGTAAGTATTTGACGTTAAACTTAATGTCAAGCTAGTATTGCTACAAAATACAATATGAATTCCATTCTATTGATTAAATATTTTATTAAAAATATCTTATTCATTAATAAAATGGTGGAGTGGATGGAATTTGCGATTTTTTATATCAATAATCATGTGATCAAAAAAATAGCAAGTGTACTATTTCTACCGATATAGTAATAATGAGTTTTACTCCAAGGATATCGATCTCGAGGATTGCGTAGGAAATACTAAATATGATGACTTACCAATTAAACAAAAACAATAGTTTGATGTTGATTTGATAAAATCCTTGCAGAAATATAAATTTGACAAAATGTAAATTAATTGACTTCTTGTTTGACTTAAACATGCTAGGGTGAGTGTATAATTTGCTATGTAAAAACGTTGCTCTTTGGTCTATTCAACAAGTTCATATCCCTCAACTACCGATTCTCAATATTATCATTTCCCAATTCCTTAGTGAAAAAACCTTTAACCTTCTTTCCCAGTGTCAATGTCCATTTAAATTAGCAAAGAAGTTAAGCATTTAGTTATCAAGAATTATTCTGGTTATTGTAGGATTAACCTAGTCCTAGGTGAAATCCTTAACAATATTGCTTTTTAGAAAATCTTAACACGATCGTCCGGCTCTACAGTGTTAAAATAGTGAAACCCTATATTCCCATAGAGCAAAACTATAAATTACTCTAAATCACAAAATTGATGCATAAAGAACTCTATTGTTGATTAAAACATAGAAATCAGTATTCTTAACATAGCAAACTAGGGACACCCCATAGAAATAGAGGGTTTAGCCTCTCATAATATTCGTACAAATCACAATAAGAATAAAGGTAAATGTTACAATAGAGTTGGATTGGTTGATTCCTCAATCACTTCCGCTCATGAAAGAGTCTTCTTCTCCAATTCTCCTTGAATGCTCTAGCTTCTCTTCTCGTGTAATCTCTCGATCAAAAAGTCAAAAAGTCCTTTTCTAAAACTCAAAAACTAACTTAAATAGTCTACATACAAATCCCAGCCAAGCAGAATGTCCAAAGTGCCCTTCAAAGTTCAGATTCACTTAAAAAAATCTAAAATATAAAACCTTGTCCGCGCCTCAGACACGGGCCGTGCAGGGATGCACGGACCGTGCAACTTCCAGAATTATAAAGAAATCTTTTAACCTTCAGTGCTCCTAACACGGGCCGTGCAAGGTTGCACGGGCACCCGTGTTAGCCCCCTAGATTTTGTACTGTACTCCAATTCTTCTTCTTGCACGGGCCGTGTCATGCTACACGGGCCGTGTAGCCTCTTAAATCTTCCAATTTTCTTTCTTTGGATCTTGAACTCTTCGTTTCTTCACTTTTGCCTTTTTTTGTCCCGATTTGTCATGTTTTATTCCCGCGAACCTGAAAACACTAAAACACAAAACGAAAGCATAAATTGCGATAAAATGAAATAAAAACTCAATAAGTAAAAGAAATAATAACTAAAATAACTGCTAAATATATGTGTAAAGACCACTGGTCACCATGTTATGAAAAAAATACATAAATAACCATGTATTAAAATTAATTACTCAAATAATCTGGTTTCAGGGTAAGGATACAAGTAGAAGCCATCTCAGATGACTCATGCATTGTTTTTTAACAAGGAGAAGTCATCCCAGATGGTGCCTACATGTAGACTTTTTCCTTAAAAGCCATCTCAGATGGCGCCTATGTGTTAATTAGATGGGAAAATTCATCTAAGATGACGCCTAGGTGTTAAATAGATGGGAAAAGCCATATGAGATGACGCCTAGGTGTTAAAGCTAAATTTTTTTCTGATTCAAATTAAAGTACATGACACTATTGTGAATTAAACTTTAAATCTAAATTTTTATTACAAACATAGCGAATAACAATTACGTAGTTTTATTCTCGGCGACCTGGAACATGTAGACGACCACAGGTTCCACAAGCGCGTCCTCTCTAACTCATATAATGCGTGGTTCTTGAGTCTGTTGTGGTTGGGTGATGACCCTTGTGACTGGGTCGAGGCCACTCGTAGTGTATGCGATTGGGATCCATGTATGCCTCAAGATCTGCATTGCTTGTCATACCGCTTTCGTATAGACGTGTTCCCATGTTCTCAAAGCTTGGTCGTTGTGGTGGGGGATTAGGTTCCATGTGGGGATGATAACACTCGTCATATGTATAGGTGGAGTGTGAATGTGTGAGGTGAAAAGGAAATTGGGTGTTTGGAGATTGGTACCCATACGAATGATGAGGGGTTTGGTACGATGATGGTTGATGGTATGTTGGGTTGGTTGAGGAATATTCATCGGGCATGCTAGTGTCTAGGATGAGGTGAGATGTTGATGGGCCCATATATGGGTGTTGGACATATGCTCTTTGTTCGGAGTATTGTGTTTGAGTGTTGGGCCTGTAGGAGTATTGAAATTGTATGTCAGGCATTTGGGTGGATTGATAATCAGGTTGAGATTGGGGTTGAGATTGAGTGTTGGTGGTCCTGTGTCGCCGGGTTGGTTGGCAGGAGGTTGATGGACGTTGGGATTGTTGTTGGTAGTGTTGTTGGATTTGTTGTTGGTAGTGTTGTTGCAGTTGTTGTTGGTAGTGTTGTTGCAGTTGTTGTTGGTAGTGTTGTTGCGGTTGTTGTTGTGGAGCTGAGGGTTGGCCCCACTGGGTACGTGGGTTGACCAAATACAGGGGGTGAGAGACATGCATTTCTGGGTTTGTTATGGATCGGTAACAAGTAATGTATTGAGGAAAGTGTTGCATAATTTCGTCATCCTCGTAAAAAAAAAATTGTAAGACATGGTCCCGACGATTTTTCCACATCCTACAAAACTCCCTAGAATTTTTTTTCCAATTATCATATCCCCATTGGGCATCGACCCTTTTGAGATGCCACAGATCCAAACATATTGGACTGTGCAGTATGTCTTAGAACATATCTTTGTCTGATTTATGACAGACATGCTTATATTGATAATGCGTATAACAATCCCACTAATGGTTGGCACGACCCCCCTTCTACACATGTTTATTGCGCAAGACATATCATTCAAAATTTCATGCGCGAGATCAAAGATAAGAGTCTTCGGAAAACAGTTACGAACGCCGCGTATGCACTAACACAACCACGTTTTAAATATTATCGCAGCCAGATCAGAATGGAAATTCCAGATGCAGGTGCGTGGGTTGATAATCTGCAAGTGGAAAGGTGGACACGGTCATACGACAATGAAGTGTGTTGGGCACAAATCTAGTCGAATCACTGAACGACGTCATCAAAGGCATAAGAGCACTCCCAATAACCGCTTTGGTGAGTACAACGTATTTTAGGATGACCTTGTTGTTTGTAGAGAGAGAGGTGAATTATGGAACGCAGTGGTACAATCGGGACAACTGTGGAGTGAAAGATGCATGGAATTTATTAAGGTCGAAAGTGCCAAAGCTAACACTCATCTTGTTACAAGATTCGACCGACATAACCATAACTTCATTGTCAAAGGGACACTCGACCATAACGAGGGGTTGACTAGACAAGAGTACAAGGTTAAACTACCATCTCGTTGGTGCGACTGTGGAAAGTTTTAGGCCTTTCGAATGTCTTGATATCATGTAATTGCGGGGGTTAAACTACCATCTCGTTGGTCTGAGACCTTGCTCAACGTATACAACAATGCCTTCGAACCGGTAGTAAAACCAGATTATTGGCCGACGTACGAAGGGGAAGTAGTTTGGCACAACATTCAAATGCGAAGAAATAAAAAGGGTCATCCCAAAAGCAAACGTATCACAACTAAAATGGACGACCTTGATAAACTAGAAAGAAAGTGTGGTCTATGCCGTCAAGTCGGGCACAATCAAAAAAATTGTCCCACACATGCTACAAGCTCGACATCGTGAAATTTGTATGGAAATTTTCTGCACTTTTTAATATTATAACGAAACTTCTTTTCATTAATAGCATTTCTTACAACCATCAATACGCAGACAAAAAAATAAAATACAACACGATTAAAACAACAATAGAAACAACATGAAAATATAACTTAAAACAACAACTAAAACAACATGAAAATATAACATCAACAACACAAACAAAAATTTAAGATACTACAGCCGTCAAATCAATTTCATCGGATCCATACATCATCGCGATAACGTCTACGTCTGTTTTGACTTCCTCCAACCAAATTCGAGGTTGTCCAGTTGTGAAGTTCATGGTTGTTCTCTTCCTCTGGATCCTTCTAATTTCTTCACCAACTTCTATTTCTCCCTCTAACCATCGCATCAACTCTTTCTTCAGTTTGACCATGGTAAAAATGTGCCAAAATTTCATTTTCATCGGAGGTTTGGAGACCGAGAAAACAACGTATCCATCTATGGTATGGATGTATGGTGATGTCATGACACAGAAAAAAGAGAAAATATGAGATGAGAAGTTGAGAAAATATGAAGAATGAAGGAGACATGAGTGTTGTATTTATAAAAAACACAAATAAACGTAGGAGCCATCTTAGATGACTCCTACATGTAACATACACAAGGGAGGCGCTAACTGGAATAACGCCTAAGTGCATTTGCTTAGTGCAGGAGCCATCTCAGATGACGCCTAAATGTGTTTATTTCTTGAAAGCTGATTATTTGCGTAGATATTTTCAAAACATGATTATTTACAATTTCTTTTTAATACATAATTATAAAAAAAAGAATTCGGAATTTGCATCGCATTCCATTTATCACTCTTTATAAAATATCTTAGTGTGAAATGTAGATGATTTTGAAAGAAAAAAATATAGTAAAACATAAGTCAACCTTTTAGCATGAAAACCAGTCAACATTTTCGTCATCAAAAAGATGAAACTTGTCAATCCATCTACGTGTCTGTCTATCTGCCATGGCTGGACCACAAAATTGACGAATCATACTTTTGGGATTACAACGAAACAACAAAGTAACAAAATTGTTCAACACAACCAAACAGCATCATAGCTACACATAGACAGAGTGTTTCTTCTAAATTAAGAAAACAGAAAAAAAATAGTAACTAAAATTCTCCACATCTTCAACCAAACCGAGTCCCAAAGAAACAAATGGGTGCTTCACAATCGGTCTCTGAAAAATCCATCTTTGAATTCACTGTTAAGGTAAACCCACTTTTACTCAAACCCTAAAACTTTCACAAAAACCCATATTTTTTCTTCATTATCATCATCAAAATCTCTTACAATTTTGCTTTTCATGGTTGCAGGATGCTAAGGGAAAAGATGTGGACCTCAGTGTATACAAAGGGAAAGCTCTTCTTATAGTTAACGTCGCTTCAAAATGGTTCAACCCCACTTTCTCTTTTTCAATTTTCTTCATGTTTTTTGAATCAAAATTCAGTCTTTCTTTTTTAATTTTAATGGGGTTTAGCTAATTTAAGTAAAATTTTATTGGGTTTTGAATTTTATTACAGTGGGTTTACGAATGTCAATTATACCCAGTTAACTGAGCTTTACAGCAGATACAAAGATAAAGGTATGATTTTTAAGGGTTTGAAGATTATTTTTTTTTGGATGTTGGTGTTGAACACTAAAGTTTGTGTCTTTTCCTGTGACATAATCATTTTGCACTTACTTTCAGTAAAGGGCTTAAAGAAATTCTTGAAATTAATTCAGTTGGGTGATTTCAGGACTTGAGATATTGGCTTTTCCATGCAATCAGTTTTTGAACCAAGAGCCTGGGAGTAGCCAGGATGCAGAACAGTTTGCCTGTACAAGATTCAGAGCTGAGTATCCGATTTTTGGAAAGGTAATGTGCTGTTTGTTTGTGTAGGGATTTCGATACTTGGTTAGGTTGTTCTAAATACTAAGCCCTTATGTTAATTTTGTTAAACATGGTATGTGATTTATCGAATACCATTTAGGATCCTTCGAAACTGTTATCCAGCTATGGTAGGCAGGATTGATTGAATTGAAGCCATAATCAGGACTATTATATGCGAACAAATTTACCATATCAAAGACAGTTTTATTTTCTTAAGACACCTCATTTCAACACTTTCTATTATTGAGTGAAATTTCATGTGAGTTCTATTAATGAAACTCGGGTCCATTATCTTATAGCTGGATTTCACGAAACATGAGAGTTTTAAAGAGTCTGCTGCTGACATTTTTCTATACTAAGTTTCTACAATGATCAAATTTCACCATCGTTGATTGTTAACCATATTAATATCTGATTCATTTTTATTTACAGGTACGTGTGAATGGACCTGACACAGCACCTCTCTACAAATTCCTAAAAGAAAAGAAAAGTGGTTTTCTAGGGTCTAGGATAAAGTGGAATTTCACAAAGTTTTTGGTTAACAAAGAAGGGCTTGTGATCCAGCGTTATAGTCCAACCACCAGTCCGTTCTCATTCGAAGTACTTTTTCTCTCCCTTATGCTCATTCCATTTAGGTTTTCACATATAAGTCGGCATTAAATATTACAAGGTCCACCATTTATATGATTGTTACCTCAACCTAAGATGTATGGAGTGTGGACCCTATCATCATTATTATCATGTCATGATATGAATGGAGTGAGCACAATCTCACATGGTTCTCTAGGTGTATGCAATAATTTCTAATGTTTAGTAGGATGCAAATGTGAACCTTGCTGTCATATACCGAGTTCCTAAAACGAAATTATTAACTCATAGATTGTTACATTGTTGCCTTTGCAGAATGAGATCAAGAAGGCACTGGGGGAAGCTTGAAAAGGATCTACAATTGCTTGTTGAAGATAATGATAACAAAATGAATGTATATTTTGTAGGTGTTATTTCTTCTAGTGATTATTTATTGCATATGTTATGTCTAGGGGTTTTGTTGTGTTATATCAACTCTTGTATTGAAATTTTCTTTTGGCATTGTGATATAAAGTCATTATTTAATAAAGTTGATTAGTGCATGTGATTATAGTTGCGTGCCTGAGGGGATAGGCAATCAAACTAATTCACCACAAACATTTCTTTCCCTTTTGATTTTCTAATATCCTTGAGATAAGGTCATGAAAAAGTTTCCTTCAAGAGACATCACTTTTGCTAAATTCTTAATGGTTTAGCTGATTCAGTAAGGCAATACTCAAAATGACACCAAGTGTATCATGTCACTATAATGATACCAATAATGACATTCATGAATGAATTATAATGTCACGTAATTATTCAATATTTGACTAATAGCCAATCTTGCAATTGCCCACATGTTGAGAACAAAAACAAGAAAAATTTACCCTACACCCCTATAATATTCCCATACCCCTACAATTTTTTTAATATTCCAACTTTACCCTTTTACTATTTTTATTTTTCTACTGAATTTTTTTATTATTTTTACTATTCATCTAAACGCATCCGAAAAAAATAAGTGGAACTTGAAATTTAAGAATCGGATAATCCAAGATGGAGAAATCTGGTATGTATTTTATCATAAACCGGATAACCTTGTTAAGTTAAATCCGAATCTCATTTTTTTCCCGGAGAACCAGGCCACAAGTTATCCGGTTAACAACATTAACCAACCGAATATCCTTTGGCTGTGAGTTCCGGTTTGTAATAAAAAGCCAACCGGATAACATGTTGTGTAGTTATCCGGTGCGGTTTTCTTTTTTTTTTTGTTTAATTTTTTTTAATTTTGTTAAACAGGTGTTATTCCTCAAACATGCGATAAAAATCAAACATGCGTAGATACGATTGATATGTTTACATGTGCACAACGTTTTGCTACAAGAGAAGAGGCGATAAGATGGATTAGGAAGATTGAAATTAGGAATAAAGTGACAGTTATAATAACACGTTCAGATACCAAAACAGGCAAGAGAGGAAGAAGTGATAAAGTAATATTTGGTTGTGATAAAGGTGGAAAATACAAAGAAGGAGAAAGTGAAACATAGAGTGCTAGTAAGAAATGTGGTTGTCCGTTCAAAATTAGATCCACACCGTCAAAAGATGGTTTCAGATGGAAGATTGATGTAAAATGTGGAGTTCACAATCATGGGTTACCTGATACATTTGAAGGGCATCCTTTTGTAAGTCGACTTAATGCAGAAGAACAACAACATATTGTTGATTTGACGAAACATCATGTTCCACCAAGACACATACCTTTGTCATTGCAGGAGCGAGATTCATAAAATGTCACTAGGATCACGCAAATATATAAGCACAAGAGTAAAATACAAAAAAATATAAGGGGCCTAGAACAGAAATGCAACATTTGTTTAAGTTGGTAGAGGAATCAGATTATGTATACTAGAGCAGGAAAAAAGATGATTCAGAAGTTGTGAGGGATATTTTCTGGACTTATCCAGAATTAGTGAAGTTGTTGAATATGTTTCCTGTTGTGTTGATTATGGATAGCACATACAAGACAAATAAGTATAGACAATCTCCATTTGAAATAGTTGGTGTGACATCCACTGAGTTGACATTTGCTGTTGCATTTACATATATGGAGTCAGAGCAGACTGGAATTTTTTGTTGAGTTTTAGATAAGTTGAAACAGTTATTTACTAAGGACGAGTTTTGGCCACAAGTGGTGTTGATTGATAGAGATCTTGCCTTGATGAAAGCAATTGAAACAGTATTTCCAAAAACAACCAATTTGCTTTGTCAATTTCACATCAACAAAAATGTGAAAGCGAAGTGTAAGGAATATGTTGTGGATGACATGCGGGAGTCGATAGAGAAAATGTGGTATGAACTTCTAAGGGCTAGTGATGAGGTGGAGTATCAACAACGGTTGCCACAACTTGAGCATGCATGTGTCGACTTTACAGTATTTATTGATTATGTGAAAGATACATGGTTTCTCTGCATAGACATAGATTCGTCGAAGCATGGATCAATCAAGTGTTGCATTTGGGAAACACCATAACCAATAGGTATGCTTATGTTAATATATTTTGATTTTACTCAAAGTTTTTTTCTATTAATATTATGCGTACTTACTTGTTTTTTGATTTATTTAAAGGGTTGAATCTGCACATTGGAAATTGAAGCAAATGTTGGAGAATAGTTTAGGTGATATGTGCAAATGCTGGGAGGATATGAATGGAAATCTTAAGATATAATTGGGAAACATTAGAGCTTCATTTCAGAAGAGTTTTTATGAAGTCGAACGTGCACACACTAGCCCATTTTATGGAAATTTGCGGGGATCTGTATCTAGAGCTGCTTTGAGGCATATTGCTGAAGAGTGGGTGAGGGTTGATATTGTTGGTACAGACACCCAAAAGTGCGGGTGTACTCATAGAAAAGTGTATGGGTTACCTTGTGCTTGTGAGTTAGGGAGATATACACTAAGTGGTGATCTAATACCAATCGAGGCTATTCACATTCATTGGAGAAAGCTAAATATGGAAGGCAAACAAGAGGTGAATGCAAATGATGGATCAGAGGTGGACATGACCAATGCAATTGAGGAAATTTGGAAAAAGTACAGGGTAACAGATGTTGTCGGGAAAAGAGCATTAAAGAGTAGGGTGTGTGAAATTTCTTATCCCACTACATCAAAAATGTTGCCACCGTCTGAAAAATAAAAACCAAGGGAGGAGTGAAGAAGAATGGGAAGAGACCTGTAGTATATGATGTTTATCGTGATCCTTCATATCATGAGTATGTTGATCGAGCGCACTCGAGCTCCCAAAAGTCTTCAAAGACGGTATGTTCACAATTATTCCAAACCTCTGAGAGAAAACCATGTAGTAAATTCATTACACAATTTCCAGCACATATCAGACCATTTATGATGACATTGTTGATGTGATGAAGAATGGAAATTGTGGGTTTAGAGTCATTGTATTATTTCATGGTGTAAGTGTTTTTATGTTGGCATTAATTTTTGGTAAAATTAGGATATGACAATGTCTTGATTGATGTCATGACATTCAGAGTTGAAGATAAATTCTACATGAGAAGGATGTTTAAGTATCGAAGAAAAATGTCTTCGCAGAAGATTGATGTCATGTCGATGTTATGACAAAACATTCTTTCAGAATCCGAAGTTTGTTGAAATGTTTTATTATGTTCTATGCTAATTAGATTACATGCTCACGTGGCTAATTGGTTGATCTTAGTTAAACCTAAATTGGTTGTTAAAAGACCAAGTCTTTAGGATTAATTAAGTGAACCCTAGCTATTATTTGCTTCTATAATAAAAGAACCTACTCTACTTTATTTAAGTATTGAAGATTTATTTGTGTAATTCTAGTTACTCTTGTGAGCCAAGCAATTATCAATTGATAAGTGCTTTGACTAGGATTAAGGGTTGTTTTACTCAAAGCTGAAGCTGAGTGTTGTTCTCTGATTAAAGCTTTGAAGCAAGATCAAGTTTGTTATTGAAGAGTGTCTTCACAATTCAATTAATCAATAGGTTGATATCACTGTTGTGATTGAGGGAGTAGTAGGAACTCGTGTCTAAGTAGGACTTAGATTAAAGTTGCATTGGGTAGGTTTTAAGTGAAGGAGATAAACCGGTTGGTTTATTCACGAATTAATTCTACTAATAGTGAATTTCCTCCACGGCTTGGTAGCCCCGATGTAGGTGTAGTTATACACCGAACGGGTAAACAATTTATTGTGTTCTTTCATTTAAATTGTGTGAATTGTTAGCAGTGTCGACATCTTGTCATAACATCTCTCGTGACATCACGTCCGCCGCCAATTTCAATTGGTATCAGCACCGCCTTATTTCCGGTGAGATCTAAGGATAATAGTTTCGCGTTATGGACAAGGAATGAGGATTTGAAATAGACCACCCATCGGATGGATCTAATTATGATTACCTCGTATGGTTGCCTATTTGAGGTCCGGACATTAAAGCTTGAGAGGCTGCGACAAAGGATGGAAACATCCTACCAAGCTTAAGAAAGATGAGACTACTAGTCCGAAACCCGAGGAAGAATGGAGCAAAGAAGAAGAAGAATGGGCAACTCTAAAGCATTGAATGCCTTATTCAATGGAATTGAAATATCACCAAATCAATGTGATGTTTGGGACACTCTCAAAACTACTCATGAGGGGACATCCAAGGTGAAGATGTCAAGACTTCAGATGCTCACTACCAAATTTGAGAATCTGAAGATGAAGGATGATGAGACCATTCGTGAGTTTCACATGAATATCTTGGAGATTGATAACACCTCAGGAGCATTGGGAGAAAAGATGTCAAGAAAAAGAAAGATATCCTTGCCTAAAAGGTTTGCAATGAAAGTGACTGCTATAGAGGAAGCTCAGGATATTGTTAAGGACCAAATTGGACTAATTTTCATACATTTTTATTGGTCCTTTTAACCAAATTTTATTTAATTTCCATTATTTTATTCACACAATTTATAAATATGCAATTATTCTTGTTTGCATTTTAATTAGAGTAGATATTTCACTTTAGTTGTTAGTTTTGTAGAAAATTTGAAGAAAAAGAGTTACTTGAATGCATGTGCAAGTGGAAGAAGCAACCAAGTCAAGACAAGATCAAGACAAATATAAGGAAGGCCAAGAAAAGACAAAGGGAGCATAAAATAACTCAGTTCGCGTTGCGTCTTGTTGTGGCGCCGCGAACCTTATTTGATTTAGTTCGCGCCGCGTCCCTTGTTGGCGCCGCGAACTGTGCGTAATCAGAACTTATGTTTTGAAATAATTAGAAGTGTCTTGGGGTCAGCTCTCTTGGGGTAGCGTGAAAGTCTCTTTTTACTCACTTTTTGGGCCAAGAGAAAGGAGTGGTTGCATGTAAAATATCACATCATTTGCAATCATGACATAGGAAAAAGCAAAACAAAGAGAGAGAAAAGGAAAGAAAAAAAAGGAGTTTTACTACTTGATATTTATTATTCACAATCAGATTTTTAGAAAGATATAGAACTTTGGGGAAAAACTCTCAAGCTTTCTTTGATGTCAACAATGGTGATGAGGAGCTAAACCCTTATTTTGTCAAGATTAAGGTAGTAGCTAGCACTAATTTACTATGTATTTCATTTAGCTCTTGTATGTGAACAATTGATTATTGAAATAGATTGATACTTTTGTCCTATTTTGAATATTTAGATTTGAATTATTGTTGAGAAAGATTATTCAAATCTTGACCTAAAGTATGCTCTCAAGTAGTGGATAAATTGTAGAAATAGATTTATACATTACTTTTCTTTTGTATCAAACATTAAAGATTGTTAGATTAATAGTTAGATGGAGAAATCGTCTAAGGATTAATATAATGATTATCACAATCCCATTTAGCAATAAATGTCATTGAGAGGATACTAGAATATATTCAATAATCTTGAGTTCATATATTTGTTCTAAGGAAACATAGGAAATTGGAATAGTGAAACCAAATCTTGACAAAGTCTTTTTAATTGATAAAAACCATATTTTTAGTATTTTCAATTTATGTCACAAGTGCATGATACATTTCCAAACATAAACAAACCTTTTCAATTTGTAAACTTAAAGCAATTTTAACTATAGAACGGCGGTAATATCACCCAATCTCTGTGGATACGATATAAAAATATTTGCCGGAAATATACTTTTCAACAAATTGGCGCGTTCGGGTGGCGTTTGATATTACAAGCATTGCAATAGTTCATTGTTTTAAGTTTTGTTACTTTATTATTATATCTCTTGCGTTTCACTTGGTTTGCTAGTTTTGTAGATTCTTGTGTATGCGTGAAAAAGCTACCGAAGAACAATTTCCATTCAATCCCGAAATTGAAAGGACGATTCGGAAGATCAATAGCAAAACACGAAGAAGAAGGAAAGAGAGAGACTAAGAGAAGAAGCATCTACTTCTTCAACAAATCAAATTGAGGAAGTGGGTGTAAACACTTTTGAAGGAAACATGGCGGGTGAAGTTCGTACCGAAATATCCGCTAATAGTCCAAGGCGCACCGCTCAATTTGCTCGTAATGCTCAAGGTGTAAGGAACACGGAGATGAAGACCGAATCCTCCAACTTCTTTATGCAAGTCCATCTCACCAGAATGAAGACCGCAAATGAAGGTATTATAGAGATTGTTTCCAAAATTTTGAAAAGCTAAAGAGTGGTATCTTGATCAATTACCAAGAGTGATGACGGATTGGAATTTATTAGAAGAAAAGTTCTTAGAAAGGTATTTTCCACAATCCCGATTCATGGAAGCCCGGCGACTCACTCAAGGAGGCAACGAGTCTCTAAATGAGGCTTGGGAAAGATTCAAGTCCATGTTGAGAAAGTGCAAAGGTCATGGTTTTGATGAACTCACTCAAATCCATATATTCCGAAATGGACTCCAACCGGTGCATAAAACACTTTTAGATGCTACCGCGGGTGGTTCTTTAATGTCAAAAAATGTGGAAGATGCTATAGTTATTATTGACCGGATGGCACTTAATGATCTTCAAAGTCAACATGATCGTGGTTCTTCACAAAGGAAACTTGAATTAAACACCAATGATGCCATTCTTGCTCAAAACAAGCTACTTTCACAACAAGTAGAGTTACTCACTCAACAAATGTCCAAACTCCCACAACAAATGAAGGAAATTCAAGGAGCTCAAATTAAGCATCAAGTGGCATGTTGTGAACTTTGTCAAGGGGATCATCCTACCGGTTATTGTCCACCTCTCAAAGGAGAAGAAGTGAATTATGTGAACGACCAAAGTCAAGGCTATCAAAGGAATCCACCACATCACAACAACTCATATCAAAGGAACAACCAAGGCTACCAACCATCAAGATTCTACAATCAAAACTATCAACATCAAAGTCCATACCAAAGCCCAAATGCTCAAGGCCAACAATCTCAAGGTGGAAGCTCGGAAGAAACTCTCAACCAATTTATGCAAGTTTCTATGGAGAATCAAAAGCAACGTGGCTGCCATAAAGAACTTAGAAAAAATCAAGCGCTTGCAAAGAAATTGGCCGCAACAAACTTCTTTTTCCACAATCCGAAGGAGTATTGCAAAGCAATTTTCACTAGAAGTGGTAAAGAGATGAATAATGGGATTAGTGATGAAGTTGTGGAGGAGGATGAGGAAGTTGTAGTTGAAAATGAAAAAATGAAGTAGTGGTGGAAGATGCTAAAGATGAGTTGGAAGCGAGTGGAAGATGACTTAGTTGAAAAGGAGAAAGAGGATGGTAAGGGAAGTAAAAAGAAGAGAAAAGGAAGAGCAAAAGGGAAATAAAGAAGTAAGCACAATTCCCATTCAACATTTACCATATCCGCATGCACCATCAAAGAAGGAGAAGGCAAGACAATATGCCCGATTTATGGATATATTTAAACAACTTCATATAAATATTCCATTTTTCGAAGCATTGGAGCAAATGCCAAAATATGCTAAATTCATGAAGGATATGCTCACAAAGAAGAAGAGGTGCAAGGATAAAGAGACAATTTTGCTTGATGCCCATTGTAGTGCCATAAAAAACTCTCCCAAAAGGAATTCGATCCGGCGAGTCACAACGATAGCCGGAGATACCTACAATGGTAATGGGTTGATTGATTTGAGGTCTAGCATCAATTTAATCCCGTTATCCATTGTTAAAAGGTTGGGAAATGTTAAGATTGAGTCTACTAGGATGACTTTGCAACTAGCCGATAAGTCTACCACTTCACCATATGGAGTTGCTAAAGACATGGTAGTAAAGGTGGACAAATTCTTGTTTCCGGTGGATTTTGTGGTAGTTGACATGGAGGAGGATCATGATGTGCCATTAATTCTTGGAAGACCATTCATGAAGACTGCCCGAATGATGATTGATATTGATGATGGGCTTATGAAAGTAAGAGTGCGAGATGAAGAGGTAACTTTCAATCTTTTTGAAGGCATAAAGCATCCCAAGAACAAGCATGACACTTTCCAAATTGATGCTACCGAGGAGGAAATCATGGAGGTTGACCATGGTGGAGGAGTAAAGCGTGATGTTGGTGCCATTCCATTCTTCGAGCCTTGAAGCATCGTTGGACCGTCGAGCTCGAACGACGTTAAACAAAGCGCTTCTTGGGAGGCAACCCAATGTAGTAAGTGTTTCTTTCATAATTAGAGTAATTTTAAGTTTGTTGAGAGGCAATCCCTCTGCTGTTCAAGTTTTTGAGTTAAAAGTAAAAATCTGCAGCAGCTAAAATTTTTCAAAAATTGGTTCAGTTGGCGCCGCGAACATAGAGCGCGCCGCGTCTTTAGCAGGAAAACTGGGTTCGCGTCGCATACAAGGGTTGGCGCCGCGAACTGAGCGGGCAGAAACTTTTTCAAAAATATTTTTTCTTCAGTGCGCGCCGCGCACAGCATTTGCGCCGCGAACCTAGTGCCGCAGAACCTTCTCTTTTGTTTCTGCCTTCTCTAATGGGCCTGAGGATAGGCCAACATTTATGGGGGATGCAGGAGGTGGTGGCTCTCGTTCACCGTTACTTTTTGGTGGCTCTCGTTCACCGTTAAGATTTTTTTTGTTAATTGCATATTTATTTGTTGTGAGTACAATTATGTGTTTTTAAGGAATTTGGGACACCCCACTTTTTCAAAAAAAATTTGTTTAATTGTTTGTTTACTAAGTTAAGCTTGAAGTAAAAAAGTGGCAGTTTCGAGAGAGGAATGCAAGACACTTTGGATGGTGATGATAAGATTGGTACTCGGCATTTCAAGGTACACTTTTACCGATTTCTAGAATTAACATGAATAGTTGATGGTTTGTGTAAATTACATATCATGAATTTTTTGAGATACATGTCCATGTTGAATCAAAGTAGAACTTAACCAATTGTGAGGTAACTTTCCATTGTGCACTAAATGCGGGATACCGAATTTTATTTCAACTCATTCTTATCATGCCAAATCATGCATTAGTCCATTTTTATGAAAAATGTGAAAGTGATAGAGGCGTTGTTTGTTATTGAGAAAAACCACTTGGCCAAAAAGTTTGAATCAACTAACCTTGTGAGGAGTGATCCTTAGTTAACCCCTTTGAGCTTGTTCTAGGATTCATTCAATTGAAAATTGAAAATATCATGTGAATGAATGAATCTTGGAAATTTGTTTTTGTCTCATTCTAAACCTCAACCATTTTGGTTGCAAATTTGTTTTTCCTAAAGGGAGCATTATTTGTATTGATAATTGTGTTGAAAACTAAAGTTGGGGAGAGAACAAGAGTTGATAAAAAAAAGAAAAGAAAATAAGTGATCCTTATTGAAATAAGAACAAGTGGATATTGTTGGAAACCATGGAGCAAATGAAATGAAAAATATCAAGAAAAGAGCTCCCGGTTGTGTGTTGTTGTAAAACAAGAAAAGAAAAATGGGACCAAAAAGAAAGTGTTATTGAGTTGAATGGGTAGAAATGCTCCCTTAGGATAAGTATTTTTGTTTGATTTCCCTCGATATTATCCCTTCTTTGTAACCCGAACCACATTACAACCCATGAAAGACCTCTTGATTCTCACCTTTCAAATGATTTGGTATTTGTTTTGATGGCCGCATGATTTGAGTTGTTGTTGACTTAAGTGTTCGGATGAGTGAAAGAAAACCTTATGTTATTCATCATTACTATGATATGTGTGTAGGTTTGATTCACTTGTGACATGTATTGATTTGAATTCTTTGGTATGTACGTTGCACCCAACCATTATGTTGTTCATGTTTTGTTCTAGTATTGAGGTAAAGGGATCATGAGAAGCCATATACTTTTGAACCAATCAATTGTCTTTGATTAATTCTCATTCCTTCTCTTGTTTCATTATACTTTGGGTGCTTTGGTGAAAAACTTTTGTTTAGGGACAAACAAAATGGTAAGTTGGGGAGAGTTGTTAAGGACCAAATTGGACTAATTTTCATACATTTTTATTGGTCCTTTTAACCAAATTTTATTTAATTTCCATTATTTTATTCACACAATTTATAAATATGCAATTATTCTTGTTTGCATTTTAATTAGAGTAGATATTTCACTTTAGTTGTTAGTTTTGTAGAAAATTTGAAGAAAAAGAGTTACTTGAATGCATGTGCAAGTGGAAGAAGCAACCAAGTCAAGACAAGATCAAGACAAATATAAGGAAGGCCAATAAAAGACAAAGGGAGCATAAAATAACTCAGTTCGCGTTGCGTCTTGTTGTGGCGCCGCGAACCTTATTTGATTTAGTTCGCGCCGCGTCCCTTGTTGGCGCCGCGAACTGTGCGTAATCAGAACTTATGTTTTAAAATAATTAGAAGTGTCTTGGGGTCAGCTCTCTTGGGGTAGCGTGAAAGTCTCTTTTTACTCACTTTTTGGGCCAAGAGAAAGGAGTGGTTGCATGTAAAATGTCACATCATTTGCAATCATGACATAGGAAAAAGCAAAACAAAGAGAGAGAAAAGGAAAGAAAAAAAAGGAGTTTTACTACTTGATATTTATTATTCACAATCAGATTTTTAGAAAGATATAGAACTTTGGGGAAAAACTCTCAAGCTTTCTTTGATGTCAACAATGGTGATGAGGAGCTAAACCCTTATTTTGTCAAGATTAAGGTAGTAGCTAGCACTAATTTACTATGTATTTCATTTAGCTCTTGTATGTGAACAATTGATTATTGAAATAGATTGATACTTTTGTCCTATTTTGAATATTTAGATTTGAATTATTGTTGAGAAAGATTATTCAAATCTTGACCTAAAGTATGCTCTCAAGTAGTGGATAGATTGTAGAAATAGATTTATACATTACTTTTCTTTTGTATCAAACATTAAAGATTGTTAGATTAATAATTAGATGGAGAAATCGTCTAAGGATTAATATAATGATTATCACAATCCCATTTAGCAATAAATGTCATTGAGAGGATACTAGAATATATTCAATAATCTTGAGTTCATATATTTGTTCTAAGGAAACATAGGAAATTGGAATAGTGAAACCAAATCTTGACAAAGTCTTTTTAATTGATAAAATCCATATTTTTAGTATTTTCAATTTATGTCACAAGTGCATGATACATTTCCAAACATAAACAAACCTTTTCAATTTGTAAACTTAAAGCAATTTTAACTATAGAACGGCGGTAATATCACCCAATCTCTGTGGATACGATATAAAAATATTTGCCGGAAATATACTTTTCAACAGATATCTGCACCTTGAAGGTTGAAGAACTTATTGGATCTCTTCAGACATTTGAGATGGGGATCAGTGAGAATGTTGACAAGAAGAACAAGAGCATAGCCCTTGTATCCAACACTGAAGAGGAATGCAAGGAGGATGATGAAGAGAAGATATCTGAAGCTATAACTATGCTTGGAAGACAGTTCAACAAACTCATCAGGAGAATTGATCCAAAGTCAAGGTCCAATGTCAAGAACACTCCATCTGACATTAGCAGAACTTATGACTCCAGCAGAAGATCCAAGACAGAAGAAAAGGTGAGTCAAAGCAGAGGAATCCAGTGTCATGGATGTGAAGGATATGGGCATATTAGAGCTGAATGTCTTACCTTTCTAAAGAAACAAAAGAAAGGAATGGCTGTCACTTGGTCTGATGGTGACTCAGGAAGTGAATCTGAATAAGAAGCAGCCAAACTTGTCACTGCTCTCTCTGGAGTGTGCAATTCTGATAATGATTCTAGTGATAAGGAAGTCACATTTGAAGAGCTAGCTGAAACCTACAAGAAGCTGTGTATCAAAAGTGGTGAAGTATGTCAGCAAAATGAGAAACAAAAAAATATGATTGTGAAGTTGGAGGCTGAGAATATGAAGTTGGAGGCTGAGAAGAAGGAAAACACTGCTACTATAAGTCACCTCAACAGTGAAATTATAGTGTTGAACTCCAAACTTGATCAGATGTCTAAGTCTGTCAAGATGCTGACATCTGGTACTGATAAGTTGGAGGAAATCCTTCAGCTTGGACAAAATGCAGGGAATAAGCATGGTCTAGGATATGTGGCTGCAAAGAAACCTGTTGGTGACAAGAAGAAGAACAGACCTAATAAACCAATGTCAAAGCAGATGTCACAACATTGGGTTCAACATCAAGTTCAGAGAAACATGAAGAAAAGGTTTCAAAGATGGAGATGTCATTATTGTGGAAGGTTTGGACACATAAAGCCTTTTTGCTATAGACTACATAGATATCCTAATAAGATTCCTTATGTCAAGCCTTAGACCAACAAGGTACCATACACTCAACAGTGGAAGAAGAAGACTGCAACTTTGATAGATCACACTTCCCTTAGAGTTTCTGCCATGGAAGACTGGTACTTTGATAGTGGATGTTCTAAGCATATGACTGAAATCAAGAACCTTCTGAATGATATCAAACCTCATTCTACCAGTTTTGTTACATTTGGAGATGGAGCTAAAGGAGAAATCAAAGGTGTTGGAAACTTAGACTGTTCTGGAGTTCCAAACCTAAATGGAGTGTTGCTGATAAAAGGTTTGACTGCTAATCTCATAAGCATAAGTCAACTATGTGATATGGGATTCAAGGTCAACTTCACCAGGTCTGAATGCCTTGTAATCAATGAAAACAAGAAGTGGTTATGAGGAGTCGATCAAAGGACAAATTATATGTGGGAGTCCGAGAACACCAACTGTCTTATGTGTTCTATCAAAGATGAAAAGAGGTGAAATTGTGGCACCAAAACTTGGTCATTTGCATCTTAGGATGAAAAGATCATATCCATGGAGGCTGTCAGAGGATTCCAAGACTTCATATTGAAGGGAGAGTCATGGTGAATGTCAAGTTAGAAAGCAAACGAATGTCACATCCAATGTCAAGACATCGACCACCTCTAAGGTCTTTGTGCACATGGATTTGATGGGGCCTATGCAGTTGAAAGTCTTGGTGGAAAAGATATGCTTATGTTGTTGTGGATGATTTTTCCAGACTCACTGGATAAACTTCATCGGGAAATCGATGTGTTTGATGTCTTTAAAGAATTATGCAAAAGACTTCAAAGAGAAAAGGAATGCATTGTCGAATGGAAGTGAGGAATTTGAGAATAGCAAGTTTGATGAAATTCTCGAAGGAATCAATCATGAGTTCTCTTCTCCTATAACTCCTCAACAAAATGGAGTTGTGGAAAGGAAAAATAGGACTATACAGAATCGCCGAGCAATGATTCATGCTAAGAAACTTCCTCTTCATTTTGGGTTGAGGCTATGAATACTGCTATGTTCTAGCAGGTCACCTTGAGAAAGGGAACACCCTCCACCGTATGAAATATGGAAGGAAGAAAACCTCTTGTGAAATATTTCCATGTGTTTGGTAGCAAATGTTATATTCGGCGGATCGTGATCAAAGGAGAAAGATGGACTCTAAAAGTGATGAAGGCATTTTTAAGGATACTCAAACAGCAGAGCATATAGAGTATTCAACTCGAACAAAAGTTATGATGGAGTCTATTAATGTCATAGTTGATGATCACCATCGGAAAACAATGTCCCATATGATGTTGAGACATTGTTTGAGACATCACCACAAGTGTCGATAAGGATGATATGCTGTCCTTACTTCACCAAAGTCGAGGAAGCTAACAAAGATCCTTCCATCGAATTCGAAAGATCATCCAAAGGAACTCATCATTGGAGATCCTAGCGTGGAGTCATTACAAGATCAGAGAAATCATCTTAAACTCTTGTTTTGTGTCAAAGATTGAGCCAAAGAATGTCAAAGATGCTCTAACATGAATCTTGGATTGGGGCAATGCAAGATGAATTGAACGATTCAAGCAACATGAAGTGTGGGAGTTAGTTCCTAGACGGAAGGAACAAACATCATTGGCACAAAGTGGATCTACAAGAACAAGTCGATGCGAAGGGGTTGTCACGAAATAAAGCATGACTTGTTGCAGGATACACTCAAGTTGAAGGATTGATTTTGATGATACTTTTGCTCATGTGGCTGGAATCAATCGACTATTACTAGGAGTTGCTTGCATTAAAATTCAATGTAAAATGTGAAAAGTGCCTTCCTAAATGGCTACTTAAATGAGGAGGTATATGTAGAGCAGCCTAAAGGATTTATGGATCCAAATTTTCCTGATCATGTTTACAAGTTGAGGAAAGCCCTATATGGTCTGAAGCAAGCTCCTAGGGCTTGGCATGAAAGGCTGACAAGGTTCCTTACTGATAAAGGTTATAGGAAAGGAGCCTTGGATAAAACCCTCTTTGTCAAGAATGAAGGAGGAAAGATAATGGTGGCTCAAATTTATGTTGATGACATAATGTTTGGAGGAATGTTAGATACAATGGTGAGACATTTTGCCAACCAAATGCAAGCTGAGTTTGAAATGAGCCTCATGGGAGAATTGACTTACTTTCTTGGACTGCAAGTCACACAGATGGAAGAATCAACATTCCTTTCACAAAGCAAGTATGCAAGGAATATTGTCAAGAAATTTGGAATGGAAAATGCCAGCCATAAAAGGACTCATGCTCCTACTCATTTAAAGTTGTCCAAAGACACAAGTGGAGCAAATGTTGATCAAATCCTGTACAAAAGCATGATAGGAAGCTTGTTGTACTTAACTGCCAGCAAACCTGACATTGCATTTGCTGTTGGAGTATGTGCAAGGTATCAGGCTGAACCTAAAGTGAGTCACATCAATTAGGTGAAAAGAATTCTGAAGTATGTGAGTGGAACTTGCAACTATGGTATGCTGTATTCTCATGGATGTGAACTAATTCTGTCTGGCTATTGTGATGCTGATTGGGCTGGTAGTGCTGATGATTGAAAAATCACTTATGGAGGATGCTTCTTCTTGGGGAACAATCTTGTTTCTTGGTTCAGCAAGAAGCAAAACTGTGTGTCTTTTATCCACTGCTGAGGCTGAATACATAGCAGCTGGTAGCAGTTATTCTCAAATGGTCTGGATGAAGCAAATGCTGACTGAGTACAATGTCACACATGATGTCATGACATTGTACTGTGACAACTTGAGTGCTATTAATATTTCAAAGAATCCTATACAACACAGTAGGACTGAGCACATTGACATTAGACATCACTTCATCAGAGACTTTGTGGAAGAGAAAGTGATTAAATTGGAGCATGTAGCCACTGAACTTCAACTGGCTGACATTTTTACTAAAGCTCTTGATGTTAGTCAGTTTGAGAATTTAATGGGCAAGTTGGATATTTGCCAATATGAGGAATTGTAGCAATTAAAATTGCTTACAACAAGGAATGGAAGAGACTTTTTATTTCATTTAATTTTAAGTGGGGTAATTAATTATTTTCCTCTTACTTTTCAAAAGTCCAAGAATAGGAAGAGGCATATATATATTTTAGTTTCTTCATTTGAAAGTATCTCTTGCCATTTCATCAACAGAAGCTCTCAAACTCTCTGTCAAATTTTTCGTGTTTTCCTCAAGATGTCTCAACAAAACTTGTCTTCGTCCTCTTCATCATCTCAAGATCTGGCTCTTCATCTCCCACCATTTCTGAGATTAGGGCAAACGCAGAAGCCATGCAGACTGAAGCTCTGAAGGTTACCCCTCTGCGTGCAATGACAACTGATCCTGGGAGGGTCAAGAAACTTCGCACCAAGAATGCACGAAGGTCACAAGCATCTCCTTCTGGTAAGACCTCTGAACCAACTTCCTATGTTCCTCCTGAAATAGCAAACAGGGAAGGTTCTAGGTATGACCATGAAGCCATTGCTAGAATAGTAACCAGGATCTTGAATGAAAACCACTCTGTGCCTGAGGTTTCTGTCCCTTTAAATCAAAAATCTGCTAGCCCTAGTTTAGCAGCTGATCCAGATGTCACTGAGAATGTCAAGACATCTGATGATCAAGTCAAGAAAACCCCTGTGAATCCTGTTAATGATCCTTCTATTGATTCCCCTGTAAAATGTGTTGTTGATAAAACTCCTGAAGTTTGTGTTGCTGATACCACTAATAAGCCCCCTGTGATTAGTGATGATGATATTTCAGATGGAATTCTTGAAGAATCCCACGAAAATGTACTACCGATAAGTCCCTGTCAATTTTTTGATGATATCTCGATGGTATTCTTGAAGAAACTCCGAGAAACAAGTCGATAACTTGGAAAACTCTCAGTGAAAGAAAAATGTTGTGGAACCCCTATCATTGACTTGGATGAAGAATTCTCGGATAATGACCTCATTGCCAATGTCAATCCAAGCATTGCCAAGAGGATGATGAAAAAAAACACCTCTCGAGTCTGTCAAGGAAAAGGTAGGGTAGCTTCATAAAGGAAAAATTAAGGACAACAACCTCTAAAAAGAGTAGGGTAGGCTTGGTGGTACCTCTAAACCCAAGAGAATCCCAATTGTTAAGAAGAGGAAGGTACAGAACCCAGTCGATCAAGACTACGATTTTAATGTTGAGGAGAACATTCATCCAAGAAAGAAGCCATCTCTTGGAAACTTCCCAAAGTCCCAAGTGGCTATTGATATCATTCCACCACCACGAGAATGCAAGTAGGTGGAAATATGTGTGAAGAAAAAAAAGCGAACAAGACCTTGAATGCAATGTGATTGATCCGATTAAAACGAAAGCTGTGGTTCAAAAATGTCTGGTGAAGGAGTTCATTGTGAACTTGTCAAATGGATGTCTTGATGGCCGATTTCCGTATGTGAGAAGAGTGAAGTTTTCCCAAGTGTGATAAATAAATATTTGGGAAGATCGATGATGCTCAAGAGCTCGATAATCAAATCATCAAACAATCACGCTAAGTGAAGCATTGGCCTATGAAGGAAAGCTCACGCCAGAAATTGAGTGTAAAGTTTGCTATCTTGCACAAAATAGGTGCTGCAAATTGGGTTCCAACAAATCACAAGTCAACCATCTCGTTGGTGCAGGCATTCATCTTTGCTTGGCACTCAAGCAAAGTTTGATTATGGAACCTACATCTTTGAGCAAACCCTCAAACATCATTATGTAATCAAGGAACCAATAGCCTTTCCTCCCTCCCGTGTGGAATTATAATGGATCAATACCACTTGTTGATAGAGATACAATTTGCAAAAGAGGCACTTGGATTTCATTACAAGCTCTTTCAAGGAAAACATGTCCGACATTGTCATGACATCTGTTGAGACATCCAATCTCAAGGAAAATTCTCAAAAGGCCTTGAAAGCAACTTGCAAGGAGCTTGAAGCAAGAAAGCAAAGCCGATCTCTCCCTGGAAAGGAGCAAGACAGAGGTTGAGGATGAAGGGTTAGCTGGTGAAGATCTGCGATAATGATCGATCTTGATCAAATGACTGGTGCTAAGGGAAGTTCTGAAGATGCTTCTTTCCATAGTGTTTCTTCAGGAGAAGAAAGCACTTGATTTGTGGTCCTGTTGCTATTTGATTGCTTGTTTCTTTTTGTTGGTCTAATGTTAACTTTATTTCTGCTATTGTTTTTAATTCTGGCTGCTTTTGGATATTTGTATTATTTTGACAGAGGTGTAATCTTTAACTTTGGTGGTACTTTTTAAATATGGTGAATGTTGGGGCATTTGTACTGGTACCTTTGACCCTTTTATGGATAAAAAGGGGGAGAAGTATTTATGGGCAATTGTATGAAAAATTGTGGGTAGAATTTATCTTCACTAGGATTTTTTAGATTGGTTTTATTTTTCTGCATGGGTACTCGATAACTTAGTTTGTTTTAGCCAAAATGTACCAAAGAGGAGTTTGTAACATTAATTTTGGTAAAACTAGGATATGACAATGTCTTGATTGATGTCATGACATTCAGAAAAAATTCTACATGAGAAGGATGTTTAAGTACAACTCGAATGGAAGAAAATCTTGGAATTCTACGAAGATTGGTGATATCATAACCGATACACTATTGACATTTATTACTGCGAATCTGTTTTCCTAAGAGTTTTCAGGAAGTTTGTTGAGCTATTTTATTATGTTCTATACTAATTAGATTACATGCTCACGTGGCTAATTGGTTGATCTTAGTTAAACCTAAATTGGTTGTTAAAAAGACCAAGTCTTTAGGATTAATTAAGTGAACCCTAGCTATTATTATGGAAGCCCAAAACTGAAGTTACAGGACTGCTTCTATAATAAGAATAGAACTCTTACTCTGCTGCTGCGCCTCTGGACTGTATTGAAGATTTAGCAGGTTGTAATTTGTGTAATTCTAGTTACTCTTGTGAGCCAAGCAATTATCAATTGATAAGTGCTTTGGACTAGGATTTGGTTGTAAGGGTTGTTTATCACTCAAAGCTTTGAAGCACGAGTGTTGTGTCTCTTGATTAAAGCTTTGAAGCAAGATCAAGTTTGTTATTGAAGAGTGTCTTCACAATTCAATTAATCAATAGGTTGATGTCACTGCTGTGATTGAGGGGGAGTGAGTAGGAACTCAGGTCTAAGTAGGACTTAGATTGAAGTTGCATTGGGTAGGTTTTAAGTGAAGGAGATAAACTGGTTGGTTTATTCCTGAATTAATTCTACTAATAGTGAATTTCCTCCACGGCTTGGTAGCCCCGGATGTAGGTGTAGTTACACACTGAACTGGATAAACAATTTATTGTGTTCTTTACTGCTGTTTAAATTTACTGTGTGAATTGTTAACAGAGTGTTAGATACTGTGTCATAACATTCTCTGTGACATCACGTATCTGCTGCCAAGAATTTCACATGGTTATGCATCAGATGGATGGTCAATTGTTCGTCGTGATTTGGATAATGAACTTAGAGGTCCTAGAAGCAAGTTGTATGAAAATTTATTTGGAGCTCGTTTTTCGATAGTGAGAGATTCGTTGATGATATCAAAGTTAGGACCTCAACCACCATAGAAATGGATGACATTACTTGAAATGGCTTATGTAATAGCTAATCGGTATAATGTCATTGTTGTCTCTTTGAGTTTTTCTTCTTTAACGTTCTTTCCTATGACGAATTCACATTCACCTAATGTGTCCATTTACTGCATTGGATTTGTAGATGAAAATCATTGGGTACAGGTAATTATTTTTTAAGTTACGCATATACTTATTTTTTAAGTTACATATATACTTATTTTACTTATTTATTTTATTACGCATATACTTATTTACTTATTTGTTCAATTACTTATAACCAGGTAAACATGAACGAAGGCTTTCCGTTACCACCCGTCACATTGGCTTGAAAGACATGAAACATCGTCTAAAGTAATGGTCATCTCACCAAATGGCATGTGAAATGACGATGTTTCAGGATGTCATCGCTCTACAAATGTCGATACTAGATGTTGGTCAATCCTCGACAAACTAGTTCTTTGAAGAGAGGATATACCAGAATTCAGCAACCAGTTCTCTATAATAGGAGGGAGCATGTGTGGAACCCAACCGATCAATTTGCTGCCATGTGCAACAACCTTTAACTCTTTTTTAGGATGTCTCTCCTGAAAACAATTTATACCAAACATGTTATAAAATATATAAATTTTAACAAATAAAAATTATTCAAAATAAAATGATAACGATTAACTTACCTTGCCAAACCAGAGATGACGAGCAACGTGACCATCATATCTGACCAAAAGAGAAGTATCGGTGGGTCCTCCCTGAAAAGGTGGATGCACCTGATCCCCTGCAGGCGCTTGATGTCCCTCTGCATCGTCCGCTTCACGGCGACGTTGCCGTTCCTCTATTCTTCTGTGCATATTATTGTCACCCGCCGCGCCTCCTCGTCTGCGAACCACTGAAGAAAAAAAAATCAAAACACGGATAACCCAAGGGGACATTTTCTGAAATATGCAGAAATAAACCGGATAACCCAAGCAGTGGTTATCCAGGGTGATTAGAAACAAACCGGTTAACCCCATAATGTTAGTTCTAGAGTGTTTCCAAAGCAAACCAGATAACCCCTTAACGTTAGTTCCGAGGTGTTTTAAAATTTTCAAAAGCACACCGGATAACCTCTTAACGTGTTATCCGGTTTGTATAATTTCATTTATGCCAAACCGGAAAACTTACTCTTGTGTCCTCCGGAGTGTAAAATAAAGAACCGGATGTGGGCTTGTTGGGTTCTCCGGTTTGTCAAAAAAACTCTCTTTCTCTCGTTTTACAGAAGTGAAAATAATAAAAGTAAAAAAAAAAAAGTGATTAGTATTTATACAAGGGTAATTTCGTCCAAATATCAAAATTTTAGGAGTTGGGGAATAAATGTAGGGGTATAGGGTAAAATTTTCCAAAACCAATATTGTTATCATTCTTAGGCCCATACACTCATAGCCCAATTAGTTTAAACCTTTTATGCTATTTATTCCTTTATGTTGGCCCAATGGTTCCTTTATCCTGGTCATCATTCATTGGATAATAAAATATTCTCTCTCTCTCCCTCCCCCTCCCTCTCTCTCAATTATATATAAAATAAGTAAGCATGAGTCTTGAAGTACTAAGAGGAAACACCTAAAACTTCTTTAATCTCTTCACCTATTTTTTATTTATTCTAAAAACCAATTACGACAAAAGTTTAACCGATGATGCAATTCTAACCAATTAGAAAAGATAAACTTATTGTCTAATCAATTGTAAATTTCACTAAATCAATTAAGGGAAATGTTTGCCTCCTAATCAATTAAGATATCAATTAATCCACAAAGGAGAGAACCTGCATTAGGTTTTCCTCGTATGACTTAATCTAATAATGAAAGTTATTTTTAAACCACACTTCTAAATTTATTTATTTTAATAAAATGTGAAGCGTATGATTAAATCAAACGTTTATATGATACGAATCATGCATTCATGCATTTCTTGACCCAAATTTTTGACTAATTAACTTGAATTAATTGAAAATGATTTGAGACACAAGGTTTTGACTTACGGATGCAAAAATGATTTAACAAAAAACACCTTATTTTATGAGATGCATAATGATATAAATTAGAGAAGGATAAAAAAATAAAATGGTAAAGTAAATGAAAGAAAATAAAATAAAAAGTAAAACTAAAACCCTAGGAGAGTATAACAACTTCAGTCTCTCTATTTTTTTATGCTTGACCGTTGACCGTTTGCAATTAAACTTGAATTGAATTTGATTTGACTTCAGAATTAGGGAAAATGTGATCAATAATTTCCTTGATGCTCTCTTTGGAACATTGCACCATACAATAATTATATAAAATAACATAAATCAATATTCTAGACTAAGATACTCAAATAACCAACAAACATAAAACATAATTCAGATAAAATAAAGCTAAACAATATCTAAAGAAAAATATACACAAAATCATACGATTATATCACAAATGAAATAAGTTATTAGACATGTCAAATTCAACAAATATGCATAAAACCGATATGAATATTTTTCAGTATTTAAACATAATGATTAATACACATAAAATATATGGAAGAGTGATAAATAATACATGAAAATATTAGAAATAATGTTAACATGCACATAATCATAAATTGAACTTGACAAGATTTTAAATGCAAAATCATGAAGCCAAAATTATAACTACAAGATGAAAAAGAAGAATTTTAAATATATAAGGAATCAAAGAACAACAAAATAAACTTTGGAGTGATAATACCAATAGACTTGGTAAGAAGTAAATTGGTACACAAGAAACTTTAAGTGAACGATAAAATATATAGAAACAATGATGAATATAATTAATTTTTATATAAAATATATAGAAAAAATGATGAATATAATTAATTTTTATTCAAAACAAGATAGATCAAAGTTCCCCTTTTTCCTATGAATTTTGTGAAAAGGTTCTACGGACAACAATTTTGTAAAAAATAATAATCAGCAAACTAGTTTTTTGTGTCTGGATAATAAAAAATAACATCATCCTTTTCAACATGATTCATAAGAAAAATGTGTCTAATCTCAATATGTTTGGTGTGTGAATGTAGATATGAATTCTTATTTAGGATTATAGCACTAGTGTTATCACACTTAATTAGAACACAATTGAGTTTTAAATCATAATCTAGTAGTTGTTGATTTATCCACGAGACTTGTGCATAATAGTTACCGACAACTACATATCCGGCCTCAATAGGAGAATGAGAGATTGCATGTTGTTTCCTACTATGCCACGAAACCAAATAATTTCCAAATATGTGGGCATATACCACTAATGTTTTTCTCCCTAAAAAAATAATCAAAAAAGCATACTAAGCTACACTCGCTATCTTTGGTAAACCAAAGATAATGATGGGAGGTTGCGTTAAAATATCTGAAAACTTTTTTTACAATGTTAAAGTAAGATTCTCTAGGTGACACTTGAAATTGAGCACACTAAACATAATATTTATTATATGTGCTATTAAATAAATAAGAAACTCTATTATACTTCGATATTTGGTGATCACCATCTCAACTCCATTTTCATCTTTATCAATAAGTATATTTGACACATTAGATGTTGATATCATTTTTGAATTCTTCATGTCATACTTCTTGAGTAGCTCAAAGAAATATTTTGTATGGATTACGTAAGTGCCAATCTCCATTTGCTTAATTTACAATCCTAAGAAGTAGTTGAATTCTTTTATCAGAAACATCTCAAATTCTCCCTTCATGACACTAGAAAGTTCTCTACACATATCTTCATTATATATCCAAAAATAATATCATTAAAATATATTTGAAATAAAAGAATACGCAATTATTTACATTATATAAATAGATTAGTTTCAACATTACCAAGTAATAGGATTTTGTTTGATACCATAGATAACCAATCTTAATTTAAAAGTATACTTTGGGATCTCATGATTCTCAAAACTAGATGGTTGAGAGGCATGCACTTATTTATTAATAAAACTATTAAGGAATACAACCTTAATGTCCATATGATACGAGATCATATGTCTCCTTATAGTTAATCCCTTCACTTTGATTGTATCCATTTTCCACTAGCATTTCTTTATTTCTTGTAACTATGCCATATTCATCAAGCTTAAGAAAAAACCATCTGGTGCCTATGAAATTATATTTTGAGGATGAGGGACAAAGTCGAATGCATAATTTCTTTTAAATTGATCGATCTCTTCTTAAATAGAAATGAGCCAAAATTCATAAGTAAAGACCACACTGATTTATTTTTGTTCAATTTGAGAGATAAAATGCAAAATAATTACAAAACCTATTAACATGGGAATGCATATTGATGCCCTTTTTAATGTCCCTCAAAATGTTGTCCAATAGATGGTCTTTCGCAATAATCCAATATTAAGGTAGATTTTCGAGATATATTATTTATCATCCTTTTGTTTTATTTTCTCTTAATTATATTTAATGTTATGACTCGTTGGAGGAGCCTCTTTTGTATCATCATGATTTATCAAATCTTTTGCCAACATACCTCAAACATTAAAACTAGAATTGTATTTCCTCGTCTTTTGGGGTCTGATTTCTTCAAAAGCAACATGAACAAGCTCTTTAATTACATATGTTTTATGGTTGAACACCCTATAAAACTTACTAGATGAGGGATAACCTAGAAAGATTCCTTCATTATCTTTAACATCAAACTTTCGTAGCTTGTCTTTACCATTATTTAAACTAAAACATTTGTAGACAAAAATACAAAAATTAAGAAATGTTTGTTTTCTAACTTTAAGGAAATCATATATTTTTTGTTTAAATTTTTTTCAAATTGATGGTTAACACATTCACCACCATGATTTCTTCTTAAAGAAATAATTTTAAAATAAAATTGGTTTTGAACAACCTTGGCAAATCTAACAAAAGTTGTAAATGTTTTTTTTTTAATAAGCTATGAGTAAAGTGAATTGAGTAAAATTGTCTACAATATAAAATATTTAATAATTACCTCTTAGATTCTTAGTATTTGAGAGGCTAAAGAAATCTAAATAGAGAAGTTCAAGGGGTTTAATTATAGAAGCAAAAAGTTTTGGTTTAAAATACACCCCTTTTGCCTTTTTATTCGACAAACATCACATAATTTAAACACCTATATGACACTATATTGTTAATCAAATCAAAGTGCACATGGCTTAAACACCTATGCCACAACTAGGAATCTTCATTTAGGGTGACAAGAGATTTTGTGCCACTCTTTGAAACTTCTTATCATCCTTATGTTTAATTAAACAACTCGAGGTATCATAAGTAATCAAACAACTTTTTTTATTACATAAATGACTTACCTTAAAAGGTTATGATTAAGCCCTTTGACTAAAATAACTCCATTTACCTTTGTTCTTTGTGATCAAAATGAATGAACATTGAAGCATCACCCATTACATGTCTTGAGCAACTATTCTTTAGAAACCATGCATTACTCTTTTTGTGATAAAAAGACATTCCTGCAAGAAAATCCACAAGATAATTTAGGTCCCCAACTCACAGTGGGTCCTAAAGGATTAGAATTAGGACACTTAGTAGTTCATATCATAATATCATTAGGGAATTTTATGTTCCTAACGTATCATAGATGCCTAATATGACCCTTACAACTATAATATTGACAAACAACTTTATTTGAATTATTTTTTCTATTTCTTTGGATGTAATAAGCATTTATATTAAAAAAATCTAATTTTTTTTCTTTTATCACTTAAATCACTAGAAATTTTAAATTTTAAAATTGGACAGATATCACATTCAACTATACCAACCTTTCTTTTCAAAATGGTAGAAATACACAAATTATCATTCAATAGAGATTCGTGCTCCTCTTTCAAGAACTCTAAAGAACTGTTAAGAATAAAAATTCTCTCTCAATTTTTGAAATAATTTTATTTTGAAGAGAGACTTGTGAGTACAACTTCGTCATCAAATGTTTTGCATGATTTCAAAATTGGGAAAAGCTAGCATTTATGTATATAGGATGATATCTCTATGTCCGGTGGCACTCTTTTACATTAAGGGTTTTAGGAACCACTAAAGTCATTTTGAAATTAATCCAAGTCATGAAAAACAAATTTCTGCATAATTTTTCATTACGTGTGTCGACACATACAATTTTCAGGTTGGCACATGCAACTCAATTTTGAAGCATGTAGCCTCTGGAAGGCTTAGGTCGACACTTGCATTACATATGTTGACACATACTGAAGCTTTTTTGAAATTGCAGAAATTCTTATTTTATGTGTCAACACATACAAATTTAAGGTAGACACACTTACTATTATTTTAAAGTCAGTAGCCTCTGACTTGTTTCGGTCGACACATATATTCCTTAAGGTCAACATATACAACTTAAACTTAACGTATGTGTCGACACATACAATTTTTAGGTCGACACATACTGATTGTTTTGGTAAAATATTCAAATATTTTTAATTCCAAAAAACTCCTTTTTGCCCTAAACTTCCAAAACCATAAATATATCATTCAAACTTGATGGTACCATAAAAATATCCTACATTTTATCTTCACCTTCAACTGCCAACCTATGCATACACACAGAAAAACCATTATAACAATCTTTTGTTGGGGTACCATCTAGATGAGGTTCGATAACGTCCAATTAATTTCTCGTGTAGCCGAGAATACTGAGTTGAGATTTGTAGGGGTCTTCATCTGGAAAAACTGCGAGTTTATCCTCCAAGATCGTTGAGTGATTTGGGAGGTTTTTGTGCAAGACATTTAAAAGAGGATTGCGGCCAAGTCAATCCCTTTGGAGATAAATAACGCAAAGGATCCTTTGGAGATAAAGAATACAAAGGAAGTGGTGATATAACTGAGGATTAAAATTGAAGTCTTGTGTTGTAATAGGTGAAATTGAGGGTGTAATGTCCCGATTAATTAATTAATTATTTAATTACGTAGTTAGAAATTATCTGATAATTGGTGTGTTGAATGATGCGTTTTGACACTACTATGTGTGGTGTAGTGTTAGATTTGAGGTTTGTTGGAAGTATTTTATAGACAATAAATTGTTGATGAAATATGGAATTTAGAAATTATTATTACAATTAATAGAAATATTATAAAGTAGAAGTTGTTACTAATTAGTTAATTATTATTTAAATAATTAAAATAAATAGTTTAGTAGAGATATGACAAGGGCAAGGTGCTAAAAGTAGGTAACATAAGTGAGGATAGAAAGGGAATGACAATATTAAAGGTCCTAAGGGCAAAAGAGACTTAAGAGGATAATTGGGATTTTAGAGTTCATTAATCACATCGTAAAAATAAGAGAAAGTAGAAGAGAAAGAGAAGAGAAGAAAAGGCAAAAAAGAATTGGGGCAAGAAGAAGGAATTCTATTGTTAGAGGCTTTAGAGCAACCTTCAATTCAAGGTAAGGGTGTGGTTCCAACTCTCTAAAGGGTAGTATAATTCTAGGTATGTGGGGTTTGTTTGTATGATTGTGTTGTGTGATTGTATTGAATTGGAAGTTGATTTTTGTGTATGATGAGTTGGTGTAGAATTGTTGATTTTGGTGTTGTGAATAGTTTCTAATTGATACATATGTTTTAGGTATGCTTGATGGTGTTATCATTTCTATTTTGTGTGAAGAATTTCTAGTTTTGGGGTTTTTGAAAGAGGTAAATCGCAACTTAAAAGTTGCAGAATTTTTCTAAAAATAGCAGTGGTAACCGGTTACCACTTGGGAGGAACCAATTACCGCATGTAAAAATTAAGTTTTTGGAGATTTTTGTGAAGGGGATTTTTGAAGAAAATAGTAGGTGTTTGCATTTTATAGGAATCGGTTCCCACCAGGGGGTAACCGGTTACCACTGCACAAAATTGAATTTTTTTCTAAATTTTGAAAAATCACAACTTTGTGCTCGGGTGTCCGTTTGACGCACCGTTCAAATCGCGGAAAGCTAAAATCAATATATTTCTTATAAAAATACTTTTAAAATCAGTAACTTGATAATTTTGGGTCTATGTTCCTTTTTGGTGACGTTTGTTTATGTGTTTAGGAACGATGGTGTAAAAATTGATGTTTGTATTGCGTTGTATTGTTGCTGTTGGTTTACAACAGGTGGATGGAAACGGTAAGACATTGATAATGATTGAAATCAATGTATTATGTTGTTGAGTTGCATCCTTTTGTCTCATGCATTCATATTGCATCATTTTTGTTGTTGCTGTTGGCTCAAATCTTAGATGAAGTGGATACGAGCGAGGTGAACACATTTATTCCCTTTTGTTGATGGCTCTAATCCTAGATGGAGTGGATTAGTAGTTAGATGAACCAGTTGTTCACGAAAATAGTGACCCCGATCCTAGATGGAGTGGATTCGATGGAAATCTCGGTACCGCATACATTGTGTCGATGTTAAGTTGCATTTCATACATGTTGTTGATGTTGATTGTGAACTTTAATTGTTTAGCTTATGAAAATTGTGTTGTGGTGATGAGATACTTGAACACTAATAATTATGCATGATAATTCCGTATATCTCTGATTATATAGTTCTTTATATTGTTGTGATATCTCATCCCTTCTATTGTTATGTTGACTCTACGTGAGTAACGTGCAGATACTCAGGAGTAGTTCGAGTAGCAGGAGTCGAAGAAGTTGCTCTTCTTTTTAGTTCGAGTCGACGTTATGATCTGATATGTAACACTCGGGTTGGGGATAAACATTTGGATTGTTTAATTTGATTTGGTTTTCTGTTGTTGATTCCAAAAGGAGCATTTTGGACTCCAGAATACTTGTTGATGTTGTTTTGGTGAATATTGAAATATTTCCGCTATTTCAATGGAATTGTAGATTAAGAACTAGAAGGGGGTTGAATAGATCCCTTTGAAAATTTTGCGCTTTTTGTAAAATTATTTTTATTAGAGAGCGACAACCCTGAATCTTATCGTTTAAACTTTACGTATTGGAAAGATCGGATATGCGAACCGATTTGATGAAAATGATGGGAATAAAATCACAATTAAAATAGAATATGATGAATCGCTTTAGCAAGTTTAACAAGGTGTATTTATTACCAATTAGTTGCGGAGCAAATAAAGCAAATTTGTAAGTTGTAAATTCACCAAACACTTGGTGTACGTACTAGACAAGGTTTGGTTATACTCAAATTGTAGTGATTATAGCGATTTAAATGAATGCTATATGTGTTGTAAAATTTAGTTTGTCACTACAATTATTTTGTATGAATGAGAAAAATTGATAACTCACAAATTCAAGCAAATAGAAATAAAATGCGGAAAACTAAAATGGACACGATTTGTTGTTCACCGTCCTCGCGTGGCTACTACGCCCCAATTCTAGAATCTAGAATTAGGATTATGAAATTAATTTGCAAAGTTTGTAAGAGAAGATACAATCACCACAATTCAAAGTCACTTGATGAATCTTATATGTTGCATTTCTCTTCCCTTGATTCCAGATGAATCAAGTATGTTAAATCTTGAACAAAATCTCCTTCTACCTTGAATGATTTTGAACCCTAGAAATTGGCCCCAAATCATTCTTCACAATCCTCTGGTTACCGCTACCCGATTGAACAACCCACATTCTTCCAATCCCTTAGCCCGGTTGAATTCAATGAAGCAAAGACTTGTGATAAAAACCCCCCAATGTTGGAGGACAAAACCCCAATGGTTTTATTCAAGAAAAAACCCACAAAGATATCTACCCAGATCTGAAATTGCACTTTCAATTCGGATGTTATCAATACAATCCCAAAAACTTGATCAACAAAAATGATTGTGTGTAATTGTTGATGGTTGGTGAGAGGTTGAAGATGAAGAGAGTTCTCGTTTCTATCATTAACTTTTTCTTGTTGTCTCAAAAAATAGAAGCCAAAATTATATATAAGTGATTCCCATGATGTAACAACATAGTACAAAAATTGAGAAAAATCAGCGATGAGTCGACTCATGCAGGATGAGCAAAAGGTGTGCGCCTTCCCGAGCGTGTGATGGTGAGAGTGTCTTCAGGCATGAGACGACACATTGACTTATGAGCTGAGTCATGTCTTGTGAAAAATAGGGCATGAGCCGACGCATTGCTTTCTGAGCTGACTCATGTTTTTCCAGAACGATGAGTCGACGCATAGAGAAGGCATGCGCCTTCCCGGACGTTGTCAGACCAAACTCTTCTATTCATGAGCCGACCTAAGGATCCATGAGCCGGATCATGCAGACTATTTTGAGAAACTTGCTTATTTTTGATGTTCCTCACTTGCACCGGTTTGAAGCATGATATATTTGCACAAATAGGTTTTTGACTAGCATTAAAACACTGTTCTTTCACCTTTTCTCTCACACTTCTCTTGTATCAAATTTTTGCACGGTAAGAATTATCCTAATTCCATTAGAATTGGGTGTAAATGTACCCACACGCGACGACGAATGTGGGTAATTGTGAAGAAAAATCCTCGTGTCTCTTTTTCGTATTGCTTTACTTGTTTTATGTTCATGAATCATTTTTTCTAATAGAATTGCGTAATTGATTGATTTGTAGAAATTTTTCGAACTGTTTTTTATTTTGAATTAAGTGTTGATACTACTTATAATCACTTTTGATTATAAGTGCTTTTGTACCAACACAACCAAAAGGAAAATTCTGAAAATTCAATCACACACCAAGTGTTCAACAAATTATTTTGTTAAGTTCTTTTGATAATTGCCATTGAAAATAACATTACTAGTAAGTTGCTATAAACGATTGATAAAGTGTTACTTGATTGAAGTCTAATTAATTCATATCATATTCATTCCATACGCAATTTTATATTTACATATCCGATTTTCAATAACTAAGGTTCGATAGACGACACATTTTGAAAAACTTCCGCATGCACTCTTTTCAAATCAAAGTTTTCAAAACAGAATTTTATATTAAATTTTGATTTGGTGATCTATTCACCCCCTCTAAATAAGATGATGTGGGCTAACAAGATCTTCTTAAAAGCGTTGAAAGAACCAACATTCATTTCTATAAATGCTTGAAATAATTTATTATATGAGTTTAAAGTGTGAGTCCAAATCATTTACTTCCAAGTCCTCTTCCTTGTGACATGCCACTAAAAAGATATGAGTAACTTTATCATTATCTAAGCTTGAGTTGGAGAAGAAAGAATCTTCGTTTTCTTCTTCCAAAGCTATGTAAGCTATATGATATTTAGTGCTTTTTCCCTTCATTTATAGAAACCTTTCATTCTTGTACTTAATAGAACTTGGACATTTGATTTTTATAATGTGCAAATTTATCTCATTTTTAACAAGTCACACGTGTGTCATCCTTATTTTTGTCTTCTATCTTCTTTTGTGGAAGATAGTTTCTAAAATTTATCAATTCTTGTATAAATTTATTTTGATTCACTTATTGTTAATTTATAAGAATCATCATTATTACCCTCATCGTCTTCAATAAGAAACCAATTTATTATTTTTTATAAGAATCATCATTATTACCCTCATCATCTTCCCCTACTTTAGCCTTGGAAGTAGTGATCTTCAAGTAAATGTTTCTTTTATGTCATCTTACTTTGAATCTCTTCTTTGCATTAATTTTGCTTGTTTTGAGTCTCTTTAACACAAGCTCATGTCGATTTACTATCCAAACAATATAGATACACCCAAAGTCTTTAGGTCACGTGCTCTATCATGGAGTTTACTTTTGGTCGTCATTCCATGCACATAGACCTTGGCACATCTGCATAGATTCATGATTTCATCGGGTTCCATATGCAATAACTCATATTCTTATGTCAACATATTAATCTTAGATTGCTTCACATATTTGATACCCACATTTACTATATAAAGTGTATTCCACTTTGATTGAGCAGTTTTAAAATGCAAAATTGAGTAATATACATTATCACTTAAGGCATATATCAATATATTTTCTAAATTCAAATCGTAAAAAGCTATTTTAGTCTCTTAATTAATCCAATCCTTTGTTTTTTTATTTTTTATAATTTCAACACCTTCAACGGTTTTTTTTGAGACAAAAATATCATCTTCGAAACAATTTATCAACTGACATTAAGTGAAAATATATTCTATCTTTCCATTATACATAGTTTTCTCCTTTAAATATAGGAGCTTTATTGTACGCAACCTTCAAATCATCCTTGCCCATTAACTTTTAAAGTCGCAAGACGTGAATAAAATACCAACTCTTAACACCAACTGGTGGAGGGAGGCGGAATATGAGTGAGAAGGGTCTAGAAAGGAATGGGTGAATAGAACTTTCCCCTGAAACCATTTCAAAAATTGTTTTCCTGAAATCATGATTTTTTTTTGAAAAAAATAGAGTTGTGAAACTTTATGAATTGTGTGTTGAATCGATACTAGGAGGTACACTATAGTTATACAATAAAATGGAATAAGAAATAATAAGAATTTTAAAAAATCAATGAAACAATCAATACAAATTCAATATGTCTAAGTTGACTTTTATTTATCAATCAACCAATATAATATTACAATTTATATATGACTTGTTTCCTCCGTTGAATTGTCAATCGAGGGAAAAATATTTTGTTTATTTATAAGTAAATGAATTTTTGTCGTCCATTTATAAAGTAAAAACAGTTAAAATATTATCAACTCATCAACTCACATGAAACATGAGCGATCCACATGAAACACAAACCAACCCAATATAATAGAATTAACATAGCGATTTATCTTAGATGAAAATTTATGAAATATAAACTCAAGAATGATAATGCAACCATTGCATGAAATACAACATCATTATATGGGATGGATTGCATAATAAAAAAATATTTTAAGCTTGATTCTTTAATATAACTTCTCTTGTGCCTAGTTTCTAAAGTTATTTTCTTAAAGGCATACTTGTTAAAAATGTTTAAAGTTAGTTAGGAAAGTAGGGATGTAACTTTGCATTGTTAGTAATTGTTGTTGTTGTTAGAAATATTAAGACTTAACAACAACATTAAACATTTTACTTAACGCAATAATATCTACTACATTTATACTTTCATAACATTAAATATTTTTAACAAACATATATTGAATAAATTTTTTTATAGCAATTAAAAAGAAGAGATTATAATAAGAAACCACCATTGATTAAAACATTTGTGTACTCTTGTAATCCATCTTGGACAATAATTTTGTTGTTGTTAATTTCATATTGGTATAAAAAACCAACCAAGTTGCAAATTTGTTGCTTTTACCTCAGGTGGAAAAACAAACTGAGAAGAAAAGTGTCGAACTTTCCATTACACTCTTTGTTACATCAACCACCAAATCGAGATAAATATCCTTTGTCAATTAAGGTGAAATATGTTTTTCGCAGTAGTGTTTTTTGGTTCTATAATTAGTATTTTCATCTCGTGCAATGCACGGAACAAATTATAAATAAATCCTGTACGGGAGAAAATAAATTATTATTTTTATTGATTGAATAGTTGAAATATATAGAAATTAGTGGTAGAATAATGATTTGAAGTAATTTAAATTAAATATTGATCAATACATTAAATAACATTTATTAAAAAAAATAATAATGTGATTAAAAACTGTTTAGGCGGGATTTTATTCAAAATTTAGTGTCTAAACATATATTTTGTTTTAATATATTAAGATATTAATTAACTTAGAGTAATAATTTGGATGTACAGAATGTATACCAAGGTCACTAAAGGTTTTAAAATTGTGGGTGGAAATATTATTTTCAATTAAGAGTTCGAGTTATTAATCTTCGGAGTACACTAGATTGTGGTACACTTGTAGAGGAGGGAAGTTTTCATATGATTTTGCATGCTGAAAGGTTGTTTGAGAAATTTCAAAACTAGATCTATTTTTTAATTTAATGATAGCATTTGGTGATTCCATTAATTTCATGAGATTTTGAAGTTGACCTAAACTAATCTCAATGTTTTTTTCTCCGTGTAGTGTTGAAAATTTCAGGCAAATGATAAGAAAGATTTGATTCCATGTTTTAAGGATCAACTTGAAGTTCCAACTTATGTTTTTGAAAAATTTATTGATGCAGAAAATGACTATTTTCAAAAGTACCGGATATAAGTATAAAATTAATTTTGTGCATGAAATTGGTGTTTTCAAAGTCACCACTATTGAAAACCAAAACATCATTTTGAATTTATGCCATGTAATGGAAATGCCACGTCATAAGGGTAGACAGATGGACAAAATTCTAAAAGATGTCAGTACCAAATTTTTTGTTAGAGATCCACAAATTCAGGAAGTGATGAGGGTAATGAAGTCTCAGATTCGCTCATCAATATTACAATTATTTATTTCCTTATCTTGTTCATCAGTTGCATTGGTGCTCACATCATATTTGATATGGCTCGCATGATAGAAATCCAAGACGAAATTTAGAAAGATGTTCAGTCGCAACTTAAGAAATTCTTTAACGCCATGGATATCAGAGATAGAGATCACGCTAAAAGGCTCAATTCATTAGAAATAAACAACGAAGAATGTCTTTTTAGAATTAAATCAGAAGTCTAATAATTACTTCAACGTGCAACAAAAATACAACATGATGAAGGGAACTCACGACATTACCTATCTCGTCCCCCTTTCCAAACCAGAAGTGTAAAGCTCAAATTTCCCATATTCTATGATACACATACGACTGAATAGATCTTCAAGGTAGAGAGCAGTTCTTCGAGTATTACAACATCCTAGATGTTGATCATTTGATGTTTTATGCATTTCATCTGGATCAAAAAATGGTGTCTTAATACTAGATGATGAAACATACAAATCTTTTCTAGACATGGCAAGTGTTCACTATGTTATTGAGGTAGATTTTGGCCCTTCTCGTTATGAATGACCTCGTGCTACTTTATTCAAATTGACACAAAAAACTATTCTTGCTGAGTATTATTTAGAATTTACATCTCTAGGCAATAGAGTCTATGGTTTTAGACCTGAAGCATTATTAGATTGTTTTGTTATTGGATTACAGTTTGAATTACAAAGTTAAGTAATAGCCCAAACACCCACTCGCGTTCAAAGAGCAGTTGATTTAGCCAAACTTTTTTAAGAGAAATGCAAACCTATAACCATAAATCAAACAACCAATTCAAATATCAAACCAAACACATTCAATAACCCAAATCCATATAGAACCACCACACCTCCATTATTACCAACACCAAACTTAAAACCCAAAAATGTCTACTCAAAAAACCACAATTAAAAAAAAGGAGCTTAGTAGAGATGTAAATTAGAATGGAAAAGGATTATGTTATACATGTGATGAGAAGTGGTCATTTAGTGATAAATTCCCTAATAGAACTCTGATTATATTGAAAATAGATGACGATGCTAGGGATTTTGAGGAAGTCAAAGAGAACCAAGTGGTCTCAGTCAAGGATAAATAATTGGAATCACACTTATCTTTTAATGCTTTAAAAGGGACAACTGGTATTAGCATAATTAAATTCACAGGACATATTGGTAAATTATCAATTTATATCCTAGTTTATGGGGGGTAGTTCAAACAATTTATTACAACCCAGAGTGACACAATTTTTGAAACTTGATATAGCTCATGCACCCCTGTTTAAAGTATTAGTAGGAAATGGAAATTCTCTAAGTCCCGAGGGGTCCATCTCTGAAATTTGTGTAGTTGTACAAGAACATGACATCAAGATCATGTATATTTACGACCTATTATGGGGGAAGATTTGATCTTATGGGCAACATGGCTAGCTACATTGGGACCATATCTAGCATACTATCAATTCTTGTCCATAAATTTTTTTGATAAATACAAATTTGTGACATTATAAGGGGAAATGAGTCAGAATCCACAACAAGCTCAATTATATCACATAAGACATTTGTACCAAAATGATGCGATTGAAGTATGCTTTGCCATTCATAGAGCTGGGCATATTACTAAGGAATATTGTTGGATGGAATTACCTACTAAGATGGAGCCACAATTGGTGTTACTTTTGAACAAGTTCAAAGATGTATTTCACAAATCATAGGGTTACCTCCACCAAGGCTACAAAACCATAATATATCATTGATAGAATGGAAAAGACTGGTAAAGGTCAGACCTTATAGATACCCCCAAATTTAGAAGGATAAAATTAAACTCATGATACAAGAAAAGTTAGTTGAAGGCATCATTCAACCAAGCAATAGTCCTTTTTTCATCACCTATTGTCTTAGTGAAAAAGAAATATGATACTTGGAGATTTTGCACCGATTGCATGGCCCTGAGTGTTATAATTGTGAAGGACTCTTTCCATATGCCCACAATAGAAGAATTGTTGGATAAATTGTTTGGAGCAAAATGTTTTTATAAATTGGACTTGAGGTCTAGTTACCACCAAATCTTAGTAAAACCTAATCATAGCTATAAAAAAACATTCATAATGCATCAGGGTCATTACGAATGGCTTGTCATGCCATTTGGATCAACAAATGTGCGTTCATCATTCCAATGTTTAATGAATAGGATATTTCAACCATTTTTAAGGAAGTATGTGTTAGTTTTCTTTGACGACATACTTGACTATAGTCCATCATTCTTTGATCACTTACATCATTTGGAGACAATTTTACAAATCCTAAAAAATAATGTATTAGACAACCACTATCAAAGTACCAATCATCTCTAGAAGAAACTCTGATAATGGTGCAAGCAATATTTCCTTACATATTAGGTTTGACATGCCAAAGTTCTTGAAGATGCATCCCAAACTTTGCAATCCACTATAGGTATAGTTGTTTTTTATGCGAATTTTTACCTTATAGTTTAAAGAAGAAACAACGAATGTGACCATGTCAACTAAATTAATGACAAACCCAGGGAGTTCTGACTAAGGCATTGATGTTCTAGAACTATGTGTGGTAGGTTGATGTGACATTATACCATGCATCTTGGTTTCTTCTTTATGTGTAGGAGGAACAAACAGATTCTTTGGGGTTGATAATTTGTCGATGTATCTAAGTCTCTTCATATACATTGTGTATTTTCGCATAATCAAAATGCCATCAAGTTTATTAGCTCCATAGTTTAACATACACACATATTTGGTTATTCCTTCTGGTTCATAATTGAGATGTTTAACTTCTTGATTCAACTTAGTAATAATGAGAATATGTCAGTTTTTATCTTAAAGAAGAGATTCAATTCTTTCCTTTTTATTTTCAATCACTTGGATTCTTCAATCAACTTTAAATACAAAGTTTTATATGCTTCAATAAGTGCATTTCCATATAGCTCATCTTAATCACTTACATTCTCATTATCATTAGTAAATACATTAGCACCATGTAGAATTAGAAATATCTTTGAAGCGGGTAGTAAAATCTACAACACTATTTACTTGATCATATACACTTTATTTGTTAGATTCATCATCTAAAAAGGTGGCATTATTGATTTTTCTTTGTGTTCTCAAAAAATTCAGACATTCAACTTGGATAAGTTCGAATCCTTCAAATTCATGACATTGAATTACCTTGGATTTGTTGGAATTGTTGGAGTTTTGTCTTTCACCATTTTTTCCTCAACTCTAAGAGTTACCACTTTTCGAGATCTATTTTTTATTGTCTTTGACATTTGAAGAGACATTGTTCACAGATCTTATATTAGGTTTTCTCATGACCTTGTTAAAACTATTAGAAAGTATATAAATATACACAATAATGTTTTCATCAATGTCACGGGATATTTAGTCTTTATTATAATCAATATTTGCTTTAAAGGCTACTCCCTTACCCTTCTTCTCGAATTTCCCCTTTATGACCATTTCAACTGTGAATGGAGAGCTAATTAATTCATCGACTTTCATCTTTGAGACATTTTAAGCTTTCTCAATGAAAGTAATCTTCATGTCAAACCTCTTTGGTTGAGATCTTAAAATTTTTCTCACAAGATTCTCGTCTGACATCTTTTCACCGAGAGCGAATGAGTTATTTACTATGTATTGGAAACGAACATTGAATCCATCAATAGTTTCATCATTAAGCATCTTCAAATTTTCAAATTTAGTTGTAAGGAGTGGAAGCAATACCAGGTAAAACACATTTCCTCAAACAATATTACAACGGTCTTTCGTTAACTGTGGTGGAATCACAATTTTTGACGTTTTTTTTTTTTGTTTTTACTAAAATATATTTCACTACGGTCATTGTTAAACTTCGTAGTGACATGTACTAGGAGTTACAGGGTTCGAATCCTAACCCCTTCAATTTCCAATTTTATCGTCACAAAAAGGGAATATCCTTTTATATCATCACAATTATTGTATTTAACCATGGTGTAAAGTCCATTCATTGCGTCATGGTTCTTTTAGTCAACCATGATGAAAAATGATATTTTTTAATATATAAGCGAATGTATTTTTCGCTCGGTACATAACATATGTTTCTCTCAAAAGAAAACCCCAACATATTTCACTCTTCGCTCTCAAAACACAATTCTAACTTCCATGTCACTCTTCGCACATACTGCAACCTTCAAATTTGTCTTCACCAATCACTACATTGAGGTTTTTCATTAAACTCCATTCACCTAATATTTATTTTTCCTAGAACCATAAACTAGATGAACTTCATAACTGATTACAATTTCACAATTAGTTTCAATAAAATGCGTGTTCTTGAAACATTTTATTATATCTTGTGTGGTTGAATGTTGTTGCATGTTATTGTATGTTGTTAGAGTTTTGTAGCTAAAAGGTAGGTTTTTTTTAATGTTTTTTATGTGTTGTTGATAAATGTTGTTGTATATTATTGTTGTTGTTGTTGATTAATATTCTCAAAACAAAAACAAAGCATTGCTAAGTCACAAGGACGAGGCTTCTTGTGACTTAACAATGTATGTTCTTTAATTCTTATGCAGAAAATCAAATTGAGTTTATTATATTCTATGTAGATTTTGTTTCAATAACCCTTCACTAAAAATACATTCATTTGAATTGGCATAGAAATTTATAATCTGAAAATTAAGTTATATTTGAAAACCAACTTATATCACTCAATGTTTTCTGAATTGCATGCATCTCATTGTTCATTTCCCATTCTTTAACATATAAAATATGGTTTAATAACTTGATTCCTTCATTACATAGTTATCTTCTCTTATAATTTAATTTTAATAAACTTAATTTATTGGCCAAGTCTACCTCATCATTGTCGTTTATCATCGTGATTGTTATGATGATAAGTGTCATCATAACAATCATGATGATAAGCGATGGTGATGAGGTAGACTTGGCCAATAAATTTATGTTATTCAAATTAAACTAGAATTGAAGGAATCGATGTCATGAAAGACTCTGACAAATGAACCTCATTCTATATGTTAAAGAGCATGAAATGAATTGTGACATGCAAACAATTCAAAAGGCAATGGTTTGTTTAAGTTGGTTTTCAAGAATAACTTCATTTTCAAATTATATACTTCTTCATCAATTTGAATGGTTGTATTTTTTCTGAGGTGTATTCAAAAACAAGCAATCTACATATTATATAATAAACTTTGGGTACTTTCCACAATGGTTATCTATTGTAACCGTGATGAAATATTATTTATATTTCAAATAAATTGTTGTCATTGGCTTTCCACAATGGTTATCTATTGTAACCCTTGTGATAATTAATGCATGTCATTCCTTATTGTCACGGTCTCACGGTCTTGATGAAAAGCACCAGACATACAATAACACCTTACCTCACAATGGTTGATCAAACATTATGGCATCACTTTTCTAATTGTTGTGATATGGGTTTTTCGTAGTAGTGAATTATTTTCATTCAAATTTTGGAAATTCTCTCATGAGCTACTTGAAGAGTTTTCCATTCTTTAGCACTAGTGGAGGTGTCAGTGATCTTAAAGATATTTTGTTAACTCTATTATAAATAGAATTAACAGGGAGATAATTTATAAGAGCGACTTTATCTTTAGTAAGTGTCTAATATTTTCAAGTTTTATGGATTTAGACTCGTCACCAGCTATGATCATGGAAGGGGTGCATCCATTGATGATAACTTTCTAGGATTTGCTATCTACGCACTTAAGAAAAGCAATCATGTGGGCCTTCTAGTAATCATGATCAATACCACAGAGCATGAATCATAGATCCTTCTTCCTTAGCATTATTGATATTAAATATAAATGAATAAATATCCTAGAACACACCCAACCAAAAAAATGTGCCTTCTGTGATACATACAATGTTGAAGCCATGTATGAGATAAGATGATTTGAATTAAGTGATGAAAACCAATCATATAATAAATAAAATGCACAAGGAATTGATAATCAAGTTTGGTGCAATTGTCAATAGTCAATAGTGTCATACCCTAAATTTTTTACCTAAGATTCCACCTTCTATCTGCATCATTGCATACCAAGTGTTCACAAGCGATTCGACGTATTTTGGCAATTCTCGAGTAAGATTTCAAAAATTCACAACTTCTTCAAATTTCAACGTTTTTGAGCGGTTCCTTTTACATATGATTCTCCTTGACATTATCTACAACTTTTCTTTACATGTCAAGAGTTAATTATACTTTGTAAAGCCACAGAAAAAAAGAAACGTTAGAAATTATTTTGTAAATTCGGTGGAATTTGATTTTGATTGTATTTTTATTCATGATTTCTTTTCCAAAAAATATTTTAAAAAAACTACGTGTTTCATTAGTTTTATTTAAATTCATCTGTTTGAGTCATTTTTTTCAAAAAATCTAAAAAATATATAATTCTTGTCATTTGCATTTTTGCTCAAAATATATAAAAATTTATTAGTTTTTTTATTATTTTTCATTTAGATTTATATTGTTTGTTTTATTTTCAATTCAAAATCTCAAAAAATACATGTATAGCTTATGTCATTATTTATTTGCATTTTTGCATGAGTGTTCTTCTTTTTTAATTGTTTTTTATTATTTAGTATCATTTTATTATAATTATTATATTTTCTTTTTTCTTTATTTTATAGTTATTGTTATTATTAGACAAAAATTAATTTTTAATATTCTTTTCTTTATTTATTTTATATTTTTAGCTTATTTTATTTCTAACATTTTTAGTTATAGTCATTTTATTGTTATTATTATTATTATGTTATCAACTTTTTCCTTTTATTATTATTAATATTATCATTAGTATTTGTCTTTTAGGGGTGTTCAAAACCAAACCAACCCAATAGAAAACCGCAAACCAAACCAAATCAAATCGAAAATCGCAAAAAACCGCATTTGGTTCGGATTAGTTTGGGTCATTTTTTAACAAAACCGCATGGTTTGGTTCGGTTTGCGGTTTGTATTTTGCAAACCGAACCAAACCGAACTAAACCGCATTATGTTACGACCTATATTTTACTTAAATCGCATCTAACCCAAACCTAAATCTATTATACATTAGCCTTATGATTATAGACAGTTTTCTCATACATTAGCCTTATGATTATAGACAGTTTTCTCATCTTTACAGTTATAGTTTCAATTTCAATCTTCTTAAATATCTCCTAACATTATCACTTCATCTTCACCACTTACATCTTGTCTCTTCTTATCTAATCTCTACTCTCTTATATTATTTCCTTTGCACGTTCTTATTTTTTATGCAAATTTTCTCTCTTTCAATTTCATTTTATCGCATATCTTTATCTCTAATCTCTCCTCTCTTATGTTCTTTCTTTTTCATCTTCACTAATTCTCATCTCTTCTATTTTTTTTTGTTTTATTATAATATTTTTTAGATTGTTTTATGCTATTATTTTATGTTTATTATTTCACTTTTGTCTAATCTAACTTTTACATATTAAACGAAAAGTTATTGTCCGAAAATGATTAGTTTTTTGGTTATTATTTAGTAGTGTATCATGTATGAATGACCAAATACAAAATTATGTTGTCATATATATGTGAATGTATGACTCAACAAATTATTTGTAAAAAACCGAACCAACCGCACCGAACCAAACCGCATTGGTTTGGTTTGGTTAGATTTGGTTTTTTTTTCTAAAAGTCAACCGAATCAAACCAAACCACATGCTTTTTTCTCTCGCGGTTCGGATGATTTTTTGCGTCCAAACCGCACCGCGAACACCCCTATTGTCTTTGGTACCTAAATAGAAAAAAGTAAAAGAGTAAATAGGACCAGTAACTTTTTCATGTCATTTAAAGTATTCATATTTTGTAGCAAAGTTTCAATTTCATGTCATTTAAAGTATTCATATTTTGTAGCAAAGTTTCAAGAGTTGCACCATATGAACCATACCAATACTTATTGCAATAAAGGTTCAAAAATAGGTTATCCCAAATGAAAAACTTAGTGAGCAAGGGTGATTTCAAAACTCCCTCCTATTTCTCATTCACGTGCTATATAACCATACTTCTATCAAGTAACAAAAAGAAAACCAGAAGGAAAAATAATAGAAACTAAAGAAGAAAAAAAAAAAACTGCATTAATATCTACAATATAAGAAAATCAATGGGTCTGAAAATTCCCAAATTGCCTATCCTTTATTTATACCATGCCACATGTATGCCTTCTTTGTGCTTCAATTCTTTTTCTTTAACCTGCTTTCTTATTCTTCAACCAACTTGTTTTTTCCTCTTCCTTTTGCTTTCTGCATATATATTTTTATACTTCCTTTCACATCAACTGTGATGATGATGATTTAAGTAGCTAACCTACTATGCTTGCAAAGTTATAGTTGTTAGTTTCAATACAACCCTTTTATTTATCTTCCCTCTTCAACATCCTTCATCTTACCATTTTGCTTATCTTTTTCCTTATGTCGTCTCACGTTGCTCTCATGGCTAGACCGTTCGGAAAAATTGCCGACATCAACAACATCAATGAGTTGTGGAAGGTGGCGGATCGAGTGGAGCACAAATCACTTGTTGTATTCTATCACTTGCTTCTATTTCGGTTTTGCATCTTCCTAAAACAAATTCAGATCTGCTATCAAAACCTCAATAAATTCACTTTGAATAGTTATCTCAAGCTATGTGATATATTTATTTTGTTACATAACTTCTTTATTGGATCTGATTTTTTTTGTTTTCTTTCATTGTTATGCAGAGAAACTATATTTTCATGAAGAAAGAGGGGGAATAACTCAACCATTTTGATTTATTTACTTTTTCCCTTTATCATCTTTGTATTCTTTTTTCCCTAGATTTTGCAAATGATCAGTTCGGTAAGTTTGTAATAGCATATTTTGTCTCCCTGAACAAACTTCCTTTGTGTTGGGTAAGTCACTAACTTCATCTCTTTTATCAAAGTGAATGGTATATGTATATGTTCTTGGTTAAAAAAATGAACAATTATATAGCATTATTTATCAATTGAAAAAATAGTTAATATTTTCATAAAAAGTACATCAGTTTTTTAAAAAAAATCCTAATTGTGTTATGTTTGGATTCTTATGTTTTTATTACAGGAACAAAGTGAGATTCTCATGCCGAGAATAATAATATTCATGTTTTAAAAAGTTAATGTTTTCATTAAAATTACATTAGTTTTTTTTCAAATTCTGATAGTGTTATATTTAGATTCTTATGTTTTTATTACAGGAACAAAATGAGATTCTCATGTTGAGAATAATAATACTCATGTTTAAAAAAGTTAATATATTAATTAAAATTACATCAGTTTTTTTTCAAATTCTGATTGTGTTATATTTGGATTCTTATGTTTTATTTACAGAAACATAATGAGATTCTCACGTTGAGAATAATAATATTCACGTTTAAAATGGACTGTTGTGTTTTGTACAATACCCTTATGTGGGAAAATATGTTTATTACTTCCCTCAAGGACATAGTGAACAGGTAAAATAATCTCTTTTAAAAATGCTTATTTAATATATTGATTTTGTGTATGTTAAATCCCTTTAAGATTTGCCTGCTTTAGGTTGTAGCTTCTACAAGAACATCAACTACTTTACAGAGATGGATTTCAAAGAGAAAGAGACATGCATAAAAAAATATGGCTTTCTTCTGGATATTCAAAAGCCTTGGTTTAACTTTTTAAAGTACAATAGATTATGAACATTTTTCACTATAATAAATAAATATAAATGAAAATATGTTATAAAGGTATAAGCATTAGACAAGTATCATAATTTAGGCAATAGGCTTTGAATAGCTAATTGTAGAATTTAATTTGATTGACATGTCTAACTCAAAATTTAATATTCATACTCTGGCCATTTATTGTCTCAAGAAATTATGAGATAGATGTGTCGCATCTATTTTTGAAATAAAAAAGACACACACAATAAACACAATAAAAATCTATATGATAATATATTCGGAGTTTTCAAATAGTTCTTAAAGATTTATATTCACTTTAAATTTCATCAGATTACTTAAAATTTATGTTTACTTAAGATTCCATAGAATTCTCTTTAGATTTTTATTCACTTCATATTTCATTAGGTGTTATTCAAATTTTATCATATTTTCTGAAGACTTATATTCATTTCAAATTACATCAAATTTTCTTAAGATATATATTCACTTCAAATATCATCATATTTTTTTAAGATTTATGTTCACTTTGTATTTCTTCAGGATTTCTTAAGATTTATATTCACTTTAAATCTTCAAATTTATGATCACTTCAAATTCTTCCATATTCACTTCAAATTTATGTTTACTACAAATTTTCATCAGGTTTTCTTAAGAACTCCTCACATTTTCTTAATATTTATATTCATTTCAAAATTCATCAGATCTTCTAAAAACTTATATTCACTTCAAATGTCATCAGATCTTCTTAAGATTTATGTTCACTTCGTAAGATTTAAGTCTTAAGTAATTTGAAGTGAAAATTACAAATAATGATTCTAAATAATAAATCTGATAAATTTCTTAAGATTTATATTTGAAGTGAATGTGAAGTGAACAAAAATATGATTTGAAGAAAACCTGGTGAAATTTCTAAATCCATCAGAAAATCTTAAGAAATTTCAAATTTTATTAGAAATTTCATCGGATTTTCTAAAGATTTATGTTCACTTCAAATTTCACCAGGTTTTCTTCAGATTTCATCAAATTTTCTTAAGATTTATATCCATTTAAAAATTCATCAGCTTTTCTTAAGATATTCACTTCAAATGGCATTATATTTTCTTAAGATTTTTGTTTACTTCGTATTTCGTTAGAATTTATTAAGATTGAGATTCACAGCAAATTTCTTCAAATTTCTTAAGATTTATGTTCACTTCGGATTCCATCATATTTTCTTCAGATTTATGTGTACTCCAAATTTCCTTAGGTTTTCTTAAAATTCCCTCACATTTTCTTAAGATTTTTATTCTTTTCAAATTTGATTAGAGCTTCGTAAGACTCATAGTAACTTTAAATATCATCAGATTTTCTTAAGACTTATGTTCACTTCATATTTCATTAGAATTTCTTAAGATTTATGTTCACTTCAAATTTCTTCGGATTTCTTAAGATTTGTGTTCACTTCAAATTCCATCAGATTCTCTTCAGATTTATGTTCACTTCACATTTCATCAAGTTTTCTTCAAATTTCATCACATTTTCTAAAGACTTATATTCATTTCAAATTTCATAACATTTTCTTAAGATATATATTCATTTCTAATATCGTCACATTTTCTTAAGATTTATCTTCACTTCGTATTTCTTCAGAATTTCTCAAGATTTATATTCACTTCAAATTTCTTCAGATTTCTTAAGATTTGTGTTCACTTCAGATTCCATCAGATTCTCTACATATTTATGTTCACTTCATATTTCATCAGGTTTCTTCAAATTTCATCACATTTTCTAAAGACTTATATTCATTCCAAATTTCATCACATTTTCTTAAGATATATATTCATTTCTAATATCATCATATTTTCTTAAGATTTATGTCCACTTCGCATTTCTTCACAATTTCTTAAGATTTATATTCACTTCAATTTTCTTCAGATTTATGATCACTTTAGATTCTATCATATTTTCTACAAATTTATATTTACTACAAATTTTCATCAGGTTTTCTTAAGATCTCCTCACATTTTCTTAATATTTATCTTCATTACAAAATTCATCAGATCTTCTAAAGACTTATATTCACTTTAAATATCATCAGATTTTCTTAAGATATATGTTCACTTCGTATTTCTTCAGAATTTTTTAAGATTTATGTTCACTTTGGATTCCATCAGATTCTCTTCATATTTATGTTCACTTAATAATTCATCAGGTTTTCTTCAAATTTCATCACATTTTCTAAAGACTTATATTCATTTCAAATTTCATCACATTTTCTTAAGATATATATTAACTTCAAAAGTCATTAGATTTTCTTAAAATTAATGTTCACTTCACATTTCTTCACAATTTCTTAAGATTTATATTCACTTCAGATTTATGATCACTTCAGATTCTACCATATTTTCTACAGATTTATGTTTACTTCAAATTTTCATGATCTTCTAACATTTTCTTAATATTTATACTGTTTTCAAAATTCATCAGATTTTCTAAAGACTTATATTCACTTGAAATATCATCAGATTTTATTAAGATTTATGTTCACTTCTAATTTTTTCAAATTTATGTTTACGTCAAATTTCATTATATTTTCTAAAGATTTATGTTTACTACAAATTTTCATCAGGTTTTCTTCAGATTTCCTCACATTTTCTTAATATTTATATTCATTTCAAAATTCATCAGATTTCCTAAAGACAAATATTCACTTCATATATCATCGGATTTTCTTAAGATTTATGTTCACTTAAAATTTCTTCAAGTTTATGTTCACTTTAAATTCCATCATATTTTCTACAGATTTATGTTTACTACAAATTTTCATCAGGTTTTCTTAAGATATGCTCACATTTTTGTAATATTTATCTTCATTTCAAAATTCATATGATCTTTTAAATACTTATATATTCATTTCAAATATCATCAGATTTTCTTAAGATTTATGTTCACTTCGTATTTCTTCACAATTTCTTAAAATTTATATTTACTTTAAATTTCTTCATAATTTTTAAGATTTATGTTCACTTCAGATTCCATCAGATTCTCTATAGATTTAAGTTTAATTCAAGTTTCATCAGATTTTCCTCAAATTCATCAGATTTATGTTCACTTCAAATTTTCTAGAGATTCTCTTTAGATTCCATCAGATTTATGATCACTTCAGATTCTATCATATTTTCTACAGATTTTTGTTTACTACAAATTTTCATTAGATTTTCTTATATTCACTTCAAATATCATCAGATTTTCTTAAGATTTATGTTCACTTCAAATTTTTACAAATTTATGTTCACTTCAGATTGCATTATATTTTCTACCGATTTATGTTCACTACAAATTCTCATTAGGTTTTCTTAAGATCTCCTCACACTTTCTTAATATTTATCTTCATTAAAAAATTCATCAGATCTTCAAAAGACTTATATGCACTTCAAATGTCATCAGATTTTCTTATGATTTAACTTCACTTGGTATTTCTTCAAAAATTCTTAAGATTTATATTCACTTCAAATTGTTTGAGATTTCTTAAGATTTATGTTCACTTAAGATTCCATCAAATTCTCTTTAGATTTATGTTTACTTCATATTTTATCAGGTTTTCTTCAAATTTCATCACATTTTCTAAAAACTTATATTCATTTCAAGTTTCATCACATTTTATTAAGATATATATTCACTTCAAATATCATCATATTTTCTTAAGATTTTTGTTCACATCGCATTTCGTCACAATTTCTTAAGATTTATATTCACTTCTAATTTCTTCAGATTTATGATCACTTTAGGTTCTATCATATTTTCTACAGATTTATGTTTACTACAAATTTTCATCAGGTTTTCTTAACATCTCCTCACATTTCCTTAAAATTTATATTCATTTCGAAATTCATTTTTTAAAGACTTATATTCACTTCAAATATCATCGGATTTTCTTAAGATTTAAGTTCACTTCAAATTTCTTTAAATATATGTTCACTTTAGATTCCATCATAATTTCTACAGATTTATGTTTACTACAAATTTTCATCTGGTTTTCTTAAGATAAACTGCCATTTTTGTAATATTTATCTTCATTTCAAAGTTGATCTGATCTTCTAAAGACTTATGTGTTCACTTCAAATATCATAAGATTTTCTTAAGATTTATGTTCACTTCGTATTTCTTCACAGTTTCTTAAGATTTATATTCACTTCAAATTTCTTCAGATTTCTTAAGATAGATGTTCCCTTCAGATTCCATCAGATTCTCTTCATATTTATGTTCACTTAATATTTCATCAAGTTTTCTTCAAATCTCATCACATTTTCTAAAGACTTATATTCATTTCAAATTTTATCACATTTTCTTAATATATATATATATATATATATATATATATAGTCACTTCAAATATCATCATATTTTCTTAAGATTTATGTTCACTTCAAATTTCTTTAAATTTATGTTCACTTAAGATTCCATCATATTTTCAACAAATTTATGTTTACTACAAATTTTCATCTGGTTTTCTTAAGATATCCTCAAATTTTTGTAATACTTATCTTCGTTTCAAAATTCATCTGATCTTCTAAAGAGTTTTGTATTCAATTCAAATATCATCAGATTTTCTTAAGATTTATGTTCACTTCGTATTTCTTAAAAGTTTCTTAAGATTTATATTCACTTCAAATTTCTTAAGATTTCTTAAGATAGATGTTCCATTCGGATTCCATCAGATTCTCTTCAGATTTATGTTCACTTAATATTTCATCAGGTTTTCTTCAAATCTCATCACATTTTCTAAATTATGTTCATTTCAAATTTCATCACATTTTCTTAATATATATTCACTTCAAATATCATCATATTTTCTTAAGATTTATGTTCACTTCGCATTTCTTCACAATTTCTTAAGATTTGTATCCACTTCAAATTTCTTCAGATTCAATTATATTTTCTATAGATTTATGTTTACTACAAATTTTCATCAGGTTTTCTTAAGATCTCCTCACATTTATATTTTCAAAACTCATATGATTTTCTAAACACTTATATTTACTTCAAATATCATCAGATTTTCTTAAGATTTATGTTCACTTCAAATTTTTTCAAATTTATGTTCACTTTAGATTGCATTAAATTTTCTACAGATTTATGTTTACTACAAATTTTCATCACGTTTTCTTAAGATCTCCTTACATTTTCTTAATATTTATCCTCATTACAAAATTCATCAGATCTTCTAAAGACTTATATTCACTTCAAATATCATCAAATTTTCTTAAGATTTATGTTTACTTCGGATTTCTTTAGAATTTCTTAAGATTTATATTCACTTCAAATTTTTTCATATTTCTTAAGATTTATGTTCAGTTTAGATTCCATCAGATTCTCTTCAGATTTATGTTCATTTCGTACTTCTTCAAAATTTCTTAAGATTATATTCTCTTCAAATTTCTTCATATTTCTTAAGATTTATGTTCAATTAAGATTCCATGAGATACTCTTCAGATTTATGCTCACTTCATATTTCATCAGGTTTTCTTCAAATTTCATCACATTTTCTAAAAACTTATATTCATTTCAAGTTTCATCACATTTTATTAAGATATATATTCACTTCAAATATTATCATATTTTGTTCAAATTTATGTTCACCTCGCATTACTTCTCAATATCTTAAGATTTATATTCATTTCAAACTTATGAACACTTCAGATTCTATCATATTTTCTACAGATTTTTATTTACTACAAATTTTCATCAGGTTCTCGTAAGATCTCTGCACATTTTCTTAATATTTATATTCATTTCAAAATTTATCAGATTTCCTAAAGACTTATATTTACTTTAAATATCATCATTTTTTTTGGAGATTTATGTTCACTTCAAATTTTTTCAAATTTATGTATTCTTCAGATTCCATCATATTTTCTACAGATTTATGTTTACTACAAATTTTCATCAGGTTTTCTTAAGATTTATATTCACTTAAAATTTGTTCATATTTATGTTCACTTCGGATTCCATCAGATTCTCTTCGGATTTATGTTCACTTAATATTTTATCAAGTTTTGTTTAAATTTCATCACATTTTCTAAATAATTATATTCTTTTCAAATTTCACGAAATTTTCTTTAGATATATATTCACTTCAATTTTCATAAAAACTTCTTAAGATTCATATTCATTTCAAATTTCTTTAGATTTATAATCACTTCAGATTCTACCATATTTTCTACAGATTTACGTTTACTACAAATTTTCATCAGATTTTATTAAGATCTCCTCACACTTTCTTAAAATTCATTTTAAAATTCATCAGATTTTCTAAAAACTTATATTCACATGAAATAACATCGGATTTTCTTAAGATTACGTTGAATTCAAATTTCTTTTAATTTATGTTCACTTTAGATTCCATCGTATTTTCTACAGATTTATGTTTACAACAAATTTTCATTAGGTTTTCCTAAGATAACCTCACATTTTTGTAATATTTATCTTCGTTTCTAAATTCATCTGATCTTCTAAAGACTTATGTATTCACTTCAAATATCATCAGATTTTCATAAGATTTATGTTCACTTCGTATTTCTTCACAGTTTCTTAAGATTTATATTCACTTGAAATTTCTTCAGATTTATTAAGATAGATGTTCCCTTCGGATTCCATCAGATTCTCTTCAGATTTATGTTCACTTAATATTTCATCAGGTTTTCTTCAAATCTCACCAAATTTTCTAAAGACTTATGTTCATTTCAAATTTGATCACAGTTTCTTAATATATATATTCAGTTCAAATATCATCATATTTTCTTAATATATATATTCAGTTCAAATATCATCATATTTTCAGATTTATGATCACTTCAGATTCTATCATATTTTCTAGAGATTTATGTTTACTACAAATTTTAATCAGGTTTTCAAAAGATCTCCTCATATTTTCTTAATATTTCTATTCATTTCAAAATTCATCAGATTTTCTAAAGACTTATATTCACTCGAAATATCATTAGATTTTCTTAAGATTTATGTTCACTTCAATTTTTTTTAAAGTTAGGCTCACTTCAAATTGCCTTATATTTTCTTCAGATTTATGTTTACTACAAATTTTCATTAGGGTTTCTTAAGATCTCCCCACATTTTCTTAATATTTATCTTCATTACAAAATTCATCAGACCTTCTAAAGATTTATATTCACTTTAAATGTCATCAGATTTTCTTAAGATTTATGTTCACTTCGTATTTCTTCAGAATTTCTTAAGATTTATATTCACTTCAAATTTCTTCAGATTTCTTAAGATTTATGTTCACTTCAGATTCCATCAAATTCTCTTCAGATTTATGTTCACTTAATATTTCATTAAATTTTATTCAAATTTCATCACATTTTCTAAAGACTTATATTCATTTCAAATTTCATCACATTTTCTTAAGATATATATTCACTTCATATATCATCAGATTTTCTTAACATTTATGTTCACTTCGCATTTCTTCAAAATTTCTTATAATTTATATTTACTTCAGATTTTTGATCACTTCAGATTCTATCATATTTTTTAAATATTTATGTTTAATATGAATTTTCATCGGGGTTTTCTTAAGATCTCCTCACATTTTCTTAATATTTATATTCATTTAAAAACTCATCAGATTTTCTAAAGACTTATATTCACTTCAAATATCATCGGATTTTCTTAAGATTTATGTTCACTTCAAATTTCTTTAATTTTATTTTCACTTTAAATTCCATCATATTTTCTACAGATTTATGTCTACTACAAATTTTCATAAGGTTTTCTTAAGATCACCTCACTTTTTTGTAATATTTATCTTCATTTCAAAATTCGTCTCATCTTTTGAAGACTTATATATTCACTTCAAATATCATCAGATTTTCTTAATATTTATGTTCACTTCGTATTTTATTCAGAATCTCTAAAGATTTATATTCGCTTCTAATTTCTTCGGATTTCTTAAGATTTATGTTCACTTCGAATTCCATCAGATTCTCTTTAGATTTATGTTCACTTAATACTTCATCAGGTTTTCTTCAAATCTCATCACATTTTCTAAATACTTAATATTCATTTCAAATTTTATCACATTTTCTTAAGATATATATATTCACTTCAAATATCATCAGATTTTCTTAAGATTTATGTCCACTTTGCGTTTCTACACAATTTCTTATGAATTATATTCACTACAAATTTCTTCAGATTTATGATCACTTCAGATTCTATCATATTTTCTACAGATTTATGTCTACTACAAATTTTCACCAGAGTTTCTTAAGATCTCTTCACATTTTCTTAATATTTATATTCTTTTCAAAATTCATCAGATTTTCTAAAGACTTATGTCCACATCAAATATCATCAGATTTTCTTAACATTTATATTCGCTTCGTATTTCTTCAGAATTTCTTAAGTTTTATAATCACTTCAAACTTCTTCATATTTCTTAAGATTTATGCTCACTTTAGATTCCATCAGATTCTATTCAGATTTATGTTCATTTCGTATTTCTTCAGAATTTCTTTTAATCTCATCACATTTTCCTAAGATATATATATATATATATATATATATATATATATATATATATATATATATATATATATATATATATTCACGCCAAATATCATCATATTTTCTTAAGATTTTTGTTCACTTCGCATTTCTTCACAATTTCTTAAGATTTATATGAACTTCAAGTTTTTTAAGATTTATGATCACTTTAGATTCTATCATATTTTCTACAGATTTATGTTTACTACAAATTTTCACAAGGTTTCCTTAAGATCTCGTCACATTTTCTTAAAATTTATATTATTTTTAAAATTCATCAAATTTTCTAAAGATTTATATTCACCTCAAATATCATCGGATTTTCTTAAGATTTATGTTCATTTCAAATTTTATCAAATTTAAGTTCACTTCAAATTGCATTATATTTTTTTACAGATTTATGTTTACTACAAATTTTCATTAGGTTTTCTTAAGATCTCCTCACATTTTCATAATATTTAGATTCATTACAAAATTCATCAGATCTTCTAAAGACTTATATTCACTTCAAATGTCATTAGATTTTCTTAAGATTTATGTTCACTTCGTATTTCTTCAGAATTTCTTAAGATTTATATTCACTTCAAATTTCTTTATATTTATGTTATCTTAAGATTCCATCAGATTCGCTTCAGATTTAGTATCACTTCAAATTTCCTAACATGTTCTAAAGACTTATATTCAGTTCAAATTTCATCACATTTTCTTAAGATATATATTCACTTCAAATATTATCAGATTTTCTTAACATTTATGTTCACTTCGCATTTCTTCACCATTTCTTATGTTTAATATTCACTTCAGATTTATGATCATTTCATATTCTATCATATTTTCTACATATTTATGTTTACTACAAATTTTCATCCGGTTTTCTTAAAATCACCTCACATTTTCTTAAAATTTATATTCATTTCAAAATTCAGCAGATTTTCTAAAGACTTATTTACACTTCATATATCATCGGATTTTTTTAAGATTTAAGTTCACTTCAAATTTCTTTAAATTTATATTCACTAAGATTCCATCATATTTTCTACAGACTTATGTTTACTACAAATTTTCATCAGGTTTTCTTAAGATCTTCTCACATTTTTGTAATATTTATCTTCATTTCCAAATTCATCAGATCTTCTGAAGCCTTATATATTCACTTCAAATATCATCATATTTTCTTAAGGTTTATGTTCACTTCGTATTTCTTCAAAACTTGTTTAGGTTTATATTCGCTTCAAATCTCTTAAGATTTATGTTCACTTCGGATTCCATACGATTCTCTTCAGATTTATGTTCACTTAATATTTCATTAGGTTTTCTTCAAATTTCATCACATTTTCTAAAGACTTATATTCATTTCAAATTTCATCACATTTTCTTAAGATATATATTCACTTCAAATATTATCATATTTTCTTAACATTTATGTTCACTTCACATTTCTTTACAATTTCTTAAGATTTATATTCACTTCAGATTTATGATCACTTCAGATTCTATCATATTTTTTACATATTTATGTTTACTACAAATTTTCATCGGGTTTTCTTAAGATCTCCTCATATTTTCTTAATATTTATATTCTTTTCAAAATTACTCAGATTTTCTAAAGACTTACATTCACTTCAAATATCATCAGATTTTCGTAAGATTTATGTTCACTTCAAATTTCATAAAATTTATGTTCACTATAGATTTCATCATATTTTCTACAGATTTATGTCTACTACAAATTTTCATCAAGTTTTCTTAAGATCTCTTCACATTTTTGTAATATTTATCTTTATTTCAAAATTCTTCTGAACTTCCGAAGACTTATATATTCACTTCAAATATCATCAGATTTTCTTAAGATTTATGTTCACTTCGTATTTCTTCATAATTTCTTAACATTTAAATTCGCTTCAAATTTCTTCAGATTTCTTCAGATTTATGTTCACTTCGGATTCCATCAGATTCTCTTTATATTTATGTTCACTTAATATTTCATCAGGTTTTCTTCATATCTTATCACATTTACTAAAGACTTATATTCATTTCAAATTTCATCAAATTTTCTTAAGATATATATTCACTTCAAATATCATCATATTTTCATAAGATTTATGTTCACTTCGCATTTCTTTACAATTTCTTAAGATTTATATTCACTTCAAATTTATTTAGATTTATGATCACTTTAGATTATATCATATTTTCTACAGATTTATGTTTACTGCAACTTTTCATCAGGTTTTCTTTAAATCTCCACACATTTTCTCAATATTTATATTCATTTCAAATTTCATTTGATTTTCTAAAGACTTATATTCACTTCAAATATCATCAGATTTTCTTAAGATTTATGTTCACTTCATACTTTTTCAAATTTATGTTCTCTTCAGATTGCATTATATTTTCTGCAGATATATGTTTAATACAAATTTTCATAAGGATTTCTTAAGATCTCCTCACATTTTCTTTATATTTATCTTCATTACAAAATTCATCAGATCTTCTAAAGACTTATATTCACTTTAAATATCATCCGATTTTCTTAAGATTTATTGTCACTTCGTATTTCATCAAAATTTCTTAAGATTTATATTCACTTCAAATTTCTTCAGATTTCTTAAGATTTATGTTCACTTAAGATTCCATCAGATTCTCTTCAGATTTATGTTCACTTCATATTTCATCAACTTTTTTTGAAATTTCATCCGATTTTCTAAAGACTTATATTCATTTCAAATTTCATCACAATTTCTTAAGATATATATTCAATATAAATATCATCAAATTTTTTCACATTTATGTTCACTTCGCATTTCTTCACAATTTCTTAAGATTTATATTTACTTCAGATTTATGATCACTTCAGATTTCTTAAGATATATGTTAACTTTAAATTTCTTTAAATTTATGTTCACATTAGATTCCATCATATATTCTACAGATTTATGTCTACTACAAATTTTCATCAGGTTTTCTTAAGATCTCCTCACATTTTTGTAATATTTATCTTCATTTCAAAATTCATCTGATCTTTTGAAGTCTTATATATTCACTTCAAATATCATCATATTTTCTTAAGATTTATGTTCACTTCACATTTCTTCATAATTTATTAAGATTTATATTCACTTCAAATTTTTTCATATTTACGATCACATCAGATTCTATCATATTTAAGATCTCACCACATTTTCTTAAAATTTATATTTATTTCAAAATTCATCAGATTTAATAAAAACTTATATTCACTTAAAATATCATCTGATTTTCTTAAGATTTATGTTCACTTCAAATTTCTTCAAATTTAGGATCACTTCATATTCCATCATATTTTCTACAGATTTATGTTTACTAAAATTTTTATGAGGTTTCCTATCTCCTCACATTTTGTTAATATTTATATTCATTTCAAAATTCATCTGACTTTCTAAAGTCTTGTATTCACTTCAATTATCATCAGGTTTTCTTAAGATATATGTTCACTTCAAATTTTTTCAAATTTATGTTCACTTCAGATTGCATTATATTTTCTTAAGATTTATGTTCACTTCGTATTTCTTCAGAATTTCTTAAGATTTATATTCACTTCACATTTATTTAGATTTCTTAAGATTTATGTTCACTTAAGATTCCATCAAATTCTCTTCAGATTTATGTTCATTTCATATTTCATCAGCTTTTCTTCCAATTTCATCACATTTTTGAAAGACTTATATTCATTTCAAAGTTAATCTCATTTTCTTAAGATATATATTCACTTCAAATATCATCATATTTTCTTAACATTTATGTTCATTTCGCATTTTTAAATAGTTTCTTAAGATTTATATTCACTTCGAATTTATGATCACTTCAGATTCTGTCATATTTTCTACATATTTATGTTTATTACAAATTTTCATCGGGTTTAATTAAGATCTCCTCACATTTTTCTTAATATTTATATTCACTTCAAATATCATCAGATTTTCTTAAGGTTTAGGTTCACTTCAAATTTTTTCAAATATATGTTCACTTCAGATTGCATTCTACTTTCTACAGATTTATGTTTACTAAAAAATTTCATCCGGATTTCTTAAGATCTCCTGACAATTTCTTAATATTTATCTTTATTACAAAATTCATCAGATCTTCTAAAGAATTATATTAACTTCAAATATTATCAGATTTTCTGAAGATTTATGTTCACTTCGTATTTATTCAGAATTTCTTAAGATTTATATTCACTTCAAATTTCTTAAGATTTATGTTCACCTAAGATTCCATCAGATTCTCTTCAGATTTATGTTCACTTCATACTTCATCAGCTTTTCTTAAAATTTCATCACATTTTTTAAAGACTTGTATTCATTTCAAATTTCATCATATTTTCCTAAGATAAATAATTACTTCAAATATTATCATATATTCTGAATATTTATGTTCAATTCAAATTTCTTCACAATTTCTTAAGATTTATATTCACTTTAAATTTCTTCAGATTTATGACCACTTCAGATTCCATCATATTTTCTCCATATATATGTTTACTTGAGATTTTCATCAGGTTTTCTTAAGATCTCCCCACCTTTTCTTAAAATTTATATTCATTTAAAAATTCATTAGATTTTATAAAGATTTATATTCACTTCAAATATCATCGGATTTTCTTAAGATTTATGTTCACTTCAAATTTCTTCAGATTTATAATCACTTCATATTCCATCATATTTTCTACAGATTTATATTTACTTCAAATTTTCATCAAGTTTTCTGAAGATCTCTTCACATTTTCTTAATATTAATATTCATTTCAAAATTCATCTGATTTTTTAAAGTCTTATATTCAATTCAAATATCATCTGATTTTCTTAAGATATATGTTCACTTCATATTGTTTTAAATTTATGTTCAGTTCAGATTGCATTATATTTTCAACAGATTTATGTTTACCACAAATTTTCATCAGGATTTCTAAAGATCACCTTACATTTTCTTAATATTTATCTACATTACAAAATTCATCAGATCTTCTAAAGACTTATATTTATTTCAAATATCATCATTTTTCTTAAGATTTATGTTCACTTCGTACTTCTTCAGAATTTCTTAAGATTTAAATTCTTTTCAAATTTCTTAAGATTTCTTAAGATTTATCTTCACTTAAGATTCCATCAGATTCTCTTCAGATTTATGTTCACTTCATATTTCATCAGTTTTTCTTCAAATTTCATCACATTTTCAAAAGACTTATATTCATTTTAAATTTCATCACATTTTCTTAAGATATATATTTACTTCAAATATCATCAGATTTCCTTAACATTTATGTTCACTTCGCATTTCTTCACATTTTCTTAAGATTTATTTTCACTTCGAATTTATGATCACTTCAGATTCTATTATATTTTCTACATATTTATGTTTACTACAAATTTTCACAGGTTTACTTAAGATATCCTCACATTTTCTTAATATTTATATTCATTTCAAAATTCATTATATTTTCTAAAGACTTATATTCACTTCAAATATCATCATATTTTCTTAACATTTATGTTCACTACAAAATTTTTCAAATTTATGTTCACTTCAGATTGCATTATATTTTCTACAAATTTATGTTTACTAAAAATTTTCATCAGGATTTCTAAAGATCTCCTCACATTTTCTTAATATTTATCTTCATTACAAAATTCATCAGATCTTCTAAAGACTTATATTCACTTCAAATATTCTCAGATTTTCTTAAGGTTTATGTTCACTTCGCATTTCTTTATAATTTCTTAAGATTTATATTCACTTCAAATTTCTTAAGATTTATGTTCACCTAAGATTCCATTAGATTCTATTCATATTTATGTTCACTTCATACTTCATCAGCTTTTCTTCAAAATTCATGAAATTTGCAAAGACTTATATTCATTTCAAATTTCATCACATTTTCTTAAGATATATAATCACTTCAAGTATTATCATATTTTCTTAACATTTATGTTCACGTCGCATTTCTTCTCAATCTCTTAAGATTTATATTCACTTCAAATATCTTCAGATTTATGATCACTTCAAATTCTGTCATATTTTCTACATATATATGTTTATTGCAAATTTTCATCAGGTTTTCTTTAAGATCTCCCCACATTTTCTTAAAATTTATATTCATTTCAAAATTCATCAGATTTTCTAAAGACTTATATTCACTTCAAATATCATCAGATTTTCTTAAGACTTATGTTCACTTCAAATTTCTTCAGATTTATGTTCACTTCATATTCCATCATATTTTCTACTTATTTATGTTTACTACAAATTTTCATCAGGTTATCTTAAGATCTCCTCACATTTTCTTAATATTTATATTCATTTCAAAATTCATCTGATTTTTTAAAGTCTTATATTCAATTCAAATATCATCATATTTCTTTAAAACATATGTTCATTTCAAATTCTTTCAAATTTATGTTCACTTTAGATTGCATTATATTTTCGACAGATTTATGTTTGCTACAAATTTTCATCAGGATTTTTTAAGATCTCCTCACATTTTCTTAATATTTATATTCACTACAAAATTCATCACATCTTCTAAAGACTTATATTCACTTGAAATATCATCATATTTTCTTAAGATTTATGTTCACTTCATATTTCTTCAGAATTTCTTAAGATTTATATTCTCTTCAAATTTCATAAGATTTCTTAAGATTTCTGTTCACTTAAGATTCCATCAGATTCTCTTCAGATTTATGTTCACTTCATATTTCATCAGTTTTTCTTCAAATTTCATCACATTTTCTAAAGACTTATATTCATTTCAAATTTCATCACATTTTCTTAAGATATATATTCACTTCAAATATCATCATATTTTCTTAACATTTATGTTCACTTCGCATTTCTTCACAATTTCTTAAGATTTATATTCACATCGAATTTATGATCACTTCAGATTCTATCATATTTTCTAAAGATTTATGTTTACAACAAATTTTCATCAGGTTTACTTAAGATCTTCTCACATTGTCTTAATATTTATATTCATTTCAAAATTCATTATATTTTCCAAAGACTTATATTCACTTCAAATATCACCAGATTTTCTTAACATTTGTGTTCACTTCAAATTTTTTCAAATTTATGTTTGTAACACCCCTTCTAATTTCCCCGCGATTTATATAGTTAATCAGAGTTTTAACATAACGATAGGGCGTCACAATTAAAAAAAAGTTAAAATGATAAAACGTCATTACAGTAATCATGCTTTTATTGTAGAACTTATTAAATATTTCAAAACCAAAGATTATGTTTTACACAGCGGAAATAACATAAGAATCTGGAATAATTCAAATCATAAATACTCCAAAACATAAACCAAAAGAAACAAGTTAATTCGGTAATTCCTAAACAATCGTTCCCCAGTGTTACAACTATCAGAGCATGACACTGACACGCGGACTATTTAAATAGCACATCTTTATAAGCCATCCTCACCAATTCCCGGGCAGCTAATCACTTTAATCTAAAATCATCAAAGTAAGGATGAAATTTCATCAAGATTAAAATGCATTATACGTTTCTTTAAAACAATAAAACAATCAATACATTATTCCACCCGCATTAGCATAACCAGATTAACAAATCCATAATTACATTCCATACAATTCATTATGCACATAACGACAATCAATGCAATTATAACATTGGAAACCATCCTAACATGTTATAATTACATATGCAATGTAGACTCAATGCATGTGGTACCAAACATGAACCAAGTTCACACCCTGTTCTGTTTACACCTCTGAAAACAACGTCAATCAACGATTTGCCCATACACCACTGGGTCAATAATCTAGCCTCACCACCACTATCCATTGGGTATGTTTATTGGCTCTGCAAGTTCAATTCCACACAATGGGAATGAACCATCACCAGAATGCATATGCATGCGCAACATAAAGCATGCAACATTCAAATAACGGAATATGAACACCACATAATTCCATTCATAGTCAACACCACCAACAATACATGATAACAACATTCATGAACATATAACGTTAATTACAATCACATAGAGTTAACATCCAGCAAGAATACACCACGTCAACGACGAACAATCACAATTACAACGAATTCCCCGTACGGAAAGCCATACCAGTGCATCAAGGTTCAGTTACTAGGTTTTAAAAATGTTTTTAATAGATAGTACGCGTTCTAAGCTTTCAAACAATACCAACTATGCCTAAATCGGAGTTACGGTTGCAAAGATATGACTAAAACAATTTTTCAGAAAGTTATGTTCTGTTTTCACACAGTATGCATCGATGCATAAGCTCATGCATCAATACATAACTAGCTTGCGTCGATGCAAGTATCGTATGCATCGATGCATACGTTCTCAAAAATTATATTTTTCCATTTTTCTTCACTGTGCATCAATGCATAACTGTTTTGCATTGATACATAACCCACTCGTATTGATGCATAACCATTTGTATTGATGCATGACCACTTGTATTGATGCATAGACCATATGTATTGATGCATAACCACTTGTATTGATGCATAGACCATATGTATTGATGCATAACCACTTGTATTGATGCATAGACCATATGTATTGATGCATAGACCATTTTCCTTCAGTATGCATCGATGCATAACACGTATGTGTCGATGCATAACTTCAATTTTTGCCACATGAGTCGATGCATAGAGTTATGGGTTGATGCATAGCTTATTCCAGTTTCTGTTTTTCCAAAGTTTGACCACTTGCATCAATGCATAACACTATGTGTCGATGCTGTTCGCGTTTAAAGGTGACGCGCCATGAGGATGCGAACGTGAGTTCGGATCTTCCGGTACGCAACGATTTAAATCTTTTGATTTGTTTATAAAGATGCCGCGAGCATCAAGCTTTATTATTTTCAACACAAGAAAGATGATTTAATGATTATGAAAAAGGGGAAAGCTGAAATACCCTCAATTGATATTGATATGCGTAACGACTAGCGCAAACTAGACATAACGCATTGGGGAGATTCTGAGTAAGGGGGATTGGTATATAAAGGGAATAGATGGAGCACCCTAAATATATGTAGTTATCTACAGCTTTATATATATGAATATGTTTGATATGTTTGTGTGTTTTAATTTGCTATTTCTATGATTGGGAAAGTTTCTCCTTTGGATTTTAAGAAACAGTAGATTATGTGGGATTCTAGGTTTTGTTATTATTGTGCTCGCAAAGATCTTTGGATCTTCTGCATACATATCCTTAGTGGGAATCGAGCATTTGTAGCTCGGATCTACTGTGGTTCTATGGTTTGTTTGGTCGAGAGAGAAAGAAATTTGCTCGGCAAGGATGAGACCTTGTGCCTACGTATTCTCAAAAGGATGTTGAGAAAGTCAGAGCAATCGTAGTTCCCACTTATGCTAGTGGAAAGCAACGAGATGTTTAGTAAGAGACAGACAAATGTCATCTTAATGAAAAATGTATCTAATCTATTTCATCACATACATTTTTGAAAAGTTTGATTGATTAAAATCTTTAGTCGTAAGTATTAGGTGTTTTGCTTGAGTGTACAAGCGTTACCACTTACATGTTTAAGAAAGATGTTTTGAAAAAGATGATTGAATCTTTTAACTGTAAGTATTGGGTGTTTTGCTTGAGTATACAAGCGTTACCACTTACAATTAAGAGATGTTTTTGTTTGAAAATAGTTTGAAAAGAGTTTGAAAAATATTTTGACTGTATGTGATGTGATAGATTAGATACTTCTTCCATAGAGATGATAGATGTCTAAATCTCAAGGAGAAATTGATTGGATTAAAGGGATGCTTTTAAGAAGCCCGTGGGTCCTTGTATTGTTAGCCCAAGAGGAGGCATTCCGAGGGTCATCGAGGGTCATCGAGGGTCCTTGTATGAAGCTCAAGAGGAAGCTATAGGGTATGGTTGTTTTGGCTTGAAAGGATTTCACCAGAAATCATCCTTTCTTGAGTAAGAGCAATTTCACCAGAAATTTTACTCTATGGGAATTTGAAAGTGATTTCACCGAAACCATCCTTTCGGGTTCTATCTTAACGGGTGATTCTTTGTATTGGAAGCCCAAGAGGAGACATAAGAGATTTCTGTCTCTTTCATTGTATGATGCCCAAGAGAAGGCTAAACTCAATGAGGAGTTCTTTTGAACGAAGCCCAAGAGGAGGCTGACTCAACAGGGGAGTGTTGTCTTATACGAAGCCTAAGCGGAGGCTAACTCTGTGGGAGAGTTTCTTTGTACAAAGCCCAAGAGAAGGTGACCCATGGGGATAAGTTATCTTGTATGAAGCCCAATGAGGCTAAACTCAATTGGTGATGAGTTGTCTTGTAAAGCCCAAGCGGAGGCTATCTGGGGAACCTATTGATTAGTCTAATTGTTATGTTATTATTAGCAGTTGTATAAACAGTGTGTGTGTGTGTGTGACATGTATTCACGGAGTTTATGAAGGAAATATAAACAATGCATGATGTTTATTTACGATTGATGAAATATAAACAAGTGTACGTGAAACGAACGTTTAAAACGAGCGTAACTTGATTATTCACAAGTTTGAACTGTACAAGGAAATGAATATGTACACGAACGAGTTTTTATGTACGACAAAGATGGATGTACATAGGAGGGTTGGACTTACATAGAGGCCCATTGATTTGAAAGCGCAGAATAATGCTCCTTTCAATACCAATGGTATTTAGTGTAAAATGTACAGATGAAATGAAATGAAAGTTTTATCTAGAAAAGTATTTTCAAAGAAAGAGTATCAGATTATGTACGGATAAAAGTTTTGAAAAAGAAGTATACGTGTTATGTACAGATAACAAGTTTGTTTTTAAACTATCGTATATGTAGATGAAAGTTTGTTTTAAAAATGTTTGACAAAAGTTTGATATGTACAAAGAAATATTATGTACATAAAAGAATGTTATGGGACTTACACGTGATGGAGGCCCATTGGTTTAAAAGAAATCTTGCTCAGAGAAACCTTCCTTTAGAACCAATGGATTGGCGATAGACAAACGAATGAAAAACAAATGAAAGAAATTTGTTTATGTTTGAATATTGACAAATATGTTTTGAATATGTACAAATAAAGCTAAGTATGTACATAAAGGGTTGGGACTTACACCATAAGGGTGGCCCATTATCGATCGAGAAATTCGAGAAAGACGAAATCGTTTTATCGTTTAATCGGATTGATCATGGTAAAAGATGCAAGTTTGATAAAATGTTTTGAAAATGATTTGAAAATGTTTTGAAATGTGAGGTTCATTTATGAGAAGTTTTGAAAAAATCGGAAGTCGAAAACTTGAAAAATTCACCTTTTAAGGAGGTTTGAAAAGTGTTGAGCGTCGTTTCGCTCGATTAAAATTAATCGATGAAAATATTTTGGATTTTTGACATAATCATAAAATATATATATTAAATGACAAGTGTGCAAAAAATCATCTCAAAATGAGAAGTTTTGATTGGTTAAAAAAATTGTTGAAGTTTGATAAAAAAAACATGAAAATATTGAAGTTTTGTGAAAAAAGAGTGAAAAAATGGTCTTGCTGGGTTTTGAACCCATGACCTTTGAGTGGGACGCGTGTCACAAAGCCTTAAGAGCAAGCAAGCAACCAACTGAGCCAAACGCGTTGAGTGTTAGTGGATTAGAAACACGCGTAGATAAAGGATTGGTTAATTTAAAAATTTGAAAATCAAGAACACATGAAGAACGCGCGCAACCTGGGTTTATAGTTTTTGATTTTCAGAATCTTTGATCCAAGCTATCTCCCTCGTTTCTCAATGGAATTGGACGATGTAAACATCAAAATGACTCGGTTTTGAACAAGGAATACAAAGGTGGTTGTTAATTTTATTTATTTTCAGTCAATCATGTTTTGATTTCTGGGAACTCGAAGAACCCTAGAAACTGATTTTTCAAATTAAATGACTTGTAGTTGATGATTATTTGATTTTTTTGAGGGTTAAGGATCGTGTTAAGTGCAGAAAGAGAATGGCCAAGAGTTTTTGTCAAAAGATTCAAAGAATCATGAGAACCAAACTCGTGTTCATACCTGGAAAAGTGAAGATCGAATTCGATGCAAACGTGTTTCCATTGTTTCTCGATTGATTAAGCTCCAACGGCATGTAAGGATGCTCTATGGATAGCCTCTTGCTCGAACTTGCTTGAATCGAGCTACACAAATCAACCTGCATACACTCAAAAATGAAATCTGGAAATCGTGTTAATGGTGTTACATTTTGTTGTTCTTGTTTTGGATCACTCCTATGATGTTTATGGAAGGTGTATGATTGATCAAAACTTCAAGGAATCAAACCAAACTCCGCCGATTGCTATGGCGTACAAGTTTGAAAAATGCAAAATGATTTCTGATTTTAGCTTAGTACAGGTTGATTTTAAGTTTGGAACAAGTTTGTTAATGATTATGGAACATGTTGGACACCAATTTTCATCATGTTTCCATTGGATTTTCAAAAATGCTATGTTTGGCAATTTTACTCTATGATACTTGATTTTCAAGAAAAGAAGAAAAGCATGGTGTTGTGTATTGATTTTGGTGTCCCATTGAACTTGAAATGCCATCCTTTTATAGGCAAGAGGTCTGAAATGTTAGGCAAGAAGCAGCCATTTGGTAACTCATGGATAACTTAGAGGGCAAGATTGGTTTTACCACAAAGGAAACTTCCTTTTTCACCATGTGCTATATTTATCCAAACTTGATCCAATCTTCAATCATCACTTTTCACTGATGTTTATCAGTTTGATGAGTCATTTTGGCAAGGTGGCAAGTGGTTTAAGTGAAAAAACACAAAATGACCTATAATTTGAAGTTGTGAACTTTGAAATTTAAGTTTCATGGAACCTTTGGTTTCAATTTCAAAAATATCTAGCCTCCATGGATTTTGAAGTTCTTGGACTTTTGGAAAGATTTTTCCATGATCTGCAACTTTCATGTTTTGAGTTTTTCAAATTCCAATTGGAACTAGGTGAAAAATGGCTTGAAGTTTGGAAAAATGTGAAATTTCAACACTTAGAAATTTTTCTAAGTTATAGAAATTTTGACTTTTGTTGACTTTTCCAAATTCTTTGATTTTGATGATCATGATGGATCATTTGAAGTATTTTGATGATGGAAAAGTTTTGTTTTGAAAATTTTGACCAAAAGTCAAAGTTTGACTTTTTCTGAGATGAAATTTCATCGATGTTTCGAAATGATGATGAAGTCTGAACTTCGTGATGATTTGAATCCGAAATTAGGTCAAGAGGTTATATCTAAGATATGATGACCAATCTCTATCCAAAAAGTCATCCATCGCTCAAAAGTCGAGAATTCTCTTGCCCGATCAAAACCCTAATTGGTCGATCCTCGATTGATCGTGAGAGAATTTTGTTATCGATGATCGGGGTTGATATTTTGATCAAGATAGATCAAATGAGATGAAAAATCTCAAACCCTAATTGGTTAGCTCTTGAATCGATGAAAATCGATGAAACCCTAATTTTGACTCGTGAATGCTATACCGAATCGTCTCGAGTCATTAGCTATGAAATGATGCAAATATATGGTGGTATATTAGGTCAAAATTGGGGTATGACAGATGCCCTATTTAAGTTTCTTTAACCGAGAGATGAAGATGAATATCTTCGTTTTGATAGGTGTAAAGATACTTAAATATCGAATAAATTTTGGACCTAAGATACCAAAAGATGGATGATGCAAAATGATTGTAAAAAGTTTCACCCGGATGACATCACGAAAATGGCATGGTAGGGAAAATTTGTGAATGTTTGTTTCGCTTTGGAAGCAGAGATTACCATCGACCTTGTGACAATGTTTAAGGTAAGTGAAAATGATATTACCAATTATCAGCCTTGTGATAGTTTATGGTAATGAATGTTGAAGATGTTACCAATTATCAGCGAAGTGATAACTATAACAAGGTAACTTTTTTGAGAAAATTTATGAATATTCACTTTGTGAATAATGCATGGTGGAAACAAGATGGAAAAGATATTACCGATTATCAGCAAAGTGATAACTATAACAAGGCAAATCCCTTTTTTAAGACAATTTGCTGTGTATTCAGCTTTGTGAATAACAGACAGTGAAAGAAACAGAACTCGAAAATGAGCTTCTATTTTCTTGGATACAATTTTGCCGAGGATCTCTTTTGAGGAGATGCGGCATTTTATCGAAAACATGTGTTTTCCTTTTGACAGAAAGACAAACTGCTGAGGAATTTCTCGTACGGTCATGATTTGACCTTGTTGAGAAGAACAAACTTTTTATGACAAGTTTAGGAATGAAAATAAGCGGCTCAGACAATGAGACTATTGCGTATTGCTTTGTTGATTAGAGACGAGGTTCTATTCAGGAATGAACTGAAAAGAAACAGTCAATCAAGACATTGTTCCAAATGAGGAATGATCTCACTGGGGAATGTGGTGAAGAGAAGAAAATGCATTTCTGTTTGGGGATACTCACGGGATAAAAAGAAATGTATCTTTTCTATTTGGCGAGACTCTCAGGATAAACTTGTACTTACATGAGTAAGTGTGATTTACATCGATGATATGGAAGCAAACATTTCGAGGAATGCAAAAAATGCAATGAATGATGCTATTATGTATGAATGTCATGAATGTTATATGTATGCTAACACTACTTTGACAAAGACACTAAAGAGATATTTGGGGAAAAGGACCACACGTTCGAACAAATACTTAGTGAAGATTTTGAGTTGCATGTTTTACACTTCGAGAAAAGCATTTCATTGGCAACTTGATTGGGGATTCTTTTGGATAAGAATACCGTCCTTTGAAGATTTCCGTTGAGGAGAAAATTGTAGCGTTGGCAACTCCATGGGATCGAAACACTCTTGGAGAAAGCGGTTGAAGTTATTTCCGTGTTCATAGTTTCAAAGGAGAATTTTGCTTTTGTTTCAAAATTTTGAAGTAAAAATTCATTTAAAACATTTTAGTTTCAAAAAGTGATTTTCACAATAAAAGCGTTATTTTGCAAAGCGGAATAAACAAGAATTGCAAACAAAGGCACAAGGCTCAAATTTATTGATAGAATGGTGATCACCAAAGGCGTGATTCCATGAACTATTTACAAAAGTTGGAAATGATAATTTATTGGAAAAGGCTACATTGAAAGCAAATAACCGCTATTATCCCTAACAACTTGAATTCCCACGCTTGTGGCTTTAGAAGAGTTGATTGAAGATCCGTTGATGGAAGATTCTTCATGTGGACAAAATCTGATGACAGCTACTTTGTCGTTTTGTATCCTTGTTTTGCCTAGATCGCCTTTTCGTGTTTTCGATCTATCGATATTTTCTTTATTGTCTCTAATTTTTGCACGGATCGCCTTTCGTGTTTTCAATCCACCGAGACGCTCATTTTGCCTAAGCCGCCTTTCGGTTTTCGACTCACCGAAATGTTCTTTTGTTTTAGACAAAATATTTTTGACCGTCGGCATTCACGGATACGGAGTTCATCGTCCATGGTTGTGAGAGTCATAGCACCGCCAGAGAAGCTTTTGACGATGTATGGGCCTTCGTAATTAGGAGTCCATTTGCCCCTGAACTGCTTGAAAAGAGAATCTTTTTAAGCACGAGGTCGCCTTCTCGAATTCACGAGGTCGGACCTTTTGTCGAAAGCTTTTTCATTCTTCTTTGATAGAGTTGTCCGTGACACGGAGGTGCGCTTTTCTTCAATTAAGTTCTGGTCGATCTCTTTGACACCATTCAGCCTCGGATAGCTTTGTTTCCATGAGAACTCTTATTGATGGAATCTCAACTTCTACGGGAGCACCGCCCATGCCGTATACTAGAGAAAAGGAGTTGCCCTGTTGAAGTGCGTCACGATACCCATGCAGCAAATGGCAGCATTTCGCGGTCCTTGTAAGTGATGACCATTTTGGCGATCTTCTTGATGTTCTTGTTACGCTTCAACGCGCGTTCATCTTTGCCGGTAAGGAGACGAGTTATGATGCTCGATCTTGAATTCCTCACACGTTCTTTCATCATTTTGTTGTTCAAGTTTGATCCATTGTCGATAATGATCTTACTTGGAATTCCATACGGCAAATGAGGTTGTTTTTGATGAACCTCACAACCACTTGTCTTGTGACGTTGGCGTAAGATGCTGCTTCGACCCATTTGGTGAAGTAGTCAATGGCTACTAGAATGAAGCGATGTCCGTTGGACGCTTTTGGTTCAATCATTCCAATCATGTCGATGCCCCACATGGAGAACGGCCACGGAGAGGAGAACGTTGAGTAGAGTCGGAGGCACATGGATCTTATCTGCGTAGATCTGGAACTTGTGACATCTTTTGACGTGTTTACAGCAATCGGATTCCATCGTTATCCAATAGTATCCTGCTCTTAAGATTTTTCTAGACATTGCATGCCCATTTGAATGGGTTCCAAAGGACCCTTCATGCACTTCATGGATGATCGTGCGCTTTTGTCCGTCGACGATCCGAGCGTAACCATGTCGAAGTTTCTTTTGTATAGCACATCCTCGTTCAGAAGAAATTCCTAGAAAGCCTCCTCGAGTTTTCTTATCCTTGCACGATGCCCCAGTGGGTACTCGTGTTTGAAGGAAACGTTTGATGTCGTGAAACCACGGTTTATCGTCAAAGACCGCTTCAGCAAAGACATATGTGTCTTTCAAGGCGTCGATGCGATTCGGGCATATTCCAATTGTTGATTTTAAACATGGAAGATAGAGCAAGGCGCTCGCCATTCGATTTTGATCTCGAGGATATGGGAATTTTACTTCGTTGAAGAAAGTCAACAACCGTCTTGCATAATCTCTGTAAGGAATCAAACCAAGATGATGAGTTTCATACTTGTCTTTGATTTGATTGATCACAAGGGCTGAGTCTCCATATATATCAAGGATCTTGATCCTCAAGTCGATGGCTTCTTCAATACCCATGATGCATGCTTCCTCAAGTCGATGGCTTCCTCAAATAGCAATCTGGCGGAAAATGGTATATGAGAACCTTCGGGAGTGATGATGACTGCCCCAATTCCATTGCCAAAACATTTACTGACCCATCAAGACTAGGCCCCATCGGATTCGGATCTGGTCCTTCTCCGTAGCGGTTCGTCACAATCTTTCATCTTCAAGTACATAACATCCTCGTGGAAATCAAACTTGAGAGATTGGTATTCGTTGAGCGGTGATAAGCCAGTGATCGCGAGAATGCTTCCTTTAACCGCTTCGAAAGCGGTATTGGATGTCATACTCGATAGTAGCATTTGCCATCGGCGATTCTCCCTAAGCGGCTTTTCAAAGACGTACTTGATCGGATCCATTTGGAGATTAACCAAGTCGTGTGATTGATCATGTATTGGCGAAGACGTTTTGAAGCCCACACCAAAGCACAACATGTTTTCTCGAGCATGGAGTAACGAGTTTCACAGTCTGTGAATTTCTTACTCAGGTAGTAGATGGCATGCTCCTTCTTACCGGTTTCATCTTGTTGTCCAAGTACGCAGCCCATGGACTCTTCTAATACGGTAAGGTATATGATTAACGGTCTTCCTTCCACTGGAGGGATTAATATTGGAGGTTCTGACAGGTATTCTTTGATACTGTCAAATGCTTTTTGGCAATCTTCTGTCCACACAACCTTTTGATCTTTGCGGAGAAGCTTGAATATCGGCCCACAGTAGCGATCATCCGAGATAAATCGGAGATGTAATTCAATCGTCCAGAAATCCTCTTACTTGCTTTTCGCAGCGCGTAGGCATTTCTGAATAGCCTTGACTTTGTCGTGGTCGACCTCAATTCCTCTTTGGTGACGATGAAACCTAGGAGTTTTCGAGATCTTACCCCAAAGGTGCATTTGTTAGGATTCAGGCGGAGCTGAAACTTCCTTAGTCGTTGAAACAACTTTAAGAGGTAGTCTATATGTTCCTCTTCAGTGTCGACTTTGCTATCATGTCGCCCACGTAGACTTGATCTCTTTGTGCATCATGTCATGAAAAGAGTAGTCATTGCCCTCTAAGTAGCCCGACATTCTTTAGTCAAATGGCATTACTTTGTAGCGAAGGTGCCCATGGCGTGATGAAAGATGTCTTCTCCATATCTTCTGGAGCCATTCGATCGATTGTAACCAGAGAAACCGTCCATGAAGGAAAAGACGTTGAATTTTGCAGTGCTATCCACTAGCATGTCGATATGCGGTAGTGGAAAATCGTCTTTTGGACTAGCTTTGTTCAGATCCCGGTAGTCAACACACATTCTGACCTTTCCATCTTTCTTGGATACAGGTACTATGTTGGCTAGCCATTGAGGATACTCAGAAGTGACAAGGAAACCAGCGTCGAGCTGCTTTTGAACTTCCTTTTTGATTTTCTCAGCCATTTCAGGATGAACTCTCCTCAGTTTTTGCTTAACTGGCGGACATTCTGGTTTTAACGGCAAGTGATGTTCCACGATGCGGGTATCCAATCCCGGCATGTCCTGGTAGGACCAAGCAAATACATCAACGTATTCTTTGAGAAGGTTTATCAGTTTGCTTTTGACACTGCTGTTGAGTGAAGCTCCGATGTTTACCTTTTTTATATCTTCCTCAGAACCCAAGTTGATTGCTTCTAGAGGTTCTTTGTGAGGCTGAATGATCCTTTCCTCGTGCTTAAGTAGTCGAGAAATTTCATCTGGAATCTCTTCTTCAACTTCCTCTTCAGCAACGCTGCTAGGGATTTTAAAGTTGGGAGAGAGCGTAGAGTTATTGCTTTCAATGGATTTGTCCATTTGTTTAATCTGCATTTTTGATTTATGTTTAAAAGAAAGTTTTTATCATCATTTTTTTTTTGAAAGTTAATGTGAAAGTGTTGCAGATTAATTTTTCATTATGATTTTTTTTTGTTGAAGATTTTTGTCATTGTGTTTTTTAGGATTATCATTTCCAGAAAAGGGTAAAAATGAAAATAAACACAAAGTGTGGAAACAAAACAACGCATTTTATTTATGTTTCACAATATGGACAGGGCCCTAAAATACAAACTCATTTGTCTTGGGCAAGACAAAGAGAAATTATTTAAAAGCTAAACCCTATAAAACATCTCTTCGCTTTGGGCGAAGCGAGAGTTCAAAACAAAAAAAGCAAAGATAAACTATTTAGAGCTATGAACATTAGTCCTAACTTCAACAGGTTTCCAATAGTGACGAACTCCTTGGAAGTCGAGGTACTCGGGTAATTTTCCGCTTGGTTTAACCCTTGAGTAAACTTTGATTCTTTGGTGAGGTGCTTTGAAGACTACGGACGATGGCCTTTGCCATTGGTCGCTAAAGCGATCTTCTTGATTAACAGATCGGGAAGTATGAGAGATAGCCTTTGTACTTCTGTTGATCTTTGTGTTGAATCGGGATGTTCCTTCCGTCTTGAGTGAAGAGACTCGTTGTCGTGACACTTTCCGCATCGTATCTCGAATCATACTCTTGATCTTGATGATCATGTTGATGTAGTGGTAACCAGGATCTGGCTTGGTGAAATCCACAGACGTGTTGAAACAGAGATCTTCATTTGGGACCTCGATCTGTTGATTAGTTTGAGAAGACGAATATTCCTCTTCTGATTGACTAGGGTAGTCAAAGTCATCACCCCATCCTGTGGGTTGGATATCTTCAATCCGGATTTTCGAGCTTTCTGGCGCAGAGTATTTCACCATGTAGTCGTATTTGCCACTTGGTTCTCCCAAGGTATCCCAAACTTCAGCAGGGACTGGCGGATTTTCATGTTGTTGCAGGGACATGTCTTTGAATTGATCCGTCGGTGCATATGATTCCTCTTGAGACACATACTCAGGGCTATTCAAATAAGTGCTCCATTCTTCAGATTCAGATGGATCATCTTCATCCTCTTCAATGGTTACAACATTAACCTCTTGCGGAACAGGGTTTAAGAAACCTCCACTGTGAAATACTTCCTTAATCAGGGGAAGTGCTTCATCTTTCTCTTGTTTTTGTAGAATCGGTGTGAACCCGAGTCCGGTTTTCATTTCATTCTTGATGTTTGATAACTTGTCCCCATCCTTGAGTATTGCCATCTTTCACCATTTGTGCCGCTTTATACGAAGAGATAGATGATCTATTTTTAGTAGATTCATCTTCTAACGGATTTTACGGGAGATGCGGCTTCAATGTCATTAGCGTGATGAAGGAGAAATGGATAGATGACTTACAAGTAAAGCTTGTTCACCGATGGTCACCAACTTTCCATTTCTCGTGAATTTTAATTTCGATGAGAGTAGAATTTCGCCTCGCATCGTGGATCCAAGGTCTTCCTAGCAAGCAACTATACGCGGTGTACGTCCATGACTTGGAACGTAATTTTGAAAGTGTGAGGCCAATTGTCATTGGGAGATCAACTTCCCAATAAGCGACTTTCTCGATCCATCGAAAGCTCTTACTATGATGTCGTTGAACTTCATTGGCGTTCCTTTGTAAGCTAAGCAGCGCCGCTTTTGGCATTACGTTTAAAGACGAACCCGTATCCACCAATACATTGGATAGGGAATCGGCGGCAAATCATCGAGATGTGCAAGGCCAAGTTATGCTCTTTCCTTCTTAGGAAGTTCTTCGTCACTAAAACTCAGATTGTTGCGGTGTTATGTTGGAGACGATCCTCCAAATTGGTCAGAGTCACATCGTGATCCACATAAGCCCTGGTCTAGTACTCTCATCAAAGCTTCTCGGTGAGCTTGAGTTAAGGAGTAAAGATATTGAAATTTTTGAAGAGTGCGCATCAATTGGTCTACGACTCGATATTCGCTCTTCTTGATTAGTTTCGGATCTCGTCAAAGTCGAGTTGATGTTGGTTCCATCGGTAGAACCAATGTTTGTACTGGTTAACAATGGGAATCGTTGCGAGATTCTCGGAGGATATGTTAACTTGGTTTTGTTTAACAACGAGGAAGGCGATTTTGGTGGCATGGAGCGTGTACTCGTCCACTTGGCGTTACTCGTCCGATTTGTTATATTGACATTATGGAAGTGTAGGCATGGGTTTCTCCTTCCCATCCTCTATCAAGGTTGCATTATTTGGTAAGGAATTGCTCTAGTAGAATGCAACAGGACCGGTGGGCAAATCACCAAAGGAGATGTTGGAATGTTGGAACCATCGCGATCTCCACATGCTCGGGTATGTTGAAACAAGGGATCACAACGTTTACTTCGGGATTTTCCGAGTTGATATCTGAGACTAAAAGCTCATGCGGAAAATGCCCTATTGTATTTACGTCATGGTCATCTCGGTTTCTGTAGATTTGTAAATCACATGTCAACAAATCTTGAATATCGCTCTTATGGTGGGACATCCATGGATATTCTTTGAACAGATATAGCAAGTGCATAATCATGCTTAGTGAAGGTGCTCATGGTCTTATGCTTCATGAAGATGCACCGGGTTTCCTTTGACTAAGTTTACATCTGTGACAAGGTACCTGTCTGTATTCCTTAGCATTAGATTCACTGAGTGTCCACTATGGCTGGGAAGTGGATTGGCTTGCACATTCGGACTCGTATTTCTAAAGGAAAGAAGATTAGCCTTCACTAATCTCTGTACTTCTGCCTTCAATGCTATGCAATGCTCAAGGTCATGGCTGGTGCCCTTGGTGAAAAGGGCAAGATATGTCGACTTTGTACCACCATGGTAGTTTTCGGGACCGGAGGTGGTAACCTTGTCGTATTAGATTCCTTTCTATCGGTAGGGTAAAGTTCGTATACGTCATGGAATTGGGTCGAACCGAGTAACCCGAGGCGACGGTTTTGGTTGTGAAACCGAGCGTTGTCGAGGGTTGAGTTTGTTGATTTTGTTGAAATTGCGGAGCAATTCCTGGAGTTGTGTTGACAGTGGGCGCTATGGCAGCTACTTGTCGTTGTTGAATGACATTCTTGCGTGGTTTCCCTCGGGATACCATTCCTACGTCATGTTCTTTTTTCCTTGGGAAACTGGTTCCAACTTTCTTGGTATTACTAGAAGATCCTACTTCCTTGGTTAGACGTCCTGTCCGAACCCCTTCTTCTAGTCGCATTCCCATGCTTACCATTTCGTTGAAGTCACCGGGAGCGCTAGCGATCATTCGCTCATAGTAGAATGAGTTTAGAGTATTCAAGAATACCTTAGTCATCTCTTTCTCTTCCAAGGGCGGGTTGACTTGCAATTTCCCTCCATCGTTCAAGATATTCCTTGAATGTCTCTCTTTCCTTTTGAGACATGGAGCGGAGTTGATCCCTATCGAGCCATATCCAAGTTGAATTTGTATTTTGGACGAAGGCTTTACCTAAGTCGTTGAATGATTGGATATTCGTGTTGTCTAAACCCATGTACCACTTGATGCACCGGTGAGACTATCCTGAAGTAATGAATTAACGGTGATGATCCTCATTATGCGTAGACATTTTCCTAGCATACATTGTAAGATGACTCTGAGGACAAGAATTCCCTTTGTACTTTTCAAAATCCGGGATTTTGAATTTCGCAGGTATTTTTACACGAGGAACTAAACAGAGATCCTGGGCGCTTTTCCCAAACAATTCTTTCCCTTGAATCGTTTTTATCTCAAGCTGCATTTTGAGGAGTTGTTCCTGGAGATTCTCCATTGAACCACGAGCGTTCTTGCTATTTCCTGGAGTGTGATGAACTTCTTCGTCTGTGGTAGTGTGCACTACGGAAGCTGAGTTCAACATGATCGGTTGAGAGACCGACATTGTTACTTGTGGAAAAGTTATTCCACGTTGTGGAGTGAACGTAGCGTTTTGCTGCAAAGTAGGTATTTCAAGCGAGGTTGTTTGAGAAGTCGGTTGGCGAACTCCAATGCCGAAGTTAAAAGGCATTCCCCATGGATAGCACTGGCATCTTTGAAAGGTGAACTCTTGATCGTGTAGTGAGTAGTAGTATCCTCTGAAGTTGCTATTTGGTTATGACTGCTCGATGCTGCTTGTTGACTTTGCGCTGTGGCAAGCGAGTTGACCAAAGATGTGAGTCTCTCCACTTCTTCTTGTAGCGTAGTTACCGTACTACGGAGTTCAACATTTTCTTGCTCAAAATTCTCCATTACTTTTCTTCTTTTTGATCGGTATCGTGCGTTCGAGTTGGTCGGACGCGAGAAACTCTAAGGCGACGACTTGACAATTTTTCTATCTGAAAAGTGAGTTCAAAGCGTGAATGATTAGACTCTAGATGGTAGACTTAAATGCAAAGCATGATGCATGAATATGATAGTAAAGAAAAGAAATTTCCAAAGAATTTACGCTAAACGAGATATTTCTGGCAAATATTTGGATGGAAAACACAAATTTTATTGATTAATGAAGGAAGATTACAACAATTGTTTTTTGTTGGAGCATTGCTCACACAAATGATACAATAAATGATAAAATACAAACTAAATTAAACTAATTAAACATCTTCGTGGATGGCGATCAAAATGACGACTTGTGGATTTCCTTCCCATAGTGAGCTTTTAGTTTGGCTTTCTCAGCTTTTAGCTTGCTAATGACTCTTTTCCACTCGTTGGGAGCGGGCTTGCTGATTTCCTCGAGCTTTCTTTTCCTTTCTTTGACGTATTTCTGAATGGCGTTATCCTTCTGGCGAATCTTCTCATCTTTCTCCATGAGCCATTCATCCTGGAAGTAGAGCGTCTTTTCATGATCTTTGACTTGCTTCTTGAGCTTCTCATTCTCAAAGTTAGTCTTAAGGAATTTGCTTTCCAAAGCTTCCTTCTCAAACCTTATCTGGTCAGGCTTCTTGGTATTCTCCCACTTCAACGGGAAAATTTATTGATTTGGAAGCGACTGAGAACACGGGATCCTCATAAGCGTAAGGCATTCGAAATTCCTTCGCTCTTTTCTTTATCCAAGAAGTGTAGGTTTCCATGGCTACACAATTCTTTGCCTTACCTTTTCCTTTCTTTCGGATGTGATGCCAAGCTTTGATCATCCTAGCCTTCAATCCTTGGGAATCCTCTCCTTCATGATAGAAGTAGCTTTCTTTGAAACCGGAGGTTTACGAATATGTATCCGGTGACGTTTTGCTAGGAATGGGTTGTAGTTGATTCCTCCTTTCGTACCAATGAGAGGTACGTTGGCAAATTCTCCACAGCTCTCAATGATTTCCATCTCATTGTTTGCCAAGGTATACCAATGGATATCGTCGTTTGTAAGAGACATGAGTCTTCTTGACCAATGCCACTCGTCTTTGTTTTCGCGGAAGATAGGAGATTTAGGCAGGTGTGAGACAATCCATTTGAAAAACAGAGGTACACAACACACGATAGTTCCGTCTCCTGGCGATTCCTATGATGAATAGAGGCGACGTGTCACCAAGCAGAGTGGGAACAGGATTTCCAATCAGAAAGATCCTTATGGCGTTGATATCAACGAAATTTGGGACGTTGGGAAACAACACCAATCCATAGAGGAGTAAAGCTAAAATAGCTTCAAAGGCTACCATACTACCGGCTTCAGAGAATTTGAGAGCCTTCTCCATTAGGAACTTTGAAGTTAGTCCTAAGAGTTTTCCTCTGGTAGTTAGGTTTTGTCTATCTCGATTTCTTTAAATGAGTCATTGTTGCAATGACTTGTGACTTAGGAATGGCTTCAAACCATTGAAAGGAACTTTGTCCGATCGAGATTCCTAGGATATGCATACTTCCAAAGTAGGCATCAACCGATAATCGGGGAAAGTGAAGCGATAGATGGATCGTAGAATTGAACGAAGGTTTTGAGAAGTCCTTCATCAACGTTAGCGTTCAAAAGAGTTAGAAGAGTTCCATAGCGTTTTCTGAAATCCGAAGGATCTTCTACCAAGGATGCTAACTCTTTCAACTTTCCCGTAGAATCCTAAAAGCGTATCTTTTGGTGAATCTTCCTCGGCGTCCATCACTCTAACCTAAAATATTTTACAAAGAAAAATCTCTAAATTCTTTGGAAATGGAGAGAGAAAATGAAGTTTTTTTTTTGTTTTTATGAATGAATGAATGAATGCATGAATGCAGCAAACATGGTTAGTAGTTATACACACGGCAAGCGTTCGAAGTCACGAGCATGAAGCCAACGATAAGAATCAACGGGTTAAGTTCTAAGGGCTTATTCATCGTGAATCGGGTTCTCACGATATCTGGCTCAACACTCCCTTCAAAACATTATTGGATTTGTTGAATACTCGATGGTCCAATAATATTTTCAAGAGAAACTACTTTGATCGTAGTATCGCATGACAATTACTCTAGGCTTACACCGAATAATCTCTCGCACTACATCCTAATGGCGGGATGGTTTATGTGTTCATCCACTCACTTCTTAAGTTCTCTCAAAATACGTCTTCGAATTACTTGCTTAAACACAATACCCTCAAGACAACCTCCATGCGGGAAGTATTAACCGAAAGCATTGAACGCTCACGTATTAATACCTCCACCTAGATCTTAAAATGTTTCTTAAATCCGGGTTAGGATTTCTTTCCATCAAGTGAAATCGTGAAACACACAATAAAGAAAAAGATATATGCAAAATATGAAAAGCTTATCCCTTTTTTTCTTTTGAAAACAAAAAGCTTGGTGCTCTCGGCGAGTAGCGTTTTCTTTTTGAAAAATCAAAGTTTCAACGTACTCCCAGGAGTCGCCATTTTTCTGTTCGCGTTAAAGGTGGCGCCATGAGGATGCGAACGTGAGTTCAGATCTTCCGATGCAACGATTTAAATCTTTTGATTTGTTTATAAAGATGCATGAGCATCAAGCTTTATTATTTTCAACACAAGAAAGATGATTTAATGATTATGAAAAGGGAAAGTGAAATACCCTCAATTGATATTGATATGCGAACGACTCGCAAACTAGACATAACGCATTGGGGAGATTCTGAGTAAGGGGATTGGTATATAAAGGGAATAGATGGAGCACCCTAAATATATGTAGTTATCTACAGCTTTATATATATGAATATGTTTGATATGTTTGTGTGTTTTAATTTGCTATTTCTATGATTGGGAAAGTTTCTCCTTTGGATTTTAAGAAAATGAGATTATGTGGGATTCTAGGTTTTGTTATTATTGTGCTCGCAAAGATCTTTGGATCTTCCGCATACATATCCCTTAGTGGGAATCGAGCATTTGTAGCTCGGATCTCTGGTTCTATGGTTTGTTTGGTCGAGAGAAAGAAATTTGCTCGGCAAGGATGAGACCTTGCCCACGTATTCTCAAAAGGATGTTGAGAAAGTCGAGCAATCGTAGTTCCACTTATGCTAGTGGAAAGCAACGGATGTTTAGTAAGAGAGACAAATGTCATCTTAATGAAAATGTATCTAATCTATTTCATCACATACATTTTGAAAAGTTTGATTGATTAAAATCTTTAGTCGTAAGTATTAGGTGTTTTGCTTGAGTGTACAAGCGTTACCACTTACATGTTTAAGAAAGATGTTTGAAAAAAGATGATTGAATCTTTTAACTGTAAGTATTGGGTGTTTTGCTTGAGTATACAAGCGTTACCACTTACAATTAAGAGATGTTTTTGTTTGAAAATAGTTTGAAAAGAGTTTGAAAAATATTTTGACTGTATGTGATGTGATAGATTAGATACTTCTTCCATAGAGATGATAGATGTCTAAATCTCAAGGAGAAATTGATTGGATTAAAGGGATGCTTTTAAGAAGCCCGTGGGTCCTTGTATTGTTAGCCAAGAGGAGGCATTCGAGGGTCATCGAGGGTCATCGAGGTCCTTGTATGAAGCTCAAGAGGAAGCTATAGGGTATGGCTGTTTTTGGCTTGAAAGGGATTTCACCGAGAAATCATCCTTTACTGAGTAAGAGCAATTTCACCGAGAAATTTTACTCTATGGGGAATTTGAAAGTGATTTCACCGAGAAACCATCCTTTCGGGGTTCTATCTTACGCGGGTGATTCTTTGTATTGGAAGCCCAAGAGGAGGTTAAGAGATTTCTGTCTCTTTCATTGTATGATGCCCAGAGAAGGCTAAACTCAATGAGGAGTTCTTTTGAGCGAAGCCCAAGAGGAGGTGACTCAACAGGAGTGTTGTCTTATACGAAGCCTAAGCGGAGGCTAACTCTGGGAGAGTTTCTTTGTACAAAGCCCAAGAGAAGCTGACCCATTGGGGATAAGTTATCTTGTATGAAGCCCAGCGGAGGCTAAACTCAATTGGTGATGAGTTGTCTTGTATGAAGCCCAAGCGGAGGCTATTGTGGGAACCTATTGATTAGTCTAATTGTTATGTTATTATTAGGCAGTTGTATAAACAGTGTGTGTGTGTGTGTGACATGTATTCACGGAGTTTATGAAGGAAATATAAACAATGCATGATGTTTATTTACAGATTGATGAAATATAAACAAGTGTCGTGAAACGAACGTTTAAAACAGCGTAACTTGATTATTCACAAGTTTGAACTGTACAAGGAAATGAATATGTACACGAGCGAGTTTTATGTACGACAAAGATGGATGTACATAGGAGGTTGGGACTTACATCGTAGAGAGGCCCATTGATTTGAAAGCGTTTCACGGGAATAATGCTCCTTTCAATACCAATGGTATTTAGTGTAAAATGTAGATGAAAGAAATGATTGATCAAAGTTTTATCTAAAAGTATTTTCAAAGAAAGAGTATCGTATTATGTACGGATAAAAGTTTTGAAAAAGAAGTATCGTATATACGGATAACAAGTTTGTTTTTTAAACTATCTGTGTTATGTACAGATGAAAGTTTGTTTTAAAAAATGTTTGACAAAAGTTTGATATGTACAAAGAAATATTATGTACATAAAAGAATGTTATGGGACTTACACCGTGATGGAGGCCCATTGGTTTAAAAGAAATCTTGCTCAGGAGAAACCTTCCTTTAGAACCAATGGATTCGGCGTATAGACAAACGAATGAAAAACAAATGAAAGAAATTTGTTTATGTTTGAATATTGACAAATATGTTTTGAATATGTACAAATAAAGCTAAGTATGTACATAAAGGGTTGGGACTTACACCATAAGGGTGGCCCATTATCGATCGAGAAATTCGAGAAAAGACGAAATCAGTTTTATCGTTTTAATCGGATTGATCATGGTAAAAAGATGCAAGTTTGATAAAATGTTTTGAAAAATGATTTGAAAATGTTTTGAAATGTGAGGTTCATTTATGAGAAGTTTTGAAAAAATCGAAGTCGAAAACTTGAAAATTCACCTTTTAAGGAGGTTTGAAAAGTGTTCGAACGTCGTTTTGCCTCGATTAAAATTAATCAGATGAAAATATTTTGGATTTTTTGACATAATCATAAAATATATATATTAAATGACAAGTGTGCAAAAAATCATCTCAAAATGAGAAGTTTTGATTGGTTAAAAAAATTGTTGAAGTTTGATAAAAAAAACATGAAAATATTGAAGTTTTGTGAAAAAAGAGTGAAAAAATGGTCTTGCTGGGTTTTGAACCCATGACCTTTGAGTGGGACGCGTGTCACAAAGCCTTAAGAGCAAGCAAGCAACCAACTGAGCCAAACGCGTTGAGTGTTAGTGGATTAGAAACACGCGTAGATAAAGATTGGTTAATTTAAAATTTGAAAATCAAGAACACATGAAGAGCCAAGACACAGGTTTATAGTTTTGATTTTGAATCTTTGATCCAAGCTATCTCCTCGTTTCTCAATGGAATTGGACGATGTAAACATCAAAATGACTCGGTTTTGAACAAGGAATACAAAGGTGGTTGTTAATTTTATTTATTTTCAGTCAATCATGTTTTGATTTCTGGGAACTCGAAGAACCCTAGAAACTGATTTTTCAAATTAAATGACTTGTAGTTGATGATTATTTGATTTTTTTGAGGGTTAAGGATCGTGTTAAGTGCAGAAAGAGAATGGCCAAGAGTTTTTGTCAAAAGATTCAAAGAATCATGAGAACCAAACTCGTGTTCATACCTGGAAAAGTGAAGATCGAATTCGATGCAAACGTGTTTCCAGTTGCTGTTTCTCGATTGATTAAGCTCCAACGGCATGTAAGGATGCTCTATGGATAGCCTGCTTGCTCTGAACTTGCTTGAATCGAGCTACACAAATCAACCTGCATACACTCAAAAATGAAATCTGGAAATCGTGTTAATGGTGTTACATTTTGTTGTTCTTGTTTTGGATCACTCCTATGATGTTTATGGAAGGTGTATGATTGATCAAAACTTCAAGGAATCAAACCAAACTCCCAGTTTCGATTGCTATGGCAGTTTGTACAAGTTTGAAAAATGCAAAATGATTTCTGATTTTTAGCTTAGTACAGGTTGATTTTAAGTTTGGAACAAGTTTGTTAATGATTATGGAACATGTTGGACACCAATTTTCATCATGTTTCCATTGGATTTTCAAAAATGCTATGTTTGGCAATTTTGCTCTATGATACTTGATTTTCAAGAAAAGAAGAAAAGCATGGTGTTGTGTATTGATTTTGGTGTCCCATTGAACTTGAAATGCCATCCTTTTATAGGCAAGAGGTCTGAAATGTTAGGCAAGGAAGTACAAGCCATTTGGTAACTCATGGATAACTTAGAGGGCAAGATTGGTTTTTTACCACAAAAGGAAACTTCCTTTTTTTCACCATGTGCTATATTTATCCAAACTTGATCCAATCTTCAATCATCACTTTTCACTGATGTTTATCAGTTTGATGAGTCATTTTGGCAAGGTGGCAAGTGGTTTAAGTGAAAAAACACAAAATGACCTATAATTTGAAGTTGTGAACTTTGAAATTTAAGTTTCATGGAACCTTTGGTTTCAATTTCAAAAACATATCTAGCCTCCATGGATTTTGAAGTTCTTGGACTTTTTGGAAATATTTTTCCATGATCTGCAACTTTCATGTTTTGAGTTTTTTCAAATTCCAATTGGAACTAGGTGAAAAAATGGCTTGAAGTTTGGAAAAAATGTGAAATTTCAACACTTAGAAATTTTTCTAAGTTATAGAAATTTTGACTTTTTGTTGACTTTTCCAAATTCTTTGATTTTTGATGATCATGATGGATCATTTGAAGTATTTTGATGATGGAAAAAGTTTTGTTTTGAAAATTTTGACCAAAAGTCAAAGTTTGACTTTTCTGTGCAGATGAAATTTCATCAGATGTTTCTGAAATTGGCTGATGAAGTCTGTGAACTTCTGTGATGATTTGAATCCAGAAATTAGGTCAAGAGGTTATATCTAAGATATGATGACCAATCTCTATCCAAAAAAGTCATCCACTGCTCAAAAAGTCAGAGAATTCTCTTGCCCGATCAAAACCCTAATTGGTCGATCCTCGATTGATCTGTGAGAGAATTTTGTTATCTGATGATCAGGGGTTGATATTTTGATCAAGATAGATCAAATGAGATGAAAAAATCTCAAACCCTAATTGGTTAGCTCTTGAATCAGATGAAAATCTGATGAAACCCTAATTTTGACCTGTGAATGCTATACCCGATTAATGCTGTCTGAGCTGTTAGCTATGAAATGATGCAAATATATGGTGGTATATTAGGTCAAAAATTGGGGTATGATAGATGCATGCTGCGTTATTTTCACAAAATCCAGTTTATTTTCACTATTTTCCAACTCCAATTGATCCCATTCATCACTAAACTTCATATTATGACAGAGCAGAAATTAATCATGCATTTTCACATCCAATTGATCAGCAATTATACTTTCTACTTAGCCTACGATCATCCTACATAATTTAACCGTTTATAACAATTCCAATTAAAGTTTTTACGTCGGATTATAACGTTAGGGCACAACCTAGAATCCTAATTCGAGATCCCTAACGAATCAATTCGTTCTATTGATCATCAAAACCTATAAGGCATAATAATCAGATCAAATCACCCCTTACCTCGCGACGATTCTTCGAACTTCCGACGCCTTGACTTTTCCTCTTTCTCTTCTCTTCTCAAAAGCACGTAGAATGAAAAACTCTAATTCTCTCTCTTTATTCCTTTATTTATTCCTTTTATTATTCCCAATAATAAAAATAACATAAGTAGAATAATTAGAGCCTTTTACTCTAACACCTCCCAATTCCACTTCACACATCCAACACTCCCATTTAATTAATTAATTAATTAAATCCATAAATTCAAAAATACCAATAATTAAATCTTTAATTAAATTAATAATTAAAGTTCTAATTATTTAATAATTGAATTATTTGGGGTTTCACAATGTTCACTTCAGATTGCATTATATTTTCTACAGATTTATGTTTAGTAAAAATTTTCATCAGGATTTCTTAAGATCTCCTCACATTTTCTTAATATTTATCTTCATTACAAAATTCATCTGATCTTCTAAAGACTTATATTTACTTCAAATATTATCATATTTTCTTAAAATTTATGTTCACTTCGTATTTCTTCATAATTTCTTAAGATTTATATTCACTTCAAATTTCTTAAGATTTATGTTCACCTAAGATTCCATCAGATTCTCTTCAGATTTATGTTCCCTACATACTTCATCAACTTTTCTTCAAATTTTATCACATTTTCTAAAGACTTATATTCATTTCAAATTTCAATACATTTTCTTAAAATACATAATCACTTCAAATATTATCATATTTTCTTAACATTTATGTTCACTTCGCATTTCTTCTCAATTTCTTAAGATTTATATTCGCTTCAAATTTCTTCAGATTTATGATCACTTCAGATTCTATCATATTTTCTACATATTTATGTTAACTGCAAATTTTTATCAGGTTTTCTTTAAGATCTCTCCACATTTTCTTAAAATCTATATTCATTTCAAAATTCATCAGATTTTCTAAATACTTATATTCACTTCAAACATCATCAGATTTTCTTAAGATTTATGTTGACTTCAAATTTCTTCAGATTTATGAGCACTTCATATTCCACCATATTTTCTACAGATTTATGTTTACTACAAATTTTCATCAAGTTTTCTTAAGATCTCCTCACATTTTCTTAATATTTATATTCATTTCAAAATTCATTATATTTTCAAAAGATTTATATTTACTTCAAATATCATCAGTTTTTTTTAAAATATATGTTCACTTCAAATTTATGTTCACTTTAGATTGCATTATATTTTCTACAGATTTATGTTTACTACAAATTTTGATCAGGATTTCTTAAGATCTCCTCACATTTTCTTAATATTTATCTTCATTACAATATTCATCAGATCTTCTAAAGACTTATATTCACTTCAAATATCACCAGATTTTCTTCAGATTTATGTTCACTTCGTATTTCTTCAGAATTTCTTAAGATTTATATTCACTTCAAACTTCTTAAGATTTATATTCACTTAAGATTCCTTAAGATTCTCTTCAGATTTATGTTCACTTCATCTTTCATCAGTTTTTCTTCAAATTTCATCACATTTTCTAAAGACTTATATTCATTTAAAACTTCATGACATTTTCTTAAGATATATATTCACTTCAAATATCATCCGATTTTCTTAACATTTATGTTCACTTCGCATTTCTTCACAATTTCTTAATATTTATATTCACTTCAAATTTCTTCAGATTTATGATCACTTGAGATTCTATCATATTTTCAACATATGTATGTTTACTACAAATTTTCATCTGGTTTTCTTAAGATCTCCTCACATTTTCTTAAAATTTATATTCATTTCAAAATTAATCAGATTTTCTAAATACTTATATTCACTTCAAATATCATCAGATGTTCTTAATTTTATGTTCACTTCAAATTTCTTCAAATTTATGTTCACTATAGATTCCATCATATTTTCTACAGATTTGCATTTACTACAAATTTTCATCAGGTTTTCTTAAGATATCCCCACATTTTTGAAATATTTATCTTCATTTCAAAATTCATGTAATCTTCGATAGACTTATATATTCACTTCAAATATCATCAGATTTTCTTAAAATTTATGTGCACTTCGTATTTCTTCCCAATTTTTTAAGATTTATATTCACTTCAAATTTCTAAATATCTATGTTCACTTCAGATTCCATCAGATTTTTTAAAATTTATGTTCACTTCAAGTTTCATCTGGTTTTCCTCAAATATTCTAGAGACTTATATTCATTTCAAATTTCATCACATTTTCTTCAGAGTTATATTCACTTCAAATATCATCAGATTTTCTTAAGATTTATGTTCAATTCGTATTTCTTCTGAACTTCTTAAGATTTATATTCACTTCAAATTTCTGAAGATCTATATTCACTTCAGATTCCATAGGATTTTCTTAAGATTAATGTTCACTTCAAGTTTCATCTGGTTTTATTCAAATTTCATCACATTTTCTAGAGATTTATATTCATTTCAAATTTCATCACAATTTCTTAAGACTTATATCCACTTCAAATATCATCAGATTTTCTTAAGATTTATGTTCACTTTATATTTCTTCAGAATTTCTTAAGATTTTCTTCACTTCAAATTTCTTCAGATCTATGTTCACTTCAGATTCCATCAGATTTTCTTAAGATTTATGTTCAATTCAAGTTTCATCAGATTTTCTTCAAAATTTTCCAGAGACTTATATTCAATTATAATTTCATCACATTTTCTTAAGACTTATATTCACCACAAATATCATTATATTTTCTTAAGATTTATGTTCACTTCGTATTTCTTCAGAACTTCTTAAGATTTATATTCACTTCAAATTTCTTCAGATACATGTCCACTTTAGATTCAATTAAATTTTCTTAAGATTTATGTTCATTTCAAATTTCGTCTGGTTTTCCTCAAATTTCATATCATTTTCTAGAGACTTATATTCTTTTTAAATTTTATCACATTTTATTAAGACTTATATTCACTTCAAATATCATCATATTTTCTTAAAATTTATGTTCACATCGTATTTCTTCAGAATTTCTTAAGATTTTTATCCACTTCAAATTTCTTCAGATCTATGTTCACTTCTGATTCCATCAGATTTTCTTAAGATTTATGTTCACTTCAAGTTTCATCAGGTTTTCCTCAAATTTCCTAGAGACTTATATTCATTTCAAATTTCATCACATTTTCTTAAGACTTATATTCACTTCAAATATCATCATATTTTTTTAAGTTCTATGTTCAATTCTTATTTCTTCAGAACTTCTTAAGATTTATATTCACTTCAAATTTCTTCAGATCTTTGTTCACTTCAGATTCCATCAGATTTTCTTAAGATTTATGTTCACTACAAGTTTCATCAGGTTTTCCTCAAATTTTCTAGAGACTTATATTCATTTCAAATTTTATCATATTTTATTATGACTTATGTTCACTTCAAATATCATCAGATTTTCTTTATATTTATGTTCACTTCGTATTTCTTCAGAATTTCTTAAGATTTATATTCACTTCAAATTTCTTTATATCTATGTTCACGTAAAATTCCATCATATTTTCTTAAGATTTATGCTCAAATAAAGTTTCATCAGATTATCCTCATATTTTCTAGGGACTTAAATTCATTTCAAATTTCATCACGTTTTCTTTAGACTAATATTCACTTCAAATATTATCATATTTTCTTATGATTTATGTCCACTTCGTATTTCTTCAGAATTTCTTATGATTTATATTCATTTCAAATTTTTTCAGATCAATTTTCACTTAGAATTCCATCAAATTTTCTTAAGATTTATGATCACTTCAAGTTTCATCATGTTTTCCTCAAATTTCCTAGAGACTCATATTCTTCTTTTCATCAAATTTTCTTAAGACTAATATTCTCTTCAAATATCATCAGATTTTCTTAAGATTTATGTTCAATTCGTATTTCTTCCAAACTTCTTAAGATTTATATTCACTTCAAATTTCTTCAGAACTTTGTTCACTTCAGATTCAATCAGATTTTTTTAAGATTTATGTTCACTTCATGTTTCATCAGATCTTCCTCAATTTTTCTAGAGACTTGTATTCATTTCAAATTTCATCACATTTTCTGAAGACTTTTATTCACTTCAAATATTATCATATTTTCTTAATATTTATGTTCACTTCGACTGTCTTCAGATCAACGTTCACTTCAAATTCCATCAGATTTTCTTAAGATTTATGATCACTTCAAGTTTCATCAGGTCTTCGTCAAATTTTCTAGAGACTTATATTCATTTCAAATATCATCACATTTTCTTATGACTTATATTCACTTCAAATATCATCAGATTTTCTTAAGATTTATGTGCATTTCTTATTTCTTCAGAACTTCTTAAGATTTATAATCACTTCTAATTTCTTTAGATCTTTGTCCACTTCAGAATCCACCATATTTTCTTAAGATTTATGTTCAATTCATGTTTCATCAAATTTGCTTCAAATTTTCTAGATACTTATATTTATTTCAAATTTCATCACATTTTCTTAAGACATATATTCACCACGAATATAATAATATTTTCTTAAGATTTATGTTCAATTTATTTTCAATTCGTATTTCTTTTGAATTTCTTAAGATATATATTCACTTCAAATTACTTCAGATCCATGTTCACTTCAGATTCCATCAGATTTTCTTAAGATTTATGTTCGCTTCAAATTTTATCAGGTTTTCCTCAAATTTCATCACATTTTCTAGAGACTTATATTCTTTTCAAATTTCATCACGTTTTTCTGAGGACTTATATTCACTTCAAATATCTTTAGATTTTCTTAAGATTTATGTTCAGTTCGTATTTCTTTAGAATTTCTTAAGATTTAAATTCACATATGATTCCATCATATTTTCTTAAGATTTATTTTCACTTCAAGGTTCATCAGGTTTTCCTCAAATTTCCTAGAGACTTATATTCATTTCAAATTTCATCACATTTTTTAAGACTTATATTTACTTAAAATATCAACAGATTTTCTTAAGATTTATGTTCAATTCGAATTTCTTCAGAACTTCTTAAGATTTATATTCACTTCAAATTTCTTCAGATCCTTGTTCACTTAAGATTCCATCAGATTTTCTCAAGATTTATGTTCACTTGAAGTTTCATCAATATTTCCTCAAATTTTGACTTATATTGATTTCAAATTTCATCACATTTCATCAAGATTTATGTTCACCTCGCATTTCTTTAGAAATTCTTCAGATATATATTCACTTCAAATTTCATCAGATCAATGTTCACTTCAAATTCGATCAAATTTTCTTAAGATTTATGTTCACTTCATGTTTCATCAGGTCTTGCTCAAATTTTCTAGAGACTTATATTCATTTCAAATTTCATCACATTTTATTAAGAGTTATATTAACTTCAAATATCATAAGATTTTCTTAAGATTTATGTTCGATTCGTATTTCTTCAGAACTTCTTAAGATTTACATTCACTTCAAATTTCTTCAGATCTTTGTTCACTTAAGATTCCATCAGATTTTCTTAAGATTTATGTTCACTTCAACTTTCATCAGGTTTTCCTCAAATTTTCTAGAGACTTATATTTATTTCAAATTCATCACATTTTATTAAGACTTATATTCACTTCAAATATCATCAGATTTTCTTAAGATTTATGTTCAATTCGTATTTCTTTAGAACTTCTTAAGATTTATATTCACTTCAAATTTCTTCAGACCTTTGTTCACTTCAGACTCTATCAGATTTTCTTAAGATTTATGTTCACTACAAGTTTCATCAGGTTTTCCTCAAATTTTCTACAGACTTATATTTATTTCAAATTTCATCACATTTTCTTAAGACCTATATTCACTTCAAATATCATCATATTTTCTTAAGATATATGTTCACTTCGTATTTCTTCAGAATTACATAAGATTTATATTCACTTCAAATTTCTTTAGATCTATGTTCACTTAAGATTCCATCAGATTTTCTTAATATTTATGCTCAATTCAAGTTTCATCAGATTTTCCCGAAATTTTCTAGAGAATTATATTCATTCAAATTTCATCACATTTTCATTAGACTTATATTCACTTCAAATATCATCAGATTTTCTTAAGATTTATGTTCACTTCGTATTTGCTCAGAATTTCTTAATATTTATATTCACTTCGAATTTCTTCAGATCTATGTTCACTTCAAGTTTCATCGGGATTTACTCAAATTTCATCACATTTTCTAGGGACTTCTATTCCTTTCAAATTCATCACATTTTCTTATGACTTATATTCATTTCAAATATCATCAGATTTTCTTAAGATTTATGTTCACTTCGTATTTCTTCAGAATTTTTTAATATTTAAATTCACTTCAAATTTCGTTAGATCTATGTTCACTTAAGATTTCATCAGATTTTCTTAAGATTTATGCTCAATTAAAGTTTCATCAGATTTTCCTCAAATTTTCTAGAGACTTATATTCATTTCAAATTTCATCACATTTTCTCAAGACTAATATTCACTTCATATATTATCAGATTTTCTTAAGATTTATGATCTTTTCGTATTTCTTCAGAATTTCTTAAGATTTATATTCACTTCGAATTTCTTCAGAGCAATGTTGACATCAAATTGCGTCAGATTTTCTTAAAATTTATGATCACTTCAAGTTTCATCAGGTTTTCCTCAAATTTTCTAGGCTTATATTCATTTCAAACTTCATCACATTTTCTTTAGAAATATATTTACTTCAAATATCATCAGATTTTCTTAAGATTTATGTTCGATTCGTATTTCTTCAGAACTTCTTAAAATTTATATTCACTTCAAATTTATTCAGACCTTTGTTCATTTCAGATTGCATCAAATTTTCTTAAGATTTATGTTCACTTCAAGTTTCAACAGTTTTCCTCAAATTTTCTAGAGACTTATATTCATTTCAAATTTTATCACATTTTCTTAAGACTTTTATTCACTTCAAATATCATCATATTTTCTTAAGATTTATGTTCACTTCGTATTTCTTCAGAATTTCTTAAGATTTATATTCACTTCGAATTTCCTCAAATTGCATCAGATTTTCTTAAAATTTATGATCACTTCAAGCTTCATCATATTTTCCTCAAATTTTCTAGGCGTATATTCATTTCAAATTTCATCACATTTTCTTTAGAATTATATTTACTTCAAATATCATCAGATTTTCTTAAGAGTTATGTTCGATTCGTATTTCTTCAGAACTTCTTAAAATTTATATTCACTTCAAATTTCTTCAGACCTTTGTTCATTTCAGATTCCATCAGATTTTCTTAAGACTTTTATTCACTTCAAATATCATCATACTTTCTTAAGATTTATGTTCATTTCGTATTTCTTCTGAATTTCTTAAGATTTATATTCACTTCAAATTTCTTTAGATCTATGTTCACTTAAGATTTTCTTAAGATTTATGTTCACTTCAAGTTTCATCAGGTTTTCCTCAAATTTTCTAGAGACTTATATTCATTTCAAATTTCATCACATTTTCTTAAGACTTATATTCACTTCAAATATCATCATATTCTCTTAAGATTTATGTTTACTTCGTATTTCTTCAGAATTTCTTAAGATATATATTCAATTCAAATTTCTTTGGATCTATGTTCACTTAAGATTCCATTAGATTTTCTTAATATTTATGCTCAATTCAAGTTTTATCAGATTTTCCCAAAATTTTCTAGAGACTTATATTCACTAAAATTTCATCACATTTTCTTTAGACTTATATTAATTTCAAATATCATCAGGTTTTCTTAAGATTTATGTTCACTTCGTATTTCCTCATAATTTCTGAAGATTTATATTCACTTCGAATTTCTTCAGATCTATGTTCACTTAGGATTCCATCATATTTTTTTAAGATTTAGGTTCACTTCATGTTTCATTGGGTTTTACTCAAATTTCATCACATTTTCTAGAGACTTATATTCATTTCAAATTTCATCTCATTTTCTTAAGACTTATATTCACTTCAAATATCATCAAATTTTCTTAAGATCTATGTTCACTTCGAATTTATTTTGAATTTCTTAAGATTTAAATTCACTTCAAATTTCTTTAGATCTATGTTCACTTAAGATTCCATCAGATTTTCTAAAGATTTATGCTCAATTAAAGATTCATCAGATTTTCCTAAAATTTTCTAGAGACTTATATTCATTTCAAATTTCATTACATTTTCTTAAGACTTATATTCACTTCAAATATTATCAGATTTTCTTCAGATTTATGTTCATTTCGAATTTCTTTAGAATTTCTTCAGATTTATATTCACTTCGAATTTCTTCAGAGTAATGTTCACTTCAAATTGCATCAGATTTTCTTAAAATTTATGATCACTTCAAGTTTCATTAAGTTTCCCTCAAATTTTCTAGGCTTATATTCATTTCAAATTTCATCACATTTTCTTTAGACTTATATTCACTTCAAATATTATCAGATTTTCTTAAGATTTATGTTCGATTCGTATTTCTTCAGAACTTCTTAAGATTTATATTCACTTGAAATTTCTTCAGACCTTTGTTCACTTCAGATTCCATCAAATTTTCTTAAGATTTATGTTCACTTCAAGTTTCATCAGGTTTTCCTTAAATTTTCTAGAGACTTATATTCATTTCAAATTTAATCACATTTTATTAAGACTTATATTCACTTCAAATATCATCATATTTTCTTAAGATTTATGTTCACTTCGTATTTCTTCAGAATTTCTTAAGATTTATATTCACTTCAAATTTCTTTAGATCTATGTTCACTTAAGATTCCATTAGAATTTCTTAATATTTTTTCTCAATTCAAGTTTCATCAGATTTTCCCAAATTTTTCTAGAGAGTTTTATTCATTCAAATTTCATCCCATTTTCTTTACCCTTATATTCATTTCAAATATCATCAGATTTTCTTAAGATTTATGTTCACTTCGAATTTCCTCAGAATTTCATAAGATTTATATTCCCTTCGAATTTCTTTAGATCTACGTTCACTTAAGATTCCATCAAATTTTTTTAAGATTTAGGTTCACTTCAAGTTTCATCGGGTTTTACTCAAATTTCATTACATTTTCTAGAGACTTATATTCATTTAAAATTTCATCACATTTTTTTAAGACTTATATTCACTTCAAATATCATCAGATTTTTAGAAGATTTAGGTTCACTTCGTATTTCTTCAGAACTTCTTAAGATTTATATTCACTTCAAATTTCTTCAGACCTTTGTTCACTTCAGTTTCCATCAGATTTTCTTAAGATTTATGTTCACTTCAAGTTTCATCAGGTTTTCCTTAAATTTTCTAGAGACTTATATTCATTTCAAATTTCATCACATTTTCTTAAGACTTATATTCACTTCAAATATCATCATATTTTCTTAAGATTTATGTTCACTTCGTATTTCTTCAGAATTTCTTAAGATTTATATTCACTTCAAATTTCTTTAGATCTATGTTCACTTAAGATTCCATTAGAATTTCTTAATATTTTATCTCAATTCAAGTTTCATCAGATTTTCCCAAATTTTTCTAGAGAGTTTTATTCATTCAAATTTCATCACATTTTCTTTACCCTTATATTCATTTCAAATATCATCAGATTTTCTTAAGATTTATGTTCACTTCGAATTTCCTCAGAATTTCATAAGATTTATATTCCCTTCGAATTTCTTCAGATCTACGTTCACTTAAGATTCCATCAAATTTTTTTAAGATTTAGGTTCACTTCAAGTTTCATCGGGTTTCACTCAAATTTCATTACATTTTCTAGAGACTTATATTCATTTAAAATTTCATCACATTTTTTTAAGACTTATATTCACTTCAAATATCATCAGATTTTTAGAAGATTTAGGTTCACTTCGTATTTCTTCAAAACATCTTAAGATTTATATTCACTTCAAATTTCTTCAGACCTTTGTTCACTTCAGTTTCCATCAGATTTTCTTAAGATTTATGTTCACTTCAAGTTTCATCAGGTTTTCCTTAAATTTTCTAGAGACTTATATTCATTTCAAATTTCATAACATTTTCTTAAGACTTATATTCACTTCAAATATCATCATATTTTCTTAAGATTTATGTTCACTTCATATTTCTTCATAATTTCTTATGATTTATATTCAATTCAAATTTCTTCAGATCTATGTTCACTTCAGATTCCATCAGATTTTTTTAAGATTTATGTTCACTTCAAGTGTTATCGGGTTTTACTCAAATTTCATCACGTTTTCTATAGACTTATATTCATTTCAAATTTCATCACATTTTCTTAAGACTTATATTCACGTCAAATATCATCTGATTTTCTTAAGATTCATGTTCACTTCGTATTTCTTCAGAATTTCTTAAGATTTAAATTCACTTCAAATTTCTTTAGATCTATGTTCACTTAAGATTCCATCAGATTTTCTTAATATTTATGCTCAATTAAAGTTTCATCAGATTTTCCTCAAATTTTCTAGATACTTATATTCATTTCAAATTTCATCACATTTTCTTTAGACTTATATTCACTTTAAATATTATCATATTTTCTTAAGATTTATGTTCATTTCGTATTTCTTAAGAATTTCGTTAGATTTATATTCACTACGAATATCTTCAGAGCAATGTTCACTTCATATTAAATCAGATTTTCTTAAGATTTATGATCACTTCAAGTTTCATAACATTTACCTCAAATTTTCTAGGCTTATATTCATTTTAAATTTCATCACATTTTCTTTAGACTTATATTCACTTCAAATATCATCAGATTTTCTTAAGATTTATGTTCGATTCGTATTTCTTCAGAACTTCTTAAGATTTATATTCACTTCAAATTTCTTCAGACCTTTGTTCACTTCAGATTCCATCAGATATTCTTAAGATTTATGTCCACTTCAAGTTTCATTAGGTTTTCCTCAAATTTTCTAGAGACTTATATTCATTTCAAATTTCATCACATTTTCTTAAGAGTTATATTCACTTAAAATATCATCATATTTTCTTAAGATTTATATTCACTTCGTATTTCTTCAGAAATTCTACAGATTTATATTCACTTCAAATTTCTTCAGACCTTTGTTATCTTCAGATTCCATCATATTTTCTTAAGATTTATGTTCACTTCAAGTTTCATCAGGTTTTCCTCAAATTGAGACTTATATTCATTTCAAATTTCATCACATTTTCTTAAGACTTATATTCACTTCAAATATCATCATATTTTCTTAAGATTTATGTTCACTTTGTATTTCTTCAGAATTTTTTAATATTTATGCTCAATTAAAGTTTCATCAGATTTTCAAAATTCTTTCCAAAGACTTATGTTCATTCAAATTTCATCACATTTTCTTTAGATTTATATTCATTTCAAATATCATCATATTTTCTTAAGATTTATGTTCACTTCGTATTTTCTCAGAATTTCTTAAGATTGAAATTCACTTCGAATTTCTTCAGATCTATGTTCACTTCAGATTCCATCAGATTTTTATAAGATTTAGGTTCACTTCAAGTTTCATCAGGTTTTACTCAAATTTCATCACATTTTCTAGAGACTTATATTCTATTCAAATTTCATCACATTTTCTTAAGACTTATATTCACATTAAATATCATAATATATTCTTAAGATTTATGTTCACTTCGTATTTCTTCAGAATTTCTTAAGATTTAAATTCCCTTCAAATTTTTTTAGATCTATGTTCACTTAAGATTCCATTAGACTTTTTTAAGATTTATGCTAAATTAAATTTTCATCAGATTTTCCTGAAATTTTAAAGAGACTTATATTCATTTCAAATTTCATCACATTTTATTAAGACTTATATTCACATCAAATATTATTAGATTTTCTTGAGATTTATGTTCATTTCGTATTTCTTCAGAATTTCTTAAGATTTATATTCACTTCGAATTTCTTCAGAGCAATGTTCACTTCAAATTGCATCAGATTTTCTTAAGATTTATGGTCACTTCAAGTTTCATCAGGTTTTGCTCAAATTTTCTAGGCTTATATTCATTTCAAATTTCATCACATTTAATTTAGAATTATATTCACTTCAAATATCATCAGATTTTCTTAAGATTTATGTTCGATTCGTATTTCTTCAGAACTTCTTAAGACATATATTCACTTCAAATTTCTTCAGACCTTTGTTCACTTCAGATTCCATCAAATTTTCTTAGGTTTATGTTCACTTCAAGTGTCATCGGGTTTTCCTGAAATTTTCTAGAGACTTTTGTTCATTTCAAATTTCATGACATTTTCTTAAGACTTATATTCACTTCAAATATCATCATATTTTCTTAAGATTTATGTTCAGTTCATATTTCGTCATAATTTCTTAAGATTTATATTCACTTCAAATTTCTTTAGATATATGTTCACTTAAGATTCCATCAGATTTTCTTAACATTTATGCTCAATTCAAGTTTAATCAGATTTTCCAAATTTTTTCTAGAGACTTATATTCATTCAAATTTCATCACATTTTCTTTAGACTTATTTTCATTTCAAATATAATTATATTTTCTTAAGATTTATGTTCACTTCGTATTTCCTCAGAATTTCTTAAGATTTATATTCGCGTCGAATTTCTTCAGATCTATGTTCACATCAGATTCCATCAGATTTTTTTAAGATTTAGGTTCACTTCAAGTTTCATCGGGTTTTACTCAAATTTCATCACATTTTCTAGAGACTTATATTCATTTCAAATTTCATCACATTTTCTTAAGACATATATTCACTTCAAATATTACCAGATTTTCTTAAGATTTATGTTCACTTTGTATTTCTTCAGAATTTCTTAAGATTTAAATTCACTTCAAATTACTTTAGATCTATGTTCACTTAAAATTCCATCAGATTTTCTTAAGATTTATGCTCAATTAAAGTTTCATCAGATTTTCCTCAAATTTAAAGAGACTTAATTTCATTTCAAATTTTATCACATTTTCTTAAGACTTATATTCACTTCAAATATCATCAGATTTTCTTAAGATTTATGTTCCATTCGTATTTCTTCAGAACTTCTTAAGATTTATATTCACTTCAAATTTCTTCAGACCGTTGTCCACTTCAGATTCCATCAGATTTTCTTAAGATTTATGTTCACTTCAAGTTTCATCAGGTTTTCCTCAAATTTTCTAGAGACTTATATTCATTTCAAATTTCATCACATTTTCTTTAGACTTATATTCACTTCAAATATTATCAAATTTTCTTAAGATTTATGTTAGATTCGTATTTCCTCAGAACTTCTTAAGATTTATTTTCACTTCAAATTTCTTCAGGTTTTCTTAAGATCTCCTCATATTTTCTTAATAGTTATATTCTTTTCCAAATTCATCAGATCTTCTAAAGATTTATATTGACTTTAAATCTTAAGATCTCCTCACATTTTCTTAATACTTATCTTCAAATTACATCACATTTTCTAAAGACTTAAATTCTTTTCAAGTTTCATCATATTTTCTTAAGATATATATTCACTACAAATATCATCGGATTTTCTTATGATTTATGTTCACTTCGCGTTTCTTCACAACTTCTTAAGATTAATATTCACTTCAAATTTTTTCTAATTAATGATCAATTCAGATTCTATCATATTTTCTACAAATTTATGTTTACTACAAATTTTCATCCGATTTTCTAAAGATCTCGTCACATTTTCTTAATATTTAAATTCATTTCAAAATTCATCAGATCTTCTAAAGACTTATATTCACTTCAAATATCGTCAAAGTTTCTTAAGATTTATGTTCACTTCGTATTTCTTCAGAATTTATTAAGATTTATATTCACTTATAATTTCTTCCTATTTCTAAAGATTTATGTTCACTTCAAATTCCATCATATTCTCTTCAGATTTATGTTCACTTCATATTTCATCAGGTTTTCTTCAAATTTCATCATACTTTCTATAGACTTATATTCATTTCCAATTTCATTACATTTTCTGAAGATATATATTCACTTCAAATATCATTAGATTTTCTTAGGATTTATGTTCACTTCGCATTTCTTCATACTTTCTTAAGATTTATATACACTTCAAATTTCTTCAGATTTATAATCACTTCAAAATCTATCATATTTTCTACAGATTTCTGTTACTACAAACTTTTCATTAGGTTTTCTTAAGATCTCCTCAAATTTATTAATATTTATATTCATTTCAAAAATTATCCGATTTTTTAAAGACTTATATTCACTTCAAATATCATTTGATTTTCTTAAGATTTATGTTCACTTCAAATTTCTTCAGATTTATAATCGCTTCAAATTCCATCATATTTTCTACAAATTCATGTTAACTACAAATTTTCATCAGGTTTTCTTAGGATCTCCTCACATTTTCTTAATATTTATATTCTTTCAAAAATTCATCAGATCTTCTAAAGACTTATATTCACTTTAAATATCACCAAATTTTCTTAAGATTTACTTTCATTTCGTATTTCTTCAGAATTTCTCAAGATTTATATTCACTTCAAATTTCTTCAGATTTCTTAAGATTTATGTTCACTTCATACTCCCTCAAATTCTCTTCAGATTTATGTTCGTTTCATATTTCATCAGGTTTTCTTCAAATTACATCACATTTTCTAAAGAACTATTTTCTTTTCAAATTTCATCACATTTTCTTAAGATATATATTTACTTCAAATATCATCGGATTTTCTTATGATTTTTGTTCACTTCGCATTTCTTCACAATTTCTTAAGATTTATGTTCATTTCAAATTTCTTAAGATTTATATTCACTTCGTATCATCGGATTTTCTTATGATTTATGATCACTTCATATTCGATCATATTTTCTACAGATTTATGTTTACTACAAATTTTCGTCCAGTATTCTAAAGATCTCCTCACATTTTATTAATATTTATATTCATTTAAAAATTCATCATATCTTCTAAAGACTTATATTCACTTCAAATATCATCAAACTTTCTTGATATTTATGTTCACTTCGTATTTCTTAAGATTTCTTAAGATTTATATTCACTTCAAATTTCTTCAGATTTCTTAAGATTTATGTTCACTTCAGATTCCATCAGATTCTCTTAAGATTTATGTTCACTTCATATTTCATTAGGTTTTATTCAAATTTCATCACACTTTCTGAATACTTATATTCATTTCAAATTTCATCACATTTTCTAAAGATATATATTCAGTTCAAAAATTTCCTCAGATTTTCTAAAGATTTATGTTCACTTTGCATTTCTCCCTAATTTTTTAAGATTTATATACACTTCAAATTTCAAAAGATTTATGATCACTTCATATTTTATCATATTATCCACAGATTTATGTTTACTGCAATTTTTCATCAGATTGTCTCAAGATCTCTTCACATTTTCTTAATATTTATATTCATTTCAAAATTCATCAGATTTTTTAAAGACTTATATTCACTTCAAATATCATCATATTTTCTTAAGATTTGTTTTCACTTCAAATTTCTTCAGATTTATGATCATTTCAGATTCGATCATATTTTCTACAGATTTATGTTTACTAAAATTTTTAATCAGGTTTTCTTAAGATCTCCTCACTTCATCAGATCTTCTAAAGACTTATATTCACTTCAAATATCATCGAATTTTCTTAAGATTTATGTTCACTTCATATTCCATCAGATTCTCTTCAGACTTATGTTCACTTCATATTTCATCAGGTTTTCTTCAAATTACATCACATTTTCTAAAGTCTTATATTCATTTCAAATTTCATCACATTTTCTTAAGATATATATTCATATCAAATATCAATTTATTTTCTTAGGATTTATGTTCACTTCGCATTTCTTAAGACTTTCTTAAGATTTACATACAATTCAAATTTCTTCAGATTTATAATCACTTCAGATTCTATCATATTTTATATATATTTATGTTTACTACAAATTTTCATCAAGTTTTCATAAGATCTCCTCATATTTTCTTAATATTTATATTCATTTCAAAAATTATCATATTTTCAAAAGACTTATATTCTCTTCAAATATCATCAGATTTTATTAAATTTATGTTTAATTCAAATTTCTTCAGATTTAAGATCACTTCAGATTCCATCATATTTCCTACAGATTTATGTTAACTACAAATTTTCATAAGGTTTTCTTAAGATCACCTCACATTTTCAAAATATTTATATTCTTTACAAAATTTATCAGATCTTCTAAAGACTTATATTCACTTTAAATATCATCAAATTTTCTTAAGATTTATGTTCACTTTGTATTTCTTCAGAACATCTCAAGATTTATATTCACTTTAAATTTCTTAAAATTTATGTTCACTTTATATTCCATCAAATTTTCTTCAGATTTATGTTCACTTCATATTTCATCAGGTTTTCTTCAAATTACATCACATTTTCTAAAGACTTGTATTCTTTTCAAATTTCATCACATTTTCTTAAGATATATATTCACTTCAAATATCATCGGATTTTCTTATGATTTCTATTCACTTCGCATTTCTACAAAATTTCTTAAAATTTATATTCACTTCAAATTTCTTCAGACTTATGATCACTTCGTATTCGATCATTTTTTCTAAAGATTTATGTTTACTAAAAATTTACATACGGTTTTCTAAATATCTCCTCATATTTTCTTAATATTTATATTCGTTTCAAAATCCATCATATCTTCTAAAGACTTATATTCACTTCAAATATCATCCAATTTTCTTAATATTTATGGTAACTTCGTATGTGTTCAGAATTTCTTTAGATTTATAATCACTTCAAATTTCATCAAATTTCTAAAGATTTATGTTCCCTTCAGATTTCATCAGATTCTCTTCAGATTTTTGTTCACTTCATATTTCATCAGGTTTTCTTCAAATTTCATCACACTTTCTCAAGACTTATATTCATTTCAAATTTCATCACATATTCTGAAGATATATATTCACTTCAAAAACATCATCAGATTTTCTAAAGAATTATGTTCACTTTGCATTTCTTCACAATTTCTTAACATTTATATACACTTCAAATTTCTTCAGATTTATAATCATTTCAGATTCTATCATATTTTCTACAGATTTATGTTTAGTACAAATTTTCATCAGGTTTTCTTAAGATCTCCTCTAATTTTCTGGATACGTATATTCTTTTCAAATATCATCAGATCTTCTAAAGACTTATATTCAATTTAAATATCATCAAATTTTCTAAGGATTAATGTTCACTTTATGTTTCTTCAGGTTTTCTTCAAATTACATCACATTTTCTAAAGACAAATATTCTTTTCAAATTTCACCACATTTTCTTAAGATATATATTCACTTCAAATATCAACGGATTTTCATAAGATTTATGTTCACTTCAAATTTCTTCAGATTTATGATCACTTGATTCTATCATATTTTCTATATATTTATGTTCTTGCAATTTTCATCCGTTTTAAAGATCTCTTCAAATTTTCTTAATATTTATATCCATTTCAAAATTCATCAAATCTTCTAAAGACTTATATTCATTTAAAATATCATAAAATTTTCTTAAGATTTATGTTCACTTCGTATTTCTTCAAAATTTCTTAAGATTTATATTTACTTCAAAATTCTCCAAATTTCTTAAGATTTATGTTCACTGCAGATTCCATCAGATTCTCTTCAGATTTATGTTCACTTCATATTTCATCGAGTCTTCATATTTCATCACACTTTCTAAAGACTTATATTCATTTCAAATTTCATCACATTTCTGAAGATATATATTCACTTCAAAAACATCATCAGATTTTCTAAAGAATTATGTTCACTTTGCATTTCTTCACAATTTCTTAACATTTATATACACTTCAAATTTCTTCAGATTTATAATCATTTCAGATTCTATCATATTTTCTACAGATTTATGTTTACTACAAATTTTCATCAGGTTTTCTTAAGATCTCCTCTAATTTTCTGGATACTTATATTCTTTTCAAATATCATCAGATCTTCTAAAGACTTATATTCAATTTAAATATCATCAAATTTTCTAAAGATTTATGTTCACTTTATGTTTCTTCAGGTTTTCTTCAAATTACATCACATTTTCTAAAGACATATATTCTTTTCAAATTTCACCACATTTTCTTAAGATATATATTCACTTCAAATATCAACGGATTTTCATAAGATTTATGTTCACTTCAAATTTCTTCAGATTTATGATCACTTCAGATTCTATCATATTTTCTATATATTTATGTTTACTGCAATTTTTCATTCGGTTTTCTAAAGATCTCTTCAAATTTTCTTAATATTTATATCCATTTAAAAATTCATCAATTCTTCTAAAGACTTATATTCATTTAAAATATCATAAAATTTTCTTAAGATTTATGTTCACTTCGTATTTCTTCAAAATTTCTTAAGATTTATATTTACTTCAAAATTCTCCAAATTTCTTAAGATTTATGTTCACTGCAGATTCCATCAGATTCTCTTCAGATTTATGTTCACTTCATATTTCATCAGGTTTTCTTCATATTTCATCACACTTTCTAAAGACTTATATTCATTTCAAATTTCATCACATATTCTGAAGATATATATTCACTTCAAAAACATCATCAGATTTTCTAAAGAATTATGTTCACTTTGCATTTCTTCACAATTTCTTAACATTTATATACACTTCAAATTTCTTCAGATTTATAATCATTTCAGATTCTATCATATTTTCGACAGATTTATGTTTACTACAAATTTTCATCAGGTTTTCTTAAGATCTCCTCTAATTTTCTAGATACTTAAATTCTTTTCAAATATCATCAGATCTTCTAAAGACTTATATTCAATTTAAATATCATCAAATTTTCTAAAGATTTATGTTCACTTTATGTTTCTTCAGGTTTTCTTCAAATTACATCACATTTTCTAAAGACATATATTCTTTTCAAATTTCACCACATTTTCTTAAGATATATATTCACTTCAAATATCATTGGATTTTCATAAGATTTATGTTCACTTCAAATTTCGTCAGATTTATGATCACTTCAGATTCTATCATATTTTCTATATATTTATGTTTACTGCAATTTTTCATCCGGTTTTCTAAAGGTCTCCTCAAATTTTCTTAATATTTGTATCCATTTCAAAATTCATCAAATCTTCTAAAGACTTATATTCATTTAAAATATCATAAAATTTTCTTAAGATTTATGTTCACTTCGTATTTCTTCAAAATTTCTTAAAATTTATATTTACTTCAAAATTCTCCAAATTTCTTAAGATTTATGTTCACTGCAGATTCCGTCAAATTCTCTTCAGATTTATGTTCACTTCATATTTCATTAGGTTTTCTTCATATTTCATCACACTTTCTAAAGACTTATATTCATTTCAAATTTCATCACATATTCTGAAGATATATATTCACTTCAAAAACATCATCAGATTTTCTAAAGAATTATGTTCACTTTGCATTTCTTCACAATTTCTTAACATTTATATACACTTCAAATTTCTTCAGATTTATAATCATTTCAGATTCTATCATATTTTCTACAGATTTATGTTTAGTACAAATTTTCATCAGGTTTTCTTAAGATCTCCTCTAATTTTCTGGATACGTATATTCTTTTCAAATATCATCAGATCTTCTAAAGACTTATATTCAATTTAAATATCATCAAATTTTCTAAGGATTAATGTTCACTTTATGTTTCTTCAGGTTTTCTTCAAATTACATCACATTTTCTAAAGACAAATATTCTTTTCAAATTTCACCACATTTTCTTAAGATATATATTCACTTCAAATATCAACGGATTTTCATAAGATTTATGTTCACTTCAAATTTCTTCAGATTTATGATCACTTCAGATTCTATCATATTTTCTATATATTTATGTTTACTGCAATTTTTCATCCAGTTTTCTAAAGATCTCTTCAAATTTTCTTAATATTTATATCCATTTCAAAATTCATCAAATCTTCTAAAGACTTATATTCATTTAAAATATCATAAAATTTTCTTAAGATTTATGTTCACTTCGTATTTCTTCAAAATTTCTTAAGATTTATATTTACTTCAAAATTCTCCAAATTTCTTAAGATTTATGTTCACTGCAGATTCCATCAGATTCTCTTCAGATTTATGTTCACTTCATATTTCATCAGGTTTTCTTCATATTTCATCACACTTTCTAAAGACTTATATTCATTTCAAATTTCATCACATTTTCTGAAGATATATATTCACTTCAAAAACATCATCAGATTTTCTAAAGAATTATGTTCACTTTGCATTTCTTCACAATTTCTTAACATTTATATACACTTCAAATTTCTTCAGATTTATAATCATTTCAGATTCTATCATATTTTCTACAGATTTATGTTTACTATAAATTTTCATCAGGTTTTCTTCAGATCTCCTCTAATTTTCTGGATACATATATTCTTTTCAAATATCATCAGATCTTCTAAAGACTTATATTCAATTTAAATATCATCAAATTTTCTAAAGATTTATGTTCACTTTATGTTTCTTCAGGTTTTCTTCAAATTACATCACATTTTCTAAAGACATATATTCTTTTCAAATTTCACCACATTTTCTTAAGATATATATTCACTTCAAATATCAACGGATTTTCATAAGATTTATGTTCACTTCAAATTTCTTCAGATTTATGATCACTTCAGATTCTATCATATTTTCTATATATTTATGTTTACTGCAATTTTTCATCCGGTTTTCTAAAGATCTCTTCAAATTTTCTTAATATTTATATCCATTTCAAAATTCATCAAATCTTCTAAAGACTTATATTCATTTAAAATATCATAAAATTTTCTTAAGATTTATGTTCACTTCGTATTTCTTCAAAATTTCTTAAGATTTATATTTACTTCAAAATTCTCCAAATTTCTTAAGATTTAGATTCCATGATTCTCTTCAGATTTATGTTCACTTCATATTTCATCAGGTTTTCTTCATATTTCATCACACTTTCTAAAGACTTATATTCATTTCAAATTTCATCACATTTTCTGAAGATATATATTCACTTCAAATATCTTCAGATTTTCTTAAGATTTAAGTTCACTTCACATTTCTTCAAACTTTCTTAAGATTTATATACACTTCAAATTTCTTCAGATTTATAATCTCTTCAGATTCTATCATATTTTGTATAGATTTATGTTTACTACAAATTTTCATCAGGTTTTCATAAGATCTCCTCACATTTTCTTAATAGTTATATTCATTTAAAAAATTATCATATTTTCGAAAGATTTATATTCACTTTAAATATCATCAGATTTTCTTAAGATTTATGTTTACTTCAAATTTCTTCAGATTTATGACCACTTCAGATTTCATCGTATTTTCTACAGATTTATGTTAACTACAAATTTTCATCATGTTTTCTTTAGATCACCTCACATTTTAAAAATATTTATATTCTTTTCAAAATTTATAAGATCTTCTATAGACTTTTATTCACTATAAATAGCATCAAATTTTCTTAAAATTTATGTTCACTTCGTATTTCTTCAGAATTTCTCAAGATTTATATTCACTTCAAATTTCTTCAGATTTCTTAAAATTTATGTTCACTTTATATTCCATCAAATTCTCTTCAGATTTATGTTCACTTCATATTTCATCAGGTTTTCTTCAGAATTTCTCAAGATTTATATTCACTTCAAATTTCTTCAGATTTCTTAAAATTTATGTTCACTTTATATTCCATCAGATTCTCTTCATATTTATGTTCAGCTCATATTTCATCACATTTTCTTAAGAGATATATTCACTTCAAATATCATCGGATTTTCTTATGATTTCAATTCACTTCGTTTTTCTACAAAATTTCTTAAGATTTATGTTCACTTCAAATTTCGGCGGAGTTATGATCACTTCAGATTCCATCGTACTTTCTACAGATTTATGTTTACTAAAAATTCTCATCAGGTTTTCTTAAGATCTCCTCACATTTTCTTAATATTTATATTCTTTTCAAAATTCATCATATCTTCTAAAGACTTATATTCACTTTAAATATCATCAAATTTTCTTAAGATTTTTGTTCACTTCATGTTTCTTTAGAATTTCTCAAGATTTATATTCACTTCAAATTTCTTCAGATTTCTATAGATTTATGCTCACTTAATATTCAATCAGCTTCTCTTCAGATTTATGTTCACTTCATATTTCATTAGGTTTACTTTCAATTAAATCACATTTTCTAAAGACTTATATTCATTCTAAATTTTATCACATTTTCTTAAGATATATATTCACTTCAAATATCATCGGATTTTCATATGATTTATGTTCACTTTGCATTTCTTCACAATTTCTTAAGATTTATATTTACTTCAAATTTCCTCAGATTTATGATCACTTCAGATTCTATCATATTTTCTTTAGATTTATGTTTACTTCAAATTTTCATCTGGTTTTCTAAAGATTTCCACACATTTTTCTTAATATTTATATTCATTCCAAAATTCCTCAGATCTTTTAATTGCATATATTCTCTTCAAATATCATCAAATTTTCTTAAGATTTATGTTCACTTCAAATGTTTTCAGATTTACGATCACTTCAGATTCCATCATATTTTCTACAAATTTATGTTTCCTGAAAATTTTCATCAGGTTTTCTTAAGATCTCCTCAAATTTTCTTAATATTTATATTCTTTTCAAAATTCGTCATGTCATCTAAAGACTTATATTCACCTTAAATTTCATTAAATTTTCTTAAGATTTATGTTCACTTTATATTTCATCAGGTTTTCTTCAAATAACATCACATTTTCAAAAGTCTTATACTCTTTTCAAATTTCATTACCTTTTCTAAAGATATATATTCACTTCAAATATCATCATATTTTCTTATGATTTCTGTTCACTTCGCATTTCTTCACAATTTCTAAAGATTTATATTCACTTAAAATTTCTTCAGATTTATGATCACTTCAGATTCTATCATATCTTCTACATATTTATGTTTACCACAAATTTTCATCCGGTTTTCAAAAGAAATCCTCACAATTTCTTAATATTTATATTCATTTAAAAATGCATCAGATCTTCTAAAGACTTATATTCACTTCAAATATCACCAAATTTTCTAAAGATTTATGTTCACTTCGTATTTCTTCAAAATTTCTTTAGATTTATATTCACTTCAAATTTCTTAAAATTTCATTAGATTTATGTTCACTGCAGATTCCATCAAATTCTCTTCAGATTTATGTTCACTTCAAATTTCATCAGGTTTTCTTCAAATAACAACACATTTTCTAAAGACTTATATTCTTTTCAAATTTCATCACATTTTCTATCGATATATATTCACTTTAAATATCATCGTATTTTCTTATGATTTATGTTCACTTCGCATTTCTTCAAACTTTCTTCAGGTTTATATACATTTCAAATTTCTTCAGATTTATGATCACTTCAGATTCTCTCATATTTTCTTCAGATTTATTTTTACTACCAATTTTCATCAGGTTTTCATAAGAGCTCCTCACATTTTCTGAATATTTATATTCACGTCAAAATTCATCAGAATTTCTAAAGACTTATATTCACTTCAAATATCATCATATTTTCTTAAGATTTATGTTCACTTCAAATTTCTTCAGATTTATAATCACTTCAAATTCCATCGTATTTTCTACATATTTATGTTTACTACAAATTTTCATCAGGTGTTCTTAAGATCACCTCACGTTTTCTTTATATTTTTTATCATTTCAAAATTCATCAGATCTTCTAAAGACTTATATTCACTTCAAAAATCATCAAATTTTCTTAAGACTTATGTTCACTTCCTATTTCTTCAGAATTTATTAAGATTTATATTCACTTATAATTTTTTCAGATTTCTTAAGATTTATGTGCACTTCATAATCCATCAGATTCTCTTCAGATTTATGTTCACTTCATATTTCATCAGGTTTTCTTCAAATTTCATCACACATTCTACAAACTTATATTCATTTCAAATCTCACAACATTTTCTGAAGATATATATTTACTTCAAATATCATCAAATTTTCTAAAGATTTATGTTCACTTTGCATTTCTTCACAATTCCTTAATATTAATATACACTTCAAATTTCTTCAGATTTATGTTCACTTTTCACTTCAAAATTTCTCAGATTTTCTTAAAACTTATATTCACTTCAAATATAATCAGATTTTCTTAACATTTATGTTCACTTCAAATTTCTTCAGATTAATGATCACTTCAGATTCCATCATATTTCCGACAGATTTATGTTTACTAAAAGTTTTCATCAGGTTTTCCTAAGATCTCCTCACGTTTTCTTAATATTTATATTCTTTTCAAAATTCATCATATCTTCTAAAGACTTATATTCACTTTAAATATCATCAAATTTTCATAACATTTATGTTCGCTTCATATTTCTTCAGAATTTCTCAAGATTCATATTCACTTCAAATTTCTTCAGATTTCCTAAGATTTATGTTCAGTTAATATTCAATCATCTTCTCTTCAGATTTATGTTCAGTTAATATTCAATCATCTTCTCTTCAGATTTATGTTCACTTCATATTTCATTAAGTTTTTATCCAATTAATTCACATTTTCTAAAGACTTATATTCATTTCAAATTTCATCACATTTTCTTCAGATATATATATATATATATATATATATATATATATATATATATATATATATATATATATATATTCACTTCAAATGTCATCGGATTTTCTTATGATTTATGTTCACTTTGCATTTCTTCACCATTTCTTAAGATTTATATTCACTTCAAATTTCTTCAGATTTATGACCACTTCAGATTCTATCATATATTCTTTAGATTTATGTTTACTTCAAATTTTCATCCGGTTTTTTAAATATCTCCTCACATTTTCTTAATATTTATATTCATTTCAAAATTCCTCAGATCTTCTAAAGACTTAGATTCATTCAAATAACATCAAATTTTCTTTAGATTTATGTTCACTTCGTATTTCTTCAGAATTTCAAAAGATTTATATTCACTTCAAATTTCTTAAGATTTATGTTCAGGGCAGATTCCATCTGATTCTCTTCAAATTTATGTTCAGCTCTTATTTCATCAAGTTTTCTTCAAATTTCATCACACTTTCTAAAGACTTATAATTATTTCAAATTTCATCAGATTTTCTGAAGATGTATATTCACTTCAATATCATCATATTTTCTTAAGATTTATGTCACTTTGCATTTCTTCAAACTTTCTTAATATTTACAAACACTTCAAATTTCTTCAGATTTATGATCAGTTCAGATTCTATCATATTTTCTATAGATTTATGTTTACTACAAATTTTCGTCAGGTTTTCTTATGATCTCCTGACATTTTCTGAATATTTATATTGATTTCAAAATTGATCAGATATTCTAATGACTTATATTCACTTCAAATATCATCAGATTTTCTTAGGATTTATGTTCACTTCAAATTTCTTCAGATTTATAATTACTTCAAATTCCATCATATTTTCTAAAGATTTATGTTTACTATAAATTTTCATCAGGTTTTCTTAAGATCACCTCACATTTTCTTAATATTTATATTCTTTTCAAAATTCATCAGATCTTCTAAAGACTTATATTCACTTCAAATATCATCAAAGTTTCTTAAGATTTATGTTCATTTCGTCTTTCTTTAGAATTTCTTAAGATTTATATTCACTTCAAACTTCTTAAGATTTATGTTCACTGCAGATTCCATCAGATTCTCTTCAGATTTATATTCACTTCATATTTCATCAGGTTTTCTTCAAATTTCATCACACTTTCTAAAGACTCATATTTATTTGAAATTTCGTCACATTTTCTTAACATATATATTCACTTGAAATATCATCGGATTTTCTTCTGATTTATGTTCACATCGCTTTTCTTCACAATTTCTTAAGATTTATATTCACTTCAAATTTCTTCAGATTTATGATCACTTCAGATTTTGTCATATCTTCTACAGATTTATGTTTACTACAAATTTTCATCCGGTTTTCTAAAGATCAACTCACATTTTGTTAATATTTATATTCGTTTCAAAATTCTTCAGATCTTCTAAAGACTTATATTCACTTCAATTATCATCAAATTTTCTTAAGATTTATGTTCACTTCAAATTTCTATAGAATTTGTTAAGATTTATGTTCACTTCAAATTTCATTAAATTTCTTAAGATTTATGTTCACTGCAGATTCTATCAGATTCTCTTCAGATTTCTGTTCACTTCATATTTCATCAGGTTTTCTTCAAATTTCATCACACTTTCTGAAGACTTATATTTATTTCATATTTTATCACATTTCTGAAGATATATATTCACTTCAAATATCATTTGATTTTCTTAAGATTTATGTTCACTTCGCATTTCTTCAATCTTTCTTAAGATTTATATACATTTTAAATTTTTTCAGAATTATGATCACTTCAGATTCTATCATATTTTCTACAGATTTATGTTTACTACAAATATTCATCAGGTTATCTTAAGATTTCCTCACATTTTCTGAATATTTATATTCATTTCAAAAATTCATCAGATTTTCTAATGACTTATATTCGCTTCAAATTTCATCATATTTTCTACAGATTTATGTTTACTACAAATTTTCATCAGGTTTTCTTAAGATCGCCTCACATTTTCTTAATATTGATATTCACTTCAAACTTCTTAAAATTTATGTTCACTGCAGATTCCATCAGATTCTCTTCAGATTTATGTTCACTTCATATTTCATCAGGTTTTCTTAAAATTTTATCACACTTTCTAAAGACTTTTATTCATTTAAATTTTCGTCACATTTTTTTAAGAGATATATTCACTTCAAATATCATCGGATTTTCTTATGATTTATGTTCACTTCGCATTTCTTCACAATTTCTTAAGATTTATATTCTCTTCAAATTTCTTCAGTTTTATGATCACTTCAGATTCTATCATATTTTCTACAGATTTATGTTTACTACAAATTTTCATCTCTTTTCTAAAGATCTCCTCACATTTTCTTAATATTTATATTCATTTCAAAATTCATCAGATCTTCTAAAGTCTTATATTCACTTCAAATATCATCAAATTTTCTTAAGATTTATGCTCACTTTGTAACATCCCGATTTTTAAAGAGCTAATTATTAATTATTGTGATATATTATATTATCTGATAATTAATTTAATTGGGTGATTTAATTGGAATTTGAATTATTTGAATAAGTGTGTTTTTTAAATAATTGTGTTTTATGAATAGAATTGTGGTTATTTAGTAATGGGGCTATTTATGAGAATGGAAGTAATAGAGAGGTGTTAAGTATTAAGCCCAATAAGACAATCCTAGTTAGTAAGGATTAGAAGGGAATCATAATTAGATATTTCGTTTGGAGAAAGAAGAGAAGAGAAGAGAAGAAGAAAAGTGAAGAGGAAACTCTATAAGAGGAATCTTCAAGAGGTAAGGGTGGAGAATCTATGTTATTGTTTGATTGTATGTTGTGGGTAATGATTAGGAACATGCTAGGTTGTTCAATTTCAATTTCTAGAGTCTTTGAATGTTAGGGTTTGAATGGAAATTGTAATTTTTTTCAACTTAGAAATGATGACTCATGATTAAAAACATGTTAGGATACCCTTTAATGATGTTATTAGACTGATTGGAATGAGTTTTATGTGGTAATTTTGTGGGAGAAAGAAGCTGGTTCATAGCAGAAAAAGTGCAGTATCGCAAACCGCGCTTAGCGCCGGAAAAGACACGCTTAGCGCGAAATGTTCTAAATTTTGGGGTTGTTTGTTCAAAAAGGTGCGCGTAGCACGATAGGCCAGGCTTAGCGTGACCTAGAATGAAAAATGTTATTTTTAGGATATTTTGACATGGAACCTTATATGATTATATTTATTGTAGTATTTTCATATATGTAATTAATTGATCCAATTGTGATTGAATGTGTTTTGGATTGGTTTTGAATACTATTTCCATGTATGTTTGATTACTTGAGTATAGTATGTGCTAATATTATTTGATGGAATATTTTCAATAATATTGGTGGAATGATATGCCATATACTAATTGTTATGTGTGGTGAAATGTATATGCTACATGTAATGATCGATGTGATTGGATTTTGATGTTGTGCAATTGATGGGAAATTCACATGAGTTGAATGGTGATGATATGCTTGGATAATTGAGGTTTTGTGAATAATATTAATTTGCATATGTTTTCTTGATGAGTTGTACATGCATACATTTGGCTCGATCCCTGTGTGGATAAGTAGCGGTGAAACTGTGGGTTCACAAATTGGCTCGACCCATGATGGATAAGTAGCGGTGAAACATTGGGTTCACATTTGGCTTAATTCCATTGGGAATAAGTAGCGGAGGCTTTTGATCTTGTCCGGATCGGAAGTAAGGGATTGAATTCTATGAATGAATCAGAAGCAGGGTTAACGAAATGTTCCCAAAAACTTGGTACCACATGCATATTGAGTCACATTTCATTGTTGTTACATGAGTCATTATTGAATATGCAATGTGTGAAATGAAATTGTGATGCCTAATCATATGGATTAATTGGATTGTTTGAATGGATGATAATTATGCTATGTGTGAACATATTATACTTGTAATGTTGGTATGATCATGTTATCTTGAAATATCACTTAAAGTGTGTGGAATTCGTGAATAGATGTGGTTTTCTCATTATTTCCACTTATATACTTTTGAATAATGATGTGAATTCTCACCCTTCTATTGTGATGTTGCCTCTCTGTGGGTAACGTGCAGGTTCTGAGGATAGCGGTGATTCGCACGAGACTAGTTGAAGAGTCTAGACAGTTTATCCGTTACTAGGTAGTCTAGTCATTGCTCTGGTCATGTAACACGGGATTTATCTGGATTTCTGCTTTGATGAGATATTTGTTATGTATACTCATCTATTTTGATTTGTATGATTGAGATACTATGCTGATGTGGCCTTGGTGCCGATGTATGAATTTTGATGACTTGAGTATGTTATGGATTCATCGCTTTTTCATCCAATGATTATAGTATGGGATGTAATCATTGATAGTATCTGTGAATAAGAATTAATCCGCTGTGAAATGCATGAATTATTCTAAAGCATGAGATTCAAATATGTGTTATGAATATGACCAGTGTGCATATATTGTTTTAATTTTAAAGTAAATCATGTGACACCCTGTTGTTATGCCTTTTATTTACTATGATTGTGCAATAAATATGTGGGGAATTAGAGGGGTGTTACATTATGGTATCAGAGCAATGGTCGGTCAAATTTATTGAGCTAGGTTATTAATTGATTTAATTCCTGTTATATTTGATTTTTGTATCTGACACGATCGATACCATTGTCCTAAGTTGGTTGCAGAATGGTTGCAGGAAGGAATGATGATGTTATTGTTGATGCTTTGAGATTGTTGGTTGGATCTCTTGGGAAGATTCCACAGGAGAATGTTGGACACCGAGGTGAGGAAGATGAGTTCCGTGCTTTGGAAAAGTTTCAAAGGAACAATCCTCCTATCTTTGAGGGTGAGCATGAACCTAACAAGGCTCAAGCATGACTGAAAGAAATTGAGAAAATATTCAGAGTTATGAATTGTACTGATCCGCAGAAGGTGCAATTTGGTACTCATATGGGAGGTGTTGAAGTTTCTTGGGCTCTTTTCCGTGATGCATTTTTGGAGAACTATTTTCCAGAAGATGTGCCTGGTGGAAAGAAATAGGTAGAACTTCTTGAGTTGAAGCAAGGTAATGGAACCGTGGTTGAGTATGCTGCAAGATTTTAAGAGTTGATTAAGTATTGTCCTCATTACAATACTATGAATGCTGAAAGATCTAAGTGTTTGAAGTTTGTGAATGGTTTGAGACCTAATATCAAGAAGGCTATTGGATACCAACAGATTACTTGTTTTGCTGAGTTGGTGAACAAGAGTAGGATTTATGATGAGGATAGTAGGGAGAGTGCTTTTTACTACAAGAATGTGAATGATAGGAAGGGAAAAGGTCAATTCCGTGGGAAATCTTATTAGGATAAGAAGAAAGCTAGTGGTGTAAAGAAGTCAAGTGGGGGAGGATCATCTACTCCGCTTAAGTGTTACAAGTGTGGTGTGGAAGGACATCGTGCTTATGATTGTGGGAAGGATGTTATGAAATGCCATAGGTGTGGCAAGACCGGCCATAGAGTTGACGATTATAGATTTAGTGCGGATGTGACTTGTTACAATTATGGTGAATGAGGTCATATTAGTACTAAGTGTGAGAAGCCAAGGAAGAAGCAAGCGAAAGGGAAAGTGTTTGCATCGTCTGGTGCTGAGACTTCAGTTGAGGATAGACTTATCTGAGGTACGTGCTTTATTAATGGTACACCTTTGATTGCTATCATTGAAACTGGTGCAACGCATTCTTTTATTTCTTTTGATTGTGTTAAGAGATTGAATCTTGAATTGTCTGATATGCATGGAAATATGATCATTGATACTCCTGCTATGGGTTCTGTTTGTACTTCTGTTGCATGTCTGAATTGTCCGTTGAGTATTTTTGGTAGAGATTTTCAGATGGATTTAGTTTGTCTTCCGTTAGATCAATTGGATGTGATTCTTGGTATGAACTGGTTGGAATACAATCATGTTTTTGTCAACTGTTTTGACAAGTTGGTTATCTTTCTTGATTCTGGTGTCGAGAATGATTTGTTTTTGTCTGCTAAGCAAGTGGATGAATCTTTGAAAGATGGTGTTGTGTTGTTTGCTTTGTTGGCATCGTTGGATCTCGGTGAGAAATAAGCTATGGGTGAATTTCCTGTTGTCTGTGATTTTCCTGAGGTATTTCTTAAAGATGTAAGTGATTTGCTTCCAGAGCATGAGGTGGAGTTTTTGAAAGATTTAGTTCCTGGAACTAGTCCTGTTTCGATGGCTCCGTATCGGATGCCTGCTACTGAGTTGACAGAGTTGAAGAGTCAACTTGAAGATTTTCTTGAGAAGAAGTTTATTCGTCTGAGTGTATCTTCGTGGGGTGCACCTATTTTGTTGGTTAAGAAGAAGCAAGATTCTATGAGGTTGCGTGTTGATTATAGACAACTGAACAAGGTGACTATTAAGAACAAGTATCCACTTCCAAGGATTGATGATGTGATGGATCAGTTGGTTGGTGCTTGTGTTTTCAGTAAGATTGATTTGAGTTCTGGTTATCATCAGATTCGTGTGAAAGCTGAGGATATTAAGACTGCTTTTAGGACAAGGTATGGTCACTATGAGTATTCTGTAATGTCGTTTGGTGTGACTAATGCTCCTGGTGTTTTATGGAATATATGAATCGGATTTTTCATGAGTATCTGGATCAATTTGTGGTTGTGTTCATTGATGATATTCTGATTTATTCTAAGAGTGAAGAAGACCATGTTGGGCATTTGAGGATTGTGTTATCGGTGCTGAAAGAGAAGAAGTTATATGTTAAACTTTCTAAATGTGAGTTTTGGTTGAAGGAAGTGAGTTTCCTGGGGCATGTGATTTCGAATGGTGGTATTTCTATGGATCCTTCTAAGGTTGAGGTTGTGTCTCGATGGGAAGCTCTGAAATCTATTTCTGAGATTAAAAGTTTTCTTGGTTTGGCTGGTTATTATCGTAAGTTCATTGAAGCATTTTCTAAGTTGACTTTACCGTTGACGCATTTGACGAGGAAAGGTCAAGATTTTGTTTGGACTTTGCAGTGTGAAGCTAATTTTCAAGAGCTTAAGAGAAGGTTAACAGCCGCTCCTATTTTGATTTTTCCTAATCCGGCAGAACCATTTGTGGTGTATTATGATGCTTCATTAATGGTTTTAGGAGGTGTGCTTATGCAGAATAGACAAGTGGTAGCTTATGCTTCGAGGAAACTTAAAGTTCATGAGAGGAATTATCCGACGCATGATTTAGAGTTGGCCGCAGTTGTGATTGTTTTGAAGATTTGGAGGTATTATTTGTTTGGTTCGAGATTTGAGGTGTATAGTGATCATAAGAGTTTAAAGTATCTATTGGATCAAAAAGAGTTGACTATGAGGCAAATAAGATGGTTAGAATTCTTGAAGGATTATTATTTTGGTTTGAATTATCATCCAGGTAAAGCGAATGTTGTAGCCGATGCCTTGAGTAGGAAGTCTTTGCATATGTCGATGTTGGTGGTGCGAGAATTGGATTTGCTTGAACAATTTCGATATTTGAGTTTGGTTTGTGAAGTGAATTCTTCTTATGTTAAGTTTGGTATGTTGAAGCTTACTAGTGGTATTTTGGATGAAATTCGAGAAGGTCAGAAATCTGATTTGGTTTTGGTAGATAAGTTGGCATTGATCAATCAAGGTCACGGTGGTGATTTTCGGATTGATGAACATGGTATCATGAGGTGTTGTGATAGAGTTTGTGTTCTTAATTTTGGTGATCTAAGAAAGAGAATTCTTGATGAAGGACATCGTAGTGGTATGAGGATTCATCCTGGTGCTACTGAGATGTACCAAGATTTGAAGAAATTACTTTAGTGGTCAGGTACGAAGAAGGATATTGTTGAGTTTGTCTATTCCTGTTTGATCTGTCAGAAGTCGAAGATTGAACATCACAAACCATCTGGTTTATTGCAGTCGATATCTATTCCTGAGTGGAAATGGGATAGCATTTCTATGGACTTTGTTTATGGATTTCCGAGGACTCCGAGTAGTCATGATGCTGTTTGGATTATTGTAGATAGGTTGATGAAATCTGCTCATTTTATTCCAATTTTGATGGATTATCCAATGGAGAAGTTTTCCAAGTTGTATATTGAGAAAGTTGTGAGTTTGCATGGTATTCCATCGAGTATTGTTTTGGATAGAGATCCGAGGTTTACTTCGCATTTTTGGGAAGGTTTGAAAAGTGCTTTAGGTACAAAGTTACGTTTGAGTTCGGCGTATCATCCGCAAATTAATGGTCAGACTAAAAGGACATGACGATTCAATCATTGGAAGATCTTTTGAGAGCTTGTGTTCTAGAGCATGGAGGTGCTTGGGATAGTTATTTACCTTTGATTGAGTTTACCTATAACAATAATTTTCATTAGAGTATTGGTATGGCTCCGTTTGAAGCTTTGTATGTACGAAGGTGTATGACGCCTTTGTGTTGGTATGAATCAGGTAAAAGGGTTGTGGTTGGACCCGAGATAGTTCAACAGACTATGGAAAAGATTAAGATGATTCGGGAAAAGATGAAGATTGCCCAAAGTCGTCAAAAGAGTTATCATGATAAGAGGAGGAAAGATCTTAGCTTTGAGAAAGGTGATCGTGTGTTTTTGAGAGTTACTCCTGTGACTGGTGCTGGTAGAGCATTGAAGTCAAGGAAGTTGACTCCGCATTTTATTGGTCCTTATCAAAGTGCTGAGAAAATTGGTGAAGTAGCCTATCAAATTCATCTGCCGTTGTCACTTGCTAATTTTCATCACGTATTTCATGTATCTAAATTGAGGAAATATATGCCAGATATATCTCATGTTGTGCCGCTAGATGATGTGCAAGTTAGAGATAATTTAATGCTTTAGACTTTACCGATGCGTATTGAGGATCGAGAAGTTAAGCAACTTTGAGGGAAGGAAATCTCTTTAGTGAAAGTAGCATGGGGAGGTCCTGCTAGTGGTAATGTGACTTGGGATCTTGAGAGTTAGATGAAAGATTTGTATCCTGAGTTGTTCGCTTGGGGAAATTTTTGAGGGTGGGAATCTTTTAAGTGGGGGAGAGTTGTAACATTCTGATTTTTAAATAGTTAATTATTAATAATTATGATATATTATATTATGTGATAATTAATTCAATTGGTTGATTTAATTGGAATTTGAATTATTTGAATAAGTGTGTTATTTAAATAATTGTGTTTTATGAAAAGAATTACGGTTATTTAGTATTGGTCCTATTTATGAGAATGGAAGTAATAGAAAGGTGTTAAGTATTAAGCCCAATAAGACAATCCTAGTTAGTAAGGATTAGAAGGGAATCATAATTAGAATTTTCATTTGGAGAAAGAAGAGAAAGAAGAGAAGAGAAGAGGAGAAAGAAGAAAAGTGAAGAGGAAACCCTAGAAGAGGAATCTTCAAGAGGTAAGGGTGAAGAATCCATGTTATTGTTTGATTGTATGTTGTGGGTAATGATTAGGAACATGCTAGGTTGTTCAATTTCAATTCGTAGAGTCTTTGAATGTTAGGGTTTGAATGGAAATTGTAATTTTTTTTCAACTTAGAAATGATGACCCATGATTAGAAACATGTTAGGATACCCTTTAATGATGTTATTAGACTGATTGGAATGAGTTTTGTGTGGTGATTTCGTGGGAGAAGGAAGCTGGTTCGTGAGAAAAAGGCGATTGACGCGCTTAGCGAGAAAAACACGCTTAGCGAAATGTTCTGACTTTTGGGGTTGTTTGTTCAGGAAGGTGCGCTTAGCGCGATAGGCCATGCTAAGCGTGACCTGGAATGAAAAATTTTATTTTTAGGATCTTTTGACATGGAATCTTATGTGATTATATTTATTGTAGTATTTTCATATAGGTGATTAATTGATCCAATTGTGATTGAATGTGTTTTGAATTGGTTTTGAATACTATTTCAATGTATGTTTGATTACTTGAGTATAGTATGTGCTAATATTATTTGATGAAATGTTTTGAATAATATTGGTGGAATGATATGCCATATACTAATTGTTATGTGTGGTGATATGTATATGCTACATGTAATGATCGATGTGGTTGGATTACGATGTTGTGCAATTGATGGAAAATTCACATGAGTTGAATGATGATGATATGCTTGTATAATTGAGGTTTTCTGAATAATCTTAATTTGCATATGTTGTCTTGATGAGTTGTACATGCATACATTTGGCTTGATTCCTGTGTCGATAAGTAGCGGTGAAACTGTGGGTTCACAAATTGGCTCAATCCATGATGGATAAGTAGCGGTGAAACGTTGGGTTCACATTTAGCTCGATTCCATTGGGAATAAGTAGCGGAGGCTTTAGGTCTTTTCCGGATCGGAAGTAAGAGCTTGGATTCTATGAATGAATCAGAAGCAGGGTTAACGAAATGTTCCCAAAAACTTGGTACCACATGCATATTTAGTCACATTTCATTGTTGTCACATGAGTCATTATTGAATATGCAATGTGTGAAATGAAATTGTGATGTCTAATCATATGGATTAGTTGGATTGTTTAAATGGATGATAATTATTCTATGTATGAACATATTATACTTGTAATGTTGGTATGATCATGTCATCTTGAAATATCACTTGAAGTGTGTGGAATTCGTGAATAGATGAGGTTTCTTCATTATTTCCATTTATATACTTTTGAATAATGATGTGAGTTCTCACCCTTCTGTTGTGATGTTGCCTCTACGTGGGTAACATGTAGGTTCTGAGGATAGCGCTGCTTTGCACGAGACTAATTGAAGAGTCTAGATAGTTTATCCATTACTAGGTAGTCTAGTCATTTATCTGGACATATAACACGGGATTTATCTGGATTTCTGCTTTGATGAGATATTTGTTATGTATACTCATCTATTTTGATTTGTATGATTGAGATACTATGCTGATGTCGCCTTGGTGTCGATGTATGAATTTCGATGACTTGAGTATGTTATAGATTCAATGCTTTTTCATCCAATGATTATAGTATGGGATATAATCATTGATAGTATCTGTGAATAAGAAGTAATCCACTGTGAAATGCATAAATTGTTCTAAAGCATGAGATTCAAATATGTGTTATGATTATGACCGGTGTGCATGTATTGTTTTAATTGTAAAGTAAATACTAAGACGCCCTATTGTTATGCCTTTTATTTACTCTGATTGTGCAATAATTTGGTGGGGAATTACAGGGGGTGTTACACACTTTGTATTACTTCAGAATTTCTTAAGATTTATATTCACTTCAAATTTCTAAAGATTTATGTTCACTTCATATTCCATCAGATTCTCTTCAAATTTATGTTCACTTCATATTTCATCAGGTTTTCTTTAAATTTCATCACACTTTCTAAAGACTTATATTTATTTCAAATTTCATCACATTTTCTGAAGATATATATTCACTTCAAATATCATCAGATTTTCTTAACATTTATGTTCAATTGGCATTTCTTCAAACTTTCTTAAGATTTACATACACTTCAAATTTCTTCAGGTTAATGATCACTTCAGATTCTATCATATTTTCTATAGATTTATGTTTACTACAAATTTTCATCAGGTTTTCTTAAGATTTCCTCACATTTTCTGAATATTTATATTCATTTCAAAATCCACCAGATTTTCTAATGACTTATATTCACTTCAAATATCATCTGATTTTCTTAAGATTTATGTTCACTTCAAATTTCTTCAGATTTATAATCACTTCAAATTCCATCATATTTTCTACAGATTTATGTTTACTACAAATTTTCATCAGGTTTTCTTAACATCACCTCACATTTTCTAAATATTTATATTCATTTCAAAATTCAACAGATCTTCTAACGACTTATATTCACTTCAAATATCATCAAAGTTTCTTAAGATTTCTGTTCACTTCGTATTTCTTCAGAATTTCTTTAGATTTATATTCACCTCAAACTTCTTAAGATTTATGTTCACTACAAATTCCATCAGATTCTCTTCATATTTATGTTCGATTCATATTTCATCAGGTTTTCTTCAAATTTCATCACACTTTCTAAAGACTCATATTTATTTCAAACTTCATCACATTTTCTTAAGATATATATTCACTTCAAATATCATCGGATTTTCTTATGATTTATGTTCACTTCGCATTTCATCAAAATTTCTTAAGATTTATATTCCTTTCAAATTTCTTAATATTTATGATCACTTCAGATTCTATCATATTTTCCACAGATTGATGTTTACTACAAATTTTCATCAGGTTTTCTAAAGATCTCGTCACATTTTCTTAATATTTATATTCATCTAAAAATTTATCAGATCTTCTAAATACTTATATTCACTTCTAATATCATCAAAATTTCTTAAGATTTATGTTCACTTCGTATTTCTTCAGAATTTCTTAAGATTTATATTCACTTCAAATTTCTTAAAATTTCTTAAGATTTATGTTCACTGCAGATTCTATCAGATTCTCTTCAGATTTATGTTCCCTTCATATTTTATCAGGTTTTCTTTAAATTTCATCACAGTTTCTGAAGACTTATATTTATTTCAAATTTCATCACATTTTCTGAAGATATATTCACTTCAAATATCATCAGATTTTCTTAAGATGTATGTTCACTTTGCATTTCTTTAAACTTTCTTAAGATTTATATACACTTCAAATTTCTATAGATTTATAATCACTTCAGATTCTACCATATTTTCTACAGATTTATGTTTACTACAAATTTTCATCAGGTTATCTTAAGATCTCCTCACATTTTCTGAATATTTATATTCATTTCAAAATTCATCAGATTTTCTAATGACTTATATTCACTTCAAATATCATCAGATTTTCTTAAGAATTATGTTCACTTCAAATTTCTTCAGATTTATAATCACTTCAAATTATATCATATTTTCTACAGATTTATGTTTACTACAAATTTTCATCAGGTTTTCTTAAGATCGCCTCACATTTTCTTAATATTTATATTCATTTCAAAATTCATCAGATCTTCTAAAGACTTATATTCACTTCAAATATCATCAAAGTTTCCTAAGATTTATGTTCACTTCGTATTTCTTCAGAATTTCTTAAGATTTATATTCACTTCAAACTTCTTAAGATTTATGTTCACTGTAGATTCCATCATATTCTCTTCAGATTTATGTTCATTTCATATTTCATCACGTTTTCTTACAATTTCATCACACGTTCTAAAAACTCATATTTATTTCAAATTTCATCACATTTTCTTAAGATATATATTCACTTCAAATATCATCGGATTTTCTTATGATTTATGTTCACTTCGCATTTCTTCACAATTTCTTAAGATTTATATTCTCTTCAAATTTCTTCAGATTTATGATCACTTCAGATTCTATCATATTTTCTACAGATTTATGTTTACTACAAATTTTCATCCGCTTTTCTAAAGATCTCCTCACATTTTATTAATATTTATATTCACTTCAAAATTCATCAGATCTTCTAAAGACTCATATTCACTTCAATTATCATCAAATATTTTGATGATTTTTGTTCACTTCGTATTACTTCATAATTTCTTAAGATTTATATTAACTTCAAATTTCTTCAGTTTTTTTAATATTTATGTTCACTTCATATTCCATCAGATTCTCTTTAGATTTATGTTCACTTCATATTTCATCTGGTTTTGTTCAAATTTCATCACACTTTCTAAAGACTGATATTTATTTCAAGTTTCATCACATTTTCTGAAGATATATATTCACTTCAAATATCATCAGATTTTCTTCAGATTTATGTTCACTCCGCATTTCTTCAAACTTTCTTAAGATTTACGTACACTTCAAATTTCTTCATATTTATGATCACTTCAAATTCTATCATATTTTCTACAGATTTATGTTTACTACAAATTTTCATCAGGTTTTCTTAAGATCTCCTCACATTTTCTGAATATTTATATTCATTTCAAAATTCATCAGATTTTCTAATGACTTATATTCACTTCAAATATCATCAGATTTTATTAAGATTTTATGTTCACTTCAAATTTCTTCAGACTTATAATCACTTCAAATTCCATCATATTTTCTACAGATTCATGTTTACTACAAATTTTATCAGGTTTTCTTAAGATCACCTCACATTTTCTTAATATTTATATTCATTTCAAAATTAATCAGATCTTCTAAAGACTTATATTCACTTCAAATATCATCAAAGTTTCTTAAGATTAATGTTCACTTCGTATTTCTTCAGAATTTCTTAAGATTTATATTCACTTCAAACTTCTTAAGATTTTTGTTCACTGCAAACTCCATCAGATTCTCTTCAGATTTATGTTCACTTCATATTTCATCAGGTTTTCTTAAAATTTCATCACACTTTCTAAAGACTCATATTTATTTAAAATTTCATCATATTTTCTTAAGATATATATTTACTTTGAAGGTTGAGAAACACAAGAAAGAGGGGGTTTAAATTGGGTTTCTTTTAAATTAAAACAGTTTGACACAACTATTTTTATCCTGGTTCGTTTGAACTCAAACTACTCCAGTCCACCCGTCAAGGTGATTTGCCTCTCTCAACGAGGTCTTAATTCACTTATCAGAACTTAATTACAACTCACCAAGACAACTGTCTTAGTCTTCTCGAGATCAACCACAACCCGGTTTCTCAAGGAATTTCAATTTTAAAATCAATTACAAAACTGTGTGTTTCACGATGCTTCTAAAAAGCTATATCACAACTGTGATTTTTACACAATTTTTCAAGCACTTAGGAACTAGAGAATGTGAATGATTTCTTTTCAGATTTCTCTCTTTATTGTACGTGCAGAAGTTGTTTTTATCCTCTTCATGGATAGATCTTTATATAGGCGTCAGGAAAATTCATCCGTTGGAGACATATAATCTATATATGGAATGATGATATTTGTCACTAATTGCGCTTTCCATAAAAACGAGATCCTATTGGAAATTGGTCGTTACTTCAAATATTCCCATTTGAGTCTTTGTAACACATCAGAACTAAGCAGTCAGCATATAGGAATCAGAGTTTGTAGTGCATCATGGTGCTTTCAGAAGTTTGTCTTTTGATCATAGAAGTAATTCTTCTAACGAGCGTGATATCAGCATATAGGAATTAGAGTTTGTTGTGCAGTATGGTGCTTTCAGAAGTTTGTGTTTTGATCATAGCAAAAATTCTTCTAACGAGCATGATAGTCTTGAAGACTGCTTTTACATATATCTTTTTAAGTTCTCTTACAATTTCTTTTAAAAAATATTAGAACTTCTTATATCTTCATAATTGTAACTTGTTCTCCTTTTCCATGTAGAATCAGAACATCATCTGCATACTTCATTAAAAAATTAGGAGACAACAATGTTTCATACAAAATATTTATTTATTAGGGTCAGAACATAATTGTCATCAACTTTACATGTTATCATCAAAACTTCTAAGATAGGTGTAGAATCAAACCATGTTCTAACAATCTCCCCCTTTTTGATGATGACAAAACATAAATATTTTGATAAAGGGAGGTCTCCCCCTGAGTTTAATATTCATATAAGTTTAGAGACATTGTACTTCCCTGAAGAGTTTCGTCCAGAGTATGATGAAGGTTCTGATGGATCCAAGTTGATTTCCAGGATTGATATTTCCTATTTTAAGCTTTAGACAAAAATGAAATCAAAGATGATATCAGAATGTTTGAGACTTAGTCTATCAGCAACTATGATGTTCAAAATATTTTACGTTCTCCCCCTATTTGTCATATATCAAAAAGAAAATAACACAGAAAAAAATAATAAGGCAAAACAGAATATAATTGCATTAAGGGATCAAAACGAGAAGTACAGAAGGAAAGATGCAGCAGAAAATGAAATTTGCTGAATGAAAAGCAAGAAATTTTTTTGCAGAAAACAAAGTAAGAAAACTAAATTCTAAGAAGGAGGGGCAAGTCTTGAGAAAATAACAAATGATTTAAAAAATGGTGAATTTTGAAAAACGTGAAATAGAAGTATATATAGAGAAAAATGATTTCTTGAAATCATGCAATTTTGAGAGTTTAATGCAGAAAATAATAACGACTAAAAACATAATGATTGCTGACAAGGGAGATAGCGTGAAGATATGGTTAACAGTTAGCGATGTGACTAGCGCCTCAATGAATCAACTCAAGCGTTTCACTCTATCAGCATTTGAACACGTGTTCATTTTCTAAGAATGACTTAACGATTAAGATTGACAGGTGTTATTCTGGTGAACTGCATGCTTCTATCTCGAGCTGAGTCATCTTTTAGATCTTCTGATAGATTCTGATTCAGTTACCCTTCTCACTTTCTGAAGGACAATTGATCAGAAGTTCACAAAAATAAATAATATTCTAAGAGTTAAACATATAGAATTAAACTTTTCATTCTGGGCATAATTTCATACTGAGATGCTTCAGAATGAAACTGAACCTATCTTCAGCAAGGGGTTTTATAAATATATGAGCCCATTGATGGTCTGTGTCAAAAAAATTTAAAGTAAGAATTCCCTTCTGAATATAGTCCCTAATGAAATGATGTTTAATTTCTATATGTTTAACTCTAGAATGTAAAATAGGATTTTTTGATAAGCAAATAGAAGAAGTGTTATCACAGAGGATAGGAATGTTACTCTTGAATATCTGAAAGTCCTTAAGCTGATTTTTCATCCAGAGCATCTGAGTATTACATCTAGCCGCAACTATATATTCTGCTTTTGTAGTATACAAAGAAATGGTGGATTGTCTTTTGCTGGACCAAGATATCAGATTTTCTCCTAGAAATTGACAACTTCCAGAATTGCTTTTTCTTTCTATTTTTTCTCCAACGAAGTCAGCGTCACAATATCCTACAAGTTTGTATTCTCTGGATTCTCTATAACACAATCCAAGATTAGTAGTACCTTTCAGATACTTGAGAGTTCGCTCAACATCTGTTAAGTGAGTTTCTCTAGGATCTGATTGGAATCTAGCACAGAGAAACACACTATATAGAATATCGGGTCTTGAGGAAGTTAAATATACGAGAGAGCCAATCATACCTCTGTAGAGCTTGTGTTCTACTTTCTTACTTACCTCTTCCTTTTCTAGAATACATGTGGGATGCATAGGACTTTTGGTTGGGTTTGCTATCTGACATGTGAAATTTCTTCAGAAGTTCTTTAATGTACTTACTCTGATGTACGTAAGTTGCTTCTGAAGTTTGATTTATTTGAATTCCCAGAAAGAATTTGAGTTCGCCCATGAGACTCATTTCAAATTCTTCCTGCATAGACATAGCAAACTCTCTCCCAAGGGAGGCTTTAGTAGAACCAAAAATTATGTCATCAACATAAATTTGACATATCAGAATATCATTTTTAAATGTCTTACAGAATAAAGTTGTGTCCACTTTCCCTCTGGTAAAATCTTTTTCTAATAGAAAATTACTTAGTCTTTCATACCAAGCTCTGGGAGCTTGTTTTAGACCGTATAAAGATTTTTTAAGCTTAAAAACAAAATCTTGATGTTTTGAGTTTTCAAAATCATGGGGGTTGATGCACATATACTTCTTCATTAATGTAACCATTTAGAAATGCACTTTTTACATCCATCTGATAAAGTGTGATATTGTGATTAACATCATATAATATTTTAAGTCTGATAGATTCTAACCTGGCGGCTGGAGCAAAGGTTTATGTATAGTCGATCCCTTCTTGTTGACTATAACCTTGTGCTACAAATCGAGCTTTGTTTCTGACTATTTCTCCTTGTTCACTGAGCTTGTTTCTGAAGACCCACTTAGTTCCAATAATGTTGAAACCTTTTGGTTTAGGCACAAGATCCCATACATCATTTCTGGTGAATTGATTTAGCTCTTCTTTCATTGTCATGATCTAGACATTATCTTGAAGAGCCTCATCTATGGAAGTTGGCTCAATCAAGGACACCATACCCATGAGAGATTCTTCATAATTTCTAAATGTTGATCTGGTTTTGATTGGATCATATTTCTTTCCCAGAATCATTTCTTCAGGATGAGCTACGCTACTTCTGGATGGTTTCTTATGAATGGGTTCTTCTGATGTTTTTTTGGTAGATTCTTCAGAACTTGTGTTTTTTCCAGGACTATCTTCTGATCCTGAAATATGAACTTCTATATCTGCAATAGAATCTTTTTGCTTTGACTTTTTAGGACCAATCTTATCATCAAATCTGACATTAATAGATTCTTCCACAATTCGTGTTTCAGTGTTATATACTTTGTAGCCTTTTGAGCGTTCAAAATATCCTAACATTAAACACTTTTGTGCCTTAGAATCAAATTTATTCAGATAATCTTTTGTATTTAAAATGAAACAAGTAAATTCAAATGGATGAAAATAAGAAATGTTGGGATTTATGTTCTTCCACAATTCATAAGGAGTCTTCTCCAGAATAGGTCTTATAGAGATTCTATTCTGGATATAACACGTTGTGTTCACTGCTTCTGCCCAGAAAATGTTTAGCAATGTTAGTCTCATTGATCATGGTTCGAGCCATTTCTTGTAAAGTTCTATTTTTATGTTCTACAACTCCATTTTGTTGTGGAGTTCTAGGACAAGAAAAATCATGAGAAATATCATTTTCATTAAAAAAAAATCAAAATCTTTATTTTCAAATTCTCCACCATGATCACTTCTAACTTTAACAATTCTAAACTCTTTTTCATTCTGGACCACATTACAGAAGTTAGCAAACACAGAATGTGACTCATCCTTGTGTCTTAAGAACTTTATCCATGTTCATCTGCTATAGTCATCTACAATCACCAATCCATACCTCTTTCCACTGATGGGTGCAGTTTTCACTGGTCCAAACAGATCAATATGCAGAAGTTCTAATTGCCTAGAGGTAGAAACAACATTTTTTGATTAAAAAGGAGGTTTTGAAAATTTTCCTTTTTGACATGCTTCACACAGAGCATCTGAGATGAACTTCAAATTAGGAAGTCCTCTGACTAGATTAAGTTTGTTAATTTGAGATATTCTTCTCATGCTAACATTCCCCAATCGTCTGTGCCAAGCCGATTGCTCATTGTCCACAGATATAAGGCATTTTACATTCTGACTCTTGAGTTCAGAAAGTTTGATCTTATAAATGTTGTTTTTCCTTTTACCATTAAAGAGGGTTGTTCCATATTTCTGACTAACAGCTTTACAATACTTTTGATTAAAGATTATATCATAACCGTTATCACTTAAATGACTTATGGATAACAACTTATACATCAATCCATCTACCAACAAAATATTAGTAATAGAGGGTAAAGAACCGTTATCGATAGTTCCAGAGCCAATGATTTTACCCTTTTGGTTGCCTCCGAAACCTACGTAACCTCCATCTTTAAGTTCCACACTTTAGAACATATGCTTTCTTCCCATCATGTGTCGAGAGCATCCAGAGTCCAGGTACCAAGACTGGTGTTTCAACTTTGCTGTCAAAGACATCTGCAACATATACTATTTTGTCCTTAGGTACCCATATCTTTTTGGGTCCTTTTTTGTTAGAATTTCTAAAGTTTTGTTTGAACTTAGGTTTAACATAAGATTTTGCATAATATAATTCACTAGTATATTTTATGTCATGTGGGTGACCATAAGTGAAGTGAGATTTCAGAGGTGTGTATTTAATGACCATATCATCTACATCAGAATAGGTTTCTCATCTTTAGTAGGCACATATCCTAAACATTTTCTTCTATTTCTACTGACTTTATAGATCATTGAAGCCATTTTGCTTCTACCTATGCTTTTAGACAGGAACTCTTGAAAACCCATATCGTATTCCTTTATAATATTATCATAATCATTTAGAACTTCTGAAATAGGTTTTTCTTGAGCTTTTTGTAAATTTTCTTTAAAAAAAGAATTTTCAATTTTTAGTTTAGAAATGGTTTCTTTAAGCTCAGAGTTTTCTGCTTCTAGTTTCTTAGTTTCTTCAGAATCAGATGCAAGATTCTGTTTAAGATTCTTGTATTTGATTTGAAGTTTTTGATAGTTTTCAAGAATTTCTGATAGAATTTCTACTAATTTAGCTTTAGAGAAATTAACAGCAAAATTAGGAAATACCTCTTCAGTATCAGAATCAAATTCAAAGGAATCTGAGTTGTCAGCTATGTTGGCCATTAAAGCTATGTTGGCTCTTTCATCTTCTGAGTCTGACGAAGCTTCAGAAGAATCTGAATCATCACATGTTTCCATAAGCCTTTTCTTCTTTTCTTTGTCAAACCTCTTCTTCGGCTTCTCCTTCTGAAGTTTAGGACAATCATTTTTATAGTGACCAGGTTCCTTACATTCGTAGCATACAATCTCTTTGCTTCTTATCTTTTTGTATCCAGAGGATGAATCAGAATGATTGCTAGATCTTCTTGGATTTCTGAACTTCCTCTGTTTGTTCTTCCAGAGTTGCTGAACTCTTTTGGAGAGCAGAGATAGCTCATCTTCTTCTACTGAACTCTTTCGATCAGGTTTTCTTCTGATTTTCTCACTTTTTCTAAAGACTTATATTTATTTAAAATTTCGTCACATTTTCTTAAGATATATATTCTCTTCAAATATCATCAAATTTTCTTCAGATTTATGTTCACTTCGTATTTCTTCATAATTTCTTAAGATTTATATTCACTTCAAATTTCTTCAGATCTTTGTTCACTTAATATTCCATCATATTCTCTTCGGATTTATGTTCACTTCAAATTTCATCAGGTTTTCTTCAAGTTTCATCGCATTTTCTAGAGACATATATTCATTTCAAATTTCATCACATTTTCTTAAGATAAATATTCACTTCAAATATCATCAGATTTTCTTAAGATTTATGTTCACTTCGTGTTTCTTTAAAATTTCTTAAGATTTATATTCACTTCAAATATCTTCAAATCTATGTTTACTTCAGATTCTATCGTATTTTATTCACATTCATGTTCACTTCAAATTTCATCAGGTTTTCTTCAAATTTCATCACATTTTCTAAAGACTTATATTCATTTCAAAATTCATTAGATCTTCTTAAGACTTATATTCACTTCAAATATCATTAGATTTTCTTAAGATTTATGTTCACTTCGTATTTTTTCAAAATTTCTTAAAATTTATATTCACTTTAAATTTCTTCATATCTATGTTTACGTCAGATTTCATCAACTTATTCATATTTGCAATTGTACCTAATTTTGAATCTCATACAAAAAAAACACTACGATGATTATATGTAAATATTGATAATTAATAGAGATTTCTTTTCTAGGTTGGGTCTAAAAGTTTTTTTTAAAGCATTATGTTAGGTGATGTATATGTAGGGTCATATTTTTTACTTTTGGATCTTTTAATTGTAGATGTGTCACAGTTTTATGTTTGAAGTTACCAAATTTAGAAAATAAGTGTTTGATTTTTTTTAATCATTTCATGTGTTGTCATTTTAGTAACATTTTGAGTCTTAAATGATGAACTGTTGGGTTATATTCAGATTTAATTAATGATATTATTAGTAAGATTGTGTTAATAATGAGTGAAAAAAAGAGTTTCACTTCGTATGTTCCTGGGCATTTGTTTCCACTTCCTTTTTCTTTATATAGTTTTTTTTTTTTTTAGTTAATTAATCTATTAGATAATTTTATTAGTTAGTTTAGTTTTTTTTAAGATAATAACTTTGATTTTAATTTTTTTAAGTTAACATTTCTATTTATTAGTCTAATCTTTAGTTAATTATCTTTAATGAATTCTTAATATTTGTTTTAGTCAGTTTAGAATTATTTTGATTGATTTATTAGTTAATTTAGAATTATTTTGATAAACTTAAAATTTTTAGTTAGTTTAGAATTATTTTGATAAATTTAAAATTTGTAGTTAGTTTAGAATTATTTTGATAACCTTAGAATTTTTATTAGTTTAAAATTATTTTGATAATGTTAGTATTTTTAGTTGGTTTAGCATTATTTGAATATCTTCAGATTTTTTATTTCATAGAATTAATTACGTGATCTTAAATTTTTAACGATTATTATTTTCTTGTGAATTTTTGAATGCTTGTATTTTGATGTTCATCTTATTTTGTTTGTTCGGTTAAATTCAAGGAAAAGGATATTATATGTTGACTATTTTGTCATGTTAACTCATATGCATTTTGTATTACTATGTCATGTTTTAATCTTGACATATATGTTTGTTAACTATTATGTCATATTTTAATGTTGACTTGTATGTTTGTTGTATCGCTTTTACCATCTTTATTTTATGTTTGACCCTTAAACCACACTTTTTAACAAACAATATTTTTTAGCCAAAAAATACATAGATATAATAAGAGGTTCCTGTAGAGTACTACAGATGCATTGGGTGCTAACACCTTTCTTTTGTATAACCAACTCTCGTACCTTTCATCTCTTTATTGCATTGCTTTTAGTTTTACTTCTTGCACTGCATATATAATTAGGGTTTTATTTCGCTCTTTTTCTTTCCTCTTGGAAAAATAAAGCGTGGTGGCGACTCTTGCTTATTTGCGAGTCAAGTCAATTAATGGCTTGATCTCCGATTTTCACCGCTACTAATAGTACATGACATACTCATCTGAACTCTCCTAGCTCAATGTCATTTTCATAATACTACTCGTAAATTTCGACTCAGACTCGCCTAAATTTGAGATCCCCTCACTTCCACTCAAACACTCTCTCAAATATTTATAAGAATCAATTATTTAAGATGTAGTAAACTTCACAACTGCATACCAAATTTTTTATCTTTCCTAAGTAGAGAGGAATACCAATGATAGAGTTTTACACAAAAATACAATAAGAAACTTGGCACAACAAAACCCTTCAACAACGAAAATATTATCTAAAAAGCGTGTTTACGATAATGAGAACGATTTCTTTTATAGAGATGAAGATCCAGCAAAAAGTCCAATTAGGATACAAATAGATTCATACCAAATTCGATCATCGGGAGAATAAATCTTTTATTCAAATCAATTTCAATTAAATCTTTTCAAATAGATTCTGATAGTAAAATCTTTTCTAAATTGATGTTGATAATTAAATGTTTTCCAACTTAAATCTTTTCAAAATAAATGAGCTGAATCTTGAGCGAATTAAATCTTTTTCAAATAAATCTAAATCAAAATGTATCCTGTATAAATCTTTCCAAAAAGCGCACAAGAAAAAAATGAGTCAGGATGTCTCAACAATTTCTTAGACATCTTGCACAACATTTTACCTATAAAAATAAGTCAATTCATATGGAATAGTAAAGTTAAAGGTGCAATTGTTAATGTTATCGATAATTACATTTTGGATTTAATATCGGTGAAGACAAAATATTTGAGCTTTGATTTTCTATATCATACCAAATCAGATGTTGACAGACCCAATGACACAATCCTGCGCTTTTAAAACACAATCAACTCTTCAAGAATTCCAAATTACAATTTAACATTGAAAGATGATGTCTAAGTTATGTTGTTGAGAATTATTGATCCGTCTATGGTTAATAATTACAATATATATATATATATATATATATATATATATATATATATATATATATATATATATATATATATATATATATATTTTGTTGACATAAGGGTTATTTCGGAAGCAATATTGAAATGAAGATTTATATTTCTTGATTATCATTGACTTTTTCTAATATAAGAATTCAATAACGACAATTTTCTTCAACAGTTTCATTTTGCAGTGATCATCAACAAAAGTCAAAGACAATTTTCTTCGGCAGTTTCATTTTTTTGCAATGATCATCAACAAAAGTAAAAAATAATCACTTAAAAATATTAGAGTATACCATCTTATGAATTTGTTAATCCACCCCATAGGGGTGTACCCCATGAAAACCCGAAAATGCCCTTTATAAAACTGGAGGTTTATTTTCGATTTGCATCCCATTTTGAACAACCTAGACAAAATATGGTGTGACCCCTGAATTTGCTTAAAAACTGAACCGGAGATGCACTTCTGGTATGGATCCGGAAGTATGTCTTCGACTATAGAAGCATGAACATTGAATTTCATGCCACTTGGATATTTTGTATGAAACCGGAAGTATACTTCCGGTTTTGTCACGAGACTAATTGTTGTAAGCAGCAACCATGGTGATCACCATCATTACACACTTTCTCCTCCAAACCTCTCAAAAACTCTTTCCATTGCCAATTCATTTTGCACTCCAAATCCTCATTTTTGTGGTTCATCATATCAGAAAAAGCTCAACAAAGAAGAATTTCAGGTAAACATCATCCCTTTTATTCCTCATTCATCGAACCAGCATAATGAGATACAAACGACATTTGGTCGTAGTATCACGGTGTTGGAACACATGTTCAAGGAGAATATGTTATATTCTCAATTGGTCGGTAATATCTCTCGGGCGGCGCTTAATTATATTTTTCATGAGGCCAAAAGAGCTTCAAATATGGGTGATGACACCTCAAAGTGTGGGTGCTCTATTGTGAAAACATATGGTCTCCCTTGTGCTTGTGTCTTATCCAAGAAGATGAGTGGTAATATCTCGATATGTATGGACGAGATCTCTAGTCATTGGAAGAGACTTAGTTTTGACGATGACGGGAAAATAAAAAGTGATACCTCAAATATCTCAATCTTTACCGAATGGGAAGTGATACAAGCAAGATTTTGAGAGCCGATGACGCCACCAAACTCCACATTAAAGAAGAGAGATTGCGTTTCCGGAGACCACGGATTTGAAACCACCCTCCTAACCGGTAAAAACTAAAGGTGCACCGAAGAAGTTGAAACCTACACCGGGGGACAATTATACTACGAGGAGTCCTTCGAATTATGAACATGTTGACAAAGTATTTCCCGACTCACCTACACCGGAATCTCAAAAATATGCTTCCAAAGATGCCCGTATTAGCAAACCACCGCCTACACCGACTCCATCAAAGATACTTTGATCACAGAGTTGACGGAACACAGAGAGTTGTACACACGTGTGTTCGGGAGTAAAGAGAAGTTTGAGGAAATACATCACGCACTAGTACCTGCTAAGGTTGGATTTGCACCGAAGGACAAATGGATGTGCTTCCCTGAAATGGGTCATCTCATAGCAAGTGCATATGATTGGGTGTGTATTAATCTGACAAGATACGGTTTTTCGGAGACTTATTTTCCTTTGCGCACGGCTCCTACACCAAATCCCAATGATCGTATCATTTGTGTTGGGTAGATTTCAAATCCACGGCATTTTGTTCAAGTCTACTTGAAATCGGGATGCCATATACCACCGACATCATCAAAGTGGGCGTTTCATTTTACAGAACCATCGGAGACATGGCCGGACGAATTCATGGGAAGGATCCAAGAATACAACAAGTTGAGGGAAATAGATATAGAAATAAATAGGGGAAATTCGAAAAGGGTGCCACTGGTGGATTTATCCGGCGATACTTTTTTTGCTCTTTCAAGTAGTTAGGTAGCATTTTAATGTTAACTTCATTTTGTTAATGTATTATGATGTGGAAATATACTCATTTTTATAATTTGACCAAATACAAAAAAATTTGAATATATGAGATTTTGTGAATATGCTCGTTGTTTCTATTATGTTTCTGGTTTTTCAACCCCAGGCCTTTTACCTGAAGTTTAATTTCGGGTTTGGTTAAGTAGGAAACCGGATATTAACATTCAGTTTTGCCACTGAAACAAGGATAGTATTTCTATGGTCCGTGTTTACATCCTTTTACTATAAAAATAATTCTCCTCTTATATTTCTCCCTATCACGACACAAAAAGAAAACAAAAATGGACGTGAAATTAAACATCACATGGGTTGTTGGAGTTGTTCATTTTCTCGGCGACGTACCGTCTCGCGAATTCAAGATCACAGTGTACACCCCAATTAAAGAGGTGCGTGAAACATTGTATGAACTTGTACCTTACGGCGACGGTCGAAAGGTAGAGAAGATCGAGTACCGCTCGCCATCGATTGACAATGAAGGGAATCTTTAGTTCATGAATTGTGAACTGAAGAACGACGCTGATTTACGAGCTATGTGGTCGACTTATCGAAGTTTTTGGGAGAAAGTTCCAATCGAGCTAGATGTGAGTTTATCAAGAACTATCAATGACATTATGAGGATGTTGCAACGTCCATCCAAATATTGATTTGTAATGTTTGATGTATGCTTAATTAAATGTATTTGCTAAATTTATGTTCTGGATTATATTTGTCTCTCTATGTTAGTCAATGCAATGATTTTTTCTAATTTTTTGTTATGAACCTAAACCGAAAATAGAGTTACCGTACAGAACTGAAAGTAAAGTTTCAGGTTAGTGTAAATTATAATAGATGGTAGTGCGCATCAAAAATAAACTTTTGATTTTTAATGACATTAGTGGAAATACACGTGGTGCACTAGAAGAGAATGGAGGGAATTAAAAAATCCTCTATCATCTTTAGTCCGTTTTCTCTATGGACATCAATACATTGTCATGTCAAGAGTTATTTGAGGAATTACTTCAAGACAATACAAGATTTGAAAATATTGTTGACTTATGAGAAAGTTATCATATCAATGTAACTTTAAACATAATTTAAAAAAAGTATTTTAAAATGTTACTATAAATAATTAATTATACTCCCATATGCTTAAGTGTGTGAAATTACCCTCCGGTAAATACTTTTATGATTTCATTGAAAATAGATAGTAATAATAAATTCTATACACTATAAATAAGACATGTGAACACTATATTAAATTTTACATAAAATATTTATTTTGGTCCTTCATTAAATTTATATTGATTCCTTAATTTTTTTCGTGACAATTTGGTTCTTTTAACTTTCAAAAAATTTCATTTTAGTTTTTTTTTTAATTAATAACGAAAAACATTAAAAACGATCGATAAATCCGTCGCTAATTAAACAAGAAGAATTAAAATAAAATATTTTAAAAGTTAAAGGATTAAAATGACACGGAAAAAAAATTAAGGGACTAATATGAACCCAAAAATATAGTCAAGGGACTAAGTAAATATTTTGCCTAAATTTTATGGTTTCAGTGAATTAAATCTTAGAATTGAAATTTAAGTCTATTTAACAAAAACAAATATTGAAGAAAAAAAACTGCTGTGTCAAGTTAAGAATGATGTAAACAGTTCACGTGAATACAATGATCAAAGTAAGAGAAAAAAGATAACAAAATCATGAAAAACTTGAGTGAGGTTTCATTATTTTCTTGAATAACCCCTATGGTGTTCAGTCACTTTATTAGACATAAAGTGCTATTGATTCAAACAAATTGTATAGAAAACAAAATTGTCAAAAGATAAGAATCTATTTCTTAGAAATCTTAAACCTACATTTTCAAAAAGACCAAGAAAAGTGTTACCCTTTGCCCCCAAAAAAAGTAAGAAAAGTGTGACCAATATCTCCATGATACATTAAGCTATCCACATCAAAACGAAACAATATCTATGCAATAAAGTATACGTGTGTCTGATATAATCTCATCTTTTATTGCCCAGACAAGAAGCTCCAGAAACTCTCCTTCAACGTGAAGCGTCATCTACAAACTTGGTCAAACTTTCATCTTTTGGCCTAATGGATCTCGAGCCACAGATGAAGCAGCTGCAACAGCAGCAACTCGTATTCTGCAGAACTCATCAAGCATTTCACAGCCAGTTAGTCTAAAAAAAATAATCTATGGGAAGTAGTGAGAGATTGAGAAGAAAAATACTCTAAAAATATGACATCACCTCCTATGTACATCAATATACACATCTGTCTCATCCACAATTTCTTCCTGCATGGAAAGAAATAAATTAGAAAACTTAATTCATTCTATGAGCAATTCAACATAATGTATGTTCTTAAATGCACCAATAACACACAACAATCTCATCTATGTGACATAAGCTTAAAGTTATGATAATGAACATGATTACATAAATGGATAGCAGTGATGTCAATCGTGGATCGTGGAAAATAGCAGTTTGTTTAAATTTTGCTATGCTACAATGCCACTAGTATAGCGTTGCTATTTAACAACACTTTGAACTAAATAGCGTATCACGGAACAATAGCGATCTCTTCAAATTTAGCTACTAAGTAGCACCCCTATTTGACAATACTGATGGATAACCAGGTTTATTGCATATTTAGGATAAGTAGGACTACCTGAAGGAGTTCCTCGAAAACATCTTCCAAGGTTATGATGCCAATAACTTCCCCGTCTTTATCATAAGGAAAGTGATGGAAACAATTAGGCGGAGTTTCATTTTCTAGGCATTGTTGGTCGACATTGTTGGCATCCTCACATCCTCCATAGTTTTGATGCTTAGAAAGCTTGTCAATATCGATAACATTGTTTGATTTCTCATAAGACCCGACTAGCAATGGCACAGTCAGTTCAGAACTATGTTTGATGAATACTTCATCTTTGGATTTGTCAAAGTCACTAGCTACCTGAGGGTTGTTTTTCTCTCTTATAACCTTGACTACAGCTGCCATATGACTGCTACCTATTTTGAAACTCGTTGAGGATATCATATAAAGGCATATCTGCTGGAACCCTGAGTTATTCATGAATAATAGTTTTGCTCAATTGATAAGTTATGAAAGATGAAATGAAAAGGCACCATTGGTCAAACCTAGGAATTTTCCGGATGGAGACAGAACTAACTGGACTCTCTGTCTCAGCTCTTATGGTAAGAAGATTTTTTACCTAGCAAAGAGTGGTAGCAAACAGTTTTTAGTGGCAAGTGCCAACAAAACAAATTTGATTAAACATTTTGAGTGCAGCGCAAGTAATCACACTTACTAGTAAGAGGCCAATAATATTTTTGGGGTTTCCACTGTATACGGGGATGCGACTATGACCTCGTTCAAGAATTTTCCCAATTGCTTCCCTGTGATAAAATAAATTGGTTATGTTTGGAAGAAAAATAGGTGAACTTTTTGTGACTTCTATATAGATCTGTACAGAAATGCTTACAGAAGCAAACGCACCAGTCCAATTTTGAAGCAACATCCAAGGAAAAAGTTGACTCAATTGGTGTCATAGCCTCCTCTGCAGTCTGCATAGCAATATTGAAAAAGTTTCTATATTAGAACAAAGGCAATTTAATATACATTTGTGTTTAAATATATCTTATCACTGAAACAATGGATGAGCTTGGAAGAGATTGAAGTTGTAACACATCCATAGACAGATATTGCTGGTAAAGTTATGGTCAGGCAATAAGGAGAACCACTGATTAATCTCATCAGAACAATTGAGCTAATAAAGTAAAGGTACTTATACTGAGTATCTACCTTCAGAGTGAGATCTAGTGCTCCACTGATAATCGTCGCCTCATCATGTGTGAGTTCACCTCCTTTACCAGCCTATAACAATCAACAGAATGAATCCAAAGGAGATAGAAAGAAATTTGAAAATTTGACAAAATGAAATTAGCAGCATTCTTGATAAAAGCAAAATCTTTTAGCATGGCAACAAATTAGAATCCAATTATCAGGAAGTTGTACAAAACCCATACAGTGATTCAAACGCATTACCTCTTCGCTATGGATTGAAACAAGGGCTTTCAATTGTGCTCGCCTAAACAGTACATCATGGTGTCCAAGCAAAATATCCAAAACCTAGAAGCACACACCAAGGTTATAGTATAAGCTCCATAAAAACCAAAATTTGTTGCAAATTAATGTAACCAAATCCAAGTTGTTACAAAACAACCCTTTTACCACAGGGCATGATGTTACAAACAACATGGAATCAAAAAATGATCTATTTGAACATAGCACATTCATTAAACAATTAAAATCACAACAACTTTAAGAAACAAAATTCTACCGCGAGTGTAAAATTGTCGACCCCCTTTACGCTGTGTTAGAATTAAAACGTAATACAATGTTAATATCATTCCTTCAATTAAATTCATAATTTAGCCAACATTTAATGTTTACCTTTCCAATAGGGCAAGCAATCGGATAACAAATGATCATCAGAACGCGTACAAGCCCAACAAAACTCGAACCAACATAAAGCCCGTATCTCGTGCATATAGCTTGCGGGATGACCTAATAACGACACAAAAGTCAGTGCAATGTCCTTCTTGACTATGATGCAAGCAAACAAAACAAACTCATTCAAAAAACTACCTTACCTCTCCAAAAGCCAGAACAAAAGTAACTGATAACAACACTGCTACAAAAGGATGAAAAATTTTATCAAGGTAAATTGGAAGTGCCTGCAAATACATACATCTAATCAAATATTTACCATATTATTGTCACTTTGTTATATTATATAGAAATAACAATAGAAAAGCAGTTAAATAGAAACACCTCCATGGCACAAGCATTACAAAGAAGCAAAGTAACAAGCAGTTGGTGTTGTTTTTGAAGAACAGGAAAAATAGCAGCTGCAGAGAGAAGAGTGATCAATAGAATAGAAAAAAGAACATAGTGAGTGAAAGAAGAAAAAGCGTTGCGTTAGCAGTACCAGCTTGTTTTTTCTCGGTGGAAGAACCACTCCTTTGGAGAATTTCAAGGTCAACAGGACCCAAAGACATTAAGCCAAGGGTGAGTCCAGACATGATACCGGCAAAGGTAACAAGGAGGCAGGAAATTCCGGCGTAGACAAACCACCAAACGGTGCCGAACGGAATGTCGTCGGCGTCGTATACGAAGGAATTTCCGGTGAGGTTTAGAGGGGACATATTTTGGGGGGTGTAACTCAGAATTGTGAAAGTAATCGGTGCATGATTTCGTCAGTTATAGTGATGTATTTTTTTGTTGTTTAGTTCAATGTTAATACTACCTACCATTCTGCCGAATATATTGCTTGCAGCATGACACATGCACTTGGACTATCCATACTTTCTTTTAAATATAGGTTTGTAATATTTAAATTAAACTTTAGAATATGAATTATAAGTATACTTGCATATACTTATCTCACAATAAAGTCACATGACCAATTTTTTTTAATTTAATTACTCAAATAACCAAAAACATCTGGATAAATTGTTAGTAAAATATTTATATTTCAAACAAAAACATCCGCGACTAAGAAGAACTGTCAATGACGCATACACTCAAATTTGCACACAGACGTGAAATCCTATAGTACATTCACTACCATCATGTCAATGAAAGTGACGCATATTTTAAAGATCTAAGAGGAGACGCCATTACCCTTGACGCTATAAAGCATTGGTTTTTTTTAAATTAAAGTTAAAACTAATTTAAAAATAAATAAATTGAAAAATAAAAAAAGATGTCAATATTATTAAATTATTATTAAATTTAAATAGAATTACTTAGATAAAAAATTTGTAAACATGTTTTAACTATGCAATTGATCATTAATCGATTCAACAATTATGTGGTGTCTTTCGTCGTTGAGGATGCACACAATTCTTCTGAGGTGGTTGTTGCCTCTCAGGATTCACCTGAGGCGTTTGGTGCCTCCCAATATTCACCTTGGGTGTTTGGTGTGAGGTCCCTAGAATATTAGTGATATCAATCAAATCTAGCATCTCTTACCAGTTACATTCATTGTCGTAATCGAGGTTGGTGTTCATGGTGTCCTAGTTGGGTCGTGTTATTGGGTTAAGGGTGGGTGGGCGGGCTGGTTGGTTGAAGTAGGACATTGATTTGGTTTAGAAATGAAGCCATTGTTGTTGTGGTATTTGATAAGCATGTGTTGGTTGAATGTTTTGACGGTATGATGTTTGGGTGCTTTGGTGGTGTGATGTTTCAGTATACATCGGTTGGGAGCTATGGTAGAATGTGGTGCTATCATATGCCTCATTGGTGTTGTGATAAGATGTGGTGTCGGCATATGTTTATTGGTGGTATGGGTCATGTTCTTGGTTTGTGTTTAGGTATGTAGCATGAATTGGTCGCAAGTTTGGGTGTATATGGTTTGGTAATACGGGTTTAATTTTCGTAATACCGATATTTCCCGATTTATAAATAAAGGATCAAATTTTTCACATTTCAAAGAGGGAATGGAGGAAAAGTTACAGTCTGGTCCAGTTTACCAAATTATTTACAAAAATCTAGTTGTGTTTCACAATAACCTAGTCAAGTATTTTCAGCTAAAGGTTCGAGATGATGAAGAAGTTCAAAATATGTTTCGAACTCGCGAACATTTTGGGTTCAACAATATTGAGTTGTACATTTTACTACAACAATCTCAGTTGTCTTAATTTGTTGATCAGTCACAAGTCTTTAACGAAACTGACGACGACCAAGCCTAAGTTGACATTATTAACAACGAAGAAGAAGAAGAAGACGAGATATTGGTTGATTATATGGTGAATAATGACTTTGTAGACCAAGAGCAAGAACTACTACCTTCGAACCATGTATATTGTTCGTCTAAGCACATGACAAACTTGAACTTGGATGATGAATAACCATCCTCATATAACTTTTACAACCTATATATGCACATGGGGGAGCGTTAAACATGGGAGACATGTTTCTTACAAAAGAAGATTATATGAGAGATATAAAAAGTTTCACATGGAAAACTCAAATGATTATACTGTAGATCGCACGGATGCGAGGAGGTACGTCATTCTATGTTGCATTTTCAGGTGCCATCATCTTACAAGAAGAGAAATGGTTCTTGGGAGATAAGTTCTATAGATCCACCTCACTCTTGCATTATCACTAATCCGATGCAAGATCATCTTAAACTAAGCTCTCACATAATATACCAAGAAATCTTACCTCTCGTTGGCAAGGTCTGTTCTTGAAGGTGAGTGAAATAATCTCCCATATCGTTATACAATACAATTATACTCCCTCATAAAATAAGGCATGGATATGAAGGACTAAGGTTGTTGAACGAGTATACAAAAATTGGGAGAATTCGTCTAAGGCTTGAGAATCAAATAGCAAACATGAGCATATCTTTTAATAATCATGTTAGAAGAAGATAAAATGAGAATATGTGTGTAAAATGGGAGATAATGCACATCTATTTATAAAAAACAATGCACCATGGTGCCATAGGTACTGACGCCTCCTTTTAGGCCCCCAAAGCATGTGGCACTCCCACTGACATGATGGTAATGCATGCATATATGGTCTAGCGCATGGGTGTGCAAATTTGAGTGTATTCACTAGTAGCATTGGTGCATCTTCTTGGATACAAATTTATTTTGTTTGAAACATGGCTATTTTGGTGAATAATGTGGAACGTTGGTTATTTAAGTATATAAATTGAAAAAAAATGGCTATTTGAAAAAACAAATTTGATGCATATTTATTGTGATATTTAAATTTACGTTTGTGTAGGGGTAAGAATTTGAGTTCAAATATATCAACTAACCTATAGTTTGTTTGGAAAATTTCCATTGAGGTGTTGATATTTTATGCATATGTATTATTGATATTTAACAAAAAAAACAAATTATTATTTTAAAGAAAGTAATTGTTATTTTTAAGTATGAGTTATGATCTGATTATTGTTCACAACACCCTTATATTATAGTATCGCACATCTATGGAAACTCCAAAATATTCTTTGTATCATCGGATTTTAAAATTTGGATGAACTCATTCTACAACAAAATTATTTCATGATTGAAGCACACCCATTTTCACCTAAAATGAGTCCAGAACTTAATCTACAAAAACAATATGCGTTACAATATCCAAAAATTTAAGTGGGAAAACGAATTTGGTTGTCACTTTGCATGTATACATCTGTTCATGTTTTTCATGATTAAGACGTCTATTTTTTTTTTTAAATCTACATAAATCTCCTTACATTGTCACTCATAATTTTTACTTCAAAACAACATTCTTCCGTATTTTGACATTAAAATGAGCAAAATAAATAGAGTTCAAGGTCATTTGCATGTTTTACACTATCATTACTTTATACCATCTGGTTTTTAGAGTTGAAATATGTACATTGCGTTCGGATTTTGAAATCTAGATTTTGTCAGTTTATGTCTAAAAATTGAAATACATATTATTCTAATATGGAATTGTAATTGTCCTCTGTTATGATGGGTTGTGTTGTGGTGCACCCTGATGATGTCAGTAATGATGTCTTGACATTACTCTATATGTGGATGTTAAACTGGATGGTGTCCATGTAGATGTTGGAAAACAATTTACAAATAAGTTTTTTGTGACACTACTCTATATGTGGATGTTAAATTAGGTGATGGCCATGTAGATGTTGGAAAACAGTATAAAAATAAATAAGAGTTTGTTATACTTGAACATATGTTTCAATGGGTTTGCATTGAGACTGCCAAATTAGGGTTCAACATTGTAATTGGGAGGTTGGATTCTCGTTCTGATAGAAGACGTGCATTTATGACCGTGAGATGTGAAAGAAGTGGCAAGTATATAGCACCTATATGAAATTTGAATGTGATGACACTGGAACGAGGAAATGTGAGTATCCTTTTAAGTTGTGTTAGTATCTCAAGGTGAATAATACATGGACATTTAATGTGATATGTGGTATACATAATCATGATGTGTGTTACAAGTTAGACGATTACCCTATTGTATGTCGACTTAATTCTTAAGAAAAGAAACTTGTCTTTGACATGACATTGAACATGGCTCTACCCTAAAATATATTGTCAACTTGGAAAAGGAAAATATCTAAAAGTGTCGCTGGCAAATCTACAATATTAGTTTCGGAAACAACAAGGCAGAAAGAGGTCCAAGATCTGAAATGGAACAATTGTTTAACCTTTTGGATAATGATCATTATGTATTTAGGTACAAAGTTTGTGAGGATGGAGAAATTGTTTGAGATATATTTTGGACTTATCGTTATCCCATCTAGTTGTTCAAAACTTTTCTCATTGTTCTCATAATTGATTCAACATATAAGATTAACAAGTACAAGATACTACTTCTAGAAATTATTAGTGTTACTTCTTCAAATATGAATTTTTAGTTGGGATTACAAGTTTGGAAGTGAAAAAGAAGATAATTTTGCATTGGCTATGGAAGCATATTGGACTATGTTGAAAGACCGAGAAAAAATGTTGTGGTGATTGTCACTGATCGCTATGTCGTACTAATGAATTTAGTTATAGAGGTGTTTCCTACATCGTATGTTTTACTGTCTGGGTATCATATTGTAGTGTTATAATTTTAAAATAATTAATGAGGGCCAGAGCAGTGTCACCCCTAAGGGGACAATAATCATATGCTACATTATAAGAGGTATCACATTGCCCCCAACATTTTCCTATCGCTAAATCATTGAAAATGTGGGATAAGATGTTCCTTTAGAAAAACCGGAGAGAAGTCAGGGTCAACAATTGACTCACGTCTCCCTATGAAATAGAGATTCAATAGTCCAACATTGACTAGTTGGGCGGTTACCATTTCCAAGAAATCCCTAGGCCCAAAGCCTCTATAAATACCTCTCCCCCAAACGGAGAAAGGATAACTCTTAACTGGTACAGATCATACACAGTGTTATCTCAAAGCATCACTCTACATACAGAGCCTCTTGCCTCAGTGAGTCAGTCTCTTACACTACCATAAAACATTGTCATATAAGGCTTCTCACCATTGTGGATAAACCCTAATCATCTTCATTTATCATACACCTACTATGGCCTCCGAGTATCTCTACCCTTACTAGGGGAACACACATACTTGTACTTTTTGACTAATACAGTGGTGCCACACTAAAACTAACTTGGGTCAGACCTCTTTCATCCTAACTCATCCATTTTCCCTCAGAAAATTGCCTAAAAAACTCTAAGTTCAAACACAAGCACCATAGTCAGAGATTTCGCTGGCACAAGTAGCTCTAGCTCCTATCAAAATAAATTCGCAAACTAGGTACTCGTAGTTAATGTGATATCTTCGGGTTTTCCCAAGGGCGCGCAATGGAAAACGGGTTAACATCACATTTTCTGAGGATGACTCCTTTAGAGTAAATCCTCGCGATAATGACCTCTTCATCATCACAATGCAACCTGGTGGCATCTAGGATATCAAGCGAGTCTTGATAGACCTAGGTATCTCTACTGACATCATATTATAGGAAGCCTTTCAAAAATTTCAGCTCAATACAAATGACATCCTAGTGTTCAATGGCTCGTCAACTAGATTATCGAGCGAATATGTACAAGTAAAGAGCCATGTATCCTTGGAGACTACATGTGGTGGAGCATAAATGCTAGGTGGGTTGATGTAAGCTACCTTATCATGGACGTCTTGTAACCTTATAACATCATCTCGGGACGACCCGTCATTGATGCACTAGGCGCGATAATTTCCAATCTATATCTCATTCTGAAGCATTTAATGGCTGGTGGGTGAGTCGGTATGGTTCAAGGAGGCCAACATATCACTCGAGAGTGTTACCAAAATAGTTTGGAGACATAGAAGAAATAGCTCACCAATGTGGTTTCCTCATTTCCTGAAGTTCCAAGTGTTAACCTCAATTGTTGGAGTCCAAGATTGGGTGTGGATGCTGAAAGTCTTACACAACAGTGTAACACCCCGAAATCAATTAACTTATTTAATTAAAATTAGTTGTCATTTAATTTAATTATTTAGATATTTATGAGATTTATATTAATTAATTATGAATATATGCGTGCCATGTGGTAGTTGGGAGTTGTTAGAACTTTAACTGATTAATTTAATTTAATTATTAGGAGATTGATTAAATAAATAGAGTAAAATAAAATAATGAGATTTGGTAGGAAAATAATATTTTTAGAAAAATAAGAGAAAATAGCAGTGTATGGTGGAATATTGAATTATTAGATTAAATTATAAAATAAATAGAATTAGATTTAGTAGGGGTATTATGGTGAATGTGGTAATAAGTGAGGGCGTAATGGGGATACCAATGAAGGAGAATTAGGTTTTTGGGATTAAAAGCGGGATTAGTGTATCCTGAAACTTGTCAGTACGTGAAGTTAGAGTTTTTGGAGAAAAAAGACAAAAGCAAAAGAGCTTAGTAAGAAGATGATAGTTCACCATTGTTAAAGAGAAATTGCTGGAAAAATCGGGTAGACAAGAATATTTTGAATATTGATATGATTGATGAAGGGTAGAGAGATTCTTACACTCCTCTAGGATTTTTACCATTGTTGAATGTTCTTGAGTTTTGGTATGTTTAAGAGGAAATTGTGTTATTTGCCATGTTATTATATGAAATTTGTGCACTATAATATGTTTTTTGATACATGTTGTATTGAATGATTTCTGAATTTCGTTGGTTGCCATTGTTGTATGTTTGAGGTTAACCTTGAATTCATGAAAAAGTGTTGATTATTTGATGTTGGGTTTGTATAATTTGTGTTGATTGTTGTACAATTGTAAAATAATTATTTTGTTTCAAATTATGAGTGTTTGTCTATTTACATAATTTAAATTGGGTGAACGGAAGGCTGACAACGATAAAAAATGCACAATTATTCATTCTACAGCAGCTCAAAGCGTCAACTGCAGGACTGTCTAATTGTCACTGATTAGGTTGATTTTATAACAGTATTGTTTTCATCATAACTTGAGTTTCGTGACTTTTTTTGAAACACGCTTGCAGCATTGGAAAGCTAACGGATAGTACTATCTCACGGTGGTGCTCTAAGAGACTAAATGTGCATTTAAGGGCATGAATAAATTATTTTCCATAAGGAGTAATATTTTATGATTTCTAACGATAATGAAAGAACTTTAATGTTGTGATAGATTTAATTGGTAAGTTTGGATGTTAATTGATGTATAGGTGGTGGTTTTATTATTGTATAATGTGTCGTGAATGTGATTATAATTTTTATGTTGGATTATTATAATTACAATTGGATGTATGTTGGTGAAATTAATTGATTGAATATTATATGTGATTATAATAATAAATTAATTGTGATTGTTGAGTGTTTCGTGAATAATTATGTGACGTGCAAACAATCGTGATTGTTGTATTGTGATGGTGGTTCAGAAGGGGGAACGACGTTAATGCTATTTTTGCATGTTGTTTATGATTAGAAGGGGAACTGTAAACATGTTGTTGTTGTTGCATTAATGTATGTCATGCCTTATGTTGTGTTGAATTGTGAAAAAGGCGAGTAACGAGTTCAGAAAATGGGGACAGGTGACTTGTTTGGAGCTCGGAAGGGGTGGTCTCGGGGTTCAGAAAGGGGGACCCGGTTCGTATAAAGAACTATTGTTGAATTGGTACCATTTTCAAAGTGACGAGATGTGAGTCGCGTTGCATACATACAAACTTTGTGATGTTAGTGTGATTTATTCATTGGTGCTTAGTGAGAATAATTGATTGTGAGTTGTTGTGTACTTAAATGTGATTATTGTTATAATCTTAATCTTTACTCGCATTCTTTACACTGATAATACTTTAAAGTTTATTCTCACCCATTTTCTTGTTTGTTTTTGTGTTGCTTGTACCTTGTTGTACTGATACTCAGGAGGAGTGATCTAGTTGTTGTGAGTTTGGAAGAAAGCCTTGGAGCTTATCTTCATTTCTTTTGTTATTGTTTTTTAGTTGGTTTGAGATGCTCTAATATGTAACATCGAGAACGAGTCATTTGAGTTGTTTTTGAATTAATTTATGAATTATGTTGTTGATTCAACTTTCTTTTGAAGTAATTGTCTGGAATATGATGTTGTTAATGAACTTCACTGCAAGATGTTGAATTATAATAAAGAAAATATACATGTTTTGTTGTGTGACATCCTAAATTATTGTTTAATTATTTTATATAAGTTTTAGGGTTTAAGGTGTTACATAGTGGTATCATAGCAGGTCGGTCCATCCGGCCAAGTTGTGTAATTTTATTTGTTCCTTAGTATGGAACATGTGTGTGAAACACTGTCCAACTTGACAGCCTAAGTAGGATTGAAACAAGTGGGGGAGAAGCTTCTGCTTCTCTAAGATGTTTCAGGTGTGGAGGGTCAGGTCAATGTGTCATTGATTGCAATAATGCATGTTTCGACAAGAGTGTGTTGTTTCCCGAACCCGAAGAAAATACAGATTCGATATTTATGTCAGTGTGTCAAGTGGAGATGTCATTGGAGAAGAATTATTAGATGCTTATGATGTTTTCTTCAATAAGAGTGGAGATCTAGTTTGCGAGTGTTGAGCTTCCTATTTGTGTGATTTCTTGATGTTTTTGTAGGATATTTGTGACTTGCCTTCAGAGTGTAAGGTTGATTTTGTCATAGAATTAGTACCTAGTAATAGGTCTATGTTGATGGCTACATATCATATATTAGCATCAGAGTTTGGCGAATTGAAGAAACAATTAGAAGACCTACTTGAGAAGTAGTTTTTTCGACCTGGTGTTTCACCATGGAGAGTGCTAGTGTTGTTGGTCAAGAAGAAATATGATAGCATGCAGTTGTATGTTGACTATTCATAATTGAATAAAGTTACAATCGAGAATAAGTATCCTCTTCCTAGAATTGATGATTTGATGGATCAGTTGGTTGGTGCTTGTGTATTCAGAAAAATTGATTTGTGGTCGGGTTATGATCAGATTCGAGTGAAGCTTGGTGATATTTTAAGGACTGCATTCAGAATGAGATATGGTCATTATGAGTATTTATTAATGTCATTTAGAGTGTTTAATGCGCCTGGTGTGTTTATGGAATATATGAATACGATTTTCCATCCTTATCTAGATTAGTTTGTAGTTGTGTTCATCATTGGTATTTTTGATATATTCTAATTTTGATGAAGAGTATGTGGAGCATCTAAGGGTTATGTTGCAGACTATGCAAGAGAAAATGCTTTATGTCAAGTTATCCAAGTGTAAGTTCTGGTTACGAGAGGTGAGTTTTCTCGGGCATGTCATTTCTATGGTGGTATTGTTATTGATTTGTCGAAGGTTGATGTTGTGTTGCAATGGGAAATTTTGAAGTCTGTTACTAAAAATTGAACGTTTATGGATTTAGCTAGTAATTATAGAAGGTTTTTCCAAGTTAGCATTACATTTAGCTAAGTTGACTCGAAAGGGTCAAGCTTATGTTAGGGATATGGAGTACGAAAAGAGTTTCCAAGAGCTTCAGAGGAAGTTGATGTCTGCTCTAGTTTTGATTTTTCTGAATCCAAGTGAATCATTTGTGATGTATTGTGATGTGTCGAAAACGGGTTGAGGTGGTGTGATAATGAAGGATGGTCAGGTTATGGCTTATGCTTCGATAAAATTGAAGGTTCATGAGAGGAATTATCCTGCGCATGATCTGGAGTTGGAAGTCATGGTGTTTGTGTTAAAAATTTGGAGGCATTATCTTTTTTATTCCAGATTTGAAGTGTTCAATGACCACAATAGTTTGAAGTACTTGTAAGATCATAAAATTTTAATATGAGGTTGAGGAGTTGGCTTGAAGTTCTGAAGAATTATAATTTTAGTTTGAGTTACCATCTGGGGTAAAGCCAATGGTGTAGCTGACGCGTTCAGTAAGAAGTCTTTGCATATGTTAATGTTTATAGTTCAAGAATTGGAGTTAATTGAGCAATTCATAAATCTTAATTGAAGTTAACTAGTTGTATTCTTGAAGAAATCATATAAGATCGGAAAATCGACTTGGGATTGATTGACCGGTTGGTGTTAATCAATTAAGGTAAAGCATGTGATTTAGAATTTGTGGGAATGGTGTCGCGGAATCTCCAAAAGAGTTATCATGATAAGAGGAATAAATCACTTGAGCTCCAATAGAGAGACCATGTGTTCCTCAGAGTCACTCACGTGATAGGTGTTGGTCGTGCTTTGAAATCTCAAAAGCTTGTGCCGTATTTCATTGGTCCTTATCATATTTTGAAAAAAATATGAGAAGTGGCCTATAGAGTTACCTTATCGTTCTTTCTCTCAAATCTTCATGATGTATTTCATGTGTCTCAGTGGCAGAAATACATTTTTGATCCATCTCATATGATTCAGGTGGATGATGTGTAAATTAGAGAGAACTTGAGTGTTGAGGCATTTCCCTTTAGAGTAGAGGATCGAGAGGTGAAACACTTGAGAGGCAAGGACCTTGTTTTGGTGAAGGTTGTTTGGGGAGGATCTGTTGGTGGAAGCATGGTGTGGAAGTTGAAGAGTCGGGTGAGAGAGTTTTATTTGGAGTTGTTTCGTTCAGTTTATTTTGAATAGCGAAAATTTTATAAATGGTGGAGAGTTGTAACGCACTAAATTTAATTCATTTATTTAATTGAATTTATTGCCTTTTGTTTTATTATTAAGTGATTTACGTTATTTATTTTAATTAATTGTGAATATATTTATGTCAAGTGGTAGTTAGAGGTTGTTAGAATTTTAATTAGTTTATTTAATAAGATTAAATAAATAGAGTTAAATAAAATAATGAGATTCAGTTGGAAAATAAGAGAAAATAGTAATGTTTGGTGGAATATTTAATTATTAGATTAAAGAAAAAAATACATCATGTGTCCTTTAAGTTATTTTTGTGTAACAGGTTGGTCCTTTAAGTTTTTTTTTTGTTGTAACAACTTGAACATTTAGGTTGATTTCTACATCTTTTTTCTCAAATTTTGAACAATTAGAAATTTATGATAATTGTATTTATGATTACATTTCATCATTTTCATATCACTCAAAATAATTGCATCCACAACACCTTCACTTTATTAAAAAGGGATAACGATACACATATTTGGTAATTTAAAGAACCAAGTTGTAACAAAAAAACTTAACGTACCAATATGTTACACAAAAATAATTTAAAGGACTTTTGGTGTAATTTAGCCTAGATTAAATTATAAAATAAATATAATTAGAGTTAATAGAGGTTTTATGGTGAATGTGGTAATAAGTGAGTGCATGTTAAGGATAACAAACTAAGGAGAATTAGATTTAAAAGAGGAATTGGTGTAACTTGAAACTTGTCAGCACGTGAAGTAAGAGTTTTTGGAGAAAAGATGCAAGAGGCAAAAGGCTTAGGAAGAATATGAGAGTTCATCATTGTAGAAGATAAAATTCTTGTAAAAATCAGGTAAGGGGGAAATACTTTGAATATTGGTGTAATTGATGAAGGGTAGAGGGGGATTCTTGCCCTCCTCTAGAATTTTTACCATTGTTGAATGTTCTTGAGTTTTTGTTTGTTTATGAGGAAATTGTGTTATATGACGTGTTATTATATGAAATTTGTGCATTGTAATATGTTGTTTTGATATATGTTATATTTAATCATTCTAAATTTTGTCGGTTGTCATTGTTGTGTGCTTGAAGCTTTGAAACCTAACCTTGAATTTATGAAAAAGTGATGATTATTTGATGTTGAGTTTATATAATTTGTATTGGTTGTTGTACAACTATTATATAATTATTGTGTGTCGAATTTTGAGCATTTGGATTTCTAAATAATTGAAATCATATGTATGCAAGGCCTCCAATGGTGAAAAATGCATAATTCTACATTCTACAGTAGTTCAGGGCATCGCAAAAGAGCTTACAAGCGTCGGCTATAGAGGTAGTCCAACCGTCGTCGATTAGGTTGATTTTGTTAAAATATTGTTTTCATCGTAACTATAACTCTCTTTTAGATGTGGTTTGAAGCGTTGGAAAGCTAATGTGTAGTATTATCTCATAACAATGCCCTGAGAGACTAAATGTGAGGTTAAGGGCGTGAATAAATTATTTCCTTAAGATTTAATACTTCTGATGGCTAACAATGATGAAAGAACTTTAACTGTTCTGACATATTGAATTGGTTAATTTGAATGTTAATTGATGTATAGGTGATGGTTTTATTATTGTATGTGTCATGAATGTCGTTATAATTGTTGTGTTGAATTATGATAATTACAATTGGATGTATGTTGGTAAAATTAATTTATTAAATATTATATGTGATTATAATAATAAATCAATTGTGATTGTTAAGTGTTTGATGAATAATTATGTGACATGCAAATAATTGTGATTGTTGTATTATGGTGGTGGTTCAAAAGGGGGAACTATGTTAATGTTATGTTTGCATGTTGTTTATGGTTAGAAGGGTAATTGTAAACACGTAGTTGTTGTTGTTGAATTAATGTATACCATGCATCATTTTGTGTTGTATAGTGAAAGAGGCGAATCACGAGTTCAGAAGGGGGACAAGTGACTTGTCTGAAGCTTAGAAGGGGTCTCGGGGTTTAGAATGAGGGGATTTTGTTCATATAAGGAACATTCGTTTAGTTGGTACCACCTGGATAGTGCCAAGTGGTGAGTCACATTGCATACATACAAGTTTTGTGATGTTAGTGTGAATTATCCATTGGTGTTAAGTGAGAATAATTGATTGTGAGTTGTTGCATAATTGAATGTGATTATTATTGTGCTTTAATCTACCCTCGTATTCTTTACACCAATAATATATCGAAGTTTATTATCATCCATTTTCTTGTTTGTTTTTGTGTTGCTGGTACCTTGTTGTACAGATACTCAACGGGAATGATCTAGTTATTGTGAGTTTGGAAGTAAGCCTTGGAGCTTATCTTTGTTTCATTTGTTATCATTATTTTAGTTGGTTTGAATTGCTCTGATCTGTAACATCGGGAACAGGGCGTTTGAGTTATTTTTTAATTAATTTATGAATTAAGTTGTTGATTCGGTTTTTTGAAATATGATGTTAATGAATTCCTCTGCGAGAGGTTGAATTTTAATGTTGAAAGTATGCATGTTTTGTCGATTGACATCCTAAATTGTTGTTCGCTTTTTTTATATAAGTTTTGGGATTTAGAGTATCACACACTTACGACTTTGAAGAAAGTCCAAATAATCCCTTTCTTCCATGCGATCACAAAGATAGGCATTTCACTTTCTAGAGAGGAAGAATGTAAGTTGGTCAACCAACCCATTAAGAATGTCTATTTGTTTGCATGGGCTCCATTTGATATGTTTGGGATAGACATTAATGTGGTTAGTCATCGCATCGCCATCCACCCTATTGTGAAACCAATGGAATTGATAAAGTGGAAAGTTAGTGAGGAAAAGAGGAGTACCATTGATGAAGAGGTGGGGAAACTATATAATATCGGGTTCATCACACAAATAAAGAACCCTACCTGGCTAGCCATTGTGGTTCTAGTACAAAAAGCTAACAACAAATAGTGTATGTGTGTAGACTTTATCGATCTGAACATCGTCTAAACTAATCCACTATCATATGTTGATCACCTGATTGATGAATCTTCGGACTAGCGCATGTTGAACTTCATGGATGTGTACTTTGGGTATAACCAAATTCAAATTGACCCCTTGGACGTTCCTAAAACGTCTTTCATGTCTAATCATGACAAATACTATTATAATAACATGCCCTTCGGTCTTAAGAACGCTGGTGCCACCTACCAGCAACTCATGGATGTTGTGTTCGCCCATTAGATAGGGAAAAACCTTGAGTTGTACGTCGATGACATGATAGTTAAAGCTATCAAAGGGAGAAGTCATGCAAAGTACTTGGATGATGTCATGCAATTAGTCAAGAAGTAAGACATGCACATGAATCCTACTAAATGTTATTTAGGGGACCGGACCGAGAAATTCTTAGGGTTCATGCTTACGGGGAGAGGAATTTAGGCCAATTCGGATAAATAGAGAATAAGATATCTGGTTCCAATCTATATGGAGAAGGGTAGATACAAAATTGTGTAGACTATAAGGGGATTAAACTTATGAGTCATACCATGAAGTTATCGGGAAAAAGTGATTGAACAGAAATTAAGAAAAGAGACTCAAGTCACCAAGAATCAATTTGGTTTTATGCCTGAAAGGTCGACCATGAAAACAATTTATCTATTACAATGTGTGATTGAGTAGTATCGGATGGGCCAACAGGACCTGCACTTAGTTTTTTAAAACTCGGAAAAGGCATTTGATAGATTACCTAAAGAGATTTTTTATGGAAAATCTTAGAGAAGAAATGGGTTAGTATTGCATATATTCTAGATATCCAATATATGTATGAAGAGGTATCAACTAGTGTTCAGACACGTGTTGGAGGGATAGAACAAGTTTTAATACAATTGATTTGCTTCAAGGTTCAACCCGAAACCTCTAAGTTTTTTACCTTAATTTTGGATGTACTCACAGAACACATACAAGAGTTATAATCGAGATGCGTGCTTTTTAGAAATGATATAGTACTTCTTGAAGAGTCAAAAGAATATTTAAATGAAGTGTTAGAAACTTGGATACAAGCTTTAAAAAAGCATAGTTTTAACTAAGCAAAAGTAAGATAGAGTATATGGAACGTAAGTTCAATAAAATAAGAAATGTTTCTAACCTAGAGATGAAAGTTAGAGACCATATTATCCCTCATCAAGTCACGCGGTTTAAATATTTTGGATCGGTAATACAAAATGATAGAGAAATAATAGAAAATGTAAACCATCAAATGCAAGGTGTGTGTTTGAAATGGAGAAAGCCACCAGGAGTTTTATGCATGCGAACATACCGCTCAAGTTGAAGGAAAAGTTTTATCGAACTGCAGAAAGGTCTGCAATTTTGTACAGGACGAAATTAAGAATTAACCTGAGAATATAGTAAATGTAGGAAAGATGAAGTTGCAGTGAATGTGTGGCAAGCCTCGATAGGATAAAATTAAAAATTAAAATATTAGAGAGAAGGTTGTGATAGTGCCTATAATAGAAAATATGGTGAAAAAGAGACTTCGATAATTTGAGCATGTAGAGAGAAAACGTGTAGATTCTGAAGTAAGGAGAGTATGCCAAATAGAGAGAGAACAAATAATTTGGGGGGAAAAAGACCTAAAAAGATTATAAGAGAAGTTATTAAGGAGAGTATACCAAATAGAGAAAAAAAAATAAACAATTGAAGAAGAAAAGGACCTAAAAAGATTATATAAAATACTATTCTGGACACTGTCATACCCCAATTTTTTACCTAATATACCACCTTACATTTGCATCATTGCATCACTAACAGTCCAGAACAGAATTGATCGGGTGTAGCATTCACAGGTCAAAATTAGGGTTTCATCAAATTTTCATCTGATTCAAGAGGCAACCAATTAGGGTTTGAGTTCTATCCTCCTCATTTGATCTATCTTAACCCAACCATCAACCTCTGAGCTTCAGATATCAAAATTTTCCTCATGATCTATCAAGGATCGACCAATTAGGGTTTTGATCGAGGATGTGCAATTTCTGATTTTTTGATCAATGAATGACTTTTTTGATTGGAGGTTGATCTTCATATCTTAGATACAACATTTTGACCTAATTTCTGGATTCAAAACATCACAGAAGTTCACAGACTTCATCAGTCAATTTCTGAAACATCTGATGAAATTTCATCTGCACAGAAAAGTCAAACTTTGACTTTTGGTCAACTTTTTCAAAACAAAACTTTTTCCATCATCAAAATACTCCAAATGATCCATCATGATCATAAAAAATCAAAGAATTTGGAAAAGTCAACAAAAAGTCAAAATTTCTAACACTTAGAAAAAATTTTAAGTGTTAAAATTTTGTACTTTTTCCAAACTTCATGACATTTTTTCACATAGTTCCACTTTGAATTGGAAAACACTCAAAACATGAAAGTTGTAGCCCTTGAAACAAGCTTTCCAAAATGTCCAAGAACTCTCAAATCCATGGAGTCTAGCTACACTTTTGAAATTGAAACATAAGGCTCCATAACCATGGATTTCAAGTTCAAAACTTCAAAGATTATAGGTCACTTTGCATTTTCTTCTTCTAGAACACATGCCACCTTGCAAGGATAGACTAGCGCTGATAAAAATCAGTGAGGAGTAATTATTATAAGATAGGATCAAGTTGAGTTTTAACACATGGTTAAAAAGGAAGTTTCCTTTTGCATTTAATGCAAAAATGACTTCCTTGCCCTCTAAGGCAAGTCAAATTTACCAATGGCCAAACTTTCTCAATTATATTTCAGAACTCATGGCCTATAAATAGAGGTCTTGCTTGCCATTCAAACTACACCAAAGTAATGCAAATACGTGCTTTCATTCTTCTTTCTCAAAATTCATGAAACATAGTGCAAATTGGAGAAATTGTGCATCTTTGAAAACTTGTGAAAAACTTTGAGCAAATTGGTGTCTAACATGTCTTAAATGTCATATGTAATTGGTCTATAACTTAAAATTAACACAAGTCAAGCTAGAAATCAGTTTTCACATGCCATACACATAAGCTTGCCAAAACTGCCTTAAGATTCGAATTCATGGTTTGGCTCGAGCAACTTGAGTTTTAATCATCCAAACATCATCCACATACATCATAGACATGATGCAGATCATAAACAACAAACTGTAACACCTCTAACCCAAAATTCGAAGTTCAACTTTAAGCTTATGCAGGTCGACTTGGGTAGAGTTTTGATCATTCGAGCAAGCGTGGTGATCAAACACCTTCCATAGAGGCCGTTGGTGCTCAAGCAATCCTTAAACAACAACTGGAAACACTCCTTCATCGAATTCGATTCCAGCTTCAATAGGTAAGAACTTCAAACTCGAACTCTATGATTCTTTGATTCAATTGAAAAAAACTCTTGGCCATTTGTTTTCTGCACCATCCACGATCATCAACCCTCAATCAATTGAATAAATCATCACCATACACGATTTCAATTAGGTTTTCGTTTAGGGTTCTTCGTGTTCTTCATAAATTTAATCATTCGGGCTTAAAATAAATGAAATTAAAGAGTTCCATCATGTTCTGGGCTTGAGGCGAGCAAGTTTGATCTTTACATCGCTTGATTTCATCAAGAAACACGAAATCCATGGTGATTCAAGATTGGAGAAGAAGAACAAAGTTTTTTTTAATTCAAATATCCATTTAAAATATAATTTCATAGTTTAAACACAATACACGGATGTATTACGCCCAATGTTGACTCACTCTTAAGTCATTATGCCACGTCTTGCCTAACAGTTCCCGGGTTCAAGCCTCCTTGGGACCATTTTTTTTCAAACTTTTATTATTTTTTACAAACTTTGACATTTTTTAAAACCAATCAAAACTCCTCATTTTGAGGTGATTTTTTGTACACTTGTCAATTAATGTATCTATTTTAGGATAGTGCAAAAATTTTCAGAAAAAACTTTCATCCGATTATATTTTGATCGAGCCGAAAACGACACTTTGTGTACTTTTCAAAACACCTTTAAAGGTGATTTTTTCAAACTTTCGAGTCCCGATTCTTTTCAAAACTTCTTACAAGTAAACTTTACATTTAAAAAACACTTTCAAAACCATTTCTTTAAAAATTCTCATCAAACTTGCATCTTTTTTCCATGATCGATCCGATTAAACGATAAAACCGAATTCGTTCTCTCTCGTTTTTCTTAACCGATCATGGGCCTCTTACGGTGTAAGTCCCAACCAACATTCTTTATGTACATACATATTTTACTTGTACATATCAAATTCTTTTCATATACATACAAATTTTACTGTACATAATGATACCTCTGAATACTCAAACACAGACAAACTTCGATCGTTCGTTTCCGTTTCGTCTGTGTATACACTGAATACCATTGGTATTGAAAGGAGCATTATTCCCGATGAAACTGCTTTTAAACCAATGGGCCACCCTTATGGTGTAAGTCCCAACCCTCCTATGTACATCCACGTCCTCCTCGTACATAAATACTCGTTCGTGTACATACTTACTTCCTTGTACACATTCAAACTTGTAAATAATCAAGTTACGCTCGTTTTAAACGTTCGTTTCACAGACACTTGTTTATATTTCCTTCATAAACTCTTGTAAATAAACATCATGCATTGTTTATATTTCCTTCATAAACTCCTGTGGATACATATCACACACACACACTTGTTTATACGACTGTCTAGTTATAACATAACAACTAGTCTAACCAATAGGTTCCCCACAGTTAGCCTCCTCTTGGGCTTTATACAAGATAACTCTCCCCACAGAGTTAGCCTCCTCTTGGGCTTTGTACAAGATAACTCATTTCAACTGAGTTCAGCCTCCTCTTAGGCTTTATATAAGAAAACTCATTCATCTGAGTTTAGCCTCCGCTTAGACTTCATATAAGACACACTCCCCTGTTGAGTCAGCCTCCTCTTGGGCTTCGTTCAAAAGAACTCCTCATTGAGTTTAGCCTTCTCTTGGGCATTATACAATGAAAGAGACCATAAAATCTCTTAACAGCCTCCTATTGGGCTTCCAATACAAAGAATCACCCGCGATAGGATAGAATCCTGAGAGTATAATTTCCCGGTGAAATTGCTCTTAATTCCAAAAGGATGGTTTTCCGGTGAAATCCCTTTTAAAGCAAAAGCCAACCATACCCTATAGCTTCCTCTTGAGCTTCATACAAGGACCCTCGATGACCCTCGATGACTCTCGGAATGCCTCCATTTGGGCTAACAATACAAGGACCCATGGGCTTCTTAAAAGCATCCCTTTAATCCAATCAATTTCTCCTCGAGATTCAGACGTTTATCATCTCTATGGAAGAAGTATCTTATCTATCACATCACATACAATCAAACTCTTTTCAAACTACTTTCAAACAAAAAAACATCTCTTAATTGTAAGTGGTAACGCTTTGACACTCAAGCAAAACACCCAATGCTTACAGTTAAAAGATTCAATCACCTTTTTCAAACATCTTTCTTAAACATGTAAGTGGTAACGCTTGTACACTCAAGCAAAATACCTGTAACTTACGACGAAAGATTTTAATCAATCAAACCTTTTCAAAATGTATGTGATGAAATAGATTAGATACATTTTTCATTAAGATGACATTCGTCTGTGTCTCTTACTAACATCCCGTTGCTTTCCACTAGCATAAGTGGAACTACGATTGCTCTGACTTTCTCAACATCCTTTTGAGAATACGTAGGCACAAGGTCTCATCCTTGCCGAGCAAATTTCTTTCTCCCTCAAACCAAACAAACCATAGATCCCTGTAGATCCGAGCTACAAATGCTCTGATTCCCACTAGGGGATATGTATGCAGAAGATCCACAGATCTTTGCGAGCACAATAATAACAAACTCTAGGATCCCACATAATCTACCGTTTCTTAAAATCCAAAGGAGAAACTTTCTCAATCATAGAAATAGCATTTAAAACGCACAAACATATCAAACATATTCATATATAAAGCTATAGATAACTATAATAATTTAGGGTGCTCCATCTATTCCCTTTATATAACAAACCCCCTTACCCGGAATACTCCCCAATGTGTTACGTCTAGTTTGCGCTAGTCGTTACGCATATCAAAATCATTTGAGGGTATTAACAGCTTTCCCCTTTTTCATAATCATTAAATCATCTTTCTTGTGTTGAAAATAATAAAGCTTGGCATCTTTATAAACAAATCAAAAGAGTAAATCGTTTCGAGCGAGAGGATCTGAATTCATATTCGATTCGCTAGCGCGACGCTATTTAACGCGAACAAGAAAAATGGCGACTCTGCTGGGGAGTACGCTGAAATTTTGATTTTTCAAAAAAAAAATGTGACTCTGCTCAAGAGCACCAAGCTTTTTTTGTTTTCAAAAAGAAATGAAAGGGGTAAAGCTTTCATATATGCATATGTCTGTTTTTTCTTTATTGTGTGTTTTCGTGATTTCATCTGATGGAAAGAAATCCTAACCCAGATTTAAGAAACATTTTAAGATCTAGGTGGGGGTATAGTCCTATTAACTTGTGAGAAGTCTCAGTACTTACGGAGTTAATTTGAGATCCCTCTCTCAGTGGAGGTTGTCTTTGGAGTATTTGTGTTTAGCAAGTATTTGCGAAGACATTTTGCTTTCAAGGGAACTTGCGAAGCTGAGTGGCTGTAGAACACATAACCCATCCTGGCCATTTAGGATGTAGTGTATAAATTATTCAGGCGTAAGCCTAGAATAATTGTCATGCGAGACTACGATTAGGCGAGTTTCTCTTGAAAAATATTATTGGACCATCGAGTATTCAACAAATCCGATAATATTTCAAAGAGGAGTGTTGAGCTCAGATTATCGTAGAACCCGCTTCACGTATGAATAAGCCCTTAGAACTTACCCACGTTTGATTCTTATCGTTGGCCTCATGCTCGTGACTTCGAACGCTTGACCGTGTGTATAACTACTAACCATGTTTGCAACATTCATTCATGCATTCATTAAAAAACTTCATTTCTCTTCCCATTTCCAAAGAATTTAGAGATTTTTCTTTGTAAAATATTTTAGGTTAGAGTGATGGACGTCAGAGGAAGATTCACCAAGAGATACAGTTTTAGAATTCCTGACGTAGGAAAGTTAAAAGAGTTAGCATCCTTGGTAGAAAACGCTATGGAACTCTTTTAACTATTCTGAACACTAACGTTGATGAAGGACTTCTCAAAACTTTCGTTCGTTTACGATCGCTATATCGTTTCACTTTCCCGACTATCGCTTGATGCCTACTTTGGAAGACACATATTAGGTATCTCAAGATCGACAAAGTGCCTTTCAATGGTTTGGAAGCCATTCCTAAGTCACCAGTCATTGCAACGATGACTCATTTAAAGAAATCGAGATAGACAAAAACCTAACTACCAGAGGAAAACTCTTAGGACGACTTCAAAGTTCCTAATGGAGAAGGCTCTTAAATTCTCTGAGGCCGGTAGTATGGTAGCCTTTGAAGCTATTTTAGCTTTACTCCTCTATGGATTGGTGTTGTTTCCCAACGTCCCAAATTTCGTTGATATCAACGCCATAAGGATCTTTCGATTGGAAATCCTGCTCCCACTCCTTGGTGACACGTTTCTATTCATCATAGGAATCGTCAAGGGGATGGAACTATCGTGTGTTGTGTACCTCTGGTCTTCAAATGGATTGTCTCACACTTGCCTAAATCTCCTATCTTCCGCGAAAACAAAGACGATTGGCATTGGTCAAGAAGACTCATGTCTCTTACAAACGATTTATATCCATTGGTATACCTTTGGACAATGAGATGGAAATCATTGAGAGTGTGGAGAATTTGCCAACGCCTCTCATTGGTACTAAAGGAGGAATCAACTACAACCCATTCCTAGCGAGACGTCAACTCGGATACGCAAACTCTAGTAAACCTCTTGGTTTTACAAGAGAGTTAGAGGATTCCCAGGATGAAGGCTAGGATGATCGAGCTTGGCATCACATCCGAAGGAAAGAAAAGGTAAGGCAAAGAATTGTGTAGCCATGGAAATCTACACTTCTTGGGAAAAGAGCAAAGGAATTTCAATGCCTTACGCTTATGAAGAACCTATGTTCTCAACAGCTTCCAAATCAACAATTTTTCCCGTCGAAACTATGGGAGAATACCAAGAAGCTTTGGCCAAGATGAGGCTTGAGAAAGAAGCTTTGGAAAACAAATTCCTTAAGACTGATCTCGAGAATGAGAAGCTTAAGAAGCAAGTCAAAGAACATGAAAAGACGCTTTACTTCCAGGATGAATGGCTCATGGAGAAAGATGAGAAGATTCGCCAGAAGGATAACGCGATCAAAAGATACATCAAAGAAAGGAAGAGAAAGCTTGAGGAAATGACAACCAGCGATCCTGCTCCCGACGAGTGGAAGAAAGTCATCAGAAAACTGAAAGCCGAAAAAGCTGAACTAAAAGCTCACTATGGGAAGGAAATCCTGAAGTTAAAGCTACATTAAGCCTTTGGATCTTCATCCAACGAGGACGATTAATTAGTTTAGTTTGCAATTTTTATCATTTATTTTATCATTTGTGTGAGCAATGCTCAAAAACTATTGTAATCTTCTTTCAATAATCAATAAAATGTGTGTTTTCCATCCAAATATTTGCCAGAAATTTCTCTTTTAGCGTAAATTCTTTGGAAATCTTTCTTTACATTCATAATCATGCATCATACTTTGCATATTGAGTCTATTGTCTAGAGTCTGATCTTTTGGAATTTTTTCCAACAGATAGGAAAAGATCGTCAGTCGTCGCCTTAGAGTTTCGACCACGTCCACATTTACTCGAACATACAATACATGTTCAAAAAGAAGAAAAGTAATGGAAGGATTTGAGCAAGAGAATGTTGAGCTTCGTAGTACAGTAACAACACTGCAAGAAGAGGTGGAGATACTCACTTCTTTGGTCAACTCATTGAAAGTCAACAAGCAAGATCGAGCAAAACCAAGCAATGATTTCGAGGTCACTAATACTCCAGCTTCAACTGCAGCCAGAGTTCACCCTTCAAGATGCCAGAAGGTTATCCATGGGGCATGCCTTTCAATTTCGGCATCGGATTTCGTCAACCGACTTCTCAAGTGCAAACATCCACGCTTGAAGTACCTACTTTGCAGCAGAACTCAACACTTACTCCGCAACGTGGAGTAACTCTTCCACAAGTAACAATGACGGTTTCTCAACCAATCATGACGAACTCAGCTTCCGTAGTGCGCACTACCATGGACGAAGAAGTTCACCATATTCCAGGCGATAACACGAATCCTCGTGGTTCTATGGAGAATCTCCAGGAACAACTCCTCAAAATGCAGCTTGAAATTAAAACGATCCGTGGAAAAGAATTGTTTGGGAAAAACGCCCAGGATCTTTGCTTAGTTCCTCGCGTAAGGATACCTGCAAAATTCAAAGTCCCTGACTTTGAAAAGTATAAAGGAAATTCCTGCCCGCAGAGTCATCTTACGATGTATGCCAGGAAAATGTCTACATACAACGACGATCACCAGTTGTTAATCCACTACTTCCAAGACAGCCTTAGGTGCCGATCAAGTGGTACATGGGCTAGACAAGTAAGTATCCAAACCTTCAATAACTTAGGTGAAGCTTTTGTACAACAATATAAGTTCCACTTGGATATGGCCCCGGATCGGGATCAACTCCGCTCCATGTCTCAAAAGGAAAGAGAGACATTCAAGGAATACGCTCAACGATGGAGGGAAATTGCTGCCCAAGTCAACCCACCATTAGAAGAGAAAGAGATGACTAAGGTATTCTTAAACACTCTTGGCTCATTCTACTACGAACTAATGATCGCTAGCGCTCCCGGAGATTTCACCGAGATGGTAAGCATGGGAATGCGGTTAGAGGAGGGGGTTCGAACCGGACGCCTAACCAAGGAAGCAGGATCTTCTAGTGGAACTAGGAAGATTAGAACCAGTTTTCCAAAGAAAAAGGAACATGACATAGGAATGGTATCCCGAGGGAAACCGCGAAAGAATGTCAGTCAACAACGACAGGTAGCTGCCGTAGCATCCGCCGTTAACGCAAGTCCGAATACAGGAATTGCTCGCAGCCCAAAGAAATTCAACAAACTCAACCAACAGCTCAGCTTAACAATCAAAACGCGCCTGGTCTCGCACCGACCCCATTCCGATGACGCATACGTAACTATACCTGCATTAATAGAAAGGAATCTGCATGCATAAGGTCACCACCTCCGATCCCGTAAAATTGCCATGGTGGTACAAAGCGGATGTATCTTGCCCTTTTCACCAAGGGGCACCAGGCCATGATCTTGAGCATTGCATAGCATTGAAAGCAGAAGTGCAGAGATTAGTGACATCTAATCTTCTTTCCTTTAGAAATACAAATCCAAATGTGCAAGCAAATCCACTTCCCAGTCACAGTGGACATGCAGTGATTTTGATACTAAGAAATACGGATCGATATCTTGTCACAAACGTGAATCTGATCAGAGGAAACTTAGTACATCTCCATGAAACATACAGTACAATGGGTGCCTTCACTAAACACGATTACGCAGCTTGCAACATCTGCTTCAAGAATCTTCAAGGATGTCCTACCATAAGAGCAGACATTCAACGATTGCTAGACATTGGTGACATACAGATCTATAGAAACAGAGATGACTATGACGTAAATACAGTAGGGCATTTTCCGCATGAGCTTTTAGTCTCAGATATCAACTAGGAAAATCCCGAAGTAAACGTTATTATCCCCTGTTTCAACATGCCCAAGCATGTGGAGATTGAATATGATGATTCAAACATTTCAGAGTCTCCTTTGGTGATTTGCCTACCCGGTCCTGTTCCATACAGTTCTAGCAAAGCGATTCCTTATCAATACAATGCAACTGTGATAGAGGATGGAAAAGAGAAACCTATGCCAACTCTTCCAGCTAATGTCAACATAACTGAGATAGGACGAGTAACACGAAGTGGACGAGTACATACTCCATTGCAACCAAGACCGCCTGTTGTTCCTGTTGTTAGACAAAATCCAGTTAACATATCTCCCGAGAATCCCACAATGATTCCCATGATTAATCCAAGCACAAATGTTGGTCCTCCTGATAGAACCGACGTCAACACATATTTTGATGAGATACTGAAGTTAATCAAAAAGAGCGAATACCGAGTCGTGGATCAGCTGATGCAGACTCCCTCCAAGATTTCAATACTGTCTCTACTATTGAACTCTGAAGCTCACCGACAGTCTTTAATGGAGGTATTAGACCAAGCTTATGTAGACCATGATGTGACTACAGACCAGTTTGGAGGTATTGTCGCCAACATAACGGCTTGTAATAATCTAAGTTTCAGTGAGGAACTTCCAGAAGAAGGGAAAGATCACAACTTGGCCTTGCACATCTCGATGATTTTCCAATCAGATTCTTTGTCCAATATATTGGTAGATACTGGTTCATCTTTGAACGTAATGCCAAAAACGACACTCGCTCATTTGGCTTACAAAGGGACACCGATGAAGTTCAATGACATAGTAGTAAGAGCTTTGACGGTCAAGGAAGTCGCTTATTGGGAAGTTGACCTCCGATGACAATCGGTCCGCATACTTTCCAAATCACTTTCGTGTCATGGACGTGTCACCGCTTATAGTTGCTTGCTAGGAAGACCATGGATACACGGCGTGAGCAGTGACATCTACTCTCCATCGAAACCGAAATTCACAAGGGAAGTTGGTGACCATCATCGGTGAACAAGCTTTGCTTATAACCCATTTGTCATTTCTTTCATCACGACCAACGACGTTGAAGGGACACATCTCCCAGACATCCGTTAGATGAATCTACTAGCAAAAGCAGATCATCTATCTCTTCTTATAAAGAAGCAGCGCAGATAGTGAAAGATGGCAATGCTGAAGGATGGGGACAAGTAATCAAACCTGTCAACAACGAGATAAAAGTCGGACTCGGATTTGCACCCGTATTCTCCAAAGACAAGCAAAAGGATGGAGCACTTTGTCCAATCAAAGAAGTATTTCATAGTGGGGGTTTCTTAAACCCCGTTCTCCAAGAGGTTAACGTTGTTACCATTGAAGAAGATGAAGATGATCCCTCTGGATCTGAAGAATGGAGCACTTATTTAAACATCTCTGTATATGTGTCTCAAGAAGAATTGTACGCACCGTACTATCCTCCAACTGATCAATTCAAAGGTATATCCCTGCAGCAGAATAAAAATTCATCTGTCCCTTCTGGAGTTTGGGACACCTTGGGAGAACCAAGTGGCAAGTTTGATTATATGGTGAAATATATCGCCGTAAAGCTCAAAAATCGACCGACGATATCCATTCGGATGGGTGATTCTTTTGAGTATCCTAGTCAACCAGAGGAAGAATATACGTCTTCTCGATCTCATTAACAAATCGAGATCCCCAATGAAGATCTCTGCTTTAATGCGCCCGCAGAATTTGCTAAACCAAATCTTGATTACCACTACATCAACGTGATCACTGAAGATCAAGGGTATGATTCGGGATACGAATTAGAAAGTGTCGCCGACAATGAGTCTCTTCACTCTGAAGATTGGAGGGTACATCCCCAGAATTCAACACAGAGGCCAACAGGAACACATATGATGTATCCCATACTTCCTGATCTATTCATCAAGCCGAAGAAGACTGCTTTAGCAGCACAAAAGGCAAAATCCGTCATCCAGAATCTTCAAAGCCTGCTCGGCCAACGACCAAAGTCTACTCAAGGATTAAACCAAGCGGAAAATTACCCGAGTACCTCGACTTCCAAGGAGTTCGCCACTACTGGAAACCTGTTGAAGTTCGGACTAACGCTCCTAGTTCTAAGTAGTTTATCTTTTGCTTTTGTTTTGAACTCTCGCTTCACCCAGAGCGAAGAGATGTTTTATATGGTTTAGCTTTTAAATAATTTCTCTTTGTCTTGTCCAAGACGAATGAGTTTGTATTTTAGGGACCTGTTTCATATTGTGAATCATAAATAAAATGCGTTGTTTTGATTCCACACTTTGTGTTTATTTTCCTTTTTACCCTTTCCTGGAAATGATAGTCCTAAAAAACACAATAAGATAAAAATCTTCAAAAAAATAATAATAATCTGCATACACTTCCACATTAACTTTTTCAAAAAAAAATGATGAAAAATTAATTAATCAAACATAAATCAAATATGCAGATTAACAAATGGACAAATCCATTGAAAGCAATAGCTCTGTGCTCTCTCCCAACTTTGAAATTCCCTGTGAAGTCGCCAAGGAAAAAGTTGAAGAAGAGATCCCAGATGAGATTTCTCGATTACTTAAGCACGAGGAAAGAATCATTCAGCCTCACAAAGAACCTCTGGAAGCAATCAACTTGGGTTCTGAGGAAGACAAAAAGAAGTAATATCGGAGCTTCGACAAAGAACGCCAAGAGCAAACTGATAGACCTTCTCAAAGAGTATGTTGATGTGTTCGCTTGGTCCTACCAGGACATGCCAGGTTTAGATACCAACATCGTGGAGCATCATTTGCCATTAAGACCAGAGTGTCCACCGCTTAAGCAGCGAGGAGAGTTCACCCGAAATGGCCGACAAAATCAAAAGGAAGTTCAAAACACGACGCAGTTTCCTCGTCACTCGAGTATCCTCAATGGCTAGCCAACATAGTGTCTCCAAGAAAGATGGAAAGGTCGAATGTGTGTTGACTACCGGATTTGAACAAAGCTAGTCCAAAGGATGATTTCCCACTACATCGACATGCTAGTAGATAGCACTGCAAAATTCAACGTCTTTTCCTTCATGGACGGTTTCTCTGGCTACAATCAGATCAGAATGGCTCCCGAAGACATGGAAAAGACATCCTTCATCATGCCATGGGGCACATTTTGCTACAAAGTAATGCCGTTTGGATTAAAGAATGCAGGTGCAACTTACCAGAGGGCAATGACTACTCTCTTTCATGACATGATGCACAAAGAGATCGAAGTCTATATGGACGATATGATAGCAAAGTCAGATACTGAAGAAGAGCATATAGAGCATCTCTTGAAGTTGTTTCAACGATTAAGGAAATTTCAGCTTCGCCTGAATCCTAACAAATGCACCTTTGGGGTAAGATCTGGAAAACTCCTAGGTTTCATCGTCAGTCAAAGAGGTATCGAAGTTGACCCTGACAAAGTCAAGGCTATTTAAGAAATGCCTACGCCACATACAGAAAAGAAAGTAAGAGGATTTCTCGGATGGTTGAATTACATCTCCAGATTTATCTCTCAAATGACTGCTACCTGTGGACCGATATTCAAACTTCTCCGCAAAAATCAAGAGGTTGTGTGGACAGAAGATTGCCAAAAAGTGTTTGACAGTATCAAGGAATACCTGTCAAAACCTCCAATATTGATTCCTCCGGTCGAAGGAAGACCGTTAATCATGTACCTTACCGTGCTAGAAGAGTCCATGGGCTGCGTACTTGGACAACAAGATGACACCGGTAAGAAGGAGCATGCCATTTACTACTTGAGTAAAAAGTTCACAGACTATGAAACTCGTTACTCCATGCTCGAGAAAACATGTTGTGCTTTGGTATGGGCTTCAAAGCGTCTCCGCCAGTACATGATCAATCACACGACTTGGTTAATCTCCAAAATGGATCCGATCAAGTACGTATTTGACAAGCCTGCCTTAACGGGAAGAATTGCTCGACGGATATCGAATATGACATCCAGTACCGTGCTCAAAAAGCGGTCAAAGGAAGCATTCTCGCCGATCACTTGGCTTATCAGCCGCTCAACGAATACCAATCTCTCAAGTTTGAATTCCCTGACGAGGATGTTATGTACTTAAAGATGAAAGGTTGCGAACCGCTACGAAGAAGGTCCAGATCCGTAATCTAGATGGGGCCTAATTTTGATGGAGCGATTAATGTTTTGGCAATGGAATTGGGGCGATCATCATTACTCCGGTTCTCATATCCCGCTTTCCGCCGATTGTTATTTGATTGCACCAACAACATCGCGGAATACGAAGCTTGCATCATGGGTATCGAAGAAGCCATCGACTTGAGGATCAAGATTCTTGCCATATATGGAGATTCAGCCCTTGTGATCAATCAGATCAAGGACAAGTATGAAACTCATCATCTTGGTTTGATTCCTTACAGAGATTATGCAAGACGTTTGTTGACTTTCTTCAACAAAGTTGAACTGCATCATATCCCTCGAGATCAAAATTGAATAGCAGACGCTTTGGCTACTCTATCTTCCATGTTCAAAGTCAACCATTGGAACGATGCGCCTAAAATCCGTATCAGACGCCTTGAAAGACCTGCATATGTATTCGTAACTAAAGTAGTCTTCGACGATAAACCGTGGTTCCACGACATTAAACATTTCCTTCAAACACGAGAGTACCCACTCGGGACGTCGTACAAGGATAAGAAAACTCTAAGGAGGCTTTCTAGAAATTTCTTCTTAAATGAGGATGTGTTATACAAAAGAAACTTCGACATGGTTCTGCTCAGATGCGTCGACAGGCAAGAGGCAGACACAATCATCCATGAGGTACATGAAGGATCCTTTGGAACCCATTCAAATGGGCATGCAATGTCTAGGAAAATCTTGAGAGCAGGATACTATTGGATAACAATGGAATCTGATTGCTGTAAAACACGTCAAGAGGTGTCACAAGTGCCAGATCTACGCAGATAAGATCCACGTGCCGCCAACTCTACTCAACGTTCTCTCTTCTCCGTGGCCTTTCTCCATGTGGGGCATTGATATGATCGGGATGATCGAACCAAAAGCGTCCAACGGACATCGCTTCATTCTAGTAGCTATTGATTATTTCACCAAATGGGTCGAAGCAGCATTTTACGCCAATGTTACAAGACAAGTGGTTGTGAGGTTCATCAAGAACAATCTCATTTGCCGATACGGAATTCCAAGTAAGATCATTACAGACAATGGATCAAACTTGAACAACAAGATGATGAAAGAACTGTGTGAGGAATTCAAGATCGAGCATCATAACTCATCTCCTTACCGGCCAAAGATGAACGGCGCCGTTGAAGCTGCCAACAAGAACATCAAAAGATCGTAAAATGGTCATCACTTACAAAGACGGCACGAAATGTGCCATTTGCTCTGCATGGGTATCATACTTCAGTACGCACTTCAACAGGGGCAACTCCTTTTTCTTTAGTATACGGCATGGAAGCAGTGCTCCCCGTAGAAGTTGAGATTCCGTCAATGAGAGTTCTCATGGAAACTAAGCTATCCGAGGTCGAATGGTGTCAAAGCACGACCAATGAACTTAATCGAAGAAAAGCCGACCGCTTTATGTCATGGACACTATATCAAAGAAGGATGAAGAAAGCATTCGACAAAAGGTCCGACCTCGTGAATTCGAGAAGGCGACTCGTGCTTAAAAAGATTCTCTTTTCAACCGATTCTAGGGCAAATGGACTCCTAACTACGAAGGCTCATACATCGTCAAAGAAGCTTTTCGGTGCTATGACTCTCACAACCATGGACGGTGATGAACTCCCACATCCTGTGAATCCGACGATCAAGAAATACTTTGTCTAAAAACAAAAGAAATTAAGTCGAAAACCCGAAAAGGGCGGCTTAGGCAAAAAAGAGCGTCTCGGTGGATTGAAAACCTGAAAGGGCGGTCCAGGAAAAAATTAGAGACAATAAACAGAAATTATCCCGATAGATTGAAAACCTGAAAAGACAATCTATGCAAAAGTAAAGGATACAAAAAATGACAAAGTAACTGCAAATCAGTCCGTACTTCGTCAGTCTGAAGAATCTTCCATCAACGGATCTTCAATCAAATCTTCTGAAGCAACAAGCACAGTTGGAATTCAAAGTTGTTAGGGATAATAGTGGTTATTGCTTTCAATGTAGCCTTTTCCCAATAAATTATCATTTCCAACTTTTGTAAATAGCTCATGGAATCACGCCTTTGGCTGATTACCATTCTATCAATAAATTTGAGCCTTTGTGCCCTTTTGTTTGCAAATTCCTGCTTTATTCTATTTTGCAAAATAACGCTTTTATTGTGAGAATCACTTTTTGAAACTAAAAAGTTTTAAATGAATTTTTACTTCAAAATCTTGAAACAAAAGCGAAATTCTCCTTTGAACTCTGAACACAGAAAGAACTTCAACAGTTTTCTCCATAAGTGTTTCGATCTCTGAAAGATAGAATGGCTGCTACAGAAGTCTTCTCCTCAGCAGAAATTATCAAAGGACGGTATTCTTATCCGAAAATAATTCCCAGAAAAGTTGCCAATGAAATGTCTTTCTCCGAAAGTTTAAAGCATGCAACTCAGATCCTTCATCAGCAACGTCTACACCATTGCTGCAGATTTTGTTGAGTATTTGTTTGAACTGTGACGTGGTCCTTTTCCCCCAAATACCTCTTTAATTGTATTGTCAAGTATCGTCAGCATGCATATGACATTCATAACATTTATCATTTATACATAATAGCATCATTAATGCATTCCTGTATTCCTCAATGTTTGCTTCCATATCACTGGCTTAAATCACACTTACTCATGTAGGTACGATTATATCCCCAGCAGATTATCCCCAAGCAGAGAAATATATCTTTTCTCTATCATGTTCCCCAGCTGAGATTATTCCTCATTAGGAACAAAGTCTTGATTGACCGTTTCTTTCCAGTTCATTCCTGGATAGAACCCTGTCTCTAATCAACAAAACAATAAGCAATAGCCTCGTCATCCGAGCCGCTTATTTCCTTTTCATCTTTAAACTTGTCATAAAACAATTGTTCTTCTCAAGAAATTCAAATCATGAGTTCAAAAATTTCCATTGTCTTCTGTCTAAAAGAAAACTGTGTCTTTCGATCAAAATGCCCGCATCTTCTCGAGAGAGATCCCGCAAGATTATAGCTTTGAAAATAGAAACTCATTTGAGACTGTTTTTCTCAACGTTATTCACAAAGCTGAATACTCAGTAATATGTCTCAAGATTTGCCTTGTTATAGTTATCACTTTGCTGATAATTGGTAATATCTTCAAAACTCGTTTGAGATCTGTTTCCATCATTTGTCTATTATTCACAAGGCTGAATACTCAGTAAATTTTCTCAAGAATTACCTTGTTACAGTTATCACTTCACTGATAATTGGTAACATCTTCAGAATTCATTACCATAAACTATCACAAGGCTAATAATTGGTAATATCATCTCCGCTTACCTTAAACATTGTCACAAGGCTGACAGAAGGTAATCTCTTTGTTTCCTAAAGCGAAACAGATATTCACATGTTTTGTGAATCTCTTTTCCCCAGCGAGACATATTGCTTGTTTCTCAACAAACAGGATTCTCTTTTTCTTAAACAGATCGAGTCATCCTCACAAATTTTTCCCCACCATGTCATTTCTTTGATATCATCTGGGTAAAACTTTTACAATCATTTTGCATCATTCGCATTTTTGGTATCTTAGGTCCAAAATTTGTGTATTCTGATATTTAAGTCTCTTTACACCTATCAAAATGAAGATATTCATCTTCATATCTCAGGTTAAAGAAACTTAAATAGGGGCATCTGTCATACCCCAATTTTTGACCTAATATACCACCTTACATTTGCATCATTGCATCACTAACAGTCCAGAACAGAATTGATCGGGTGTAGCATTCACAGGTCAAAATTAGGGTTTCATCAAATTTTCATCTGATTCAAGAGGCAACCAATTAGGGTTTGAGTTCTATCCTCCTCATTTGATCTATCTTAACCCAACCATCAACCTCTGAGCTTCAGATATCAAAATTTTCCTCATGATCTATCAAGGATCGACCAATTAGGGTTTTGATCGAGGATGTGCAATCTCTGATTTTCTGATCAATGAATGACTTTTTTGATTGGAGGTTGATCTTCATATCTTAGATACAACATTTTGACCTAATTTCTAGATTCAAAACATCACAGAAGTTCACAGACTTCATCAGTCAATTTCTGAAACATCTGATGAAATTTTATCTACACAGAAAAGTCAAACTTTGACTTTTGGTCAACTTTTTCAAAACAAAACTTTTTCCATCATCAAAATACTTCAAATGATCCATCATGATCATAAAAAATCAAAGAATTTGGAAAAGTCAACAAAAAGTCAAAATTTCTAACACTTAGAAAAAATTTTAAGTGTTAAAATTTTGTACTTTTTCCAAACTTCATGACATTTTTTCACATAGTTCCACTTTGAATTGGAAAAAACTCAAAACATGAAAGTTGTAGCCCTTGAAACAAGCTTTCCAAAATGTCCAAGAACTCTCAAATACATGGAGTCTAGCTACACTTTTAAAATTGAAACATAAGGCTCCATAACCATGGATTTCAAGTTCAAAACTTCAAAGATTATAGGTCACTTTGCATTTTCTTCTTCTAGAACACATGCCACCTTGAAATGATAGACTAGAGCTGATAAAAATCAGCGAGGAGTAATTATTATAAGATAGGATCAAGTTGAGTTTTAACACATGGTTAAAAAGGAAGTTTTCTTTTGCATTTAATGCAAAAATGACTTCCTTGCCCTCTAAGGCAAGTCAAATTCACCAATGGCCAAACTTTCTCAATTATATTTCAGAACTCATGGCCTATAAATAGAGGTCTTGTTTGCAATTCAAACTACACCAAAGTAATGCAATTACATGCTTTCATTCTTCTTTCTTAAAATTCATGAAACATAGTGCAAATTGGAGAAATTGTGCATCTTTGAAAACTTGTGAAAAACTTTGAGCAAATTGGTGTCTAACATGTCTTAAATGTCATATGTAATTGGTCTATAACTTAAAATTAACACAAGTCAAGCTAGAAATCAGTTTTCACATGCCATACACATAAGTTTGCCAAAACTGCCTTAAGATTCGAATTCATGGTTTGGCTCGAGCAACTTGAGTTTTAATCATCCAAACATCATCCACATACATCATAGACATGATGCAGATCATAAACAACAAACTGTAACACCTCTAACCGTAATTCAAGTTCAACTTTAAGCTTATGCAGTCGACTTGGGTAGAGTTTGAGATCATTCAAGCAGTGGTGATCAAACACCTTCCATAGAGGGTTGGTGCTCAAGCAATCCTCAAACAACAATTGAAACACCTTCATCGAATTCGATTCCACTTCAGTAAGAACTTCAAACTCGAACTCTATGATTCTTTGATTCAATTGAAAAAAACTCTTGGCCATTTGTTTTCTGCACCATCCACGATCATTAACCCTCAATCAATTGAATAAATCATCAGCCATACACGATTTCAATTAGGTTTTTCAGTTTTAGGGTTCTTCGTGTTCTTCATAAATTTAATCATTCTGGGCTTAAAATAAATGAAATTAAAGAGTTCCATCATGTTCCTGGGCTTGAGGCGAGCAAGTTTGATCTTTACATCGTTTGATTTCATCAAGAAACACGAAATCCATGGTTGATTGAAGATTGGAGAAGAAGAACAAAGTTGCGCGCGTTTTTTTTGAATTCAAATATCCAGTTTAAAATATAATTTCATAGTTTAAACACAATACACAGATGTATTGCCCAATTGCCACTCACTCTTAAGTCATTATGCCACGTCTTGCCTAAGTCCGGTTCAAGCCTCCTTGGGACCATTTTTTTTCAAACTTTTGTTATTTTTTACAAACTTTGACATTTTTTAAAACCAATCAAAACTCCTCATTTTGAGGTGATTTTTTGTACACTTGTCAATTAATGTATCTATTTTAGGATAGTGCAAAAATTTTCAGAAAAAACTTTCATCCGATTATATTTTGATCGAGCCGAAAACGACACTTTGTGTACTTTTCAAAACACCTTTAAAGGTGATTTTTTTCAAACTTTCGAGTCCCGATTCTTTTCAAAACTTCTTACAAGTAAACTTTACATTTCAAAAATACTTTCAAAACCATTTCTTCAAAACTTCTCATCAAACTTGCATCTCTTTTCCATGATCGATCCGATTAAACGATAAAACCGAATTCGTTCTCTCTCGTTTTTCTTAACCGATCATGGGCCTCCTTACTTGTAAGTCCCAACCAACATTCTTTATGTACATACATATTTTCCTTGTACATATCAAATTCTTTTCATATACATACAAATTTTACACTGTACATAATCTGATACTCAGAATACTCAAACACGACAAACTTGATCGTTCGCTTTCGTTTCGTCTGTATATGAATACCATTGGTATTGAAAGGAGCATTATTCCGGTGAAACGCTTTTAAACCAATGGGCCACCCTTATGGTGTAAGTCTCAACCTCCTATGTACATCCACATCCTCCTCGTGCATAAATACTGCTCGTGTACATACTTCCTTGTACACATTCAAACTTGTAAATAATCAAGTTACGCTCGTTTTAAACGTTCGTTTCACGACACTTGTTTATATTTCCTTCATAAACTCTTGTAAATAAACATCATGCATTGTTTATATTTCCTTCATAAACTCCGTGGATACATATCACACACACACTTGTTTATACGATGTCTAGTTATAACATAACAACTAGTCCAACCAATAGGTTCCCCAGCTAGCCTCCTCTTGGGCTTTATACAAGATAACTCTCCCACGAGTTAGCCTCCTCTTGGGCTTTGTACAAGGTAACTCATTTCAACCGAGTTCACCTCCTCTTAGGCTTCATATAAGAAAACCCATTCATCGAGTTTAGCCTCCGCTTAGGCTTCATATAAGACACACTCCCTGCTGAGTCACCTCCTCTTGGGCTTCGCTCAAAAGAACTCCTCATTGGGTTTAGCCTTCTCTTGGGCATTATACAATGAAAGAGACCATAAAATCTCTTAACACCTCCTATTGGGCTTCCAATACAAAGAATCACCCGCGATAGGATAACCCGAGAGTATAATTTCCGGTGAAATTGCTCTTAATTCCAAAAGGATGGTTTCCGGTGAAATCCCTTTAAAGCAAAAGCCACCATACCCTATAGCTTCCTCTTGAGCTTCATACAAGGACCCTCGATGACCCTCGATGACCCTCGATGACCCTCAGAATGCCTCCTCTTGGGCTAACAATACAAGGACCCATGGGCTTCTTAAAAGCATCCCTTTAATCCAATCAATTTCTCCTCGAGATTCAGACGTTTATCATCTCTATGGAAGAAGTATCTTATCTATCACATCACATACAATCAAACTCTTTTCAAACTACTTTCAAACAAAAAAAACATCTCTTAATTGTAAGTGGTAACGCTTGTACACTCAAGCAAAACACCCAATGCTTACAGTTAAAAGATTCAATCACCTTTTTCAAACATCTTTCTTAAACATGTAAGTGGTAACGCTTGTACACTCAAGCAAAATACCTGTAACTTACGACGAAATATTTTAATCAATCAAACCTTTTCAAAATGTATGTGATGAAATAGATTAGATACATTTTTCATTAAGATGACATTCGTCTGTGTCTCTTACTAACATCCCGTTGCTTTCCACTAGCATAAGTGAAAACTACGATTGCTCTGACTTTCTCAACATCCTTTTGAGAATACGTAGGCACAAGGTCTCATCCTTGCCGAGCAAATTTCTTTCTCCCTCAAACCAAACAAACCATAGATCCCTGTAGATCCGAACTACAAATGCTCTGATTCCCACTAGGGAATATGTATGCAGAAGATCCACAGATCTTTGCGAGCACAATAATAACAAACTCTAGGATCCCACATAATCTACCGTTTCTTAAAATCCAAAGGAGAAACTTTCTCAATCATAGAAATAGCATTTAAAACGCACAAACATATCAAACATATTCATATATAAAGCTATAGATAACTATATATATTTAGGGTGTTTCATCTATTCCCTTTATATAACAAATCCCCTTACCCGGAATACTCTCCAATGCGTTACGTCTAGTTTGCGCTAGTCGTTACGCATATCAAAATCAATTGAGGGTATTAACAGCTTTCCCCTTTTTCATAATCATTAAATCATCTTTCTTGTGTTGAAAATAATAAAGCTTGATGCTCGCGGCATCTTTATAAACAAATCAAAAGAGTAAATCGTTTCGAGCCAGAGGATCTGAATTCATATTCGATTCGCTAGCGCGACGCTATTTAACGCGAACAGACACATTTATAAGCAACAAAAATATTTTTAGATTCATTGTTGTATAGTCACACGCTAACTATGATTAATTTCGGTGAACTAAAAAGAATTTTGTCTCATACAAACTTGAAATCAATTATGAAGTGCCTACATGTATATATTAGGCTTAATTACTATTTTGATCCCTCTATTTTCCCTAACTCGCGATACCAGTCCCCTTGTTATTTTTTTAAACAATTTCGGTTCTCTGTGTTCATTTTTCTGTCAGAAAACGCTGAGTTGGAGAATATAAGAGGACGAAAACTATTTAAAAAAATAAATAGTGGGACCAAAATTATAATTATAACTGATACATCTTAATGCTTTTTGGCAGAAAATGAGTATGAGAGACCAAAGAAAGTAATAGGGAGACTGATATCGGGAGTTGGAGAAAATAGGAGAACCAAAACTGTAATTAAACCTATATATTATTGCTATACGATATACAATATCACAAAATATAACTCAATTTGAATCAGAATTGCTACTTGCAAACCAACTTGTTAGCAAAATTAATGTCATTACAGATATTTATTTGAAGAATTGAAGAAAAAAAAAATGAATTTTTGCAAGGGACGTTTTAGTGATGAAGTAAATTACTTGGGTTCTAGGTTATTGAACAAGATTTGCTACTAAATTAGCTTCTAATTGAAAGGATCGGTGAGATAATTGTTATATGGAATCATAATTTTTAAAGAATGTTGAAATTAAATTAAAATTTTATTTGAACTAGTTTATATCACTTAATTAAATTACACATATGCATGCAATACTTATAGTTTAGCCATTTCAATTTATTTATTTTTTAAATTTCTCTTTGTTCTCACACAAACACAACATTTAATATTAAAATAATTCACACAAACATGTCATATTCGTTCTCTTTTTTTATATATAAAATATCAACTCTTAAATTCAAAATCTTAGAACTTGATTATTTAATCTTCTATTGTGAAGATTTTTTTAAACAACTATAGTGACACATGAACATTATTCATTTATAATAGCAACCGTGCAAAATATAACAAATAATAATAATATAACTTTTTGTAGAGAAAACTAGAAAAGTGGTTTCTCGTTCACAAGTTATGCATGCAATAAACTACACTCCTCCCACCAATGCAAGACTAAATTAAAAAATTGTTCAGAAAATAAGGTTGGTGGGTAGACAGTAGACACTCATTTAGAATAATTTTCATGTCACCTACAAAGGATCATCACACAAAATGAATGAGTGTGATTTCAACTCATGCTCTTGGTAAACTACAATTTGTAATTGCAACTCACCTATCCAAAATATTATATCCCTATGAATTTACAAGTGTGTATATAAGAATAGCACTTCAAAGGGTACCTATATGAACACTTAAACTCTTAATATCTCATGTATTAGAGTTGAGGATTCCAAAATGAAGAGAGTTGAGATTTTCAACCTATTGGTAATGGTTCTAACATTGTTGGCAACAGTGCCGAATATTGAGGGCCAAGTAAAGCCTGTTGGACTAACAAATCCACGCCCACTTTGCCCTTCTCAGTTTGCACTAGTAAACTACGCATGTGGAAGGTTACCATTCAGACCGGGGGCACCACCTGGGCCTCCGCCTGCACCTCCATCACCAGACGATGATGGTGGTGACGATGATGGTGGCAATGACGAAGGACATGAAAACAACCACCACGACCATGGGCACAGACACGGACACGGGCACAGTCACAGACATAGACGCAGGCATAGGCATCACCAGACCCAAGAGGAAGAAAATTGTTGCCGATGGGCTAGAGAAGTGGACAGCCAATGTGTTTGCGAACTTCTTGTTCGCTTGCCACCATTCCTGATTAGGCCTTTGCATATCTACACTCTCACCATTGGTGAAGACTGTCAAATCACTTACTCCTGTGGTGGCCCAATCTGATGATTGTCAAGCTTGCATTAATTCTGATGCATGGTACAGTTATTATTATCACATGAGTTTGTTTACTTGTTTTAAGTTTTTCATCTTAAAGTTATAGCATGTCAAAAAAAGAAAGGTTTAAGGTTTAAGTTATGTTTGTGGTTCTTACAGTATTGTTATTTAAGGTTTAAGGTTTTAGTTATTGTCTATGGTTGGTTCTTAAAGTATTGTTATTTAGCTTGCGCGTTTACTCTCATAACCACAACCATTATCAGAGGCAGTTGTCGGATTGAATAATTATGTATTCATATCATATTAGCTAATCGGTTTTAAAATAATTCAAGATATATTTTGCACTATCAACTGTCTTGAAACTTTATAAACAAGAATTTCATTTTATTATAAATCAAATTACTTAAATCCTAAGAAAATTGTGATTTTAACCATACAGTAAGTCGATCTCAAAATAACTCATATCATATTGCTGCATCATTTGAACATGGTAATAAATAGAAATAAATAAATGTAAGGACACCCAGCAGTAACAAATTAAACAATTAACTAGAAGTTACGACCTACAAAATTGATATCCCCTGACCTTTGGGATATATCCACAAACCTTAAAAATTCTTGAGCAGGGCACTAATCAAACCTTTCAAACTTCATATTTTCTTCATCTAGCATGCTAAAGGCCTTCCTTTTCTTGGATGAAGCATCTTGAAATCCACTGTGTTCATTAAATTGAGCAGCAGTTCGAGCACGCAGTTCCTCCAAACTCTCACCTTCTTTCGCTCTCTCTATCACCTGAACAGAATAATGACCATTGTTTCTCAACTATTTGCAATCTAATTTGAAACTATCGGCGCTGGTTAAAAAGGAGGCAGTGTACGGGATTCCCTAAATTAGAATTTCTTGAATCCTTAACTAGTTTCACTTACCAGATGTCTTCCATACAAGTGAGTGCTTGAAAGTGCTGTAAGAGCATTTTGCGCCTCCTGCTGAGTAACATACTCCACAAAAGCAAAGCCTCTATGATTTCCAAACTTCATAGGCAATCTTAAGCTTTTAATCTGCACGATTTTGAACAATCAAACATGAGGGAAAGGGGGGAAATTCAACATTTACGGTAAACAACTAAATATCCGGATTTGTGTGAAAGAATGAATATTTACTGATAACTGGACCAAATTATGATGACATTTAATAATAATCACCTGGCCAAACGGACTAAACAACTGCCTCAGATCCTTCTCTGTTGCCTCGAAAGCAACATTTTTCACAAGCAACTTGGTTGAACTCTTGTCTTTCTCAACTTTCTTTAATGTTTTACCACCTTCCTTGACATTACAAGGTTGTAAATTAAGAGCATGACTGTCCAAAACAGTCCCCTATATCCAAACCAAAACAATCATTAAAAAAATGCTTTGTAAAACAACCATAACTAAATTTGGATTTCAAATGATATAACATGCATCGATTGGTTCAAGTGTTTAAAATACCTGTAAATTGCTACGAACACTTGTAGCAGTCTCTGTAGAGTCAAATTCAACAAATCCAAACCCCATAGAAACATTCTTCCCATTTTTCAAATGCTTCTTCACCTATTTATGAAAGCAGAGAAACAAAAAAAAATAATGAAAAAGTGCAAAGTCATAAAAGTAAACTCTGTTGCTTAACACTTAAAAGCCCATTTACCTTGACACTCAAAATCCGACCCTCTTTCATGTGTTCACTGAAATGTTGCCTCAAACTCTCATCGGTTGTCTTGAAATTTAGGTTCTTGACAAATAGAGACCGAGCCTGAAACATGATAGATCAATCAAATGATAGAAGAGCAACACTTATGGATTATTTAGCAATAGTTAATTTACAAAGTTTCAAAATAAGTATAGACAGAATTATGAATTTGTAGAGGACGAAGATGGAGTAGTGACAAAAAGGACTATGACATGTAACAAAAAGTATTTAAATAACTCCAGAGGTCCTTGAACTATTTGAGCATTTTTAAATAGGCACAGAAGCTTAAAAAGTATAATTGGGTCCTTGAACTTGTCAATATTTTGTAATGATATCCTTCAAACTAAAAACAAATGAGTCCCTAAACTTTAAAAATTCATGATAACATTCTTGAATTTTTAAATAACTTGTAACTAAATACCTAAACATCGAGACCTAGTCAAAAATTATTTAAAGTTTTAGGAACCCAACTAAAATCTTTCAGAAGAAAATTTCCACTATAAATTATTGACAAATTCGGAGATCCAATCTAAAACAACTTTAGTTTTGGGATCTATATAAATATATGAAGTTCAGTGATCAATAAAGCAATTTAACCTAAAAAGTAAAATTAATATATCATATGTCTCAGTTTTACTGCACTTGCATAGCATGTAAAACTTGGTCTATGCATTTCTATTTTATTTTTATCCGTTGACCTTCCATTTTTCTCTTTTTCTATTTTCCATCAACTCTGGCAAAAGACTAATGCATCAAAACAAACTATACCACACAAAACTAGAGCAAAGGAAGGAAAGGGAAAAAAACAATTTAGGTCAAACCTCTACTCTGTCTGGATCAATATCCATATCTGATATTCTTTCCACGTCGTTCTCTAGTATCAGTCGCTTGACATCCTTTTCACCAATTCCACTATTCACCTCATTATTTTCAGATGTTGATTTTGGGAGAAGAATGTCGGAAGGAGCCCACTCCAAGTATAAGGGAGCATCCCTACATTAAATAGAAGGCATAGCAAGTCAATAACCTTTGATGACTAAGAGTATAGGATTCCTATACTGAGCAGAGGGGAGGGGGCTGGCTGCTTTGCCTGAGATTATTCTATCATCTAAAGTGAGGAGGAGGAACGAAATTTGGTTGTAAAGCATCTCAAAGTGTTAATCCTTCCCAACTAATGAATTACAGGCTTTGGTCCAACTACTACAGAAATAGAATTAAAACGATGAAGTTACGGGCTTCATTCTGGATTATTCTAGACTTTATATGATAGGATCCCACATGAGAAGGTGGGGGCTCGAACGGACAATCACCACATCAGTTGCCTAAGCCCATATTCTAGAGAGATTGTGTAAGAGAAATAGAAAAGGACAAAATGGGAATATCCACGTGGTTGAGTAAAAGGGGGAAACGGGAAGTGAAATGTGCATGAGAATTCTGTTATAAGGATTCTGAAGGGAGAGAGAATGGTGTTGAGTATCATTGAGTTTATTAGGCAGAGAGCATTGGTTCTCTAAATAAGCTTAGCTCTGTGGACAGTAGAATCATTCTTCTACAGTAACCTTTGAATTACACAAATAACAAATTGTTTCACTCATTTTTGCCTGTTAATTTCATCTTTTCTGCATTTTATAATGCTGGGTTAGCATCACTACGTTCCATGCACCACCCCCTTGTGTGTTAGACAGATTTTTGACAAAACTATTTTTTCCAATTTATCATTTTCTTATTCAAATAACCGAGGAGAGCCAGAGCACATCAATCTTTGTACAATTCAGACCGGCGTGATACTTATTTCAAGGATCACAATTTCTCCTTCTTATGAAGAAAAACACATTCAACAGACGAAGAAACAATAAATTCATTCAGCGAGGATAACATAAATGCCTGATAGTCTATTGATAGAAGCTAATAAAATATAAAATTTACTTAACAATTAACATGTTGCATGGGACTTGACCAAAAGAAACAAAAAATCTTACTTGTAACGCTTGTAAGCTAACCCTTTAAAAGCAGCTTTAGCTTCTGCTGGTTCAAGGAAGACAACCTGAAATATCAGCTCCAAATAATTCAAAGCTTGAACAACAAGAGTTTAGTGTTACCTGTTCATTGAACAATTTACAGGTAACAACAAAACCAATAACTTTAAAAATGCCTCACTGATATATGTATTGTTATTTGTTACTATTATGTATTGTTACTAAAAAACTATAAATAAAACAATAATGGTGAGCTAATAAGGTATTTAAAATGAAAAAGGGAAAACTTATTGCACAGACTGTTATTTGTTTTCTTTAGATATTAGGACACGAGACTGTTCGACAACCACATATTCTGAATTAAAAAATACAATCGAAAGAACTCAAGGAGAGGAAAAAATACCAGGGCCAATGTTTTTGTCGAGGGGAGAATTATTTTATCCAAGCTACCAAATTTCCCAAACATCTTTGAAAGTTCACTTTCCGTAGAACCATAGGGCAAGTTTTTTGCTAAAAGTACATGGTTACTTCTTTTAACGCCTTCAACTTTACCCTTCGCAAGTTCTTCCAAAGACTCCACATTCACTCCAGCTTTTTTAAATGCATTTTTTGTTTCTGAAATTACTTGAGTTTCTCCCAGAGCAATACGTACAGCAAGATCATCAGCTTCACCATCCATTAAATCACTTTTACTAACACCATATTTCCGAGCAATGTTTTCTACTACCTATTAACATCGACACAGAATTAAAATATATAGATATATATCAGAAAGAACAAGCAACCTGCTAGCAATACAGCATCACTAAAAACATTTAAAGTTGACAGGACAATGATGTTTCCTGAATAAAAGTGTTCTTTCCATTCAATCTATTTCTGGCACAACCCATATCCCGAAAATAAGAAATTATATTTTTTTTCATGTATGAAAGCAAAACTTAATAACCCTAGATACCTTTTATAGCAAAGGAAGAAATAAAAAGAGATAAACAACTGAAAGGAAAATAAGTAACCTTCCAAAAAAACAGTTGACAAAAGGATTGCAGGACTGGACAAACAGAACAATACAAGTAACTGAATTACAACACAACTTTTTGCTCTATTTCTGTTAGGTGATCAATGCACAACACTGGTAGTTTTGAGGGACATAAGAGGAAGAAACAATGGAGAAGGTACATTGTGAGAGGAAAGGATGCTAATGGGAAATGGCAATTGTGGATAAAAGAAAAAGGTTGGGCATTTTATTACTTATCGATGTTGTTGTGAGTGGGACAAAAAGTTGTCCCATGGATAAATTGTGAGTAAGAAAATTTAAGAACTGTCCTACCCTTCAAGTTTCATTTTGTTAGACAACCCATTCTTCATATCAAACATGGAAGAAGTAGTTTTGTGTTGTTCAATCTTCCATTTTTTAGCAAATTAAATGCACCTAAATGCACTAAAAAACAGCTGACATGCCCAATCTCTGCAATTAGATATAGCAACCTTAATGAAATATCCATTAGCAGACCATCATTGTGAGATTACAATAACAATTTGATAGAACAAGTCCAAAACAGGGAAATTGAGGGACGATATTTTGTATATAAATTCAACAACTACTCTGGAACAGAGCTACAATTCACAATTACAACTTATAGAAAACAGACAGAACTTACACACACAAAAAAAAGGCAAGGACCAGCTCAGTTCCTCATAAGAAATCAAGAGTCTTGGATCTGTCCCTGTTAAAAGTTACACATTGACAATAAATGGCTTGAACATATATATGAGTGGGGGCAATCCTCACCTTACAAGCCGATTTTGTAAGGTTGAGTTAGGCCCAACCACATTTCATAAGATGGTATCAGAACCCAGTTCAAGATCCGTTGGGCCACCTACTATTAGGTTTCCGCTATCGGACCACCCACCATTAATATCCACGGTTCCACGCACCAAGCCCAATAGTGTTGGGCAGGAGGGAGGGTGTTAAGAATCTCACTTTGGACAATATATGGCCTGCAAGTATGTTTATAAGTGAGAGCAATCATCAGCTTATAAGCCGGTTTTGTAAGGTTGAGTTAGGTCCAAGCACATTTCTCAAGACTCCCTTCCGAAATGTTAGAAATGGGTCTCTACCACTAACCACTCAACAACTTCCCAATAATCCCTTCTATGCGGCCCCTCTTCCTATTTATTCTTACTACAAACATACATACTGAAAACAACAAAACTCACCAAAATGCCTTGCTTCTAAACTAGAAAAGCACAAACATAAAGGACAACATAAAAATTGTAAAGAGTTGAAAACAAACCGCATGTTGTGATTCTAACGGAAAATATGAAGACAAAATAAGCATTGTCCATAACTTCAATGTACTATTGCAAAATTGACAGCTCAAAAGGGATGAAATATTAAAATAGTAGCTTTCAAATCATTAATGGGAAATAAACATACTGTGTCAGGGCGCATGAACAGACTATTCCATGCTCTGGTATCTCCACTAGCCTCAGCTGCTTTCCTCTCATCCTCTCTTCGTTGTTTGAGAGGTTTAGAGTCTTGGTCCTTGTTCCTGCGACATGTAAACCATAAGATGATAATACATGATAATGCAATTTAACACAGTTGATGGTGCAATGTTATGCCTTACTCTTCATTGTTTGAATGTCTCGGTATAGCTGGCATAACATGCAATAATCTCCCCTGGAAAATTGATTTGTCTGACTCTTCTAACGCCCTGATAAACATTTACAATGCAATTGCATAAATTACTTTTGGAGGACAAGTACCAGCTAGAGTTAAGAAACATTATTAGTGTTAGAAGACATAGCAGTGATATGAATTCTAGTGATGTTGTAGCTACAAATACAATTCAATTGGCAGGGGATTATACAATCTCAACCTACTTTGATTTATTGCAGAAAACATTTCATATAAATTTTAAGAGGTTCTTAGAATGTTTTAGAATGTTCTATAACTCAAACCAATATAGTAATATTAATACAGTGAATACCTATTATTTTCCAGGACATGGCCTAAGTGGAAAATACAGATTTTGATCATTAAAGTACAAAATATACTCCTTTATCTAGTTAAAGTATTATTTAAAAGAAACGAGAACACAAACAAGCCACCCATGAAATACCCTCCTTAAAAATAGAAGTACAGAGGAGACAAAAGGGGAAACCCAATCCATCACATATCTGCTAATACACCCTTAAATAGACAATGGGAGAAATAGTAAAAGAGGAGAAGAATCCATGAAGACATGAACAATTCACAAAGGCCAAATACATAGTAGTCTTTGGCCCTAAATTTTCCAGTATCCTATAAAGCTTATTAATATAAATGGTTCCAAATTGAAAACAAACACCCTAAATTAACCATAAACATCTAAGAAGTAACTCCACATCCTCGTGGATGTGGCTGGGGTTAGTCATTGATAAGGATGTGGATATTATGGAGTGCATAACCTAAGTCTCACTCTCACATTGAGCAGCATGCTTGGTGGAGTATTAAAGTGGTTTGGTTTTTCCCCCTTGATATCAAGCCTTTAAGGGAAAAATATTATATATGCCTACATATGCAACCTGAAGATTCTTTCAGAAAATAATGACCAATGTTTGTCGATGGCGATCCACGGCGGAGAGCCAAAATTCCACCATACCAGCCGCTTTGTGTCGCCGTTATAGCGGATTATGGCGGATAAACCTGTAATATCAGACGATGTTTACCATTGCGGCGAGCCCAAAAACCACCATGTATATTCGCCATAGCGACCATGGCACCGCTATTTGATAACACTGATAATGACTCAATGCTTTAAAAGCATTCACTCACAAATTATACTGCTCAGCCATGAACTAAAAGAAAAATTTACAATACTACAATAGTTGGTACTATAAATGAAGGTAAGGCAACAATTTCTATCCATCTAGTTGTTACCTGGCTGCCAACTCTGGAACTGAAAAATGAATATAAGCTATTCCTTTGGATCGTTTTGTCTCCTTATCAAGAACTAAATGAACCTGGGAGACACTACCAAACTGACTGAAATGCTCTTCCAGTTCTTCCTCGCTGCAATAGAATAACAATAAAATGACAACCAACTAGAAATATAAAAAAAAATACTAAGGTCAATTGAAAAGACAGAATCATTGAAACATATTAGTAATGTAGAAAATTAACTTGCAAAAGACATCCATTTTATAGGAATATAATAACTGGAAAGGTAGCAAAACAATATTAAACATGCATCCATAAGATAATTTGAGAAAGTACCTGGTCGTATACGGCAGATTACGGACAAACAGTCGGCATGACTCAGAAACTCCTTTATTATCTTCTGGATTGGATAACTGCCCCCCTTCTTCAGTTGCATTCACTTGAGACTTGTCATTGGCAACATCCTCTCTAAAAGCATCTTCTTGGCCCTCTAAATCTAACTGTTGAGCACCACTTTTTGGGGCTCTTTCAGAAGGATTATTAACACAATTTACTTCATGCTCACTAACATGTTTGTGGTTATCTTTGTCATCATCGTCAGAAGATGCCAAATCGCTGTTGCCGTCGTCTTTTTCATCATCACTGCTTTCAGAATCAGACCACTCCGTTGTCACTTTACTCTTGAAATAATCCATATCCGAAATCACTTTATCATGCTTAAGCTCGTGTGAGTTGTCGGATTCAGGATTATTTGGTAATCCATCGACTTGTGAGACGCTTAAGATAGGCTGGTTTGCAACTGATGAACCTCTGTTCTCCTTATTCAATGTTGTTTGGTTGTTGCCATCATTGGATACAACCAAAGCATCATTTCCCCATAGCTTAGACTTTGCCCGAGGTTGCATGACTTGAAGAAAATCTTGAAGCTTCGGGTCATCAATGTTCTTAGAATAGTCTTCTTGCCCTTTAGCTTTAGCATGATTGTCCGCATATGGAGTGACCACTTTATTGTCTATTTTTGTAGAATGTGAATGTTTACTCCACGAACGAGGAAGATTCGCATCACATTGTTTTTGAGCCACCTACTTGGTTAAAGGAGAACAGGTAAAACATATTGCATATTTTATGGCTTTTAGTTTCAGTAATAAAAATATTGAATAAGATAAGTAACATAATATAATAGTGTGAAAGAAGTTAAGAGAAAAATAAAATAACCAACCAACCTCACAAGTAATTCTAAGTGTGCCAAGGTAAGATCTATTGAAATATCGAATCGCTTCCTGAGCCTCCTGGTCTGTACGAAATCCGACAAAAGCAAATTGTCGAGTTTTACCATTTCTGCGCTAACCAGCAAATCAACACAGAGCAGTTAAAATTCTAAACAAGATTCTATGAATATTGGGATCAGAATTTTATGGTTTAAGGAAAGAAACAATACTTGGTTCGCATAAGCTTGACATCAGTTATTTCTCCTTTCTGAGAAAATAATTCTTTTAGTCGATCCTCTGCAACGTATTTAGGGAGATTCTTCACACATATTCTCGACCTGGAAACACGCCCATAACCAAGTTATTTAGCATATTTTGATTCTGATTCTGATTCACTGTATATGTGGTGTTTATGCTTCTTTGTAAATTCTGCCTTATGTTATATGTTTTGTACAGGGAATGGGCCTTTGGGCCTTGAGTCCTAAACTCCTAATTATATTTCAGTTAATCACATAACTAGTTTCACTAAAGTGCAATACATTATAGCTTTGTAGTAGTCGTATTTTGTTGTTAACAGTTGTAACAGCCACTCAAATCCACTCATGCAAGTATTTTTCAGAATTTGGAATATACATCTTAACAGTTGTAATAACCACTCATGCAACTATTTTTCAGATTGGAATATACATTGCTAAGATCCTCAAAGATTTTGCTTTTTCTATCATTTTCTTCATTTTCCTCGGAAATACTAATTCTAAATGAATGAATGCCAGATATGCACTTACATTGTATGGTTCCTTCTCGTATATTTGTACAGTTGCACTTGAGTATGATAGACAATGCTGGTGCTGGAAGTGTCTGACAAATAAAATAATCAATTAACATACAATATCAATATGGAGGAGGGGAGCAGCCGACCACTAATTTTAGACAAATTATATGAATAATCACTGTAAACACAAATCAAATAAATAACTCAGTAATACCCATAAAAGATTCATAAATCAAACTATCAAACCACAAGGTTTAGTCAAAACATGACTTCTCAAAATTCAAACATAGAGTACTATTATATAAAGAAATAAGATTCGAACTATTCTTCTTCACACAAAGCAACCTTGCATTAATTTTGCACAGGAAGAAGAAGAAAAGAAGAATAGAGGAAGAACACGGGGAGAAGAAGAAAGGTACCAGCGAAGACAAAGACGGCGGTGTGGGAAGTTGTCAGGGGTGTCTTGCCCTTCTAATGGAATCGAATGAGAGAATGGAGGAGGCGAAAGCGATAGAGGAAGAGGAAAAAACCCTAACAACATTGGCTTGTTAATTCAGAGGTTTAACACCAAACCCTAACTAAAACACACAATCACAATTCACAACTAAAGCAGCTTAACACTATCTAGCTTCTCTAACATGTAATTTCTCACCGTAAAATAAACATGAGCAGAATCAATTATTTTGTTCCCGCGCATTATGATGAAACCGTGTTAAAGAATCTAGGTAATTGATCAAGCTATTAAACAAATTGATTCTTACCATTAGAGAACTTTTATGAACACTTTTGATTCCAGAATCTGAAGAATACGAGAGGAACTTACCTGAGTGTTATTTGAAACTCTATGGCGGTGGAGTTCGGGAAGGAAGGAAGCACGGTGCTCCGGCGAGTGATGGATGAGAATTGAAACTGCGGCTATTGGATACAGAGAAGTGTTAGGGTAACCGAACAGAGTTTGGATCGGAGCAGAGAGAGGGAGAGAGGCCGAGTTTTTTTTCTTTCTGTTGTTTGTTGGACCGAGTGAGAGCTGAGACTTTTGAGGCTATGCAAACGAAATCGGAACTGTGAAAGTTTTGAGGTTTGAAGGGAGTTTGAGAACAAGGAGAGAAAGATGAAATGAAAAGAGAAACAGAGTTATCGTTGTGGTACCCTTTTCCTTCTTTAATAATTAGGGTAATTTCGATGGGCCTTACAACATCCTAACCCGCCCCATTCTTTCTTTTTATTTAAATTTTGTTTTTTCTCATTTTTATTATTCTATTATTAGGGAATATCTTAAACATCTTTAAAAAAATAGTTCTTTCGACTACTTAATTATTCCGTTTATTTTACTAAGATCGTGTGGTATCCTATGATATAAGATTTTGAGGTTTTAGAAAAAAACAAATTAGAGAGAAGATCATAGCGAGAGAGATGTAAACGACGTTGTTTCGACGGTTCGCTCCATTGTTGGCAGCACGACTTCAACACAACAAGAATCTTATAAGCGTTTTTTCTTCTTTATCTTCTTCTTCTTCGGTTCTTCACCATGCTTCGTCTTCTTCGTCGTTTTCTACTTACGTGGAACATGTTCACATAACCGAAAATTGCGTTCGAGTATGTTCTTTGTTCTCTCAATGGCTTAATTTTCAATTATTCGTCTGTGATTTTCTATATTACTGATTTTGTGACCTAATTGCACGGTTATGAAATTTACATTAAGTTATTATTGATGTAATATATATATATATATATATATAAGGAGGGATCAAATTACACCAATTAGTTACACCAAGTATTACACTCATTTATAACCTTTGATTTATTTAAAATCTAATGGTTATAATAAAAAGACATCTTAGTAAAATGTTTCCTTTTTTCACAAGACCAACCATTCCATATATATTTTGCTAATAAATGTCATATGTTAAACAAAATATATTTTTCTCTCAAATGAATAATCTATTTCATACATAATAACATATACTGTCAAAGGAAAAAAAACATGTGACTTAAAAAATTTTAAAAATATATTATTTTTAATTAATACTATTTATATTAACTACTAAAAAATTACTATAAAATTCAAATTATTTGAAATGGTTCTCATTGTTTTTGTAGGTTTATTTAAATAAAATTATATTCTATTAATTTAAATTAAATGATAAAATTAATATATTTTTAATTTAAATAAAATTATATTCTATACATTTAAATTAAAGGAAAAATTTATATATTTTTAAAATAAAATACATAAGAATATTAAAAATACACATAATTTAAAAAAATATATTTAAAAAATAAGTAGAAAATACAAAACAAAATAAATTTTATTGATCATCGTTCATTTTGTCTAAATTTTATTTAAATTATGATTATAATTTTATTTAATTTAAAATGAATGATGAAAAATTAAAAATAAAATAAAATAAATAATGAGAAATTTAATTTAAACAAATGGAAGAAATTTTTTTTACAAATACTTACAAAATAAAAATTGTTTTCTTCCATTTTGTTTAAATTAAATTTCTCATTATTTATTTTTATTTTATTTTATTTTTCATCATTCATTTCAAATTAAATAAAATTATAATCATAATTTAAATAAAATTTAGACAAAATGAACGATGATCAATAAAATTTATTTTGTTTTGTATTTTCTACTTATTTTTAAATATATATTTTTAAATTATGTGTATTTTGAATATTATTATGTATTTTATTTTAAAAATATATTAATTTTTCCTTTAATTTAAATGAATAGAATATAATTTTATTTAAATTAAAAATATATTAATTTGATCATTTAATTTAAATTAATAGAATATAATTTTATTTAAATAAACCTACAAAAACAATGAGAACAATTTCAAATAATTTGAATTTGATAGTAATTTTTTAGTAGTAAATATAAATAGTACTAATTAAAAATAATATATTTTTAAAAAATTTCAAGTCACATGTTTTTTTTCTTTGACAGTATATGTTATTATGTTTGAAATTGATTATTCATTTGAGAAAAAAAAATATTTTGTTTAAGATATATGACATTTATTAGCAAAATATATATGGAATGATACTTGGTGTAATTTGATCCCTCTCTCTCTCTCTCTCTCTCTCTCTCTCTCTCTCTCTCTCTATATATATATATATATATATATATATATATATATATATATATATATATATATATATATATATATATATATATATATATATATATATATATATATATATATATATATAAAACTCGGAACTGTGTATTAATACATGTAATTGATTCTAACTTTATGAATTTTGAATTTGTGACGAGAATTAAGGAACTGGATTCTAATGAACCGTCACTGGAAAAATGCTTAGGTTAAGTGTAGAAACAGGCGGATGTTCGGGACTTCAGTATGCTTTTAATTTGGACGATAGAGTCAACTCGGACGGTAGGTATTACTTCTCGGATAGTTGAATTTCAATGTTGATATGTTTGCCATATGTTGTTAAACCTTTGAATTTTATATATTATAACGTAGTTTTACTTCAATGTATTGACATGGTTTTTGAGAAGGAAGATGTTAAATTGGTTGTTGACGATATTTCGTATGACGTTGTTAAAGGTGCGATTGTTGATTATGTTGAGGAGCTAATTCGTTCGGCTTTCGTAGTAAGTCATGCACACTTGTGAGTTTGAACCATGAATAGGCAGGTGTTTATTGAAAATTAATAATTTAAGTATCTTTACATTCAATATGTTCCAATTCACATTAACTAGAATACAATATGGAAATAATCAAGGAAGAAATTATTTTGAATGTGTTTTCGTTGGAAGATTTCCCATGAACTATAGTAGTTATCCACATTCACATCATGTTATCGAGTTGAATCTTGAAACATTTGAGAGCTTCTAATAGAGCTAGAAGTGAGAATTGGGATGTTGATGGTGTATCTAGTCATTCACGTCTTGTTCACAAAAATATGGAGGTTGCCTGTTAGGAAAAATAGGAAAGAATTGTGATCCAACAGTAAAGGGGTGTGATGTGTGATCCAATTCAATTTTATTGGGTTAATACTATGTTTTGCGTTTATATATTAACTCACTAATATCTAAAGTTGAAAAAAAACTAGTCTAAAAATTGTTATCTTTGAGGGTTAAAAATAAAAATAAAAATAGGCTACACTAAATGAATGATTAGCATTTATATATTGTTATAGATATTATATATTAGTAAATAATACATAATAAACCGTCTTATAATTGTCATTTGTGAGCAAAGAGAAGTTAAAATTTAAAATGAAAAAGGCTATTTTGGGTAGAAAAAAATACTATTTCAAAACTATGTTTTGCCTTTATATATTAACTCATTAATTTCTAAAGTTGGAAAAAAACTAGTCTAAAAATTTGTATTTTTATGGGGTAAAATTGAAAATAAAAATAGGCAATGATTTGCCTTTATAAATTGTTATAGATATTATATATTTGTAAATAAAAGATAATAAACCGTCTTATAATTGTCATTTATGAGCAAAGAAAAGTTAAGATTTAAAATGAAAAAGGGTATTTTCGAAAGAAAAAAATGCTACACGAAAACTATGTTTTGCCTTTATATATTATATATTAACTCACTAATTTATTAAGTTGAAAAAAAAACTAGTATAAAAATTGGTATCTTAGAGAGGTAAAATTGGAAATAAAAATAGGATACACTAAATGAATGATTTGCCTATATATATTGTTATATATATATTATATATTAGTAAAATAAAAGATAATAAACCGTATTATAACTGCCATTTGTGAGCAAAGAGAAGTTAAGATTTAAAATGAAAAACAATACTTTGGGAAGAAAAAAATGCTACACCAAAACTATGTTTTCCCTTTACATATTATATATTAACTCACGAATTTCTTAAGTTGAAAAAAAAATAGTCTAAAAATTTGTATCTTTGAGAGATAAAATTGGAAATAAAAATAGGCTACACTAAATGAACGATCTGCTTTTATATATTGTTATAGATATTATATATTAGTAAATAAAAAATAATAAACCGTATTAAAACTGCCATTTGTGAGCAATGAGAAATTAAGATTTAAAATAAAAAGGGTATTTTGGGAAGAAAAAAATGATACACGAAAACTATGTTTTTCCTTTATATATTAACACACTAATTTCTTAAGTTGAAGAAAAATTAGTCTAAAAATTAGTAACTTGGAGGGGCAAAATTGGAAATTAAAATACGTTACACGAAATGAATGACTTGCATTTATATATTCTTATAGATATTATATATTAGTATATAAGAGATAATAAACCGTTTTATAACTGACATTTGTGAACAAAGATAAGTTAAGATTTAAAATGAAAAAGGTTATTTTGGGAAGAAAAAAAATGTTACAGTAAAACTATGTTTTGCCTTTATATATTAACACAATCATTTCTAAAGTTGAAAAAAAACTATTCTAAAAATTTGTATCTTTGAGGGGTAAAGTTGGAAATAAAAATAGGCTACACCAAATGAATGATTTGCCTTTATATATATATATATATATATATATATATATATATATATATATATATATATATATATATATATATATATATATATATATATATATATATTATTAGTAAATAAAAGATAATAAACCGTCTTATAACTGTCATTTGTGAGCAAAGAGAAGTGAAGATTTAAAATGAAAAAGGGTATTTTTGGAAGAAAAAAATGCTAAATCAAAACTATGTTTTGCCTTTATATATTAACTCACTAATTTCTTAAGTTGAAAAATATTAGTCTAAAAATTGCTATCTTTGAGGGGTAAAATTGGAAATAAAAATAGGCTACATCAAATGAATGTTTTGCCATTATATAATTTTAAAGATATTATATATTAGTATATGAAAGATAACAAACCGTCTTATTATAACTGTCATTTGTGAGCAAAGAGAAGTTAAGATTCAAAATGAAAAAGGATATTTTGGGAAGAAAAAAAATGTTACACCAATACTATGTTTTGCGTTTATATATTAACTCACTAATATTTAAAGTTGAAAAAAAACTAGTCTAAAAATTGTTATCCTTGAGGGGTAAAATTAGAAATAAAAATATGCTACACTAAATGAATGATTAGCATTTATATATTGTTATAGATATTATATATTAGTAAATAAAAGATAATAAACCGTCTTATAATTGCCATTTGTGAGCAAAAAGAAGTTAAGATTTAAAATGAAAAAAGGTATTTTGGGTAGAAAAAAATGTTACTTCAAAACTATGTTTTGCCTTTATATATTAACTCATTAATTTCTAAAGTTGAAAAAAAATTAGTCTAAAAATTTGTATTTTTAAGGGGTAAAATTGAAAATAAAAATAGGTTACATTAAATGAATTATTTGCCTTTATATATTGTTATAGATATTATATATTTGTAAACGAAAGATAATAAACCGTCTTATCACTGTCATTTATGAGCAAAGAGAAGTTAAGATTTAAAATGTAAAGGGGTATTTTGGGAAGAAAAAAATGATACAGCAAAACTATGTTTTGCCTTTATATATTATATATTAACTAACTAATTTATTAAGTTGAAAAAAAATTGGTATAAAAATTGGTATTTTTGAGAGGAAAAATTGGAAATAAAAATAGAATACACTAAATGAATGATTTGCCTATTTCTATTGTTGTAGATATTATATATTAGTAAAATAAAAGATAATAAACCGTATTATAACTGCCATTTGTGAGCAAAGAGAAGTTAAGATTTAAAATGAAAAACAGTATTTTGGAAAGAAAAAAATGTTACACCAAAACTATGATTTGCCTTTATATATTATATATTAACTCACAAATTTCTTAAGTTGAAAAAAATTAGTCTAAAAATTTGTATCTTTGAGAGGTAAAATTGAAAATAAAAATAGGCTACACTAAATGAACGATTTGCCTTTATATATTGTTATAGATATTATATATTAGTAAATAAAAAATAATAAACCGTATTAAAACTGCAATTTGTGAGCAAAGAGAAATTAAGATTTAAAATAAAAAGGGTATTTTGGGGGGAAAAAATGATACACGAAAACTATGTTTTTCCTTTATATATTAACTCACTAATTTCTTAAGTTGAAGAAAAATTAGTCTAAAAATTAGTAACTTGGAGGGGCAAAATTGGAAATTAAAATATGTTACACGAAATGAATGACTTGCCTTTATATATTGTTATTGATATTATATATTAGTATATAAAAGATAATAAACCGTTTTATAATTGGCATTTGTGAACAAAGATAAGTTCAGATTTAAAATGAAAAAAGGTATTTTGGGAAGATAAAAAATGTTACAACAAAACTATGTTTTGCCTTTATATATTAACACAATAATTTCTAAAGTTGAAAAAAATTAGTCTAAAAATTTATATCTTTGAGGGTAAAGTTGGAAATAAAAATAGACTACACCAAATGAATGATTTGCCTTTATATATTGTTATATATATTATGCATTAGTAAATAAAAGATAATAAACCGTCTTATAACTGTTATTTATGAGCAAAAAAAAGTTAAGATTTAAAATGAAAAAAGGTATTTCTGAAAGAAAAAAATGCTGCATCAAAACTATGTTTTGCCTTTATATATTAACTCACTAATTTCTTTAACTCGAAAAATATTAGTCTAAAAATTGCTATCTTTGAGGAGTAAAATTGGAAATAAAAATAGGCTACAGCAAATGAATATTTTGCCTTTACATAATTTTAAAGATATTATATATTAGTATATGAAAGATAACAAACCGTCTTATTATATCTGTCATTTGTGAGCAAAGAGAACTTAAGATTCAAAATGAAAAAGGATATTTTGGAAAGAAAAAAAATGTAACACCAATACTATATTTTGCGTTTATATATTAACTCACTAATATTTAAAGTTGTAAAAAAACTAGTCTAAAAATTGTTATCTTTGGGGGTAAAATTAGAAATAAAAATAGGTTGAGGGGTAAAATTAGAAATAAAAATAGGCTACACTAAAGGAATGATTAGCATTTATATATTGTTATAGATATTATATATTAGTAAATAAAAGATAATAAACCGTCTTATAACTGCCATTTATGAGCAAAGAGAAGTTAAGATTTAAAATGAAATAGGGTATTTTGGAAAGAAAAAAAAATTCTACACCAAAACTATGTTTTGCTTTTATATATTAACTCACTAATTTATAAAGTTAACAAAATATTAGTCTAAAAATTGCTACCTTTGGAGTATAAAATTTGAAACAAAAATAGGCTACGCCAAATGAATGTTTTGCCTTTATATATTGTTATAGATAATCTATATTAGTATATGAAATATAATAAACCGTCTTATAACTTCCATTTTTGAGCAACGAGAAATTAAGATTTAAAATGAAAATGGTATATTGGGAAGAAAACTATGTTTTTTCTTTATATATTAACTCACTAATTTCTTAAGTAGAAAAAAAAAACTAGTTTAAAAATTGGTATCTTTGAGGGGTAAAATTGGAAATAAAAATAGGCTACACCAAATGAATGTTTATCCTTTGTATATTGTTATAGATATTACTTATTAGTATATGAAAGATAATAAACCGTCTTATAACTATCATTTGTGAGAAAAGAGAAGTTAAGATTTAAAATGAAAAGGGTATATTGGGAATAAAAAATTACTACACCAAAACAATGGTTTACCTTAATATATTAAATGATTAATTTCTTAAGTTGAACAAAAATTAGTTTTAAAATTGGTATATTTAGGGGTAAAATTGGAAATAAAAATAGGCTACAAACGATTTGCCTTTATATTATTATAGATATTATATATTAGTAAATAAAAGATAATAAACTGTCTTATAACTTCCATTTGTGAGCAGAGAGAAGTTAAGATTTAAAAGAAAAAGGGTATTTTGGGTAGAAAAAACGCTACACCAGAACTATGTCTTGCCTTTATATATTAATTCACTAATTTCTTTAGTTAAAAAAAATTAGTTTAAAAATTGGTAACTTTGAGCGGTAAAATTGGAAATTAAAATAGGCAACATGAAATGAATGACTTGCTTTTATATATTGTTATAGATATTATATATTAGTATATGAAAGATAATATACCGTCTTATAACTGCCATTTGTGAGCATAGAAGTTAAGATGTAAAATATAAAAGGGTATTTTGGGAAGAAAAAAAATGCTATACAAAAACTATGTTTTGCCTTTATATATTAACTCAGTAATTTCTAAAGTTGAAAAAATATTAGTCTAAAAATTGCTTTCTTTGAGGGGTAAAATTGGAATAAAAATAGGCTACACAAAATGAATGTTCTTCTCTTATATAATGTTAGAGATATTAAATATTAGTATAAGAAAGATAATAAACCGTCTTATAACTTCCATATGTGAGCAAAAAGAAGTTAAAATTTAAAATGAAAACGGTATATTGGGAAGAACAAATGCTACACGTAAACTATTTTTTGCCTTTATATATTAACTCACAAGTTTCTGAAGTTGAAAAAAAACTAGTCTAAAAATTAGAATATTTAAGGGGTAAATTTGGAAATAAAAATAGGCTACAGCAAATGAGAAATTTGTCTTTATATATTATTATAGATATTATATATTAGTAAATAAAAGATAATAAATTGTCTTATATTTGCCATTTCTGAGCAAAAAGAAGTTAAGATTTAAAATTTAAAAGGGTATATTGGAAAGAAAAAAGTGCTACACGAAAACTATAGTTTGCCTTTATATATTAACTCACTAATTTCTTAAGTTGGAAAAAATTAGTCTAGAAATTAGTATCTTTTAGGGGTAAAATTGGAAATAAAAATAGGCTACACTAAATGGATGATTTGCCTTTATATATTGTTATAGATATTATATATTAGTAAATAAAAGATAATAAACCGTATTATAACTGCCAATTATGGGCAAAGAGAAGTTAAAATTTAAAATGAAAAAAGGTATTTTAAGAAGAAAAAAATGCTACACCAAAACTATCTTTGAGGAGTAAAATTTTAAATAAAAATAGGCTACACTAAATGAATGATTTGCCTTTATATATATTGTTATAGATAATATATTAGTAAATAAAAGATAATAAACCATCTGATAACTGTCATTTGTGAGCAAAGAGATGGTAAGATTTAAAATGAAAAAAGGTATTTTGTAAGAAAAAAAATGCTACACCGAAATTATGTTTTCTCTTTACATATAAACTCACTAATATCTTAAGTTGAAAATAATAGTCTTAAAATTGGTAACTTTGAGGGTTAAAATTGCAAATTAAAATAGGCTAAATGAAATGAATGACTTGCATTTATATATTGTTATAGATATTATATATTAGTATATGAAAGATAATAAAACGTCTTATAACTGCCATTTGTGAGCAAAAAGAAGTTAAGATTTAAAATGTAAAAGGGTATTTTGGAAAGAAGAAAAAATGCTACACAAAAACTATATTTTGCCTTTATATATTAACTAACTAATTTCTAAAATTAAGAAAAAATATTAGTCTAAAGATTGCTATCTTTGAGGGGTATAATTGGAATTAAAATAGGCTACACCAAATAAATTTTTTTCCTTTATATATTGTTATATATAATATATATATTAGTATATCAAAGATAATAAACCGTCTTATTACTGTCATTTGTGAGCAAAGAGAAGTTTAGATTTAAAATGAAAAGTGTATATTGGGAAGAAAGAAATACTACACCAAAACTATGTTTTGTCTTTATATATTAACTCACTAATTTCTTAAGTTGAAAAAAAACTAGTCTAAAAATCGGTATCTTTAAGGCGTAACTTTGGAAATAAAAATGGGCTACACCAAATGAATTACTTTCCTTTATATATTGTTATAGATATTATATATTAGTATATGAAAGATAATAAACCGTCTTATAACTGCTATTTGTGAGCAAATAAAAGTTAAGATTTAAAATGTAAAAGGGTATTTTGGGAAAGAAAAAAAATACTACACAAAAACTATGTTTTGCCTTTATAAATTAACTCACTAATTTCTAAAGTTGAAAAAATATTAGTCTAAAAATTGCTTTCTTTGAAGGGTAAAATTGGAATAAAGATAGGCTACACAAAATGAATGTTCTGCCCTTATATAATGTTAGAGATATTAAATATTATTATAAGAAAGATAATAAACCGTCTTATAACTGCCATATGTGAGCAAAGAGAAGTTAAGATTTAAAATGAAAAAGGAATATTGGGAAGAACAAATGCTACACGTAAACTATTTTTGGCTTTATATATAAACTCACCAGTTTCTTAAGTTGAAAAAAAACTAGTCTAAAAATTGGTATACTTAAAGGGTAAATTTGGAAATAAAAATAGGCTACACCAAATGAGAAATTTGTCTTTATATATTGTTATAGATATTATATATTACTAAATAAAAGATAATAAACCGTCTTATATTTGCCATTTCTGAGCAAAAAGAAGTTAAGATTTAAAATTTAAAATTTAAAAGGTATAATTGAAAGGAAAAAATGCTACACGAAAACTATGGTTTGCCTTTATATATTAACTCACTAATTTCTTAAGTTGAAAAAAATTAGTCTAAAAATTAGTATGTTTTAGGGGCAAAAGTGAAAATAAAAATAGGCTACACTAAATGGATGATTTGTCTTTATATATTGTTATAGATATTATATATTACTAAATAAAAGATAATAAACCGTATTATAACTGCCAATTATGGGCAAAGAGAAGTTAAGATTTAAAATGAAAAAGGGTATTTTAAGAAGAAAAAAATGATACACCAAAACTATGTTTTGCCTTTATATAGTATCTCACTAATTTCGAAAGTTGAAAAAAAATTAGTCTAAAAATTAGTATCTTTGAGAGATAAAATTTTAAATAAAAATAGGCTACACTAAATGAATGATTTGCCTTTATATATATTGTTATAGATATTATATATTAGTAAATAAAAGATAATAAACCGTCTGATTATTGTCATTTGTGAGCAATGAGATGGTAAGATTTAAAATGAAAAAGGGTATTTTGAGAGAAAAAAAATGCTACACACCAAAACTATGTTTTCCCTTTATATATAAACTCACTAATTTTTTAAGTTGAAAATAATAGTCTTAAAATTTGTAACTTTGAGGGTTAAAATTGGTAATTAAAATAGGCTAAATGAAATGAATGACTTGCATTTATATATTGTTATAGATATTATATATTAGTATATGAAAGATAATAAAACGTCTTATAACTGTCATTTGTGAGCAAAAACAAGTTAAGATTTAAAATATAAAAGGGTATTTTGGAAAGAAATAAAATGCTACACAAAAACTATGTTTTGCCTTTATATATTAACTAACTAATTTCTAAAATTAAGAAAAAATATTAGTCTAAAGATTGCTACTTTGAGGGGTATAATTGGAATAAAAATAGGCTATACCAAATAAATGTTTTTCCTTTATATATTGTTATATATAATATATATTAGTATATCAAAGATAATAAACCGGCTTGTTACTGTCATTTGTGAGCAAAGAGAAGTTTAGATTTAAAATGAAAAGTGTATATTGGGAAGAAAGAAATACTACACCAAAACTATGTTTTGTTTTTATATATTAACTCACTAATTTCTTTAGTTGAAAAAAAACTAGTCTAAAAATCGGTATCTTTAAGGGGTAACTTTGGAAATAAAAATGGGCTACACCAAATGAATTTGTTTCATTTATATATTGTTATATATATATTATATATTAGTAAATAAAAGATAATAAACCGTCTTATAACTGCCATTTATGAGCAAAGAGAAGTTAAGATTTAAAATGAAAAATGGTATTTTGGAAAGAAAAAAAATGCTACACCAAAATTATGTTTTGCTTTTATATAATACTCACTAATTTATAAAGTTAACAAAATATTAGTCTAAAAATTGCTACCTTTGAAGTATAAAATTTGAAATAAAAATACACCAAAATTATGTTTTGCTTTTATATATTAACTCACTAATTTATAAAGTTAACAAAATATTAGTCTAAAAATTGCTACCTTTGAAGTATAAAATTTGAAATAAAAATAGGTTACACCAAATGAATGTTTTGCTTTTATATATTGTTATAGATAATATATATTAGTATATGAAATATAATAAACCGTCTTATAACTTCCATTTGTAAGCAAAGAGAAGTTAATATTTAAAATGAAAAGGGTATATTGGAAAGAAAAAAATGCTACACCAAAACTATGTTTTGCCTTTATATATTAACTCACTAATTTCTTAAGTAGAAAAAAAACTAGTTTTAAAATTGGTATCTTTGAGGGGTAAAATTAGAAGAAAAAAAATAGGCTACGCCAAATGAATTTTTATCCTTTATATATTGTTATAGATATTACTTATGAGTATATGAAAGATAATAAACCGTCTTATAACTGTCATTTATGAGAAAAGAGAAGTTAAGATTTAAAATGAAAAGGGTATATTGGGAATAAAAAATTACTATACCAAAACTATCGTTTACCTTTATATATTAACTCATTAATTTCTTAAATTGAAAAAAAAATTGTCTAAATATTGGTATCTTCAAGGGTAAAATTGGAAATAAGAATAGGCTACACTAAATGAACAATTTGCCTTTATATTGTTATAAATATTATATATTAGTAATAAAAGATAATAAACTGTCTTATAACTTTCATTTGTGAGCAGAGAGAAGTTAAGATTTAAAAGGAAAAGGGTATTTTGGAAAGAAAAAATGCTACACCAAAACTATGTTTTGCCTTTATATATTAACTCACTAATGTCTTTAGTTGAAAAAAAATTAGTTTAAAAATTTGTAACTTTGAGGGGTAAAATTGGAAATTAAAATAGGCAACATGAAATGAATGACTTTCTTTTATATATTGTTATAGATATTATATATTAGTATATTAAAGATAATAAACCGTCTTATAACTGCCATTTGTGAGCAAATATAAGTTAAGATTTAAAATGTAAAATGGTATTTTGGGAAGAAAAAAAATGTTACACAAAAACTATATTTTGCCTGTATATATTAACTCACTAATTTCTAAAGTTGAAAAAATATTAGTCTAAAAATTGCTATCTTTGAGGGGTAAAATTGAAATAAAAATAGGCTACACAAAATGAATGTGCTGCCCTTATATAATGTTAGAGATATTAAATATTAGTATAAGAAAGATAATAAACCGTCTTATAATTGCCATATGTGAGCAAAAAGAAGTTAAGATTTAAAATGAAAAGGGTATATTGGGAAGAACAAATGCTACACGTAAACTATTTTTTGCCTTTATATATTAACTCACAAGTTTCTTAAGTTGAAAAAAAACTAGTCTAAAAATTGGTATATTTAAGAGGTAAATTTTGAAATAAAAATAGGCTACACCAAATGACAAATTTGTCTTTATATATTGTTATAGATATTATATATTAGTAAATAAAAGATAATAAACCGTGTTATATTTGCCATTTCTGGGCAAAAAGAAGTTAAGATTTAAAATTTAAAAGGGTATATTGGAAAAGAAAAAGTGCTACACGAAAACTATGGTTTGCCTTTATATATTAACTCACTAATTTCTTAAGTTGGAAAAAAATTAGTCTAAAAATTAGTATCTTTTAGGAGTAAAAATGGAAATAAAAATAAGCTACACTAAATGGATGATTTGCCTTCATATATTGTTATAGATATTATATATTAGTAAATAAAAGATAAAGAGAAGTTAAGATTTAAAATGAAAAAGGATATTTTAAGAAGAAATAAATGCTACACCAAAACTATGTTTTGCCTTTATATAATAACTCACTAATTTCTAAAGTTGAGAAAAAACTAGTCTAAAAATTACTATCTTTGAGGGGTAAAATTTTAAATAAAAATAGGCTACACTAAATGAATGATTTGCCTTTATATATTGTTATAGATAATATATTAGTAAATAAAAGATAATAAACCGTCTGATAACTGCCATTTGTGAGCAAAGAGATGGTAAGATTTAAAATGAAAAAGGGTATTTTGAGAGAAAAAAAATGCTACACCGAAATTATATTTTCTCTTTACATATAAACTCACTAATATCTTAAGTTGAAAATAATAGTCTTAAAATTGGTAACTTTGAGGGTTAAAATTGCAAATTAAAATAGGCTAAATGAAATGAATGACTTGCATTTATATATTGTTATAGATATTATATATTAGTATATGAAAGATAATAAAACGTCTTATAACTGCCATTTGTGAGCAAAAAGAAGTTAAAATTTAAAATGTAAAATGGTATTTTGGAAGAAGAAAAAAAATGCTACACAAAAACTATATTTTGCCTTTATATATTAACTAACTAATTTCTAATGTTAAAAAAATATTAGTCTAAAAATTGTTATTTTTTTCGGGGGTAAAATTTGAATAAAAATAGGCTACGCCAAATAAATATTTTTCCTTTATATACTGTTATATATAATATATATTAGTATATGTAAGATAATAAACCGTCTTATAGTTGTCATTTGTGAGCAAAGAGAAGTTTAGATTTAAAATGAAAAGGGTATATTGGGAATAAAAAATACTATACCAAAACTATGGTTTCCCATTATATATTAACTCACTAATTTCTTAAGTTGGAAAAAAATTAGTCTAAAAATTGATATCTTTGAGGGGTAAAATAGGAAATAAAAATAGGATACACTAAATAAATTATTTGTCTTTATATATTGTTATAGATATTATATATTAGTAAATAAAATATGATAAACCGTCTTATAACTGTCACTTGTGAGCAAAGAGAAGTTAAGATTTAAAAGGAAAATAGGTATTTTGGAAAGAAACAAAAATGTTACACTAAAACTATGTCTTGCCTTTATATATGAACTCACTAATTTCTAAAGTTGAAAAAATAATAGTCTAAAAATTGCTTTCTTTGAGGGATAAAATTGGAAATAAAAATAGGTTACACCAAATGAATGTTCTGCCTTTATATAATTTTAGAGATATTTATATATTAGTATATGAAAGATAATAAAAGGGAAGTTTGTGAGGAAAGAGAAGTTAAGATTTAAAATAAAAAGGGTATATTGGGAAGAAAAAATGCTACACGTAAACTATGTTTTCCCTTTATATTATAACTCACTAATTTCTTAAGTAGATAAAAAACTAGTTTAAAAATTGGTATCTTTGAGGGGTAAAATTGAAAATTAAAATAGGCTACACCAAATGAATGATTTGTCTTTATATATTGTTATAGATATTATACATTAGTAAATAAAAGATAATAAACTGTCTTACAACTGCCATTTCTGAGCAAAGAGAAGTTAATATTTAAAATGAAAAAGGGTATTTTTTGGAAGAAACAAATGCTACACGAAAACTATAGTTTGTCTTTATATATTAACTCACTAATTTCTAATGTTGTAAAAAAACTAGTCTAAAAATTAGTATCTTTGAGGGGTATAATTTAAAATAAAAATAGGCTACACTAAATGAATTATTTGCCTTTATATATATATTGTTAAAGATATTATATATTAGTAAATAAAAGATAATAAACCGTCTGATAACTGCCGTTTGTGAGCAAAGAGATGTTAAGATTTAAAATGAAAAAGGGTATTTTGGGAAGAAAAAAATGCTACACCAAAACGATGTTTTGGCTTTATATATAAAGTCACTAATTTCTTAAGTTAAAAATATTAGTCTTAAAATTGGTAACTTTGAGGGTTAAAATTGGAAATTAAAATAGGTTAAATGAAGTGAATGACTTGCTTTTATATATTGTTATAGATATTATATATTAGTATATGAATGATAATAAACCGTCTTATAAATGTCATTTGCAAGCAAATAAAAGTTAAGATTTAAAATGAAAAGGGTAAATTGGGAAGAAAAAAATGTTACACCAAAACTATGTTTTGCCTTTATATATTAACTCACTAATTTCTTAAGTAGGAAAAACAAACTAGTTTAAAAATTTGTATCTTTGAGGGGTAAAATTGAAAATAAAAATAGGCTACGCCAAATGAATGTTTTGTCATTATATATTAATATAGATATGATTTATTAGTATATGAAACATAATAAACCGTCTTATAACTGCCATTTGTGAGCAAACAGAAGTTAAGATTTAAAATGAAAAGGGTATATTAGGAATAAAAAAATACTACACCAAAACTATGGTTCCCTTTATATATTAACTCACTAATTTCTTAAGTTGGAAATAAATTAATCTAAAAATTGGTATCTTTGAGGGGTAAAATAGGAAATAATAATAGGCTACACTAAATAAATCATTTGCCTTTATATATTGTTATAGATATTATATATTAGTAAATAAAATATAATAAACCGTCATATAACTGCCACTTGTGAGCAAAGAGAAGTTAAGATTTAAAATGAAAAAAGGTATTTTGGAAAGAAACAAAATGCTACACCAAACCTATGTTTTGCCTTTATATATTAACTCACTAATTTCTAAAGTTGAAAAAATATTATTCTAAAAATTGCTATCATTGAGAGGTAAAATTGGAAATAAATATAGACTACACCAAATGAATGTTCTGCCTTAATATAATGTTAAAGATATTATGTATTAGTATATGAAAGATAATAAATAGTCTCATAATTGCCATTTGTGAGCAAAACTATGTTTTGTCTTTATATATTAACTCACTAATTTATTGAGTTGGAAAAAAACTAGTCTGAAAAGTGGTATCTATAAGGGGTAAATTTGGAAAAAAAATAGGCTATACCAAATGAATGATTTGCTTTTATATATTGTTATAGATATTATATATTAGTAAATAAAAGATAATAAACAGTCTTATAACTGCCTTTTCTGAGCAAAAACAAGTTAAGATTTAAAATAAAAAATGGTATTTTGGGAAGAAAAAAATGCTACACCAAAACTATGGTTTCCCTTTATATATTTACTTACTAATTTCTTAAGTTGAATAAAAATTAGTATCTTTGAGGGGTAAAATTGGAAATAAAAATAGGCTACACCAAATGAATGTTTTGTCTTTATATATTGTTATAAATATTATTTATTAGTATATGAAAGATAATAAACCGTCTTATAATTGTCATTTGTGAGCAAAGAGAAGTTAAGATTTAAAATGAAAAGGGTATATTGGGAATATAAAAAATACTACACCAAAACTATAGTTTTCCTTTATATATTAACTCACTAATTTTTTAAGTTGAAAAAAAAAGTTTAAAAATTGGTATCTTTGAGGGGTAAAATAGGAAATAAAAATAAGCTACACTAAATAAATGATTTGTCTTTATATATTGTTATAGATATTATATATTAGTAAATAAAAGATATGAAAGCCCAAAAACATCAAATACTACAATCGGTGGTAAGACTCGAGGGTGTGAGACACTATCCATTCATGATATTCATCCTCGCAATATGATGGTTACTGAACTACAACTGTTGTATCTATGATCTCACGGGGAGAGATGATGAAGTGACTCTAAAACCATGTACCGTTGCCACCTACTGGATTCTTTGAAACTGGACAAGGATGCCATGCACATAACCATATTGGCATTGACACCTCTCAGTCAAGTGTCTATGCACATGGTTCTCTCATCTAATATACCCTGAATACAAAGTAGATTCATCAAATGCACGATGAGGCTGATAATATGTATATGGTGTCCAGACGACATCCTCTACGGGCAGTGCATCGAACCTCCTCCTTTACTACAACACACCCCCTGATTTGGCTTGCTTGCATTTCCATTTCTTCGCACATGGAAGAGTAGCTGGGACACGCTTGATCTTTCACACAAATGTGAGGGAAGTACGTGTATATCCAAAACTGCATAAATAAAAATCATCATGTAAATACACCAAAATAACTAATAAAAACCAACAAATAAATTATAGTATATATGTAAAAGATTGTAACCAACAAACTGACTGTCTCAGGCTAAGAAGAAACGTCAAATGTCGTATACAACATGGTCAATGTGGCCACTCTCCAAGCTCAATATGGAGTGTCAAGTAGGATGAACTGAGACAAGTAATGAACATCTAAGTAAACTCTAGACTTATCCGCAAAGAGAGTATATACCATCAGATGTAACATGCGATAACATGGTACCTACGGTCCTCTACGAGCTCCACATACAATTTCCTCAACCAAGATATTCAGAGGTGAAATCCCCGGTTAAAGCCAAACTCCTCTTGCACCCTCGCCTCAGATACCTCCAAATCATCCATAATCATGTGCATCGCCGTTGCATGGTTAATATGAATAGGTGTAAGTAATGTACCAGCAATCTGGATGTGAAACAAGGCGTCAACATCATCCAATATGATCGTCATATCCACAAATTAGATGAAATGATGATGTCTCCGGGTGCCATCGCTCAACAAAAACAGACAACAAAGAGGCGTCCAACATTGTCAAGGAGCACTACGCGAACTCCAACAGATGAAAATCTCTAACAATACTACTAACCTCCTCGGACATGAGACTCTCTGAAAAGTTCTTCAACTTCTAACCACGAGAAACGATCTTCAACATCGGCATTCTTGTAAGAAACAAAAATAAAATACATCAAATTTTAAACACTTGAAAATTATGCAATTAAAGAAAACAGAATATATACCTCGCCATCCAATATCCTGTAAACGACATGCTCAACAAATCGTGTCAACACAGGCCTATCTGAAGGCTCTCCTTGAAAGACTCAATCAGTGTAAACTGATGACTCCGTAGACACATGAGTCATGGTATTTGTATCAGTGTGAGACACCTCATCAACAGCTTCATCAACCTGCTCTACAACCTCCTCAGTTCTCAGCTCCATAACGTGCTCGACTACTGACTTAGTTGACGACTAGTTGTGCCTCCACAACATGCACAACCTCCTAAATATGTTTCTCAACAGTCGGCTCAATCAAAGACACAAGAGCATGAGTATGTACCTCCTCGAAGAACGTCGTCTAACCCATAGCTCGGAAGCTTGTACCTCGTCAGCTAGAGCCTAAGCTTCCGCTTTATCGGCCACCCTACCCGCAACATAATCATCTTTGCCTCTAATCCTCCTTGAAACTTTGAAAAATATGTACTACCAAAAATTCAAAATTATCGATATTTTTTTAAAAAAATTGAACTACCGGAAATTTCAAAGATTCCAGTACACGTTGTTAAGCTACGAAAATTTTAAAATTTTTGATATAAAAGATAATCGTATTAATCGAAAATTGCAAAATTTCTGATTAAATATCTCGAATATTTTAAAAATTATGGTATAATGTATCAAAAATTTACAAATCTACCGTAAATTTCATACTTGTTCAAGTATCACCTCTAAATTTTCGATATCGTCAAAAAGAAAATCAAATTTTCACTGGTACCTTTCATACCCTTTCGGGGTGCCATGTATAACCGAAAAGATGAGATATTAATCCCTCGTGAAAAGTGTTTGTTTACTTGATGAGTACTTCTAGAAAATTAGTGTTCATTAGTGTTTATTTTGAAATAAATAGGGAATAGCGATTATTTTCCCATCATATTATGTATAAGATAACACTTACATTAGGTAGATAATTCATATGGGGAATGAAAAGATTAGTAATTAAAAGTAAAATATTTCCATATATTATTCAACCATAGAAATTAGTTGATGTAAATTAGTATAGTTAAATATATTTTTAAGTAAATATTGATGCATTAACTTTTTATATTTATTTATATTAAAAAAAGGCTAGAAAATAATTCTAGTGTTTGCTCCCATGAAAAATAATTGTCAGTGTCCAGTCGATTCTTGTGTTTGAGAGATGAGAGGTTGTCACTATACCCCTCTCAAAACCATTTGTGTCCTTTCTTTTTTTTTGTCATCAAATAAGTGTTTTTGTCATCAAATAAGTGAGGAGGATATTGAGTCATTAATTTATTAATCAAACCACCGAATCACTAATTAAACTGCATGACTAAATCAAATTGAACAGAATATTTCTCGATTAAATAGAAAGGTCATTATAACAAAACTATATACACATAAAACTTGTCGAACCAGATAATTCAGTTTAACAAAATATAATTAGCATTTAAATTTTTAAAAAATATCATATCATAAATAAATTCACAAGTTAATGATTTAAATTCAAATTTTAAACGTAAGTATCACATATAAAAATAGTACAAAATTACAAAATCTAATTGCAAACAAAGCCTAATTGCAATATAACATTATTGAATACTTTATAACAAAATAACTTAATTGTCTACTATATTTAATTTCAACAAGAAAAAATTATTTCAATGTAATCAAAATCATCTACAACATCTTCTTCGTCAATGATATTATTATTTTTTTATTTTTCTATTTCTTATTTATGTTTAACTAAAATAATCAAAACGACGTCCGTTTTGATTTTTTTTTTAATTAAAAAAACTTTAAAAAGCAATTAAACCATTGGTTTAAAAAAACCGTTAGATTTTTCCAATTTTAGCAGCTTATACCGATTTTTACCGGTTCGCATTGGTTCAACGACTAATTCGATCCACCGACAACACAAGATGAATTTGATAGGAATGTTTGAACACCAATTTTTACCTCACCGGTTACCGGTTCAACCAGTTCGATCCGATTTTTAAAACAATGTTATTTTTCCTTTCTTTTCTAACAAGATCTTAGATACTCACTCATCTTTGCTTTATGTTAAAAAATAATACAGAAAATTGGCAAAATTGTTAATATACAACATCGATCAAAAACGTTATAGCCACAGACAAATATCAAGAGATCCTAAACCTTTTTTCCAAAATGGAAGAGGGATGATATTGAGAATAAATGACGTAGTCGCGAGCATAAAATAATTTGGGTTTGCTTTTATGATAACTCACTTGCGCCGTGAAGAGACCATATGCTGGTGAGCCTTGATATCCCTCTGTATTCTGTCTGCATATAAGGGTAGTCGAATGATCTCATTAATCTCCTTCAACACGACTTCTTCTGTGATATTATCCTTTATGCTTCGCATTACCTGAATCAAAAAATTATAAAATAGAATGTCCAAGAAGGTTTTCATATGAGCTAAAGAAGAAAACTTAATAAAATGCAAAAGATGACAGTACCTTTCTATAAGTATTGATCTCATTTGGAGTTGCTTTGTCAGCTCTGATCCGCATGCAGACCCAGTGATGCTCTGCAGCATCCCAGTAGCACTCAATTATCCTCCCTGAATAGGAAGAAATATCTTCTGAATCTGAAAATAATTTTAAGATTTCGGTTTAACTGTTACAAGTACAAAGGTTAGCTAAATCAACCAGACACGAAATATCTATGGCTCACTACACATGTAAATCCATGCATGACCAAAATTTGGACCATTCTTTTAAAGTAGCTGTCAAAAACAACAACCTCAACGACAACATTACAATGGTCTAATAGAATAACAAGTGCCCGCAACCTTTAAAAATAACAGTATTCCCTTCCATTAACTTCTTCTTTCCACGTTCAAACAAAAAAAGCAGGGGTCGGCCATCAGCTCCCACCTGTTACCACCTTAGAGTGAGTTAACACCGCATAAACTGAAATAATTTCTCAACTCAAGGTGAAGTACTTAAACAACCTCAAAATGGAAATCAACAGAGTTCATTTCAGGGTATTTCCACTTCAGAAGACCTTCATGTGTGCGAGGGACATATGGATCATCCCAACCCTGATAAAATCCGACATAAATAACAGACAGGTTGAAAAAGCAGACAGCATCTGTGTATAATTGTATGGTATGGTTCATGGTCAGTCGATATTTTTTGCAAACCATAACTGTACATTAGTATTGAGATTTTTCAACAGTCAATAATGACTCAAATATTTCGAAACAAGAACCAACTGAACAAAATTTGACTGCTCACTAGCAGAGCATCAATTCTGTACATCATCCTCAAAGACCCAGCTCTCCTAAAAGCCAAATGTTTATTGATTCAACAATGCTATACATCCAAGCCCAACTTGGGACATTCAGTATTTGAGAGATACTAATTTCTAATTAATACCTGGAATACAAGACCGTCTGATGAGTGTGAAAGTTGTGGAATGAATTTATGAAGGAGCTTTGACACAGTAGATAGTAACCAAAAACCCTTCCTCCTCACCTGAAACAAAAATACAAGAATATAAACAAATCGCTAAACCTGCTAGAAACAAAACTGTTTCTGAGTATAGAATAGAAAATATCATTGTACGTACACCAAATGGTTCAAAGTCGTATCTATAATAAGGACTTATACTCTTGGAAAGGGCTTCTCGTTCCATGTTACGGGGTTCAATTACTTCTTTCTCCAGCAATTTCCACCTTTCATAGAATGGCATCTGCATGCATTATGACAAAAATGGTCAAGTTAAAAGTCTGCCACGCACATGTGTATGCAAGCACCAGAATGATGTTGTGTGTATTTTGCATCATTTTTTAAATGTTCTACCAACAATAAAAATACTCTCATCAAGAGACATAACATTTGCAACCATTCTTCAACCAGAAGTTAGTATACTCGTCTCTCCAAAAAATAATCTTGAATAGCCTCTATTTGTATTATTAATTACAAGTTTATAACTAAACAATTAACACTGCTGCTTTAAAAAAAAAATTATCACTTCTGCTGATAGAGGTCGCAATTTCACGATAACGAACTGAATTTTATTGACTGGAAATGGTGACTCTCAAGCTCTTACAATGGTGAAAAACCAAAAAATGAAATACATAAACCAGAGTTCTATGAGCTCCTGAACCAGATCTAAGCTCCTAACCAGAAAATTTCTTCTCCTAACTGTTTACTAACAAAATTTCTGAATGAATTTCCCACTCCCCTAAATTCTCTTCTATAACAGAAAATTCCTTAAAATCAACAAATACTATAATTGATTGTTATACTGTCTAATAAGTAATAAGTGTTCCCCTCCAAACAGAATCCCACCACGTCACACTACCCTCCCATGCAACAGATCAATTGGGCTAGAGCGCAAATCCAGTATTCTATCAACAACTAACTTCCCTAATAATCTTGTTTTAAATAATTTAATTATAAGCAATAAGTAGCTAAAGTTAACAACATGGATTGCTCAGTGATCCCAATCGAGGCCCCACAACACAAATCGGAGGTAATCTCGAATCCAATTAGAGAGCTTAAAGATTCTCAGTCAATGCAGGATTATTAGGAGATATTTATAAAACTGATTCATTCAAAGACCTTGCCAGCAATATGATTCAGTGTTTGGTTGAACACTGAAACAGAGACTCAAAGGTTGCAAAATATATTTTAAAAAAGGTAGACTAGTGTAAATTTCTGAATAAAAATAGTAGAACGAAACCATCAAGAAGTCAATAAGATTGTTGTGATACTACAGTGGTCAATGAATATGTGTACCTCTGTCAGAGAGACTTGATTGATTGCTATCAAATCATAAATGAGGTATCTTCTTTCTTGCTTATGAGTATGTGGATCCGTGTCAATAATCATTTCCCCATCAAGTAATGTGTAGTGGTGATTCCTCTCGGGTGTACCCTTGAAGGTTTTATGATTAAAAAGAAAAGAAAAAATATTCAAGAGTTATTCATTAGAGTGTCAAATATACAATTTAAAGAGTCACTGATCTTCCATATTTCCAGATATATAAAACTTAATTGGCAACAAAAGTGATAAACATATATACCCCGTTTGAGTATTTGCAAGGAAACCGCATAGAGATCCTTTGGAAATGAAATTTTCTGTCAATCAGATAACATCCATCCCCAGTGATTAGCATCATATACCGTGTCCCGTCAGCTTTCCATGTGGCATAGTAATACCGCTGTCTTAAGAGTTGTAAGTTCTCCCTGAAAACAAATTGATCGGACAACAATTGACATCAGCAGAGTGAATAATTAGCAAATAAAAATATTCAAAATGAATATTTTAATAGATGACTCTCCCCTCCCTTGAATATAACTGGCATCAAATGAAAGTATTCCCTTTTTCTCAATACTATAAAAACCTAAACAGGTATAGTTACAGAAGTGCTATTTGACCATAAAGCGTCTATTAAAGACCAACTAATAGAATTACAAAATCTGTTGGGACAAACATCATTTTGAAGATTTTTTAGCATATATTTTTTATGTAAAAGAAGTTTTTTTGCGAGTATTCATAATAAACTCGAGAACGTCTATGTGAAGTAATTTACTCCAAAAGAACCACAATACTATGGATAAGACATAATTTGAAAATTGATGAAGCAAATTGATTGAGGACAAATTAAAATATACCCTAGAGAGAAATCTGGAATGTGAACAAAGAACTTGCACCATTTTAATCTATGGAATTTCTTGCAAATCCAATCCTGATAGTTATAACACAATTTAGCTCGAAATTTAACTGATGACAGTTTAATGTAGTATGGAACCGTGATTTCATTGGCATCCTGGTGTTAATGTTGATGCATCTCTCCCACTAAAATCCCGTTACATTTATGAGCCTGTTACGAGTTTAATTATTCTATTGTCTATGCACAAATCCAGGTCTGTAGGTAAAAGTGATTGACAATGTTAACCTCCTAAATTATGCATAAAAAATTCTAACCAGATTATGTTTCCGGGCCCAACTAACTCTCTGGCAGCATAGGCTAGATATTGAACTCCACTTCCCCATTATATTCAATTGTGAATATTAGAAACAGAGTTCTGAATAGAAAATAGAAGACCTAATATAGCAAATAAAATGCCAGCACTCCTATCCTATCCTTTGAGACCTGCTAAAATTTATGCCAAACCATTCTACAAAAGCTATTGATAAACAAAATTAATCAACAGCACAAGATGCTCTTTTACAATGAATGATTGGAGCAAATTTGCAATTGAACAATTAAAAGTAAGTTGACAGTTTAGAACATATTATGGGTATTATTACTTTAAGAAAAGATAGAAAAGTGAAGTCATCTCTCAGCGATAGCTAAGCTCATTATGAAGTTAGGTATAATTGACAATGCCATAAAAATCAAAATAATCAGATTTGGTAAGTTTGGACCTGTTCAGAGAAACAGGATGTGATCCAGGAAAGTACAAAACTCCTCTTCCCTGAAAAGAAATAATATCAAATTTATGTAGCAAAAGATAATGCAACCAACTTCTAGTATAAAAAATAATAATTTTTACGTATCATATTATAGTTTGGCTTCAAGCTTATTTTTGGATTTTATTGAGATGCAGCAAATGTAACCCCTTACCCTAAGATATGAATAACATTACTTTGAGTAATACTGAAAGGAACATTAGAGAAGGGGAGTAGAGAAATATTATAGCAGAGGATACAAAATAATTCTAAAAAGAAAGAAGAAGCAGAAGACTCTAAAATCTGTACTTAATAAAAAGTTTCCTCTCTGGTTGTGACAAACTTGAAGTTATATGTTATACATATGAAAAAAGTAAAAACTTACAGAAATCTAGAAAAGAAATTACAAAGGTACATACATAATATGAAAGAGACAAAAACAAGTGACAAATAGGTTTTGGGGACAACTACCAACACCGCCAGTGTGTTAGCATATTAAATGTTAACAAATTATAACCAAGTATATTAAGAAAAAAATACAATGCTTAATAAAAATAAAATTAAAAAATACAATTTAGTAGCCGAGTCATATTCAACAAAAAAGTATGGCAAGTTTAATGATTCCCTTATATAACCACTCTTCATTCCATATTATATCATAACTTGATTATACAAAATAAGAAGTTTAACTCATAATGAAGAAAATATCATAAATCAACAAAATAAATAATAGAAAAATTTAATAATTAGATTGATAAAATTTACAATATGACAAAACTATATTATAAATGAATATAGATAAAAAACAAAATGCAAAAATTTATAATATGAAATTCCTGTATCATAAACAAAATATAATATGTAAACAATTAGAAATAAAATAAATATATTGTAGATAAAAAGTTTGTTACTACCAAAAGAAAATAATATAATAAAAAATATATATAATAATAATACTAATGAAATAAATATATAAAATATTAAAAAATAATAATTAATATTATATAAATTTACAAAATATAATAAAAAAATAAAACAAACATATTTACATCGAGACAATAACCAATAAATATAAATAAAAATAAAACAATATATATTATATATATAAATAAATAAAATAAATTATATCAAATAATATTGCTTTATCACAAAAAAATTAAATGAAAACTGTTAATAATTATTACAAAAATAAAATGAATTAAATAATACATCATATTATCTGGCAATAAGGACTTGCAATAATAATTTGAAAGCATGTACTCAACTTGAAAAATTCCAAGCAAAAGAATACTATATCGGTTCAAAATAACAGCAACGGCCATACCTATATATTGCAATACCTAAAACATATAGTTAAGAATCTCACTAAATAACTCGTTTGGATTCAACAATAGGCATATATAACATACTCACTCAATTACAGAAAGAGAAAAAACCTCCTAATGCTAATGGTAACCTACAACTTCATTTATATAACATATCTCAATTCTTGACACTAGAAAACAATAACCAATTATTTGATTGTATTACATAAAATAAAACCCACCTTGAGGAAGTGCATTCCTATCATAAGGTGTAGAATTCATATTATAAGATCTCCGTTCTTGTCCTCGATCCATCTGAGGGAGCTTTCTTTTTAAATCTCTGCGTGCATCCTCGCCATTCTGATACATAAACAAACAAAATCAGAAGACACAAAACTCATCAAGATTAATATTAACAAATGTATAACATTCAGATTAAGATTGCCAATCCCAAGAGTAAAAGAATTTGAACATGATTTGTTTCTAGCAAAAGTGCACACACTTCTTCATAGCATGTAAGCATCATCCAAGTTCACTTTTACTTAGTTCACAGTAGTTCTACTAGTTAGAATATTGAATTTCTGAATATTGAAATGAATTAGGGAACCTAAATTATGAAAAATTTCTGAATCAAATTACAGTATGATACAAAAAAACCGATCAAATCAATGGTAATTAAACAATATGAGCAAATAAATTTGAATATTATTATGTAGATTTAGAGTTACTAGTGATGAATCGTGAAGTTTGGTTAAGCTAGATTTGAGTTACGAGTAAGAAAAGCAAGAAGGAAAAAGTATGAATTGCGGTTTTGATTGAAAAAGGAGAATCTACCATTTGATAACTCACAGGAGATTTTGGGGAAAGAGAAGAGAATGAATGGGATTAGGGTTTTGGTTTCAATGAATAAAAATGAGAATAATCGATTTTGAAGTTGGAAAAGAGGATCTGTTATGTTATGTCTTATTCTACGCCACCACGCATATACGATATGAGTCTTCTTTCTCCTTCAGGAACCGACATAGCCGCATTCTCCTTTATCTCTTTTCATTTTCATATTATTTTTATTATTTTATCATAAATTATTATTCATTTTCTTTAAACACATTCTAGACTTGTTTTTTTTTTTACCTAATTTTGAGACAGGTGGACTAGGAACAAATTTCATAGGTTTTAACAAATCATTAGTGAATGAAATGAAAAGTGTAGAGTTCCATTTTCAAATGGTTTAGTGAGAGTTATTAGAATTCTCATATTATCATTCATTCCTGATCTTGTAGTATGAGAATTCTCATATCATCATCATTCAACCTTTATCTTAGAATATATTTGAAATGGTAGTATGAAATGAAATAGAGTGGTAAGCAATAAAACTTTATCATTTGGATTAGGAAATAATGAGTGGGGTGGAATATTACTATTTTTTTGTTTCATCTAATTTTGGTTGTATGTAATAGAATGAAATATTTTTAATTGATATTTTTATTCTATATCACTATTTTTATTTTGGAATGCATGTCTGTTTATTTTAAGTTTATAAAAAAGTTTGTTGCATGGAAATGCAATATTTTTGTTTGATTTAAGTTTATAAAAATTATTCTAAAGCATTTTTTATTTTAAGGAATCGTTTTTACACATGATTTTTTTAAATTTATTTTAAAATTTAAAGGGTGGGAATATAAGATTCCTCTAAAAGTACATTTAATTAATTATAATTTTCCATTAACATTCACATTTTCTATTATTTTTATTATTTTAAATTAAATAAATTTTTATTAAAATTTTTTTTTATCAAACACATAAGTTGGAATAATATTTCAAAAAATAATAATTCTAAAAATAACATTCTAACAAATATAATTTCAAACCTATAAAATAAATACATTGAATATGGATTTGAATCGCCTGTAGTTAAAAATACTGCAGTTACACTGTATTTGTGAGAGATGGGTCTTATTTATGAAAGGAGAGAGAAGACGGTACTTGGAAACATAAAATATTGAAAGAAAATATTTTGTGAGTAAAATGTAGGAACTGTAGAAAAAATCAAATGCAGTGGATTCTAATCCACCAAATATGTGTCGCATTCAGAAACATAAAAGGTAGTTTATGAAAATATTAAATGAAATTCAAAATTGTATCCAAAATGGGAGAGGCCATAATGGAATCACTCGGTTGGAAAAAACATTCAACATTCAACATGATATGTTCAAAATCCTCCAATAAGAAGAATTAGCATAGTTTTAAAGATCTCCAACAAGGATGCTAATAGATGGTGATAGAACACCGTATATTATCAGGTAAATACTATTCAAAAAGGAAGAAAAGATAAAAAAATGGATTAAAGTAGGGAAAATAAAAAATGTTCAATGAATTATATCAAAATCTATTCACAACAAATACCAACATATTCAATGATGAGTTGTACACGTACCAACATATTCAATGATGAGTTGTTTTTTACTTACAACTTGTCTCAAGGAAATTCATAGGATGCAAAGAGGCTTTGTCTGGGGTGACACTGAGGATATGAAGCATGTCCATATTGTGAGATGGGATGAAATATAAAAACCTATAAAATTGGGTGGTATGGGTATGAAAATGTAAAAACCTATAAAATTGGGTGGTATGGGTATGAAAATGTTTGATGGTATGATCAAGGCATGCTTACTCAGGCTAGGATGGAAATAAAGACTCGGGACAATTTTATGTGCCGCCAAGTGACAAAAAACAAGTACGACAAGAACAATAATTTGGATGTTAGAGTGGAATACAAGATATATGACTTAAGTTTTTGGAATAACATAGTTATTTGAATTATTTGAATTGCGACGTAACTTTATTTGTGATATGAAACTCCAAAAGAATTGGATAATGATCTGAACACACTTTAGAAATAGTGGACACTGAGATGCTGCTACAGGCCTCTAACCACAGGATTCCCAATGCACCTATCAAGTCTTTTCACCAAGGAAAATTTCGTTTATTGGACCACGTAAATTTCTTCCATGTAGTAGGAAAATGAAAAAGAGAGTTATTGTCAGTCCAACTTTGAAAATCTATCATGGGCCTCTTAGCAGGACTTTGCCTGCCTCGATGCTCACAGACTCCTAAGATCACATTAAAATTTTCAACGAAAACCCACGACATATCATTATTGTTGCAGGTCATTGAGCTCTCTCTAGAGCTCTCTTCTTTTAATTAGATTGGTAGCTGCATACATTACTGCAACACCCATTAATCTATTCTCCACCATGACAAAAAATGCAACAGATCGTTCAAATTGAGCGATGAGATTAGGAGTAGAATCAATATGACACAGGCACCATAGTTAAGGTTGGTCCATACTGCTGAAGGCAAACGATTTGAGACTCGGTCTGTAAAACCAGTTTTGAGGGAATTTCAAAAACTCCATCTTTGGTATAAAAAGAAAATTCAGTTTGTGAATTTTGATAAGTCTCTTCAAAGTTAATATGGAAGAAGCATTAGCCACCCCTCTTATGTTCCAAAATAAACTCTTCATAAGGACATCAACTTTGGTCTTGCTCGAGACCTAGTAGAAATCTTCTTCTTTGTTCTAGCTGACTTTTTCTTCTTGAGGTCTGATACTACGTTAGAGAATGCCCCTCTAGAATGCTTATGATTTACCTCCAAATTAGACTAATATTTTTGCATGAAAGTTGAATCCTCCTGATTTTTTGCAACACCAACTTACGTAGCATCAACAAAATCAGAAAAAAGGGATTTTGTATCTTCAGGAGGACGCGATACAAAATTGCTCGAATTGCTAGGAACCAACTGAGATTCTTCCTCGACCGTGTCTTCATTTGACAAATTATGTTCCTTCTTTCTCCTTCTGGATTTCTTTTATCCACCAAATCATCCTCATCTTCGTCAGTATGTTGGACCACCACAACATCAACAATAAAATTCAGGTTAACACTTACCTCTTTGAAGGTAGAGAAAACAAAAGAAAGGGGGTTGAGGTGGGTGTCTATAAAACATTCCCCTTTAAAAATGTTGATCACTCAAATGATGAAAGCAATAAGAACAATAAAGAGTATAGGACACAAAAGATTTATCCCGGTTCACCTTAACAAGGTTAATCCTTCCCACCCTCTCAATGATTATTTCGCCTTAATGATCGCGACTTTATCGTCTATTAATCAGCAGACTGCAAGTGCACAGTCCTATCGCGTAGTTTTAAAAGATATCGAACCTACAGAGACTATAAATCGATCTATTTTTATCCTAAGTTACGGTGTATACAGCTAAGGCGAATAATTCTTTAAGGTTTTTGGTTAAGGAAAATATAATAAATAAATAGATATTAGTATGTAATTCGTCTAACCTAAGGGGATCTGAATTTCCACTGACGTGTTACTCAAGTTGAATAAAAATCCTATTTCAGCAAACAATATTCATCTAAAGATCCTATCTCAAACTGTCGCTCTATTGATTCGGATCATGTAATTAAATCCTAACGTATGCTCTCGCTATCCCGCCGAATTTAAAAACACTTTTTGAAAATAAATAAAGTTTAATCTCTTTTAAAACGCTGTCGCAGTCTTTAAAATTAATACCTAGTATCCACTATCCGGTTCTAAACCTCAAACTGTCGCTCTGTTGGTTTCTAACCTTAGACCAATTTATTAACCTCAAACTTTCGCTCTGTTGGTTTCTAAACCTTTTAATAAATTAAATTAGATATCTAAGTCAGAAAGAATATTTTTAACAACGTAACATTATGCCAGTTTATTTTCAGATTCCTTTGGTTCGATTAATTTACATACCAATATCAAAACGATTTAGCCAGACATATTAATTAATTCAGACATGCATAAATAATACGGTTTAATATATTTAAACATTTCCACAATTAAATAAATAATATCAGGCAACAATAAATAAAATAAAATAAAATAAATAAATAAAACCTGGAAATAAGAATACTGGAAGTAATCTTGTTCTTGACTTCTTGAATTGAAAGGGAAAATAAAATACGACAAGGAATAAAAAGCACTGGATCTAACGTAAGGTTAGATTAGTGAAAACTGAAATAAAATAAATTCAAAGTACAATACTGAAAATAAAATTGCGAAATATTAAAATAGCGGTTGTTCGGTAAAAATGCCGACCCTTAATTCTGAAACTGGAACTCCTATTTATAGATGCATGAAGTAACTTCCCATTCTTTCCACTTCGTACGCCAGCCCCGGGAACGTGGAGAGAATATTGCCTTAAAAAGTGGAGGAGGCGGTTGCCTCAAGAATGGGTCACAATTGGGGACGTGCGCCTCAAAACGTGGGAAGAAGTGGTGGACCCCACTTGCGTGGGAGGCGGGCGCCTCCTTGCTATGCGGGAGGAGTGAGACGACCGTCTCACTCGTGACGTGGCGTGCTGGGCTTCCATGCTTTGGGCTGCTTGCTTGTGGGCCTAGTCTTGGACCTTTGCTATAATTGTTTTCTCCTTCTTAACACCTCCCTTTTACTATATCACACCTTTTGCTTCATTTCTTTGCTTTTTAATCTGATTTTTCCTCGATTTTACTTCTTTGCTCAATTTATCTTTATTTAATACAAAATACCTGAAACATAGAAAATACCAGCGTAATATAGAAATAAAGTGAAATAATTAAATAAAAACATTAACATTATTTATGAAAAATACATCAAATATGTTATATAAAATCGTGTTATCAAACTCCCCTATACTTAAACCTTTGCTTGTCCTCAAGCAAAAATTAAAAATGAAAAATCACTTGAGCATATGTCAAACGCAGATATATAACACAATTCAATTCGTACTAGGTTGCAAGTCACTTCTTTGTTGGATAACTCGAGGTTAGACTTCGACACCAAAGTTACCGTAATAACACTAGACAACCCCATTTATGCAGACCAATTTAAGTCATGAATTATAGCTCGACCTAATACTTTCGTTTTGTTTCACCCGTTTTCATTCTGGCGCAATCACATTAAGCCCATTACCTTACGCGCACATAGTGGAGTAACCGGTTAGTGACTTTGATCTTTATAATCCAGCTAGGAGTCCTGGTAATTATATTTGGTACTCCTTTATCCAATTACAAATTGCGGGGGATCAGATCGTCATCCGCCCTACCAAGTTCAGCACCAGGGACCACTGAACCAATTCATATGGATGTTTGCATAAATATTTTATAGTTTCTGCGACTGTTGAATTAAATGATCTGGTAAGGACCATCTAACTTAATAAGTGCATCTTCTAATAAAATTTTCTCTTAAAAATTCTTGATCAATCACTTATATTCATCGATTCTCCACGTAGTTTGTCGTTTAAGGCGGTGCCGACTGCTTAATAAACTACTCGGGATTACTTTAAAACTAAGTCTTAAGGTGTTGGTATAATAAGTACTTAAATCAATCTAACACATCGGGGGTTTTAAAGTGTTAGGACGATAACAATTTTGCTAAGTTGCGCTCGAATTCTTAATTAAAAATAAGCAACCTTAGTATTATTTGAGTGTGTTAATATATGCGTTTTAATTTTTGTTAAATTTTGTCGTTATGGCTCAAGAAAAAGGAGAAATTCGAATAAGCACGAAATTTAAACATAAAAGACTAAAATTTCATAAACATGTATTTTATTGAATGGAAATTTTGCAATACATAGAAAAAGGAAACTAAAAGGGAAAAACTAAATAGAGCAAAGAATAATAACGAGCAAAGAAATGTTCTGACTCCCCCAAACTTAAAATAAGCATTGTCCTCAATGCGATAAAACCAGGAGAAATCAGAAAGGGGAAGGGTGGTCACTCGAGCAGCGAGAGATGCATGTGTTTCTAGTAATTACAAAAGTGATATGATACTAGCACAGGGTAGACTTAAGTTTTCTTTTTTTTTTTTTTCACATGCATACATACTACATACTTGTATATATATATAGATGATTTAGAATTTTTAATTAGTAGAATATATAATACTAGTATATAATATTTTATAATTAATATAATAAATATTGGGAAATATTGATTTGGTATATTAATAGGAAAAATACGATAATTAAAATAATACTCAATTATAATTATAAATATTAACGTGAAATTTTTATTGAGTTTAATTATCGGTATTACGGGGAAATAGTTCAAGCGCATCAGAAGAAAGGGTGCAATAGATAACCGACTAAAAATTTAAAATTTAACATAAAATAGAAAAATTGAAAATACGAAAAAGAAAAATTAAAATTAGAAACTAGAATGACTACTCGTTGATTTTCCATGGCCACTTATCAAGCCATCTCACATATCCCTCACCTTTTCTTTTCTTACGTTTGTAGAGCGGGTTATTCTTTCGAAATTTAGGTAGTGGTTCCGGATTTAGCCTAAGTATCGGTTTTTCAATTTTGGGCTTAGTGATTTCATCCATCGCCTCATAAATTAACCTCACCCTTTTAAAAGTAGTTATATCCCTAATTTTATGGTCCTCTAATTTTCGCTTTTTAGGCAAGACTTCAAATAATGGTGAATTTGTATGGATATTTTTCAATACCGCAACGTACGTTTTAGATTGAGAGTCTACCGGAGTTTCCATAAAAATTTTCGGGAAGGGAATCAGTGGGATGTAGTGATTCGGGATTACAATAGATGCTTCTTTTTCTACCTCTTTTACAACCTTCTCTTTGAACAGTGTTGTTGGATTTTCATCAACCTCCCCTATTTTTTCGTCAGAACTTTCCTCGGCCACAATATCATTCTCCTCAAACTCATCATCGCTTTCTAGATTTCCAAGTAGAATTTCCATAATGGTTGTTTCAACATCCACATCTTCCTCGGGTTGAGGTTCTAGAAGGTTTTGTTTGAGTTGGGAGATTTTAGTCTCTAAGCCAATGGTGTGAGACGCGAGGGATTCAACCATAATAGTTAGTTGGCTAAGGGTTTCATTATTTTGAAGATTTTGGATAGTTTGTGTCTCTATAAAGTGCTCAATCATAGACTCTAACCTAGAGTTAATTATCATCTCATCGGAATCCTCTATTGATGTTTCGAAATTAAAATCTTGCGATTCTTCAGAGTCTTGAAAGTAGGTTAAAGTCTCTTTTTGGGTTTCCCTATCATGTTCTATCATCCTACATGATTCGTTAAAATCTTCCATTAATATTTCGAGATCAGATTTATATGGTTTTGGTGATTCTTCAAAATATTGGGCGTGATAATTGTAGGAAGAGTTTGGTTGAGGAAAGGTTTGGTTGAAATTATAAAGTTTTTGTGGTTCTTCAAAATATGGGGATTGGTAGTTCTGAAGGTAGTTGGGGTAGGAGTAGGGTTGTGAAGCATTAAAGTTTTCCATCAGTATTTCAAGTTCGGATCTATGGGATTCTTGTGGTTCCTCAAAATACTGATAATGGGCGTAGGAAAAATTTGGGTCATACATGGTAAATAAAATAAAAATGCCTTAGTCTATACTGTAACACCGAGTTACAATATCGACTTAAATAGTCCCCAACGGCGCCAAAAACTTGATCGCGACTTTATCGTCTATTAATCGCCAGATCGCAAGCACATCCTATCGCGTAGTTTTAAAAGATATCGAACCCACGAGACTATAAATCGATCTATTGTTATCCTAAGTTACGGTAGACTAAGGCGAATAATTCTTTAAGGTTTTGGTTAAGGAAAATATAATAAATAAATAGATATTAGTATGTAATTGCCTAACCTAAGGGATCCGAATTTCCACCGACGTGTTACTCAAGTTGAATAAAAATCCTATTTCAGCAAACAATATTCATCTAAAGATCCTATCTCAAACTGTCGCTCTATTGATTCGGATCATGTAATTAAATCCTAACGTATGCTCTCGCTATCCAATTTAAAAACACTTTTGAAAATAAATAAAGTTTAATCTCTTTTAAAATCAGCCTTTAAAATTAATACCTAGTATCCACTATCCGGTTCTAAACCTCAAACTGTCGCTCTGTTGGTTTCTAACCTTAGACCAATTTATTAACCTCAAACTTTCGCTCTGTTGGTTTCTAAACCTTTTAATAAATTAAATTAGATATCTAAGTCAGAAAGAATATTTTTAACAACGTAACATTATGCCAGTTTATTTTCAGATTCCTTTGGTTCGATTAATTTACATACCAATATCAAAACGATTTATATATTAATTAATTCAGACATGCATAAATAATACGGTTTAATATATTTAAACATTTCCACAATTAAATAAATAATATCAGGCAACAATAAATAAAATAAAATAAAATAAATAAATAAAACCTGGAAATAAGAATACTGGAAGTAATCTTGTTCTTGACTTCTTGAATTGAAAGGGAAAATAAAATACGACAAGGAATAAAAAGCACTGGATCTAACGTAAGGTTAGATCAGTGAAAACTGAAATAAAATAAATTCAAAGTACAATACTGAAAATAAAATTGCGAAATATTAAAATAGCGGTTGTTCGGTAAAAATGCCGACCCTTAATTCTGAAACTGGAACTCCTATTTATAGATGCATGAAGTAACTTCCCATTCTTTCCACTTCGTACGCCAGCCCCGGGAACGTGGAGAGAATATTGCCTTAAAAAGTGGAGGAGGCGGTTGCCTCAAGAATGGGTCACAATTGGGGACGTGCGCCTCAAAACGTGGGAAGAAGTGGTGGACCCCACTTGCGTGGGAGGCGGGCGCCTCCTTGCTATGCGGGAGGAGTGAGACGACCGTCTCACTCGTGACGTGGCGTGCTGGGCTTCCATGCTTTGGGCTGCTTGCTTGTGGGCCTAGTCTTGGACCTTTGCTATAATTGTTTTCTCCTTCTTAACACCTCCCTTTTACTATATCACACCTTTTGCTTCATTTCTTTGCTTTTTAATCTGATTTTTCCTCGATTTTACTTCTTTGCTCAATTTATCTTTATTTAATACAAAATACCTGAAACATAGAAAATACCAGCGTAATATAGAAATAAAGTGAAATAATTAAATAAAAACATTAACATTATTTATGAAAAATACATCAAATATGTTATATAAAATCGTGTTATCACTTAACAAAGGATTTAATCCACTATAATCAAACTAATTAAAAGTGCATGGGCAACCGCCGGTGGTTAACGAGTAATGACATGTTCAGTGTTCTCAATAGATATAACGTTCATTGAGCCAATAGAATATGATCACTTAAGACCTCCTATCAGGATTTCCATACAATGATTTGTCCATTGATCCAATTTAATGGATATAATAACCATTGACCCAATAAAATCTAATAACTTAAGATATCCTATCAAGATTTCCCACAGTAACCGCAACCACTGTCTTCTTGAGATTAGACTTTCACTCAGTCTCTCAAGGAACCTTACAATGATCTGTTTAGTGATCCGATTTAATGAATATAACAATCATTGATCCAGTAGAATCTGGTCGTTTAAGATCTCATATTAGGGTTTTCCATAATGAACGCAATCATTATCTTCTTGAGATCCAACTTTCAATTAGTCTCCCAAGGAATCAATCAACAGCAGTTGATAAGGTTTGTGTTTACATGATTGCTTCTTCTAGGAAGATTACACATAATATTAAGCATATATTGTTTAACTCATCTTTGAGCAACAACTCTAGTGTTAAAACAATTTACATGAAGAGATTTAAACTATAGCACAATATGAGCAACAACTCTTGTGTACATTACAAAGTTCTAACAAGATGTATTTGATCAGAAGTCGGATGACATCTTGTAGTGTTCTTTTTCTTCATCTTTTGGTTGAGCAAGTTATGAACAAAACCTCCTTGCTTCTTCTAATATCTACCAAGATGTCTATGGTGATAATTTGTATAACATCTTGTAGTATTCTTCTTGTTTTTCTTTCTTTTCTCTCATTTGTGTGTAGTGGTCTTCAACATGTTTAGCATTGCATCTTTAACAACTTCAACATCCAAGGCATTCCAGCTTGATGGCTAAAAGCACTTTATTCCAAAATCTTGACTTCAATTGTAACATGTAACCACATGTTTTCTTCTAGTAGTGCCTATGTTCAGAACTTGATGATATCAAACACCTTAATACCAGATTTAGAATATTACTGCAGCAGCTACACACTAGAACGAAACCATTAGATTATAATTTTTTTTATGATATCATGTAAAATTATCATCAAAATCTTAAGGTAGATGTAGAAACACTTCTCGTTCTTACACTCTTGAGAGTTGTGATTAATAACTACCTCTAGAGAGTTATGTTGCACACATACCTCTAGAGAGTTAATGTTAACCCATACCTCTAGGGGTTTCGGAACCGATTTCTGAACAGGCGGGCCTGAAGGCTTTACCAAAGGCATATTGGGCTTTTTTATCATCTTGCGATAATGCACTACATGACCAATTTTTCTACTATGGTTGCAGAACTCTAGTATGTTTTCTTACTCAATATCTGCGAAGAACACAAACCTTTCCCTTTAGACCAACACATTACGATTAAGAGGAAGAGCCAAATCCATATCAATTAGCACACAAATAAATTGGTCAAAGGTTCGAACAACCCTAACTTTGGATGCGGCATAGTTAATATAGATTGGTGTACCAACACAACTTGCAACGAAGGGTTGAAGTCCTTGGACCAAGAGAAAAGCTTCATATTTCATGGATTTAAACTAATAGATTCCGAGGCACGAACTCTTTGCATATCCTCAGTGCATGAAATCGTAAGTTTATAGAATCCTTTACCCCAAAGATAGTATTCCCCAATTATTCATCTCTGACCACATGTGTGAAAGCTTATTCCTTAGTGTGACCACCATGAGCGAAGTAGCGCCCTTCGGCCAAAGAACACTTCCACGTAGATTAAACTTACATTAATTCATACCAACTCTACACTCTTCCTCTTGTATGATGATAGAGGACGACCCCCTTTGATGATGGGTAGAGGGAGTTGCGACTCTGTAAGGTCACTATTGATTAATACATATGCCTTATTGATTAATTTGACTTCTGGAAAAAATTCAATGAAGTCCATGGATTATCATCAACTAAGAGAAAAAGGGGTTTAGGATTCTTTAGTGCGACTCTTCATCTTTTCTTCATTGCGGTTCTTTCGCTAAGCTTTATTGTTAGGATAATTTTTAAACAACACACTAAACTTATTCAACACAGCAAAAGACCGAGACAACACCAATTAAAAAGGGGTAGATATAATATTAAATATAAAAAAATGTAAACACTTTTAATAAATGTGAACAATAAAGGTATTAAAAAAATCTTGACACAATTTTAACATTTAAATCTATTTATTTATGAGCGCAATATTATGAATAACCAGAGATGAATCTGGTTGGATCAACCTTTTAATATAACTAGTGAGTTAAAACCGAAATAAAACTGGAAAAACCGAATTGAACCATCCAAAACCAAGCAAATCAAAGAAGTGAAGCCGATTTTGTAAAATCATCTGATTCAAAAAATGCATCAAATCAATATATATATATATATATATATATATATAATTAGTTACACAAGTATTACACTCATTTATAACTTTTGATTTATTTAAAATCTAATGGCTATTATAAAAAGCATCTCAGTAAAATGTTTCCTTTTTTCACAAGACCAACCATTCCATATATATTTTGCTAATAAATGTCATATATCTTAAACAAAATATTCTTATTTTTTTCTCAAATGAATAATCAATTTCATACATAATAACATACACCGTCAAAGAGAAAAAAACATGTGACTTGAAAATTTTAAAAAATGTATTATTTTTATTTGTACTATTTATATTTACTACTAAAAAATTACTATCAAATTGAAATTATTTGAAATTGTTCTCATTGTTTTTGTAGGTTTATTTAAATTAAATTATAATCAATTAATTTAAATTAAATCATAAAGTTAATATATTTTTAATTTAAATAAATTTATATTCTATTCATTTAAATTAAAGGAAAAATTTATATATTTTTAAATAAAATACATAATAATATTAAAAATGCACATAATTTAAAAAAATATATTTAACAAATAAGTAGAAAATATAAAACAAAATAAATTTTATTGGTCATCGTTCATTTTGTCTAAATTTTATTTAAATTATGATTATAATTTTATTTAATTTAAAATGAACGATGAAAAAAAAATTTAATTTAAACAAAATGGAAGAATACAATTTTTATTTTGTAAGTATTTGTATAATATCTATTCAAATACTTATAAAATTTAAATAATTTTATTTTAAATTTTCTACTTATATTTTAATATATATTTTTTAAATTATGTGCATTTTTAAATTAATAGAATATAATTTAATTTAAATAAACCTACAAAAATAATTAAAAAAATTTCAAATGATCTGAATTTGATAGTTAATTTTAGTAGTAAATATAAATATTGCTATTGATTGATCATTTTTAAGTAATGTTATTTATTTTAAATATAAATAGTACTAATTAATTTTTTTTTTTAATTTTTCAAGTCACATGTTTTTTTTTCTTTGACAGTATATGTTATTATATATGAAATTGATTATTCATGTGACAAGAAAAAAAATATTTTGTTTAAAATATATAACACTTATTAGCAAAATATATATGGAATGTTTGGTCTTGTGAAAAAAGGAAACATTTTACTAAGATGCTTTTTTATAATAGCCATTAGATTTTAAATAAATCAAAGGTTATAAATGAGTGTAATACTTAGTGTAACTAATTGGTGTAATTTGATCCTCCTATATATATATATATATATATATATATATATATATATATATATATATATATATATATATATATATATATATATATATATATATATATATATATATATATATATATATATATATATATATATATATATATATATATATATATATATATATATATATATATATATATATATATATATGGAACATATCAAGTATGAGTGATTTTGTATTTTGTGTATACAGGTTGGAGAATCCTTAGTTCTCCCATTAATATTACCTTGCTTAAAAAAAAAAATAGGAGTGATTTTAGAATGAGAGATGAGAGGAAGAAATATCAACCAATAAATTATATATATATATATATATATATATATATATATATATATATATATATATATATATATATATATATATATATATATATATATATATATATATATATATAAATGTGTATGTCAATATAAAAATATTATATTATTTATATTTGGTATTTTATCTTATTTAATTTAAGTATTCTTAATTATTTAAATTTTATTTTAGTTATTATATTTTATTATTTTAATTTTGATATAAATTAGTTTAATTTGTTTAGATTATTCTTAAATAAATACCGGAATAAAATATATAACTATATTGTGTTATTATATATACTATGGATATTGTTGTATTAAACTTGTAATATATTTTTAAAATATTTATTTTATTAAGTAATAAATATGATAATGTATGACATATCTATAAAATTTAGTTTCATATTATTAATTTATATAATAAACGATTCGACCGTAGGTTTAATCGGTTGAACAAATTAAACCTTCAATTTAAAGTTCCACCGGTTTGATCTCTATGTTTTAGAACATTAAAAACACATCTATATCCATATTATTGAAAATAATCAATAAAAAGAAGAAAAAAATAAATTTATTTTAAATTTATTTATTTCAATTAAATTTATGAAATGTTTAGACAATAAAGGAGAAAGAAAATTTTATTTTATTAATTAATTAATAAAAAGTGTTATTAATTTTAATGTAAACTAGTGGGATATCCGTGCGTCCGCAGAGCTACTACTGTAGTACGCACACTTTTATTTTTAAAATGTAATAAAATTATTATAAAAATAAAATGAAAATAAAATTTCAAATAAATTAGAAAATATCAAAATATTATTGAAAAAATAGATCGGAAGATAATTGTATAAGTTTTTAAAAACAACTATTGTTAAGATAATCTTAAACACATATTTTGTAAAAAAAACAATTGTGAAAACAAAGAAAAAAACTGTTTTTTTAGGTAGATAGAGTTGTAATCATAAAAGGGTTTATAAAATTCAATAAATAAGACAAATAAATATCCAAAATTATAATTATTTAAAAATCAGTAGGATTTTTTTTTTTTTACATAAAAGTGCAAAAAGAAAATTACTTAAATGAATTAAGTTTAATATTTTCTTTATTAAATTTTGAACTATGATTTAAAATATGAAAAATGAAAAGTCAGTAGTACAACTGACATAAGTTTTAAATTTTTTTTTTATCTGTACAAAAAATATAAAAACCTGTGTGTTCGCACGAGATTTGATATGATTATCTGTACATTCATACGATATTGGTGTGTTACTCTTTTGTTCGCACGAGTATATATGTGGACCGCATAATTGTCACCAATTTGTCATATAAATTTAAACAAATTAGAAAATATTAACATATAATAAAAAAATAAAAAATAGACTGAAAGATAATAGTATAAGTTTTTAAAAACAATTGTGAAAAATAAAATAAAAAATATTCTTTTAAGGTTGATAGAGTTGTAATAATAAAAGGGTTTATAAAAATTTAATAAATGAGACAAATAAATATCCAAAATTAAAAATACTTGAAAATCAGGTGAAAAATAATTTACATAAAAATAAAAAAATAGAATGATCTAAAAGAAATAAGTTTAATGTTGTATTTTTCAAATATTGGACTATGGTTTAAAATATAAAATAAAAATAATGAAAAGGCAGAACTACAACTAATATAAGTTTTAATTTTATTTTCTTTAATTATAAAAAAATGTAAAAACTCGTGCGTTCACACATATATTGGTATAATTACCTATAAGTTCATATAGTATTACTGTGATATGCACGCTTTTGTTACTCGTGCGTTTGAATGGGTATTGGTATGGTACACACACTTTTATTTTGCTGATGTAATTAAATAATAATAAACCGTTAATAAAAAATTGCACTAAAATCCAATATTTAAAAAATCGAATCGGTCGATTCAACCAATTGGACCAAGAACGAGAGATGAATTTGGTTGGACCAACCTTTTAAAATCACTGGTGAGTCAAAACCGAAATAAAACTAAAAAAATTGAATTGAACCATACAAAATCAATCGAAGCAAAGAGCTGAAGTCGATTTGATAAAATCATCCTGATTAAAAAAATGCATTAAATTAACCATTTTTTATATTTATTTTTTAAAATTTAATATGTCAATATCAAAATATTATATTATTTATATTTGGTATTTTATCTTATCTTATTTAATTTAATTAATTATTTGAATTTTATTTTAGTTATTATATTTTATTATTTTAATTTTAATTTTAATTACGTAATTGAAGATTGAAATAAAGTGTCTAATTATGTTGTGTTATTATATATACTATGAATATTTTTGTATTAAGTTTGTAATAAATTTTAAAATATTTAACTTATTAAGTTATAAATATATAATAATGTGTGACATATTTATAAAATTTAATTTTATATTATTAATTTATTTAATAAACAGTTCAACCGTAAGTTTAATCGATTGAATCAATTAATCTTAAATCGTAAGTTACGTCGGTTCGATCTTTAGTCCATATTTTAAAACAGTATAAACATATTTATATCTATGTTATTAAAAACAACCAATAAAAAGAAGAACCAAATTTAAATTTATTATAAATTTAATTCTCTTAATTAAATGTATGGAATGATTAGATAATGAAGGAGAAATAAAAATTTAATTTAATTATTAATTAATAAAAATTTGTTATTCATTTAATGTAAATAATTTATCAATGGTATTCACTATTTTTTTCCCTTTTTTTTGTAAGAAATATTTTTAAAAGTTTTTGTAAAATAAAAAACATCTTTGAATTCTCTACTCTTTTTCTTTTTCGTATTTTAGCGATGGGTTTCCTGCACCGGGTATAACACAAATCGCTAGTGTCTTTTGGTTTTGGAGGCCGAAAAACACCGACTGTTCTGCCCGTGCAGCGATTTCCGATTTTCCACCGTCACTCCTCTCTTCTCCGCCACCATGAAGCTCGTTAGGTATCTATCACCTCCGTTCTTTTCTCCTCACTCTTCATTTCTTGTTTTCATTTTCAATCTGAAACTAAAATGTATGTACAAAATCTCGAACAGGTTTCTGATGAAGTTGAACAACGAAACTGTCTCAATCGAGTTAAAGAATGGCACTATTGTTCACGGCACCATTACAGGTAACTCTTCACTCCGATGAGGGTTTTGTTAAACCCTAATTTAGTGTTACATGGATTGAATTCTTTGTAATTCTTTTAGATGTTTATAATTTCATATTTTATATTTATGAACATCATGTCAAATGTCTTTTGCTAGTTGAGGTAGGTTTACCATAATCAGCAATTATCTAAATTTTCTCCCAGGAAAAAAAGTCATAATCATGTATTAGTAGTACCATGAAACATTGTTTTGGGGGTTAAAAACCTAGATTTGTTTTAAAGTGGTATTTCTCCTATCAACTTATTCAGAGGTTCCATAAGATTTCAACATTTGATGTGAGTTCATAATTGGTCGTTAATGCGTACATTAACATCATCATGTCATGTCAATGTGAATGACTAATTAGTAATTACCTTGTCATTTTCTAAATGACAGTGCCGTAGGTTACTTTAAAACATATGATATGGAGTCCTTTTAATCTTAATGTTGTGGGCCAAATGTTGATGTTCTGTATAGAGTTAGTTGTGAAAAGTATAGAGTTAGTTTTAAAATTTGCTAGTTGCCCCTAGGTGACTTCTTGTTAGAATCAGTGTGGTTAAGATCAAGTGCTAGATCGTATCATTGTAAGATCTTATGTGCTAAGGATGCCTGAGACTCCGAGAATGTTAAGATCAGAGAAAGGTCGTTTTCGTCACCGGTGTGGTCAAGTTCGAGCTTTTTGAAGCAAGTTCTTAAAAAAAAAGTGTTGGTCCTTTTTTTGTGTGCCTTTATTATAATTTTGTGTTTTTGTGTATTTATATGTGTGTGTGTATATATATGGTATGAAATTACCATTTTTCCCTTTTGGAGGATCCATACTAACGATCCGAGTTTTACGATCTTTCACAAGCCGACCGGTCCTACTTAAAGATATCGTTTTTGACTATATTGGTTAGAATAATGATTTTGAATCCTGAAATATCTCTTACTCAAAGTTCCTATAGCCTAGGGTAGGATTGTTTTCCTGGTTTTTCTTTGGCGTTCTGGTCAGTGCTTGTCTGGGCTTTTTTTGGAGAGTTGTCAACTTTTCATTTCTGACCTGATAGAGAGATTGAAAAACTCTCTTATTCTTGGTAATGAACGTGTTTGGGATTTTTCGAAGAGAGTTGTCAATTTGTCATTTCTGACTTGATAGAGAGATTAAAAACGTGTTTTTTCCCTGTAATTTCTTGCGTTGAAATTTGAACAATGTCTTGTGCTCCTCTTATCTGTACAATTGGGCTTTAGGAAGATGTTTGATTTCAATTCTCTAATTATCTTCTATTGTTGTCTGCTTATTGTTTCGTTACTTACATTCTGTAGATTTCTTGTGTATTTTTGTATGCATTTTAAATTTTTCTCATAGTGCCATATTCTGCAATACCCTCTACCATATCATTGTACTATGCTGCAAGTGTACTTGATGCTAATGAAATTTAAAGTTCTCATACTCCATAATCTTCTTCATTTAAAACCTTATGTTTCATGCCCATTCCACTAATTTAGCCCTACAAGTTACATGTCGCTAGTCCAAAATTGGCGGAATTGTACCATTCTCCTCCATCACTTCCAATTGAATCCCCTAAAGTCTGTTGTCTTTGATTATAGTTTTAGAACGACTGGTGCAGATGTGTCTCCTAGCTAGCTTTATGAATAAATATCAAATACAATCATTTCCTTTCGTGCAATGTTTAGTTTAAACATTGGAAGTTGACATTGTTTATGAGTATGGTGAATCCTTGTATTCTCTTTCAGGCAATTCGTTACTACAATCTAATTCAGCACCAAGGAATTTCTTTGTCTTTGATTAGTGAATACATATATAACTATAAGCTCGTGTCTGAGTAGTGATTTCTGTGCCTTTATTCTCTGATGAGCTTAGAAGTATTTTCAAGCATTAGTTGTACTGATCATTGAACATGTTGCTATGCTACAGGGGTTGATATTAGTATGAATACACATTTGAAAGCCGTTAAACTAACCCTAAAGGGGAAAAATCCTGTTACTCTGGATCATCTCAGTGTGAGAGGCAACAACATTCGATACTATATCCTTCCTGACAGCTTGAATCTGGAAACTTTACTGGTTGAAGAGGCTCCTAGGGTCAAACCTAAGAAACCAACCGCTGGTACTGCATATTATTTGAATATAACTGCATTGTTTTTTCAATCCAAGCCATCATGTCTAGATGCATTGTTATCTATGGATTTCTGGTTTTTAATGTTTTGATTTTAATTGCAGGGGGAAAGCCATTGGGGCGAGGACGGGGGAGAGGACGTGGACGCGGTCGTGGCCGTGGCCGTTAAATTGTGTATCCCAAATTTTTGGATTTCATTGTATCTGTATTGTAGGGAAATTTTCCGTGTGGTTTTGAGACATGAGTGGATTGTTAATTAGTTGTGTGGAGTGTTAATCATGTTATTCTTACTTGCTCTTCTTGATAATGCTAAGTACTAATCAACTGAACTAAGGTAAGAAAGTTTATTGGAATTGCTGATCTTGTTACAAATACGGTGTGTTTGAAGAAAACATGATAAATCAGCTAAAAATGAAAAGTGTAAGTTAGCAATTTACCATTGAATTGGGAATGACTTGCAAAATCACTCGATAAATATAGATTGATTAACGGCATTTTGTATAAATTTTATATTTGTTTTGCAGATAAAAGTATATTTTCTACAACTTTTTATTTTGGTTGGAAATTAAGCTTTGAAATATATATATATTCTTAGTTAAAGTAATCTATATATTTTTTTAGTGTAAATTAATTTATGAATTTACTTATGAGATATGACACTTGATGACTTGCTAAAATATAATATTTAATCTTCTATTCTAGCAAATTTTGATTTGGATGACATGTGTTGTGTAATTTTAAGACTTTAAGATCTATATCAATTTAGATTTGAAATAGAAATTAACCAATAGGGCATATTTGATGGCGATTTTACAATATTTGTCCTAATTTGAATCTTAATTGTAAGTAGTGGGCACGAGTGGTCTGGTGTCATGAGCCAGCCAATTGGTTAGACCGATCGAATTAGAACAATTTCAATTATTTAACAGATTCAGTACAAGAGTAGTAATTAGTTTGATTTTTCTTATGTGGGAAAAACTCATTTTATGCGATGGTTATTAAGGAAGCTGTCGACTTCAAAAAAATTACGTATGTGAGATGGAATTTGGATTACGAAGGTTTTTTGTGGTGGTGAGTAACACGTAATGTATTATTGTCTGCATATATATAAAAACAATTTAAGGAACAATTACAGATGAGCGATAGAAAGAAAATGGGAAAGGCAAAAGAAGCGGTTGTGGTGGCGGGTGCCCTAGCATTTGTCTGGCTCGCTATTGAACTCGCTTTCAAGCCCTTCCTTTCTCAGACTCGTGACTCCATCGACAAATCCGACCCAACCCGGGATGTTGACGATGTTCCTGACACTGCTGCCGCTCCTCCTCCTCCTCCTCCTGAAACTGACGCCGGAGATGCCGACAAAGATGACTGATGATTCGAGCATGGTTGTTACTATTCCTTTCTTGCATTCTGTATTTCGTTAAATTGTCAAGTGAAATAACATTAGCTGTGTTCTTTGTTGTGTTTTCTGTTTTGATTTGTGGAATACTGTTATTTAGGATTGAATACCGGGTTGTTCACTTCATATGTTGGACAATTGGTTGGGTAATTTGGTGTTTGTCTCTTTAGCTACTGCAATTGCAATCATGTTGTAAAAATAACAAAGTTTTTGTTTGGTAGTCCTGTGAATTTGGCAACTAACCATTAAAACTCACAAACACAATGTTAACTTCTGGGTTAAGCTGGGATTTGAAGCCAATCTCAGATATAAAATGCATGCTTTTGACTTTTTCTAGATTAGATATGATTAATTTACAATTAGGTAGTGTCAATTTTAGGGTTTAATAAAATGATGATTTTCGATAATATAGTTGTTTTTGGTAAAGTATTGATAATTATCACCAGGGTCAAGCTTAGGGTATTCTTTAAGACTATCAAATATAAAAAATATTTTTTTTTTTATAAAAGTTAATAATTTCAAATTCTAATGCATTAATACACATATATATTTTTTTAAATTATCACTTAAAATATATTTTATAAAAGTTAATAATTTTAAATTCTAATGCATTAGTACACATATTTTTAAAAAGTAATCACTTTAAGCACTTTGTTTAAAGAATGTCCTGAGAATATATGTTAACATTTCTCTTATCATAATTTCACTTTTTAAAAGGTAAAGAAATGAGAAATCATAATTTCATTTTTTTTAAAAGGTAAAGAAATGAAGTAATGTGAATTCGAACTCCTAGATTTAAAAAGTATTTTTATGTGTATATTGATACATTTTAAAAAATGGGATGCGATGTCTTTTACGTAATTATATGATCATCGTCACCGACGTCTGTTTATTGTTAAAAAATTAATTTAAAACAAATGGAATCGACGCTAGAATCGTGTATGAAACATTTCTTTATAGTATTTTTAAATATTCTTGATTTGTCTTGGAGTTTTGATGCACGAATACTCATGATAATTCAGCCTTCTCGAGTCTGCGTAAAACTGACGAAAACTCGAATGTAGCGAAGAGTGTCTGGAATTTTAGTGAAAAGAATATATATGTTTTTGTTGCTGTATTTATGAATCCGGAATGAATTATTTATATGCTACATTTATATTGTTTCACAAGGTAGCGACCTTTGGTGAAACAATCCCTTTTACCAAAAGTTACAATATTTGACCTATAGCAACATTTCTAAGAGTTGCATGTTTTTATTCTGCAACACTTCATGAAGTGTTGTCTTTTTTAATTCAGAGAACAATTTCACTAGCATATTTTCTTGTCATTTTGAAACACACCCATAAATATTAATTATTGTTAATAATTTATAATAATCTCCCACTTGTTCTAATAATGACAAGATCAATTTCACTGGCATATGAAGCATGTCCACATTGTGAGATGGGACGAAATATAAAAGCCTATAAAATTTGGTGGCATGGGTATGGAAATGCTTGATGGTATGATCAAGGCATGCTTACTCAAGCTAGGATGGAAAATAAAGACTCGGGACAATTCTTTGTGCCGCCAAGTGATGAAAAACAAGTACGACAAGAACAACAATTTGGATGTTAGAGTGGAATACAAGGTATATGACTCAAGTTTTTGGAATAACATAGTTATTTGAATTATTTGAATTGTGACGTAACTCTATTTGTGATATGTGAAATTGTGGTATTATATATGAGATGTCGAAGATAATGTCACAACACTTATACCTGCTTTGAACACAGCTAACCAAAATAAAATTTAACAGTGCAGAAAGTAATAAAAACACAGAGAGTTGTTAACCCAGTTTGGTTCTAACCAACCTACGTCTAGGGATTCCAAGCCAGGGATGAAGTTCATTATCAGCAGTATTAATTCAGAGCTAAACCTTCCATGTTTACACCTCCTCACTTACTCAAACTACCCAATGACCCTTCTACCTAAGATACCACACTTAGATATGAGAACCCCCGCTCACTCCCTCAGTATCACAACCCGTGACACTAAACGTAGCTAAAACTGAAGACACTCTTCAAAGACACACAATCACACTTGCTTCAAAGCTTATGATGATTGAAAAATTACAACTCAAAAGTCGTCATTCTCTAGTAGAAATACTCGAGAGGCTCACAATAAACAATTAACAACCAAAATAATGAACAACCAAAACAATGAACAACCAACAATTAAAAACTAAACTCTCTAAAATTGGAACAGCCAAACTGCAAAACATGGTTTACAACCTTTAAATAGAGTAACAGCAACTAGGGGTTGCTTTACTCACAAGTCTTCATCGCCTCCTGTATTTTCTCTATGAAAGCATGACATTAAATCTCCAAGTGTATTGCTGAAGGCGTTTCTCAAACTTCCTTAGTCGAAGCATACAAATAACAAACAAAGTGACTTCCTAAAAATTCTGCACTTCTGTCATTTTCACATGTCAGGATATCTGATGTGACATCTACTGCTTCAGTAAACTTCAAGGTATTTATAAGTAGAATGTTGTACCAAAATTATTGTCAGTCAATAGAACCAACAAACCCCTTCTTTGGAAAATTTTGGCTAAAACATTATTTGGGGTGCAAGCCATACAATTAAAATATCACCATAATAAACATAAGCATTCAGGCACATACATCAGAGCAGCACAGTAAAAGCAACATCACAATCAAAACAAATATAGCAGCGGACAATTAACACAAATGTTCAAACATCAGTTAGAATATTCAAAGATGCAACATTTTACTCCCCCTGCACATAGCACACACAGATGCACAATTGACAAATAACAACTTTTCACCCATGCACAGTAGTTTCTCTTCTTGTGAAAACACATAGTATCTTCATAGATACACAATCTGTGAAGATAAACACTTCATCTTCATAGATACACAATCTATGAAGATAAACACTTCTCTGAGTGATTAACACTTCTGAGCACCCAAATCACAATTAACACTTCATCTTTTCCTTTCAGCACAAGAAGCACACAAAGAACAATGAACACAACAACAACTCCTCCTTAGCATAGTCATCACATCAGCTGCTCACACATGTGGAATTACACAAGAAAATCACAAAGAAAAAAAACACACATGATCACTAACAACTGCAAAAATTCACAACTGCTCCCCCTCAACTTAATATTTAATCACTCATACTCTCCCCCCTTTTTAGCCATAATTTGGCCAAACCAACAAAAAATCATGGAGGATAACATAAATAAATACTAGATTCAACTAAGTTACTTACTATATAGTGTTAAGCACAACCCAAAATAAAACATATGTCATGCACTTAAGTGCCAAAATTAGATAAATGAGGGATAAACAAACACTATATGGAAACACAATCAACATCTTCAGGCCCAATCAGTGTTATACGGAACTTGCAAACTCTCCACTTTCTCCGCTTCCTTCTTCTCCTGAGCCAGCTTCAAAAGAGCTTTGAGTTGTTGAGCTGCTTGCTTCTTCTTCTAGTGCTTCTATAGCAACACTTACAGCAGCATTCCTTTTCAGAGTTAGGATGGTCTCTTCAATTTTCATCTTCCTTATTGTGCTAATGCGTATGACCTCATCCAGTTCTCTGCAAGTTGCAGTAAGTTCAACAATCACACCCTCTTTATTTTCTGTTTACAATTCAGCACCAGCAGATGTTGAGATAATGTCTGGGACATGTGCTCCAGCAAACAGCTTCTGATGTAGGGACAGAGGGATAACTCTTTTACATTCAGCATCCAAAGTTGTAGACAGTATTCCAGGATGTTGATAAAGCACTATTCCACTTATGAGAGTGGAGAAAGCTATGGGAAGCTTTGTTTAATAAGTAACAACATGCTTCAAAGTCCGATCATAAATATAAGTACCATAGTCAAATGGTATCTTCATTCCAACTGCATAAATGAATTTTCCCAATCCCACTAAGATAGTTGAGGTGTAGTTTATTGCACCCAATTTACTGCACCTATTCTATGCAGACTGACATACTTCACACTCAATTTTCCAACAAATAGCTTCTCTTTTATAGGCCAATACTTGACTTGATTTGCAATTATGGTTCTGCATATCTGGTCATCAATGGATTCAATCTCACTTTCTTCCTTCTCACTCCTACCTAGATATTGGTTGATGATGGAAGGTGATAAATTTACACACTTTCCTCTGACAAACACTTAATTCTTGGCTTTTCTTGTCATCACAGTCTTCAGGAATGTTAACTATGAATTCCTTGACTAGGGTTTCATAGAACTTTGACAACTTGGTCACTGTCTTCATTAGCCCTGCTTCAGAAATCAGTTTCATAACTTCCTTGCAAGCCAAGGCTTATTTTCCTAACTCCCTTTCTAAAGCCAGTCTCCTCTGATATATATATTTCCATCTAGCAACAAACTTGATGGTATGAAATGAAATGTTGTAAGTAGGAGCATCAGGGCAATTGTCATTGGTTCTCTGAACTATTGACTTCTTCACTGTTGAGATGTCTGGGACATCAGTCTCGACATCATAATCAGAATCAGATTCTAATCTGATTTTTCTCTTGTTGGATGATGGAGTAGATTTGCTCCACCCTCTTGGAGGACCTGAACCATAATAACCTTATTCTTGATAGGTTTGGATGGGGTGCTGGAACTAACAGCTTTACCTTTTCTTGTTTTTAGTCTTTTTGCAATTCTAGGGTTAACATTAATAATCAGCTCATTGTCAAATAAGGTGTCTACATCTATAACAGCATCAGTTACATCTTTCTCATTCCTCTTATCAGTTGAATCAACCTGCTTTTCTTGAGGAGTTTTCTTCAGGGATGATGTTCCAACATCAATCGTGACTTCATCAAGAAAAGTTTCTTTTTCAAGATTCTCTTGATGATTCTCTTCTTCCCTCATGGATGATTCATTGTGCTCTTTTGGAGCACCTTCACCAGGCATTTGGGCAAGAGGGATTATGATCCCTTCAATAGGTAAACCCACACTTAGGGTATCAACAACTAACCTTCTTATTACCCTGTCTACATCAACAACATTTTGAATATCATCATCAGTGGGTTCAAATACATTACCTCCAAATGAGATAGGGTTTTCCTTTGTTGTCTTGCATGATGGGTGTGAAGCTTTGTAGGTCTTGCATCCGAACAAGGAATCATGGAAAGTGGAACGATGTTTATGGCTTCTTATGTTGGAATACTTTCATCTTTGTTGCTTGATCCTGGTGCAGTGTGTTGAGACATCTTGATGATCAAGTGTGAAAGATTGATTTTCTGAGGATTGAAGGTGGAGATTTTGGAGTATGCAGGAGTAGTATAGTGTGTGGTGAAACTGTGAGATATTTGAACTTGGGTTGACCCTTTTATATGTTGCACCTTATTTTGTGATATCGTTGATATTTTGAAAAATTAGGCCATTTAGTGACGTTCCCACGCGCTTTTAATTGCTATAATTTCTTTACCAAACAGACCCCTTGCTCTCTTCTTGAGAATTCATATACATTTCATCCTCTTGAATAACCACTTACTAGCTTTAGTTCAGAGAATTTTTGAACTAGATTCATGGTTCTTTTCTTTGTAGACTGATCATGAACTTTGGAATATTTGACTGATGTCAAAACATTCATTGGGACATTATGATCAGATGACTTCAAACTTGTATTGTCCTTCAGGAAATTCATGTGTACAGATTGTTTGTCTTTCACATTTGTCTCTAGAGGGACCCATAAATAGCATTTGTCTTTGTTTCTTCTACCCTTCATAGTGACTTCACCATTCGTGTTTGTAATGATACATTAAGCTCTTGTAAAGTTCACATTAAATCCTTGATCACATAGTTGATTTATGTTGATCAGGTTGGAAGTTATCCCTTTGACAAGTAATACACCTTCAATGTTAGGAAACTTATCACTGTGTGTCTTTCCTGTTCCTTTAATTTCACCCTTAATTCCATCTCCAAAATTGATATAACCAGTTGGGTGATCTTAAAAATTAACCAATAGGTTCTGGTTTCCTGTCATATGCCTTGAGCATCCACTGTCAAAATACCAGTCTTATGTGGTCTTTAATGTGGGTGACGTGTGAGCTAAGAAACATGAGACATTTGTTTTAGGAATCCACTGTTTCTTTGGGCCAGCTTGAGTCACATTTGATTGATGTGTAAAGTTGGGGTAATCATACAACTTAAAACAAAATGGTTTTATTTGACCATATCTTCCATAGTAATGACATCTCAAGTGTTGATGTCTTCTGTTATACTGTCTGTAATTATTCCTTCTGTGATGTTGAAACATCTGATTCGACATCTTAGGTTCAGCCTAAGTAGATTATGTAGAAGACTCCCTTGTACCCTAGTCCAATCATGTCTCCTGCAACTCTTCTAGCTTGAAGTATCTTGTCCAGTGTCTCAGATCCACTATTTAACATCTTGACAAATTTGGTCATCTGATCAAGGTCACTTTTTAGCACAGTTACTTCACCTTCAAGCTTCTTAATCATCTCCAGATGCCCCTTCTTTATGTATTGCAGTTGTAGTATAAGCTTCTTCTGCTTCTCATTCTCTTGGAAAACTTCAACACTTTTGATACATAGTTCTTTATATGTAGCAGCCAGTTCCTCAAAAGTCAGTTCTTCATCACTAGAATCTCCATAAAAAATATATGTACCAGTCAGGGTTGTTACATGTTTGACTCATTCCTCTTGTATCTCCTCTTCAGAGTCTTTATTTGACCACAATACATTTAACCCTTTGTATTTTGTTTTGAGATAGGTTGGACATTCCCATTTGATGTGACCAAAGCCTCCACATTCATAGCACCTTAGTTCTCTTCCTTGAGTAGATCTTTCCTCAGTTTTTGCTTTCTTCCCAGAGTTACATGTTCTGCTGATGTTGTATGGGATGTTCCTGACATTAGGTCTTGAGCTTCCCTCCATAATTTTAAGTACTTTGTTGAATTGTCTTCCAGGGAGAATTGTGGTGTTTGACAGACCTTTCTCAGTGTCCAGATCATATTCCTCACTATTCTCTTCATTGTTGGTCTTGAATGCTATACTTTTGGGCTTCTTCTCATACATCTCATTAATACTCAGCTCAAATATTTGGAGTGAACCCACAAGTTCATCCACTTCCATGCTGTTAATATCCTGAGCTTCTTCAATAGATGTTACTTTCACATCAAATATTTTAGGTAGAGATTTGAGCATCTTCCTTACAGCTTCTCTTCTAGAATCTTCTCACCCAAGGCACTACAAGCACCAGCAATTTCAAGAACATTCATATGAATTTCTTGAATGCTTTCATCTTCCTCATTCTCAGGTTCTCAAACTTAGATGTGAGCTGCTGCAGTTTTGACATTTTAACCTTGAAGATCCCTTCATGAGTAATCTTGAGTATTTTTGATAACCTGAAATTATATCGCATATTCGGCTCAATTAACATAAATTAATTCATCATTTTATTATAATTATTGTTAGTGTTTTTAGTTGTCATTAATTTTGGTAAAACTAGGCTATAACAATGTCTTGATAAATGTCATGACATTCAGAGATTGAAGATAAATCCTACTTGCTAAGGATGTTAAAGAACAACTCAGAACTGGAAGCTAAAGCTGTGCTGGAAATTCTGCAGAAAATAGTCTGATGTCATAACAGATGTTATGACATTCAGTGTGACATTCTGTTCTGCAGAATCTGTTTTTTCCTGAGACTTTTCAGGAAGTTTGTTGAGCTGCTAAATATTGTTTTTTTGTTATTAGAAAGCATGCTCACGTGGCTGCTAGGTTAATCTTAATTAAACCTAAATTGGTTGTTGAAAAGACCATGTTTTTAGGATTAAATTAAGTGAACCCTAGCTATCTTTATGGAAGCCCAAGACTGAAGTTTCAGGACTGCTTCTATAAAAGGAATTCAACCCTTATACTGCTGTTGCGCCTCTGAAATTTATTGAAGATATAGCAGGTTGTTATTTGTACTGTTAGGAGACTTAACAGTTGTATTTGTGTAATTCTAGTTTCTCTTGTGAGCCAAGAAATTATCAATTGATAAGTGCCTTGGACTAGGATTTGTTTGTAAGGGTAGTTTATCACTCAAAGCTGTGAAGCACGAGTGTTTGTCTCTTGATTGAAAGCTTTGAAGCAAGATCAAGATAGTTTATTGAAGTGTGTCTTCACAATTCAATTATTCAATAGGTTGATATCACTGCTGTGATTGAGGGGGAGTGAGTAGGAAGTCAGATCTAAGTAGGACTTAGGTTGAAGTTGCATTGGGTAGGTTTTAAGTGAAGGAGATAAACTAGTTGGTTTATTCCTGAATTAATTCTACTAATAGTGAATTTCCTCCCTGGCTTGGTAGCCCCCAGATGTAGGTGTAGTTAGACACTGAACTGGGTAAACAATTTATTGTGTTCTTTACTGCTGTTTACATTTATTGTGAGAATTGTTAACTAAGTGTCAGATAGTGTGTCATAACTCTGTGACATCACGTATCTGCTGCCAGGAATTTCAATTGGCATCAGAGCAGGCACCCTGCCTGTTATTTCTGGGTGAGATCTAGGGATAATTGTTTCTGGCGTAATGGATAAGGAAGGAGGATTTGGAGGTAGACCACCTATTCTGGATGAGTCTAATTATGATTACTGGAAGCCTCGTATGGTTGCCTTCTTAAGATCGGTGGATATTAAAGCTTGGAGAGCTGCTGACAAAGGATGGAAACATCCCACCAAGCTTGAGAAAGATGGGACTACTGTCTTGAAACCTGAGGAGGAATGGAGCAAAGAGGAAGAGGAGCTAGCTCTGGGGAACTCTAAAGCATTGAATGCTCTATTCAATGGTATTGACAGAAATATCTTCAGACTGGTTCATCAATGTGAGCTGGCCAAGGATGTTTGGGACACTCTCAAAACTACTCATGAGGGGACATCCAAGGTGAAGATGTCAAGACTTCAGATGCTCACTACCAAATTTGAGAATTTGAAGATGAAAGAAGATGAGACTATTCATGAGTTCCACATGAATATTTTGGAGATTGCCAACGCCTCAGGAGCACTTGGTGAAAAGATGTCAGAAGAAAATCCGGTGAGAAAGATTCTCAGATCCTTGCCTAAAAAGTTTGCAATGAAAGTGACTGCAATAGAAGAGGCTCAGGACATCAGCACCTTGAAGGTTGAAGAACTTATTGGATCTCTTATGACTTTTGAGATGGGAATCAGTGAAACTGTTGACAAAAAGAACAAGAGCATAACACTTGTATCTAATTCTGAAGAAGGATGCATGGTGGAGGATGAAGAAAAGATATCTGAAGCTATAGCTATGCTTGGAAGACAGTTCAACAAGCTCATCAAGAGGATTGATCCAAAGTCAAGGTCAAATGTCAAGGACATTTCATCTGACATCAGCAGATCTTATGACTCCAGCAGAAGATCCAAGTCAGAGGATAAAGGAAATCAAAGCAGTGGAATCCAATGTCATGGATGTGAAGGATTTGGACATATTAGAGCTGAATGTTCCACCTTTCTAAAGAAACAAAAGAAAGGAATGGCTGTCACTTGGTCTGATGGTGATTCAGGAAGTGAATCTGAGGAAGAAGGTGCCAAACTTGTCATTGCTCTCTCCGGAGTGCATAATTCTGATATGGATTCTAGTGATGAGGAAGTGACATTTGAAGAGCTTGCTGAAACCTACAGGAAGTTGTGTATAAAAAATGGTGAAGTATGTCAGCAAAATGAGGAACAAAAAAGGCTGATTGAGAAGTTGGAAGCTGAGAATGTGAAGCTGGAGGCTGAGAAAAAGGAAAACACAGCCACTATAAATCACCTCAATAGTGACATTGTAATGTTGAACTCCAAACTTGATCAGATGTCTAAATCTGTCAAAATGTTGACATCTGGTACTGATAAGTTGGAAGAAATTCTTCAGCTTAGACAAAATGCAGAAAATAAGCATGGTCTAGGATATGTGGCTGAAAAGAAACCTGTTGGTGACATTAAGAAGAAGAGACATGGGAAACCAATGTCAAAACAGTTGTCACAACATAAAATAGGAAATGTGTCTGGCTCAGGGTATGTGGCTGCAAAGAGATTTGCTAATAACCAAGAGTGGAACAAACCTGGCAAGTCAATGGCAAAGAAGAGGTTACACCACAAAACAGGAAATAGGTCTGCCTCAGGATATGTGGAGGCCAAGAAATTTGTTAATAACAAAATGAGGAACAGACCTAATGAACCAATGTCAAAACAAATGTCACAACATTGGGTTCAACATCAAAATCATAGAAACTTGAATAAAAAGTTTCAAAGATGGAGATGTCATTATTGTGGAAGGTTTGGTCACATAAAGTCCTTCTACTATAGGCTACATGGATACCCTAACCAGACTCCCTATGCTAAGCCTAAGAACATCAAGGTACCCTACACTCAAAAGTGGAAGAAGAAGACTGTAGCTCTGGTAGCTCACACTTCTCCTAGAGTGTCTACCAAGACAGATTGGTGCTTTGACAGTGGGTGTTCCAAGCACATGACTGGAGATAGGAATCTTCTCAATGATGTTAAGCCTCATTCTACCAACTTTGTTACTTTTGGAGATGGAGCTAAAGGAGAAATCAAAGGTGTTGGAAACTCAAACTGGTCTGGAGTTCCAATCCTAAATGGAGTGCTGCTTGCTGGTAAAAGGTCTGAATGCAAATCTCATTAGCATAAGTCAGCTATGTGATATGGGATTCACAGTCAACTTCACTAAGGTTGAATGTCTTGTAATCAATGATGAACAAGTAGTGATTATGAGAGGAGTCAGATCAAAGGACAACTGCTACATGTGGGAATCTGAGAACACCACTCTGCCCTCTGTGTGTTCTACAGACAAAGATGAAGAGAAAGTAAAGGCGTGGCAGCAAGAATCTGGTCATCCACATCTCAGAGGAATGAACAGGATAAGTTCCATAGAGGGAGTCAGAAGGTTACCAAGATTTCACATTGATAAAGGGAGAATCTGTGGTAAGTGTAAGGCTGGACAGGAAATCAGAATGTCATACACAATGTCTAGACATCTGACCACCACTAAAGTACTGAAGCAAAGTACTAGGATCTGGTATGAAAGGCTAACCAAGCACCTTATTGTCAAAGGTTATAGGAGAGAAGTCTTGGATAAAATCCTCTTTGTCACAAATGAAGGGGGAAAGATCATGGTGCCTAAAATTTATGTTAATAACATAGTTTTTGGAGGAATACCTGACACAAGTGTGAAACATTCTGACAACCAATTGCAAGCTGGATCTGGGATGAGCCACATTGGAGAGTTGATTCATTGTCTTGGACTGCAAGTCTCACAGATGAAAGAGTCAACACTTTCTTCACAAAGCAAGTATGCAAGGAATTGTGTCAAGAAGCTTGGAATGAAGAATGACAGCCACACTAGGACTCTTATCCCTCCACTTTTGAAGTTGTCCAAGAAAACAAGTGGAGAAAGTGTTGATCAAAGCTTGTGTAAAAGCCCTTTTGATGGATGGTTCTTCTTGAGAAACAATCTTATCTCTTGGATCAGCAAGAAGCAAAACTGTGTGACTTTATACAATGTTGAAATTGAATACATAGCAGCTGGTAGCAATTACTCTCAGATGATCTGGATGAAGCAGATGCTGACTGAGTGCAATGTCATACAAGATGTCATGATATTATACTGTGACATTGTTATTAAAGCTCTTGAGGATGGTCAATTTAAGACTTTAAGGGACAAATTGGGTACTTGTCAATATGAGGAGTTGTAGCAATTAACTGTGCCTACAACAAGGGATGAAAGGGACTTTTTATTTCAATTATTTTTAAGAGGGTTATTTAGGTATTTTCATCCTTATTTTAAAAGGTCCAAGAATAGGAAGAGACATCCTCATATAATAGTTTCTTCTTTTGAAAGTAGTACCACTCTTTCTTCTCCCAAAAGAAACTCTGAAACTCTTTGCCATTTTCACTTTCATCCTCTCAAAAACCATCAGCGAAAAATGTCTTCATCATCCTCATCATCTCAAGAATCTGAATCTTCATCTCCCCATGGTCAAGTTAGGGCAAATCAAGCCATGCAAGTCAAGCGCTAAGGGTTACTCATGCGTGCAATGGCCCGACCAAAAAGTCAAGAAGTTACGCACAAGAAATGCAAGAAGGGCACAAGCATCTCCTTCGTAAGACTTCTATACCATCATCCTCTCCCGAACTAGTGAGCAGAGGGGTCTAGGTCGGTGCATGAGGCCATAGCTAGGATAGTGACTAGTATCCTCAATGAGAATCAATCTTCTCGGATTTCATCCCTCCGAATCATAAGTCCGCTAGCCCTAGCTTAGCGGTTGATCCGATGTCAATGAGAATGTCAAGACATCCGTGATGATGTTGATTCTCCCAAAAATGATGTAAATCCTTCGCTCCAGTTCACGAAGGGTGTAAAGATAATAATGTAATTGAATCCTGCCGCTAGTGAGAATGAGATTTCGATGAGATTCTTGAGAAGTCCCGCATCATTGTATCTCGATAAATCTCCGCTATCTCTGGTAACATCTCGATAGCATTCTTGAAGAAATTCTAGAAAAAAGTCGATGACAACGGAAGAGTCTTCGAGAAAAACACTAATCGAATGTTGTTTCTCACATCATCAATCTAGATGAAGAGTTTTCGATAATGACCTCATAGAAAAGGTTAATCCCAAGATTGCTAGGAGGGTAATGAATAGGAAAGGAAGCAAAATGCTATTCCAAGTCCTGCTCGAGAAGGTTACTAAAGCGCTCATAGGTCTCCTAGGGTTGTGAACAAACCGTGGAAAAATCGTAAAGAGAAGGCTAAAACTTCCAAAGGGAAGAGTAAGATGAAGAATGTGGTACCTCTAAGGCAAAGAGCACCTCAATTGTGAAGAAAAGGAAAGCACCGAGCCCTCGAATGGATGATTCTGATTTTGATGTTATAGAGAATGTCTCTGACATTCATTCAAGAAAGAGGTTGTCTCTTGGGAAAATGCCCATAGTCCCTGAAGTGGCAATTGACAACATTTCCTTCCACCACCCTGAGAATGCTAACAGGTGGAAATATGTGAGTTTGAAGAAAATTGCACTTGAAAGGGAACTGAATAAAGATGCTCTTGAATGCAAGGATGTGATTGATCTGATCAAAGAAGCTGGGTTGATGAGAACTGTGGTGAAGTTCTCAAATTGTTATGAAGGTTTGGTGAAGGAGTTCATTGTGAACCTGTGAAGTGGATGTGCTGATGGAAGATCAGCAGATTTTAAGACTGTGTTTGTCAGGGGAAGAAAAGTGAAGTTTTCCCCAAGTGTAATCAACAAGTATTTAGGGAGATCAGATGATGCTCAACCTGAGCTTGAAGAAACTGATAATCAAGTGTGTCAAACAATTACTGTCAAGCAAGTAAAACATTGGCCTTTGAAGGGAAAGCTTACTGCTAGCAAATTGAGTGTCAAATTTGCTATTCTGCACAAGATAGGTGCAGCCAACTAGGTTCCCACAAACCACAAGTCAACCATCTCCATTGGTCTGGGGAGGTTCATTTTTGCTGTTGGAACAAAAGCAAAGTTTGCTTATGGAAGCTACATTTTTGATCAGATCCTAAAACATGCTGACAGTTATGCTATAAAAGGACCAATAGCATTTCCCTCCCTCTTGTGTGGTATTATAACTGATCAATACCCTGACATTCTGGGAAATAGAGATACAGTGTGTAAAAGAGCTCCTGCCCTTGGCTTCCACTACAAACTATTTCAAGGGAAGCATGTTCCTGACATTGTCATGACATCGGCTGAGACATCAAATGTCAAGGCAAACTCTCAGAAGGCAAATGTCATTGCTGTGCTAAGAGCTACCTGCAAAGAGCTTGAAGCAAGGAAACAAAGTCTTGAAGATCTGATCTCTCAACTAGAGCAGGACACAAAGGTTGAGGATGAAGGGATAGCTGCTGATGAGTCTGTTGGTGATGCTGAAAATGAGGATGTTCAGATGGCAGATGCTGGTGAAGAAGGCTCTGAAGATGCTTCCTTCCACAGTGCTTCTTTTGGAGAAGAAAGCACTTGAGTTGTATCCCTATGCCCCTGTTGCTTCTGTGTTTGCTCTGTCATTTGTTTCTTGTTCTGTATTTCCCAATCTTTGTTTTGGATGATTGTAATTGTCTGTTAACCAGCACTGTAATCCTTGACTAGCTAATTGTAATCTGTTGAATGCTGGTACTTAATTGCATAATGAATGTTTGGGGAAATTGTATTGTTTCCTTTGGCCCTTTATGGCTAAAAAGGGGGAGAAGAACTACTGTGTGACAGTAGTATTGGGATTTTGGGAAACTGTATGGAAATTTAAATTTTGTATGTGGGCAATTGTGGGAATTGTGGGATTTCTGTATGGGTAGAATTTATCTTATCTCTAGGTTATAGTTTATTTAAGGTTAGAACTAGGTTGTCTTCTGCTGCATAGGTACTCTGATGTGTTAAGTAGTTTTAACCAAAAATGTGCCAAAGAGGGAGTTTGTTAGTGTTTTTAGTTGGCATTAATTTTGGTAAAACTAGGCTATAGCAATGTCTTGATAAATGTCATGACATTCAGAGATCGAAGATAAATCCTACTTGCTAAGGATGTTAAAGAACAACTCGAACGAAGCTAAAGTTCTGGAAATTGCAGAAATCGATGTCATAATAGATGTTATGACATTCGTGTGACATTCTGCAGAATGCTTTTTTCCTGAGACTTTTCTGGAAGTTTGTTGAGCTGCTAAATATTGTTTTTCTGTTATTAGAAAGCATGGTCACATGGCTGCTAGGTTAATCTTAATTAAACCTAAATTGGTTGTTGAAAAGACCATGTTTTTAGGATTAAATTAAGTGAACCCTAACTATCTTTATGGAAGCCCAAGACCAAGTTTCGGATCGCTTCTATAAAAGGAATTCAACCCTTATACTGCTGTTGCGCCTCTGAAATTTATTGAAGATATAGCAGGTTGTTATTTGTACTGTTAGGAGACTTAACAGTTGTATTTGTGTAATTCTAGTTTCTCTTGTGAGCCAAGAAATTATCAATTGATAAGTGCCTTGGACTAGGATTTGTTTGTAAGGGTAGTTTATCACTCAAAGCTGTGAAGCACGAGTGTTTGTCTCTTGATTGAAAGCTTTGAAGCAAGATCAAGATAGTTTATTGAAGTGTGTCTTCACAATTCAATTATTCAATAGGTTGATATCACCGTGATTGAGGGGAGTGAGTAGGAACTCGGATCTAAGTAGGACTTAGGTTGAAGTTGCATTGGGTAGGTTTTAAGTGAAGGAGATAAACTGTTGGTTTATTCTGAATTAATTCTACTAATAGTGAATTTCCTCCCGGCTTGGTAGCCCCTAGATGTAGGTGTAGTTAGACACTGAACTGGGTAAACAATTTATTGTGTTCTTTACTGCTGTTTACATTTATTGTGAGAATTGTTAACTAAGTGTCAGATAGTGTGTCATAACATTCTCTGTGACATCACGTATCTGCTACCAGGAATTTCAATTATGTTGCTTTATATAAGTATTACACTGATATTTTACTTGTATTTCAGGTATTTAATTATACAAGGTTTGTTCGAGAAAAGAAGTAAAAATTGAGGAGACATGAAGAAAAAGGCTCAAAATATAAAAGAAAAGATAAAAGGCCCAAGTAAAAAAGCAAAACTAGGCCCGTCAGCCAAACTTCCCATTATCACCCATGATATTTTCAACTTCCCACTTTTCCACTTCTTTCACCACTTTCTCCATTATCTCTACTACTTCTCTCATGATAACTTTCACAATTTCTCACTATATAAACTAGTTAGCATTCATTTTCGAAGGATCCAAGTTTGTGTGCAGAAGCGTTGTTCATAGTTTTAGGCAAAAATCATATTTGTAAAAATGGTAGTTTCTCATATCGGGGAACTACCACACCATTAGTTTTAGGCCTACAATCTATGTACTCTTGGATCACAATCTTGCCATCATAGTAAAAGTTTATTTAAAGTTCTTCATTTCTCGCATTTACAGGTTCTTTATTGTATTTCTTATATTATTATTATTATTGTTATTATTATTATTATTATTATTATCATCATCATTTATTGTTGTTAATTTAATTATCATGTTGCTCTTAATTTTAATCTTCATGTTTAGTTTGTTTATGCTAAATTCTATGTCTGGCTAAATCGTTTAGACATTGCAATGTAAACTAATCAAACTAAAGGGATCCAAAATAAACTGGCCTAATATTATTTTGTTAAAAATAACTTTTCTGTTTTAGTATCTAATTGAATTTATTAGAAGGTTAGGAAATCAATAGAGCGAAAGTTTGAGATTTAAAAAAACCAACTAAGGTTAGAAATCAGCAGAGCGAGAGTTTGAGGTTTAAAACTGGATAGTGGATACTAGGCATTGATTTTAAAGACAGCAGAAGCATTTTAAAACCGATTAAATCTTATTTATTTTCAAAGATTGTTCTTAAGTTCGGCGGGATAACGAGAGCATACGTTAGGATTTAAGTGCATAATCTTATTCAATAGAGCGAGAGTTTGAGATAGGATTTTTAAATAAATATTGTTTGCTGAAAAGATTTTTTATCACTTAAGAACCAAGCCAGTAGAACTTCGGATTCTTGAAGTTTGACAAATTACATACCGATATCCGTTTAATTAATATTTTTATCTAGATTTAAGTAATTTCTCTTTAATCATCATCCCAAAAGAATTATTGGCCTTAGCTATATATAGTAACTTAGGATAACAGTAGATCGATTTATAGTCCCTGTAGATTCTATATCTTTTAAAACTACGCGATAGACTGTGCACTTACAGTCCGGATTATTTAGACTACTAAAGTTGCGATCAATTTCCCGAGCATCCTTGGCCACTTCACATGTATTGATTAATCTGAAGATGTTTCTGTCAACTCCACTGAATATAGCATTCAATGCCTTTGAATTTGCAAGAGCTAGTTCATCAACTTCCTTTGACCAATTTTCTTCAGGTTTCATCTCACCAGTAGGTTGATTATCAGCTCCATCCTTTTAGAATAGCTTTTCAAGCCCTATTGTCCAGGGACTTTATATATGTTGTCATACGAGGCTTCCACATATCATATTTAGATCCATCCAGGATGGGTGGTCTATTTAAATATATTGCCTCTTTGTCCATATTACTAGAAAATATCTTCCCTAGATCTCACCCAGAGACAGAGCAGGATGTCTGCTCTTATACCAATTGAAATTTTGGTATTAGATATGAGATGTCGAAAGTAATGTCACGATATTTATATATGCTTTGAGGACAACTAACCAAAACATAATTTAATAGTGCAGAAAGTAATAAAAACATAGAGAGTTGTTAACCCAATTCGTTTCTAACCAAACTACGTCGGAGGGCTTTGTTGCTGCAGTATAGGCGGCAAGCAAAGAGTTGGTATTATTTTTTACCGGGTGACATATACTGGTTATGTTATATCGTATTGTGTCCACAAAGATTGGTTATTGATTCGTCGTTCGACAATTCTACCGTTAATGAGTTTGAGATTAAATGAGTTGAAAAAAAAGACAAAAAGTAAATGAACAAAAAGTATAAAGGATAGACAGCTTGTCCGAAATGAACATATACTACCCGTCACAGACTTAAATCTATCATCCAGTTATACTCAGCCTACGATACTCATCCGTATTATCACATACCTCTCACAATCTAAGCTATTTCTAACCCAAATTGAGAATCCTCCCGAATCACCTCGATATCCATTTTCGGCATACCTCGACAACCAGAAGTCAACTGTGTCACCTTCATACCCATCTCTGGCATACTTCACCAACGCAAAGGCATTAAGGTCAGATACTCTAAGTAAATGTCAGCTCTAAACCCATTTCTAGCATTCAGAAACTAATAGATAATCATCCTAGGTAAGAATCTAAGCGATCTATCTCTAGCAAAGCTCAAATCCCTTACATAGAGTAAAAACCTAAGACAATTACCAACACAGATTCATAAAGCAAACTTTATACAACACCAAGGGCGACAAATATACATGAGTAAGAGTAGATATACATACATAACCAACAAAATAGAGAAATACAAAGAGAAGATATGAGATACACTACTCATTTACACCGGTTCGTTAGAGCCTATCGAAGAGCAATCCACCTCCAATCAACCATGAGCAAGACCCTAGTTTTATTTTCTAAGCTAATCTATAAAAAAATGCTATAAGTGATGGAATTGGGAGCAAAAATCTCACACCCCAAAACCATAAAACCAAAAAATGAAATGAAAAGGAAAGATAAAGAAAATCTGTTCCGCATGAATCACCCGGCGAAATAAAACATCGCCCGGAAAACCTTCTTATTGACTTGGCTCAAATTAAGTCACGTCCTCAACCTGACCAAAATATCTACCGTCGCCCAGCGACAGTCAGCTTCGCCCGACGACTCTTCTTTTTCTCGTCCAACGGCCAACAACGAAACTAGGCAGCGCGAAACCTCAAATTTGGACTACTTCCTCTCGCTCCACCGTCACCCGAAAACGCAGAAGCGATGGCCCTCGCCTGGCCATCTCCCGGCAAAATCGATAGTCCAACAACTTTTGTTGCTTTTCCTGCATAACTTCCAATGGCTCAATCTTTTAGCCTTATTCCTTTATTGATCAACTATGCATCTTGGAGCTCCATTTGGACTTTATTCTCAATGCTCCAATAATGCAACAAATACCTACAAAATATATACAAAAATAATCAAAGGTACAATATGTACACAAAACGCAATGAAACATATTTACAACAAAAATCGGGGTTATTCAACGATATTAACAACAAAAGAATAGATAAGTGCCACAAAACATATATACAAAATAACTACATTTTGGCATTTATCAACTCTCCCGAACTTGACACATTTTTTGTCCTCAAACAAAGTCAAGTAAACCTAAAGAAACAATGAATGATAATCAAGGAATCACGAATCAACAAGTTTTTAAAACGGAAAAAAATGTATGGTTCAAACAAAAACGTACACGACAAAATACAAACTTACCACTATCCTACAACGATAAAATATAAATGAAATAAATCCTAAGTACAAAAATCATGCAAAACATTCTAAAACAAAACAAGCTCAATCATGAATCAAACCTAGCAAAAATTCATCGGTAGATGATGAACACACAAAGGTGAGAAATAAAAAACACTTATCCACAATCTTGCAACCAAAAGACTAAATTATGCATTCATCCAAAAACGTACTGAAAATACAAATGCACGAATCACAAGGGTTTTTCAAGGTTGTAATGTGGCTTGGTTAACAAACAAGTGATAAGTTTTAACGCTAATCGAGACAAAAACATGCCTAAACCTAAGGGAGTGATCAACTCACAAAGTTCCAAACAATATAATTCCAATCAAACTTCTTCTTCATCACAAATTGTCAAACCAAAACACCTTACTTGTTAACACAACATTATTCATACTTTTTTTATTTTTCAAAGCTTTTTCATTTTTTTCTTTCATTTTCTAATCTTTCTTTTTCTAATCATTTTTTTCTTCTTTCTTTTCTCTTAACCTCATACAAATCACAACATAAGCACATAAGTAATTCTCTCCCCAACTTGAATTCAACCAACATCATTATGTGAATACTCCCTACTTTCTAAGGCAAGGTAAAAATTCATACAACAACATATAGTTGAGGGTTCAAGAAACAAAGAAATCAACATCCATACAAAAAAGGTGAATTGACACTCATATACAAGCATCAAGTTCAAATAAAAATGGATGTTGATAAAAGCTCAAAGGGTTAACAGATGTTCACACGCTCGCAAGGTGAATTGAATATTTGGCCAAGGTAGTTGTGCTCAAAATCAAACAAAATGCCTTGATCCTTTTCATGCAATCATACAATCAACACAAAACAAAAGATTAAGCATAATAAAATCCAGTTAAAATAAAAATTGTGGCCTCTCATACGTGAAGAATGGAAAGCTTCCTCACATTTATGGTTAAAAAGGGAACTAAAGTGATTCAATTCATGAGCAAGTAATGCAAAAATAATGAATGACATGGTAATTATTCAAATGACAAATTTCCTAAACATGTTATGCTATAGAAAGCGGTAAACAAGTACCTGACATGTACCAACTTTGAAAACTATCATTACCATACATCTGCGAGTTGAAACACTTAAACTCGAAAAATAACCAAATTGCAACCTCAAGCTACCAAACCAAAATTTGAGTGCAAACAACAATAAAAGAATTAGAAAAATAATATTTACAATATTCACATCCAACAAAACTCCTCAAGCTAAACACGACGAGCTTGCGGATAACACAATTTGACACAACAAAACGAATACAAATAACAATACGAAAAACTTGCTTAAAATGAATTAACAAGTTGAAAAGTGAAGATTTGAAATTAAGAGCAAGTCCTATTTCAACTTGTTAAAACACAAGCCACCACACACGTAAACAAACATAAGCAAAAACAACAAAAACATGCTTGTTTTACGTCGTAAGCTTGATGCCTTTATTGTGCGAGCACTAATAACCTCCTCTCTTTATGCCATGGTATTGCCACACCGCAGAAACCTAAAGAAAGTGTCCTAACAACCACACAACAAACGTTACGAATACGAGACAACTTACAACAATACTTGAAAACAAAGAAAATCACAAATATGCACAAGTATGGAACATAAACACACAACATGTACAAGTAACAATATAAAAATTCTCATATACAAAGTCTATAAAACATATAAATTAATTACAAAACTCAAAAACAACGAAATTATCGCAATACAGAAACAATAAAACCAATCCCCAGCAACGGCGCCATTTTGTTGCGACGGCATAGGCGGCAAGAAAAGAGTTGGTATTATTTTTTTACCGGGTGATATATATCGGTTAGGTTATATCGTATCGTGTCCACAAAGATTGATTATTGATTCGTCGTTCGACAATTCTACCGTTAATTAGTTTGAGATTAAATGAGTTGAAAATAAAATACAAAAAGTAAATGAACAAAAAGTATAAAGGATAGACAGCTTGTCCGAAATTAATGTATACTACCCGTCACAGACTTAAATCTACCATTCAGCTCTAAACGCATTTCTAGCATTCAGAAACTAACAGATAATCATCCTAGGTAAGAATCTAAGCAATCTATCTCTAGCAAAGCTCCAATCCCTAATATAAAGTAAAAACCTAAGACAATTACCAACACATATTCATAAAGAAAACTTTATAAAACACCAAGGGCGACAAATATACATGAATAAGAGTAGATATACATACATAACCAACAAAATAGAGAAATACAAAGAGAATAGAGGAGATACACTACTCATTTACACCGGTTTGTCAGAGCCTATCAAAGAGCAATCCACCTCCAATCACCCATGAGCAAGACCCTAGTGGTATTTTCTAAGCTAATTTATCAAAAATGCTATAGGTGATGGAATTAGGAGCAAGAATCTCACACCCCAAAACCATAAAACCAAAAAATGAAAAGAAAAGGAAAGATAAAGAAAATATGTTCCGCAAGAATCTCCCGGCGAAAAAAGCATCGCCCGACGAACCTTCTTATTAACTTAGCTCAAATTAAGCCACGTCCTCAACCAGACCAAAATATCTACCGTCACCTGGCGACGGTCAGCTTCGCCCGATGACTCTTCTTTTCCTCGCCTAGCGACCAACAGTGAAACTAGGCAGCGCAAAACCTCAAATTTGAACCACTTCTTATCGCTCCACCGTTGCCCGACGACGTAGAAGCGATGACCCTCGCCTGTCCATCGCCCAACAAAATTGACAGTCCAACAACTTTTGTTGTTTTTCCTGCATAACTTCCAATGGCTCAATGTTTTAGCCTTATTTATTTATTGATCAACTATGCATCTTGGAGCTCAATTTGGACTTTATTCTCAATGCTCCAATAATGCAACAAATACCTACAAAATATATACAAAACTAATTAAACGGTACAATATGTACACAAAACGCAATAAAATATATTTACAATAAAAAGCGGGGTTATTCAACAATATTAACAACAAAAGAATAGATAAGTGCCACAAAATATATATATAAAATAACTACATTTTGTCACTTATCAGGCTTCCAAGTCAGGGATGAAGTTCACTATCAGTAGTATTAATTCGGAGCTAAACCTTCCCTATTTTCACCTTCTCACTTAATCAAACTACCCAAAGACCCTTCTATCTAAGATACCACACTTAGATATAAGAACCTCCGCTCACTCCCGCAGTATCAGAACCCGTGACACTAAACACAACTAAAACTAAAGACACTCTTCAAAGACACACAATCACACTTACTTCAAAGCTTATGGTGATTGAACACTTACAACTCAAAAGTCGTCCTTCTCAAGTAGAAATACTCGAGAGGCTCACAATAACTAATTAACAACCAAAACAATGAACAACCAACAATTAAAAACTAAACTCTCTAAAACTGGAACGACCAAACTGCAAAATAGGATTTGTAGCCATTAAATTGAGTAACAGCAACTAGGGTTGCTTTACTCACAAGTCTTCAGCGCCTCCTATCTTTTCTCCATGAAAGCAGGACATTAAATCTCCAAGTGTATTGCTGAAGACGCTTCTCAAGCTTCCTTAGTCGAAGCATACAAATAACAAACAAACTGATTTCCTAAAAATTCCGTACTTCTGTCAGTTTCACATGTCAGGACATCTGTTGTGACATCTACTACTTCAGTAAACTTCAAGGTATTTTAGAGCATAATGTTTTACCAAAATTGCTGCCTATCAGTAGAACCAATAATATGAAACTCCAAAATAACTGGATAATGATCTGAACACACTTTAGAAATAGTGGACACTGAGATACAGCTACAGGCCTCTAACCACAGTGGATTCCCAATGCACCTATCAAGTCTTTCCACCAAGGAAAATTCCGCTTATTGGACCACATAAATTTCACCCATGTAGTAGGAAAATGAAAAAGAGATTTATTGCCAGTCCAACTTTGAAAATTTGTCACGGGCCTCTTAGCAGGACTTCGCCCGCCTCAATGCTCACAGGCTCCTAAGATCACATTAAAATCTCCAATGAAAACCCACGACATATCGTTATTATATTGCAGGTCATTGATCTCTCTGTAGAGCCCTCTTCTTTTAATTAGATTGGTCGTTGCATACATTACCGCAACACCCATTAATCTGTTCTCCACCATGACAGAAATCAACTGTAACACGTAACCACATGTTTTCTTCTAGTAGTGCCTATGTTCAGAACCTAATGACATCACACACCTTGATACCAGATTTAGAACATTATTGCAGCAATTACACACTAGAACAAAACCATTATAGTATAATTGTTTTTTATGATATCATGTAAAATCATCATCGAAATCTTAAGGTCAGATGTAGAAACACTTCTCGTTCTTACACTCTTGAGAGTTATGATTAATACCTACCCCTAGAGAGTTATGTTGCACACCTACCTCTGGAGAGTTAAGGTTAACCCCTACCTCTAGGGGTTTCGGAACCGATTTTTGAACAGGCGGACCTGAAGGCTTTACCAAAGGTATGTTGGGTTTTTTTTTATCATCTTGCTATTATGCACTACATGACCAATTTTCCTACAATGGTTGCAGAACTCTGGTATGTTTACGTACTCAATATCTGCGAAGAACACAAACCCTTCCCTTTATACCAACACATTGAGATTAAGAGGAAGAGCCAAATCCATATCAATTAGCACACAAATAAATTGGTCGAAGGTTCAATCAACCCTCGCTTTGGATGCGGCAGAGTTAATATAGATTGGTGTACCAACACAACTTGCAACGAAGGGTTGAAGTCCCTGGTCCATGATAAAAGCTTCATATTTCCTGGATTTAAACTAATAGATCCCGAGGCACGAACTCTTTTCATATCGTTAGTGCATGAAACAGTAAATTTATAGAATCCTTTACCCAAAGATAGTATTCCCTAATTCTTCATCTTTGACCACATGTGTAAAAGCTTCTTCCTTAGCGTGACCACCGTGAGCGAAGTAGCGCCATTCGGCCAAAGAACACTTCTATGTAGATTAAACTTACATTAATCCATACCAACTCTACACTCCCTCTTGTATGCTGATAGAGGGACGATCCCCTTTGATAATGGGTAGAGGGAGTTGCGACTCTGTAAGGTCACTATTGATTAATACATCTGCCTTATTGATTAATTTGGCTTTTGGAAAATATTCAATGAAGTCCATGGATTATCATCAACTAAGAGAAAAAGGGGATTAGGGTTCTTCAATGCGACTCTTCATCTTTTCTTCGATGCGGTTCTTTCGCTAAGCTCTATTGTTAGGATAACTTTTAAACAACACACTAAACTTATTCAACACATTAAGAGATCGAGAGAACACCAATTAAAAAGGGGTAGAGATAATATTAAATATAAAAAAATCTAAATACTTTTAATAAATGTGAATAATAAAGGTATTAAAAAAATGTTGACACAATTTTAAAATTTAAATTTATTTATTTATGAGCGCAATAGTATGAAAAACCAGATATGAATCTGGCTGGATCAACCTTTTAAAATAACTAGTGAGTTAAAACTGAAATAAAACAGGAATAACCGAATTGAACCATACAAAACCAAGCGAATCAAAGAAGTGAAGCCAATTTTGTAAAATCATCTGATTCAAAAAATGCATCAAATTAACCATATATATATATATATATATATATATATATATATATATATATATATATATATATATATATATATATATATATATATATTAGTATGTCAATATAAAATATTATATTGTTTATATTTGGTATTTTATCTTATTTTATTTTAGTTATTATATTTTATTATTTTAATTTTAATATAAATTAGTTTAATTTGTTCAAATTATTCTTAAATAAAGATTGAAATAAAGTATATAACTATATTGTGTTATTATATATATACTATGGATATTGGTGTATTAAACTTGTAATATATTTTTTAAATATTTATTTTATTAAGTAATAAATATATGATAATGTGTGATATATCTAAAAAATTTAGTTTTATATTATTAATTTATCTAATAAACGATTTGACCGTAAGTTTAATCGGTTGAACAAATTAAATCTTAAATTTAAAGTTTCACCGATTTAATCTCCAGATTTTAGAACATTAAAAACACATCTATATCCATATTATTGAAAAGAATAAATAAAAAGAAGAAAAAAAATAAATTTATTATAAATATTTATTTTAATTAAATTTATGAAATGTTTAGACAATAAAGAAGAAAGAAACATTTATTTTTATTATTTAATTAATAAAAAGTGTTATTCATTTTAACGTAAATTAGTGGGACCTGTGCGTCCGCACAGGTACTGATATAGTACACATACTTTTATTTTTTAAATGTAATAAAATGAAATTAGAAATTCAAATAAATTATAAAATATCAAAATATTATTGAAAAAAATAGATCGAAAGATAATTGTATAAGTTTTTAAAAGTAAATATTGTTTATTTTAACAAGGCAAATATGAATATAAAATAAAAAAGATTACAAAGCACTAAGGAGACATAAACCAAAACTCAGTCGAATCATGGAACAACCCGAAAGTGTAAACAAATATATCCAAAGTAACTAAAACAAAAACGCACACAAGAAAAACACTATCCATTGAACCCGCTTACGAGCGCGAAACCAAATAGCAAAAAAGAGTCTAGTGTGAGCATTCACTTCAACATGATGTATGAACCAACCGCCAACATGACCTGATTCACGAACCAGCAACCTCCAGTAAAAACTAGCAAGTAAAATGACTCTTTTGAGTCCAACAATCCATTATCAAATAGAAAGATATGGATAAGAAATCAATCACACATCAATCCCTAAGACTGATGCGGATAAAAAGATAGTGCTGGTGCAGAGAGGCAAACTAAAAATCTTGAAATCTGCAGATCTCAACAGATTCGAAGCCAACCAGAAAAATAAAAGCTCAGTACACCAACTCAACACCAAGAACACAGACCTGCAAAAGATCCAATGGAACATCACCGAAGAACCGGATGAAGAAACTTCAACCCCACCGAAAGAGAAGAGGCGTCGGCCTTTTCGAATGACATCAACAATAATGACAAAGCGCCACCACAAAACACAATCCATTGATGGTTACACTACCAGATCCGCTGTCAACACCACCGTAACAGAGTTATGCTGCAAAGGAATAGGGAGTAAGAAAAACTAAAGCATATATTTTGTAAAAAACACAATAATACACAATTATGAAAACATAGGAAAAGAACTGTTTTTTTAGGTAGATAGAGTTGTCATAATAAAAGCCAGGTCTATAAAATTTAATAAATAAGACAAATAAATATCCAAAATTATAATTAGTTAAAAATCAGTAGAATTTTTTTTTATATAAAAGTGCAAAAAGAAAGTTATGTAAATGAATTAAGTTTAATATTTTATTTATTAAATTTTGGACTATAATTTAAAATATGAAAATGAAAAATGAAAAGTCAGTAGTACAACTGACATAAGTTTAAAGTTATTTTCTTTTATATGTAAAAAAAATAAAAAATATGTGTGTTCACACGAGATTTAATATGATTATCCGTGCATTCATACGATACTGGTTTATTATTCTTACGCTCGGATGAGTATATGTGTTGACCGCGTAACTATCACCAATTTATCGTAGAGATTTAAACAAATTAAAAAATATTAACATATAATAAAAAATATTAAAAAAAAATAGACAGAAAGATAATTGTATAAGTTTTAAAAATAATTGTGAAAAATAAAAGAAAAAAATATTCTTTTAAGGTTGATAGAGTTGTAATAATAAAAGAGTTTATAAAATTTAATAAATGAGACAAATAAATATCCAAAATTAAAAATAATTGAAAATCAATTGAAAAATAATTTTACATAAAATAAAAAAATAAAATGATCTAAAAGAAATAAGTTTAATGTTGTATTTTTCAAATATTAGACTATGATTTTAAATATAAAAAAAAAATGAAAAGACAGTACTACAACTAATATAAGTTTTAATTTTATTTTCTTTAATTATAAAAAATGTAAAAACTCATGCATTCACACATATATTGGTATGACTATCCACAGGTTCATACAGTATTGGTGTGAAATGCACGCTGTTGTTACTAATATATTTAAATGGGTATTAATATGATACACACTTTTGTTTTGCTGATGTAATTAAATAATAAGAAATCATTTGTCAAAAAATTACCCTAAAATCCAATATTTAAAAAATCCAATAATTAAACTTTAAAGTTATACACAGTTATCTAATAAAAAATATACTAACATACAAAGGCCATGAAATATGTATAATAATGCATACATATGAAAATTCAATACAAACAGAAAACCATGCGCTTCAAATCGTTGCGTTGATTGTACTACGATAACAGTACTATAGCATATATATTTTTTGAAAAGGTAAACAGTATAATAGCATATATATTTTGAATAACAACTGTGCTTACACAACGGTCATTTGAAATTTGGAAAGTAATGTATACTTGCATCGGATTCATCATATTGATTCTTGTTCTCGTTTTAAATCTGTCAATACAGAACCCATTCTTTGAACTGCTATAAGATTGTTAGAAAAATAATTTAAAATAAATGGAATCTAGAAAAATAATTTAAAATAAATGGAATCGACGCTAAAGTCGTGTACGAAATATTTTTTTTATAGTATTTCAAACACTTCTGATTTGTCTTAGAATTTTGATGCAGGAATACCCAAGATAATTCAGCCTTATCGAGTTTACGCAAGATTGACGAAAACTCGAATGTAGCGAAAAATGTCTGAAATTTTAGTGAAGAGGATATATATATATATATATATATATATATATATATATATATATATATATATATATATATATATATATATATATATATATAGATTTGTTACTATAATTTATGAATCTGGGATGAATTATTTATAGACTATATTTGTATTGTTTCACAAAATAATGACTCATGGTGAAACAATTCCTTTTACCAAAAGTTATAATGTTTGACCTATATCATCATTTCCAAGAGTTGCATGTTTTTTACACTTCATGAAGTGTTGTCTTTTTTAATTCAAAGAACAATTTCACTAGCATATTTTCTTGTTATTTTGGAACACACCCATAAACATTAATTGTTGTTAATAATTTATAACATTTATATAATTGCCAAATACCTATTTAAGTATAGTTTTATACATAATCATCCATGTTTTATTTTCAATTTACAAAATCACACACATGAATATATTTTATAAATATTTAAAATTTAAACTACTTAATGAATTAACCAAATTATACGAAAAAATAAGACTAGAGCATGGTACTAAACATTAAACATGCGCATGAAAAACAACAATAACATAAAATATACTTCAAAACAAAATATGGATTAGATGTAGGGATGTCTTTGGTACGGCTGAAAAAAAAGTGAATTTTTTATTCCACTTCATATCTTTTTTGCACATTACATGTGAATTTTCTAAAATGCTCATAGAAATCGAAAGTATATTTCTGATTCATATTTCATATCATGTATTTTTTTAAAAGGGTTTGTTTTAAATCGAAAGTATATTTATGATTTCAAACCATAACTATATTTCCGGTTCCTATACGCACTTAAAGGCACAAACAAACTCTTCTCCTCCCCATAACAGCAAATATTTTCAAAAACACAATCAAACTCTCTCTCAACCCTTTCTCTCAAAATCAAATATTTTCTCAAACAATCAACACAAATCATCAAGCATTGGATAAATATAACATCTAACGGAATCAAGCAAGTAACAACCGTCTTCAATCAATCAAGTAAGTGAATTAAGATATTTTTAGAGTTTATGTAATTTTTACTAAAATTAGTAAAATAGAGTTTTAAATATGCTGTTTTGTGTAGTTTATATCATTAAGAGTTATTAGATACTATTTTTAAACTTTATTTGACGATCAATGCATGTTTTTTTGACACATTTGGGATTTTGGGGTAGGCAGCTACATAGCTCTATTTTCGCAGAAGAAACTAGAGGTTTATTTCTGGTTTTAAGGAAGAACAAAACTGGAACTATAATTCTGGTTTCTGTCTGCATTTTCCTCCTTTTTCCACTTTAAGCCATATGCTAAAGTTTTGTTCTTACTTCTACGGGAGATATGGCTGACAGACCGTCATGTTTGAGACACAAGAAGATTGCACAACATGCTTCTGTGCGGAGAGAGAGGAGTCAGGCAACACATCCTCCTTCGATATTCGAATAGGTTATGTCGGATGCACATTCTTCTGGTTCTAAGTCTACCCCTTCTACATCTTCCTCTTGTAGCAGACAAGATTCTCTAGTCCATCCTTCGCCGCCTCCGTACTACCGCAAACGCATATATTCCCATCCCCGTAGATTTTTGAGACGGGATTCTCATCTGCTTCACAGGCGCAACCTTTTGAGATGAGACTCGTTGCTACACCTCCAGCACCCGAGGTACCAGTGCCACCCGAGGCACCAGAGATACTGGAGGCAACAGAGGCACCGACGACATTAGAGGAAGCACCGACGACACCCTAGATTCCTCAGGTCTTTGGAGGGGACCTTCTAACTTATCTCTGCTCTCTTTTATCTCACCCATGTGGCTAGACATATATGGGATGAAGAGGTATGAAATTTACATTTATATTATAGTTATGAATTTTCTTATGAATATTATTATGAATTATAACAATGAATTTTTTCTTGCAGGATCACGATACACTGAAGGTCATAAACCATGGGAGAAAGATCATCAGGCTTATTACCCCACCCGGGCCATGGTTTGATGATCATCTACGCCTTACAGGGTTGAGAGATTTTAACCTATGTGGATATAGCATGGTCAACTGGAGGATGATCAACGCTTTTGTAGAGATGTGGGACCATGAGACGTCTTTATTTCATCTACCACATGGCGAGATGATGATCACACTCGATGACGTCGCGCATCTACTTCACCTATCAATCAAAGGGGCATTTTTGGATCACTAGAATTTGGAGAAAGACGAGGCCATTAATTTGTTGGTTGAGTGGCTTAGAGTTAGCCTAGATAGCACCATGAAGGAGGTTGATAAGACACGTGGTTGCTATATGAGATATAGCTGGTTGGCATAGGGTTTTAGGGGATGAGCTCGTGCGTGGTACAATTGTTGATGGTGATCCTGAACAGGTTACCCTTCTCATGGGGTATGCCATGAGAGCACACCTCTTGTATCTTATTTGCATACAAATATTTATGGACACCGGTGCCACCTACACTGACATCATGTACCTTAGGTACTTTGGTGATTTTGAGGCGATCAATGGGTGGAACTGGGGGGGGCTACCTGCTTGGTTTATTTGTATAGAAAGTTGGATGCTGGGATTAAGTGGAATACGAGGCAGATCACGGGCAGCATGTCACTCATGACGGTATAAATTATTTCTCTTAGCGGCATTTTTTAATTATTATGATTCTGAAACTAACTGATTTAATTTTGTTATTTTAGGGATGGATCCTACAACACTTACCCCGCATTTATGGATGGTCACTTGTTGAGGTTTTTACTAAGGACATGTCGCGTGCCTGTGCATATTAGTCACTCAGAGGGAACCAGGCGACACTGTCATTTCAGGTTTACCTAGACCAGATAGTGCATGTGGATATTCACTTTAGTGCCTACGCCGACCACCGTGACACGATACCGTTTGATGAGGTTTCTTTGTTTAAAGGTTGGTTGGCCTGCGAGACTCGCAATACTGCTGCTTATATGCCTGAGCGGGTGATATGTCAGTTCGGGTTTACCTAGACCATTCTTCGGGATCCTGGTGTGTGTGCTCCTCCGACAGTGAAGACGAGGGACGTGAATGCTTTGTTTGATGATTTCGAGAATCATCTTGTACCTGATGACGTCAGGAGTACCATGGCTCCAGACGATAAGGTTTATGAGTACGGTTACATGATATGGTTCTTCAGGGTGTCCCATCCATACATGGTAGAGGATTCTCCAGGGAATCCACCCAGGCCAGTTCATCAGGATATCCTGGAGGAGGAGCAGACGAGGAGGGGTCTTGCTCATGACATGCTGCCTAGGTGCCTCCGTATCATGGTGCTTGCTAGGGATGGTATTGATAGATGGTTGTTTCCTAATGGATCATATGTCATAGGAGTTTTGGAGGGCATTATGGCGGAGGCTCAGGGTGTCATGTTATACAGGAGACAACAGAGGGACGCCTCGAGGGTGACAGGCCGACTCATCATCCGCCACACCCAGTAGTTTAGGTTGATCATCCACTTATGTTTTAATTTTAGTTTTTTGATTTTGTATTCTATCGAATTTGTATTTTGGATACCATTATTATAAAATGCATTTTGCATAACATTTTTGGTCTTTTGTTCGATTTATAAATTGTATAATTTGTTAAATTTCTAATTTGTATAACTTTTCCAATTATTGCTTTTGTTCAATTTTTCTGCTAATGCCCAGAACCGGAAGTATACATCCGGTATGGAACCGTAAGTATACTTCTGATTTTAACTCAAATATTTCAGAAAATTGTGCACACCGGAAGTATACTTCTGATTTTAGAGGGGCATTTTTGGAAATGCATAGGGTTTAATTCCACCCCATGGGGTGGATTAAGAAATTCTCTCAGAAAAATGTCTACTGTTGTGGAATGATGTGAACCTACAAAATTAATGTTCAAGTTTGTGAAACACTAGTGTAGTAACTTGTTAGAATGAAAATGAGATCATACATGTCATGACATATGGTAAGGTTTATATGCGATAGACGATTGAAATAATCCTCGTTTGATCCAATGTAGGTCGACGAATGATCATATCTGATGATAATTGATACTTTTGTAGGTTGAATTAGATGCTCGACTCTTTTGTGAGATTCTACCTATTCGTTTATTGTTCGACGATAACCTCAGAATTGAGCATATTTAATTGGACTTATTTTACTGGACTTTTATCTAGTCTAGAAGAGTTTCCCCTAGATTCCTTGTTGTGACTATTGAATCAAGAATCACATTAGAGAGTTTGAGGCCAACCTCTTGATCGTTATTCTTTACAGCCTTAGGCTTCCTAGGTAAGTCTATGATTTGGAGAAAGGGAGCAAACAAATGTATCAAGTGAGAGTAGGTGGCCTCAAGAATATACATATTAAATGTTTGTCTTGTAACTTAAATATCTTGCACCATAAACCTTACATGTGGTCAAGGAATTTTTAGTGGTGGAATTTATGTGGATCCTTCTAAAGTTTATGTTGTATTGCAATGGAAAATTCTGAAGTCTTACTACTAAGATACGAAGTTTTCTTGCTTTAGAAGGTTATTATTGTATGTTTATTGAAGGTTTTTCTAAGTTGGCATTGCCTTTACTTCAGTTGACTCGAAAACGTGAAACATATGTGGGAGATGTTGCGTGTGAAAAAGTTTTGTGGAACTAAAGAAGAAGTTGAAGACTGCTTTAGTATTGGTTTTGCCTAATCTGAGTGAATCTTTTGTGGTATATTGTGATGCGTCGAAGATGGGTCTTGGTGGTGTGCTGATGCAAAATGGTTAAATTGTTGCTTATGCTTTTAGACAATTGAAATTTCATGAAAGGAATTATCTTACGCATGGCATATATTTGGCAGTTGTGGTGTTTGTGTTAAAGATCTGGAAACATTATCTATTTGGCTATAAGTTTGAGGTGTTTAGTCATCATAAGAGTCTGAAGTACATGTTTGATTAGAAAGTATTGAATATGAGACAGAGAAGATGGGTTGAGTTATTGAAACATTATGATTTTGATTTGAGTTACCATCCAGGTAAAGAAAATCTTGTGGCTGGTGCTTTGAGTAGAAATTCCTTGCATATGTCAATGCTTATGGTAAGAGAGTTAGAAATGATCGAGTAATTCAGATACATGAGTTTAGTGTGTGAAGAGACTCATACTAGTGTGAAATTGGGGATGTTGAAGCTGACTAGCGGTATTATTGAAGAGATCAGGGAATGTTAGAAATCTGATTTGAGGTTGGTTGATCACTCGACATTGATTAACCAAGATAATGGAGGTGAGTTCTGAGTTGATGAGAACGGCGTAACGAGGTTTGGTGATAGAGTGTGCGTTCTGAATGTGCCAGAACTTAAGAAGAGTATTTTTGAGGAGGGACATCGAAGTGGTCTGAGTATTCAGCCCGGTGCTACGAAAATGTATCAATACTTGAAGAAATTATTTTGGTGGCCCAATATAAAAAAGAAGATTGCTGAGTTTATAAATGCATGCTTGACTTGTCAGAAGTTAAAGATTAAACATTAGAATCCTTTGGGTGGGTCTGTGTTAGCTGAGAATTTCGACAATATTAGATAGGGAGGTCGAAGAGAAGTTTACTTTGAAAAGAAATATGAAAATATTTGATAGGGATTTCGATTGATATGCCAATTGACAGTCGAATATTGTTAAATAATGGCAAAAGTCTTATGGTTGCGGAATAAAACGGACTTAATACATTTCAAATTTGAATGTTTCGATAAGTCACGTCGGATGCTCGGGGCCTCTCCTTAATCCCATTATTTTTAGGACTAGAAAAAGAAGCACAGAGCCACTGTCGTCGTTGATTAGGGGATATTTAGACCTCTTATGGACCTTTGTTGACTCGACAACCTTATGTGAAGCCACCTTCTAGACAGTGTTGTTCTTTAGGATATAATTGTGTAATCTTTTTATATATGAGTTAGTGTATCTATAAAGGCTTAATAGTTTTATTGATGAATCATTTCCTATAAGTTATTCAACAAATCATTAGCTCATTGTGGGTAGAAAATAATCTGAAAGAGCTGCAAACTGTGGATGACTTCACATAGTAGTTTGCAATGTAAACCTAAAAGAGGATTCACCTATATTGAATTGTAGAACAAATCCAATGAATTATGGAAATTGAGAAGTTCCTTAATATACCCCATGATGGATGATATTCAGAGGTGGAGGTACAAAAGAAGTAGTTGTTGCGATATGGTCGTCTGTCATTTGAAGATCCAAAGAAGGATTTTGAGCTGTTTCGACATATGCAGTTGTTTGTTGTTGAATGACTAACTAAGTAGCTTTTGACATTGGCATCGTCTAATTGATCCAAATGTAAAGATTTCGACTCCAAACTTAAGGAAATTAATTTGGAGATAGAGATATGCACGTCGATCAAAGGAGGTTGGATATTATTTAGTCAAATTAAGAAATGGAAAATCATTGAAATCGTAGGAATTAGAGGTCGATCCCCATAGACGATGGTAATGTTCTGCTTTGGAACTAAGTGATGGTTAGAGATTCTAGATTAATGATGTGTTGCGATTGTACAAGGTTACAATGCAGTGGAGAGAAGGTTGGCATGCAAGGTTAGCACTCTAATGCTCAAGTCAATAAAGGACTATGAAGTAAATTTGAATGAAGAAGAATTTCAATACATGAGAAATGACGTGATTGATCGCGACTTAGTATGTGTGTAGAATCTTGACTGCAAGTGCACAGCCGTGTCACTTAGCTTTAAAGATTATCGACTCTCAATGGACTATGAATCGATCTACCGCTATCTAAAGTTACTATGTAAATCTAAGGCTAATGATACTTAATTAGGTTTAGAGGGAAAACAAATTTAAGTAAAGTCTAAGTTAAATAATCAAAGATTAAAACACCGATATGTAATATGTTAGACTTCGGGGATTCAATAATTCATTGGTATAGCGTAAGTATTAAAACACTCTTTCAGCGGAAACTATTAATTTAAAGGGTTAAATAAGTTTTTGGTCCCTATAAATATCTCAGATTTCATTTTTAGTCACTCTAAAATTTTCCTTTAAAGAATGGTCCTCCTAAAAATTTAAATTATAACTTTTGGTCCCTCGTGGAAAAATCGTAGCTAAAATAGTCTCTAATTCCGTCGCTAAATAAAAAATTGTCGCTAAAACCGTCGTAAAAACCGTCATTAAATAAAAAACCGCCGCTAAAACCGTTGTAAAAACCGTTGCTAAATTGTAAAAATTGTCGCTAAATTGCAGGAGGGACCAAAAGTTAAAATTTAAATTTTTAGGAGGAGCATTCTTTAAAGGAAAATTTTAGAGGAACTAAAAACGAAATTTGAGATATTTATACGGACCAGAAACTTATTTAACCCTAATTTAAAAACCTTTTTCTCACACTTTGGTTCTATTGATTCAGGCTATATTAATAAACTTAAATGCTTTCTCTCGCTGTCTCATTTAAAATCTAACAACATTTTTTTGAAAACAAATAGAATCCGATTAATCTTAAAGCGCTCTCGCTGTATTTAAAATTAATGTTCGATTACAACTATCCGGTTAAAACCTCAAATTCTCATTCTATTGACATTACTCTTCGTCTATTATTTACTCTTGTAACAAAATAGTTTAATATTAAATTTTGGAAATCAAAACCAGAAAAGTATTTTGTAAATATTTATGCCAATTTATTACCGCGCCCCTTTTGTTCTTATGACTTTACATACCGGTGATAAGGAAATTAGCCAGACATGTTATTAAAATTGCACACAAAACAAAAGTAATTGAATAATAATGCAATCATGATTATCAAATTATAAAAATAGTAAATTCAAAAATAGAAACCTGAATTTAATAAGGAATAGAAAACTGAGAATAAAATTGGACTTCTAGTACCAAGCAATCCTCCATGATGAGCCAACAAGAGTTGCTTCCCGGAAAGTAGCTAATTGAATACAAGAAAAAACCTAAATAAATTCTAGAATTCAAGAAGAAATCTATTGGTGCAATAGCTCTATGATGTGGAAAACTATCGCTAATACGGATAGGAAATTATCTGCTTAACTCTAAGAAACTAATCACTCTCAACAATGAATGAAAACTAGCTAAAAACTCCGGACCCTCTATATGTGATAACTGATCTTTATTTATATCCTCCTGTGTGATTCATTCATTGAGAAGTAGTAGAAAGTCGTGGTCCAGTTGAGGAATTATAGCAGTTGTGGTCCCGAAGTGCATTACAGAAGGCTTGAGAAAATATAGGAAGTGAGAGACTCAAAGCGTAGCGAGGAAGTAGGAGAAAGCTATTGTGAAGGGGGCCACAAGGAAGCGTGGCGAGGGCCATGTTGAAAACATGTGACGAGGGCCATATTGGGCTTGTGGCGGGCGCCTCATGCTCAATGGTGTGCACCTCTTCTTTGTTTATGGTCTGGGCCTTATAATCTCATTTTTTCTTTTTATTTTGCTAATGCTTCACCTCCTCTTTGCGCTTTTATCACCTTTCTTGAATTTCTTTCTTTCTTTTCTTCTTTTTACTCAAATCTCCAAGTTGCTCGACACACCTAAAACAAATAAATAATACTGTCATAACAAGACATAAATGAATCAATAAAGTAAAATAATTCATTCGAAATCGAGTTAAATAATTTATGTAAATTCGCTTTATCAGTGTTCTTTTCTTTAAATAAAAGTATTAGTTAGCAACTAAATGCATGTGTCGGGACATGAAATGCAGTCAGCCATCAAATCGATCTGAACATCGAAGATACATTTTGTGAGTAGGTTCTTCTATGTGGTAGGGAAAATGAAAACCCACCTATTCCGCTTCTATCAATTTACGTTTTATCGGTATTGGGCTCCCATGCTTTTGGGACTTAGGCTATGTACAATGGGGGTGTTGAAAAAAAACAATAGTTAAATGTTTGCAATGGGGTGTTGAATGAGGTGTTGAAAGTGAGGTGAATTATTTGGTGTTGAAAACATTCAACATGTTGAATGAGGAGAGAGTACGGCCCTATAAAATACTTTGCAAAATTTTATTGGTCGTTGTGAATGTTTAGATTTTTAGTGTGTTGTGATTGGTGGTGGGATAGGGTGTTGAATTTTGTTAAACAAAACCATTGTAGTGAGACCATCTCCAATGGTTTGTATTTTCTTGTCCGTATGCCAATTGTCAAAATAATTCAAACTAGTGTTTCTCCACACATGTAGGCAGTACAATTACACTGCAACAATATTTTCAATAAAATATTAATAAATTTTCTAGCTGTTGTATAACGGCTCTTTTGTTTTATTTATTTTTAATAATTTATTTGGTTATAAATAGAAGCAAATGTTACTCAAATTTTATCTCACAAATTTATTCCTTACTTATAAGTCTTTAAATTTTCTCTCACAATTTCATCTTATTAACCTTCAATTGATCATATATTTTACCAAACTTTTCATCTTTTTAGTTCAAATTATTATTGTTAAGGTCAAATAGACCCTAATCAATATAATTTTCAACAATCTATGTTCCATCTTATGCAAAATCATCAAAATTCTAATCCTCAAAATTCTCAATTCCTTCACCGCCAACAAACTGTACCCTATTTTTTCCGTCACCAAAAAACCCAAATATGTATTTTAGACCACATATAAATACTCACGGGATGAATTTTTCTCATCATGAACCCGAAACACCAAATGGGTTTATGTATGAACGCCAAGTTCCACAATTTTCAAACTCAAGTTGGTATTGGAAATATTATAATTGAAAAAGAACAAAGGCGTTCTGTTAAAAAAAACTCGAGAGGTATTCACAATGGAAGAGGATACACTTCTTATGAAATCATGGCTCAATGTTTCAAAGGATCCAATTGTGGGTGTTGATCAAAAGGTCGATAGCTTTTGGTTAAGAATCACCGATAATTATAACCAATATCGTGGGCAGTCACGAGAAAAGCTACAAGGCCAATTAAAATCTTGATGGCAACGAATAAATGGTCATGTTCAAAAATTTGTTGGGTGTTACAAACAAGTTGTTCATGGAAAAAAGTGGGACATCAAAGAAATATATCTTAGTCAATGCACATGCTTTTTTTGAACAAGATGAAGGTGCACCATTAATCTTGAGTATGCATGATGAATTTTAAAAGATGAACCTAAATGGATGAGAGCAATCCCCGAAAATTCTTCAAGGAGAACAAATAATTCTGCTAGCGGTGCATACACGACATCGTCAAACTCAGAGACACCTTCAAGTTATGAGTTTAACTCATCATCTACAATGGAGCGTTCTATGGGACAAAAGGCGGCAAAACGAAAAGGTAAGGCAAAGGAAAATGCAAATGCAAATGCAACTGAACCTCCTTCTAGTGTTATTTCTGATACAAGGAATAAAAGAATGGAAGTAATGGAAAATCTAGAACGACTTAAGGAGGAAGAATACAAATTAGTCAAGAAAAATATGGAGTTTGAAGAACTACTTAAGGAGGAAGAAAACAAATCAGTCAAAGAAAAAAGGGAGTTTGAAGCAATGCAATTCATAATTCAGACACTTCTAAGATGAATGATAGTCAACATGAATTTTATAAAAAACATTGTAATAACCTAAAATAAAAATATGGATGGTAATAATATGTTTTTATACCCCAAGATTTTCCCTCCCACATCTCAAGATAATTCACATATCCATACTCAAGGATTTTCCAAGGGTTGACCAGACAAACCCTCTCCTAAGCACTCAACCCAAACTAGGGTTTGGCCATTCTCAAGTCAATATGGACCTCCAATACTTCAAGTGGTCATCATACCCCATTATGTGCATCAAGGAATCACCATGTCAAGTCTCAAGCCTTACAAGTCAAATTTACTCAGTCAATTGCTCAGATGGTTAAAAATCAGCTGTATTGGACAAAAAGTCAATTGTGGTCAACATACAGTCAAACTTCATAATTTTTTGTCAACACCAATATTTTGAAGTAATATTCATCATTTGATCAAGGGTTGATCATGATTCCTCAAGAAAAGTCAAGATTTGATCAAAAGTTAAAGTTTCTAAATTAGGGTTTTTTAGACAAAAGTCAATAGAACTTTGACCGAGCATGACTTTCACATTCTTTATCAGAAATTTTTCCACCACAACTCATTTTGAATAGAATTCAATTCTCTACAACTTCATGTCTCACAAGCTTGGGCAGAAAATCCTTCATTTGGAAGTTATAGATCAAAACATTACAGGTCCTTTTAAAAGTCAATAAAAAGTCAACTTTTTGCAAAGAAGTGTTAATGAGCATGGAAACTCCAATGAAGATGAAACCAAAAGGGCTGTTTATAAGACATCTTGAGCTTTCTAAAAAATCCAAGAACACCCAAAAATGTTAAAAATTGAGCAAGATACACATTGTGCAAGTTGAGCATTTTTGAGGAGGTGCACAAAGAGAAATACTTGAGAAAACCACAAAATTTCCAAATGGGCCTAACTTTTCTTGATCTAAACATGTTCCTTATCTGAATTGGAACCTTCAAGCCCAAAGCCACGTTTTTATCTTTTATTTTTTTTTATTTTAGATTTTTAATCATTTAAAACCAATTTAATTAAAATAAAAGATATAAAATCAAATTTTAAATACAAGGTGGATTTTCTCTCATCCTTGAGGTCCAAGCAAGGCAATTAAGTATAATTATTTCGAAATAATTAAGATTGGCAAGTGATTTGATTGAAATTGGCTCAAAAAGGCAATATTTGGTTTGATTCCAAATCAAATTATTTTTCATTGATTGGCATGATATTTTCTGACAGTTCTTGACCTAATTCATTATAATATAAATACACAATGATTCCACACGACAAAGGGACGAAATTCTTGCCTCAAGAACCCTAAACAAAGCTTCAAAAAATCGTGACTTGCAAGCAACTAGCAGCCATAGTTTTGCTTGAATTCAATCCATTCCAAGCCTTGCAATCGATTCCTGGAGGTCCTTTGATACATTCCAGATACTCACAAGCAAGCCAAACACCCAGAATCACGAAATTAAGAACACGGTTTGCACTTTCTTTTTCAAAATCGATTTTGATTATTCATGCATATTTAACCTGTTTTGATTGTTTATGTATGTTTAGAATGATGTTTTCAAGCTATCTGGGTGGTCCAATTTGATTTTAGACGCAAGAATACCGAGACGCCATTGTTAGGGTTCTTAAGCTCTAATTTGGGATCCATCGATTTAGGAAAAATTGGCCAAAACTAGGAACATATTCATGTTCAGGAGGTCAAACCGGATTGAACCATGGCGTTACCTTGAATTTATATTGCTTGTGTTGAATTTTTGAAACTTGTAGGGATTTAGCTATAGATGCAATTTGTAGGTAAAAACCGTAGCTATAGATCTGGAAATTCAAATGGGGAAGAAGACCCTTGCGCGCGTTTTCTGATTAAGTTGATTCCCATAAATCAATTTCCTTTATATTCATTATGTTTCATATGTCTAACACCAAAGCAGGTTGGCTCAGATGACAAAGGCAACGCGCGTTCATCCTAGAAGGCACGGGTTCAAACCCTGCCTTTTCCCAGAATTCCTAATGTTTTTGATATTTTAGGTTCCAGAAGCCACATCCTCTAGAAGCTCCAGCTTCTGGACCCTCAGAAGGCAACATGTCAAGAAGCTCCAACTTCTGGATCCCATCATAAGGCACCACGTCCAGAAGCTCCAGCTTCTGGATCCACTTCCAGCAGAAAACCCCAGAAGTTCCAACTTCTGGGTACCTCCAGAGCAGAAAACCCTAGAAGTTCCAACTTCTGGGTACCTCCAGCGCAGAAACCCCAGAAGTTCCAATTCTGGGTGCCTCCAGCAAAGGAATTCACAGAAGCTCCAGCTTCTGGGATGGCTTCTTCCAGAAGAAGCGTTTCAACACTTTTCTTGTTTTCCATATTTTTTTAATTATTCTGCTTATTTCGTAATTAATTAAAAATTAGTAATTAGGTTAAATAATCAGGATTAATTAGACAACTTACACAATTTTTTTCTCTTATTTTAATTAATTAATTTAGGGTTAGTATTAACTAATATTTCTTTAAATTAAATTAAAATCAATTAGACTTAGGATTATTTTTCACATTTCAAAAATCCAAAAATATTAGGACTAGTTTTCTTTTCCGTTATTTATTTTCTCGCATTCTTTTTTTCAATATTATGTAACTGCTCATGGGATGTAATAGTTTTGATTAGGTTTTTACTTTCCACACTCCTATATTATGCATCTGCCCCAAAGCCATGTAATAGCGTAGAATTTACTTTCCGCACTTTACATTTCCGCAATTTTATTTTCTGCACCTATAAACTGTTAGTAAATTAGGCGTGTATGGCAAGATAAAATAAACATAGATCACTTCTAATCACAAGATAAATCATCTGAATTCAACACACCCTCTTCACACATGCACCCCCTAGGCTATTCTCTCTCGTTGCCTTTCGAATAAATGGTCAAGTCCCTCGAACGTAGGGGTATCTTAGCACCGTTGCGTACAATATATCATCATAGTCCTTTCAAATCAAAGATCATAGTCCCTCGATGACCCTCGATGTTGCTTACGAATATATGATCTAGTCCCTCGATTGTTGCCTACGAAAAGTGATGATCGTCCCTACGAATGTGCTAGGATACTCCTACAAGTTGCCTTCTATGACCATCTGATGTCCCTTCGAATGTCCCTTTTACATCCAACGAATAGGGTTACCTACCACCAACTAATGGTATGGATAGCGCTATTCTAAAGGAAAGTAAAAAAACACAGAAACGATCGTTCTGAGTAGGTAATAGACTCTTAATTGCTTGCTCTATCAAAACACTTTTCACACATCACACTTTTCAAAACATCGTCAAACACTTTGTATACATTCTAGCGTGAATCATTACAAAGTTCCTTTTTCAAAAATGAAACATTTCAGAACACTTCGTATACATTCCAGCGTGAATCATTACGAATTCAAAGCGAAATGCCTTTTCAAAAACATTTTCAAACACACACACACAAAAAGCAGATTTTCAAAGTGAGCTAAAGCAATTAAGAGCCCATAGATAACTATGGATGGAAAGGGTGCTAATACCTTCCCTTTTCATAATCACCTCCCTTACTCAGAATCTAACGAAGGTCTTTTCCTGTTCTTTTCACCTTTCCTTAATTGGATAAAAGGAAAGTCGGTGGTGACTCTTGCTATCCGCAACATTTGCGATCAAACGCAAAAAGAATCCAAGTCAGTTCTCTCACCGTATTACATATGCAATGTTCTAGCATTTATTAAATTTAAAAATTATGCAGTAATTGTTATGTATCAACAACTATTGTAATAAGATGCAATGTTCTATTATTGATTATTTTTAAATATTATTCAAACTAGCCGTTATTCAAACTAGCTTTATGTAATACGGTGGGAGAACTGACTTGTTTGTTTTGCGTTTAATCGCAAATATTGCGGATAGCAAGAGTCGTCACCAACTTTTCTTTTATCCAATTAAGGGAAGACGAAAAGAACAGGAAAAAACCTTCGTTAGATTCTGAGTACGGGAGACAGTTATGAAAAGGGAAGATATTAGCACCTTTTCCATCCGTAGTTATCTACGGGCTCTTAATTGCTTAGCTCACTTTACAAATTACTTTTTGCGTGTGTGTTTGAAAAATGTTTTTTAAAAGGCATTTCGCTTTGACGTCGTAATGATTCAAGTTGGAATGTATACGAAGTGTTTGGAAATGTTTTGTTTTGGAAAAGACTTTGTAATGATTTACGCTGGAATGTATACAAAGTGTTTTAAAAAGATTTTGAAAAAGTGTGAGGTGTAAAAAGCATTTGGATTGAGCAAGCAAAAGAGACTTATTACCTACTCAGAACGGTTGTTTCCGTGTTATTTTGCTTTCCTTTAGAATAAAGCTATCCATACCATTAGTTAGTAGGTAACCCTATTCGTTGGATGTAAAGGGACATTCGAAGGGACATTGGATAGTCATAGAAGGCAACTTGTAGGGATGCCTTAGCATATTCGTAGGGACGATCATCACTTTTCGTAGGCAACAACCGAGGGACGAGATCATGTATTCGTAGGCAACAATTGAAGGTCATCGAGGGACTATGATCTTTGTAACGAAGGGACTATGATGATATATTTGTAAGCGTCTTAGCTAAGATATCCCCACGTTCGAGGGACATGACCATTATTCGAAAGGCAACGAGAGAGGATACCCTAAGGTGGGTGCATGTGTGAAAATAGTGTGTTGTATTCAGATATTTATCTTGATTATTAGTGATCTAGATTTATTAAGTTAATCTTGTCATACACGCCTAATTAGTAGCAGTTAATATGTGCGAGTAAATATGGAATATACGGAAAGTAAAGATCACGTTATTACATGGCAAGCGCTTATAATAGAAGTGCGGAGGCGTAAAATAAAATCCTACGCTATTACAGAAATATCCTTGCGACCTATACATCGATTTCTAGAATTTAAATGCAAAATAGAAGTAAATAAATGAAAGGAAATTGATCATGCACAAAATCCTCAGCCGAGATGGATGCCTGGTGGGAAGATTGTAAGGATCCGAGATAGGTCTCGGCCATAAAAGAGGAGATCTATGTCCGACTTGGGTCTCGGGAAAAGACATGAGGACGGCCTAGGTCCGAGGTGTAGCTCGGCAGGTACTCCAGTATGAACGATTGAATAGACGTTCTGAAGATGAAGAGTTCCTAGAGTCTTTATGAGACGTTACTAGTGAATGATTACAAGCTGTAACAGCTAACTCCTTGCCTTCAAGACCATGATTAATGGGCTCAGGCCGTTACGGAAGGAAAGATATAGCTTCAAGGAAGGAATGGTATAAATAGGGCTCCCGCCAGCGGGATAAGCAAGACAATAATAAGCTTGGAACTCGAGTTACGACACTTGAGCTTCCAAATCCCTAAAGTCACTTTAATAAGGTTTTTCCTGCAAGAACATTTGGCGCCCACCGTGGGGCCTCGGTGAAATCATTCCCAGGCCGCACAAGCAAAAAACACATACAGACGACAATGTCTCAAGCATCACCATGATCCACCGGATCTCACCGATTCTTGGCCATGATCGATGACTGCGCCAAGATAACGAAACACTTCAGATAATGTTCAAGCCCTTCAATCAAGAGCTTGGAGGAGGCAGGATCAAGTAGAACCTGGAGCCGCAACCTTTGTCTCGTGAAACGGGAGGATGCCCGGATAATTTCAAACCCCGCGCTGGCATCATATGATGGCAAGATGACCCCAGAGCACATCATCGCGGTTAACAACACAATGGCACTTATTGGAGCAACCGACTCCCTCAAGTGCAAGCTGATGGCCGGTACCTTCAGAGAATCGGCCTTGCGCTGGTATATGGGGCTTCCCCGGTTGTCTGTAGTGAGCTATCAAGACTTCAACCGGAAAATCATTCAGCAGTTTTCAGCTAATCGTCATCGCAAGGTAGCCAATACCTCCCTCTTCAACGTGAAACAGCGTCCTTCCGAATCTCTCCGGGACTTCATGGCTAGATTCAACGAGGAGACTATCAAGGTCTCACATCCTAATCAGGAGATATTTGTAGCTGCGATGGCCTTAAGGCGGCCGTTAATGAGTCCTTAGCCAAAAGCCCGCCAAGAGCATGGACGAGATCATTACTCGGGCTGAGTGCTACGTGAAGGGAGAAGAAAGTAACATGGAGAAGCGAGCTCGAGATTCTAAAGATAGGGGGACGGGACGTGACGAACGAATCCGACCACGGGATACTGCCACTACCCGTGAACGAGCTCGAGACAGACGACCTCCGCGCCCACGATCGGCTTTCGGCTCCAAGGAGACGTTTACACCCCTCAACACCAGAAGGGAAGATATCCTCCGGGACGTCAGTCATTTGAAGCTGCTCACTCCACCTTATAGCAGTAAGTGGACTGTTAACACGGTTCTAGGGAGTGATCCGGGAGCATGGTGTGAGTTTCATCGTCACAAGGACACACCACGGAGTCCGCGACAATTAGAGGAGATTGAAAAATTAATTCAAAGAGGAAAACTATCAACATATGTGAAGGAGGACCCTGGGCGGACCAGCAAGCGGGATTCATCCCCACGACGAGACTCGGCTTCTGATTCCCGGTCCAAGAAAAAGGGCAAGGCAGTGGAAGAGGTGAAAGAAGCGAGATCAACCCGCACTCCAAACACCATCTCGGGGCTTTCAGGAGGCGGCTCCACTAGTTCACCAGAAGAGATATGCTCGGGTTCGGGCAGTACCATATTGGAACCTCGAGGTTTGATCCCGGGGTGGTAACCTTCTCGGGGGAAGATGCCAAAGAAGTTCTACCACATGAAAACGATCCTATGGTGATTGAGGTGCAGATCCGGGATTGGGGCGTTAAACGTGTGTTAATCGATCCGGAAGTTCATGGACGCCTTCGAGGCCTTCAAGGTATGGGTTTCGAGCCAAATGAGTTGTTACCTTTCAGCGGACTCTTGTCGGGTTCTCCGTGCAGTGCGATTCGGGTATCTCCGTACTAACTACTTTCGGAGAAGGAGAAAATGCCAAGGCCGTTCGTGTTAGGTATTTGGTGGTTAACGCGTCGTCACCCTACAACATCATCGGGCCACCTTTGTTTAATGCACTGAAGCGGTATTGTCAACACTATTCTTAACTATGAAGTATCCCTCAACACAGGCGTGTCGGGTTATCCGAGGAGACCGGTTGGAAGTGTTATAAGGGACCAAGGCTAGGAAAAGGTCGGTCCATCGAAGCTTCTCAAACACGAGGTCGGCATGGTCGATATTGATCCAAGAGAAAGAACGGGTGAGGATGGACTTACCCTCGAGGAGGTCAAAGACGTTCAGATCGGCTCGTTGCCGCAAATTACCCATCTCGGAACGCAGTTGACAAAGGAGGAGGAGACCGAGATAGTCCAGGTATTAAGGCAAAATCTAGACCTTTTTGCCTGGAAGTCGTCAGATATACCGAGCATAGACCCCGAGATCATGTGTCATCATTTGTCAATTGATCCCGGAGTCAAGCCAGTGTCACAAAGGAAGCGGAAGATGGGGGAAGAAAGGGGACAAGCCGTTTCGGAGGAAGTAGGAAAGTTGTTGAAAGCCGGTTTCGTGAAAGAGGTACAATACCCAACTTGGCTATCAAACGTTGTTATGTGAAAAAGAAGAATGGCAAGTGGAGGATGTGTGTAGACTTCACCGTGTCATACCCCAAAATTTGCCCTCTCGGTACTACGGTCAAAATTATTTTCAAACTTGGTTTTAAATTTCTTTTGGTTTATTACACTAATATTCCGAGGATTTTTATAAATATTCGTTCTCAAGGTCTATTTAAAAATATAATAATTTATCTCAAATTATTTGTATTTTTAAATATGACAAATACTTGCGCGTCTCCATATACTTTCAGTTGCATTTCTATTTCGGATAAGTAAGATAGCACAATTGGTAAGGAGGTAAGCTTTGTAAATATGAGGTCATGGGTTTGAATCTCACATGTTGCACTTTTGACATTTTTTTTTTTTTTTTGGTTATTTGTTACTAACTTTCTTTTCCTTTTAAAAATCTATTTTCAAAAATCATAAAATCATATTTTTATTATTTAAATACTAATTTTCGGATTTTATTATTTATGTATTTTTCAAAAATGTTATTTTTTACTCTTTTTTTTCATTTTATGCATTTTTAGACCAAAATCAAAAAAAGGAAAGTTTTAAAATCAATTTGTTCTTATTTTGGCATGTTTTCAAATCTTGGGGAGCAAATAAAGAGAAATTAGGAAAATATTGATTAATTGATTAAATTACAAATCACAATTAAATAACATTTTTTGAGTCATTGATCAGTATTTAATTTTTTCTATATTTGTTTAACCTAATATTTTGTTATAAATAGAGGTCAATTCATACACAGGGAAAAAAAACACTTTCACAGTACCTCCATGCATAAACCTCTTATTCTCTAACGGTTTTTTTTTTCTCCACACAATTCTCCACAATCTCTACACACATAAACTATTGTAAAGTAGGTAGTCATGTACATTCTTCTAACCTCTTCCACGTAACCTTTCTTTTCACAAAGTCATCATACACTAACAACATCATCCCTTAAGTTTATTTATTTTACTTTTTTTTTTTTTGCCAAAAAACCTTCATGAATTGTCATCACCAATATTACAACCATTAACTTAGAAGTATTGGAATCTTTGTGTAAAATACAAACTTGTGATGTATATATCTTTTTTTCATGTTTTTGTCATATTTGGATACTAAATTAATTCTTTTGTTGAATTATTATTATTATTTTCAAATACTAATGAAAAGATTAATGTGCAGCTTTCTAGTAATGATTTTAACATGTGTTCATCATCAAAACATTACAAGCAAAATCATCTGCAAATCTCAAGTGGATAAATTATAACTTAGAGATTCAACATCACAATTAGCAGAGAAACAAAATTCGGAATCTAATCTGACAACTAACACCGATACCTTGTTTTCTTTTGCTATTTTGTGTGTACGGTATATGTCTGTTGCTTTTGCAGGTTGATACAATGACAAGGAACAATAATATGAGAATTCCAAGAGTTTAGAAGGTGAAAAGTGCAAGTCGCCGAAATCCGACAAAGCTTCAAATCCCCATGGCAATTGTTTTTTACAAGTTAGAAAACTAACATATTTTCTTATATTTTTCTATTTTCTTTTTCTTTAATATTTTCATTTTATTTAATTTCTTTTCAATATTTTTTATCACGCATCTAAAAAACTCCAAAAATATTTATTTTTTGCATAATCATCAGAAAAATACTTATTTAATTTTTAGCATTAAAAATATTATTTTTTGCATGCATATTTTATTTAATTGCTAATAAATCATTAAATTGACTTTTAATTGCATTTAAACTATCAAATCAATTCCAAAAAATACCAAAAAATATCTTATCTTATTAATATCATTATTTGCGTAAAAACTTTTTTCTCATTCAAAAATACTTATTTCTACTAACATTTTCCTCTTATTCAATTCATCTCGTATTTTCCGATTTCTCATTCTTTCACAGGTTGTTCCGATTCAGACGTTTCTTTACCGTTTTCACTTTTTTTTCCAATAATGTAACTGTATATGGGATGTAATAGTTTAAATTAGGCTTTTATTTTCCGTAAGTTTAAATTATGTATCTGCCCCAAAGCCATGTAATAGCGTAGGATTTACCTTTCCGCATCTTTACATTCCGCATTTAATTTCCGCACCTATAAACTGTTAGTAACTAGGCGTGTATGGCAAGATAATAATTGGACATAGCTCACACTAATCTTCAAGATAAAATATCCGAATTTGACACACTTCTCACACATGCACTTTAGGGTAATTCACTCTCGTTGCCTTACGAATTCAAATGGTCATCCCTCGAACGTAGAGGTATTCTAGCACCGCTGCCTTCCAAACAAATCATCATAGTCCCTTCGATACAAAGATCATAAGACCCACGATGTCGCCTCCGAATACATGATCTTGACCCTCGATTGTCGCCTACGAAAATGATGATAGTCCTTCGAATGTGCTAGGATACTTCCTACAAGTTGCCTTCTATGACCATCCGATGTCCCTTCGAATGTCCCGCTTACATCCAACGAATGGAGCTACCTACTAACTAATGGTATGGCTAGCGCTATTCTAAAGGAATGTAGTACAACAAAACGACCAATTCGAGTGGGTAAATAAGTCTTTTAGTTGCTCGCTCTACCAAATGCTTTTCACCACACACTCTTTTTTCAAAGTTCAAATTCTTTTCAAAACAAAACATTTCGAACACTTTGTATACACTCCTACATGAGTCATTACAAAGTCAAAGCGAAATGCCTTTTTCAAAACATCTTTGTCAAACACACAAAAAGCAATTTTAAAAGTGATCTAGAGCAACTAAGAGCCGTAGATAACTACGGATGGAAGCGGTGCTAATACCTTCCCTTTTCATAACCATTCTCCCGAACTCGTAATCTAACGAAGGTTTTCTTACTTTTACCTTCCTTAATTGGATAAAAATAAAAGTCGGTGGTGACTCTTGCTATCCGCTCATTTGGATACACAAATCCTACAAAGTCAGTTCACCGTATTACACACCGACCTGAACAAAGCATGCCCGAAGGATCCGTATCCTCTCCCTCACATTGACCGGTTGATCGACAGTTCTTCCGGGTTTCGCCTCCTAAGTTTTTTGGATGCGTACTCAGGGTACAATCAAATCCGGATGAACCCGGCTGATGCGTCCAAAACAACCTTCATGACAGAGCGAAAGAATTTCTATTACAAAGTTATGCCGTTTGGTTTGAAGAACGCCGGCGCGACCTACCAGAGACTGATGGATATGGTGTTTGCTCCTCAGATTGGTCGGAATATTGAAGTATACGTAGATGACATGGTGATCAAAACCACATCAGGAGCAGATCATGTGATAGACATTAGAGAGACCTTCGCGGCAGTGCGGAAGTTCAATATGCGCCTGAACCCAGACAAGTGTACGTTCGGAGTACAAGCTGGCAAGTTCCTGGGTTTCATGCTCACAAATCGTGGTATCGAGGCCAATCCGGATAAGTTCCAGGCGATTATTGACATGTGAAGTCCGACCTCGATACGAGAAGTACAGCAGCTAACTGGCCGTTTGGCCGCGTTGTCTCGTTTCTTATCTTGCACAGGGGACAAGTCCATTCATTTCTTCTCGGCAATTAAGAAGAGAGCTCAGTTTGAATGGACGGAAGCATGTGAAGAAGCATTCAATGGGGGTAAAGCAATTACTGTCGGCGCCTCCGATGCTAGTCAGACCCCAAGAAGGTTCTCAATTGACACTTTACCTGGCAGTAACTGAAGGGGCAATCAGCTCTGTGTTGGTACAAGACACGGATGAAGGAGAGCGTCCGATATACTTTGTGAGTAAGGTGTTAAAAGGCGAGACCGAGATACCGAGAAGAGAAGCGGCCTTGGCGCTTGTGACCACTGCATTCGAGACATTACTTCCTTGGACACCCGTCGGTGAAGACTAATTTTCCTTTGGCGGTGTTGAAGCCGGACTGGCGGAAGGATGGTGTCCCGGCCGTGGAACTATTGGAGTATGAGATCGGGTCCTCGTACAAAGATCAAATCCCAATCTCTAGCGATTTCATGGTGGAACTTGTCTATTCACCGAAAGAAATTTTACTCGAGGTGGATTACGTCATCGATGGCTCCTCTAATCTCAAAGGTAGTGGCGCAGGGTAGTTCTGGAGGGCCCAAGAGAGATGGTGCTTGAATACTCTTTGTGTTTCGGATTTTCTACGAGTAACAATCGTGCGAATACGGCTTTCTGGCCGGTCCGAGGTTAGCTTTGAAGTCGGTGGTTGGTTCGTACCAATTCACAATTGGTGGCGGACAAGTGGACGGGTCGTTCGGTAAAGGACCCCATTTGGAGAAATATTTGCGCAAGCCGTTGCATTGAGTCGGCGGTTTGAGGTTTTTGAAATATGTCACGTGGCCCGGGAAGAAAATACTCGGGCCGATGTTCTATCGCGGTTGGTTAGTTCTAAGGATTCCGGGATGAACAAATTGGTCATCCGTGAGGTACTCCCAGTGCCCAGTGTTGAAAAAGGAGACTCCCTGGCACTTCGTGAAGGAGACGGCGGGTGGATGAGCCCGATCGTCCGTTATCTACAACAAGATGGGTTACCTGAAGATAGAGAGAAGGCCAAACGAATTAGGAAAATTTCATCCCGGTTTGTAATGGAGTCCGGAAAACTATACCGGTTGGGACGGGCAGCTCCCATGTTACGCTGTGTGTCAGAGGAAGATATATCAACAGTGATGAAAGAGGTTCATGAGGGGACTTGTGGAAATCATGGAGGAGGGAGGGCTTTGGTGGTCGGATCTTAAGGGCCGGTATTCGGCCTACGTTAACAAAAGATTGCAAAGAATATGTGGCACAATGCTCAAAATGCCAAACGTTCGCTCCAACCATTCACACTCCATCCGAATTCTTGCACACCGTTCTGGTGCCATGGCCTTTTATCGGTGGGGCGACATCCGGGGCCGTTCCGGTGGCTCCGGACGATTGAAGTTCTCGATCGAGCGGTGGATTATGTTATTAAGTGGGTGGAAGCAGTAGCTGTGTCCCGGATCTCGGTGGACCGAGTTCGGCGTTTTTATTGGAGAAGTATCATTTGCCGGTTTGGACTACCTCGGGTCATTGTCTCGGACAACGGGGCACAATTTGCAAGTACCTCGGTAGTGGAGTTCTGCAAGGAGCTCGGAATTCAAAACAAGTTTATATTCGTAGAGCATCCACAGGCAAATGGGCAGGCTGAGTCGGCCAACAAGGTCATACTTAATGCAATAAAGAAGAAGCGGATTCGCCAAGGGGTTATGGCGCAATGCCTACACAAGTCTTATGGGCATACCATACCACAATCCATTCCAACGCAAGAGACTCTTTCCGGATGGTTTTGGAGTGATGCCATGATTCGGAAGTGGTTTTACCCTCTTGGCGTCGAGAAAATTTTGAAGAGGAGGCCAATAACCAAGCTTTGAATGAAGAGGCGGATTTCTTGGACGAGATAAGGGACACGGCCCATGTCAGGGAAGTGGCAACCAAACAGAGAATGACCAGACGCTTCAACTTGCGGGTGAAGCAACGAGGATTCAAGGTTGGAGATTTGGTACTAAAGAAGATAACCGATCCTACCAAGAAGGGTAAGTTAGATCCCAACTGGGAGGGACCATTCAGGGTCTCGGAAGAATTGCAAAACGGAGCCTATAAATTGGAGACGTTGGACGGATCAGAATTACCAAGGACTTGGAATGTTGCAAGTCTTAAGTTTTATTTAGTTAAATATATTTATGTAAAAATAATTGGTGTACTCTTTTCCTAGGCAAGGGCCGTGGTTTTTAATGAGGCATCTATCTAATGAAATTATGTTGCGAGATCTCGATTTGTAGCAAAAGCGTCGCTAAGCTTCGGTCTATGATCGTCTTTCATCCACGGAAAGGCTCGTCCCTATGCGGAATACTCCTTGGTCAACCTCGCGAGGCTCTAAACCCATTGGCGACGTGCTAAGCTCGGTCTATGATCGCTTCACCACGGAAGGCTCTCTTCTATCGCGAACACTCCTTGGTCAACCTCGCGAGCTCGAACCCATTGGCGACGTCCGCTAAGCTCGGTCTATGATCGCCTTCGATCACGGAAGGCTCATTCTATGCGGAATACTCCTTGGTCAACCTCGCTTGAGGCTCGAACCCTATGGCGACGTCTGCTAAGCTCGGTCTAAGGATCGCTCTTCGATCACGGAAGGCTCATTCCCGCGGAATACTCCTTGGTCAACCTCGGCATGAGACTCGAACCGCTGGCGGCATGATGCTAAAACTCGAGCAATCTTCAAAGCGTATGGAATAAAAACATTTTTGAAGTTGCATCTAGCGTTCCCTTAACACTTTCCGGCCTCGCAAATCGGGATTGACGAAATGCAAGTGGAGTTACGAACAAATGTTATGTGTTTTCTCAAAACCACTAGGATTGCTTGTTGCATCACGTGGCTGGGGGCTCGTAAATACTACATAAAGTTCGCAACTAGGCAAAATTAATAGCGAAAATTCAGAAAGCAATTAAAGTAGCCCAGTAGGGCGAATATTCAAAGTACAAATTGCATAAGCCCGGCAGGGCGAATATTCAAAATACATAATGCATCCGCCAAAAGGGATGACTAACTATGGAAACAAAAGAAGAAGTCAGGGATTGGGGTCGGCAGGGTCGGCATCCACCTTAGCGTTTTCTTCGCTAATAGTGGTCTCACTATCATCTTCATCAACCTCCACCAGCTTCCCATCTACAATGGTCTTGAAGTAATCAACCTCCGAGATATCTATGTCGGGGTATAAGCAGTTGACTTGAGCTTTGGCACGATCAAAAGCTAAGTCCCCGGCATCCAGCATACCCATCTGGGATTTCTTCAGTGCTTCCTTCAGCTCGGAGCATGATTTTTCAGAATCCTGGAACTTGATGGACATCTGGGCGAGCTCATCTTCCAAGGTCTTTATCCGTTTACTGGCTTCTGAATTCTTCTCTTCAAGATTTGTGATGTCATCGGCCTTCGAGAGTTTATTCTTGAATGCATTGTTGGCGTTGAGAAGGAAGCGCTGTTGTCGCTAACTTTGACCTCGCCTGTGTCGGTCTTTTTCTTCTCCACGGTCACCGGACTCGAACAAACTTGGTGAGTACAGCACACCTCATCGGTATGAGCTCACCGCTTAGTGATCTGCATGAGCCTAGACTAGTCGGTTGTTCACATCGGTTGTGGCATTAGGATGATCATACTGTAAACTTGAGGCTCAAAATCGGTAGCCTAGAACCGATTTTCAAGAGGCATGATCATAGCTACCTCTGTCCTTTAGCAAATTGGAGATGGCCCAGTCTGCCGAGTTGGTCTCATTCCCCATAACGGTCTTCACCTTTTTTGGGATAGGCTCGGGGTGGTTCGGTTCGCAGGCGCTTGAGGGAAGCAGAGAATGATTGTTTCGAGCAGGTCACGGTCGTGACATTTTTCTTTTCTTGATTACGCACTTCCATCCGCCAAATTGGACTTGGACTCGGAGGGTCCACCAAAGATCCATCCGAGCGGCCAGACAGCCATCGCCTTCATTCTTTCATTGACATATCGGTCATTTTGTCGTGGAAAATGAAACAAGGAGTAAGCATACAAATAAAGAAAAATGGAATAAAGCTAAATGAAAAAGCTTACCTAGGAAGTCGAGGACTTCCTCAGGAGATAAGGCAAGTAAATCCTTGACCCGGATCGGTCTGAAGGAGTCCGAATTTCTAGGAAAGGATCTCGAATCGCCAGCTATCATAGTCAAAGCCGAAATAGGAAGCGGATCACAAGTCCAATAAAGAGGGAACTTATGATGCCCATCCGTACCATAAATAATATAAGGCACCGGACCCACATCTAACTCGGAGGAAACGCTCTTGTAGCCTTTGAAATTGGAGGTGTAGGCTTGAGGAAACTTCTTTTGGGATGCCGATGGCAACTCAGTTTCAGCTCCGTGCTTTTTATTTCAAGAAAGAAAAAAGACAATGGTGGGGTTATAGATAGGGCTCGCATATTATTTCAAGGCGGATGAAACCCCAACCGGGGACGGAGTTCGAGGAGCAAGGTTAATGGTGCGAAGGATATCGGTCTCAAGTGAGAGGGGAATTGAATGTCAAACTCCTCGATCACCCTAGTATAAAAGTAAAACCACTGTTTGACCTCTTGAGGACGGATCATGCGGACTCTCCCACTCACAAGACTCCAATCACGCCATCTTCGTCTCCACAGGCGAGACATTCCTTAAAGAGCGTAGGGCAGCGATTTCTTCATCTTGTATTAGGCTCCGTTTAAAGCCTACAGCTTCTCCTTTGATCAGACGGTTGGTTTCCATTATAAGCTCCACCGAACCTGAAGAGTCAGGGTCAGAATCACTATCAGAAGTAAAGACTTCAGTGCAAACCCTATCTGTGACTCTCTTTAGGTCAGTTATTCTTTGAGCATTGCTCATCTCGCGCATGCATTCCTCAAACAGGGTTTTACGTTCTTCGTTTCCTAAGTGGATTTTGCGACCAAAATCATCGCATTCCCTAATGACGACCATGTTTAGAATGAAACAAAAAGCAATGTAGGGAAAAGAGGATACCTGAGTTTGATGATCGATCATTGAAAGGATGTGTTTTGTAATGACTGACAAAAGCGCAGAGGATTTGAAAATTTGTAGAGAAAGATTTCCTGGAGAGCAATTAAGTGAAATATAATGAGTAGGAGGAAAGGGTGACGTGAAATCAGGTTTTCCCTATTATAGGGCAATCATGCAAAAAATATATATATATATATATATATATATATATATATATATATATATATATATATATATATATATATATATATATATATATATATATATATATATATATATATATATATATATACAAGTGAGTTGATGGTGTCACGTGGTTCACGTGTCACACTTTTGGAAAAGTTTGAAAATGTAACACATCTCGCTAAGGGATTAAGGGTTCAAGCTGTTTGGTCGATACCGATTCAAGAAGCTTAAAACCGAGCGACCAAGGGGCTTATGATCATGCACAAAATCTCACGAGATGGATGTCGGAGGGAAGATTGTAAGGATCCGAGATAGGTCTCGCCATAAAAGAGAGATCTATGTCCGACTTGGGTCTCGGAAAAGACATGAGGACGGCCTAGGTCCGAGGTGTAGCTCGGCAGTACTCCAAAGATGAACGATTGAATAGACGCTCAAGATGAAGAGTTCCTAGAGTCTTTATGAGACGTTACTAGTGAATGATTACAAGTCGTAGCCTAACTCCTTGCCTTCAAGGCCATGATTAATGGGCTGAGGCCGTTACGGAAGGAAAGATATAGCTTCAAGGAAGGAATGGTATAAATAGGGCTCCCGCCAGCGGGATAAGCAAGACAATAATAAGCTTGGAACTCGAGTTACGACACTTGAGCTTCCAAATCCCTAAAGTCACTTTAATAAGGTTTTTCCTACAAGAACAGAAATGTCTAAGGATAAAAGAGAGTGTCTAAATCCTAACTATGAAAGAAAAATATTTTTTGATATTTTTTGGATTGATTTTAATGTATAAAAACCTAGTTTTAAAGTTAATTATTAATTAATTATGAAAAAATAATTTAAATCATGAGAAAAAATAAATTATTTTTCTGTCAAAAATTAATTAAATGCTTAAAATTAACCTAATTCTGAAATTAAAATATTTTTTTGTGATTTTTGAAAATAGTTAAATTAATTTTGCAAGGAAAACTAATTAAAAGAAAATTAAAAGAAATAAAAAAATGATTTTTGGTCAGAACTTCTTACTAAGTTCGTCTCAGAACTTCAAATGGAAGTGCCTTCCAGAACTTCTGGAAACCTGTTTTCCAGAACTTCTGAAGGCAACATGGAAGTTCCTTTCCAGAACTTACGGAGGCTGGCACGAAACTTCCTTCCTTCTGGAACCTGTACGAAAGTTCCTTCTAGAACTTCTGGAGGCTGGCATGGAAGTTCCCTCAAGAACTTCTAGAAGCCTGTTTTCCAGAACTTTTGGAGGTTGTGTACGTTACCTGCATAGATCAAAAGTATGTTAGAAAACAACCAAGGGACGGAAAGGGTAGCCGCTGGGGATTGAACCTCAGAACCTCTGGCAATCTACGCGCGCGCTGCCAACTGAGCTAGAAGGCTTAGTTGTTCTGGAAAAACAAGCATCAGATCAGAAGTGTTGACATGTTTTATTTTTTTGAGTTTTTTAAACAACACATGTGACACCCCAAATAATTCAATATTTAAAATAATTAGAATTTTAATTATTAATTTAATTAGAGTTTAATTATTAATATTTTGATTGGATTTAATTAATTAAATAAATGAAAGGAGGAGTTGGGAGTGTGAGGAGTAATGGGGGGGGGGAGTAAAGTACTCTACCTATCCTAATTATTATTTTATTTTATTTATTGGAATAATAAAAGAAATAATAAAGGGAAAAAGAAGGAAAAAGAGGAATAGAAGGTTTTTCATCATTCGTAATATTGGAGAAGAGAAGAGAAAGAGGAGAAGAGAAGAGAAAGAGGAAAAGAGTGAAAGTTGTCGGAATTCGAAGAACCCACAAGGTAAGGGGTGATTTCGATTGATTAACATGTATTATCGGTTTTGATTTCAATAGAATGGATCGTAGTATGTTAATAATTCTCAATTTAGTAATTTTAGGTTTTCGTAGAATTATCCCAATTTGTGTCGGATTATGGTAGAATTGAGTGAATTGTATGTTATAAAATCATTAGGAATGATCAGAGTATGTTATATTGCATGTTACTGCTGTTGGATTGTGTAATTATGTTGTGTTTGGATGTTGGATTCTTCTGGGAACCGGGTTCCTGCCTGGAGGAACCGGGTTCCCCATACATTTATCCAGGGGCGTGTTTTTGAACTTTGTGGGAACCAAGTTCTCCCTGGGAGGAACCGGTTACCACTGTTACTTTTTGAAAAATTCCAAACTTCAAGAATTCATAACTTTCAAACCGTAAGTCCGTTTTGAGCGCCGTTTTGGACGTTGTTTCTTAATTTTAATGCTCTATTTTATGAAAGGAAGGAAATTTCTGTAACATGAATTTATTTTGAAAATGCATCGAATTCCGATTTAGGTGGTTTGTTATTCAATGCATACTTGGTGTATATGAAGTAGTGTACCTGTGGCAATTGATTGTATTAGGATTTTGTGAATGGAATGCATGTTTATGCTGTTTGATGTGTGCATGATCGTTGAAGACATCATGTTTTTGGTTTTGATTCGGTTTATGATAATTGGTGTATTCATAGATTAATTGAATGTTGCATGCTGGTGATGTGCATGCATATGCATTATGGTGAAGTTAATTCCCATTGTGTGGAATTTGACTTGTATTGCCAATAACCGTTCCCGGGTGATAATGGATGGTGAGGCTGGATTCGTGTCCGGATGATTATGGACGAATCGATGATTACTGTATCCGGGTGATGATGGATCAGTGTGTGCGACTTAGTTCACGTTTTGGTACCACATGCATTGAGTCTGCATTTGTATTTGCATGGGATTGTAACATGTTAGGATGGTTTCCAGTGTTACAATTTTGTTGTTGTTGTTGTGCATAATGAAATGTGTGGTTGTAATTGTGTGTTGAAATCTGAATTATGCTAGAATGGGTGGATTAATATACTTGTGATATTATGTTGTTTGAGGAACTTATAATGCATATTAATTATGAAGAAATCTCACCCTTACTTTAATGATTTCAGATTAAAGTTAGCAGTTCAGGAGTTGGTGAGGATGGCTCTAGAGCTATGTTATTTTGTGTCCGCGTGTCAGTGTCATGCTCTGATAGGTTGTAACACTGGGGAACGTTTAGATGAGAAAATTATTTAGTATTCATTTGTTATTTGAGTTACATTGGGAATAATTATGATTCGATTTTATTCCGTTTTGGTTTTGTGGTAATTTTCCGCTGTGTAAGACATGATATTAATTGGGATTGATTATTCTAATGAACCTTTCAGTGAAGCATGGCTACTGTTTTTTGAGGTTTTATTTTATTCTGAATTGTGACATCCCTTGTTTCCATGTTAACTCTGATTTAATTAATATATTCATGGGGTATTTTAGAATGGGTGTTACAATAGTGGTATCAGAGCATAGTCGGTCATGTCTTAGTGTCGTTATCCCTTTTGTATGGGACTAGTGCAAGGTAACACTGTCGATACTCGTGTGTTGATGAGATTGTTTTGTAATGTTACAGAATAATGGCTGGAAGAGGTAACGGAAGAGACGATGCTGCTATTGCTGAAGCCTTGGGAATGCTAGCTGGTGTGCTTGAAGGGAACCAGCCAGGAGCTGTATCGGTGCTAATAGGCAGTTGGGGAATTTCCAGCGGAATAATCCTCCATTGTTCAAGGGCACACATGATCCCGAAGGTGCTCAGAGGTGGTTGAAGGAGATCGAGAGGATCTTCAGATTAATTGATTATGCTGATGAGCTGAAGGTGAGATATGGTACTCACATGCTGGCGGAGGAAGCTGATGACTGGTGGGTTACTACCAGGACAGAAATGGAGCAAGATGGAGTTGCACTGAATTGGGATGTATTCATGAGGGCATTTCTGAGGAGGTATTTTCCTGAAGACATTCGGGGCAAGAAAGAGAATAAGTTTATGGAGCTCAAACAGGGTAATAAGACTGTGAGTGAGTATGCTTCGAAATTTACGGAGTTGGCGAAGTACTATGCTCATTATACTAACGATGCAGATGGGGAATTTTCCAAATGTATCAAATTTGAGAATGGTCTTTGTGATGAGATCAAGCAGGGTATCAGGTATCAATGTATCTAAAGGTTTTCTGATTTGGTAGACTGTAGTAGGATTTTGGAAGAGGATCTTGCTAGCACTCAAACAAATGCTCGAGGGTATGTTGATCAGAAGGGTAAGCAACAGATGGATCATGGTAAACCTTATGATAAGAATAATCAGAGATCCGATGGTTGGAAGAAGCCTAGTGGGGGAGATTCTAGTTCTTCTATTAAGTGCTTTAAGTGCGGTGAGACGGGACATCGTATGGTAGACTGCAAGAGTAATGATAGGAAGTGTTTCAAGTGCGGGAAACTCGGTCATGTAGCTAACAATTACAGAGTGAGAGTGGTGACCTGTTACAACTGTGGTGAAGAGGGTCATACTCGTCCTCAGTGTACAAAACCCAAAAAGGAGAAAGCTGGTGGTAAAGTATTCGCTTTGTCTGGATCAGAGACTAAGCCAGATGATCGGTTGATTAAAGGTACATGTTTTATTAATGGTATTCCTTTGATTGCGATTATTGATACTGGAGCGACACACTCTTTTATTGCTTTGGATTGTGCTAAAAGATTGAACTTGGATATTTCTAATATGGATGGAAGTATGGTTATTGACACTCTTGCGTCGGGTTCAGTGACTACTTCATTTGTTTGTAGGAATTGTCCTATTGTGATTTTTGGTAGAGGTTTCGGTATGGATTTAGTGTGCCTACCGTTAGAACAACTTGATATCATTCTTGGAATGAACTGGTTAGAATTCAACCAGGTTCATATCAACTATTTCGAGAAGACGATTATTTTTCTTGAAGAAGCTAGAATTGAAGATGTGACTATGTCGGTTAAACAGATGAATTTAGCTGTAAAGGATGGTTTTGTGGTGTTTATGTTGTATTCTGCAACAGAAGCGAAGGGAAAGGCAAAGAATGATGAATTTCCAGTGGTGAATGAATTTCCAGAAGTGTTTCCGAAAGATGTTAGTGAATTGCCACCTGAGAGAGAAATGGAGTTTACTATAGATTTGATTCCCGGAACTAGCCCGGTGTCGATGGCGCCTTATCGCATGTCGGCATCTGAGTTATCGGAATTGAAGAAGCAGTTAGAAGAGTTACTTGAGAAGAAGTTTATTTGTCCTAGTGTTTCACCGTGGAGTGCTCCGGTGTTGTTGGTTAAGAAGAAGGAAGGCTCGATAAAATTATGTGTTGATTACAGACAGTTGAACAAAGTTACAATCAAGAATCGGTATCCTTTGCCGAGGATTGATGATTTGATGGATCAATTAGTTGGAGCTTGTGTATTTAGTAAGATTGACCTGAGGTCTGGATATCATCAGATTCGTGTGAAGACGAAAGATATTCAGAAAACTGCATTTAGAACGAGGTATGGACATTATGAGTATTCTGTTATGCCATTTGGAGTTACTAATGCACCTGGTGTTTTCATGGAGTATATGAACAGAATATTTCATCCGTATCTTGATAAGTTCGTGGTGGTATTTATTGATGATATTTTAATCTATTCGAAAAGTGATGAAGAGCATGCAGAACATCTCAGAGTTGTATTGCAATTGTTGAAAGAGAAGAAGCTTTATGCGAAGTTGTCCAAATGTGAATTCTGGTTAAGTGAAGTGAGTTTTCTTGGCCATGTAATTTCTAAGAATGGAATTGTTGTTGATCCTACGAAGGTAGAAGCGCTATCTCAGTGGGAAGCACCGAAGAATGCTTCTGAGATCCGTAGTTTTCTTGGTCTTGCAGGTTATTACAGGAAGTTCATTGAAGGATTTTCCAAATTAGCATTGCCGTTGACTAAGTTGACAAGAAAGGGTCAAGTGTTTGTTTGGGATGCTGAATGTGAGAAAGGATTCCAAGAGCTGAAGAAGAGGTTGACTAGTGCTCCGATCTTGATTTTGCCGAATCCGGTGAAGTCTTTTGTTGTGTATTGTGATGCGTCATTGATGGGTTTAGGTGGTGTGTTGATGCAAGATAAGCAGGTTATGGCTTATGCTTCGAGACAATTGAAGATTCATGAAAGGAATTATCCGACTCATGATTTAGAATTGGCAGCCGTGGTATTTGTTTTGAAATTATGGAGGCATTATTTGTATGAATCTCTATTTGAGATATTCAGCGATCACAAGAGTCTGAAGTATCTCTTTGATCAGAAAGAGCTCAACATGAGGCAGAGAAGGTGGTTAAAATTTCTGAAGGATTACGATTTCGGTTTGAATTACCATCCTGGTAAGGCAAATGTTGTTGCGGATGTTTTGAGTAGGAAGTCCTTGCATATGTCTATGTTAATGGTTCGTGAATTGGATTTAGTTGAACAATTCAGAGATTTGAGTTTGGTATGTGAGACTACTTCTAATAGTGTTAAATTGGGTATGTTGAAGCTGACTAGTGGTATTCTGGAAGAAATTCGAAATGGACAGAAATCTGATGTTGGTTTAGTTGATAAATTGATATTGATCAATCAGGGTCAAGGAGGTGAATTCTGAATTGACGAGAATGGTGTTATGAGATTTGGTGATAGGGTGTGTGTTCCGGATATTGCAGATATTCGGAGGAGCATTTTAGAATAAGGGAATCGTAGTGGGCTGAGTATTCATCCTGGTGCTACTAAAATGTATCATGATTTGAAGAAGTTGTTTTGGTGGCCTGGAATGAAAAAGGAAATTGCTGAGTTTGTTTATGCTTGTTTGGTTTGTCAAAAGTCGAAAATCGAACATTAGAAACCGTCAGGATTGATGGAACCGTTGTTTGTTCCGGAATGGAAATAGGATGGCATTTCTATGGATTTTGTGTCAGGTTTGCCGAGGACAGCGAAGAATTGTGATTCTATCTGGGTTATTGTCGATCGGTTGACGAAATCTGCTCATTTTATTCCGATAAGAATGGATTATCCGATGGAGAGGTTGGCAGAATTGTATGTTGAGAAGATTGTAAGTTTGCACGGTATTCCTTCTAGTATTGTGTCAGATAGAGATCTGAGATTTACGTCTAAGTTTTGGACAGGATTGCGAGAAGCTTTGGGTACTAAGTTGCGATTGAGTTCTGCTTATCTTCCTCAGACATATGGTCAGACGGAGTGAACGATTCAGTCGTTAGAGGATTTGTTGAGAGCTTGTGTGTTGGAGAAAGGTGGAGCTTGGGATAGTTATCTACCATTGATTGAGTTTACCTACAACAATAGTTTTCATTCGAGTATTGGTATGGCTCCGTTTGAGGCATTGTATGGTAGGAGGTTTCGGACACCGTTATGTTGGTACGAATATGGAGAGAGTGTTGTGATTGGACCGGAAATTGTCCAACAGACTTCAAAAAAGATTAAAATGATTCAGGAGAAGATGAGAGCTTCTCAGAGTCGTCAGAAGAGTTATCACGATAAGAGGAGGAAATATCTTGAGTTTAGTGAAGGAGAACATGTGTTTATGCGAGTTACTCCGATGACTGGTATTGGTAGAGCTTTGAAGTCAAAGAAGTTGACTCCACACTTTATTGGTCCGTTTCAGATTACCAAGAGAGTTGGGAAGGTTGCGTATCAGATTTCCTTACCGCCATCACTTGCAAATTTGCATGATGTTTTCCATGTATCACAGTTGAGGAAGTACATTGCTGATCCGTGTCATGAGATTCAGGTAGATGACATACAGGTACGAGAGAATTTGACCGTAGAAGCATTACCTGCGAGAATTGAGGACCGGAAGTTGAAATAGTTGTGAGGTAAAGAGATAGCACTGGTGAAGGTAGCTTAGGGAGGACCAGTAGGTGGAAATATTACTTGGGAGCTGGAGAGTCAGATGAAGGACTCGTATCCCGAACTTTTCGTCTAAGATATGTTTTCGAGGACGAAAACTCTTTTTAGTAGGGGAGAGTTGTGACACCCCAAATAATTCAATATTTAAAATAATTAAAATTTTAATTATTAATTTAATTAGAGTTTAATTATTAATATTTTGAATTATTGGATTTAATTAATTAAATAAATGAAAGGAGGAGTTAGGAGTGTGAGGAGTAATGGGGGGTGTGACGAGTAAAGTACTCTACCTATCCTAATTATTGTTTTATTTTATTTACTGGAATAATAAAAGGAATAATAAAGGGAAAAAGAAGGAAAAAGAGGAATAAAAGGTTTTTCATCATTCGTAACATTGGAGAAGAGAAGAGAAAGAGGAGAAGAGAAGAGAAAGAGGAAAAGAGTGAAAGTTGTCGGAATTCGAAGAACCCACAAGGTAATGGGTGATTTCGATTGATTAACATGTATTATCGGTTTTGATTTCAATAGAATGGATCGTAGTATGTTAAGAATTCTCAATTTAATAATTCTAGATTTTCGTAGAATTATCCTAATTTGTGTCGGATTGTGTAGAATTGAGTGAATTGTATGTTATAAAATCATTAGGAATGATCAGAGTATGTTATATTGCATGTTACTGCTGTTGGATTGTGTAATTATGTTGTGTTTGGATGTTGGATTCGTGTGCGATTGATAGGAATTGAGTAGGTATGCATAATGCTGTCAAAACTGCATAATTTTGGTTATGCAGGTCGCAGGAACTGGTTTCCATGTGGGAGGAACCGGGTTCCTGGTATAAAAACCAGAAGAGGAACATTGGTTCTTTGAACAGTTACCCGGGAGGAAGGTTCCATTTATTTTCAAAGAAAACTAATTTTCTTGGGAACCGGTTTCTGAGGAACCGGGTTCCCCATACATTTTTCCAGGGGGCGTGTTTTTGAACTTTGTGGGAACCAGGTTCTCCCTGGGAGGAACCGGTTACCACTGTTACTTTTTGAAAAATTCCAAACTTCAAGAATTCATAACTTTCAAACCGTAAATCCGTTTTAAGCGCCGTTTTGGACGTTGTTTCTTAATTTTAATGCTCTATTTTATGAAAGGAAGGAAATTTCTGTAACTTGAATTTATTTTGAATATGCATCGAATTCTGATTTAGGTGGTTTGTTATTCAATGCATACTTGGTGTATATGCAGTAGTGTACCTGTGGCAATTGATTGTATCAGGATTTTGTGAATGGAATGCATGTTTATGCTATTTGATGTGTGCATGATCATTGAAGACATAATGTTTTTGGTTTTGATTCGGTTTATGATAATTGGTGTATTCATAGATTGATTGAATGTTGCATGCTGGTGATGTGCATGCATATGCATTCTGGTGAAGTTAATTCCCATTGTGTGGAATTTGACTTGTATTGCCAATAACCGTTCCCGGGTGATGATGGGTGGTGAGGATGGATTCGTGTCCGGATGATTATGGACGAATCGATGATTACTGTATCCGGGTGATGATGGATCAGTGTGTGTGACTTAGTTCACGTTTTGGTACCACATGCATTGAGTCTGCATTTGTATTTGCATGGGATTGTAACATGTTAGGATGGTTTACAGTGTTACAATTCTGTTGTTGTTGTTGTGCATAATGAAATGTGTGGTTGTAATTGTGTGTTGAAATCTGAATTATGCTAGAATGGGTGGATTAATATACTTGTGATATTATGTTTTCTGAGGAACTTATAATGCATATTAATTATGAAGAAATCTCACCCTTACTTTAATGATTTCAGATTAAAGTTAGCAGCTCAGGAGTTGGTGAAGATGGCTCTAGAGCTATGTTATTTTGTGTCCGCGTGTCAGTGTCATGCTCTGCTAGGTTGTAACACTGGGGAACGTTTAGCTGAGAAAATTATTTAGTATTCATTTGTTATTTGAGTTACTTTGGGAATAATTATGATTCGGTTTTATTCCGTTTTGGTTTTGTGGTACTTTTCCGCTGTGTAAGACATGATATTAATTGGATTGATTATTCTAATGAACCTTTCAGTGAAGCATGGCTACTGTTTATTGAGGTTTTATTTTATTCTGAATTGTGACATCCCTTGTTTCCATGTTAACTCTGATTTAATGAATATATTCGGGGTTATTTTAGAAGGGGTGTTACAACACACGCGTGGGACCCAGATGCTGGAACGAGTGAATGAGAGCATGCCACGCCTAGGGTCAGAAGTTCTCTTATCTGAGTCAAGAGAATTCAGAGACGTCGGAGCAGAGCTCCGTCATCTTCTCCGACTGTCTCCAAACCTGGAACCTACAAAATAGTCAAATTCAAAGTAAGATATCATGGCTATCCCCCCTAAATCGACCCTTGTGAACCCAGTGGTGGTGTCGGTTTGGTGAAAGTGCACGAAAAGCAGAGATCTGAAACAATTGTAACAATGGCGATGGCCCTAGCGATGGCCCAAATCGCTCTATGACATCTCATGAACATGTTAGAGATTAGTTTCAATTAAAACACAATAATATTTGAAATTGAAACAAGAAAAATTCAAATCGAGCTTCGCGATTCATGGTTCTTGGCCTGGACTTACTCAAACTTACCCTAGGAGCACAATGGAGTTCTTGAAAGTGACTGAAAGTGGCTGGAAAATAGGATACGAATTTGCCAACTTCTTGGAATTTTTTGAGAGTTTTAGGGTTGCTGTTTGAGGCTAGGGTTTTCGTCCTTGAGACTTGTGGATGTGTTATGTATATATAGAGGAAGAAATTAGGTCAAGAGTTATGTCAAAATATCTTGCTTTGATTGGAAAATATTTAATTGAAGAATCAAATACAATATTTCCAAAAATATGTCAATCTTCATGCCAATCATGTTTTCCACGAATTTGCCAACTATTTGGGCTTTCTTGAACCTCAAGAATGAGAGAAAATCAACCTTGCACTTAATGTTTTGATTTTATATCTTTTATTTTAATTAAATTGGTTTTAAATGAATAAAAATCCAAAATAAATAAAAATAAAAGATAAAAAATGTGGCCTTGGGCTTGGAGGTTCTAATTCAGATAAGAGACAAGTTTGAACCAAGAAAAGTTAGGCCCATTTAGAAAAAAATTGATTTTTTCAAGTATTTCTCTTTATGCACCTCCTCAAAAATGCTCAACTTGTACAATTTGTATCTTGCTCAATTTTCAACATTTTTGGGTGTTCTTGGACTTTTTAGAAATCTAAAGATGTCCTCTAAACAATCCTATTGGTCTCATCTTCATTGATGTTTCATTTCTCATGAACACTTCTTTACAAAAAGATGATTTTTTGTTGACTTTTAAAAGGACCTGTAATGTTTTGATCCATAACTTCCAAATAAAGCCTTTCTAGCCAAAGCTTGTGAGACATGGAGTTGTAGAGAATTGATTTCTCTTCAAAACGAGCTTTAGTGGAAAGATTTATGATAAAGTATGTGAAAGTTATGCTTGGTCAAAGTTCTGTTGACTTTTGTCTAAAAAATCCTAATTTAGAAACTTTGACTTTTGATCAGATCTTGACTTTTCTTGAGGAATCATGATTAACCTTTGATCAAATGATGGGTATTACTTCAAAATATTGATGTTGACCAAAAATTATGAAGTTTGACTGTATGTTGACCATAGTTGACTTTTTGTCTAATATAGTTGATTTTCAACCATTTGAGCAATTGGATGAGCAACTTTGACTTGTAAGGCTTGAAATTTGACATGGTGATCCCTTGAAGCATATGATGAGGTATGATGACCATTTGAAGCATTGGAAATCTATTTTGTCCTGAGAATAGCAAAACCCTAGTTTGGATTGATTGTTTAGGAGAGAGTTTGTCTGGTCAACCCTTGTGAAATCTTTGAGTAGGGAGTTGTGAATTGTCTTGAGAAGTGGGAGGGACAATTTTGGGGTATGAAACTTTATATATACTTTCATTCTTTTATCACCATTCTATCACCCTTATCTCACTCTTCTATCATTTTTCTATCACTCTTCTCTCACCCTTTGCTCACTTTAATAGATTCAAACAATTCAAACAACCTCAACAAACTTTTTTGGGAGGTGATTGAAGAAGAACTTATGGACGACACAAATGAAGAACTATTGTTGTCATTGCTCGAGAAGGAACGTCAATCTGGAAGTTCATCAAGGCGGAAAAGAAGATCAGTGATAGATCGGAATCGTGAAGAAGGGCATATACGATTATTCAACGACTACTTCTTAGAAAATCCAGTATACACGAATGCCCAATTCAGAAGAAGGTTCAGAATGCATAGGCATTTGTTTCTTCAAATTGTAGAATCCATTGGAAATCATGATGAATATTTTCAAATGAGGGTCGATGCAAGTGGTAATAGGGGTCTTTCACCATTGCAGAAGTTCACTTTTGCTATTCGTATGTTGGCATATAGATCTTCCACTGACATTGTAGACGAATATGTTCGAATTGGTGAAAGCACTGCAATTGAGTGCTTAAAGAGATTCGTAAGGGGCGTGAATGAGGTATTTGGGGCCGAGTATTTGAGAAGGCCTAATACCAATGATGTTGAACATCGTTTACAAATGGGGGAGTCACGTGGATTTCCAGGCATGCTATGTTCCATTGATTGAATGCATTGGGAATGGAAGAATTGTCCTGTTGCATGGAAAAGACAATTTTGTCGAGGTGATCATGGTAACCCATGATCATGCTTGGAGCAGTACATGACTTATGAATTTGACATGCATTTTTTGGTATTGCAGGTTCAAACAATGACATTAATGTACTAAACCAATCCAATGTGTTTAACGATATTTTGGAAGGACGTGCAGCTAATGTGAAATATACAATCAATGGGACTCCATATAATATGGGGTATTATTTAGCGGATGGTATATATCTTGAGTGAGCTACATTTGTCAAGACCATTTCAATGCCACATGGAGAAAAGAGAAAACTATTTGCTTAACATCAAGAATCAACTAGAAAGGATGTGTAGCAGGCATTTGGAGTGCTTCAAGCTTGATTTGCAATTATACGTGGCCCAGCGTGTGCCTGTCATATGGAAACCCTCAAGCATACCATATATGCTTGCATCATGTTGCACAACATGATTGTTGAAGACGAACGACACACATATGAAGGTGATTTTGATTATTCTTATGATAATGTAGATGACACTTACTCAACAACTGAAATATTTAGCGGTCCTCATCCCAATCTTGCAACAAGACTACAAAGAAGAGCAACTCTTCGTGAAAAACAACTTCATCGCCAACTTCAAGGAGATCTAATCGAGCATATTTGGGAACGATTTGGACATGAGGACAATGTAAATTAAATTTGAGTAATTCTGTTATGTAATTTATTTTTATTGTTTTTAATTATATGTCATGTATTTGAGATTAATTTAAATTATCATTTTAAATTTTATGTTTAATTTTAATTTTATTTATTTTATATTAATTTAAATTTAAATAATTTAAATTATTATTTTAAATCAAATAAAATTTAGTATGAATAAAATATTATTATACAAAGTAAAATTGTGGGACCCAATATGAGTTATTTAGAATTGCACAATTGGAGTGAAAAATAGAGTGAATTGATTCAAGATAATGTGGATTAATGGGTCCCACAAAAAACTCAAAAATAGATTGCACCATTGAAAATGCTCTAAGAAATAGTTGAATACGTGTAAAATTATTAAGTGAAAGAAAAAGAAAATAATACGAAATATAAAAAATGAAAAAAGAGAGTGTTGAATAATAAAACCATTGTGCATAGTCTTATGGACGGTCTAAAACAAAAATCAAATTCACAAATTTAAAATAAATAAAATTTAATATTGATTTTAGAATAAAAAGTTAAATTAAATAATTTAGTTTCAACTCATTTATTTTTAAGTTCAATTTAATTTCATATAGTTTAAAAGTATATACTTTCAATTTGATTTATTGTTATCTCTTTTTCTAATATATTCAATTCAATAGTGCGGCGGGCAAAGCGGGCAACCCCTATAACATTAGTGCGATAAGCTGGCATACATAGACAGGTTGGAAGGCAATAGGAGGAGGAGCACACACTGGCTGCAGCCTCCAATGATAATATTTCAAAATTTTAAAACCATTTTTAAGAAGTTTTAAATATATATATCCATAAACATTCAAGTGCACACGTTACTTATTTTAAAGTTGAACTTATTTTAAGATCATTAATTCACCTACATAATCATTCATTAAATGTCAAAGACTACTTTAAATAACTACAAATTTTATCCCACATTCTTCCATTATTTTAAAGTTGAACTTATTTTAAGATCATTAATTCACCTACATAATCAGTCATTAAATGTCAAAGACTATTTTAAATAACTATAAATTTTATCCCACATTCTTCCATTCTTATCTTACTATAAATTATATTCGTGAGTTTGAACATATTCATGCCCGTTTGTCCACTTTTTTAATATACATTAAGTCAAAATATAAACACATTTTTTTAATTTTATTTTAATTTTGATTTAAAATATTTATTTAATAAATTTTATAATATACATTTGTGTATGATAACTTAATTTTATATTAAATATATGGTTAATAGAACTCACTTAATATATATATTCATATAAAATAAACATGAAATAAAATAAGTATTTATTTAGTTATAATCTCTCTTCCTCCCCCTCTCTCTCTCTCATATTGTACAGTTGTTTTACACCTTCAATATAATTAATCTCTAAATTTATTACTATAAACACATTTTTTTGTGGCTAAAAAAAATATGGATCAATTTTTATAATTTCTCTCCCATTTTTTTATTTGAAATAGTTGAATATCAATTGGTATTAAAAGTGTTAATGTAGAAGACTATTGTTGAAATAAATAATGACTTTGTGGTGAAGTTGTCCAATTAGTAGAGTAAAAGTATACAAAATTCAAAATAAAATATGATTGCAATTAATTGGTCAAATAGGTGGAGAAAGCGCAGGAGAAGTAAGAAGTTAATTGTTTTTTCAAAATTGTGGTACACACAGATAACAACTTCCACTAAGAGGGATATATTGAAAGATTAGTAGATTTAAGATTGTTTCAGAAAAATAATATTTGAGAGTTAATTTCTTAGGAGACATCACAAACCTGCAGAGAACAGTTTTTTATTTATAAAAAGTGAGAGTTAATTTCTTAGGAGACATATTTTAGGGAAAATTGGTTAAAAACAAATAGAAATAAAGAGTGATGCAATTAAAATAAATATAATTTCTAATAACTAACTAAATATATAGAAATTATATATGTACAAATCACTGGGATGATACATGTTACTCTGTGAAAGATTGTCAATCATCACCATTCTTTTCCATAGAGTTTCACCTTCTTCAATCTTTTTAGATTTATTCTCTGAAAACTAGAAAGGAAATTAAGAATCTTTAAATACATGAAGATAGTGATGTAGAAAGTATATAGAAAAAAACTGAAGATATTAAATATTCTTGAACAATTAAGAATATTTAAATAAATAATTGAAAAATTAGAAATTTGAAAATGCAGGAAATATGTGAGAAAGACAAAGGAAATGGCTTAATGCTTTAAACAAAGATATAAACATCGTAGAGTATATGGATGTTGTGGACGTGTTAGGGCTTGCTTATAAAGTTCATGCACCATTTTATCCTTCTTCTTAAATTTATTTCTCTCTTTCTAAAACTTTGAATATTATAGTTTCCTGCATCAAATATGATTATATATGGTTACATTACATGTCCTCTTTTAAATTTTGGACAAAATGCAATTATTCTAGAGTAAGTTTAAAATATACAAAAGAGTTTAACCATCTTTAACCACTGTACTATATTTCTCCATTTCATATTAATTTCTAACAAATAAATTTTTCTCAATTCATAATGCAGGAAAAACAACTTTTTTCATAAAAACATAAACAATTTAAACAAAACCATTCACAATACAAATGCTTAACATATATACCATACAAATGAAAACACATAATAATAAAAGTATACTCAAAGAAAGAATTGTTATGGAAAAAATAAAATGTCAGATATGTTTTTTCGGATAAAAGAGAAAACCACGATTTATTTTATAACTGCTGTGACAGAAAATAAATGAAAACCAAATGAAAGAGAGGTTAGAGAGGATCATAGAAATACAGTTATTATTATTTATTAACCATTAAATATTGTGTTATTTGAAATTTTAAAAGGAAGTTAAGAATAATTATAGATGATTATGCGATGTGATCATGACTTTCTTTATAAGAAAAATAAATACAGAAATAAATAATTAACATAAGAGATGATTAATTCCACAATATTCCCCACCCCCACTCCATTCATTTCATTCCCCCACTAATGTTTAATTAAAATATTTTTAATTAAATTAATTAATAATATTATTCTTAATTATAAAATAAAATAAGTTATTAACCCAAAAATATTAAGATAAGATGAGACAGTCTCTTATCACTTAATTAGATATTCAGAAATGGAATATATTTTTGAATACGTAACATTGATAAATCATGATTTGAAAGTCTTTTATTATTCCGTACTAATTTATAAGCAAAAAATTAATATTTTATATTTATTAAGAAAATTTTAATTTTAATGTGCTTTTCTAAAATATATTTTATAAAAAGATTTAAAAATAATTTTGATTGATTGTTGTCTATAGAAAAAATGAGAAAGAAAGTAAATTAAATGTAGTTTTCATTTAATTTTATTTTAAAAAAGATAAATTTTCTAAAATAAAGTGAATATTTTTTTATTATAATTTATAACAAGAAAAATAAATGTTTTTTACTTATAAATTGGGAGGATGGGAAGAAGGGAATATAATTTAATGAGAGGTATTGAATTCAAACTTAATCTTAATTAAGTAATGATATTAAATCTCTTAAAAAAACTTACTTTCTAAATGACGAATCCGGAGATTAATGCTTGAATTGGCCATTATTCTCCAAAATAAAAAAACACATATCCACTATTGACACACAAAACCCAAACTCCAATCACTTTTCTTATATCATTCCTCCTCCTTCCACTAATTCAACAACACAACACATGAACTTCCTCAAGAAATTCAAACGCTTCAACCCTCTAGAACCTTCCATAACCACCTTCGGTTTCTTCTTCCTCTCCGTCCTCTTCATTGGATGCTTCTTCTACGTCGATTACAAGGGTATACTTCACTCCCATGGAACCAAACTCTTCTTCCGTTTCTCCACTCTATCATCATCATCTCCCCCTCCTCCTCCTATCCAATTCATCACTCCAGAAGGTGATCAATGTGACGTCTTCGACGGAAATTGGGTCTGGGATGAAGCTTATCCACTTTACCATTCCGCTAATTGTTCCTTCTTGGATCAGGGCTTTCGTTGCTCCGAGAATGGGAGACCTGATACTTTTTATACTAAGTGGAGATGGCAACCTAAAGATTGCGACTTGCCAAGGTTTTTACCAAACCCTTTTTTTTTTTTTTGAGTTTGGTTGGTAGAGCATATATAGTGCTGACAAAAAGTTAATTTTTTTTTTGTTTATTGGTTATAAATGTTTGGTTTTTGTCTTATATACTTGATTTTTATGAGTTCATCTTTCATAAGGTTTCTTCTATTTTAAATATGTTTCTAAAATTAGGGTTTTTTTGTTAATGGGTAGTTTTTCTATTTTTATTTTTTATGGAGTGTTGAATGCATATAGAAAGCTGTTGTGTGTTGTTTTGATGTTGGTTCAGTTTTTTCCTTTGCTGGTTTTGTTCTGGTGATCAAAATTGAACTTATTTGTGTTTCCAATTTCAGTATGATTAAGCTATAATAACTTGTGTTTAACTCAAGCTTAACAACTGATTAGTGTGTACATTTTTCTTTCTCCAAAAGGAAGAAAAGAATATTTTTTTTTTGATTGGGATAGTTTATTCTTTTTGCCCTTTTTCTATTGAATATTGTTTTTTTTAGTAACTGTGATTGTATGCTTTTTGATTTGTAATTGTATCTTATGGAGGGTTTTGTTTATGTATATGAAAGTGTGGTTATTTATTGTTATGATAGATTTGATGCAAGGAAGATGTTGGAAATGTTACGGAACAAGCGGTTAGTTTTTGTGGGTGATTCGATTGGAAGGAACCAATGGGAATCGATGCTTTGTATGCTATCTTCTGCAGTTAGTAACAAGAGTTCTGTTTATGAGGTGAATGGGACCCCGATCACAAAGCACACGGGATTCTTGGCATTCAGGTTTGAAGATTTCAACTGCACCGTTGAATACTACAGGTCTCCGTTTTTAATAGTGCAGGGACGGCCTCCTCCTGGGGCACCTCATCGGGTGAAATTGACTTTGAGAGTGGATCAAATGGACTGGACTTCTCATCGGTGGAGAGACGCTGATGTGTTGATTCTCAATGCAGGACATTGGTGGAATTACCAGAAGACCATCAAAATGTAAGGTTTTTTTCCTTCCGTTGTGTGATGGATTATTATTCTTAATAATTCGATATTTAAGAAGGATATGTGAAAGAAGACATTAATTATATTAGCAGTGGGATTAGGCTAGTCTAGGCTTTGCAAGCTTCCTTAAAAACGTTAGGCCAGTACCTATTATCTGTCATAGGCTCATATTATTCTCTGTTTAAATCAATGATGTTAAAATCCTTTGACGTAGCATATGTTATTTTGTTGAAAGATTGCAATGATTTTTTACCCTATACGTGGTTAAGCCATTGATATTGAAGTTGTAATTATATGTGAATTTGATATTGGTTTCACTTTGTTGCTTAGGGGATGTTACTTCCAAATAAGGAATGAAGTCAATATGAATATGTCTACAGAAGATGCATTCAGAATATCAGTTGAGACAGTAGTTGATTGGATTGCCCGTGAAGTAAACAGGAACAAAACATATGTCCTTTTCCGAACTTACGCTCCTGTGCATTTCAGGTTTGCCTCAATTTTTTCGAACAAAATTTACCTATAAGTTTATCTTTATATTAGGATTATGTTAGAGGGAGTTAATAATAGGAGCATTGATATAAAGTTTAGGAACAAGCACCTTGTGAGAGACACACCACTTGTCCACCTAAAACCTTAAGGTTATAGGTGAGTGGGTTCTCCCACTTATATATCCTTAAGTCTCCACATTCCTACCCAATGTGAGACTATTTCCCCATTTACTCACACTTGCTATATATTCCAACACTCCCTCTCAAGTTTGAGTCCACAATGCTCCCCCACTTTTACCGCCGTTGACACCTTGCAACGGTCGATACTAAGCCGGTCCCTTTTTCGAACCAAAGACTCTGGATACCATGCGGAAAAGTGATTGTATTCAATTGATGTTTAAAACTGATTGCATAAGGGGTATATATAGGACAGAGAATTTAATTCTGTACAATCAAATATTGATTCCCTATAAATGCTATCCTATCCTAAAACAGGAAATAAAATCAAGATTGTAATTCTAATTATTACATACTAATACAATCAGAATCTTACAGATCTGATTTTTACTTTGTGATCAACACTCCCCCTCAATCTGGGTGATAGATATCTATCATGCCTAGATTGAATCTGATATTTTCATATGTATTTCTTGAGAGAGCTTTAGTTAGGATGTCTGCTGTTTGATTGCACGATGATACATGATCAATACTTATTGTACCATTGTCAATCTTCTCCTTTATGAAATGTCGGTCAATTTCCACGTGTTTTGTTCTATCATGGCGAACTGGGTTCTTTGCAATACTGATGACAGCTTTGTTGTCACAATATAACCTTATGGGGTAGTTGGACTGAATTCCAATTTCATGTAGTATCTTCTTCAGCCAGATTCCTTCACAAATGCCTTGTGCCATGGCTCTGAATTCAGCTTCTGCACTGCTTCTAGCTACCACAGACTGTTTCTTGCTTTTCCAAGTACCCATGTTTCCCCACACAAAAGAGCAATAGCCAGTAATTGACTTTCTATCTGATGTACTAAATTTTACTGTTACATTATTACATAGCTTTTTTTAGAGGACATTTCCTTTATCCACAGCTTTTGTCAAGCATTTTTGTTCTATTAAGCACAGGCGCTTACATGTCAACACTCGACATAAGTAATATGAGAAAATTGAACCACATATGTCAGTGTCGGAAGGGTTCATGCTACATAGATTTGTATATTGACTGCATTTTTAAGTAAAATTTGCATCTCCAAAATTTGGTTTTTCTTTATAATAACCAGTTTAGCCGCTTCATAGGAGCCAAAACTTATTTTCTTCATATAGTAATGCTAATGTTATTTGTTTCAGATTCAAAGACATTAACACATGTGTATAGAATTTTTTGTATGTTAGTCTTCCTCGGCATATTGTTGTTAGCTGATCCGGTTTCATTCCTTATCAGGGGTGGTGACTGGAATACTGGTGGTGGTTGTCATTCGGAAACACTACCTGATTTAGGCTCCTTACCGACACAGTCCGACATGCATTTCAGTACCGTTGCTAATGTCTTGCCACAACGTGCAAATAAATCAGACGTGCTGAATTTGGACTTGCTTAATGTCACACAAATGTCCGCACGCAGGAAAGACGGCCATGCATCTATTTACTATATCGGGCCAAAGCATACAGCCTCTATGCAGCGGCAAGACTGTAGTCATTGGTGCCTCCCTGGTGTTCCCGATTCATGGAACGAGATTCTTTATTCTCTATTTCTCAAGAAGACTTTTTCAGATCGCAATTCAACCAAAGTTTCTCAAGTTTCACTATAAATAGCTTATACAGTTTACGCGGAATCGCACATATACAAATCTTCGTCAACTCTACTCAATCATTGGCGTATCGCATGAAGCTGGAAGCTAAATTTGCCATCTTAATTCTTTGTGGCCAGTTTCACTATTTGGTAAGCAACTAACTATTTGTTAGTTTGCCTTATGCTGCCACAAAGCAAATAAATTAACATGTTTGGTTTAAGAAATATGTCTCTTGTTTCTGTTTTCTAATTTTACTAACAGTTACGGACTTATCATTTTAATTTCACTTTATCTCATGTTTTTTAGATTTGTACATCATAAACTATACAAAATAGTTTTTTCGTTGTACAAATCCTTAAAAATTTGAAATAAAGTGAAAATAAGATACCGTGTTCATAACTATTAGTTAAAATTGAAAATACACAGAAAATGTTTCTTAAATTCGAACATGCTAAGTTATTGTTTTGACCCTCTTTATAATGTTGTGCCATTTTAAATCATTGTGGAATGGTGAATTTGAGGCATAGCGGATAGCTTATAGAAAAATATTAGTATCAGAAAGCATACTGCATTTTTTTGGATGGTAAATCTCAAGTTGTATCGGTCTTGAAAATATTAGTGGAAGATGTGCCAAGTTTTTTGTTACATTTGTGCATACTATACATTACAGCTCTAAAATTGATTCATGGAAGTAAAATCTAGTTCAAGTTTCAAGGTTTATTTGCATTTGTTATCTCATTTGAATAATTCTTGATGATACTACTACAAGTTATTGACTAGTACTACTTTTTCTTGAAATTGTTATTATGTACTTTGCGTGATCCATACTCAGCAATGCCTCAATGTATTGAATAACATCAAAATCAAACTTAAATGCCAAGTGAAGATTTATTACTATTATATGCTGTATATACCATCCAAATAGTAGGTAGGTAATGAATAGATCTGAATTATTCTTCAGAAAATATATCTGAGCAGCAAACAAGGCATTTATGAGTTAAACAATTGGCCTTTTCCCTCGTGAATATAAAATCACACATCTCAATTCTCATTTACACATGCACATGAATCACCGGCTCAAATCCCATGCAATGAATCCGTTATTTTCATGCAAAGTTTGGTGCTTAAATGTGTGATTTATATTTTGGAAAAGCCAAATTGGATTAAATATAAATAGCACAAGAAGTGCTTTACAGTTACAATGTCATAGCAATAAAGACCAATTACAAATCCGGACAGACTCCCAAGACCAAAACAAACGCACCATAAATACACACCAGGTCTAAAAGAATGCACCATAAAAGTACACCGAATGCACCCCGAAAAATAAACAAATGCAAAACTAACCCATTCCAGGCCGCTGCAAGTATGCCAGAGAAAGGCTTAAGCAAATTACCCTTATCGGCAACGACGGAATTACATAAACAATGCGCCAAACGATATCGTCGAAATGTGAGCGGCTCCAGTCTTGATGCCGCTGTTGGAATTAGACCCCCACAACAACTCGTCGGGAACCCGAGCACTGCAATAGTTCAACTAGATTTTGATTTATCGGAACCAAGCTCCCCGAATCCAAGAGCAAAACCAACAGCGAATACCGCAGGCGGGCTAAAGTTGAGAAATTCAGCGTAACACTGAAGCAACATCATAAATCGGTGTTTGCCTCTATCCAGAAAAAGGTCAGATGAAGCATCCCAAGACTGATCTCGGGTGTGTGTACTAAGCAACACATGTATTTTTGAAGCTATTGGATTTGATTTTGAGCCAAATCCCAGGACCATCGTTTAACACATTTTGACATACTGATTAAATTTAAGTCCTTGTTCTTGAATATATTATCATTTTGGGTCTTCCAAATGCACAAAATACATGCAAACCAAATCTCATTGACTCTGTCTACGAGTAATCTGTCACTATATGAGACTTTCAAATTGAGTTAGATGATTAAATCTTTTATTATGCAGAACTGTTGAGATGCCCATCCACTTAGACATATGATATACCAGATACATGCAAAAAACAGACATTTAAAAAAAATGTGGAACCGATTCCTCGGACCCGCACCCACTACAACAATATATAGATCCCTGCCCTAATACCCCTCTTCTATGTAGGTTATCTTTTGTAGAAATTCTATTATGGAACATCCTCCAGACATGGCAGGATACTTTTAGAGGAATTGATTTACTCCAAATTTTCAACCAAGGAAAATCTGAAGAAACACTTTTAGAATCCATAGTTTTCTTATAAGTTTTTCTAACAAAATACATATTTGATGAGCCGTCAACTCCTAAAACTAAACAGTTTAGATTAGTCCATCAGGGAAAACACTCGCTCCCCTATTTCGTGTCTAATCTTCCATTCCTATTTATCCAAGAAGACTTCATTAAAGCATTTCAATTTTTTATACTTAAATGTATGATTAGTAGGAAGTCATTTGCTTGGTTAATTTGTCAAAATTTGGCGCCTAGCTTTGTGATCAGTAAGCCATTTGTTTTGTTGATTTGTTGTTCGTTACTGGTTGATAAGATGACATGTGACAATGATCATCTTTTATCATCACTTTAATGAGTGTGAAGTATTAAAGGGTATATAATATTTAATTGAACATGTGTATTGAATATAAGTTTTATAAAATTGAGTTAAATGGATGTAATTTGTTGGTTTAAGTTTAATATCTGACGACAATATTTATATATTTATATACTCTTTCCATTCTTATTTATAAGTAAATTTTAGTTTTTTTTTTACATTCATTAAATAAATGATGTATTTAGTCTTGATATTGTTCAAATACAACATTTGTTCAATAAATTTAAAAATCAAAATTTGCTTATAAATAAGAATGAAAGGTGTATTCATGAAAACAACTTTTTACAAAATTGACAAGTCATTTGTTTGGTTGATTTGTTGTTCTTTACTGGTTGATAAGATGACATGTGACAATGATCATCTTTTATCATCACTCTAATGAGTGTCAAGTATTGAAGGGTATATAATTGTTTAATTGAACTTGTGTCTTGAATATAAATTTTAAAAAATTTAGTTAAATGAGTGTAATTTGTTGGTTTAAGTTTAATATCTGATGACAATATTTATTTATATTTATATATTCATGAAAATAACTTTTTACAAAATTGAGTTAGATGAGTAACTTTGTGGTTCAAAGTTTAATATCTAACCTCTAGGTTCCTGAGTATTTGAAGAGTCTTTTTTATGAAAATTTTGTTGGGTCATCTTCCTCTAGGGTAATAGTTTTGTAGGCTTTGGCCTTCTTGTTTACCCATTTTTTTTAAAAACTATTTAACGACAATATTTATTTATATTTAAAATAAATAAATTATTAATATTTATAAATAATAATATTTTGAAAAAAAAAAGCTTTGCAAATATATTATATTTAATGATTTATAATAACTAAGCAATTTATACTAGGGAATTTCTCTTTACACCATGTTATCTTTTTCCAGGTCCCTAGCGAAAATAATTTTTTTTCTTTATATTTTCGTTGATACATCTTCGAACGAACTATTTTCTCATTTTACCTAAAGGTTAATTCGTAGATGCATTTGCAAAGGATTCTAGGATATGTTCGTAGATACATCTCTGAATCAACTTTTTTCTTTAAATTCAGGAATTGGTTCAGAGATGCATCTCTGAACGAGTTAAATGAATTTAAACCTCGCACAAGACCCCTTATTCTCATTCTTCATCAATATTTTTTAGAGTAAGATACTCATTTATCTTATTTTTAATTTTGATTAATGTATTAGGTCAAATGAATTAGTTTTAATGCATTATGTTGTATTAGCATTCAAAATAGGTAATGTGTATGAGTTTATATGATTTGGATAATTTTTTGGTGGTTAGGGAAAGTGTAGCAGATGTTGCTGCTATTGAAGCGGAACACAAAGCTTTTTGGAGACGCGTCTCTAAAATGAGTCATTTTCGGTGTTTGAAGATGCATCTCAAAATTCTTTCCACCATGATACACTAATCTATTTTCTTATGTTTTTTCCAAGGAAAATAGCTGCAAACCTTAACTACGTAGACAAGATAAGACACAACTGTGAAACCCTTACCGCATCCGTTAGTTGCGATAGGGCGCTTCTGCACAAGCATATCAAAGGTATGTGGGGGGAGTCATCCTTATGCATCACGACAGGGAAGCGTCTACTTTCATAAGGGTCGTCATCTCAAACTTGTGTATACTGTTGGAGTATGTCCTAATAGCCAATCAATATTGGCTTAATATGATTTTGGAATAATGGTATATAGATAACTAAAGTCATAACTCATGTTGAGACATTGACCTCTGCCTAAAAACACCTCTACAACAATAAAGCATACTGATACAAACATTATCAGTTCAAAGTCGTGACAAATGTTCCAAAATCTTATACTACATATCAATTACCCAAGAAACAAAAACTGAATAATGCATAATGATAATAACACAAGGATATGATGACCCAGTTCGGTGTAACACAACACCTACAACTAGGGGCTACCAAGCCAAGAAGAAGATCATATTATCAGTATTATTATTTTAAATAAACAACCTTAGGTTTACAGGTAAACAACCTCCGTTTTACCTAATCACTACCGAATGCCATATTTATCGTAGAAAACCCATCCAATATAAGAGAAACTCATCTCACTCCCTAAATCACCTTCGTGATATATACAACCACAACCTCTGGTGACTGCATCATACTACTTGAAAGATACCCCTTTCAAATAAAATTCAATCAAGACTCTTACTAACTAACATACTTGGATTTACTTCAAAGCTTCATCCAAGAACAATACAAAATTAATGACCTAAAGGTTTCTGAATCTATATACACAACTATGTCTATCACAATACATCAAATTGATGCAAAGGGTGACTTACAACACAAGAGAGTACTCGACTTTCAAAATAATAAACCCTTATTTAGATATTACAAAATGTGATACAATTAGTTATGAAACCTTAAGTCTAAACCTTCCTTTTATAATCTTTAATGTACTAGACTTGGTCTTCAAATCACTACTGACCTGTTGCAAGTAAGGTAGCAAAAATATATCCTAAATCACATGACTTCAATCATTAGTTTTCTAAATTATCTCCATAATTAGAAACCAAATAATCTCCTAAAATTCAACTTGAATCTCTTCAATATTCAAGTTGTGCGCCACATATGATAACACAATATTCCAGAATATTTTGCATCTGAAATATATCAATTAAATCCAGCTGTCCAGCTGGTCACTATCGCACCTAGGATTTTCATCGAAGCGTGAAGGAGGTGGAAAATAGAGTCGCCATAAATGTATATTTATCCCATGAGAGGGAAAGAAAACACTGATTAAACCTAAGGGAAGAGAAAAAACATGATCGTCGGAACCAGGAGAAAAGGGTAAGGAAATCAGTTATGCGAGGGGAAGGAATTATCACCCTGCATGCCTGTGGTACTCCATAATATCCACTTAAGTTTGCTTTATCTAAGAGTGTGTTATATATACTGCTTAATTGATACATTTATGTCTAATGCGTGGTGCTAAAAAGGAATGCATGTAAAATAAAGCACATGGAAAAGAAGGAAGTATTTACAAAGTTTTGCTAGCCTAGGCCCCACGACCTTATGCCTACGTATTCCCTCGTGCAACGGGAACGTCAGAACATTGTAGTTTGACTCACATATTTTGGTTTGTTTTGTTGTGTTTTTTAATGGAACAATGCTAAGTTTCACATTCAACCACGACTCGACCTTTGGAGACTCACGCGTCTGTAGTAGAAAGGAGCTAACATTTTCTTTGGGGATTTACGCGTCGTACTGCCTAGATTAGAACTAGCACATCCTTTTGAGAGTTTCGATGAAAGGCCCGAAGGCGAAAAAAGTTCGCATTTGTTTGGTTTATTTTACCTCAAAGAAGGATTTTTGTTGTTTTAGAGTGTTTTGAAGTTTAAGAGAAAAAAGAGTTTTAGTTTTAATGCATATGCGGAAAAGGAAGAAAATGCTAAGGGAAACTAGCTTATCTCTAATCATAATGTTAACATGCAAAGTTGATCATATAGTTGAGGATAAAAGGGAACTTCTAGATAAGTTAACATGCATGGATAACTATCCTAATGTCTATCTCGAGCGCTAGCCTAAGGGAGCCGAGAAAATCCTAAGGGAATGCGCGCACACATGTTTTAGTAAGCCTCTAGCTGATATGCCTAATAAAATTATGAAGGCTAAAGAAAAATGACTTGAAGCTCAAACCATCCTTGCAAATGATAGAACGAATACAAGCAAAATTGACAAAGTTAAAGTTGTACTGAGAAAGTAATTAAATGGCATGAGATTAAGGAACAAAATTTGCAACAAAGATAAAAAAAATTGAGTGGCTTAGATTGGGTGATGGAAATAATGCTAATTTCCATGCCGCAATCAAAGCTAAACACAATCATAAAGCTATGAAAGGCATGTGTAGAGATGATGGTACACAAGTGAAAACTGATGAGGATTTAAAAGAGGATGCCATATCCTTCTATGGAACTCTGATGGATAAAAATGATGATAACCTGAGCAATATCAATATCCCTGCAATGAGATAGGGAACCCAATTAACTAATGAGAAGAGGAAATACTTGATTCAAACTGTGAATGAAAATGAATTTACAAGGCACTCAAGTGTATAGGCAATTTGAAGACACCGAGTTTGGATGGTTTTGGTTCTAAGTTCTTTAAAACTAGTTGGACAACAATCAAAATTGACGTGGTAGCTATTGTTATGGATTTTTTTTGACAACGATAAGATGTACAAGGCTATGAAATGCATATTGGTCACTCTTATTCTCAACAAAGATGAAGCTAAAACCATCAAAGACTATAGAGTAATCTCATGGTGCACTACACACTACAAATTCATATCCAAGATTCTATCCTATAGGACGTGTATGGTGATTGGTTCTATTATGAACAACAATCAAGTTGCCTTTATTCCTGGTCAAAATATCCATAACCACATCCTTATTGATTTTGAGCTTATTAAAGGTTATTCTAGAAGAGGGGGACCCCTATATGTATGATGCAATTTGACTTACAAAAAGCCTATGATACAATTTATTGGAAGGCTTTTAAATGCATCCTTAATGAAGTGGGTATGCCTAGACAATTCACAAGGTGGGTTATCACAGCTGTTACAACTGTATCCTATAGATTTCACATCAATGGAGAGATGACTTCTGCTATGCCAACTAAGTGTGGTCTCAAACAGGGGGACCCAATATCTCTCATTTTGTTGTATTGGTAATGGAGTACTTGAACTGATGCTTCCACAAAATGCAGCAAAATCCAAACTACAACTACCACTCCAAATGTGAAAAGGTACAAATCACAAATCTTAGCTTTGAAGACAATTTACTATTGTTTGCTAGAGGGAATACTACCTTTGTTGACTGAATGATGAAAATTTTCAATAATTTTTCTAATTCTACTAGGTTGAAGAGGAATCCTAGTAAGTGTAAGATTTATTTTGGCGGCATTGATGAGAACACCAAACAGGAGATCTTGGATTATATTGGTTTTTTTGAAGGTCCCACCCCCTTTAGATATTTAGGAGTCCATGTTACAACTAGAAAGCTTAGCATTATGCATTATATGTGTTTGGTTGAGAAAATTGTAGGGAAGATAAACCACTGGAGTTCTCATATGCTTAGTTGTGCTGGTAGAATTCAATTGTTGAAGAGTATTTCTTTTGCAGTCATAAAATATTGGATGCAATGATTTGCCCTCCTTAAGCAAGTTATAAACAAATTTGATGTTGTTTGTAGAAGCTTCATGTGGACACATGGAAATGAGATCAGTAGGAAATCAATAATTGCATTGGAGAGAGTTTGCAGCCCCAATAAGAAATAGAGGAATGAACCTCATTTCCATGCACACTTGGAATAAAGTCACCATAACGAAGCTCCTATGGAATATTAGTTGTAAGGCTGACAATTCGTGGGTTTGATGGATCCATACTTATTACATGAAAAAAGAAAAGCTTATGGGTGTGAAGGTTAGATCAAACTGTTCGTGGATTTTGAAATCCGTCTTGAAGCAAAGAAACATCGTGGCTAATATGCAGGCTTGGATAATGATGCAACAAAAGGATAAATTCCACATGAATACTATGTATCATGCTCCGCTGAAGGTTGGACAAAAGTTAGCTAGAGAAAGATATTTTATCATAATGGTGCGAGGCCTAAGGCAATTGTGATTTTGTGACTCATTTTCATGAGAGGCTTACTACTATAGGAAGACTGCATAGACTTGGGCTTGTAGACAATAACAAAGGTAGCTTCTGCTCTAAAACAGAAAAAATTCAACATCTATTATTTGAATGTGATAGAATGAAGACCATTTGGTGTAACATTCTAAATTGGATTCATGTTAATCACACACTTGAAGGATGGAACACTGAAGTGAAGTGGATCACTCAGTATTGCAATGGAAAAGGAAAAAAAGTTGATATTATGAAAATGATGATTAGCGAAACATTTTATTAGATGTGGCAACACATGAATGAGATCGATTTTAAAAAGAATGTGAATAATACTAACATTAAAGAGAGGATTATCAATACTATAGACTACAAAGCCCGTGGTAACTTCAGACTGAAAGATTACATAGCTAGATTAATAATTTAAGTTTGTTTAGTTTGTTCTTTTTATTTTTTGGGTCTGGATCCTAGCGATCACCATGTATAGTTTATTTTTGAATTAATAAAAGTATTTTTAATTCAAAAAAAATTATTTATCTTAGATCTCATACCACAGTAAACTAACCATAATCTTAATTACAATAACTCATTGAAATTATCTCACATATAATGTTTAACAATAAACAATATAAAAAATATTGGTACTAAATTAAATGAAATAACACGATTTCTCCCATGAATACAACTTTTTATATAATAGTGAAATTAGAAGAGCTCTCTCTCTCTCTCTCTCTCTCTCTCTCTCTCTCTCATCAATATTAAATATATAAAATTGATATAAAACAAGATATTAAGATCATCCAATAAGAGAACAATATAAATAGAAGTGTATATACTACAAACTAAAAAATTTAAACAATATAAGTAATACTTCTTAGTAGATACTAAGTAACATGTATTTAGAGATTATAGAAGCTCTAATAATCTCATTAAAATAACTTATTCGGCGGTTGTGTAAGTCTATCTCAAATTTATTCGACTGCAGTAGGTTAAATTCAAATTTATAATATTTTATTCATGGCAAAATATCATTTTTAGTCCTTTAAATTTATCTCGGGGTCCATTCTGGTCCTTTAAGTTTCAAAGTGATCATTTAATAATTCAAAAAGGTCCAATTAGTCATTTCCGTCCAATTTTTACTAACGACCTCAATTTTTGCTTGGGTGGCATCTGACGTGGTCCTTTCCGTCTAGTTGGTCATACGCGTGGCATGTGAGGTCATTAAATACCTAAAAAAATTCTATTTTTTGTTTGTTTTAACCATGATTTGAAAACAAGTACACTAGGTTGCTAGACACCATATCAAACCACTACACCACTTTACAGTTGTTTGTATGATTACATAATTATTTGGCTTCATTGTCTAAATTCTTTATCTCATTACACTATTTTCATCGTTCTCTAAGCACAAACAATCAAACATTTTACCCAAAAATGTTTCTTTCCGTAACACAAACAAAAGCAGAAAACAAACGCGACAACAATAAAAAACACCTTGGAAGTAATTCCAATCTTTCATTGTCCAATATCTCTCATTGTCACTAAACAAATAACATATCGAATCAACAAGAAAAACAATAAAAAACCCTCGGCCCCAAATCTATCCCTAAACCCTCAGCCCAAATTTGTATGTACACAACATTATATGTCGAAAACATTATATATCGCCATCTCTTTTGCAATCTCAGAAATGGCTTCTTCGCTGCATCTCGCTGCATCTCTTCTTCGTTGGAGTTACCGAATCTCTAATTCCTTTTCACAAAAACCAAACTTTGTATTGAAATTGATAGAATGGATCAAATTTGAGCGAATTTGAAGATTTTGTAAGAAAGGGTTAAATTATTGAAAGAAACCCTAAATTTCTATTACAAATTTTATAGATGTGAGAAGCTAACCTTTAACATAAAAAAGATGCACGGAGGACAACGATAGACAGTGGAATAAAAAATATGGCTAACATAGAAGCTAACCTTTAACATAATAAGTTGTCTATTTGCTTCATACAAGTAGACCAATATATTCACAGGATATTGGTTGAAGAAGATGCGAAGGATAGTCAAGAGAGAAATGAAGATGTTACTGTACTCATAGAGTTAATAAGAAACTTGAGTGAAGTAGTAATAATTAAAAATGAAATGGCTCAGTGGTAAGCTATTCCTCATGCAACTACGGTGATGACCTTGGTCCAACATGGAAAAATTAACGCCATTAGTAAAAATTGGACGGAAATAATTAACAGATCAGAATGTACCCCGAAGTAAACTTAAGAGACCAAAAAGAATATTTTGACTTTATTTATTCATTTTTAAAATGTAAAATTTCATCTAATAAAAAAAACGACATACTAATATAATTTTATATTTTTATTCATTATCATGGTGGTACAAAGACGTTTAAGTCTATTACTTAAAATTGGATAGTAATTCCCGTCAAACTTATTTCATTTCTAGTTTATGATCTAAAATTATGAGTGGTTAACAATAACTTGATGTATACATATACTACTCGAATCTTTTACGGCCGCTTTTATGATGCACCTATGAACCCAAAATTTCTATGGCCGATTTTTTAATGCACCTATGAACCAAAATCCTCTAAGGCAAATTTTATGATGCATCTACAAATTCAGATTCCTTACAGTCAATTTTATAATACATCTATGAATCCAAATTCTGTAAGGTCGATTTTATGATGCATCTACGAACCCATATTCTTTAGGACCGATTTTATAATACATCTACATAGACACTGGAGTTACTCGGGTGCGAAAACCCGCTGCATCTTGAAGTTCTCCAACCTCAATAACCAATTCACCTACCTTCTCCACCACTTCCATTAGCAAAAACACCAAACTTGCAATTGCTAGCCTTTCATCATTCTCAAATTCTTCAATCATGGAATTTGAAATCACCAAACTCAACTCTTCTCTAGTTGTTTTCAACTTAGCTATAGTGTTGTCCCTTTCTTCACATTTTTTCATTTGTTTCATGCTATCTCCAACTTCTCGTAGAGTCCATACAACCTTTGACCCAATTGTTTCACACTGCTTCAAAGATGCTGTGGGCTTAACAAACAAAAAAGGATTAATTAGCCCACCGATTTTTTTGTCATTTTGCATACATATTATTTACCAAAAATATTTTAACTCAAATTGAATGTAAAATAAATAAATATATACCTTTTTTGAGGCATGGATGCAACATTGCAACGCAATAATAAGTGCAGCTAGTTCTCGAAGAACTTCTCCAATCTTTAAGTACTTTTCCCATGGATAGGAAAATCCAAATTTTCCATGCCAAGGTTCCCATTTTGCAAAATTTGCCTGCAAAAAACAGAAACAATTGATTTCATTCTTGATAAAAATAATTATAAGTATAATTTAATTAAAATATTGTAATTAATTTGTGTACCAATGATTCATCCTTTGACTTGGAGTTTAACACTGACTTGCAAACCGTGAAGCTGGTATCTTGTTGATTTTCCTTTTCTTTGACTGATTTTGAACAGTCATCTAAGCAACCTAAAATAAAAACAATGAGCTTCTTTGTTAAAATATTTCGGTAGTTATATTTGGTGAAGTATAACAAAATAAATACTGTATTAAAATTTAAAAATTCCATATTTTAACATTCTATGTTGAGTAAAAAAACATTCTATTAGTAAGATATTCAAATTAAAACTAATCCAAATTAAGATTGTAATTGATTTAATTTATTAATAGTATTTATTAGTTTAATTAACTTTTTTTTTTACTTTTTAAATGCTTAATATTATTACTTTAACTTTTTATAATGATACTTATTAGTTTAATTTAATTTTTTTTTTAACTTTTTAAATGCTTAATATTATTACTTTAACTTTTTATAATGATACTTATTAGTTTAATTTAATATTTATTTTTCTTATATTTTTTATTTTTTCCGCAATCTTAATTTAATTTATTATTTGTTATTTTCTACAATTATTTTACTATAAATTTTAAATATCAATATTAATAATAATATTATAATTGTAAATTGAATTATCAGAAAATCAATCAAATTTATATTCTATTTAATTGGATTAAATCAGTTTTTTTTTTAAATTATTCAAACCATCTGAACTGTATATAGTTCAAATCTATATAATTTTTTTTTTAGTTGGATTTTAATATAATGAAAGCAGATCAAATAATTTTTTCTTCTTAAAACCAATTCAAACTATTAGACTAATACTTCTACTAAATAATGTCAACAAATTTTTTTCTACACTTTTAATTTCATTTTTGGTTTAATATCCAAAATTTCATTATTTAAAAATAAAAAATTGTTATACTATATTCTTAGTTAATTATCTCATAAATCAGGTATATATATGGACAAAATGGTTTATAAATAACTAGACTTCATTAGTTTTATACACATTTTTTGTGAAGTCATTAAGTAGACATTGACAAAATGATTAGATGCGACGTCATGCTAAAATATAGTTTGATATATGCATAAATATATATTTTTTTAATATTGCAAGTACATCAAACTAATTGGAAAAAAATGTCTTAAGCCCTTGAGCTCCAGCTTTTATTATTGTTGTTTCTGCCTCTTTTGAGATTTGGTCACAAAAATATTATCTTATTTTTCATATGTTAACCAGAAAACCATATACTATAATTTTTTATGAGCTATATATAGTATAAAAAATAACACTATAACTATATATATACCTTGAATTGTATTTGCAAGATGATGAAACCTTTCGACAATAGAATCATGAAGTTCATCACTGGCCCACGTTGGAAAAACAAACAAACTCACACAAATTGCAACAATGAATCCCATCAAAATATTCAACAAACGTTCTCTTGCTATGTCCCAAACTTTAAGTCCAGGTCTTGCTCCAGATACCACTACTAGATTAAATGTTAACATAAATACCACTACTCCATAATCATATCTCTTCTTTATTCTTGGAACAAATCGAAAATATGTTGCACATGATCCTACAATATCATCATTCACATATATATTAATATTCACATGTATTTATAAAATATTCTAAGATATTTATTTATTTATTTATCATAAACATACCAAGAATATACACTGAAGATCCAATGAATATTGAGTTACCAACTCCTCCAATTTTTTGTGCCAATATTGCAGCTGAACATCCCAACCCTCCTCCTATAATAGTTCCTATTCCACGGTTGAAACCTTTTCCAAGTGTAGCTCCTAAGTAATATAACATGATTAGTTAATATACATCACATTACTATATCTATATATAACATATATATGTAAATAATAATAATCATAGGTTATATAATACCTGCATTGAATTCAAAGATGACAACAACAGTCATGATAGCCCACATTGCATTCTCACCAACTTGATCAAAAAGAGGATTCAGAATATAAAGAAGTGAAACCAAAACAAGTGAGATTCCAACTTTGGTGCTATGAATCAATTTCTTGATGTCTTGCTCACTTTTTTTCTGCTTATTATTACTATTTTTGTTGTCACTTGGATAGGAAGTAACTGGAACAATGGTTTTATTTTTCTTCATTTGAGTTATATTGTTGTTGTTTTCTTCTTCTTCATTTGTAATGGATATTACATGACTTGATTCCATTTTGTTTTTATTCACCTCTTTGGACTATCTATGACTAAGTCATTCTATTGGGAGAACCTCTATTTATACTATGGAATGTGAGTGGAGACATTCATGAATGAAGGTTTAACTTGGGAAGTATCATTTGGCATGGAAAATGTGATCCCACTTTCTAAATATCAGATGTTTAATATATGTTCTTTTTTCCATATAAACTAATATGATAAAATTATAATTATTATAGAAAGATAAAATAAAAATGAATTTGATTACGAAGGCTAAGTAGCACTAGTGGACATGATGGAACTTTTTAGAATTCCTAATGAAGAAATATGGAGTATGAATAAGAAGCACCAAGATATCTTGTACAAATTTTACCTTGATTTGGACAAACAAATAGGAAGTTCTTAATTAGTAGTGGAACACGTATGTAATCACCAAAGAGAATGTTTTTATTTTCTTTCATTTTCAAAAAAATGACACCTTAGTAAATTAGAGTTTGTGTCAAAAAAATCATAATACTAAAAATTGAACCGGGTGAAAATGGTTTTTAGATAGAATGAAAATTTAACTTCGTTTCTTTTTTTTTTTTGTTTAAAAAAATCACATTTTAAAATACTAAATTTATTTAGTAAACATAAGTAATATTACTATTATTAGATATTATAATTATTTATTTATTATTATTATTATTATTTTACGCAGGAAAAATTTCAATGATTCAAAAAACAGAAAAAACAGTGTGACCAAAAGTCCAACAACTAAGCAACAAGAAGCCACTCAAAGAGTTAAGGCATTAGTAATTTGCTAATGTGAACTCTAATTTTGGGCTTGTCCCAACATCTATAAATGACATCATCCATAATTCTAGCTATTGTGGATGGATTACTCACAACCGTGTCAAAGCACTTTTGGTTACGGTATCTCCAGATTTCATGAATGGTCTCCGAAATAACACACTGAATGATCTTCTTCTTCCAGCCTTTTTTCCTACACTCCCTGATTAACCAAACGATCTCCTCCCTCCAAGGTCCTGGACGGTGGAGCACCCTAAGCCAAGACATGATTTCCTCCCAAATAGTGCAGGTACTCGGGCACTCAAAAAATAGGTGATCAATTGATTCGTCTTCATTACAAAAATAGCAGCGGACATTGCTAATCATACCGAAACGCAGAAGCCTATCCTTAGTAGGCAGCTTCCGATGGCAAGCCATCCAAAGCGTATGCACAACCTTATTCCTAGCAACATTGTCATATAAAACAGTGCGCCAGACGACATTATCAACAACATCAATGAGCTCATGGTAAACCAATTTCGTTCTAAACTTCATACCTTGCATCATCGTCCCCCAGTTTTGCAAGTTGTTCACCTCTTCCCGCAGGCTCAGAATATTTTTTAGAATCCACGAGGCAGTAGGACGAACGGGGGCCTGCATAATGTTAACCCGCTTCGGATAATAGCTATGGATCCATCTAATCCACATGCTATCCGCTTTACCATTGAGATTCCAGAGGTACCGGGAAAGACACTCTTTACTCTAAATGGCTATGGAATTTATTTTTATTATTATTATTATTATTATTATTATTATTATTATTATTATTATTATTATTATTATTATTATTATTAATACTATTTGTGTTTAAATATTTTTTAGAATCTACTTTACTATTGAGATTCCAGAGATACCGGAAAAGACACGCTTTACTCCAAATGGCTATGGAATTTATTTTTTTAATTATTATTATTATTATTATTATTATTATTAATATTATTTATGTTTAAATATTTTTTAGAATCTACTTTGTTTGTACTAAATAATTATTATGAGAGATTAAAAGTTATAACTTGCCGTGTGCCGTTTCAAATAATTTAGAGAATTTTTTATTTAAACTTCAATAATTTTTGTTTTTTAACTTTAATATAATTTTTTAGACTAATGGAACAACTAATGTATCTAATCTATATATAATCACATTATTGAATGAATTAATTAATTTTTTTTATAAAATAAAAGATAGGAAATACTTAATTGCAATTAATATTTCCATAATATTGTAGATTATAACTTTGACTTGATGGTATATGTAAAAGTCTATTTATTTATTGAGTGCTGCTAAGCATTGCCCTGGGCACTGGGCACTGAATAAGGAGTAACAAATACTAACAAATAGACTTTAATCACATTTTTATTTTGTTGAAATAAATGGTTATTAAATATATCTAATTATTAAGTTAGTCAAATAATTTATTCATTTAATTTTTCTTTCACACCGTTCATAGTTTATATTACATGAAAAAATTACTTCAAAGTAGATGATATTTAAGATTTAAATATTATAAATTCATTTTAATATTATTATCATTTTAGTGGGAACTTAATTTACAAGAAACAAAATAAATTAAATTAAACAATTTAAAAACTCATTATAAATTAACAATAAAATATTGTAGAAGTAAAATAAAATAACAACAAAAAATTCAAATAAATAATGTTCTTTAGAATAAAAATCTAACGGTATTGAAATACAACACCTAGAAGTTATGAGGCGTTTTATTAAGGAATAATAAATGAAAATTGAAAGTAATAATATGTAAAGTCTCTTTTTTATGGTTTAGAAAATTTGAATTTTTTATTTTTTATAACATTTGAAAAAGATTTTTTTTCAAACAATATTAATGAATTCATAATGTAATTAATAACTCTTAACCAATGTCCTAGAAGCACCGATTAGATTACCTTTATTTATTTTTTATTTATGTTTGTTTAGATCAAAGATTTATTTATTGCTGGGACTTCTTTGCATGAGTTAATACTTCAATTTTTTTACCGTCCATGCAAATTATTGGTTGTAATTGTTGGAACGTACAATTGGGGTTAATTAATGTTGAAAAATAGAATTGGAGAAATAAAGTTTAGAGAAAAAAAAGAGAAAATTAAAAGAGAGAGTAATTGAAGAGAAAATATTTTTTATTCAATAATGACATACTCTACATATTATATAGGGAGTGGAAGAGTATTTATAATGTTCAATTAAGACACAACAACAACAAAAAAAAACCAAAAACCGAAAACGGCCGGGCGAAATTAAAATCGCGGCGCAGTTTCCTCAAAAACTGGAAACCGACTTCCTCTTCGAAACTTCAATTTTCTGCTTCTGTGCAGAACAATTTTTTCAATTAAGCTATTTTCCAAAAACAACTTATGAAGCTTTATTGCACTTGACTTACACTATATTCAACGCACCACCTTAAGTCAAGTGCTCCACATTCCTCAAGCTCAATTCCTTCACAAGCCTCTTGAACACTTCATTTGTTACCGCTTTAGTCAACAAATCCGCAAGTTGTTCTTCGCTTCAACAATGAGCTAGCTTCAGCTGTTCTTCACACACCAGCTCCCTCAAGTAATGGAACTTCATCTCTATATGCTTGCTTCTCCCATGTGCTATGGATTCTTTGCAAGATTAATAGCCGGGAGGTTGTCAACAAAGAGTGTGATAGCTTTTACCTCAATGTCGTCCAACTCTTTAAGTAGATTCATTAGCCACACAGCTTGACATGCACACATGGATGCTGCGATATACTCGACCTCACAAGAAGAGAGTTCCACCACGGGTTCCTTTTTAGAGCACCAAGAGATTGGAGCTCCTCCGAACATAAAGACATAACCGACCGTAGACTTTCAATCATCTTTATCTTCGCACCAATTGGAATCCGTATAACCGAGTAATTCGCACATGCTGCCCACATCATCCGCAGGAAAGAGAATTCCGCAGTCAAGAGTACATTTGATGTAACGAAGGATCCTCTTGACCGCTGCCAAATGAGACACCTTTGGTCTCTCCATGCAGGGTCGTCTTTGAGGGCGTGCAAGGCGACCTACCGCACATGGCCTCGAAATTTTGAAGGTTAATTTATGATTAAATAAGGCCTCATAAAATATTGTTTAGTCTAAATGGTGATTATATAGGGCCTCTATTTGTTTTTTTCTTGCTACACTGTTACTAACCTACACAGGGCCTCCAAAAACTTGTGACGACCTTGTCTCCATGAATCTACTAACAATACCGACACTAAATGCCAAATCCGGTAGCGTATTACACAAGTAACGTAATGATCCAATCAAACTTCTATATTGATTTGGATTAACGTCACCCTCATCCTCATCCTTGGACAGCTGCAACCTTGGTTCCATAGGTGAATTGGCAGCATTGCAATGCTCCATATCACACCTCTTCAATATCTCACAAGCATACTTTCTTTGGTGCATGAGAAGTTCCAACTTTGACTTGTGAAACTCTATGCCAAGGAAGTATGTCATGATACCAAGATCACTCATCTCAAACTCTTCCATAAGCTCACCTTTGAACTTGGAAATAAACTCTTCATTGTTATCCGTAATCAAAAGATCGTCCATATATAAGCAAAGTATAATCATGCCTTTACTTGCATCTGACTTCACATAAACACCATGTTCGAACACACACTTCTTGAAGCCAACTTCAATAAGAAAAGTATCTACGCATTTGTTCCAAGCTCTAGGTGCTTGTTTCAAACCATAGAGTGCTTTCCTCAACTTGTAGACTCTTTCCTCTTGGTTCTCTACCACAAACCGTATGGTCTCCAATCTAGCTACCAGAGTAAACACCTCATCATAGTCTATGCCTTATCCCTGCAAAAATCCTTTTGCTACTAGTCGAGCCTTATGCTTGACTATCTCGCCTTTAGGATTTTCCTTCACTTTATAGACCCACTTTACTCCGATTGCCTTTTTCTTTTCCGGTAAATCAACCAGCTCCCAAGTACTATTTTTCTCAATGGATTCCAGCTATTCTTTCATTGCACACACCCACTTTGCATTGCTCAATGCCTCTTCCGTACTCACCGGTTTGGATTCGGCCATAAGCGCAAAATGAATGAGATCACCATCATTGTTAATCTCATTATCATGGAACACTTCACAATCTTGGAGCCGTTGAGGTAGACCTCTACGTCTTGTCGGTCTTCTACTAGATTCACCATTACCACCTTCAATCGGAATCGGGAAAACTTCTTCATTATGATGCAATTCTGTATTTTCTGCATTTTCTGGTGGAAACCGGTTTCCAGAATCTGGGAAACTGGTTTCCAGAATATGGGAAACCGGTTTCTGCTTCCAGAAATCCAAATTCGAACCTGTTTTCAGAATTTTTTTGCTGTCAGACAGCTTCAGCTCATCCACCACCACATCCCGACTAATCACGATTTTCTTGCTACTCACATCAAACAACTTGTAACCTCCAGTAGGGAGATAACCAACAAGAATTATTACCTCATTTTTATCATCCAACTTCTTTCGAAGTTGACCCGGAATATGCCTATATGCAATCAAATCGAAAACTCTCAAATGAGTTAAATTCGATTTGTGGCCAGACCATACCTCTTCTGGTGTAACTTTGTCAAGCTTCTTAGTAGGGCACCTATTCAACAAATAGGCTGCTGTAGAGACCGCTTCTCCCCATAGTTCATTCGACAAGTTCTTCCCTTTCAACATGCTATGAACCATGTTCATAATTGAGCAATTTCTCCTTTCTGCAATTCCATTTTTTGAGGCGTATAGGGTGGAACAACCTCACGTACTATACCCTCATCATCACAATAATTCCCAAATTCACTTGAGGTATATTTACCTCCACCATCCGTTTTGAGAATTTACAACTTGTGACCACTTTGCCGCTCCACCATGGACTTAAAATGTTTGAACACATCAAACACCTCATCTTTCCTCTTTATGAGGTAAATCCACAGCTTCCTACTAAAGTCATCAATGAAAGTGACAAAGTACCTATTACCACCATACGAGTCGACTTGCATTGGGCCGCACACATCAGAATACACCACCTCAAGGTGTTCTTTGGTCCTATGACCAACATTCTTGCTGAAATTATTCTTGTGTTGCTTCCCTTGCACAAACTCTTCACACAACTCAGCTGGAAAATTTATCTTGGGCAGCCCGATCACCATACCATGCTTTTGCAACGCGTCGAAGTCTCTAAAATTGAGGTGTCCAAGACGGTAGTGCCACAACCACTCATCACGACTTGCTGCTGTAGCAAGAAATTTGTGTTCCATTTCTTTAAAGTCTATCTTGAAAGTACGATTTGCAGCCATGGGTGCTCTCAAGATTAAAACGTCTTTTTGGTCAAAAACGCACAAAATCTTGTTTTCTATCCGAATTTTGTAATTCTTCCCGAGTAATTGGCTAATGCTTAAGAGATTACACCTAATTCCAGGAATGTACAACACATCTTTGATCAAAGAGTGGCCTCCGTCTTTCTGCTTGATCAAGACATCACCCACACCGTCGACCGCTAAAGTGGTGTCATTCGCAAATCTCACTCTATTCTTCGTGGCTTGATTGATTTTCACAAAACAATCCTTTCTACTCGTCATATGAGTTGAACAACCCGAGTCCAAGTACCATTCATCACTACTTTGAACTCCTCCTTTAACGCTAACCATTGCGTTTCGCTCCGAACGCGTTTGTGCAGAAAATCCTGCACTGTTAGAGTTGTTGCCCAGCCCTCGACACAGTGCAGAGCTGCTGTCTAGCCCCTCTTTGCAGCCATTATTCTCCTCCGTGATCATGACAAGAAGTGTATCATCATACTCTACCTCTTGCCTAGCAACCTTGGCCTCATCTCCATGATTTTCTTTCGATTTCGCATTACAATCTCTTATGAAATGGCCAAGCTCATGACAATTGAAACACTTCACATCACTCTTGTCACCTCTCTTGTAGTTGTTGCCTTGACCACCGCCTTTGGAGCTGTTCTCTCCTCTTTGTGCCATGGAACCTCTTGAATTTTGTGAATCTTTTCCACCAATATTTTGGAAATTTGCTTTGCTCTTCGAAGGCCACTTGCCTTTCGATCTCTTGTTCTTCTCATTGAACCTTGATTGCAATGTAATTTCCGCCTTGGCCTTGTCATTTCCTCTTTCATCCAACCTTTGCTCATGTGCCTCCAATGAGCTTTGAAGCTCCTCCTTGCTCATGGTGAAAATATCCTTTGACTCTTCAATGGCTACCACAATGTTATCGAATCTTGACGTTAAAGAACGCAAGATTTTTGCTACTATATTTGGTATCGTACTGTTTCACCGCAAGCCTTCATTTTATTCACCAAACGCGTTATGCGCATAATGTAGTCATTGATTGATTCCTTCTCTTCCATTTGTATCAACTCGAACTGTCTCTTGTGAGTTTGTAACCTCACCACTTTCGCTTTGTCGGCACCTTCATACACTTTCTTCAAGATCTCCCAAACTTGCTTTGCCGATGTACAATCACCAACTTTCTCAAAGTTGTCGTTGTCGACGCAAGAGTGTATCAAGAAGAGGGCTTTGTAGTCTTTCTTCTTTTCCTCCTTGAATGTGGCTTGTTGTGAAGAGTTAGCCTCTACAATAAGTGGTGTGACTCCATCATTCACCACGTCAAGGACTTCTTGATACCCAAACAAAACTTTCATTTGTTTGCACCATTTGTCATAATTCTTGGAACCAATAATTGGGAGGTTGGTAGGAATTCGATCGGTGGTTGTCATGTTTGCAGCTGATTAATGGATCAGAACTAGGCTCTGATATCAGATGTTGGAACATACAATTAGGGTGAATCAATGGTGAAAAATAGAATTGGAGAAGATGAAGTTTAGAGAGAAAATGAGAAAATTGAGAGAGAGAGAGAGAGAGACCAATAGAGGAGAAAATATTCTTTATTCAATAATGGCATACTCTACACATTACACATTCCTCTTTGAAACTTCAATTTTCTGCTTCTGTGCAGAACAACATTTTCATTTAAGCTGTTTTTCAAAAACAACTTCTCAAATTTTATAGGTATGATCAATATGATGATATATTTCAATCCAACAGTTGATTTTAAAAAATATTAATCCGAGGTGACGTTTTTGAGCGAGTGTAACTCATGGTGTAACTCTTGGTGTAATTTGATCCTATATATATATATATATATATATATATATATATATATATATATATATATATATATATATATATATATATATATATATATATATATATATATATATATATATATATATATATATATATATTTTAATAAAAATTATATTTTTTATTAATCTATATAAAAAGTGTAAGATAGAGATATAGTTTATAACACCAAGTGACCAAACTTTAAATAATGAAAAAAGAAAGATATATGAATTAAACAGGGCCTCAAAAAATATCACCACTAATGAGAATGAGTTGTGTGGATGATCTTTATCTATTTTTTGTGCTGGGTTGCGTATTAGGATAAACTTATCTAAAAGCTTAATCAAATTGCTAAAAATGTAGCCTTAGTTTATTAGATAATTCCCATTCAAAATAGTCATGTTCGCACCTACAAAGACCATGCCCCGACATTCTCGGTCTTCCAACTTTCTTCAACTTTTTTGTTGTTTTGTGAAGTTAGTGGCTGTGCTAGATATTTGTTCAAGGTATATATCAAAAATAATATCATGTTTCAAGTGACCTATAAGCAAGTACTGTCTATTAAGAATTTATACCAAATTCGCAAAACATATAACTAACTAATGCAAATTACTTACAAGCCCAAATTTGGCATGTTCTTCCTATATATATATATATATATATATATATATATATATATATATATATATATATATATATATATATATATATATATATATATATATATATATATATATATATATATATATATATATATATATATAAAAGCAAGTTTAAGGAATACAAAACCCATTTACAATTACATGTGATCACCTTAACACAATCCTCTACATGCATGAATGTCTAAAGTAGAATACCATTAACCAATATTGACATTGAATTAGCGAATATTGTTGCTGCCATCCTTTTCATCCATTTAGATCAAAATCCCATTATTCTCATCAAATACTTAAGATATTTTCAAGACACGCAAACATAAGCTTTTTTCGAAATCAACCATAACTAATATACAATCTCTCTTATTTATCTTTTCAAAGTCCAAAACTTCATTGATCATCACCATGTCATCCAACATTTTACTCTGAGGAATAAATACAAAGTGACACTTGGACCAGATCTTATCGATAATTTTGTAAATAATACTCATTAAGCAAATTGGACCAAATTCCTCAATTCTCTGAGGATTTTGTGACTTAGGTATATGGACTAGAAAAGATGCAGTTATAGCTTTAGGTAGTTTTGCATGGCTGTGGAATTCCTACATAAAATATATTATGTCTTCCTCTAAAAACTTCCAACACTTCTAGAAGAAATATAGTTTAAAGCCATCTAGTCCAAGACTTTTCTCTTTGTCACTTGATCATACCACCTCTTTAATTTCTTTAATTGAGAATGAATCCTTTAATTTATCCCTTTCCTCCTCCGAAAGATAGCTGAATGTCACACCGTCCAATTTAGATTTTATGAAGTTTAACTCTTTGAATCTATTATAAAAATATTCTTTTACTTCCATCTTTTCTCTGTCTACTTGTACAACCCTGTCCCTCTCAGTGTTGAGTCTTGTAGTGATACATTTGTGGAAAGCCCCATATATGGGTGATACATGCCCTATAATGGATTCTTGCCATATGAAGTGTTGCCATGGGCACAATCATTCTATGGCATAGCGTCTCACCCTTAAGAGGGACGTGCATAATACTATTGGCCCCACTATTGCCTTCACAAACAGAGTCATATATATATATATACACCATAATTCCCTAGAAAATAGGCAGTCAACAATCCTCTCCAATTAAGGAGGATCAATTACCACCTCTTAAGGTTTCCTAAACCTTAGGCCCATAGACCTAACATAATGCTTAAACACAAAGTCTTTCACATTGTGTGAACTGTCCCTCTCTTACCATCATAAACATCACCAACCATGGTCTGTCACCATCGTGAGTAAGACCTTACCACCCTTAACTACAAACGCCTCTAAGTATCCCTTACCCGCGTAGGGATACCACACACTTCTATACTTTTTGATAAGTACAATGGTGCCCACCATGAGGCCCCAGTAAAACTAACATGGGTTCTACATTTTCCATATTCACTGTCATCCTTATTCATGTACCTATCCTTTTATAACCATGGTTAATAAGAGAGCCATGTCCCCTACGATGGAGGATATGAGGGGTAGAAGTGATGTTAATGCCATGGCAGAGATGCGTGGTGCCATGGATGAATTGCACCATCAAAATTAGAGTCTAGAAAACAAAGTCTTAATCATCAAACAACACCAACAACATATCAATACCTCAAACGAGATGGAAGTACTGTACACTCACCACTATCAGGAGAAATATCATAAGCTCTTGTCCCTCAAGGGTTCAAACCTCTCTCTTTGGCAAAGTTTGATGGGCATAATGGTCCTTATGAACATATCTTCTCCAACAATACACAAATAGCCATAATCAAAAATCTTGACGCCATAAAATACAAATTATTGTTTGACACATTCAAGGATGCAACCTTGTCATGGTATATGGGTCTTCCCTAAGCTTCTATCACCAGTTATCAAGAGATGGTTAAGAAACTCATACATCAGTTTTCTGCCAACCGACATAGAAATATGTATACCACTATTATGTTCAACATACGATAGGGTCCCTTAGATTCGTTGAGGGGATACATCACGTGTAACACCCCTTCTAATTACCCGCGATTTATAAATATTAATCAGAGTATTTAACACATATCAAGAGGCGTCACAATTTTAATATATTTCAAAATTATAACCAAACAGATGTCATGCTTTCACTGAAGGAAATCAATAAATAAACAGACTTAAGGTTATGTTTAACAGCGGAAATGAAACAAAACAAATCCTGGATACATCATCCATATCTGTTCCAGAAAATAAATCAAAACATAATTCAAAACCATTAAGGATATCCATTAAAGGATTTCAAAACAAACGTTTCCCCAGTGTTACATCTACCAGAGCACGACACTGACACGCGGATTAACTAACTGACTCAACTCTAGAGCTATCCTCACCGATTCCAAGCAGCTAATCACTTCAAATCTGAAATCATCAAAGTAAGGGTGAGATTTATATCCAATATAAAATGCATTATACATTTTTAAATACAACAGGATAATCGAATACATTAGTCCATTATCCAAACACATAGTCGTAGTCAATTCACAAAGGCATCTCACACAATGAACATGTAATATAACAAACAATGGAAATTGCCACACTGGAAACCATCCTAGCATGTTACAACCCCATATGCAATGCAGACTCTATGCATGTGGTACCAAAACGTGAACCGAGTTCACCCACTACTCCGTTTACATGTGGAAAGACAGCGGAAATCCATGATTCGCCCATAACCATTGGGTCAAGAATCCAGCCTCACTACCTCTAAATCCGGGTAAGTCTATTGGCTCAACCAGTTCACTTCCGCACAATGAGAGTGAACCAAATTAACAAATGCTCATGCATGCATCATAAAAACATGCAACATCACTTCACAGATTATGATATCAATATAATTCACATAATGCCGATCACCAATGTATCACATTCAATCATAATGAATATCAAAATACAACATTGTACGCATTAGTTCTCATCCGATAACTCAGACCATTTATAATAATTTCCCATCATTCTTAACTATCCACACTTTTCAAAATCGGAAGCTCGACTCTTTTTAAAATAAGTTTAGCAAAATAATATTTTTCCTTTTTAAAAGATAGTATTTTAAATTTAAGAAATAATGCTGAAAACGGCACTCGAATCGGAGTTACGGTTTAGAAAATATGAATTTTTGAAGTTTAAGTATTTTTGATCTCAATACAGTGGAACCCGGTTCCTACCCTGGTACAACCCGGTTCCCACTTTTTGAAAAAGTCACGCCCCTGGAATTTTGTATGGGAACCCGGTTCCTACCCTACTGGGAACCGGTTCCCACGTACAAAAATGCCCAGTTTTGAAAAATTCACATTGGGAACCCGGTTCCTCCCCACTGGGAACCGGTTCCCACGACCTGCAGAATCAAAAACTGCTATTTTGACAGCATTTACCCATTCCAAATCACTTCCAAACATTCCCATACGAATTGCAACATGAGGAACACTAAAATACATCCATTTTACACCATTATAACATCAAACAACATTATTTCATCATTCCTATTTATTATTTGACACACTAATGGTTTCCGACCTACCATCCGACACAAATAGGGTTTAATTCCTACAAACCTATAATCACCTAAATTAAATTTCCTAACATACCCAATCACCCGGTTGATTCCCAAAACCCATAAGGCATTAAAACCGAATGAAATCACCCCTTACCTCGCGATGATCTTCGATTTCCTCGGCGTTGGCTTTTTCCTCTCTTCTCTTCTCTTCTCCAATTCTACGTGAAATAACTTTTTCCAAAAAGACCTTCTTTCCTTCTTTTCCTTTTTATAATACTTTTAATACTCCTTTTATTTATTCCAATAAAATAAATAATTAGTAACTAGTAAAGTAGAGTACTTTACCACTCACACCCTCTACTTACTCCTCACACCACCAACTCTTCTTTTTAATTAAATAATCCAATTAAATCCAAAAATATAAATAATCAAGCCTTTAATTAATTAAATAATTAAATTCCTAATTATCTAACATTTGAATTAATTCAGGGTGTCACATCACGCGCTTCAACGAAGCTGCTATAAAGGTCATTCCTCCGAACCAAGAAATGTTCTTCGTGGTTATCCTAAATGGTATCAAGGCAAGACACTTAGAGGAATATCTTGCGCAGAAGACATAAATTTCCTTAGTTGAGGTGGTCACCATAGAGGAATGTCACATAAAAGATGAGGAGAGAAACACTCACAAAAAGGCGAGAGATGTTAAAGAACATGTTTTTAGTGCCAACAGTTCACATCACCAAATAAGAGTAACTATACCTCTTCTATTTAGTACAAAACTTCATTCAAGCGAGTATGCAAGGTGATAGAGAGATTCACGCCTCTGAACACTCATTGTGAACAAATTTAGAGTGAGGTTCTCCATCTGCATAACTGAAGGAAATCGAGCGGCTGATCCAGGAGGAACACCTTAAGAAGTATGTTAAAGTCTTCCCTTCTTGAGGGCCAAGAAAATCCACATCCCGCTGGCGAGATAACAAACAAAGCTTAAGCCCAATGGAGAAAAAAGGCATCTATAAGGGAGGATAACAAAGTCGTGCTCCATATTCTCAACATTATCGCATGAAGGTTCGCCAGAGGAAAAAAGACCAACTCTACCTGTAGAAGGTACGCTTGCCGAGTACTAAATATATAAGACATATTCAATGAGGTGGATGAAGGAAAAATTAAAACTCCAAAAACTGAAATTGTCTTCTCCGAGAAGGATACAACTAACATCCACTCATACAACGACGACCCCATGGTCATCAATATTAGGTGCGATGAATAGGAGATCAGAAGATTTATTATAGACCAAGGAAACTACACATATATCCTCTACTAAGATGAGTTTGAGAAGTTCCACCTTGACCCAAATGACCTAAAACCCTGAAAGGGATTGCTAGTTGGATTCTACCAGGAGCATGTGGAAGTGAAAGGCTACAAAACACTAAAGACCACATTTGCAGCGCAAAATCTAGACAAAGAGATTAAGGCCAAGTATTTGGTTATTCTCACCCCTCTTCTTACAATATTATTATAGGGCCTCTGAATTTTAATTACTTGGGAGCCACCATGTCAACCTTGTATTTGTGCATGAAATACCTTCTCTATGATAGGCGGGTGAAAGTTATCCAATGAGATAAAAAAAATACTAGGAAGTGTTACGTAGAGAGTCTTAAGCTGAAAACATAAGGAATATGGGCGCAAATGCCAAGAAGGCTGGTTCGAGAATAAATATGAAAGGCTTACATAGGCAAAAAAGAATCCCCCTTAAATTGTTAGGGAGATTGAAGTTTAGAAGCTCAAAAGGAATGCTCTCCGGTGCCACTTGTTTTATCATCAATAATTTATTAATCTATCTTTATTTATTTATTTTACTTCTATTTTTATTAGGTGAGTATTATATCTTTTCCGCTTGTAATAACAAGTTGTTTATTGGGGGTCCACTCATTTCACTTTGTACCTTGTACGAGGAAAGGGTTTTTAACGATCCTCTTTATTTTATTATCTTTAAGAATCCAAATTTCTACCATCTTCCCCTACAAGAAACCTAAAGGTTCTGAAGAAGACCATCGTTAGTGGCTATCAAAATGTTGGATCCTTAAGAGAGATCTTTGCGGCCCTTAGTGGCAATCAAAATGTAGGGTCCCTATGAGGGATCCTTGCGGCCCTTAATGGTAATTAAAATGTTAGATTTCTAATAGGGATCCTTGATACCCTTAATGATAGTCAAAATGTTGGGTTTCTAAGATGGATCCTTGTCTCCCTTAGTAGAAATTAAAATGTTGGGTCCCTAAGAGGGATCATTTCCTCCCTTAGTGGAAATCAAACTGAAAGATTCCTAAGAGGGATTATGTCCGCCATCAGTGGAAATAAAAATGCTGGATCCCTAGTAAGGATCCTTGATGTCCTTAGTGACAATCAAAACATTGGATTCCTAAGAGGGCTTCTCGCCGTCTTTAGTGGTAATTATAATGTTGGATCCCTAAGAGGGATCGTTTTCGCCTTTGGAAGTAATCAAAAGGCGGGATCCCTAAGAGGGATCCTCGCCGCCCTTGAAGATAATCTAAACGATGGTTATAAAAGGATATTCGCTAGCACGGAGGTGATCAAAACCACCTAATGGGATCAAAAATATGTCAAGCCTCATAGCCTACACCATTGATGGTCGATGGAATGGATCCCTTTGCAGTAAGTCATTTTCCCAAATATTAGTCAAGAATAGAATATAAGAATGTGAAGGCACTATAGAGATAAAATTAACATTCAAAAAGAAGTAATCAACATAAATATTACAAAGAGAGGTGTTTGCAAATATTAATAGATATGTCATATACAAATATACATGTTGTGATTGCAGCAAGTAATAAATATAAGAGTATCGTATCCTCATGGAGTGTTGTTACTTAGATTTGATTATTGTATATAAACTATTCTTTTGAATTAAGCATGAGCAAAGAGATATAATCTTTTGTGTTTTACGCGTTCAAAGTTTACTTAAAACATATGTCAAATGTAATATGAAAATAAGTGTAAATATATTATGAGTGATTGAGTTGAGCTATGTTCCATTAATATCACTAGTGTAATCATGTGTTTATGATGTGTGGTTTCGTGATAGGTGAAGTCAGAGTGATCTTGTGGTGTATATCTACAACATCAGAGCATGCATAACAAGGGCAAGGTAAAAAATCTCTAAGCCTTACTTATAACCCTAATATGTGTCTATTTTAATTATAAAATTATCAATAGTTGCAGCTTCTTATATCTAAGTAAGCTAAGCAAGTGTATATCTCTATCCTACTCATGCAACTATTTTTATTAAGAAAATCACTTGTTGTTGGATCTCTACTCCTAATCCTAGGTTAATGATGCATAGAAGTAAACTTATTACATATTAATATATAATAAAGTGAGTCATGCAACCACACACTAAATAACATAAAAACACGTAAATATTAACTCCACATTGCTCAGCTACAAAGGTTTAGCTCATAGTGAGTTGAGCACAAACTATAAACATGGTTCTCAATAGGAACATTCTTCTAACAATAAATGAATAAAAGATATAAAACTATGAGAGACTTGGAAAATAAATTGAGATGACTATTCAAGAGATATCTCCAGTCGTGCCACTGCTTATCAACTAGTGCAAGATTGTGTCTTATGAAGAAATTATATATGTCAGACAACAAACGTGCAAAGACACCTATGCACCCTACATGGATTCTTGAGAAAGATGACATAAGAACAAAGGTTCTTCAAAAGCTCTATTATGGTATGATAGGCTCTCTTCTCTATCTGACTGCTTCTCGTCCAAATATTTTATTTAGTGTATGTCTCTTTGCTCGTTTTCAATCAGATCCAAGGGAAACTCACTTAACAGTTGTTAAAAGAATCTTAAGGTATCTAAAAGGAAAATCTAACATTAGTTGGATGTATAAGAAAACATCAAAATACAAGCTATCGGGTTGCTATGATGGTGATTATGCTGGAGATATAGGGCCAATTTGTTTTAGCTTTAAAAAAATGGATTTTTTCTTTGTATTTTTGAAAATAGGTTTTATAAAACCATTTTTCAAAATATTATAAGTTTTTTTATATTCATTTTTTCTAAATTTAAACAATAATTTTGACATCCTATAACATAAACACACATTATTGAAGACCAAAACATACTCAAAATCGCAATTTTTTCAAAAAGTTGGATTTCAAAAATGATTTTTATTAAAATATATTTGAAATAGCTTCAAAATTAAGTAATTTTTTGAAATTTTGATTTCCAAAAAAAGTTCCAATAAAAAGATGAAATATCTAAAATAACATTTTAGGAATAAATATTCTAACCAAATTTTCATTTGAAACTTTTATGAAAAGTTTCTTTGTAAATTATTTTTACACAAAATTATATAACACTATAAAAATCATTTAAAAAAAGCCAAAAAAAATTGGGCCCATAATAGAACGTAAAGGTAGCCAACCATTGCACTATCAAGTGCTGAAGCATAATATATATCAGCATCTCTATGCAGTACTCAAATGCTCTTGATGAAAAGTCAACTTGAATATTTCCAGATATTTGAGGGTAACATTCCTATATTCTGTGATAACATAGCTGCTATATGCTTGAGTAAGAATCCTATTTTATACTCTAGATCAAAATACATAGAAATCAAACATCATTTTATTAGAGATTATGTTCAGAAAAGGATTCTCATTTTAAAATTTATAGATACAAACCATCAATGGGATGATATTTTCACAAAACCCTTAGCTGAAAATAGATTTAAGTACATTCTGAAGAATTTAAACATGAAACTTTGTCCATAATGAAACTAATCTTATGTGTTTTGTATGTGAAAAATATTATTCTGAATATTATATTTGGTTCTTGATACTTAAGAAAATTAGAAGATACCTTGATCAGATAAATCTCTAGTCATGTTTTAACTTTAAGAACATCAACCTTGAGTAGTGAGAATTTTTTTTTTTAGATTAGACAAAATCCTTACGTATTACCTCCACATGTTGTTATTCAAGAAAATGTTAAGACTTCTTTAGTTGAAAAGAAATCCAGTTAACACTCTCTGTCTATTTTCATGTCTATCTTATCATCTTGTGTTATCTCTCCCTGACAATTTGTCTTGGAAATAACAGTTGTATTTTATTCTTCCTAGTCTATTGTTCAGTTATTTATTATTGAGTGTTTCTTAGTCTGATTTCTTTTCCCAAGAAAATTAATTCTCTTGTCATTCATGTTTTCCCTTTTCTTATTTATTCTCCTTTTTGTTCACAATCTCTTCACTCATCCTTTTGTATCACTAACTCCTTCTTCTCCTATTTTTTTGTTCATCACGTCTCTAAAAACCATTCATGGTGAGGATGATCTCTTAAAGGTCATTAACAAAATACATCCAAATCTATTTGGTGGTTGTCAAAACTTTCATCTTGTCATTCACTTTCAGGACTGGAATAGTTATGTTTCCATACTAAAGGGACATATCTACCCAAATCTAGTGAAAGCTTTTTGGAAGTATGCCACTGTCACTAGTGATGGTTGTGGCATAAAATATAGTATTTATGATTTTCCCGTCTTCATCACCACCTCCTTCACTGCTAAGGCCATTGGTTGTGCTCCAATGGTGTTTCTACAGACCAAACTTCTCTTAGATATCTTTCTAATACCAATCTAATCAACATTTTTATATATCCTCTGGATTCAAGCCAACCAATCCAGAAAAACTTTTGTACATTGTTAAAGACCGGTTTTGTTTTCTTTTTACCAATCTTCGAACACAGGGAGTTAGTAAGGATTTTTTGTATCATGATGATAAACTGTTAATCTTCTGTCTTCTTAACTGCATTCTGATCAACCTTCCTCAAATAATCTGTGACTATTTAAAACAATTTGTGAACATCTCAAGAAATCAATACAAATCCTTCATTCCCTACGGAAGAGTCTTATCAGAAGTGTTCTACAAGGGTGAAATCATAGGAATTATTCATATGATTAAAGTTGGTCCTGATACTGCTCTGGTGGATGAAAACTGTAAAACTTTCGGCGATCATATATTTAATTAATTATCTCTCGCTTCCTCTTTTTATGTTTTTTTGGTTTATTGTTCGTCTGTTTTCCCTGTCCTATTGTCTTTAATAGTTTTTTGTTATCTGGATCCTGTTTGTTAGCACAAGATTTGGTTCTATAATTATCTCTATGATTTTTAATGATAAAAAAGAGTATGTTTAAGTGAACAATTTTGTTACTCTAATTTTTGTTGTATTTTTAAGAATAAACAAATAGGTTCTACTTTTGATGAATGGCGTGGCCAATACATTAAAAGAGAAAATGTTCCGCTTCTAAGCTACAGAGATTCTGATGGACAAGTAGCGAGGAAAGCTTCAGAAGGCTCTGAAGTTGAGTTACTCTGATACGAATGTCTAAAGAAACCAGCCACAAGATCTAAAGACAGAAGTGTGACTTATGTCAAGATTCTAAAGACTCAAGTTTCAGAAGACAAAGGGTTCTGAAGACCAAGTGCTTGAAGACTCTAAAAACGTGGCTCTGAAGATTCCAAAGACTTGAAGTTCTTCTAAACTTATGTTACAGTACAAGGTTACAAGACCAAGTGATGAAGACTCTGAAGAACGTGGTTCTGAAGATTCGAAGACTTGAAGCTCTTTCAACCTTAGTTTATGATGCAAGGTTCTTCAAAGCTAAGTGCTGAAGTCTCTAAAGAAGAAGATCTGAAGACTTGAAGTTTTAATTAACCAGAAGTTAGATTTTCCACTTCTAAACTTGTGCTCATAGAAGCCTCTGAAGTGCATAAGGAAAGAAGATAATGTTAACGTGGTACAATAGTACATGGTACAATAGTACATGGTACAAACAAACGTTTCATTCCACTACCACTAAGGACAGACGCTGCATACGATCTTGTCCCCATGTTCTTTCAAGCAGCCACAAGTTTCATATTCCAAATGTACCCTCCAACGGTTACATCATGCATGACACTATATAAGAGCTTGAAGACTTGAAGAAACATATGCTAATTTACGAGGAAACTCTCTACTCTTAAACACTATTTTTCTTTTTAAAAAGCTGTAAATTCTTTCAAGTCATTTATACTAAAAATCTGTTTACATATCAGCTTGTGTAGAAGCATATTTATTTGTAAACAAACTTGTTATCAAACTGTTGTTTGATTGTTCCTTGAGAGACCAGTTGGGTCAACTTCTCAAGAAGTCTAGGACAATTAGTCTTAAAGGTTGTTAGTCACACATAGCTGGTGTGCGCAGGTGTTAGTCATTGGCGATTTCCCGTGCAAGTGTAATCAGTTTAGTTATAATGGATTAAGTCCTCGTTGGAGAGAGGCAAATCACATCGGAAGGGTGGACTAGAGTAGCTTGAGATTTTCAAGTGAACTGAGATAAAAATTCTCTGTTCTTTACTGCTTTCTTTATCTTTCAATCTTCATCAAAGCAAAGCATATTCAAAGGGAATGTTTTAGAAGCAAAAGTTTTTAAAGTATAAAACCTAATTCAAACCCCCCTTTCTTGTGTTTTTCACGCCTTCACTATTTGTATTTTTCTTCTATAATCAATGGAATTTTATGTTTCATGGAATTAGAGAAAGCATGCTAATTATTTTATTCTCATAACTGATGTTCCTAACTAATGTTTAGTTCTTTTTTATTATGACAAAAAGGGTAGAAAGACTAAGATGATTTTGATAAATATCCAATTCTCTTAAATCTCAATGCTTACATTATAACAAAACATATATGCAAGAATGTTTTGAGAATGTTGTTTCAAGAACACCTTGATAAAGGAAATGGATTAATTTCAGACTATTTAGAAGGTTCTGATAAAGAATTTCTATTGTTTAATGGTTCTGATGAATCTGGCTCAAATATAGAATTTTTTATCGTTTATAAATTCTGTGAAATGAAGCTAAGATAAGCGTCAAAGATAACCTTATGCTTTTGTCAAGCTCACCTCTTCTTCCTCCTTTTCCGTAGAAGGTTTGTCTTCTGTAGAAGGTTCGTCTTCGATAGAAGGTTCGTCTTCCATAGAAGGTTCGTCTTCCGTAGAAGATTCTAGAAAAAAATCTTCCATACAAAGTTCCTCACAAGGTTCGTCTTCCAGATAAGGTGCTTACGCGGGTTATATGAGCCAAATTGAAAATTTTGGTACAAGGCATCTCAAATATCCCTTATGCTAATCAAGATAACAATGCTCTAATATCCCTTATGCTTCTATGGGATATTGTAGTTGATGGTTACACATACCCAGTAGACGAAGAAGGAAGAGAAATTCCTAAAAACACCTTGACATACACTCAGAAGAAAATGTACAAGAATCACCATAAAGCAAGAACAATCCTTCTAAGCGTAATATATTATACAGAGTATGAAAAGATCACTGATAAAGAGACTTCTAAGTCTATCTTTGATTCTCGTCATATGACTCACGAAGGAAATGCTCAAGTCAAGGAAACTAAGGCATTGACCTTAATCCAGAAGTACGAAGCCTTTATAATGGAGGAAGATGAGTCTGTGGAAACTATGTTTTCAAGATTTCAGATGCTTGTTGTAGGACTCAGAGTTCTGGACAAAGGATATACTAATTCAGATCACGTCAAAAACATTATCAGAAGTCTGCATGTCAAATGGAGACCCATGGTAACTGCTTTGAAACTGGCAAAGGATCTAAACAACACCAGTCTTGAAGAACTCATTAGTTCTTTAATAAATCATGATATTGAGCTTCAACAAGACGAACCTCAAAAGAACGACAAAACCATCGCTCTCAAGTCTAAGTCCAAAAAGATAAAGGCTAATCAAGCAATAGAGGAATTAGAAGAGTCTGAAGAAGACTCATATGAATATGAATTATCTCTGATTTCTAAGAAGATTAACAAACTATGTAATCATAGACAGAGTAAGTTCATAGGGTCAAGGAAATCTAGAGATAGACAAGAGTCTATTTCTGACCAATGAAGAGATTCAGAAAAGGAAGTCATATGTTATGAATGCAATGAACCTGGGCATTACTAAAATGAGTGTCCTAAGCTCAAAAGAGAAAGAAAACCAAAGAAGGTTTTTAAAGCTAAGAAAGGTCTAACAGAAACATGGGATGATTCAGATTCAGAAGAAGACGATTCTAATGAAGAACATGCCAAAGTGGCTCTTGTGATAAAGACCAGCACCAACGGATCAGTATTAGAAGATGAACTGCTTCTTGATGCAAAGTCGAATTTTGATGATGATGATGAGTTACTCTCTTCCCTTTCTTGTTCTGAATTTGAATTAGGATTAGTTGAACTCATGAAAAGGTATCAACTTCTTCTGAGCATGCATAAAGATCTGAAAAAGACCTTTGTGACTACCTCTGAAACTTCTACTAAGAGTGAGCCAAATATTTTAACTTTAAATGAAAAATTATTTTCTTTAGAAAGAACAAATGCTAGTCTTAAAAGTAAAGTTTCTAAATTAGAAGAATAGATTACATCTAGCATATCTACTGTTGTACCCCAATTTCCCCCCTAAGATTATCCAATATCTCATACCATTGCATTGCACAAAGATCACAAAGTGGATTTCTCTCTCTCTCTTTCTCTCTTCTATCTTTGGGTTTGCCCTTGGGAGACCACCAAGAAACTTTGAATGTGTGTGATGATTGATGCTTGGCTAATCATGATACATGTATCCTTTTCTCTCTAAACGTTATAGGTGAATGGTGCACAAGCTTCTTATTCAAGAAATTAATAGGTTCATATGTTTATTTCCATGCCTTCTCTCCTCAATTCTCAAGGTGTTGAAAATATTGTCTCTCATTGAAGATTTATCTTGTCATCTACTATGGTCTATCATCCTAAGTATGTGCTTCATGTGTGGAGAAGATCATCAAAATTGAAGAATTCTTCATGCCATGGCCATCTATCTTGAAATTAGGGTTTTGGCCTTCTAAGGACCACATCTTGGTGTCTGTGTGAAGTTTGTGGATGATTTCAAAGCTATTTGACTCTTAAAAGGAATTCTAATATGAATATTATTTTATCCAAGGAGTTTAATTACCGAGAAGATTATTTTGACGGTCTATGATTGCAAACTCTCTAGATTAACACTTCGTCTATCTTGTATGACTTTAAAGGATCATAATTTGGTCATCCCTTGTATATTTGAGCTCATTCTTATTTCACAATGAACTTAAGGATGTCTAATACAACTTAGTTTAATTGGTAGGAAGAGAAAATGCTTGAAATTTTCCTAAGAAGTCAAAAGATTACAAGTCTTTGATGAATTTCTCAATATTTGATCAATCAATTTCAAGAGATCATATCTTAATCACAATTTATCACCTTGAGGTCATTATTTTTGCAAAACAATCTTGAGGATGTGAAATTTATCTCCATTTAAGTTTTAAAGATTTAAAGTGTTTGGAAGTTGCTTGAAAAAGTCAAAAGATTATAGGTCATTTCATGACTTTTCATCAACTTCACAAGGCCATAACTTTCTCAATTTATGGAGTTTTTGGTTGATTCTTTTTGCAAAATGTTCCTTAAGAGGTATACTTCATATCATCTTTGAAATCCAAAAGCAAATTTTGAATGGAAGGCCATGTTTGGATTGAAAAGATTATAAGTCATTTTTTGTGAAAGACTTAGAATTTTTTCTAAGTGTAGAAAATCAGATGATTTCTCATAATTTCAAAGGAGCACAACTTCTAGCTCAGGATGCCAAATTATACCTTTTCAAGCATATTGCAACGTATGCAACCTCATATTTCCAAAGAATCCAATATGATACCATAAAGGTCCATGAGTAATGAGAACCATGGCTGCAAAGAGGGCATCGGGAAACTAAATTTTTGCTTGAAGTTAGATTTTGTTTTACATAATGTGGCTTCTAAGGACCAAATTGATGCGCATTTTTTATTTAAACATGATTAACAAATTTTCAAAGCTTGATTAGAGGGTTGAAACACACAATTTGGTTGAGTTTTGATCATGTGCAAGTCACACGTTTCACACTACACAGATTAACTTGGTTTGCACGATTTCACCACAATTCCTTCTCATTTTCATCACCATTCATTATCCTATAAATAGAGGATCATTCCTCACTCATTTCCTCAAGCTTTTAGAGCCAAAAAATTGCTACCAAACTCACTCCAAACCTCACATTTCTGCAACTTCGTTTTCACTCTTAAAGCCATTCCAATTCGAAATTAACCATTCATTCTTCTTCCTTGAACTTCACTTAAGCTAACAAAACAAGAATCGTATCTTGAAGCTCCCTGAATCGTGCTATCCAAGTCAAGTTTCAGAGCTCTGAAAGTGAACTTCGTTCAGGTAGGATTCGTGACCAAATCGTTTCAAATCAAGTGATATTGCATTCTCCTCATCTCCCCGATCCTTGTGATCTTCACCAATTGCCTTTTCATTGAGAATTGACTCTGAATTTCGGAAAACAAACACTCGTTATTTTCCTGCTTTTTCTCAAATTGATCATGGTACAGGTGAAATAAGTTTTTCGCGATGGTACCATTAGAACCGTCTTGAAGAGACGAAGTGAATGGTACTGGCCTGAGAAATTTATTTCACACTTTGTGAAACACGAATTGAGGATGACTGGAGGTTGAAGACAACCTACGTGTCTGTCTTCAACCAATGAAAGCGTGAAATTTAATTTTTTTCAAACTGGATCCAGTGTTTTGGTTGTATCGTGCAAGCGTAATATGTGCCCTTGGACCTGATTACTTTTGTGAGTCAGACTCGATCCAACGCGTGACATTATTTCTTGTTTTATTTTTTTAAATTGTAATATGGTGTGAAAACCAAGGAGGTCCATATCAAGCACAACACGTCCATTGGATTAACTTACAAACGCGTTTTGACTATGATCTGATGGTCCATATTTTTTTGGCTTTTATTTTATTTTCTGATTTTATATTTTAAACATTTTAAACTTCAAAAAATCATAGAAAATTCAATTTTGACTAAACAATTATCAAAAAATTCACAAAAATATTTTGAAATATTATCTTTCTGATTTTTATTTTTTCATAATTTTATTTTCAGATTTGATATTTTTTATGATTTTTCTCTTTTATTTAGTGTTTTTAATTGTTTTAAAATACTTTTGACATTTAAAAATTATGGAAAAATTATGGAAGGATCCAATGGTCTTTTGACAAATATTGGTGACCTCATTACATTTTTATTTATGTTTTTGCTATTTTTTGTCAATTTTTGTTTTGTTTTATTAATTTCTTTGTTTTTTAAAAGATAAAAATATATAGTTTCTGACTCTTTAAATTTATTAAAATTTTTGTCAACACTTGTTGACCTTTGTTTGACCTTAGATAGTTTCCTTTGAATTTTATTTTTATGTATGAATACTATTTATGTATTTCGTCAATAAAATCCAATTAAATAATCTAATTTCAAACCATGTTTAATTTGTCATTTTAATTGCCTTATTTTCCTCTTTTTTACTTTGCTGATTTTTGAACTTATTTTGAGTCATAAATTTCTTCAACATCAACAGAACTTGGGTGTTGATAGGCCACTGGGCCAAGTCCAACAAGATAGTTGGTTGATTTTGACGAAGTTAGACCAAATAAGTTCATCTGACGCATTGTTGACTTTGATGCTTTTTTTCCTTCTTCTCCATCTTATTATTATTTTTATTTTATCTCAAATCAGAGAAATGATCAATTAGTGACATGATCTTTAATGTTCAAATAAAATTCCCAAAAGATGACTTGAGCTTTGATTTTGGTTCAACACCTATGACGCTTGTCGCCTGGTCTCTATGATTTTTTAATCAAGCTTCTAGCAAGTTGTCACTAACCTTGTCCAATTGAAATTCTCAATTTATCTTTGATCAAGTGGTGATTGTTTCAAAACCGGTGATATACTTGATAAGTTTCAAGATGGTCACCTTGCTAACCTTTACTAACAATTGACTTTTTGGTGATATACTTGACAAAAAGCAATTGAAACTTGTCGTGTAGTCGCGTTGATTCTGTCAAGCTTCTGGCAAGTCTTAATGTGCATGCTTCAAGATGATCACCTTGCTAACGACTAATTGCTAACAATTGACTTTACTTTACGCTTTTATTTTATGCCTTTATTTTTCCGCTTTTATTTTTCCGCTCTTTACTTTATGCACTTTATTTTTAGCATTTTATATTTCATGTCATTTTTTCTTTTGCTCACTTGAGCATTTATTTTCTTGTCATTTTGAATTTGCTCACTTGAGCTTTATTTTCCTTTTGAAAGATACCTAATAATTCAACCTAAACATAAAAGACTTTTAATCGGACTTGGTTACTATCCCTATGTTCGGAGTTTGACCTTTGGACTTAGGATTAGGACTCCTACCTCAGCTCGAAGATTTTTGTGATCTTGATATTATTCTGTCTTGCTTGGTTATTATCTTTGTATGTAGGTTATTCCATTTATACTCGATTAAGAGTGGATTTCCTCCAAATACAACCATTACTCTGCCCTTTTTTCTTGAGACATGAATTCATCTGAGGCATTGATTTATCTGAAGCTTGATTTTTTTGTCTGGTTATCTCTTGCTTGTGTGGTAGTCCATAGGATGAAATATGGTATTGGCTCTTGATGTCAAGTACTAGTTTTCTCACCCGGTTAGATCTTTTACCCTTACCTTTTACTTTATGCACATATGTTAGCCTCTTCATCTCTTCCCGTATTCTTTAATTTTCAAAATTTTCCCTCTCTTTCAAACGATTCTTGTTTTCAAAACTCGAACCGCTTTCATAAAGAACTTGGACTTAGGTCCATGTATTTTTAAACTTCTTTTCTTAATAAACTTTCAATCCATCTAATAATACTTTGACTTCTTTTTGTTTAGACTAAAAACATCTAACCTCATTCAAACTTTTTGAGCCCTTTGTGGCTTTTCTTAAAAAAACCATTTTCTTAAAATCAACCAACACACAATTTATTCTTTTTTACCCGAACTACTTTGGGTTTTGATTTCAACATTGCACATTGTTAGTATGCAGACCTGGAACTCATTAGAAGATCCATCAAATCAAAAATTGTAAAAAAAAAATACTTCTTTTATCCCCCACCATCCATTTTTGTACACATACTCTTTTTTAGCACAATATACAAATTTTCAAAAAGGTTCCTACGGAGTACCTCAGATGCTTTGGGTGCCTAACACCTTCCCTTAGCATAACTAACCCTCGGTCCCAGATCTCTGATATTTTATTTAGGATTTTATTCGCTCTTTTTCCAAGTCCTTTGGATAAAATAAAAGCGCGGTGGTGACTATGTTATTATTTTTTCGAGTTGAGTCAATTCAATGGCTTACACTCGTAGTTTTTGCCGCTACATCTGCCTCTAATGAAACTGAGAGATATGATAGAGATTTGCAACACTTCATTGCTAAAAGCATAGATAGAAGTAAAATGGATTTAATGATCCATGGAGTTAGTAGAAACGGAAGTAGAGGTTTAGGATACTAAAATAGAGTGTTCAAAAGCAGAAGAATCAGATTCTGATGCATCACAATCACTGACACAAAAGGATGGTTCTAAACCAAAATATAATGTACGAATTCCATACAATTATACCGTTGCACAAAAATCCAAAGGTGTAAAGACCTCTGGAAAGACTAACAAGAAAGGACCCAAAGTATGGGTACCAAGAGACCAGATTGTCTATGTTGCAAATGTTCTAGATAGTGCTTCTGAGACACCAGTTATTTCTCCTGAAGAATGGATTCTTGCCACACTTGATGGGAAGAAGATTTATGTTCCAATATTTGGAATTTAAACGTAGAAGGCATCCTAAAATTTTAGAACAAGTCGGTTTTGAAAGAAGCTGTGAAAAGTCAAAGAGAAAAATCATCAGATTCAACAACATAACTTCTCTATTTTCTATTTTGTTTTATCTGTTCTAAATCTCAATCATCAAAAGATGCTTTGGTCAGAAGTGTCTATGGTAAGAAGGAAACCTTTTGGTTTTCCAACTTTTGATAATATCAAGCGGATCTCTTAGTAAGTGCACTGATTAACGCGTGTAACCTTTTGGTTATCCTTAATCATAACATGCTACCTAAGCTAGATAATGAACAACATGCTGATTCTTGGAATTGATCTGTCATGATTACCTTCATTAATTGCTCCTCATGAACACATTATTTAAAAAAAAAATTTAAAAGTCATCATATCTGAAATTTTAATATTTTATTTTATTCTCAAGGGTATTTCCTTTGTGTTCAAATATTTTCCTTATAAATATATATATGCAACTTATTTTCTCTTCTCTTTTCACCTTCTCTCGTTTTTTTAAAAACCTAAACCCTAAAATCACTTTCTACCAACTATCAAGAAACCTCTTCTCCTTCATCCGTTCATCTTCTCTGTTCTATCTCAAATCACTGTGATGAACATCGAACAACAAGAAGTTGTAAAGTTTTCAGAAGAAATGGAACGAGCATCAAACTCTAACACATCTACAAGGGTTCCACCGTCAACAACAGTAACAACATCCACTACATCAACAATGGTTGCTCCTTCATCAACTTCTGTCAAGGTTGAATTATTATTTGGAAAAAACTGATGAAATCGATATCACACAAAAGGCTCTTCAAGTTCACTGTAACATCAAAGCAGATGATTTGGTAGTGCTCAAAGAATTGATGGTTGATTTTGAAAATCTGTTTAACAATGGTTGTAGCATAAATGAAGAACTGGAAGTTCAGGATTGAGAAAACTAGTTCAAAAGGCTTCATGGTCCCACTTATGAACACCTAGTGAAAAAATTATGGAAACATGCTGACTGTGATGATCTGCATATCGTCTCAGACTTTCTTGGGTAAAAAATTATCATCACAGAGAAATCTATTGCAGATTTACTAGGATTAAATTTCTTGGAAGGGAAATGCACATTCTTCATGAACTTTAAGTCAGATGAATATAAAGATCATCTTCAATCTCTACTGTTTAAAAACTACTCCAAAGAGAAGAAAGAGTATAAAAGCAAGGCTCTTCATGATACTCTCAGAATCTGGCACAAACTTATTCTAGGATGCATAAACCCTAGACCTCCTACCAGTTCTCCAGATTACTTCAATATCGGTCAACAATTTATGTTGTACTATCTAATAACCAAGAAAAAAATTAAAGCTTCCATTTGTTCTCCTTAATCATCTAAAAGAAGCCATCAGTAAAACAATAACCACTGTAGATCCAACGAAAAAGGTTCCCAATTACATTCCATGTGGGCGTTTGATTACATAAATTCTGATTGAAAGCAGTCTAATAGCTTTCTTAATAGAAGAGGTTAAGTGTAATGATGATCTGCTATCTACTACTGGTGACTCATTCATTGCTCAAACTCTCAAAAATATGAAGATCATTCCTGAAGTCAAAAAGAGACATCAGCGTAATCTAACTGAGATTACGAATAAAATTCCCATTAAGAACTTTCCTCTATTTAATCTCTCAAGAGATATGACAGAAGTGGTATAATACGTTGAGTCAATGTCCAAATTTGAGCATGATGTGAGTATCACATCTGATGAAGAAGAAAAGGATTATCCTCAAGGTAAATGTAAACAAAGTGCAGATGGTTCAAATTCTGAGAAGAAAAGGAAGAAGAAGAAGAAGAGGACAAAGCTTCTAAATGATGCCATTCTAGCTAAAAAGCGCCCAAGTAAGTCATCATTTGTACCCTCCGTTTCAACTCATGTCCCTAGACCACCAAATATTTCATCAACCATCTTAAAACCTAGTAACTATATCCCTTCAAAGTCACCTCCATCTGTATCACAACCTTTTATTGCCACCATCTCAAAATCAACTCCAACAATATCCTTTTATGATATTGTCACCACCATTTTAACTCCCACCTCTGTCATAAACTTAACCATCTTTGATATAGCTTCTTCATTCTCAATGACTCCATCCATCACAACCCTCATCTCACCAACATCCATCATCACCTCCACCCCTTCCATTGTTACTTCTGTATCTGAACTTCAAACTCCTCCATCTCATGTTATTCCATTAGATGTTTTTCGTGTTCTTCCGAATGAACAATCATCTAACTCCGACCAAAACACATTATGCATTGATCCTGTTTCAATTTTGTTGTTAATATCGGTTAAATAACCCCGCTTTTGTGTAAATACGTTTTATTGTGTTTTATGTACATATTGTACCATTTGACTAGTTTTGTATATATTTTATAGGTATTTGTCGCATTATTGGAGCATTGAGAATAAAGTTCAAATGGAGCTCCAAGATGCAAGTTAATCAAATAAGGAATGAGGCTAAAAGAAGAAGCCCTTCCAAGTTATGCAGGAAAAGCAACAAAAGTTGTTGAACTGTCATGGATCGTCGGGTGATGGCCAGGCGAGGGACGTCGCGTCTGCGTCGGCAGGCGACGGTGGAGCGAAAGAAAATGATCAATTTTGGAGTTGGCTCTGCCTTGTTTCGCTTCTGGCTCGTTGGGCGGGAAGATGTCGTGTCGCCGGGCGACAAAAGATATTTTGATCAAATGAGGACGTGGCATAACGTGAGCCAAGTGTAAAAGAATGATCGTCGGGCGATGCTTTATTTCGTCGGGAGATGCTTGCTGAACAACTTTTTGTATATATTTCCTTTTCAATTCATTAATTTTTGTATTTTATGGTTTTGGGGTGAGGTTTTTGTCTTCCAATTCCATCAAGCATATAGTTTTTGATAGATTAGCTTAGGAAACAACACTAGGGCTTGCTTATGGATGATTGTAGGTGGATTGCTCTTCGATTGATGTTGACAAAACAATGTAGATTTGTGGTTTATCTCTTCTCCTCTCTATGTATTTCTCTATTTGTTGGGTTATGTTTGTATATTTACTCTGGAAACATGTATATTTGTCGCCCTTGGCATTGTATAAAGTTTGCTTTACGAATCTATGTTGGTGATTGTCTTAGGTTTTTACTCTGTGTTAGGGATTTGAGCTTTGCTAGACATAGATTTCTTAGATTCTTACCTAGGATGATTATCTATTAGTTTCTGAATGCTAGAAATGGGTTTAGAGTTGACATTCACTTAGGGTATCTGATCTTAATGCCTCTGTGTCAGGATTATCAGGCTAGACATAGTCGACGAGTGATGCGGATGAATTCTTAATTTGGGTTAGAAATAGCTTGGGTTGTGAGAGGTATGTGATGACACAGACGAGTATTGTAGATAAAGTATAACTGGACAGTAGATTTAAGTCTGTGACGGGTAGTGTGCATTCATTCTGGACAAGCTGTCTATCCTTTATAGTTTTTGTTCATTTATTTTTTATTTTGTCTTTTCTTTACAACCAATTTATTCCCAAACTCATTAACGATATGATTGTCGAACGACGAATCAATAGCCAATCTCTGTGGACACGATACAATATAACCTAACCGATATATATCACCTAGTAAAAATAAATACTTTACTTTTTGCTTGCCTGCTATACCCGCATTCGAACAGGAGACTTGATAGAAGTTCCGCCTAAAAGATTAAGGTGCCTCGTCTAAGAGACTTAACGTCTTGCTAGACGAGCTTCACATTATTGCGTCTAGAAGAGCCTGGAACTATAATGTTAACTAAAACCTTGCAAAGGGAAGCACCGGTTCTTGGGATACTCCTATTAGTCGCAAGTACAAAATACTTCGCCATGTGACAAAGGTCTTGGGGGACTATACAGGGTTATATTTACAAAAAGTCTTGCCTATGATAATGCACTGAGACCGCCTTAGGAGAAGGCGACAACATAAAGTCTCCCGAAGGGAGGTATCACATCGCCTTTAAGTCTTCACCATTTGCCTAAATGGGCGCCGAACTTTTTTGAAGAAACCCTAGGTCCTAGAGACACCTATAAATACATCACCCTTAATGGGATAAGACATACTCAAACTCACACATACTCTCCACTACTCAAAGAGCATTATACTCCCTGTAACCCTAACACGATATCAAGTTTACTGCCCGCCTGCAACCCAACAATGTCGGCCATCAACAGAGCCTCTCACCTAACATGAAGTTGTCCCTTAAATAGCCTCAAAAACTATCGCATAGGACTTCTCGCCGTCATGAACAAACCCTTACTACATAAACATATTATATACCTACAAAGAGATCTTATTATCTTTACTCTTGTTGAAAGAACACATACACCTAGTGACGAATCTTGGTGGGAGCCCAAAGGGGCCACTGCACCCCTGAAAAACTTTTTTTTTTTTCATTTTTAATGTACTAGTATACTAACTAATTAGCCTAGTAGTCCACCACTAATAAATATTAGTTTTATAATATATGCAAACGATTTTTTTTCTTCATTTCTAATGTACTAGTATACTAACTAATTAGCCTAGTAGTCCAAAACTAATAAATATTAGTTTTATAATATATATACCGTAATGTTTAATATAGTTCAGTACAAAAATAAGTGATAACAGTACTTCTTTTATTATTTCTATTTTATATTATTGATAAATTCTTCTATATTAAATATTTTAAAACAATGAATAACATTTTTCATTTTTTATGGACTATATAAAGCGTGTTGCAAATTTCATATATGTAACCTATAATAATGCTAATTTATAATTAATTTCGGTGATATATAATTTATGATATAAAAATTTGTTGGGTTCTTTTCTTTTTTATTTTTTAATTTATCTAAACTAACCATTTATAACTATAAATTTGTTAAAAAAATTTATAAAAATATATATTAAATTGATTAGTTAATTTTAATATAAATATATGTGTGTTTGATTTTTGTTATAAATATATGCATTAAAGTTATTGTTTATTAATTTATTTTTATAAAATTATAGAAAATAATAGTTCTAATATTTAAATTAATATTTATGACACCTCCTAATATTTTAGATAAAATCCGGCACTGCATACACTTTATACTTTTTAACAAATACATATTTTGTAAGCTTCTTCTCTTATTTGTACTCATAAGTTTTTGAGAGTTTTTTACTTAGAAAAATATATCTCTTTGAAGTGGTGGAGGAAGTTAATAGTAAATATATTGATATAAATATATTGATATAAAGTTGAAGGATAAGTACTCTGGTGAGAGACAGATCATTTGTTTATCTAAAATTTTAAGGTGATAGATGAGTGTCACTTATATATATATATATATATATATATATATATATATATATATATATATATATATATATATATATATATATATATATATATATATATTTAAGTCTTCACATTCTTATTCAATGTGAGATTATTTCCTCACTTAATTAATAAACAAGTGGTGTAAAATATTTTAGATGGATATATAATGTGTCTATCAGATATTTATTCTTCAACTTTATATCAATACTTTTATTATTAACTTCCTATCTTTCAAAATTTCCTTTATAGAAAAAAGTTGATATAGTAGAATTTTCTCATGTGAATATTCTATTTCAAAAAAAATCTCATGATTAGAAACATTTACCAATGCTTATATATCATATTTAAGAGTAATACTACAAATATTTCTACAATAGAGTACTGAATAATAAAAATGGTTTATTTTATTTTATAATTATATAATAGATAATTTGCTTCCACAATTATAGATTGTGTTATAAAATGTTATAAAAATGATTTAATACACGATCAAATCCAATAATCTTTGTAAATACATTAATATTTTGAAAATTATTTTATGATTATTAAAAACATTACATATTTATTTTAAAGATATTCAATCTAAGTTTAAGTGGGAGAAGGTAATACGTGAATTTCCTTTTTGCTTTTAGTGCAATTCTTTTAAAGTTATTTAATAAAATAACACAAACGTCATTTCGTACTGCTTTATAGTACAATGTATTAATACTACTGACATTCGTACGTTGATCTATAATATTTTATTAGAAAAAAAACATGCACTATAAATTGTCATTTGTGTGGTTATTTACTATTTGTACGACATATGTACCATTCTTGATGGGTCCACCAACAAAAACAAATTAACATTTGTTGAATGCGTTAGCGACTTTGCTTTGTTGGCCACTAATGCAACTTTTTAAACAGAAAATAAAATTTCTCCCACGTTGTTTCATAATTTGTAAACAACCGTCTATATAAGTGTTTTCTATATTTGATTTTTAAATATTTGTGATTTATTTTATACCCATCGTGTTTATTATGATTTTCTAAAAAATCTTTTTTATGTAGGTATAATTCTCTATTATATTCTTTTTATGAATTATTATGGAATAGTTAAAAAATTAATCACTAAAATACATATAAATTGTACAATAAATATCATAATTATGTCGATGAATATTTGTAGCCCCACACATTCATATTTTTATTTTTATCTAACTAATAGAGTAATTAAATTCACTGTATAACTTAAATTTTGAAATAAAATATAGTAACAATAATATAAAAGAGTAAAACTACATTTCTATCAAATTTATTATTTTTTCTTTGTATATTAATTATTATAAAAAAAATATCTCAATAATAATCTTCAATTTTTTTAAAATATCTCATATAAGATGTCAAAACCATTATTTTCAATTACCGACCTTTATCTGCATTTAAAATATTAATAAAGTTATTAAGCTAATTAAATATATTTAATACTTAATTTAAAATATTTTAATATATATATATATATATATATATATATATATATATATATATATATATATATATATATATATATATATATATATATATATATATAATTTACAAAAAGTAATCACTAGAAAGAAAATATAACAAATATTTATTATTAATAATATAAAAAAATATATGATATAAATATTTAGGTTACTATTCCTTTTTACAAAATAAAAAATAGGTGCATAACTAATATATTAATATATTTTTGCGATATTCTTTTCCAACTTATAAAAGTATTAAAATATTATTTTCTTTCAAACTTCTAACTTTAAGTTTTATAAAAATGATAAAACAACAATTTCAAAATAAACTAAATTATCTCATGGAAATGTATCATACACATCAAACTTATCATTTTTATAACTATTTATTATAATATCTATGTTTTTTTATTTGAAAATATAATATATCATCTAAAATTATAAATACTATAACATATTAAAATAAAATCAATAATATTAAATTTCATTTACGATAAATGAAAATATATAAAAAATATTTAATTATTTAAATGTGTTTATATTATAACATATATAATATGTTATTAATTGCAATTTATACAATTAATTCAATAATAATGCAATCTTTTTTTCACACAAAATGATCATACATTCTAAATGAACTTCAATTTTAATACGATACGACTGATGAAAAAATATTAAAGATTAGAAAATATAATATATTATAATATAAAAATAAATAAATATATAAAAGTATACTATCGCGAGTAATCTAGAATAAATACATATTTAATGTATAAATTAAATTATATCAAAAATATATGATAGTATGAAATATTCTTAATTATTTTATGATCACAAAAATAAAATAATATATCAATATATACTGATGCATATCATCTTTTGTTTAATTGATATTTTTTTAAAATATGTTTTGACTACATCTCAAAATAAATATTTTAATTTAAATTTATATATGGAGACAAATTTACGATTTATTTAAACATTTTTAAAAATAATTTCAAAACAGATCCATTTTTTTAATAAATAATGTATGAATTCAAACACGAAAAAAAATGTTATATTTTTTAATTACTCGTGTTACTAATATTTTTATTGTTGTAATTTGTTTATCAATTATAAAATTTAAAATATTTTATCAAATATTCTATTATAAGTTTATAATATATAAAAACTTTATAAAAACAATTATATGTTAATTAATTGAACTGTTAATTCTTTTATTTCCGGCGAAGATCTACGTGCAACTGACTTTTGAAACCGTTTTCTTGTGTGAAGAATTGCGATTGTAAGAGAAGTTATATGAACCTTTGATGATGGTTTAAACTCTTAACCCTAGGGTTAGGGACCACGGCAAGGGGGACTTAGGTTTCGCTGAAAATCCAGTGTTGAAGTTTGGAATGGGTCGTGGCCGGCCAAAGAAGAAGGTGGCGATGACTCCCCTGCCGAGTGTTAGGGTTTTCTCGACTACTCCGATTTCAGTGGGGAAAGGGAACACAAGGACAAAGGAGATTCACGAGACTACAGTGGGTAAAGAGGCATCAAGCTTAGAAACGATACCTGAGGAAGGTGACGAGGGAGAGGAAAAAAATGATGGAACTATGGGTGGATATCATTAAGGGTAATAGAATTCCTTCGAATGGTAGTGAACTGCGATATACGGCGCCGACAGTTGTAAACGGAGAAATTGAAGTTTACATTGAAGAAAAAGATGTTGTGTCTGAAATGGAATTTTGGAGGAATGCGTTGATCATGTATGTCATAGGTAATGACCTGTCCATGAATGCTGTGAAAAAATTCATGATGACCACATGGAATTTTATCACCCTTCCTGACCTTTACTACAATGAGGAAGGATATTTCCTCATTCTCTTTAGGATGTGCGAAGACAAAGATGTTGTACTCATGAGAGGCTTGTATACCATCTTCAAAAAGCCGATTATCCTTCATGAATGGACCCCAAAATTCACACTGAAACAGGATGTGCTGAGGACTCTGCCCATCTGGGTGATTTTCCCACAGTTGCCTCTTTATTACTGGGGAGAAGAGAGTATTGGAAAGATTGCTAGCGCTATTGGCAAACCACTTCTTACTGATGAATGCACCTCAAAGAAACTCAGGGTATATTATGCGCGTGTACTCATTGAAGTTGATGTTACAAAAGAACTAAATTCACATATAATCATCAGAGATCCACAAGGAGAAAAATTGACACAAAAGGTTGATTATGAATGGAAACCGTTGTTTTGTCCCAAGTGCAACACAGTTGGTCATGAGTGCAAAAAAATAGAGGTAAAAACCAAGAAGAAAGTGGAGCAAACAAAGGTTTGGGAATACAAGAAAACAGTAACAGTGGCCACAGTTGTTGAAAAGGAAAAAGGAAAAGAACAGATAAAAGAAAGTGAGACCAAAAAGGATGATGAAGAGAGACCTTGGACAATTGCAAAAAACTCTAAGCATCGAGGAAAAAGCCCAACTACTGAGACAATTGATTGTGCAAATGATTTTAGTGCTATTAGAATGGGGGAATGCTCTACCACTTTTGAAGTACCATGATAGTTTGGAATGTTCGAGGGCTAAATAAATATGCTAGATGTCAAGAGGTTGGAGCCCACCTCAGGAATCTTAAAACATCTTGTCTAGCATTACTTGAAACTAGAGTTAGAAGTCCTAACAGTTCCACTGTTAGGAAAAGATTGGGTTTCAATTGGCAATTTATAGACAACTATGAAGCTCACAATAATGGTAGAATTTGGTTACTTTGGGACCCAAACTTCTGGCACATAATACCTATAGAGAAAACTGACCAACTCATCCATAGTGAAGTGCAGACTCCTAAGGGTGATTTCTCTCATTTCCTTACAGTTGTTTATGCTCATAACCAGCTGAGCAATAGGGTGATTTCTCTGGGATCATATCAATAGGATTGGTGGTGATATAAAAAAATCTTGGATTATCATTGGTGATTTTAACAACGTCCTGAAAAATATCTGATAGAATTGGTGGCAACCCTGTCCAAGCAATTGAATACTTGGGATTGGAACAACTGATGAGAACTTCAAATTTGTTTGAGCACCCTTCAAGAGGGCATCATTTTACTTGGTCCAACAAACGAACTACTAGGATGATATACTCCAGGATTGATAGAGCTTTGTGTAATCCTGACTGGTTCACTAGATACCCAAACTGCGAGATAGAGATCCTCAACCCTCACATTTCGGATCATTCCCCTCTGAGGGTGCAAATGGACATTTCCCAGATTTGTCCAAAACTCAAGAAAAGATTCCAGTTTCTAAACTGTACTATTGATTACCCTGAGTACATGAACAAGTTAAGAGATAGTTGGAACCAACCAATTCCTGGGAGACCCATGTTCATTGTTTGGCAAAAGCTTTTGAGACTTCAACATAGTATTCAAAGTTTGAGTAAACCAATTACTGATGGAGTCAGAAATCTGCAGGATAGTCGAACCAACCTACAACTTGCCCAGACAGCGCTGGCCGCTGACCTTTTTAATACAAGCCTTTGTCGGGATGTAAAATTATGGAATGATAAAGTGATTAAGTACACTGAGATTGAGGAGAATATTCTGCAGCAAAAATCCAAAACTGATTGGATAAAGCTTGGTGATGGAAATAGTCCCTATTTCTATGCAAACCTCAAATCTAAAAGCAATCAGTCTCTGATCAGGGAGCTTGTGGATGAGCATGGAGTGAGATTCACTAAGACACCGAACATTGAAAAAAAAGTCCTAAGGTTTTATAAAGAGCTTGTGGGAGAGGCCTCCTCCAACCTAACCCATGTTGATATTCAAGCCCTTAGAAGTGGAAATCAGATCAGTTGTGATAATCAAGCCAACCTTATCAAACCTGTGATAGAGGATGAAATTTGGAAGGTTGTGCAGAGCACGGATGATAACAAATCTCCTAGCATCGATGGTTTTAATGCAAAAAATTTCAAGAGTAGCTGGAATGTGATTAAGACAAATGTGATTAAAGCAGTCCAGGATTTCTTTGAGAACTCTAGATTGTACAAATCAACAAACTGTGCGTTGGTAACTTTGATCCCAAAAACCAAAGGCGCAAAAACCATGAAAGAGATGAGACCAATAGCGTGTTCTACTGTCATTTATAACATTATCTCCAAATTTGTCAGAACTAGGCTGAACTTGGTCATCAATAGCATTGTGGAGGATAGCCAAACTGCTTTCCTGCCAGGGAGATCCATTCATGACAACATTATTATGGCGTATGATCTTTTAAAAGGTTATAACATGATACACGTCTCCCCCAGATGCACTTTACAAATTGATCTTCAGAAAGCTTACGATACTGTGGAATGGAACGCCCTCGAACAAATCATGCACGAGTTTAGTTTTCCTGCGAAGTTTACTAGATGGATCATGACTACTGTGAGAACAGTTTCCTACAGATACCTGATAAATGGCCAAATGAGTGATTTCCTGGAAGCAAAGCGCAGATTACGTCAAGGCGATCCCATATCCCCTCTGTTTTTTGTACTGATCATGGAGTACCTGCATAAATGCCTTAGAAACCTGAAAGACACCCCTGATTTCAATTTTCATCCAAAATGTGCGAAATTAGGCATAACTAACATCTGTTTTGCAGATGATTTACTTCTTTTCTCTCGCGGTGATGCAGTTTCTGTGCAACTCATGATGGAAAGATTTAACAACTTCTCAAAGGCAACTGGGCTCAAAGCTAATCCAGCAAAATGCAAGCTTTATTTTGGAGGCACATCCGATGTCGTTCAAAAGCAGATTGTTAAGGAGACCTTGTTTGGGAAGAGGGAACTACCTTTCAAATATTTGGGAGTTCCACTATCCAGCAGGAAACTCAGTCTGAATCAATGTCAGCCTCTCCTTGATAAAATGTTGAACAAAATCCATCGTTGGTCTGCTGCCCTCCTCAACTATGCAGGTAGGCTTGAGCTTGTGAAAAATGTGCTTCTGAACATCTCTGATTATTGGATGCAGGTCTTCCCTCTTCCAAAGAAAATTCTTGAAAACATTGATTCTATCTGCAAGAACTACCTTTGGTTAGGTAAAGCTTGTGGTCAAAAGTCCTTGGTGGCGTGGGACAAAATCTGTGTTCCTAGGAATGCTGACGGCTTAAATCTAAAGTCTTTGGTGGATTGGAATAGAGCTACCATGTTGAAGTTGCTCTGGAACATCCACCAAAAAGTTGATAAACTTTGGATCTGGTGGATTAATGTGTATTATACAAAAGGTGCTGATATTCTGCAGTGGCGGCCTATGGATAATATTTCTTGGATGCTTAAAAGCATCTTGAAGGGAAGGATTTGGATCCAAGAGAGTGCTTACTGGACTGATAGCATGAATAGGGGTATGTTCACTACAAAGAAAATGTATGATGACATTAGAGGCAACACAAGGCTGGTAAATTGGAGGAAATTGTTCTATGATAATGCTGCAAGACCTCTGGCCTGTTTTAACCTTTGGCTGATTATCTGGAACAAAATTCCAACTAAAGACAGACTCGAGAAAATCGGGATTCTCACTAATGGAAACTGTCTGTTCTGTGATAAAAAAGAATCCATAAACCACCTTTTTTTTTACTATGACTATACTCAGCAAATCTGGAAGCAAGCCCTTAATTGGACCGGTTATCAGCGTGATAGTAAACCCTAGGATGATGAGAAAGTTTGGCTCATTCATGAAACTGCAAAGAAAGGATGACGTAGAACCTTACTTAAGATGGTAAGTGCTGAAGTCATGTGTCATATTTGGCAAAATAGAAATAGCTTGGTGTTCAACCAGAAAGTGGCTAATAACAACATCATTCATAGCATCAAATTTATTGTGGCAATGCGCAGCAGTATGAAGAATACTCTCAAGAACCATATTAATCTAGATATTTTGAAGATTATTTAAGTTTGTTGTTTTTTTCTTCCGGTTTGGTAGTTTGACCTAGTGTTCTTGTTGTTTTTGGGCCGGATTGTGACCTTGTACTCTCTTGTTTTTGGTAATAAAGTTTCTTTGCACCAAAAACAATTATATGTTTATAAACGGTAACAAGATAAACATACAATCTAAATGAATGAAATGAACTTTAATATAAATATTAATAGAACGAAACATAAGTATAAGTAATGTATGAATAAATAATATTAAAATTGTATGATATTTTTAATTAATCACACAATTTGTTTGTCATTTATAAAAATTAAAATTTTAATCGAATAATTTCATCAATGATCAATATATATTTATCTATATATAAAATAAAATAATTGATATATTAAAATTTAAAACTCTAACGAGCTCAAGTCCATCCAAATATGAAAAAATATAGGCTAATTATTAATTAGTAACAGGAAAATTCAAAATATCATTAATAACATGAATAGATTTTTGTGCTAAGAACATAACACATGATCTAATAGTGCTTGAGATTATAATTTTATTTAATAAAGACATTGACTATAATTTTATTTGATTTTTTTTCAATATCTATCATTATAAACTTACATAAAAAAATATACACAAAAAAATATACAGACACCAATTTATTCTATTTTAAAATAAATAAATCGTTTTGGTTATATAATTTAGTATTTTATTTATTTTAGTTTTATTACATTTTAAAAATTAATGTGTGCGCCACACGACAAAGCATGGAAACGGGAGGAGTCGAGAACGGTTTTTACCTCCCCCAAACTCCAACCCAGTTCCTTCAAAAAAGTTTATATATGCATTTGAAATATTTTAAATAATAAATATAAATCAAATTATCAAAACATTGGCCACATAATTAATATTCTAAATTATCAAAAATAAAAAATAAAGTATATAATAAAATAAATGTGGCGGGTTTGGGGGCGGATTCGGGGTGGGTACTAGTGTCCTTATTACCCGACCCTTCCCCATATTTTATAATCGGAACCCAAACCTGAACCCAAACCCAATCAAAGCGGATTTCCCCCGTTAACTTCGACGCTGATTAAGGTGAGTACCCATGAATATGAGTTTTGTAGTCATGCCTACACACGACCACACCACTATCCGTGCGTTCGCACCGATACTGGTCTGATACGCGCATATGGTATTGATATTTACACATTCAATTAAATATTGAATAATAATGATAATATGTTTACTATTTATTTAAATATTTTTATAAATAATTCTAAAATAAAAATATTTATATATAAGAATAATTATACCGTTGGTTCAAATATTTTTATATATGGAATAAATTATAGAAACCGAATATAATTTATTTTAAAAATAATAAACTATTTTGATTAAAAATAATTAATAAATTATTTGATTTTTCTTTATTTCATCACATTGACTTAAGGGGCGTTTGTTTCGCTGTATAAAAAATCATTTTCAAGAATAACTTTCTTAGACATAATATTTCAAGGAATAAGCTTTTATAAAAAGTGTCTGGGTAGTTATTTTAAAATTCTAAGAATCTTTTATTTTTAAATTTTTTTTAATTATGGAAGACTTTGTGAAAGTGTTTCGATTTTAAACTGGAAATTTATATAAATCGGAACACTTTCGAAAAGTCTTCTTGTGCGAATTTGTGTAAACTGGAACACTTCTGAAAAGTCTTCCGATGCAAAGTTGTGTAAATCGGAACACCTTTCCAAAGTGTTCATATTTATCCTAAAATATAAACAGGAACACTTCTATAAAGTCATTCGGTGCGCGTATATAATTTTTTTTACTTTTCAGGTATGGAAATTCCACACCAAATTTGCCAAAAAACTAGCCCTTCGTAGATACCACTGATGTATTCTCCACTACTCAAACATTCAATACACGAAAAGAGGTTACAGCTTGGATTAAAGAGGTTGGAATTAGAAATAATGTTACTATTATTATCAAGCGTCCAAACACCGAAATAGACAAGAGAGGAAGAAATTAAAAAAAATATATTTGGGTGAGATGAAGGGGGTAAATACAAGGATATAAGTGAAACTCAAAGTGTGACTAAGAGATGTGGATGTCCATTCAAAATCAGGTCAACTCCGTAAATAAGATGGGGATGGATGGAATGTTGATGTAAAATGCGGAGTTCATAATCATGGATTACCTGATAGGCTTGAAGGTCATGGGTTTGTTGGTAGGTTGACCGTAGATGATAAACAACGTGTTTTTGATTTGACAAAGAGACATGTTCCTCCTAGACACATATTATTTTCCTTGCAAGAGCGGGATCCTGAGAATGTGACTCGGATCACGCAAATATATAAGCAAAAGAGTGTGATAGAAAAAGAGATAAGAGGTCCAAGAAGTGAGATACAACATTTGCTTAAGCTCATAGAGGATACAAGCTATGTCTACTGGAGTAGAAAAACAGATGACTCAGAAGTTGTGAGAGATGTTTTGTGGGCGCATCCAGATTCATTTAATTTGTTGAATATTTTTCCTATTGTGTTAGTTATGGACAACACTTATAAGACAAATAAATATAAACAATATTGAAGGTTAAGAAAACACTTAGAAGGGGGTTGAATAAGTTTTTCCTCTTTTTGATTTTTCTTTTTTCTTAACAACAATATAAAACACAGTTATTTTTATCCTAGTTCGTTTGAAACTCAACCTACTCTGGTCCACCAGCCAAGATGATTTTGCCTCTCTCAACAAGGACTTAATCCACTATAATCAAAACTGATTACAATTGCACAACTAACTGTCGTGACTAACAATACAGTGCACAAGCCAACTGCAAGTGACTAACACCTCTAAGACTCTCTAGTCCTAGCCCTCTTGAGAAATCTGACCCAAGTGGCCTCTCAAGGAACAATTACAAAAGTAACTTCTAACAGTGTATTAGTTTACTTCTAAAAAGCTTTATCACAAGTGTGATGTTTTACACTATGTTTAAGCTCAATACAAAAATGATAAACTCAAAGTATTTCTTTGCTTGATTTTGTTCGGCATAAGTTTTCTAATGATAGCATATTTTTTTATTCTTTGAATGCTTGAACATAGATATAGCTTCTGAATTTTTTCGTTGCGTGTCTTGAACAAAGAGAGTGCATTTAATGTTTCTTGTCTGCTTGTACTTTGTGTTTTCCATGTACCTTGAACTTTGTTCCACTTGAGTACTTCAGTCGTCTTAGCTTTAATAAATTAACGATACTGCAGTAGAACTTGTCTTAGAAGATGACGTCTTGATAACTCATTTTTCTTTATCTTTTGTAAGCCTTTGTTATATTAGCTTCTAACAAAGGTTGCTTTAACTTGCTCTTATCAGAGGTTGCGTTTTCATGCTTCTTTCAGAAGTTACTTTCAGCGTACATGTTCAAAAGTTCCTTTCATCTTTAGAACTTCTAATTCTTTATTTGCTCAGCATAATTTGATATTCACTTTTTAGAGTGTTTGAGTCAGAACATCATATGAAATGAAAACAATACTTATTAGAGTATCATATTTACTATACAAAATTTATTTCACTTGTTATCATCAAAACTCTAAGATATGATTAGAACCAAACTATGTCCTAACAATCTCCCCCTTTTTTATGATGACAAAAACGTTTAGATTTTGATTAAAAAAAATTGTATATATGTGAAAGTCTCCCCCTGAGATAAATACTAGAAAAGAATAAATACAACATAGAACTTCCCTGAGTTTGTTCTTTTATTTCAGAGGTTGTTTTCCAGACTTTTCATTTCAAAGCTTGGAGTTTAGAGCTTAGATTTTTTGCTTCAGAGTTTTCTTTCAGAGCTTAGATATCCCTGCATACTTCAGAAGCAGATACACTTGTATTTTTGTTAGAAATGTTTGACACTTAGTCCCAATAACTGTTTTGTTTAATCAGATCAAAATCACAAAGTTTCTCCCCTTTTTTGTCATAATCAAAAAGAATAAAAAATAATAAAAACAATTTAAAATGAGCCAAAATATTTTTAATATTGATGCCAAAACTGCATGGTTACAGAGGTTTAAAAAAAAAAAAGAACAAAAAAATAGTCAAAAACAGATGCATAAAAGTTTCAAAGAGACTGAGATAAAGTTTGACGAGAGACTAGGGATAGAAGAAGATTCTTGATTTCATTAGAGGATTCTTCTTGCTTCATCATCCAAGATTTGATCTCTTTGTTAGTCTCGTCTTGCTTGTCTAGATGTTCACGAACAACTTCATTTTCCTTCTTCAACTCCTTCAGAGTTTCCATCACAGCAGAAGTTTGAGCAGCATCCTCAGAAGAAACAACCTTAGAAGAAGAACCAGCGGCTCCAGGACAGAAGACACTTGAGAAAAGTGTGTCAAGATCAATCATAAGTGTTAGCACCTTCTTACGGGTATTTTAGCACGAAAAGAAAGTGGATGATATAGAACCATTGCTAAAGAGTTTGGATCAACAACTTTTGAGTTAGAAGATTCATCATCATAAATATCCATAGGTTCAGAAGGTGGTTGCCAAGGAGCATTGTCAAGCTGCAGTAGAGACTTCTTGTTCCAGATATCCAAAATTATTGTCTTTAGAACATTCAGACACTCAGTGAATTTCTCATGAACATGAGAGTAACACAGTTCTTTGAGTTTGAGGGATTCATCGTTGAATCTCCTTCTGAATGTTTTCCATAGAGCATCAGATGCAATTGGGTTCAGGTTGCTGGAAAAATCTCCCTTCAGCATTTCTATCCAACCTTGTATTTGTGTTTCAAATTTCTGTAAAAGTATACTAACATCTCCGTGAACAGGTTTGAGAACAACTTTTTTTTGGGTAGTGATTTGAGATCAACTACAGTCCTTAGAAAGTCATGTGTTTGATGGTTTAGAGGTTATGGAGTGGAATGTGAATTTTGTGGGAAAGGTGAATTTGGTAGCGAAGGTGAAGGTTTAGAGGATGTATTGAAAGTATTTTCTAGAGAGTGAGGTGGTGGAAGTTCTGTAGAGATGGTGGTTTGGTCTGGAGAGTGAGTTGGTGGAAGTTTTGGAGAGATGGTGGTTTGGTCTGGAGAGTGAGTTGGTGGAAGTTCTGGAGAGATGGCGGTTTGGTTTGGAGAGTGAGTTGGTGGAAGTTCTGGAGAGATTGGAGTGATGGTATGTTCAGAAAACGAAGAAGAAATGTGTTTTAAAGACTTAGGCACAACAAAAATATTCGTGGATGGAAGAGTGAAGGAAGGAGAGTGAGTGTTCAGAGGCACATTTATTCCTGGCAATCTCCAAAATCCATCATACCATTCAGTGGATTTTGGTGACAATGGTTTTATGGGGGATGTTTGAAATAGTGTTTCAGAAGAAACATTTGGATTTGTTTGGTGGGGAGCAGAAACAGGAATTTCCTGTTGAGAATTTTGTGAAGTGATTGGAGTGATGAGTGGTGATGATTGTGTGGGAGTTGTTTGGGGTGGAACTTCTGTGTTCGAAACCTCAAAATTATATATGTCAGATAATACTTGATAAATTTGAGGATTAATTTCTTGAAGGTCTGGTTAAGTGGTAAGTTCAATATCTACATCTATGTTTCCCAAAGTTTGTGGTGTAGTAGGGTTAGAAGTTTGAGTGGTGTGTGAGGAAGATGTTACTATATTTTTAGAATTTACAACAGAAATAGGGTCAGATGATGTACCTGAGATCTTCTTTTTCTGAGTTTTGTTGGGTCTTGTAGAAGAACCCTCTCCAGCTGCTTTTCTTTTCTTTGTTTTCTTGACTGGACTTGGTGAACTTTTGCCTTGAAGCCATGCTGGGTCAATTGGAATGCCCTTCTTTTTGTATCTTCTGATATATTCTTTAATATTTTCAACATGATCACCAGCGTTGAACAAAGGAAAATCGGCTAGAGGGATTCTCCTTTTTTGGACAGCTTCCTAGACGTAAGGATTAGGTTCAACCAGAAGTTTATCAATGATCTTCCTTTTCACCTGATTTTTCCCAGTCAAAGCTTTCCCACATATGGGGTCCAATTATTTAAGTAAATTGGTATCCTCTAAATAATCGATCAGACCATTCTCAGTCAGAATATTTAATATCAATCTTGCTAGAGGGATCCAATTTCTTTTGGCCTTAGGATTTTTGGTTCTTGCTTCTTCCCTGGTCTCCTTCACATGCGTCCACAGATGGCTGAAGAGAAGATATGGAAAATCAATTTTGATGTTGGTTCCAAGACAGAACATAAGGTATTTTTGGTCCGCATTAATGTAGTAAGGAGAACTGGTTTTCTTCCTATGATGAATGCAGTTGTGAATAATCTTCGCTCAGATCTTGTACTGATCCTTCAAATCTTTAATTTTGTTAAAGGCTTTTCCAAAAGTGAAGATTTCATCATATACTCCAGACATATCAAATCGTCCATCAGGGACACCTATGACTCCTTCTCCTTCAAGACCTAGCAATGTTCTGATGAGATTTTCTGTGATGGAGATTTCCTTACCCATAACAAATGACAAAATTGCTTTAGGGGTAACAATGACATGAATCCAAAATTCTTTAACAAGGTATGGGAACACAGGCCCAAGCAGGCGGTCAAAGAATCTTTTCCACCCTTGAAATTCCACCGTTGGAAACAAATTAAACCCATTATCACGAAGGTTTTCCAAATCAATCATCATTTCACAAACAACTTCCAAGTTATCTGTAGGAATCAGCGTTGTTCTTTGTGGAGTGATGTACATCTTAGATTGTTGAGGGTTGGTGGTTGTAACAGTGGGTTGAGGGTTGTTTGTAGCAGTGAATGGCAATGTTAATCAAATTAAAACTAGTTTGGATTGAAAAATCACAATCTCAGTAAGTTGCTTCTGGAAAACATATACATGCAAGAATTCAGATATTTATCTTCGAACTTACTCTACATGTAGTTCGAATATACATCTCCGGACTATTTTCTTAAAAAATGTGATGGTTGCTTGATTTACTAAGGATGAAATGTGACTTCATAAATGTATCTACGAATTTACCTTGGGTTTATTCGGATGATGCATCTACAAACTAAATTTAGGCAAAAATTATATTTGGTGCATTCGGAGATGTATCTCTGAATAAACCCAATGATATTTTAGGGTTTTGAAGAGGTATACTCTATTGTACAAGGGTGTAAAGAAAAATTGTCTATTTCTAATAGACTTTTACTATTTATCTCTTCTTCCTACTTCTTACAAAGTTCATCCTTTTTCTTCCATCTTCTTTCAAATAATTAACTTTTTAACCTCAACTGATACATTTTATTCTTCGTCGTTTTATTTTAATTATACTTTTTATTACTCCTTATTCCATCTTACTAATTCTTCTTCTTTATCAAGATAATGATGTTAAGAGTTTTCAATGTTTTTTTATATGCATTTTAGATTTTCATTTTTGAACATTGTATATGAATTTAAATTTTATTTACCTTTTTTTTTGGATAGATAGAGGGCCTAAGCCCAAAAAGAAAAAAACTACAATAAAACATCATTGGGAATTGAAAGCCCAATGACATCAGAATCAAAATAATTAGAAATGAAACCAGAGACATTGTTATAAATAACAAAACCCTTATGAAGTAAAGCATGCTTCGCTAATCTATCCGCACAAGCATTCGCATTACGATAGACATGAGAGACCACGACCATGTCAAAATCAGATATAACCTCTAAAATCTTACGAAGAATAGCAACACAATCCACCTGACCCGTTTTCCCATCTTCAATTGCTTTGACCACCACCAAGGCGTCAACATTGATCTCAATACACTTGTATCCATATTGAGCAGCTAATTTAATACCTTCCAAAACTCCCCAAAATTCTTCCAAGAGAGCACTACAATTCCCCACATATTTACTAAAACCTCCTTTCCAATCACCCTTACAATCTCTTAGCACTCCACCACAACCAGCAACACTTGTGTTATCACTAGAACCATCTGTATTAATTTTTATCATACTCCTAATAGGTGGTATCCATCCTTTCGTAGATCTTGAAAGACCATCTTCACGGACAGCTTTGTACAAGGACATCGCCATTTTATAGTCCTCTCCTCTCTTCAAAATTTGAATAATTGGCTCTGGAGGCCGCAAGTAATTCTCGTCATGTTCTTCAAGATTCCTCCATGTCCAAATAGCATGACAGGCGATAATCCATAGATTACTCCAACCATTATTTATGCTTCCTTGATAATTTAAGTTTAAATTTATCCAATCATCAATATCAACCAAGAAGAAAACATTTGCTAAATCACTAGGAATCATGTTCTTCCAAATTTGGATAGTTTTGCAGCAGTCTCTCAACGCATGAATACTCGACTCATAGACGTTTCCGCAAAGCTTACAAGATGCACTCCCCAGCCCCTTTTGATTCTTGTTGGAATTCGTCAAAAGACGATTATGCTTCAGGATCCACAAAAACGTTTTACAGCGCTCAGGAACCTCAGCCTTCCAAATCTTGTTCCAATCGCCATCCGCTGTATCGAAATTGAAACCCTCAATCTTATTATACATATCCTTCACATAAAAATCTTTATTTCCTGCTCCTGCAAAACAAAAAAACATCAGGGCAATCCTCCTTGCTAGACTTGAATATGAATTTAAGATCTGTTTACCTTTCTGAACATTGAACATTGAATATGAATTTAAGATTTATTTTATTCTAAATAGTGGATTAGAATAATTTTATTTGACCTTAAAAGTGATGATCCAACTTGAATTAAGTGTAAAAATGTTGGGCAAGTGCCCTAAGTAGAGTAGGTCACGCAGAGCATGTAACAAATCATCCAACTTAATTGGACTTGGGCCTCCCCCAACTAAAATTCATGATTTGTGTCATTTATCACATGTGGTCTGCGAAGTGTACATGAAAAATCGTCTCCTAACACAATCTAAGGGAGAATGAGTCCTCCTCTCCACCCACATTTCTGATCATGGAGTTGGAAAAACAGCTTTCTAATTTTCTAGTCCATGGCCAAGCTCCAACCCTATATTTGAGAAAGACATCCACAAATTACAGAGAGAAATACACAGTCTCTCTCAACACTCTCGTGAGGAGATATTTTTCTCTTAACTATTCTTCTTTAACTACAATATATATATAATTAATTATTTAATTAGTGTATTTTTTGGTGTTTAGATATGTGGAGGGAGTATGTGTGTTATATTTTCTTAGGTACATGGGCTTATTTAACATTCCTGACCGTTGGCATTATTTGCAATTGCGAATTGCTACCAACTAGCACCATCATCTAAAAAGAGGATGGACAATATTAGGTTATGGTCACATTAATTAGTGGAGAAATTAGGTGAACGTATAAGTGTAGGAATCTAGAATATGAATATTCAAAGAAAAAGAACCCGATTCAAACAAAGGGAACATAACATCCCTTCAAGTTCTGCATTAATTTCAACAGATTGTCCCTGAAATGATGACATCAAAATTTATAAATTTTGTAGGGATGTTAGTGGGATGACCACTAAGTTTATTTTTATTTACGGGTGCTGCGGAAGAAAATGGGACACCAGCTGCCACATCACACTACCATGAGTTTTGGGAATGCTCTTAAAATAGTATATCATTGGAAAATGCTAGAATATAAATGAAGGGTGTGAGAGTTATATACGTAAGAGAGGAATAGCATTATGGTCAATTTTTGTGGACTCACATTTTATGTACCATGTATAATGCACCTTAAAACTTATGGGACATTGTTAAATCACCAACTGAACAAAAATGCCAAAGCCAATAAGTAGGGACTATAGTTGCAGTTTCAAGTGCGCAAAAGTTAAGGTGTCATGTCACACTAATTCAGCTACACGTTCACGTAAGCAAGTACAAATGTTTGGGTATTGAGTCAAATTCAACCGAATCACATCATAAAACAACATTAATGCATAAGCTAAGTGTGTGTTGGGTATTCCAGATATCACGTTGAAAAAAAACACTTTTACTAGAAGCTCTTGTTATTATATTAATTCAAGACAAAAGGATCGAGGCTAAATCATGAACAAAATCACTTTTTTTTGTAAATATTTCAAACACAAGAATACCCATGATAATTCAACCTTTGAATCGAGTCTGCACAAGACTGGTGAAGGACTCAAATGCAAGGAAGAGTGTTTGGAATATCGAAGAGGATGTAAGATTTTTTAGTGTAATTTTTTTCGATTTCACAATAATGTATTTATATTTATAGGTCATGCATGTGTTGTTTCACAAGTTTGCAACTCTTGATGAAACAACACATTTTCAGCATAAGTTGCAATGGTTTGCCTATAGTTACATTATGCACCACTTCATGAAGTGTTGTGTGTTTTGAATTCGAAATTTAAACTTTCAGTAGTCTGAGACAAATTTAACTGTACTTCCACTAGTGGATGTTAGTGCAGAAACTGATCAAAATTTCGTTCAGACAGTTTAACACTAAACATCCACCGGTGGCTATTAGTGCAAAAATTGATCAAAATTTCCTTCAGACAGATTAGAAGGCAATTTCCACATTTGCTATGGGGCACTTTTATCCTCTTTAACTTTGTCATATTTGAACACACCTATAGGAATTAATTGTCCATTAATTTTCTACAATCCCCCACTAGTTCTAATAATGACAAGTCTTATTCCAGAAAATGAGATATAAATAGCGTTAATACGGTTAAGTATCTTTCGAACTTAAACTTAACCTTAGTGAGAATAACACAAAGTTTAATCAGAATATTAAGTAGCAATGCTTTTAAACCCTAATCCATATGATTAGACCGACGTTACCTGACACACACTCTTTAAAGGTTCTTCCTCTACATATCTCGCTTAGCACTTATTTATGGCCATATGATATCCTGTTTCATGAATTTTCATGACAGAAACTCCAACTCTCACTTTGAGACGGCACCATCTCGAAATTCACATCAGTGAAGTTCATATTGTGTCCTTTTCCATGAGACACGTACCCTCGGTATAGAACTTCATTAAGAGTTTAAAATAAAAACTCAACCCTCGTTTTAATGTCAACAACATTAACACAAAATGTTCGACAACTATCCAAATCAACGACTTGTTGTTATCCATTGAATCTTGAGGTTAATGTTCTGTTAACGTAAGATTGAGTTGTCTCCGTTGTCGGAACTCTTACTCAAGGAGTTTCAACCTCATACCTCTCGAGGTTGTCTTTACTAAATCTCTGGCCAATGATTTAGTAAATGAATTTCTCAAATTTTAGATCGATCATATATATGTGAGTGAAATGATTACATCTTTAATCAATTTTCTCACAAAAGAATGTCTAAGGCCTAGGTGCCTAAAGTTTTCATTATACACTTTGCTGAATGCACTATCTAAATTGGCTTGACTATTGCAATGTATCAACACTTTTTGAAACATTGTGTTTTGCCAATGAAACTTCTAATAGAAGATCCCTCAACCATTCAACTTCTTGACTAATGGAAATAAGAGCCACAAACTCTTATTCCAAGGTTGAAAATTTAATGTATGTTTGTTTCTTGCTCTTCCAAGAAATTTCACCTCAGCTAGTGTAAATATCCACCTTATTTAGTAGATTTATCATCTACGACACTTGATATCCTTTTATCGATATATCCTTTTAGTAGGACAGGAAACCTAACATAATGAAGGCCAAATGTTTTGTTTTCAAAAGATAACTAAAATTCTCATGATGGCCTTCCAATGCTCACTATTTGAATTGCTAGTAAATCTACTCATTTACTAACTACAAATGTTATGTCAGCTCTAGTACATTACATTAAAGGATGAATTTCACTTGCGTATTTTAATATAGCCACAACTCTTACATCATTATTTCGACACTAAGATCAAATTGAATATTCACTTTGTTGAAACGTGACAGTTTGAACTTTATCAAAAACTTTCTCAATAGCGTGTGCTTGACTAAGTTCATAACCCTCACTATTTCGTATTACTTTGATTGAAAAAGAGTGTCAAATAATCCAAATCCTGAATACGGAAGTTTTCTCAATATAGTGTGTTTGACTATGTTTTTAACCCCCACTATTTCAATATTTTTTCATCTTGAATGTCAAATCTAGAAACCTATTTGTTTCTAAAGTTCCATCCATCTCGTTGATAATGATCAACATATAATCAACATGGAGACAAGAATATCACAATGTTCTCACACAACTTTGTGTATAAATACTTGTCACAAGAATTATATGGAGAAATATTTTTAGATAATAATGCACGATGATGCAAGAAGGTTTTAGATGAAGTGAGAGATGAAATTCTGAGCAATTTAAATTAGTATATTATAAATTTCAATGAGTACCTTAGTTATGTTCACTTCTCTCAAATCTTCACTTGGATTTCTATGTTAAACCTTTTTGGTCAACTTCATCATTGATGTGCATGACGCTTTTGATAATTTTCTTCTTTGATAATCTTTGTCTTCATCAAAATTAGATATAAGATATATGCTTTTCAATTTCCCCCTTTTTTGATGATGACAAACTCTTTGATGTTTTGATAAGATTTAAAAGTCTCCCTCCAAGTTGTGTGTCTCCCCTTTTGTTCATTACTAAGAAGCATATAACCTTCTGGTTTCTCCATTAAATCTCCTCATTGAGATCTCTATTTAGAAATGATGTTTGACATCCTTTTGATGAACTATAAGATCATGCAAGGAAGGTAAAACAAACGAAAATCTAACTTTTGTTGTGCTTCCTTCTAGTGCATATGTGTCAAGATAATCAACACCTTCCTTTTGTCTAAAATCCTTGGTTACTAATTGATCGTACCTGATCAGAAGGTGTCTTGGCCCAATCTGCAACGACGGTTGAAGACGAAGAAGGGGGGTACCTGCAAGACACTCTGATGCCAAAGTAAGAAAACGGCAAGAGGAAGCAAGCAAGTTCCCCACGGTCGGCGCCACTGATCGTACCTGATCAGAAGGTGTCTTGGCCCAATCTGCAACGGCGGTTGAAGACGAAGAAGGGGGGTACCTGCAAGACACTCTGATGCCAAAGTAAGGAAACGACAAGAGGAAGCAAGCAAGTAGAAGAGAGAAAGAATGAGATACCTGACCCTCTCAAGTGAGAGGGTATTTATAGCCCCCAGCGTTGGGCCAAGGTCCAGTTAGTGGGTAGAGATCCAAGCCCACTAACGGACTGTCAGGGCTTGCGTGTGCATGGAGGCCAGCACGTGGCCTCCTCCCTGGATTGTCGGTCCGGGAAATCCGGAGTTGCTCCGAGATTTCCGGCGGGCGTGTGGTAGTTGGAATATAGCAATGGATCCGATATTTTCGGGGGGCACGTGGCAGTCAAAGACCGTTGGCCACGTGGCCCCCGCGCGAATGATCCAAGCTATCATGCCATTAGGGCCAGTGTGGGCCTTGGGCGATTACACTAATCTTATCCTTGTAGGTGTTTAGTGTACCATCACTATGATACTTCCTTCTAAACATCCACTTGCATCCAATGGGTCTTGATCATTTAGGTAGATCGACAAATTTCCAAGTATGTTTTGACGTTATCCATTTCGTCCTGGACAACATCATGCCAAAAGGATGAGTCCTTCAAAGTTATTCCTTGCAAATGTTAGGATCATTTTCCACTTAATAATAATAGAAATCTTACAAACAAAGATCTCACTATTTCCTTCTACATAGGAGAAATAAGTTGAAAGCAATTTTGTTTGGTCCTAGATCCTTAGCATTTCAGACTTTTTGCTTATTCTAAGTTCGATTTGTTTTTCAACAATCATTAACGAACTTTTGATTTTTGTTTCAACAATCCTGGAGACCGTCTTCACGAGGTTCTTCAAATTTCTTACCTTTCGCGATAAGGTTCTCAAAATTCCACATCTCAGGACTCAATTGTCATATTAAACTCTAAATTTAGAGGTCTGTATAAGTCATGATGCATCTTTAGATTATCTTTATATGGTGTATAATGATAAATCTCGTTAAATACAAACATGTATTCTCCTAGAAATCAAATAAAATTCAATTTCTGTATCTTTTATAACTTTCTATTTAAACATGAGCATTCCAAATGTTTGCAGTGAATTATATAGTAATACTATTATATTTTCAATTATATAAATTGTAAATTAATTTCTCTGCGTACACAATAACCATTAAGAGTTACATGTTATATATAAAGTTTCAGTATCTACAAATAGACTGATACTGTAACTTTTCTCTGTATTGATATATACAAATACTACTTTTAGTCCTTGTTACTACATGTGCACATGGATAGTGTAATGTTTCTATGTGTTATCAATGCAATACCGGTGTAATACTTCTTGTTAACATCTACCGGAACGATCATAATACAAAAATCGGACAAACATATATAACATCATAACACCATTCTCAATAACTCACTCAATTTATAAAACTGTAATCACCAAAGTAATAGTTATAGTACCATTCAATTTTTTTTCTCCCCCAATATTTCCATTTACACGACACCATAGAAATTTGCATATTTAGTCTTTTAATATTAAGAATACAACCAATAATAATTAATGCAAGTTAATTATATTTCTCATTCATACAAATTCATAGCACATGTCAATCCATCACATTTCATACAAGTGAAGAGAATAGAATTTGTATTTCGAAAATCAATACGACATATATGTTTTCCATACAAAAACTCACTTTTAATTATAAAATCAAATCTTAAACATTTTATTTACATATATTTTACATTGTTCATGCTTTTTTGACATTTACTATTATTTTGTTCCCTCAGTAAGTTACAACGTTAATTCAATAACGGCATCAGGCATCATATAAAAACGAATCAACAATTTATATGTTACATTAACATATATAATTGATTACGTATAATTTCAATTTCTATTCATCCAAAATTATTACCGAAACAATAATAGAAAAGTTCATATTTCGAATATTTTTCATTGTTCTAATTTCTATGAGAAACAATAAAACGTAACTGAATTTATAATAATGATTATTCTTGTGTTCAAAATGTGTCAACGATACAACAATTCAATCCTTTATGCTTGAAGCGGAAGCCTCGATTGTCATTATATGAAATACTTATAAGATTGTTTATATATTAATTCAAGACAAAAGGATCGAGACTAAATCGTGAACGGAATCACTTTCGTTATAAGTATTTCAAGCACTCTCTTTATTGTCTTAGAGTTGGAACACAATAATACTCAGGATAATTCATCATTTGAGTCGAGTCTGCACAAGACTGGTGAAGGACTCGAATGCAAGGAAGAGCGTTTGGAATATCGAAGAGGATGTAAGTTTTTTAGTGTTATTTTTTCTGAATTCAGAATAATGTATTTATAGGTCATGCATGTGTTGTTTCACAAGTTTGCAACTCTTGATGAAACAACACTTTTTCAGCATAAGTTGCAATGGTTTGCCTATAGTTACATTATGTACCACTTCATGAAGTGTTGTGTGTTTTGAATTCGAAATTCAAACTTTCAGTTGTCTGAGACAAATTTAACCGCACTTCCAATGGTGGATGTTAGTGCAGAAACTGATCAAAATTTCGTTCAAACAGTTTAACACTAAACATCCACTGGTGGATATTAGTGCAAAAACTGACCAAAATTTCCTTCAGACAGATTAGAAGGCAAATTCCACATTTGTCTGTGGGGCACTTTTATCCTCTTTAACTTTGCCATATTTGAACACACCTATGAGAATTAATTGTTCATTAATTTCCAACAACTCTAACTAGTAGCTTCTTAGTATTCATGGTAGAAATCAATTGTACCGTGATTTTGGTGATGAAAAAGTGGTTCCAAACACATACTCGAAAATTCTTGAAATCACGTTAAAAATGTATAAGGATGCGCTAATGACAGTTGAAAGGGTGATACAAAATCTACCAACTCAAACGAACATAAACGTCCTAGTAAAGCTAAAGGATATTGCTTATCCCACCTAAGAGGTGGAAAAGCACCATAAATGTCTTTAAAATTTTGGAATTGTATTTTCGAATGTATCTTTTTTATACTAAATTACGTTCTAAGTGAATATCATCCCCTTTTTTTAAAATTAATATGGAGATACATTTTCAGATTCGTTCTATATGCCCCACATGTATTCTAAATTGAGACACATCTATATTGAGATAAATTAATTCGGAGATGTATCTTTGTATTCACTCCAGAAAGAATACGGAGATGCATTTTTGTATTTACACCATATAGAAAATTTTGACTTTGTTTTAGAGATACACCAATAAAATTGACGATGTATTATAGTTAATACTATTATATTCAATTTTACATAAATTAAACTATACACTTTCGGTATAATATGAAAATGACGTTTATAAATGAATAAATCTAGAATCCATAATGAAGTCAAAATAAAATACAATTGATAATAGCATTCCTAATACAAACTATATACTATTGTGTATGTCAGATCCAGACCCCCATGTTCCTATGTTGCCTCTTGTATTATAGTGTTGACAATGCATCCTTTAAAGATGCATCTATAATGTCCCTCGCCTCAGAGTCTTCTATAAAGACTCCTCTGTGAAATCGTCCTATGCAATATCTATGATACGCCGACATCTAGGCAATACATCAATAGCATGATATGCCCCAACATCATCATCATCATCCTCTAGTATCTCATAATGAGTTGGTCTAGATGGATCTCTCATAACATCTGGTGTCATATAAGAATGGGACACCCTGATATACCATTGGAAATAGGGTACTTCATGCATTATCCAGTACCTGAGGATTAAGAAAATCATCATACATGGCATATATATCTCTATGTGCCATAGTAGGAGGGCGACATTGCATAGGTCTCTAGGAACAAACTGCATATATCCAAACTATCACATAACAAGCTCAGACAAATGTAGATACATCAGACGTGGCCTGCAAGTCAACCATTTAGAGTAGAAGACTATGTTATCTAAGGGATGTGTCTGACGGTGATTGGTGTATGTTTGAAAGTTAATATCCCCTGCTACCAAGGGGTCAAAATACACTTGAAAGAGCTTTGTCGTCTGATTCCCTCTTAGGGGAGAATGCACAAGCACGTGACATATCCTTATTGTAGGTCGGAAAATATGATCAGTTGGATATGCGTGAAAAGTGTTAAAGGGTACAAGCCTAAAAATGGTACATATGAGTTATTAGTAATGGCATAGCAAAAATGTTATGAAAATAACACACAAACACTAAAAGAACCAGAAATATTGTTGTCAACAGTTTGATGTTGCATGTCATCTGTTTGGTTTTCCACGTATAACTTTTAGCTAACTTGGAGTACATGTAGGCCAAACAAGCGGAATTTCGGTTATACTCATGGATCTACTTCAAGTCAGCAAAGTATCTCAGATAAACAACATACACATAAGTGGCACTATCCACAAAAATTGATGTGTCAACCAGTACAACAGGTATGCTCTCAATGTGTATGCAATATGCTGCATAAATTATTCATCATCACAAGCAATCTACTTTGTCGCATGCAATTGTTATGTATACAGTCTCTCCATGAATCAAAACCTAGCATGACACCCTTAGGTGACTTCTATCTTCTGCAGGGCATCCCTTGGGCCAACTCCCAAATAGTCCACCATCATCTCCACTGCCTCATCTCTAATAATTCTTCAATGGTCTAACAGTCTCCCCCTGATTGAAAGATGCAGCATACATGAGACATCGTGCAATGTGATGGACATTCACCATGTGGAAGATGAAAAAATGGCGTCTCTGAGTGTCATCTCTCTAAAAACACGGACAACATAAAATGGATAACTAATATAATTAATAATGCAAAAGCCTACCAGTCTATAAGGTGTATCACATTCGGAAACCACTGCTCAGTAGGGTGTGGTAGACCAATAATCTTTCGACCATGGTTGATGCATTTTAAAGCAACATCATCCTACAGAAAAATAAATCATCATCGGAAACATTGAATATTATAACATGTGTTTTAAAGAATGAATATAATTGAATTTTACATCTCCGTCTCATACATGTTTGGAAGCATGGCTCAGGCATAGAGGAAGCGGCGATAAGTCAAACGGGCCTCCTCCAAACGCCTCATGTGCATGCGATGCCTTGAATGTCTGAGTATGTGACACTTGTCTTCTACGGGAAGACGAAGGCCGAGATGCATGAGCCCTGAAAGTTGACGTCTTTGCATCAACAGGGCTAGAACTGATTGATTCCTGCGATGATCGGGCTTTTTTCCTCTGAACCGATACATGGTATGCAACTCTATTGTGCCTCAATTTATCTTGCTTATCAATAGCCATAATGCTTATAATTAAATCACATAAACATTATACAGATGAAACACAATAACTAAAGTCCAGCAATATAGACAGATAAAATTTAGAAATGCATCTTTAAGTTCTAGAAATGAAAACGTTAAAATAATCCGGAGATGCATCTTCGTAATGTTCTGCAACTCAAAATCACGAAAAATGGTGGACATGCAAATCCATTCCAAGATCCAAAATAATGCATTGATTATTTAAGCCATCTATCATACACATCACTCATTTAAATAACATATCTACCTATAACACAACTTAATTCTCAATTTTTACATAAGTATATAGAAATAATAAAAAGTATAGAAAAATCAAAAACTTAACAAATGTGAGTTCAGTTTGATTTTGACTGAGTTCTTTGATTGATTGGATGGTGAGGGTAGAGAATGAGTTTGAGAGTTGAGAAGTTTCAAGAGTTTTGAGAGTTTATGTTTTAAGAAAGTATTTTTTTAGAAGTGAGAAAAGAGAGACTATGACGTGTTTTTTATTAAAATAAAGTACAAAGATGCGTCTCTGTAAGTAAGTTACACTTTGATGCATCTATGTAAGTTACATGGAAAAGCATTTTTGTAATCTTTTTTGACAAGCCTTAGAGTATGGTTAAAAACGAATGTGATTGGAGTGTGTACGGTGATGCATTTCAGATCTCTATAAGTTGCACTGAGATGCATCTCTGTAAATAAATTACACTGAGATGCATCTATATAAGTTACATGGAAAAGCATTTTCGCAATCTTTTGACATATTCTTAGAGTATGGTTCAAAAACGAATGTGATTGGAGTGTGTACAAATATGCATTTTCAAATTTTAGAAATAATTTTAGTATTTTACTTGGGGGTGGGAAAGCAATGCCTAAAATGCCTAAACTCATTCCCAAGAATTTTATCTCCAACCCAATGCCTATGCCATTGGCCCAAAAAACAGCCCTACAATGGAAACTCCCAGGCTACTAGTGGTTTAGTGCCAAGCAATAGCCCCAAAGCTATAGTATGAAGGATCTTGGTATAATAATCTTGCTGTGTCATGCCATATGCATCCTTTTTCATAACTTACATAGTATTGATCTTCCATTGTTCGTGAGAAACTGAAATCAAAGGTTTTCCTAACGGATTTGTTACTACTTTCATCCTTAAATATAGAACTCTTTAGAGGTTTTTCTTTCTACTTTTTAATAAGATTCTCTTCGAATTTTAAAATGCATACTCTCTTGCAAATATTAAATTGTTCTCTCTTTTAACAAATTTAATACGCCAACTAACTGTCTTAATTTCCGTAATTTTCTCTAAAGGTTCTCTATATTTAAGGACTAATGTAATATGCAATTCCCCCAACACCTATGTTTCTCACCTTCTCGCATTTATGGTAGAAGGTGATCTTGGTCTACAATGATGCAACAACAATGATATTTAAGCTTAACAACCTCACATCACAACTAATGAAATGGGAGTACATTAACTTCAATTAAAGCGCAAGTCATAGTGTATTTACATGATTTTCCTATCCTATACTGGAAGTCTGGAATGGAGGATTTCATTCTTCTGGCATTGCATTCATTGCAAGGCCTTTTATTACATGTCGGCATTGAAACCTGCGATGTATGTGTAAGTCATTTCAGAGTCAACAATGCTGAATGATATATGGGTCATACAGTGAAGTTAAAAAGACTAGAGACCTTGTAATGGATGAAAATATAAACGGTAAATATGAAAAGGAATGCTATTTAGAAAGGTCAGAAATGTTAAACAGCAAGGCAAATTTATTGTAACCTTCTAAATTTATCAGCTTAAACAAAAAACCTGACTGGACATATTGTAAATAGAAAGAAAAAATCCTAACAAATGATAACTAATAATAGTATAATGTTCCAAATCAGAAATAAACTAAAGGATTTTACAGTTAAAAATGTTTTCTGCAATTTTTCACCTCCACCAATACATTGAATAGTTATAACTTATAAACAAGCAATTTGGTAGGCAGCGTGCAAAAGGCTATGCATAATCTAAACAAAAATGCATCATCATCAAATAAATATTCATATCATGATAAAGTTACCAGATCAAATCTTCTGAAGTAGAAGTCGCCACTTCTTGATCCTGGTTGCGGCATTTAAACAGCAGCCTGAGAGGCACAATCTGTTGCAAAATGCAGATTAGCTGCTGGGAATACATGTGACAATCCCCTCCAAAAAAGTGTTGCTTAGAAACAGCATAAGAGCCTGTTACTAGGTATTGGAAATCTTAATCTAATAAAATGAAATTATTTTACATTTCCTCATTTTAAGTCAAACAACATTTATATTAACCAATTTGAAAAAATTTGGACCAAACTTGATTTCATTTTCAACTTTCAATGGGCTCATTCTCCTGTAGAGACTTATATAATTGGTTCCGTTTTTCACCATGTTAACTAGGTTTTGGATATGCCAAACACCCCCTAAGAAATTCTGAAAAATTGTTTATGTTATGTTGTCTTAAATAAACTTCCTGAAGCTAACTCAGAGAGTGAGATAAAACAATGTGTTTCAATTCCAAAGGACAAACAATGCATCTCAGTTCCAAAGGACAACAAGTTGATTGGAACAATGAAACCATCATCAAAATCTTAGATTATAACAAATTGAAGTGAGGTAGTCAAGTCTACTGATGAATCATTCCCAACGAATAATCATATTATTGATCAATTGCAAATTACCACGACTTTCATCAAGCTCATAACAGATTATATGTATACAAAATCACTTTCTCATATAAACAAAAAAGAATCATAGATACCAAAATAACAGCAAACATAGATACCACTAGCTATCTTTTTTACCAAATAAAGAAATCATCAGCATTACTCATTATCTGAATTGATAAGTGAGGTACCAAAAAAACAGCAAACATAGATACCACTAGCTATCTTTTTTACCAAATAAAGAACTCATCAGCATCACTCACTATAAAGGCAACACCAGCAAATACAGCATATATGATGCTCGATGCAAACAGGAATCATCATATTCTTCCAACTTAAAAAAGGACAATCACAATATAAATATGTCTTCAATATCTTGTTTACCTTTCTGTTGTACTTAAAATCACGTTTGGGCAGAAAATGCAGGGGTTGGTTGAAAGAAGAAGGGGCTTTAATCAATACAAACAATTTGTTTGGACCTATACAAAAGAAGGCAAAAATATAACCCTTGGGTAAGTAATTAAGTATGGAATAAAGAAAAACAATAAATGACATAACATGAAGAAAATTCTTTCATACTAGTGTTTCAAAGTTACACACCGAACAACAAGACAGTCCCACAAGGATTTGGACATCAATTTGACCCGGTAATGTTTGAACCAATATCAATTCAGACACTCAACATTGTATCGAAACATCAATTTGGTCCTGAAATTGATACTTATTTACACTACAAAAGACCAAACTAATGTCCAAAATCTTCAAAGGGCCAACTCAATCAATGTCTGATGTAAAGTTGAAAAACCAATTGGAGTATTCATTTTTCAAAATGAATGTTTATCAAGTAGTAAATTCAATAACTACCAGGATAAGTAACAGACCCAGCATCCTTTGATATCAATGTCCGAATCGCCTGTTAAAGAATCACAAAAACATGACCTCAGACAAACCATATTCCATTTCAATCCAAAAAACCTAAACACAAAAAGAAAGAAACTGGCTAATCAAGGAACCTTTCTACAAAGAGCCTCTGCAGCTTTACTCCTAGCAAAATCATCCCCAGCACCGGAAACATCAACTCGACGTGGAAACTCCAACACATAAACATTCTGAGGCCTAAGGGAGCTACCTCCAAGAGCCAAAATGACTCCATCTATGGCATGACACTCATTGATAATCAATTTAAGCGCAATTTGTAAATTCGAAAGAGAACTCATCAACTTATCCAATCTCTTTATCCCTACTTTGATTTCCCTCATTCTACTCGCATGCTTTCTCCTAAACGACGCCTTCACTTCATTTCCCATATCAATCTCCTAACATCAACAAATTCATATTCCATACAAATCAAGATATCACATGCATAATCGACGTGTCTGCTGTTTGTGATTCATATAGCTTACTAGAATTGAACAAATAATATAATTACCAGTTGCTTATACTCGGAATGCATTGAATCGAACTCAACGCTCATATCCTGAACAGTACTGCATAAACAAAATTTGCACCGGATGATGAAAATTGAAAACGAAACGTAGAACAAAAAAATGAAATCGAAAAGGTTAGTTAGGAATTACGAGGGAATTTGCTGGTGCATGTAAAGAACGAACCCTACGACATCGTTGATAGTGTGAAAAATTGCGGAGGAATCCATGGAGTCTGATGCGGTGTAAATCTCGGCGGGATCCATCTCCGGCAACGAGGTTCCCATCTTGGACACTGCTCATTGGCCGTTGGTCAATTCAAATGTCGAATTGGAAGAAAAGACCCGCCAATTATTGGGCTTGGTAACTATATCGTATGGGAGTTTTTTAGTTTGCACCCCAACTTGTAACTAGCACCCCTATATGTGTTATGAAAACACTATATTCACATTATATTTGCGTTCGGGACTAGAGGATCGGACGACCGTATTTTCAGAGATTGGGTGATAGGTCTATCAAACATGTTGACGATAATGTGAAGTCAAACTTCTCCAATATTGTTTAAATGAAGACAGACCATGTACATATATTAGAGAAGAAGAAAAAATATGTATGATTTTGTTCAAATCCTGTGATCAAGTTTTAAGATATATAAAATTCTTAACATATATAATTTTAGTGTTCAAAGTCTTTCTCATACATAATTAAAGCTATGTTATATTTGAACCATGACAAAATTGTTTTCTAAAGATCATATATCATCTCGTTTAAGTTGTTGCATAAGAATGATTCAAATACATACATATTTTCTCAAGTTTTTTAATCATGTCAATCGGTTGCTATTTAAAAACTATTTTTAAAGAATGACAATCGGTTTTCATATGCCTTCAACCGATTGTTACTAGAACCTATCTTTAAAAAAATGTATTTCTTTTTTAATTTATGACAATCCATTGTCATAAACAACAACTGGTTATTACTGAAGCATAACATATTTTATTAGTTTCTTTGTAAGATAATACATTGTCAAATTTTACAATCTGCTATCACTAATTCATATTTCAATTTTTTTAACTATGATAATCAACTGTTACTGGACACTGATACGTATTTTAAATAATTCTATTTTTTAAACTATGACAATCCATTGTCATAAAACTACAATCCATTGTCATTGCTTTATTTCAGAAAATATATATTTACGTTAAACTAGTACAATCGGTTCCTACCTTGTTCAATCGGTTGTATCTGACTTATTTCATAAAATTACATTGTTTGAAAGCACTAGTTCATAGTATCTCTTGCATGCATCTTTTCTATTCTACGAGTAATAATTTTTTGAAATTATTTCAACCATTGCCAGGCTTTCTAAATGGCTGCATGCATGCTCACTATAAGTTAAATTCAAACTTCAATCTGAAGTTACCTCTTTTAAAATTATCAAAAACTCTGCATATTTTTCTAACAGAATTTTCATCAAGTGATACTTTTGAGTCGTATTTTTCATATCATATTCATAAAGTATCTTAAGCACTTATGAAAGTATTGTAAGAGAAGAAGTATTTCATAGGATTTATATACTACAAACTTACTTATTTAAAAATTCTTGTTGTATCACATCTTATTTTTCCAAGATTGTTGTAATTAAGATTGTGTGGAGTGTATACCTCGTTGTCCATAATTGTTGGAAACAAGAGAGTGGAAAATAAAGGATTATTTTCTTTTTCTACTTGTTTGGTTTGTATACCTTGTTGTCCAAAATTATTCGAAGCAAGAGAGTTGATTTTGAGAGAATTGTTCTCATTCAATTTGGTTGATTTAAGGTGTTGTTGCCTTAGTTATTAGTTAGAGTCTTGTATAGAAAGGATAAGTGTGTCTTGTCTAGAGATCTAACAATAATAAAATCTCTTTCATGGTTAAAGATGACTAGACGTAGCTTCAAATTATGAAGGGAACTAGGATACAACTTTGTGTTCTTTTATTTTTCTGCACTCTATTACTTTCTAACTCTTGCACCAAACCAGAAAAATAAAAACAACTTGTGTCTAGAAACCAGAATTTTAAATTACCTAATTCACCCCTCCTTATCTTAGGCGCACTCTGAAACTTACAAATGGTGCAGGTCCTGATGATATTTCTATTACACGGGCAGACTAGCTCCTACAGGCTCTCGCCGTAGGAGCGTGTTGGAACAAAATTTATTCCGTCTCATACTCTTTGAGTTTTGATGATAACAAAACTACTTAAAGAACAAAAAGGTGTATTAGTGTTTGATTAAGCGTGAAGGTTCATTAAAACTAGTTATTAACATGGTTCTGACATGTTAATTAGCTTGTAAAGAAGAAGCGTGAAATTTAGATTTCAAATAATCGGAATCAGAATTTCTAATAGAATCTCAAGAGACACATGTTTTTCAGCATTTGATGATCAAATAGAAAGTCGGCTGCAACATTAACTTTGCCTCTAATAATTCAAACGAAACTTCAAGTGCTTTGATGGAAACCTAGTACAAAGCTAGTACAAAGATTTTATGTTTGTACTTTGTTCAAAATCAACCTCCATCTTATCAATGGCTAGAGTTATAGAGAAAGTCTAATAAAGGTTTTAACACAAGACTCAAGGTTGAATGATACGATTTCTTCAGTCTACCACTTCATGTCTATGGACTCCTTACATGAAAAAGATACAAATGATAAATATTTTTTTCAGAGGATGAAGATCCTCATCGTACCAACTTCAACATCACTCTCTTGGAAGTTACTTCTTCAGCAAAGACACTTGTGCAAGAAACTTCCAACATATCTTTTATTCCCTCTATATAATGAGATGATGGTTCAAAAAAGTAACAACGAGAACAACAAGAAAATCAACATACAATATGTCTTAATCATAACTTTCACATTCTCTGAGCTATTGTATATAGTTGTTGTATTGCACACATACTTGAAAGTTTATTACACTTGTATATCTTAGAAATCTCAAGAAAGGTCTTTGTGCATGCTGGTTTAATGGTACCACTGATTGTATATCAAATACATATTTTTGTAAATCCTAAACATTTATTTAGTATTTGTAAAATTCTCAGACTGTGTTTGAGCAAGAAAGTCTAAGGACAAGTGTTTGAGCAAAGAACTCATGGTATGTTAGTTTGTGCAAAGAAGTCTTTTTATAGTGAGATTGAGCAAAGAAATCATGGACAGTTGGTTCAAGCAAGGAAGTATCTTTCAGGTTGATTGGGCATACAAGTCATAGACAATTAGTTTGGGCAAGAAGTCTCTTTCTGGTGAGATTAAGCAGTAAGTCTTGGGCGGGTGTGTATAAGCAAATTGTAATTAGGTTATGATTATAATAAAAAGATCTTGCATGGAAAAAGGATTGTACTACTCTCGTTATAGAAGAACCAGAATAATATTTGTGTGTGATTTACTTATTTCTTCTGCACTTTAAACATTCAGTTGTTGCATACTCTAGCTTAAAATCTAAACTTGGTCAAATTCATAAGCTAGTCTTTTGAAAAATCATAAGTCATCTAATACATAATTAACTCCACCCTTATTGTGTATTCTCTCACCTTTAGTTGGCATCATAGCAAGGTTTGTTCTTAACACTTAACAGCAGTACAGAAAAGGATCATGAAGAGAAAGCATACTAGATGGGAGATATTGGTAATAGTCATTTTACTAGCACTAGTATCTAATATGATTATAGTGCTCATGAAAAGAGTCATTATTCTGCTAAACCACCTGCATTTAGTGGTGATTCTACTCACTTTGAATGGCGGAAGAACAAAATGTACATTTATATCGCTGGCCGTGATGGTGATTTATGGGATATCCTTGAGGATGGAATTGACATTTAAGTGAATGGTGTGAAAATAGTTGTTGATAGCAAAGTTCTCACACCAGCTCAAAAGAAAGTGTACAGAAAAGTAAGCGATATTATTGTTGATATTTTACCTCACTCTGAGTACATAAAAACCATAGATAATTCAACTATAAATATTATATTTGATTCATTGTATGCTACCTATAACGGTAATCAGCGGGTAAAAGAGGCTAATGACAACCTTCTGGTTCACCAATATGAACTCTTTAAAATAAAGGATGATGAAGACATTGAAAATATTTTCTCTAGATTTCAATTTCTTGTATCAGACCTTCAAGTTTTGAACAAGGGTCATACTTCAGAAGATCATGTTAAGAAGATTCTAAGGAGCCTTCATTTAAGATTCAGGCCTAAAGTAACGGGTGTTCGTGAAGTTAAAGATATGAATAATTTAAGTCTTGAGAGTCTGATATGCAACCTTAAGAGCCATGAAATGAAACTGAATAGGGATGTACATGTAAAGATGTCCATATCAATGTCTTTAAAATATGATGCTAAGAAGTCTGGCGCTAAAACTCACAGATCTTCAAGAGTTAGTACGTCAGAAGAAGCTTCTGATGAGGAGTTTCTAATGATAACTCTGATGATGAATAAATGGTCTTTATCATTAAAAGGTTTCAACAAATGGCCAGAACAATAAATGAACTATAAAAACCATAGATAATTCAACTATAAATATTATAGTAGATATTTTGGCCATCTTCTACTACAAATGCAACAAACCTGGTCACTTTATATCTGACTGTCCTGATCTAGGGAAGGACAAGACAAAGAAAGGAAGATTCCAAAAGGACAGCTTCAAAAATGTATTCAAGAAGAATTTCATGGCAACATGGTATGAACTTGATAATGAAGGAAGTTTTGACAAAGATGAAGGAGAAGAAAATTTGGTGTTGATGGCTCTCACATCATCTGATGTAGAATTTGAATCCTTCTCTGGTTCAAAATTAGACGAAGAAAATAAGGTGTTTTCTAACTTATCTCGTTCTGATCTTATTTCTTTCATTCAAGACCGCATGAGTCTTGTTTAAAAGACAAAGCATGACACATGAAAATCTTAAAGATAGATAATAATCTTTTTAAATAAGAAATAAAAATGTCCCAAGAGAAATTTGAATCTCTTAAAAAGGATCATAAGACTCTCTTAGATAAAGCTTCTGAAAAATCTATATATGAGCATGTGATGGGTCTTCAAACTTTATCATAATAGATCTTGAAAGAAATAAACTTGCTTTCATGATCTATTAGTAAGTAAGATCAAAGGAGAAGGTTTATGTTATAATGAAATATGCTTCAGAGTTCATCTCTTAAAGAAACCCTCAGATGCATCTTCTTCAAGTAGTGATCAAACAGTGCTAAAGTCTTATTTTGTGCCTGCTTCTAAGAAGGGTGAGAATTTGACCCAATCAGAACCCAAGATTGTTGATTCAAAAGATCTTAATATATTTGCACCTGAGACCTCAAAGTCAAAGGTATTGAAAATCCCAGTTCCAATAGTTCAGCAGTCAAAGGTTCAGATCTTACGAGAACCTAATGTTCAAAAGTTACAAGTTATGAGAAATTCATAACCAATGACTTCCAACTCAAAGGTTCTGAAGAAACCAGGAAAAAAAGGACCTATGGACCAAAGATTCTGAAGGGTTTAGAAACTTATGATAAGACTCATTCAAGACATAACTCTTATAAACCAAAAGTATGGATTGAGTCAGGCATTACTATCAGGAAAAATCACAATACAAGAGAAAGCTTGTTAGAACTAACCACAAGGACCCATTGTGAGTAGATTTCAAATTATATTTGATGCGAATATGTCCAAAGGAATAGAAAATGCTATGATTCTAATGTCAGAACAATGCTTGGCTATTAGATATAAAATAAAGACATACATTCCAAATTCCAACACTGAAAGGAGAAGCAAGTGTGAATTTTGGGAAGAGCCACAATGGATAGATTATAACTATGGATTCTATTGATTCTTTGGTTTGTTCAGTTGATCCAAAAGGGAATTGTTGGATCAAAGTGGCATTTGAAAATAAGTTGGATGAATAAACTGAAGTAATCAACTAAAGAAAAATAGAATTTATAAGTATCATTCTGAAGCTCTAAATGGAAATTTTTAAAGAAGTTCAATCTTAAAGAGTGATTTAATCTTCAGCAAGATGGTTGTCAATTGTGAGAAAATAAAGTTGTTGTCATCGATGTTGTATGCCTAGATAATTCAACTTTCCAGAACAAACATCATATGTGCTTGATTATAGGTTGCGTATATTTGTCTACTATCAATCAATAGTAGCCTCAGTCAGATTCTGATAATCTAAATTTGATAAACAGTGGCTTCTAATTTACTTCAGACACTAGGACTTAAAATGAATTATTTAATGCTAACTACATTTAGATTTGATGACACCCTTAACTACATGTTTCTGATAATTATATGTGTTGCTTAGTTACTAAAAGATTAAAGACTCTTGGATAATGATGTGTATCTCTTTAATATTTCTCGTACTACTCCTTTTGTCATCTTCGTGTTTGATGTCTTGTCTTTTCAATGAATTTTTTAAATGTTTTTTATCTTTGTGTTTTTGTACTTCTTAACTATTTTGAACTTCTTAAAAAAAATACCCTTGAGTGAACCTTTGACAAAGGCAGTTGTCTTGCAATTACCCTTGACTAGGTCTTTAAGAATACCACCTCTTCTCCTATTTTAATCAAACTAATTTTTTAAATAAAAAAAAAAACTCTTCATTTGTCTACTCAACCGGAGATGGCTTTAAGATATACTTCTTATATTAAGAGCATGTTAGTAATCATCAATGAAAGATTGGTTGATCTTGAAGAACTTTTAGCCCTTGGCTAAAAAATTTAAAGGGTGGTCTCGCAACAAGGATTGGATGGTTACTTCATTATGCTCTTTGGAATCACTTACGCAAATTGTGTCAAATAGTTATGGGTAAATGTTTTTATCCAACACCTAAATCTGAAGTCTGTCATTATTTCTAATGTATATGGTATTTCTATCACCATCACCACATCTTCTATTATTAATGTTATAAACTATAGAGATGATGGGGTTCTCTGGATATACTGTTATGGGAAGACTATTTTCCTCCTTACCGCATCTTTGTTGATTCATCCAACACTTCTTATGTCTTTAATCTTTGTTCTGAGACAATTGTGTGGCATTAACTTCTGAACATCAACTTCGTGCCAAAAAATGAGAATCTAAATTCATTGGATATTGATGAAAGGGTGCTTATGTTTCTTCCCTCTCCTAACACTCTAATCAGTCTTCCTCAACTTATGTTTGACTACTTAAAGACTCTCTTATCCTTCCATCAAGAAAAGTCTTTAGTGGATTTCTTAACTCACCCCATAACATTCTCAAACACCACGTGAATTTCCAAAAATGCCCCTAGAAATCGGGAATATACTTTTGGTTAGTATCCTATATCATGCAAATCACGTTGAAAAGGGTTGGGTGTAAACCGGAGGTATATTTCTGATTTTAAACTATGTGTAATTTTTAAATAAAGCGTGTATGTGAGACCAAATTAGGAATAAATTCTTAATATTATATTATTTAGTTTGGAATCGGAAATATATTTCCGATTTTCACCCAAATATTTTAAAATATGGTGCGTACCGGAAGTATACTTCCGTTTTTCATAGGACATTTTAGGGTTTTCATGAGGTGCGTCTCACCCTTATGGGGTGGGTTAAGAAATCCACGTGTCTTTATTCATTCCTTGTGGAAGAGCTTTTTTTTAACTTTTCATTCCACATGGAGTAGTGTTAACTTCGGATATCTATTAATGTTAGACTATGTACAATGATTTTATTATTCAACATTCAATTTTTTCACTTTTATCCTCCACGTTATTTTTTCTTTTTTCCACCAAATAATTCAACACTCATTTAATTTTTACTCACTACATTGATTTTGTTTAATAAAATTCAACATCATACCCCTCTATCATTCACAACGCACTAAAAATCTAAATAATCACAATAACCAATAAGATTTTGTAAAAAAAATTATGTGGCATCCACTCCCTCCTCATTCAATATGTCGAATCTTTTCAACATCAATTAATTCACATCATTTTCAACATCTCATTCAATATTTCATCGTAAACATTCAACTATTAAATAATTTATTAACATCCCATTATACATAGTCTTATACATCCTTTGCACCTTTATATTATAGTAGGTGTCATGAATCCACGTCGTTTAACATTGAACAAGAGATAAATTCTCTTATACCAACAAAGATAGAGACAACGCTTATCTTTGCTCAAGTTAATTAAATATGATACGCAATCACCTCTTCAGCATTTACAAAATCAATGTGTTGTCTTAAATTATTGGCAGAGATGAAGACTGGTTATCTTATGCATGTACGAAAAACCCATGGCAGAGTCAATATGCAAAGGTTGATAAGTTAAAGGGACTGAGCAAATGAATTTCGAATCATGATATCTTGTTTTGTATTTATGAGTTCCATAACTATTATCACTGATAAAATTACAATTTTTACTCATACATAATACATTCAAATAAAGTTCAATTATCAATCACTATACATGCAGATAACATACAACTTAAAAAGCAAATGGCAAGTTCTCTCTAGTTGCAACTTGCAATATAGCTAATGCCTATCATCAAGGCCCTTTTCTGGAAAGTGATAAATGGCCAATTTAAGGTGTTTAACCTGCTATATTACCTCGTTTTTACATTACACGTCAATAACAAAATTTCATGTACAAATATTAGCTGCAGCTACAACTATAACCTAACTAAATACTTCCCTAAATCATCAAAATAAGTTCCTTCCGTAAAGAAATCAGAAAATGAGACTTCTGAATCAATAACTTGCACGCGCTGACAGGTAGCATTTAGCACCTCATACATTACTAGCAATGCTAACGGTCCTCAATACTCCAAGACCCATAAACCAGACTTCATTCTCCAAAAAAAAACAAGTTTCTTGGAAATATTAGGCAGCCCTGATCAATTGCATCGGAAAATCTGCAGACGGATATTTTTTACTGCTTACTAATGCCGACGAAAGCATGAATGATATCATGGCTTTTCAGAAGTTTAGACACCATAACGTTTCAAAGCATTGCTTAATCCTGGCATCACGTTATATGCTTGATATGATCTTCTAAGTTCAATAATGGAACCAACCTAGACCAATAAAACCAAGAGCTACTCAGTGAAACTGTATTAAACAAAGCACTTAATAGTGTGTGATGAAAGAAAGTACGTTCCAAATGTATATAATACTGTATATAGTATTTGTACCAAACCCATGATTTTCTGTAGAGGGGAAAGAGTTTAAAAAATCCTCTTAATAACCAAGAAACAAGTATTTTGGGTGATGAAAACAGTAGAGGATAAAAAAAACTACAGTACTACCAGAGGGTACTAGTGAGATGCATGAGAAATTACTCAACATAACAGGTCAACACTATGCGGCCAAATTGAAATTGCTTCGAAAGCAATGCAGGCCAGATAAATGAAGCTGGTGTTAATTTCTTGCCTGACTGTATGACCAATAAGTTTGCATGCAAAGTAGAGTTATATAACAGAAACCCTAATTGCACTTACAATAATTAGAATTGATGTAAAACCAACAGCAAATCCGGCATTTGTACGCCGTAAATAGTGATCGAGAACACTTGAAGTAGTGGCCAAAACACTTAACAGTAGGCCCCCTGCAAAATTTTCATTAGGTAGCGGATGAATATCACATAACAGGAAAATATATATTCACTAAATATCAGAAGGAGGCTTAAACTGAAGCCATCAGCCATACAGACCCCAAAATCGCGTGGATGCCTGAACCTTTGAGAGGTATTCTATCGTAGCCTTCCCAGGCTTAACATTAGGTATCCTTGCACCCATCTTATTCAAGTAATCGGCAATTTCCTTTGGCAAGTTAGCCTGTTCAAAATGCACATATAAAAAGCCTTTTACAATATAAATATAAGTAGTTGTGAGTTACTGATAATTTAACAAAGTACGGAAATGACTTGGAGCTGCATCAAACTATGAATTCAAGATAATTACAATTACGAAACATGTATTTTTAATTGTGCCAAAAATTAACAACCAGAATAAGCAGCTCAAAATTCAGATCATTGCAATAAGTAACAAATTTGGCATCTTTTTCCATAATCCTAAATTGATTTTTATTGGGTGAATTCTCAGTTGAAATCTAATTCAGCCTACAATAGTACCAGAGAAACAAATGGCTTGGCTACATACAATGGTTTAGTTCAGGTTCACTTACCAGTTAAATTACACTCTGCACATTTTAGTTCAAGTTTTGCATTATTAAAAATCAAGCGTCTTTGTAACTAGAATTTGAAATAATGTGCTACATCAGGAACATATTGGGATATCATGCAAACTTTGTTAAAACTCGTATTATCTGCTTCGCTGTTTACATTTCAGACTGGAGCCTTTTTCAGACGAAGTCTTACAGCAGCCTCAAGTTTTATCCATCTACTATCTTTTTCATATACTTTTGTGAAAACCAATAACTTATATCGATATGAAACTAAATAAAGCAGACTACAAACTCTTTATATCAAGTACAATGTTCAGTCATATAATGGGTTGGCAAAAGAAACTTACAATATCAAATATATTTCACACTACTGACATCAATAGCAAATTGAATTAAAGCAGTTTAATAACACCAGACTCATGTTTCCTAGTAAGTAAAGAGAGTGGAAGTTGAAATGCAAAACGGAATGTACAAACCTAGCAACAATGCTTGGAAAGGCCAAGAGGTAAGAGGTGGTAAGAACAGGTTGCATCCCTGCTGGATTAATATTGAAAGGAATATAGGGCTCCACTTCGGTTATAGGCGATTGCTCCCTGTTTCAAATTGTGAGGCAAGAAAGTTTCTATTATCGGGCTCAGTACACTCAAGATTAAATTTTAATTCCATCACAAAGAGATATAAATTGTTTGTCATAATAAACAAGGACAGTGAATTTTATTGAATATATGGACCAAGTAGAATATAAGTTAATATTAAAGCCAAAGAAGGCACACATGAAAACAGAATCTACAATTTTCTGAAGTATAGATCAACTTTCCTCATGAACCAACTTGTCAGAAAACATGAGTAAAAAAATTTATGGGCGATCACAAGTCCAGTAACATCTACACTTTCAATGAGGATAACAAGGTTCAACTGTCTGGACAACTTCAATGGTGTTACCTTGCAGCAGAAGCAAGTTTAAAACCATAGTACTGAAGCTTTACTTTCCTGCAACCTTCAGTAACTACAACTGCCCACATAGTGACTATGGTGAAGAGGCCCAATACTGCAAGCACATATGGCCCCCAACTAACAGCACTCGCTGAAATATCAAGAAAAACAGATCAATACCGTCGAATGAATTGATGATATAAATATAATAGAATAACTTTAGATATTTTGATCTGATTATAATTGTATATCATCCTTGTAAGTTGTAACATTATTCTAAGGTAATGTTTGGTAGACAAGTTAGAACAAGAAAGAACAAAACGTACAAGTTCTATTCTATGTTTGGTGTATATTCAAAATAGAACAAAACTTAACAAAAGGTTTCAAAGTGGTACGTTTTAGTTCCATTGAAAAGGATGGAACCAATGAGAACAGAACTAAACAGGCAATTCCGTTATATTGTCCCATATGACAAAAATACAAGTATAGATGCTTCTACGGACCAAGCTAAATTGGAGCTTTAAGCAAGTTAAAAATTTAAACTATCAATTCTTGTGTTGGGCCAGTCCATACAGAACTTTGTTCTGGCTTTAAACGGGGCCCCCGCTAGTGGGCAGTGGAATTGGTCCCTCTTGGATTAGTCGGCTGCAAGGCCGGATACCAAGATTTCCAAACAAAAAAAAAAGTTAAAAATGTAAACTCGCAATAGTAAGCTGGTCAAACCAGTTGGGAAAGCTTATGTTTCTCAATTATCTATTACCTAATCCTTTAGATTTTTTTTTAATTTTTAGTGGGAAATGAGATAGATTATATCATCTTCTAAGAAAAATAAATAATTGATCATGCATCTAGAAAGAAAACTACAAAAGACCAATTTTAATGGAGCCTGGAAACACAATCTTCAAGATAGCAGGCACATTACTTCCATAAGTTGAAATTTAAGCTAGAGATAACAGAAAGGGAGATCGGATAAAATTCCCAAAGCCTTTGTTTGCATCCAGTCATGTACCTGAAAGCTGAGTAAGCATTTTGTGTAATGTCTCCATATACCCAATCAGTATTCCAACGCATATGATAAGAGATGAACCTTGACCTGAAGAAGGCAATATCAGTCACATCAGAATGAATGAAGAAGGCAATATCAGTCACATCAGAATGAATGAAGAAGGCAATATCAGTCACATCAGAATGAATTTATAATGAAAAAATCAAACATCCAAAGCCTGTCACTGGTGTCTTTCAATTGAAATGACACAACTGATTTAAGAATAGAGAATAATCAATGTCTTTCTATTCTTTTGCAGCATGGCAGAGAGACAGAGCATTTTGAAAAGAATTGATACAACCTTTCAGGTAAATTGCAGACTAACAAAGGAAAAATCACACAAGCAACTCGGTTAAAAGCCATTTGTTTATCATTTATGGTTTAAGGTTGCATATGACTCCGCGTTAGTGAGTAACGTCTACATGTTATATATGTACATTTTTAGACAGACAAAGTTCATGTTTATCCATAAGTTTTCTCATTGGATATTCTTGTTATCATCTTTTAAAATTTAACTCCAATTGAGTATGATAAAATCAAAGTTTGTGGTAAGAAAAATACCAAATCCAGATTCTGTTATGGTATCACATATCCATGTAATAGTCATTGCACCACAAACCAAAAAAAATGTTGTCAGCATTACATGTTTAAACCTGCAAAAGCAACAAATATTTAAGAAAAAGAATGATAAACAAGCAAAGAGAATGAGATCCACGTCATTATAAAACATAAAACAAGGAAATGAAATTCGGGATAGCAATTTATAATGTTAACAAAGACCAATGTCCCTGCTATGCCCAACAATTAATAAGACTGCCTAAATACATTTGCTGGGAATACGGTATATAGAAAAAACATCTTTTTGACCTTATTGGCTTACTTATGTTTTCAATTTTGTATATCGATAGTTCAATTATGTGTTGTATACTTGGATTGTTCAAATGTTGCTTGAATGATAGTATAATAATACCTATAACTAGCAGCATAAATTGAGTATGGAAGTGAGTAGCAAGAAACAATTAGAGCTTCTATAATTGCAAAGCCCAGCGACATCCACCAACTGAAAGAACATATGATATGAACAATTCATTAATAGAGATTCGTTATATCATGAATTTTGTAATGGAATTAAAAAATTAAAAAAATAAAAAGCATCGTGCAGTCAGATATAAGCTCACTGTCCGAGATGGATAAATAGACCCACATATAACTCTTAATCTTCTCATTCCCATCCAAACCTTCTTTCCGCAACTTTACTAGAGAAGGAACAACATGACAGAATACCTGCACATGAATGTCTGTTATAAATCTCATAAAAGGCCAAAATTTTGAAAGAAAACAAGCATATACAAGAAAGGTGAACACCACTAGTCTCCATATAATAGAAACCTATTTTACTTTGATGCTTAATAAATAGATCAAAGAACTGAAAACCATACATAACTACAGGAAACTAAACATCCTTTGGCCTTCAAAGTGACAGGCAGGAAAAGAAAATAACTTAAGCAGCAATTGTCTGTCTAACAAACTCAATGAACAAAAGGGTTTACCTGCATAATAATGGATGCTATTATTTGAGGACTGATTCCAAGTTGGAAAAGAGATAGCTTGAGCTCAGAGGAGAAGTCACCAAGTTCATCTGCCAGAAGCTACATGAATGACTGTTCACATGTATGTGTGTATAAACTCAGGAAAAATATCCATGAAAAAAATGGACTTAACAGTTATTGAACACCGGTTCAAAGAGAAGCACTATCAAACTACTCTTTCCAACAGTTTCTATTATTTCCGGAAATTCACATGGATTTCACTCCCCTTATAATTGGACTCATTTCTGAAGTGATGGGCTACATGGCATCCATACTTAATATCAAATGTGGGTCTAGTGTCCGACACCTATGCATGTAGTTACATTCATTCACTTTCATGTTTTTCAAGTTAGTAAGTACTAATGTCATTAATGTTGTGTATGGTCTGGGCGTCTTCATAAGTGATGGACTCACGTGAATCAATAATGAAAAGGAGTGTTAGAAATAACGTATATGCATAGCTTGAATTCTCATGGTTCAGTTTTCTAGTCCACTTCACATTCAAAAACTACAATGACCTTACACCTAATATCCGGAGGCCTAGTAAACATTTCTTCTAGTGTTTACTTAATTCAGTAGTTACCCTATCGGGTTTTGCACGAGATTTAACATGAATATATCATTGAATATGTGCAATGAGAATGCATAAAACAGAAACAAAACCAATGTACACAACTTACCAACAGATGAACCAGAAACAAAGCTCATATAATCCTTGGGTATCAACCTTCTATCAAAACCCGGAAGAGGAATAAAATAACCAACACGACTAATGACAATCAACACAGCAGTAACAAACAACCTCCTCCGAATCTCGCTCTTAAAAAACGCCTCAGCAGCACCATTAATAACAGAACCAAACCGCACAAAGTTCAGAAACCTATTCTTAAACGCCCTAGGTTTCATCTCTAAGGCTAACAAATTATCACCGCCGGAAGAACCAACAATTGCTTCACCGTCTTCGCCGCGAGTCTCCGGAACAGATTCATCACTCAAAAGCGGCGTCTCGGAACGGATATACTCGCTCCGGAGTCGGTCGGAGAAGTTAACGGAGATTCTCCGGTTAAGCGAATGTGAATTTCGTGTGAAAATTGAAACCCTAGCTTCTGCGTGTCTTCTTCCTGCGATAGAAGATGAGTTTTAATGGAAATTGCGGGAATAGTGTTTGATAGAAATGGTTTAGTTTCTGGTTTGGAGTTTTATGGGAAGCGAGATAGTTACCTGAGAGAAGTGCGGTGGGTTTGGGTCGGAAGTTGTGGGGATGGAAGTGATGGAGAGAGAATCGTGTTGCTTCCATGGTTGGACTTCGCAGCAGTGATAGAGTGAGCGCGAGCAAAACGGGACTGTGTTTCTTTTATATAATAATAAAATAAAATAATAATGATACTAGTAATAAAGAAAAAATAGTGCTAAGTTTGGTTGATTTGGCTTGAGTTGAGAGCAAGGTTTAAGCTACAAATCTGATTTATGATTTGAATTATAAACTTGGGTTTCTACTTGTGTCATTTTAATTTTATTTCAATGACAAATAATCAAAGTTTTGAAGATGAAAGAGTATTTTTGTCAATATGAATGTGTATCTGCGGGATATGAATAGGACTTTGGGAAAAAATCTGCGGTGGTAGAAATTACAGAAATCAAATGAAAAAGTGTTTTAATTTTTTCAAGTGGTTAAATAATTAAATATATTATCTATCTATTATCTATTATTATAAATCTATAAAAATAAAGTACCATTATTTTACCATAACACCCTTTTTGAAAAATTTTAATTTGGTCTATTTTCAAGGGTATTTATGTAATTTTGAAAAATACTTGCACCACATTCATTTGAAACTGATGTGTCACTCTCACATTTTTTCTCCAATTTATAATTTTTTTCCATATTTTTAAAACAATTTTCAACTAACCTAATACCCTCTAATTATCACCTATTATTAACCTAATAATCACCTAAGCAAGCATTGGGAATCCAAACGTTCTTCTTCTCTCTTCCAAAAGTTGGAAAGGCAAAACAAATTCAAATTCAAATGTAACATTAAAATTTGTCTTTTATTCTTCTCTGTTTTTTAATTTGAAAGTAGATATGGGAAACGAAACTGGCATGCAAAATTGATGGACCTTTCAGTTCCAAAGATTCACTCAACTCTCAAGCCACCATAAACCCTGGATTCACCCTAAATCATTGTTTCGCTCTTCAGTCTAAATCTTAACCCTATATAGATGTTACAATCTTCAAGCTTCAACTTTGCATATAATTTATTGTTCGTTCCAACTGATTCTGATACCATTGCTTTTTCTATGATTCCTCCCTTCGTCGGTGGTCTCTACGATTCCTCCCTTTTGCCAATCTCTGCGACTCCTCCCTTTCTTCCCACTTTCCATCAAATTCTTGACACTACAAAAAGTTGAAACCCTCTAACGCAGAACAACGATATGTTTTATAAGTAAGAGATTTGAGAAAGGTTGAGATTTATAATTTTTAGTTTTTATCCCAATTTCTGATTTTTGTTTTCCTTTATCAAACTTTATGCATGGCTTAATGTTTAACTACTATTATGGCTTAATGTTTAACTACTTCTGTGATTTTGAGGGTTTGATGAGTTAGCTTCTGGTTAAATGTTTATTGGCATGTTTGTTGTCATTTTGCATAAGCATAAGAATTGTTCGAATTGAAGTGTTTTTCATTTTGATGCTAACTTCAGCTTAATTTTAACAATGTATGCGTTTCTTATTTTTCTGCCTGTTAAGTTTGGCATATCAATTGTAGTCATGCGAAGAAAAGATAGAGATAGTTGAGGATGAGATTGCAGAATAAATGATAAATACCGAGGTTTGATAAAACAAGCTGGAGATGATGTCTTGTGTATTGTTCTTTAATGTAAAAAAAGTTCCTGCTAAAGGGCTTTTTTTAGCTAAAATTGTATTCAATTTCTACCGGCTGGGAAAAGGTAGAAGCGGAAGGATCAATCACTCTTAGGTAGTAATCACTCTTAGGTAGTGTATGCAACAAATAACAAACATGAAAGAAGAACCTGAACTGAAAATACAGGATGTCATCCTTGCCAAAACCAAAATGAAAGCTGAGTTTGAGGATAGGATACAGAACTTTGAACAGGAACTGAGTGCGGCTCTATCAAGGTCCTTGCAGGAACGTTTTAAAGTAGAATTTTGATTCTAGGAAAAGAGAACATAAACCTATAAGTCGGTGTTGTTGTTAGTTCAAAAGGCATGTTCATCTGGATGATTTTAGTCTATAAACCTACTTATTTTATTTTTTATGCATGATTTGATTCCATAAAATTTATGATCAATAAAATTTAAATTCTATTTTATTTAGAATGAAAATTATAATTTAACAAATAAAATTTTCTACCGTTTCTTATGCATTTATTTTGTGTGAAATTTAAATAAAAGTAGTATTTTGTATTGATATATTTTTATTTTAGTTGTTATAATTTTAGAAACAATTATTACAATTTCTTATAGTGTTTATGATTTATTTTTGTTTAACATATTTTAAAGTATGACTAATTAATATTTTTTATCAAATATTAGAAACAAATATTACAATTTTTTTTATCAAATAGTAGTATTTGAGTACCATTTAAATCGAACGGTACAAATATATCTTTTGAATGGAGAAATTAATATCATTTATTTTTATTATACTTATATGGAAATTATTTTGAATGATTACATTAATATATTTTATTTTTATGCATGATTTGATTCCATAAGATTTATGATCAATCTATTTTATTTATGATCAATCTATTTTATTTATATGCATGATTTGATTCCACAAAATATTATGATCAATAAAATTTGAATTCTATTTTAATATTATAAATTTGATGTTGTTTCATATTGTAAAAATGTTATAGACATTAGAATATATAAATCAAAATTTTACAAATATATCTTTTTAATGGAGGCATTAATATCATTTATTTTTATTATATAACTTAATTATTTTGAATGGTGACATTAATATATTTTATTTTTATGCATGATTTGATTCCATAAATTTATGACTAATAAAATTTTAATTTTAATTTATTTTGAATGAAAATTATAATTTAACAAATAAAATTATAACAGTTTTCTAAACATATTTGTGTATATTTTTTGAAAGGTTACAATTATATTTGTGTATATTTTTTGAAAGTTTTCTAAAATTTTTTTTTGTAATAATTATATATTTTGAAGAACGATTAGTTGTATTAGACAATTATAATCATTTATTTTGTGTGAAATTTGAATAAAAGTAGCATTTTGTTATCATAAAAAATATTTAAAATCATGTATTTTTATGAAATATTAATAAAGATCACGTATTTTTAAAAAAATCTACTTAACTAATCATTTGCATGGTAACTTTATCAAAAAATTAATTGATCAATTAATTCAATTAAATTATTTTCAAAATATAGTTGATCCATTAAAATTCAATTTAATGTAAACATTTCTCTATTATCTTTTACTGTATTAGGTTTCTTTTGATTTAGTTGAATATGTGTTGTGATACACATTCTCTATTGAAATTTTGGAAAGAATTTCTCTCATCATTGATGTTATACTGACATTCTAACTAATTTCAACTACATCACTTATTTGGAAGAATTTCTCTAATCAAGGTTGTTGTTAGAGTCTACAATATTCACAATTTAGCTAAACGAGGAGTTGTTATACATCGTAGGTTTGGAAAAATTGTAAATATGATATATAAAGATGACGAGGAGTTGTTATACATTGTAAGTTTGAAAAAATTATAAATAAGATATATAAAGAAGAAGAATTTAAAAGTGGTTATACATTGTCATTCTCATTAATCTTGTTCCAATTAAAATCAACGATAATTATGATATTTTTCGATATTCTTAGATCTAATTTTTTATTTCTTTCCCTACGAATATCTATAATAATAAATGTTATATTATTATTTATAGTTGTAATTTTTTTTATTATCAATAATACATTTATATTAAAGCAAAAATGATTATATTATTAAAATTATTATTCTCTTTTATTTCCATATTTATAACATAATAAAAAATAAATTATCTTTTTATCCATAAAATTTTATAATATGATAAAAAATTATTTTTTATAAACAAAAAAAAGTTATAATAATTTTTATAAACGAGAATAAGTTACAAATATTTTTATAATAAAAAAATTCAACTATTGATGCAATTGTTTATAACAAGAATAAGTTAAAAATAATTTCATAAAACGTTACACTGGTTAATGACACTTATAAACAAAAAAAACTCTATATTTATATAATTATTTTTCCAATGGAAATAAGTTATAATATTAAACAAAAGGACTAAAGTATCGGTAAGAAGGTTTTAAAAGTATGTAAAATTTGTAAATATGATCTAATAAGAAGGTTTTAAAATTGAAATGTAACGAGAAGTTGTCATACATTGTACGATATAATTTTTTGGGTTCATACTGGTTTGTTAATTCATCTGGATTCACGAGTAGATGTGAACGTATCTATGAGATATCAATTGTACTGATACTATTAACTCATCTGAATTCACAGGTAGATGTGAATGTATCTATGAGATATCAATTGTACTGAGTTTGTTAACTCATCTAGATTCACAGGTAAATGTGAACCTATTTATGAGATATCAATTGTACTGAGTTTGTTAACTCATCTGAATCACGCATATTTACGAGATATCAACGGTAGAGTGTTCATTTTAATAGTTTAAGTTAGAGAATGTATCTTTTAAATTTGTTTTACTGTTGTTTTATATAGTTGAAGTTAGAGAATCGAATGTACGATTTATTATAAGTACATATCAATACTTAAAAGTTTGTGTATATTATTAGTTTATATTAAAAACTATAAGAATGTTAACCGATTGAAAAATGAATTCAAACTTTACAAATAATGATTTAGTAGACATGTATAAATGAGAATAAACTACATATATTGTAAGTAATTAATATTTTGTATAGTTAGAATAAGTTATATATTTACATAGTTTATTAATTTTTGACGGGGTACAGTCAAAAATTAATAAACTATGTAAAATTTATAAATATCATCTAATAAGAAGATAATAAAATTGAAATGTAACGAGAAGTTGTCATACATGGTAGGATGTAATATTTTTTTAGAATTAACTTATTTGGATTCAACTGAGTTTGTTAACTCGTCTAGATTTACGGTTAGATGTGAATGTATCTATGAGATAGCAGTTGTAGACTATTCATTTTAATGTTCATATTTTAAAAATTTATATTGCTATTGTTTTATATAATTGAAGTTAGAGAATCGAATGTACGATTTATTATAAGTACATATCAATGCTTAGAAATTTATGTATATTATTAACTTATATTTATAATTATAAGAATGTTAACCGATTGGAGAATGAATTCAAACTTTACAAAAGATAATTTGGTAGACATGTAGTGTGAATCACGATGGGAAGTTGTCATACATTTTATATTTGAAAAATATGCTAATATCTAAAATTGGTTTAATACATTTTTACAATTAATTATTTGGATTCAATTGGGGTTTGTTAACTCATCTAAATTCACAGGTAAAATATGAACGCATGACAACCAACTATTGACGGATAAAAATATACGAATGTTCTATTACATGACAAAATTAGTTTCATGTTATATGAAATCTCGACCAGACCCGTGCGACAGCACGGGTTACTTACTAGTTTATGATAAAAGAGGAAGATTGAAAATGTATATAGTTGTTGGGATTTTAAGTTTGGGTTGAATTTTGTGATTTTATTATTGTATTTTAAATAGGTTAATTTAGTTTGTAATTCTAGTATTTCAAATCTGTGTATAAGATAAGTTGGTGTTACAAATATTTTAAGTTTATTAGGTGGTTTGAGTTTATTTTGAGTCAAATATATGTTTTTAATAAATAATTTATGAGAAAACCTCTTTCATCAAAAAGACCAAAATTTCATTGATAAAATATTGATATTGGGATAAAACTTAGTATAAAACTCTAATATAAAAACACATGTATAAAACACTAACATTGAAACTATAATGAAACTTTTTAACATATGATAGAGATTATACTAAAACTATGAATAAAGTTAAGGGATTGAACTAATCCAAGTTAAGGGACTAATGTGAAATTAGGGCCGATTCAAGGGAAAGGCGAACTAGACCCTAGTCTTGGGCCTCAAAAAAAAATTAAAGGTGATTTAAGCCTCAAAAAAATTTAAATTAAGTACATTTTAAGTAAACAAAAATAATAAACAATTGCTTGTGTAGCTTAGTTGGTAAACAAATGTTGATATATGTAGAAGGTGTTGTGTTCAACTTTTCTTTGGTTACAAAAACATAAATCTTTATTATCTTTTTTATTAGAACTAATGATTATTTTATTATTTAAATAATTTTTATTTTTAATTTTGTAAAATTTATTCTTACTTGTGTTACTCTCGCTTATACAAAAGATTTAGTCGTAAAATAATTTTATAACTTCTTCCAAAAAAAAGGCCTCGTTTTCATAGTCGCCTTAAGCCCCCACATTATGTTGGACCGACCCTGTGTGAAACAGTCTTACAACATTTATCATCAAACATACTAAAATTTAATATTATACATTCAAATCAGAATTTCATAACATTTGAAACTTTCATTAACAAATTGTATTCATTAAACCAAAAATATATATAATAGTTATGGCATTAAAGTAGAATGTTAAACCAAGATTCTTGCACCAAAATAAATAGACACTCAAACATATAGTGTCATTAACATACACTACAAAATAAGGTGGCAAACTCAAATAAATTCTAACAACAAACTGAAACATAAGGTGTCATTAACATACACTACAAAAAAAATATAAATGACATTACATAGGGTGTTCAAAGACACTACTACAATTAGTACTTAAAACATAAATTATTAACATAGTTATGGTTGGCTTAAAATTAGTTTTGGTCCCTTTTGAAGTCTTTTTTTCTTCATATGAAGAAGTTGAGTTTGGGGTGCATGTGTTGGTGTTGCCTGACTTGAAGGTGTGGAGTCTCAATTAGTGTTGATTGATTCGAGGCTATTTATGTTGCCTGACTTGAAGGTGCAAAGTCAACTTGTGCTGATTAATTTGGGGTTGCTTATGTTTTTTGGCTTGAAGGTGTTGAGTCAATTGGTCTTGATTGACTTGGGACTTCTTATGGCATTGGTAGTTTACATGTAGCCTTGTTGTGACCATCTATATGGCATCTATTGCATTTGATTCCTAGTATTGCCTGCTTTAGTTGTGAACCATATTTCACCCCATTTCTCCAACCTCCTTATTCTTTTCTTCTTAGGTCTATCAAGTTGTCTTTTTATGGGAGATGGTTGGAGATTAAAAAACCTTATTTTGGTCCACAAAGTTTTCCCATTAACTGGATAAAGTACAAGTGCATAGCATGTCTCATAGCACTTTTCTTTATAACAGTTGGGCACAAAAGTGACGTCTCGGTATGGATATAATCACTTTGGAGTCAGACTGAGAAGTTAACGAAAATTCTCTAGTTAAGCATATGTGAACTTCTTGTGAAAAGTGAAACTCTAATTCTAGTTTTGTGGGTAGTTTCTACGTGTCTTCTACTTGCGATAAGAGATATGTTTTAGTGAAAATTTTAAGAATTGTGTTTGATACAAATGTTTATTAATCTCTTTCAATGTTTTATGGGAAGCAAGATAGTTAGAAAAGCGAAGTTTCCTAGAAAAAATGAAGTGGGTTTAAGTCAGAAGTTGTGGGGATGGAGGTGATAGAGGGAGAATCGTGTTACTTCCATAAATGGACTTCACAACAGTGATAGAGTTGTTGAAATTAATTCCTTATGTCAAAAAGATTTGATTTAATTTGTTTTAGAAGCGTGGAAATAGTTTGTTACACACAAATTTGTTTTAGATTTAGATAGATTTGATTTAGATTTATAATAGAATAGATTTGATTTAGCTCCAAAATGAGTATTTTTTGCTTTTATAGTTTTGAGCATTAACTAACCTAAACCTATAAATAGAGGGAGTAACCCCTTATAATCAATGCATTCACAGTATTTTACGGTTGCAAAATAAATAATAAAGTTTTCCACAGTTTGTGGGCAGAGAGTTACTCTGCAAAAAATCATTGTTCTTCTTTCCTTCTTTTATATTTTTCGGTGTCATTGTGTGGTGATATCAATCTTGTTCATTAAGATTGATAGAAATTCATCATAAATATTGGTGGATTTCCAACATTTGGTATCAGAGCTCCGGTTGAGTGATTCAAGGGAAGAAAGATTGTGGAAGAAGAAGATCGTGATAGCGATGAATTAGGCTAACGAAAATTTTCCAACAAGTCTCCCATTTATTAAAGGTGATAACTATGAGAATTGGTGCAAACAGATGAAGGTTATATTCGGTTTTCAAGATCTTTGGGATCTTGTGAAATATGGAGTAGAACCACTTGATGAAAGAGCTTTTGAAGCTAAAGAAGCAAAATATAAAGAATTCAAGAAAAAGAAGAATTATAAAGCTCTCTTTATAATTCATTAAAGTGTCAGCCTAGAAAATTTTGAAAACGTTGGTGGTGTAGAATCTGCAAAAGAATCTTGGGAGATTCTAAAGAAATCGTTTGGAGGCGCTGAGAAGGTGAAGGGGATGAGGTTACAAACTCACAAAAGAACCTATGAACTTCTTCAGATGGAAGACAATGAAATAAAAGACTGGCAGTAACTTATAACTGGTTACCAGTAAGTTGTAACTGGTTACAATAACTTAAAAATAGTTTAGAGTGTTTGGAAGTGCGGGAACAATAGTAGGTAAGCCCAAATAGAGGCATACCTGTTAGACTGCATGATTGTGAGTCGTTCCTAGATAACAAAGTCAATGGAAATGGTGACTTTGTCCATTTTACGCTCATGGTCAAAGTTGGACTCGTAAAAATAGAGGAGGGCTTTGAGCGATCCAAAATGGATTTGTGAAATGAATGAGAGGTTGAATTTAATTAAGAAGAACGATACTTAGGAACTATTTGATCTACCTCAAGGAAAAAAATGTATTAGTATAAAACAAATGTACAAGATCAAAGTGAATCCCAATGGTGAAGTTGTTAATCATCAAGGCCAAATTGGTGGCAAATGGATTTTAGAAAAAAAGAAGGAATAGACTTTGAGGAAGTATTTGCACTGGTAGCAAGAATTGAAACCATATAACTAATTGTTGGAATTGAAAATAACAACAAATGGTTCATCTATCAAATGGACGTCAAATTTTCGTTTTAGAATGGTCTATTAGAAGATGAGGTATATGTGGCTGTTATACCCCAAAATTTGCCCTCCCAAGGATTCACAACTCCATACTCAAGGATTTCACAAGGGTTGACCAGACAAACCCTCTCCTAAGCAATCAATCTAAACTAGGGTTTTGCTATTCTCAAGTCAAGATGGATTTCTAATACTTCAAGTGGTCATCATACCTCATCATATGCTTCACGGGATCACCATGTCAAGTTTCAAGCCTTACAAGTCAAATTTGCTCATCCAATTGCTCAGATGGTTGAAAATCAGTTGTATTGGACAAAAAGTCAATTGTAGTCAACATACAGTCAAACTTCATAATTTTGGGTCAACATCAATATTTTGACGTAATATTCATCATTTGATCAAGGGTTGATCATGATTCATCAAGAAAAGTCAAGATTTGATCAAAAGTCAAAGTTTCTAAATTAGGGTTTTTTAGATAAAAGTCAACAGAACTTTGACCAAACATAACTTTTACATACTTTATCATAAATTTTTCCACCAAAGCTCGTTTTTAAGGGAATTCAATTCTCTACAACTTCATGTCTCACAAGCTTTGGCCAAAAAAGCTTCATTTGGAAGTTATGGATCAAAACATTACAGGTCCTTTTAAAAGTCAACAAAAAGTCATCTTTTTGTAAAGAAGTGTTCATGAGCATGGAAACTTCAATGAAGATGAAACAAAAAATGTTGTTTAGAGGACACCTTGAGCTTTCTAAAAAGTCCAAGAATATCCAAAAATGTTGAAAATTGAACAAGATACAAATTGTACAAGTTGAACATTTTTGAGGAGGTGCATGAAGAGAAATACTTGAAAAAATCATTTTTTTTCTAAATGGGCCTAACTTTTCTTGGTTCAAACTTGTTTCTTATCTGAATTAGAACCTTCAAGCCCAAGGCCACGTTTTTTATCTTTTATTTTGGATTTTTATTCATTTAAAACCAATTTAATTAAAATAAAAGATATAAAATCAAAACATTAAGTGCAAGGTTGATTTTCTCTCATTCTTGAGGTCCAAGCAAGCCCAAATAGCTGGCAATTTCGTGGAAAACATGATTGGCATGAAGATTGACAAATTTTTGGAAATATTGTATTTGTTCTTCAATCAAGATATTTCCCAAATGGATGAGTGGTAAGGTTTTGAACCAATGACCTCCAAGTCATGGGTTCAAACCTCAGCAAGGCCAACCTAATTTTTTATCACCTGTTTTTTTTCTAACCTTTTCCTTTGTTTTCTTATTTTTCTAAGTTTATTTTAATTTCTTTCAAAAAATTAATTAAACCATTTTCAAAAATCACAAAAATAAAATAATTTCATATTTAGGTTAGTTAAACATTTAATTAATTATTGACATAAAAATAATTTATTTTTCTCACGATTTAAATTATTTTTCATAATTAATTAGTAATTAACTTAGAAATTAGGTTTTCTTAACTAAATCGATTTCAAAAAATATCAAAAATATTTTTTCTTTCATAATTAGGGTTTAGGCACTCTCTCTTTGTTGTTAGACATTTTCTTTCATTTACTTCTTCTATTTCGCATTTAAATATTAGAAATCGATGTATAGGTCGCAAGGATATTTTTGTAATAGCGTAGGATTTTATTTTCTGCATTTACTTTCCGCACCTCTATTATGTAACTGCCCCAAAGTCATGTAATAGCGTAGGACTTTTATTTTCCGCACTTTACATTTCCGCAATTTACTTTCCGCACATATTAACTGCTAGTAATTAGGCGTATATGGCAAGATTAACTCAATTAATCTAGATCACTAATAATCAAGATAAAATATCTAAACATAACCCACTCTTCACACATGCACCCACCTTAGGGTATCCTCTCTCGTTGCCTTTCGAATAATGGGCATATCCCTCTAACGTAGGAATATCTTAGCTAAGACGCTTACAAACATATCATCATAGTCCCTTCGATATAAATATCATAGTCCCTCGATGACCCTCGATTGTTGCCTACGAATATATGATCTCGTCCCTCGGTTGTTGCCTACGAAAAGTGATGATCGTCCCTACGAATACGCTAATGTATCCCTACATATTTCCTTCTATGACCATCCAATGTCCCTTCGAACGTCCCTTTACATCCAACGGATAGAGTTACCTACCAACTAATGGTATGGATAGCGCTACCCTAAAGGAAAGGAAAATAACATGGAAACGACCATTCTGAGTAGGTAATAAGTCTTTTTTGCTTGCTCAAATCTATAAAAATACTTTTTACACCTCACACTTTTCAAAAACTTTTTAAAACACTTTGTATACATTCCAGCGTGAATCATTACAAAGTCTTTTCCAAACACTTCGCATACATTCCAGCGAGAATCATTACGAAGTCACAACGAAATGTCTTTTCAAAAACATTTTCAAACACACACACAAAAAGCAATTTATAAAGTGAGCTAAGCAATTAAGAGTCCGTAGGTAACTACGGATGGAAAAGGTGCTAACACCTTCCCTTTTCATAACTGCCTCCCGTACTCAGAATCTAACGAAGGTCTTTTCCTGTTCTTTTCGCCTTCCCTTAATTGGATAAAAAAAATCGATGGCGACTCTTGCTATCCACAATATTTGTGATAAAACGCAAAACAAACAAGTCAGTTCTCCCACTGTATTACAGTGACATAACCTCTAGCTTGTTGTGAAAAAGCAAGAGTCCGAGTTCTATAGATTGAGGAAGGCTTTGTATGGGTTGAAGCAAGCTCCAAGAGCTTGGAACAATAATACATATGATTTATTAAAAAATACGGGCTTCAATAAATGAGTATTTAAACATGGTGTGTATGTGAATAATGATGCAAATAAAGAGGTGATAATTCTTTGTCTCTACGTGGATGATTTGTTGATTACGGGCAGCGATGAAGACTTTATTATTTTGTTTAAATATGAGCTTATGAAGGAATTTGAGATGACAAACCTTGGTCTCATGACATACTTTCTTGATATTGGGTTTCATAAGTCCAAGAAGGGATTATCCATGCATCAAAGGAGGTATACTCTTGAGATATTAAAGAAGTTTGAAATTGGGCATTGTAATATGTCCATTACCCCTTGCATAATCAATGTTGTAGTTGTCAAAGAATGAAAATGAGCAGAAGGTTAATCTAACTCATTATATGAGGTTAATTGGATCATTGTGTTACTTGTGCAACACAGGACATGGATTGACATATAGTGACAGTATGGTGAGCTGATTCAAGGAGAGGCTAAAGGCATCACACTTGGTAGCAGTCAAGAGAATTATGAGATACATCAAAGGTTCGATTAGGTGCAGAATTATGTTTTCTACAACTAACAGAGGTAGAAACTATAAATTTCTCAGTTATACCAACTAAAACTGGTGTGAAAATAAAGATGACGGAAAATCCACAGTTGGATTCATCTTTATGTATGTCTAAACGTCAATCTCTTGGCACTCTAAGAAGGAATCAGTTGTGACACTCTCTTCTTGTGAGACCGTGTATATTGTAGCAATGTTATGTACGTGTCAAGTGGTATGGTTTATGTATTTGATGAAGAAGTTGTGTAGTTAAAAGGGAGAGGCTATGGCACCATGATAGACAACATTGTTGCTATAAATCTTGCCAAAAATTCACGTGCACATGGAAGAAGCAAGCATATTGAGAAGTGATTCCACTACTTGAGAGAGCTTGTTAAGGAAAGAAAGTTGAAACTGGAGCATCATAAAAGTGAAGATCAAGTGGCCGATTTGGTGACCAAGGGAGTTTCAATTGAAGTGTTCAAGAGGTTGAAAAAGTATTTGAACATGGAAGACTTGAGAGACTTGAATTAAGGTGGTGTGTTAAGTGAAAAAGTTAATTCAAGTTGGTGTAACCGATTATAGCTAGGCTGTAATCGATTACCGCCATTCCAACTAGTGAAAATGAACTACATGTAAATTGTTACTACGCGGGTGTGACTGGTTACAAGCCTTGACAACAATATTATGGGGTTATGTGTAACCGATTATAAATCAGATCCAACCAATAACCACCTTTGTAATTTTAATTTGTTTTGTTCTTCTTTTGGTTGTAACCACCTGTACTTGTATATATATTCTTTATGTATTCCATAAATGATACAAATTTCTAATTTTCACTCTCAATTGCTCTCTCTTATTTTCTCAATTTTGCTCCGACATACATTCTACATTATTAAGTTATTATATTAATAAATTAATATTTTTTTATAATATTGATTTGTATTCAAATTTATCTTGATATTTAATATAGTACCATTAACATTTTTTATATAGTTAATGAAATCACCCATATAATTAATGAAATCACTTGGAGATAATATCTCGTAAGAAGAAACATAAAATTCACACAACATATAATATAAAGTTTTATATATATTTTTAATAAAGTTACAATGTAGCACCCAAATTTATCTATTTAGAATTTTACAAAGAGCATCAATGATTTCTTGTTCATGATATTATGCTAGTTTAAATGATAGATGAGGTGCAACATTGTCCATTTTTAAATTTCTGCAAAAAAATAAATGTTGCTCGCAGTTCATTCTCTGATGAATATTAGATCAAGTGAACATTGTTTGACATGAATTAATCATGTTTTCTAATTTTGCAACCATAAATTGTGACTTTGTAAGAACACCAATACAGCCTATTTGTGGATAAGCTAAATTATTTGTAATATATTTGTCTTTATAGTTAAGTAATGTTAAAATTGATTTAATTAATATAATATTATTGAAGAAAGTAAAATTACTACTATGTAAGATTGGTACTACATGCTCACACATGATTTTGTGTGCTAATATTTAAATAGTACTAGACATCATGTAAAAGAACGAAAGAAGATAAAAGTGAAAAAGAAAAAGAAAAAGAGAATGAAAGAGTATATATAAAAAATTAGAGGATAATTTATATCGTCTAATTTCTCACAAAACTTTGAATGACCGACTAAATCATAATAAAGTTTGAAATGACACTAATAAAAATATATTTATAACTGTAATAGTTTTTTTCTGCCGATAACTTTTTTAATATTGACATATAACCAACAATTTCATAGTAGTAGCAATCTTGGTGACTTAACTTTTATTCTATGTTTTATAGAAGAGTTTTTTTTTCTTTTCATTTCCTAAACTTTTTAGTTATATATATAATTTAAATAACATAAATTTGTTCTCTTATTATATTCGTTTCACATTTTCTAATTACAATTTCATTTTACATTATCTAAAATCTCAAAAATGTTAAATTTTTTTGTCACAAAAAATATTTACATATTTTTATTTTATTTTCCATTGCTATTAATTGACAACATAAAAATAGTTATGTATAAACCATGGATACAAAATATTAAAATAGATTAATAGGATATGAAAACAGTAATAGAGATAGCACCTTTTTTTTGTAAGTATTAGTAAGGTATTCATGTAATTTGCAAATTTTTCTTATAAGCAATTGTGAAAAGAAATAGATAAAAATACATCTTAAGATAAATAAGAGATAAAAAAAATTAATGTTAATAATATAAAAATACACAAGCAGATTTTATACTTTTTCAAAAATAATGAAAATTTTATGTGATTATTTATTTTTAAAAAAAGAATGGTTATATTATTTATTCTAACATAATATACATGACTATAAGGAATCATATTTCATACGTGAAAAATATTAGATATGAGTATTTAATAATTATTATCACTTCATCTAACACGGATAAAAATATGTAAAAAATTAAAGAGAATTAATATAATTTTTTATAATATATTTTTAAGTATGTAGTTGTTGTTTTTTTAGAGGTACAAAAAACATATGAAAGGGGAGTTTGAATAGGGTTTGTAATTTTAAAATTTGTTTACCTAACACAAACAAAGATGAAACAAGAGTAAAAATAAATGAGCACAATTATTTTATTTTGGTTCACTGTTAGCGAGATTAATCCAGTCCACTTGTCATAAAACGCGAAGTTAACTTCTTTGACTTCAACGCTCGACCAATACCTGTCATCGAAGTAACTCGCATAAACACATGATCTCTTTCACTAAACTTGAGATTCTTCCTTCTCTTATCATGATAACTCTTCTGACGACTCTAAGAAGCTCTCATCTTCTCCTGAATCATCTTAATCTTCTCGGAAGTCTGTTGGACAATCTCTGGCCCAATCACAACACTTTCTCCAGATTTGTACCAACACAACGGTGTTCTACACCTCCTACCATAAAATGCCTCAAACGGAGCCATACCAATACTTGAATGAAAACTATTGTTGTAGGTAAACTCAATCAAAGGTAAGTAACTATCCCAAGCTCCACCTTTCTCTAACACACAATCCCGCAATAAATCTTCTAACGACTGAATCGTTCTCTCTGTCTAATCATTTGTCTGTGGATGATAAGCAGAACTCAACCTCAACTTAGTACCCAAGGCCTCTTGCAACCCTGTCCAGAATTTAGATGTAAACCTCAGATCTCTATCCGACACAATACTAGCAGGAATACCGTGCAAACTTACAATCCTCTCAACATACAACTGAGCAATTTATCCATCGAAAAATCAATTCTCGTCGGTATAAAGTGAGCAAATTTCGTCAACCTGTCCACGATAACCCAAATAGCATCAACATTCTTAGCTGTCATTGGCAGACCAGACACAAAATCCATAGAAACGCCATCCCATTTTTAATCCGGAACAAACAACGATTCCATCAATCCCGACGGTTTCTGATGTTCGATCTTCGACTTCTGACAAATTAGACAAACATAGACGAACTCAACAATTTCTTTCTTCATTCTAGGCCACCAAAACAACCTCTTCAAATCCTGATACATTTTAGTAGCACCAGGATGAATACTCAATCCACTGCGATGTCCTTCCTCTAAAATACTCTTCTTAATCTCAGCAATATCCGGAACACAAACTCTATCACCAAATCTCATATCACCATTCTCCTCAATTCGGAATTCCCCTCCTTGACCTTGGTTGATCAACGTCAATTTATCCACTAAACCAACATCAGATTTCTGCCCTATTCGAATTTCATCAAGAATACCACTAGTCAACTTCAGCATACCCAACTTAACACTATTAAGAGTACTTTCACATACTAAACTCAAATCTCTGAACTGCTCAACCAAATCTAATTCACGCACCATCAACATAGACATATGCAAAGACTTCCTACTCAACGCATCTGCAACAACGTTTGCCTTACCAGGATGGTAATTCAAACCAAAATCATAATCCTTCAGAAATTCTAACCATCTTCTCTGTCTCATATTGAGCTCTTTCTGATCAAAGAGATATTTCAAACTCTTATGATCGTTGAATACCTCGAATCGAGAACCATACAAATAATGCCTCCACATTTTCAAAACAAATACTACAGTCGCCAACTCCAAATCATGAGTCAGATAATTCTTTTCAAGAATCTTCAACTATCTTGAAGCATAAGCTACTACCTGCTTATCCTGCTTCAAAACACCACCTAAACCCATCAGTGAAGCATCACAATACACAATAAAAGATTATGTCGGATTCAAAAATATCAAAATCAGAGCACTAGTCAATCTCTTCTTTAACCCTTGAAACCCTTTCTCACATTCCGAATCCCATACAAATACTTTCCTTTTTCTCGTCAACTTAGTCAACGGCAAAACTAACTTCGAAAATCCTTCATTAAACTTTCTATAATAACCTGTAAGACCAAGAAAACTACGGATTTCAAAAGCATTCTTCGGCGCTTCCCACTGAGATACCGCTTCTACCTTCGTAGGGTCAACAACAATACCATTCTTGGAAATCACATGACCAAGAAAACTTACTTCACTTAACCAGAATTCACACTTAGACAACTTTGCATAAAGCTTCTTGTCTTTCAACAACTCCAACACAATTATGAGATGTTCTGCATGTTCTTCATCACTCTTTAAGTAAATCAGAATGTCATCAATAAAAACCACTACAAACTTATCAAGATACAGATGAAATATCATGTTCATATACTCCATGAAAACACCAGGTGCATTAGTAACTCCAAACGGCATAACAAAATACTCATAATGTTCATACCTCGTTCTAAGTGCGGTCTTCTGAATATCTTCCGCTTTTACACGAATCTGATGATATCCAGATCTCATATCAATCTTACTGAATACGCAAGCTCCAACCAGTTGATCCATCAAATCATCAATCCTCGACAATGGATATTGATTCTTGATCGTAACCTTATTCAACTGTCTGTAATCAACACACAGTCTCATCGAACCTTCTTTCTTCTTAACCAACAACACAGGAGCACCCCACGGCGAAACACTCAGACAAATAAACTTCTTCTCAAGTAACTCCTCTAATTTCTTCTTCAATTCAGGCAACTTGGATGCCGACATGCGATAAGGCGCCATCGACACCGGACTAGTTTTGGGAATTAAATCTATAGCAAATTCCACTTCTCTCTCAGGTGGAAACTCACTGACATCTTCCGGAAAAACTTCTAGAAATTCATTCACAACGGGTAACTCATTGCTCTTAGCCTTTCCCTTCATTTCCATCGAAGAATACAATATAAATACTATCGCATCGTCATTAATAGCTACATTCATCTGCTTAACAGACATAGTCAAATCTTCGACACTAGCCACTTCAAGAAAACTAATCGTCTTCTCAAAATAGTTCATATGAACCTGGTTGAATTCCAACCAGTTCATCCTAAGGATAATATGAAGTTGTTCTAACGGTAGGCACACTAAATCCATACCAAAGCCCATATCAAAAATTATAATAGGACAGTTCCTACACACAAACGAAGTAGTCACTGAACCCGATGCAAGAGTGTCAATAATCATGCTTTCATTCATATCATATATTTCCAAATTCAATATTTTAGCACAATCAAAAGCAATAAACAAATGAGTCGGTCCAGTATCAATAATTGCAATCAAAGTGCCATTAATAAGACACATACCTTTAATCAATCGATCATCAGGATTAGTCTCTGACCCAGACAAAGCGAACACCTTACCACCAGACTGCTCCTTCTTTGGTTTAGTACACTACGGACGAGTATGACCTTCTTCTCCACAGTTGTAACAAGTCACCTTCCTTGCTCTACAATCATTAGCCACATGTCCAAGTTTCCCATAATTATAACACTTCTTCGCATCACTCTTGCATTCCTGAACTCGATGTCCAAACTCACCACATTTATAGCACCTAATAGGAGAATTAGAATCTCCCCCACTAGACCTTTTCCACCCACCAGACTTCTGGTTACTTCTATCATACGGTTTTCCACGACCCATCAGTTGCAGTCATGTTAGAAGTATACTCACTTACAGTCATGTTACCCTGCTTGAGCTCCACAAATCGACCTTTTTGTTTCCCCGAATGTCTTCAGAAAAATACCTTCTCAGAAAAGCCCTTCTGAACACAGCTCAAGTCAGCACAGTACCATCTTGCTCCATCTCAGTTCTGGTAGCAACCCACCAGTCATCAACTTCTTCTGCCAACATATAAGTACCATACCTCACTTTCAAATCTTCAACACGATCAATCACTCGGAAGATCCTTTCAATCTCCTTCAACCACTTCTGAGCATCTTCAGGGTCAGGCGTGCCTTTGAACAACGGAGGATTATTCCTCTGAAAATTTCCCAATTGCCTGTCAGCACTAATACCAGCTCACTGTTGATTTCCTCCAAGCACACCAGCAAGCATCCCCAAAGCCTCAACAATTATAGCGCCATCTCTTCCGTTACCTCTTCCAGCCATTGTTATGAGAATCCACAAAACAATTCTCATTAAAACACAAGTATCGACTGTGTTACCTCGCACTAGTCGCATACAAAAGGGATAATGACACTACAACACTGGTTACAACAACCGACTATGCTCTAATACCACTATTGTAACACCCTTCTAAATACCTCGCGATTACTATCATATATTCAGAGTTAACATGTATTAAAGGGCATCACAATTAATTTAAAATAGATTTTCCAAACAGATGTCATGCTTTACTGAAGAACATAATTTAATTTAATCAATAAGTCTACATGTCCTACACAACGAAATAACCTCAAAACTTGGATAAGTCCAAACCAACCAAAACTTAAAAGGTCTATGCCTTGAGTAACCAAACAAATATCCAAATAAACATCAAAACAAAATAGAGTTCAACAATGACTCTAAATAAGCGTTCCCCAATGTTACAAATCAGAGCATGACATCGACACGCGATAAAATAAAAGCATAGCTCTACGAGCCATCCTCACCAACTCCTAAGTTGCTAAAGCTTCAATATGAAATCATCAAAGTAAGGGTGAGACTTCATCATAATTAAAATGCATTATAAATTCATAAAACAACAGAATCTCATAAGCCAGTTATTCCACCCTATTCAGCATAATCATATTTAATTCACAATCCAAGTCATAAACATACATCACACACAACAACAAGATTATAACACTGGAAACCATCCTATTATGTTATAATCCATACAAAATGTAATGCAAGACTCTATGCATGTGGTACCGACAGTGAACTAAATTCACATACTGTTCCATTCCAACTCGGACACAACATTAACATCTATTCCATTCCAACTCGAACATAGATAAACCTCATCGCCCATTCCAACTTGGCAACAGATATTAGCCAACTCACTAATTCCACACAATGGGAATTAACTACCACCAAATGTATATGCATGCACATCAACAACATGCAACATCAACAACAACACATGATATCAACAACCATCATGAACAATCACCAAAAATATAACATGAACAACCATCATGAACGAATCACCAGAATATAGCATGCAAGTATTTACCCATCAACTAGTAATGCCACCAATATCACATATATGCAAGCATCAATATGCATCCAAATCATCAATCCAACAACACACTATTTTTATCAACCAAGTACACCAGACACGAATAATTCCCCAATCGGAAAATCCAACACTTTTCAAAATAAAACCAATTAATTATTATTTTATTCATTTTATAAAATAGAGTATTTAATTTAAAGAATAATGTCCAAAACGACGATTAAAAAGGACTTACGGTTCAAAAGCTATGATTTTTCAAAGTTTAATAATTTTCCAAAAAGTAACAGTGGTAACCGGTTCCCACTCTCATAGTGAAAACACGCCTCTGAAATTTGTACTGGGAACTCGGTTCCTCCCAGCAGGTAACCGGTTCCCCAGACATATGGAAAACACCTCCTTGGAAAATATACTGGGAACTCGGTTCCCCACACAGGGTAACCGGTTCCTACGACACAGAATTGTCACCCTGCTGGAAAATATACCAGGAACTCGGTTCCTGGTTCCTACGATCCCCTGTAGTAGAAAATTACATTTTGACAGCATACTTGTTTTCCCAACTCAAGTCCATCATCCAAACACGAATCAACCCACAAATTATCACCAAAATCATTCAACAAACAACATTATGATGCACAACAACAAAATTCTTTCATGCCTAACAATCCTATAACATGTGATTGATTCAATTTCATGCAATTAGACAATTTAAGGTCAAATTCTATAAACCTAGAAAATCCTAAATTGGGATTCCTAACTACTTAATCAACCCTATCATTCCCAAAATCTATAAGGCATAATAACTAGAGAAAATCACCCCTTACCTGAGAAATTCCTTGACTCTTTGAACTCTTGGTTCTTCTCTTCCTTCTGCCTCTTCTCACTTCTCACGTACGATTAGAATTCCCAAAAAGACTCTCAATTCTCTTTTTCCTCTTTTCTTTTCTTTTATTATTATTCTATAATAATAACAACAAAATAGTAAGTTTAGAGGCTTTTACTCCTCACACCCCCTCCTTCTACTCTTTACACCAAAAACCCAATTTCCTTTTTATTTAATTAAATAATTCTAATAATCCAAAAATGTCAATAATTCACTTTCTAATTAAATAAATAATTAAAATCTAAATTATCTAATAATTGAAAATATTGGGGTGTTACATTAGTTCTGCCTCTTTAAAGTGTTATGTATCCGTTTTGAATAAAAAATACATGTTTATGTGTTTAAGTTGAAAAATGTGACATCCTGATTATGTTGGAAAATTTTATACTCTGGTTTTATTGAATTATTACTTGAGGTAGAATTGGGGTGTTACACAAAGACTATACTATTGATACGATGTTGTCTACCACTCATTGACTGTTATACAAGAAGACAATTGGAAGTATGGTATTCCTATTCTAACCCCAACCGATTTATTTTTGGCTATAAAAAGAAGACTTGGATGAATTGGAAGACAACGAATTTGCGCTGTTTCATTTTGCTAAAATGCTGGTGAAATATCATTGTAAATCTTTTGTAAAGTTTTGTAAAGTAAGGAACTTTTGTTTGTAAACTTGCTAGCAATGAATTATTGTTCGCTAACTTGCTCTTAACACTATCGTGTTATTATCTGGACTTCATTTCTGTGTAATTTGATTTCAAAAGAAGCAATCTTGTAAGCACATAAACGTGTATTCAATATTGAGTTGATTGCTCTTTGAGAGACTAAAGCTTTAGTCAGAATTCCCAAGAAGACATTTACAATAATTTTTTGTGGTTCTAAACATTGACAATTAGTCTTTATTTGTGTTTGTAATTAGTTTGGTTATACTGAATTAAGTCCTTGTTGAGAAATGCAAATCACCTTGGTGGGTGGACTGGATTAACTTAGTTAACAGTGAACCAAGATACAAATAATTATGTTCATTTATTTTTGTTCTTGTGTTAACTTTAAGTGCTTGGTTTCGAAAAGATTGTATTTCCAAAATCCCAATTCAAACCCCCCATTTATTGTGTTTCTTGCACCTTCAGATTGTTGTAACATTTGATTGATGCCGTTTTAATAGGCAACATATGGAACAAGTTGATATGACATTGTGTGAGACATTCTATCTCTATGAGTTCAAACTAGGAGACAACACGTAGATCAAAATGTGCCATCGATTGTGTAACATTTTGACCAAGTTCAAAAGCCAACATGCGTTGAGTAAATCTCACGCATGATTAAAATTTGTTTCCATTCTTGTGTGATAAACTTATGTACTTTTTGGAATATGAAAAGTTTTCCCAAAAAAACATTTTACAAGAAATCAAATTTATTTGATAAAGATTTGGCAAATCAAAGATTGCAAATTAACTAGATAGAGTATGTAATTGCGTTTGTGGATTTACTTTAGTCGCATGAAACTATAAACCCTAATGGGCCTGGTAGCTCGATTCTGTTTCTATTTAAGGAATAACTCTCCATGTAAAGACTTAGACCTTGAGCCATAAACAATGGGTGTTTAGAAGTTATGTTGAATCTTTTGTAGTTTTATGTGTTAAGTTCTATTCACTATTTGCATTCCTATATAAAGGAATAAAGTTTGTTTTGAGTTGTAATAAGTTTCATTATTCATACAATAATGTATCTGTTCAAACACTTGGGGCAATACTTGAGAGAAAGTGAGACCAATTTCATATTTAGGTGGAGTTCTGTATAGAAATTTACGGGTAGTACTAAGAATATAGACATTGAACTGGGAGAGTTCATCTAAGACTAATTTATACTTTTACTATTAAGAATGAATTTATTTTCTTTGGGTGAATGTCTCAAGACGTAAGTGATTTTGCACCAAACTGAGTTAACAACTCCTTGTGTACCTTTACTTAGTTTCACAAACTCTTATTTATGCATTACTTATGTCATACACATTTTCCCTCGTATTGTGTCCGACATGTTTTAATTAGTTTAATAGAATTTCAAAAAGAATTTACAAAGCATTGCACCAAGACCATAAGGAATATGAGAGCAAAGCCATGGACACCAACATGATCTTCTTAGTCAAACAGTTGAATAGCCTAAATGTTCACCCTCCGATAGGGAATGCAGGAAACCCTTACCAAGAAGATTAAAGTGTCTAGCCTAACTGACTTTGAAGTACAAGGAAGGGAATAAGCAATGGCAAGCCCACTTGATTACTTATATGTATTTGATGAAATTTCACATGTGGGTGTACTTTCAAGTCATTTTAATAAAATAAATTGTTCCTATAAGCATAATTTTGTGCGATGATGATGATAAATAACAATGATTCCAGAGTGTGAATGAGAAGATCGAAACCCCATTAAAAAGACTCCAGGGTGCTGTCATAAAAAGCCCCAAGCGTATGACCAAAGCAATCAAAATCCCACGGCGTAGAGCACACACACTAGCATTAATGGAAAAACCACTTGCATACCTATGTGGCAAAGTCACTAAACATGCAAACAAACCCGCCCCTTTCGAAAGCTAGCCACTTCGAAAGTCGCAATAGAGCCTGCCACACATCAACCTCAATCCAAAATCATGCTTAGGAATAAAGAAGTGATAACGACCCTTGATCGGACACGGTCCCATCGATGTCCAAAGATTTGAATCAAATTCGTAAAACATAAATCAAATTCTCGAGATGAAGTATAAACATCTTAAATAGATAATTACATAAACTATAAACAATTAATTTTTTCTATAAAAATTTGATTTTGTACATGGTAACACAGCTAAAATAAATCTACTTAAGAAAAACAAAATTTCCATCTTCAATGGGCGGACTTGCTCTCTAGATGATGCCATCTTCTCCGATTTGCCTTCAATATATTTGATATTTGACACTTATGGTACGTCACTCTATATGCCAATTTGGTAGAACAAATATTGAAGATTAAGGAAGAAAAAAAAGAGAGAATGAAAGAGTTTAACTGATGAATGATCAAAGGTGATATGGATTCTTTATTCAAGCATCGTCAAGGGTATTCAAACATTTGACTTTAACTAACTATCAAAACACATACAAATTCTGTTAGTAATGCAAAATTTTTGCATGCATTTATTGAGTTTTATCCTGAGGTTGTCATTATTTTAAATACGTGTAACTAAAATTTGAAATTTGTTTTTGAATTTTAACAAATAAAAGAGTATATATTATGGTTTTAGATATTGAAATTGAACATTTTGTATTAGATATTGTTTTGTCATGACTTATTTAACAAATTGAAAAAGTTTGACAAAAGTTAATAATATACGGAGGGAAAGGTTAATACGTAATACGTAGTTAATGTTTAATTAGTACATTAATTAAATTCTATATTTATGAACCCCATTTTGAATATTTGACGTTCTTTTTTTTCCTCCTGTATCTCGCATCGCTGTATCAATGACAAAGACAGCAACCGGTGGAGTCCGAGTCGTCGTCGCCGGTGACCGAGGCACCGGTAAATCAACCCTGATAGCTTCCATAGCGTCGGACTCATTTCCGGAAACCGTTCTTCCCGTTCTTCCGCCCACTCTCTTGCCCGCTGATTTTTTTCCCGACTACGTCCCTCTCACCGTTATCGATACATCCTCTAGGTGATCAATTTGCACAATTAGTTGCATTTATTACGTTAATCCCTTTCCACTTTTACTAATTAGGTTATTAATTATAGTTAACATCTGTATTTAATTGATTAATTACCGTTTGATTCACACAATTATTTATACCTAAAATGTGTATTCCATTTTTATGCTGTTTTTGTTTGTATTATGATTTTTGATGGCTTGATTTGAAATGTTTGATTAGAATTAATCATTGTTTAATATAGCGGCATTGAATCCGCATTATACTTGGAATAGAATTGCATTATACTTGGAATAAAATTGTGTTGTTGATGTTGTGTTTGTTTATAGCTTGGAGAAACAAAACAAGCGGAATAAAGAATTGAAAGCTGCCGATGTCGTGGTTTTAACATATGCTTGCAATGATTCTCAGTCCTTTTCGCGATTGAGTTCTTACTGGTTTCGGGAACTGCATAAATTAGAGGTTGGTGTGTTTTTTTTAATGTATTTTGGTTGCTCGATAGGAAAATGCTAGTATGCTCTTTCTATTATTAGGTGAATGTTATATCGTCTTCGTCCCACTAAATAATATGATACAGGTGACAGTACCTATAATCGTGGTTGGTTGTAAGCTTGACTTGCGAGACGAAAGCCAACAAGTAAGCTTAGAACGTCTTTTGGAACAGCTTCTACTAGAGTTCAAGAATGTTGCCACCTGCATTGAATGCTCCGCAGCAACACTATACCAGGTATATTGCATTCCCCGAATTATCTTTTCACAAAGTGATGCTAACTTAATTAGTATATATTTTATTTTCTGCATACGAGATGGAAATCTATAAGTTTATCTTTCTGTCTTATTGATTAAATACCAATGAATCCTACAAAGATTTCAACGACATTCAGTAAAGCAATATCTTACAAGTTAATGAAGCTTCCTATGTTTTTCCCTATTCTAAAATACAATCCCGTGCTTCCAAATGACCTTTAATCGTTAAATACAAGAACTTCAAAAGATCCAAAAACAGCTAAATAGGTTCCCTTTTCTTCTTTACAAGTAAGTCGAGTGTGAAGTAGGAAGTGTGCATCTCTTCAGGATTGCAACTGTTTTGAGTAGTATATAAGGAAGGACATCATCTTATAATACTATTTCCATATTTAACTTCAAAATTGCAATTAAGTGTTTGAAATGTAGTGTTAATTTTACATTTTTAGGTCCCTGAAGTTTTTTATTTTGCTCAAAAAGCTGTACTACATCCAGTAGATCCATTGTTTGATCATGAAAGTCAAGCTTTAACAGATCAATGTGTTAGGGCGTTGAGAAGAATATTTGTTCTTTGTGATCGTGACATGGATGATGCCCTCAATGATGCAGAACTAAATGATTTTCAGGTTTTTGATAGATTCAGAATTTTACTTTTTATTTCCGTTTTATTTCAAATACTCCGAGAATGCAGTGTTTTCACTTGAGGCCCCTTTATTTACAACTTTCATTACATCTACAGGTTAGATGTTTCAGTGCACCATTGCAGTCATCGGAAATAACAGATGTCAAAACAGTTGTACAGCAGAAAGTACCGGAAGGAATCAACTCACACGGTCTTACTTTTCCAGGATTTTTGTATATACACAGTATGTTCTTAAGAAAAGGGCATCCGGAGACACTATGGGCCGTGTTAAGAAACTTTGGATATGATAATGATTTAAAACTGAAGGATAATTTCCTTCCTATTCCAGCTAAGATTGCTCCTGATCAGGTTATACTCAGTTATATTATTGTGAAAATTTCATCATTCTCTTCCTGTCTGGTTAAATGGAAAAGGTTGTTGAAGTAGTTGTACTATCATTTAAGTAAACAATTTTCAATATTGGTGTCAACAATAACCGAAAATGTGTGACGTTAAATTAGAAAGACTAAAATGTTATGCTGGTTATGCATGTTAATTGTAATTGTATATTCACTAATAGGTGTTTTCATGATTGATGATTGCTTAAAACCAAGTGTACTTGAGGTTTTGCAAATATTTGCTGTGTACTTCAATTCTTTGGTCTATGATTGATGATTTGGAAAAATCAATCAGCGTATTATCGATGTTGACGTAATTCCCGTTGCTAATTATTACTGAGATAGGGAGAAATGTGCTTAAATTTGGCGTTACTGCTTTTATGGTGCAATCTTGTTAAGTCAAATGATGGTTTAGAAGAAGCACAACACACACTATGCATTGTTTTTTACCAAAAAGTATTTTCCAAAATTTTTGGTCTACAAGTCATTATAATTGTAGTTATTTTACACTTCCCATTCAAATTTCATTGACCTAATCTTGTACAGAGTGTGGAGCTGACAGGTGAAGCTGTAGAGTTTCTAAATGGCATATTCCGACTATTGGATACCGATAAAGTAAGTACTAATGATTTTTATTATCACTTCCTTAACCATACTATGTACTTCAATCCCATCTTCCACGTTCTGTTTTTAGATTATATTCCTCATCTAACATGCTTTTATTTGATTTGTTTCTTTGAACATTGATATTCTATAGGATCGAGCCCTGAGACCGGCTGAAGTGGACAAGCTATTTTGTACTGCTCCAGAAAGGTCTGAACTTGCAACCCCTCCAAAAAAAACTTTTATGCATATAAAAAAAAGAGGAAAACTTGCCTTTTGATTATTTTGGAAACAGCCTCTCCACTTGTGGCAATAAGGCTGCATATATCTACCCTTTCTAGACTCCACTTGGTGAAAGCCTCATGCACCGGGTTTCCCTTGATATAAATGATTAGGGATAATAGTTTCTTAAAAACAAATTGTAGCTATTGTGAACTGTTATACTAACAGACTTGTCTATTAAGAAGCTTGTAAATCTAATTTAGATTGTTTGGTACAAAAAGCAATTTATTGGAGTCATCACTAGGAATTCGGAATACTGTGTATGTTAGGATGCATCTTCTAGGTTGAATATGATAGTCGTTAGTCAATTAGACCATTGGTTTGATAAATTTAGTTATTTACATAGTTGAATTTGTTGTAAAAGAAGATAACCTTAAAGGAAAAAGCACTTGTGGAATTCTCCTCAATTGCTAGAGAAGATTTGGTGGCTAGAATTGATGCAGGGCCAATGGTGGCTAGAATTGATGCAGGGCCAATGGTGGCACCCACTTCTTTACCCAGGGGTTAGGCATGAGGGGCAGTGAGAAAAGTGGATAGTGAATTAGTGAATCAGTAAATATGTTTCTTCAAAAACCTTGAATGCGACGAGTAACCTGTTGGATCAAGGCTTATTCAAGGCCCGGGGCACTGGGAAGTTGCCTTGTCATGAATTTCTTCAGAGGAAGGAAGGGAGATGTTTCAAGTGTGGCCGACTGTTTAGACCTGAGCCTAGATGTTCAAAAACAGAGGGGCTGGTCAGGATCCTTGCTCAGGACGAATAATCCAGAGAGGTTGTTGATCTGCTATATTTGGAAGGGAAACATGCATGCTAGGGATATGATCATCACGAAGTCTTGCAAAATGGGAGTCCTTAGTCTCACATTGAGGGCGAGGTGGAATTTAAAGGGGAGTGTATTATTATATTAGGACGTATCTTCTAGGTTGAAATAAAGACATCTGTTAGTCTATTAGTCCATTACTTAATTTAGTTGGTTTGGTAGTTGCATTTGTTGGAAAATACAGAGGCATTCTTCATAGGGAAAATGTGCTTGTAAGAACTCTTGGTGGAGACTGATCTCTTAGTTGTAAGGGTTACTGATAAGCCCACTCCAATAGAGGGGGACACTTAGTGGGCTTTAAGCATAATAAGACCAAGATTTGGAGAGTTTATGAAAGAAAGAAAAAGAGAGCTGTGGACCATAGAGAGAGCTACATAACTCATTCTTCTAGAGAGTGCATCAGCCACTCTGTTTTGTTGTCCAGGCTTGTATTGAATTTCAAAATCCAATCCCATCAACTTAGAAGTCAACTTGAATTGTTCCTCCCCTAGATCTCGTTGGTCACATTAATTTGAGGCTCTTTTGGTCAGTAAGGATGATGAAATGCCTCCCCATTAGGTAATATCTCCATTTTTGAACAGCTATCACAATGCCTCCCCAAAACCATATTTACTCCACCTGATTCTAAGATGAATAAATCCTGAGGAATCTCCAGCTATTGCATGCTCAGTTTCAGTTGGGGACACATTCCCTCAAAAGAAAGTTTTCTCCCATCCCCCACCTCTACATAGTAATGGGGTGTTTCTTCTACTGGCCAGTTCTCTTCTTTAACAAGCACGGAATAAATAAAATTACGAGAGGCTCCACAATCAATCAATACCACTACTTTTCATTTATGATAACACTGAAATGATTTACAGTTGTATGTTAGTTTCTCTACTTGATTCATATGTCGGGTACTTGGTTTTGAATTGCAGTCCATGGAATGATGCTCCTTACAGTGATGCTGCGGAGAGAACTGATACGGGTTACATATCTCTTAACGGATTTCTATCCCAGGTGGGGATAACCTGTACTGTCTTTTAGGCTTACAGTGAGTTAGTTTTTGATATATTTCTTAAATTTTATGATGCAGTGGGCCTTTATGACATTACTTGATCCACCATGTAGCCTGGCAAATTTGATTTACATTGGATACAGTGGTAATCCTGCTGCAGCACTTCGTGTTACTCGTAGGAGATCAGTTGATCGCAAGAGACAGGCAACAGAAAGGAATGTGTTCCAATGCTACGTTTTTGGTTCTAAAAATGCTGGGAAATCTGCTCTGTTGGATGCGTTATTGGGAAGGTGTTCTTCTAAACCAGTCACCATAATCATTAGTCAGTGCACCTTTTGCATATATGTTGATCTAATAGCTATAGTGCAATTTCATCCGCTCTTAATGTTTATGTTCATTTTTCTTCAAAGCAACACTTACACCACCTATCTTGTAGGCCTTTCTCAAATAATTATACTCCAACTACAGTTGAGAAGTTTGCTGCAAATGGCATTCAATTAATAGGGGTGAGTATCATGGTGGGAGGACATTATTATTACTTGTATGATTTTTCAAATTAAGATTTCTTTCTTTCATGCTCTGCATCAAAGCCACCTACTCTATTGCTAGTAAATATAAATGTCACATTGAAGTTGTGGAAGAAGTTAAGTCAATATAATGTGCAGTTTTTATATACTTATGATCCTTCTGTTCACTACTATTGCAGGGAACTAGGAAAACTCTTGTATTACGGGAAATACCTGAGAGTGAAGTATTGAAAGTTCTTTCAAATCAGGATTATTTGGCAGCATGTGATGTAGCTGTTTTTGTGTATGACAGGTATGGTGCCAATGAGTTTGCGTGCTCTTGCTTTCTTGCGTTTAAGCTGTAGCAGTGGTTGTTTTTCATTCTTTTTGTTGCTTAAACCAGCATTTTATTCAAGGATATGTTTATGGGCTTTCTATTGGGCTCACTTATGTAAGGTACATGCCCAATAAAACGGCCCAGCCCTAGCCTAATTTAATCTTATACTAGTTTAAAGAACGAACACAAGACTATCCTCTCAAAGTTAATTCAAGATTATAGAAATACGATACTTAAGTACTTGTATTAGTATTACTTTACCAGATTCTGAGAGGGCTCTATTTCATGCCTATTCTGCTGAGGTCTCATGTGTAATAAGTCTCTTTCAATTGATCTAATCTAGTTCAATTCTTAGTTGAATATTTGTTTACTTTTCTGCTTGTTTTCCAGCTCAGATGAATATTCATGGAAGAAATCCAGAGAACTGCTTGAGAAGGTTGCCGGGCAAGGTGATCTAACTGGTTATAGAGTTCCTTGCCTCCTCATTGCTACTAAGGATGATCTAACACCATATCCTAGGGCACTCCAAGATTCAGTCAAGGTGTTGCATATTCTACCAAGTGTTATCATATTATTGAATAAATTATGCTCAATTTCATAGCTAAATCTGTCAGTTGAGAATGTTATCATTTATTTATTTTTGATATAGGTTACTCAGGAGTTGGGAATAGAGGCACCCATTCATGTAAGTATGAAATTAGGCGATTCAAGTAACGTGTATAATAAAATTGTAAGTGCTGCAGAACACCCTCATTTGAGCATTCCTGAAACTGAGATTGGGAAGAAAAGAAAGCAGTACCACCGAATTGTTCAAAACTCTCTTATTTTTGCTTCAGGTGTTTTTCTTGACTTTTCCTATCGTTGATTCTACGCATACACTACAAATTTGCAAAAATATTGGTTTTTAATATGTTGTTTAAGTGTTGTTTGTTTGTTCTGTTTTGAAAAATTCTAGTGTTGATTGTTTTTGAAAAAAAAAGAAGTTTAGATTGTTAAAATAGCTTTCTATATTGAATTTACAGTTGGGACCGCTATGGCAGTTATTGGTTTGGCAGCATGCCGTGCATATGCAGTGAAGAGGAATTCATCTGCTTAGTCATCAAACAACTTGGTTTATGTTTATAAATATGACATAATTATTGCATTTGTGCTCAGTATATTGTGTATACATAACTTTATTGGGAAACCTTAAATTAGAATGTGTTATGCATAGGAATTAGTATTTCATTTATTCTTTTTTGGTTGAGGGCAAATAAAATTCAAAATTTGTTGGATATAATTTAAGTATTAATTGTATTAGTTGTCATTTTCTATTTTATATTAATGGAGTGATTTAATCTATTTTAAGTGAAAGCACACTAAAGTTATAATTGATTAAAATAATAATATAGAACTACAGCTACTATATGATCGCAGACATAAGGCATATTTGGTCGATCCGATTTACATTCTGATCCACTCTTTTGTTATTAAGATAACATGTTTAGATTAATTTAGATACACTACATTATGCAATCTTATAGTGTACTTGTAAATTATTATATATATTACTTGTAGTATTGAAATCATAGCTCATTTAAATAATAATATGGAACTACATCTGTTGTTATATAATCGTTCGAAATATTATAAATATATTATTTGTAGAATTGAAATCATGCTTCATTCAAATAATACTACACAATTGACCGAAATAAATATTCTGTTGTTTGTTTCAATTACTCTTTTATTTTTTAAATCAAGGTTTAAATAGTTAATTAGTGACATATTTTTGATTTTAATTTCGGCATTTATTTATGGATAAATTTCTTATATGTTTATTTCCATTTGACTTTAGTCTCTGGAGTCAGTCTTCTATTATAAAAAAAAGGTAGGTGACTAACGTGTCTTTGTTTTTTTTAAAGTTTCAAGTGATGAATCAAATGGTGATGTGGATTATAAATGGCCAGGTAGATTATATAGGTTGATAGTATTAAAAGGAAGGACTAAATCTAAAAGAAAGTGTTATTTTAAAATGTTCTTCCTCATTTCTCCATTTCTGCATTATCTTCTTCATTCCTCTATTTCTGCACATTGAAGCAAGTCTAACTCATCAGTTGGGAATTGTTTCAAATCCTAGAATGTAGTTGCAATATATCAATTAGGATGTTTATGTCCAATTCTATCGAAAACTCTAAAAGGAGATATTGAAAATGTGTAAATTCGGGGGTAAGTTTGACTTCAACTTGTTCATTGTTTATCTGACTATGTTAATTTTCATTGTTCAAGTTCGTAGGCAGTGGATAGTTGTAAGCTCTTCATATGGGATGATGAACTTCAGGACCAACCTTCATAAATTTGCAGCAAACCAAGTGAATCCAAATCCCCAATCACTTACAATTGCTCAAAGGTTGTGAAGGACTTAACTAACATTATGAAAGAATCCGAGTGTAGGAAAAATGAAGAGATGAAGATGAAGTTGAACATTGAAAGGAACAAGGCCAAGTTGTTTAAAATTCTGTTTATTGTCTCTTGGATATTGTTCTTTGCATTCTTAAAGATATGTACTTGATGTTTGTATAATGATTTTGAACGTAATAATTGGCAAATGTATCTTTTTGTATTTCGTTCTTGTAAGTTTGGGAGTTTATGACTTCCGTCCTTGTAATGGTTCATTAATGAATTTCCAAACTTGTATAGGTAGAAAGTCACATTAAATTTGTCTAACATAACCAAAATGCATATAAACGCAAAGGACATATGTGATTGTCATCCAATACACATGAAGTTTTATCAAAATACATAACCAAAAGGTTTAAAATTACATAACATAAAGGTCTCAAACAAAATAAAAGTTATCTCAAATTACATAACATAATTTCAAATACATCAATAAGAAACTTATGTCTACAAAGTCATAAGTTGTGTTGAATTACTTCCTTCTCCCTTGAGGCTTTTGCGTTTTAGAACCCATGTTCTATCGTTTATACTCAACTTCCTTGAAATTCTTTTTCTACTTAACAAATGAAACAAGCTTGTGTTGCCTTAAATGTTGCAACGAGATCTACAACAAACATTTCAAACTCAGGATCAATATTGCTTGGTGCTTGTGTTGAAGTTCCATAAACAAGTGGTTCACATTTGTGAGAAATACACCACTTTATCCATAAAACCTTAAGGTGATAGGGGAGTGGATTCTCCCACTTATATACTCTCAAATTACCACATTATTTTCCAATGTGAGACTATTTTGCCCACTACTCACACTTAACTTGTATTCCAACATGTCCTTCATTTTTATTTGGTTTTCTCTAAAAATACAACACATAATTAATAACTCAAATGCAATTGTTATTAGAGCAATACCAATAATAAATGATACAAATGTCTTGTAGATTATAATCATAATAAATGTGGTATAAGACTCAATATTAAAGTGCTTATATGATTGATGCATCTAGCAAAAGTTTTGAGAGTCTCAAAGTAATAAAAGAGAGGAAGTGAGAAACCTCACAAAGTTGTGTCTCTCTGAGTGACTTGACTTTTGTAAAAATAAGGGTAATTTTAAAGTACTAAGTCAACTCACACTCACTTAAAAATACTTTTCAAAATCTTTTTAGCTTAAAAGTTGTTTTCTAGGCCAAGCAAAGTGGTCTGAAAGTTGTCCAATTCCTTTCCAAAGGTATTTTTAACTAACTAATTGATTGGCAACTCGTGTCAATCAATTGGAAAAAAATGCTGCCAACCAATGGATTAAAGTGTAATTCCAATCAATTAAAAAAGTGCTAATCAATTAACCAAGTGGACAATATCTTAATGACTTGTAACAAGTATATCCAATATTTTTTATTTGGGTTTGACAATTGATTATATTTAAGTTGTCTAATCTATTGGAGTATTTTGCCCATCGATTAGATAATCAATTCGACCCATAAATTATTTCCTTTTTTGGTTTTTTCAACTACTATATAAGAAAGGCACACCCTCACTTCAAATCACGTCACGTTCCAACGTAATATTTCTTTGGAATTTATCTATTTCTCTTTCTTTATAAAACATTCTTATTCACTTCTAATTTCCTTAGTGCTGGTAAGTGAAACTTTACTTATGAGGACAATATTTTTTTAGGTTAAATATGTTTTGGCCCCTACAAAATTATCAAATTTGACATTTAGTCCCTATAAAAAATGTCACATTTTAGTCCCTACAAAGTTATTTATGTACGTAGTTTTAGTCTTTATAGAAGAACTAAAAAGTCATGCATAAATAATTTTATAGGGACTAAAACATGATATTTTTTATAGGGACTAAAAGTCAAATTTGAGATATTTGTAGGGATCAAAAACATATTTAACCATTTCTTTAAGTAGTCATGGTGGTCGTTTATATTATTAAGGATGTGATACCTTTAAGAGTTTGAGTTTGGTTCTTGAGATCAACCTGTTATGAAATCTCATTGGTTTATTAAGCTTTTTCGAAAAAAGCTTTGTTTTGGTTATTGAGATCAACCATAAATCTCTAAACAGTTCATTAGCTTAGCATATGATAAAAAGTGTTATTGGTTGGGGATAAGCTTGAAAAATCTCAAGATCATATTGTATTAAGGTTCATAGGCATAACCTTCAATATCTAAAACTTTGCAATTTAAAGGTTATGCCTAACCAATAACACCGTTTATTCTATATAAATCTTGCAGACAAGACAAACCAACGTTCAGTCAAATTTGTATAAATCTTTGATGCAATCTATCTAACTCTATCCTTTTTAATTTTTTGTAATTTAATTTTAACATTTAAATTCCACTGAGATTAATCACCTAAAGACTACTAATACTATCTTACTCGAGAGAAAGGTTAAAATTAATCACGACTTTTGAATACCACAATTCACCCCCTTCTTATGCTTGAAGTCACCTGTTCAACAATTTACATCCGAGCCTAACTCATGGAAAGAATAATCTTCTCAAGAGAAAAAATAACTTCAACCTATTCACTAAAAAAATCCCCAATCTAATGGAGAATGGTATAGCTTGTGGAAATAGAAAATGATTTTTTTCACAGAATGGATGGATCGTGGTATTTGGAAGGTTGTGAATGAAAGTCTATTTGTTCCTATACAAATAGTTAATGGAGTTGTAAAAAAACCTGAAAAAGATTGGACCAAAGATGATAAATAAAATGCATATCGCAGTTTGAAAGCAAAAGCTTTCATCACTATCGCTCTCGATCTTGTTGAGTTTTTTATGTTTCTCATTGCAAAACTACAAAATAAATGTGGTAAATCCTACCACTCACCCATGACGATACTATTGGGGTGAAGAGGGCAATGTTGGACACATTAACTCATGAGTATGAACTCTTCAGAATGAAACCTAAAGAGAGCACTAATAAGATGCAAATACGATTTACCCATTTCGCGAGTCATATGAAAACTATGGGAAAAACATTTTCACATGAAGAATTGGTTATAAAGATTCTTAGATGCCTAAAATGTAGTTTCCAACCTAAAGTTATTGTGATGTATGAATCTAAGAATTTAGAAAGTATGGACACACACACACACACACACATTCTTTGGTAATTTACAAGAACATGAGATAAAGCTAAAAGACTTGCTGATGATGAAGAAGATAACAAAAATAATAGGAAAAGTATTGCACTTAAAATTACTATCATTTAAGATATGAAATCAAGATTGTCAAAGTGAGATTAATAAATTTGTGAAGCCCATGTTTAAAAAATTCAAGGAGTTTTTAAGGCACAAAAAAAAATTCAAGACTCGAGAAGAAAAATGAAGAAAGTTCATCATTCATTCGTACATGTCATCAATGCGGAGAGAAAGTGCATATAAGACCAAATTTCCCTCAAAACCCGAGAAGAAACAAAATAAAAGAAAGTTCAAGAAATCTAAAAAGTGAGGATACATATCCTGGGATAACAATGATATAGAGTTTTCAGATAAAGAAGAAGCAAAGCTCTATCTCATGACAAATCATCAAGACGATGAGATAACCTCTCACTTTTCCTATCAATATTTATTTCGCATTTGTAAGAAGCTAACAAAAGAAATGAGTAAATTAGAACAAATTATCTCTACCTTCAAAGACACTATTTCTTCCCTTGAATTGAAAAACAAAAACTTGTTGGAAGAAATATAAAGTCTTAGAGAACGGTATAGGGTTCGTCACCTATAGCAACAGGTTCCATGATCACTGGTAGCACATGTGTAAATGGCATCATGAGGTTTTGAGCTCGAGCTCGCACCCATTTGAGGTAAGGTTCCCAAGGAATGGAATTTTTGTGTCCCAAAGTCTTGGTATCAGTCTTCTTAACCATGTCCTAAGCGTGCCCAAATCTTTAACGGTAGTTCTGGAGATCGTTGTTGTAGTCAAACACAACGTCTTGGAGAAGCATATCATAAGGACTATCTCTTCGAGCATAACCAAACTGACGTAGAGCTAGAGAAGGGTTGTAAGTGATGCCTCCCCTTATGCCAAGGATTGGTACATTAGGGAATTCCCCACAACGCTCAATGAAAGTGAAGTTCTTTTGAGCAAGAAGACACCAACGAATATCTGAATGAGAGAGCGACATCAGCCTTTGAGACCACTTCAATCTTCGCACGTTCTTCATCACCGATTGAGGAAGGTGCGAAATAAACCATCTAGAAAGTGACGGTATATAACACATGAGAGTTCCTTGTCGTTTGATGGTATGAGTGTGGAGAGAATGCAAGATGTCTCCAAGAAAAGTAGGCACAGGATTACGAGTGAGGAATATCTTGATGACATTCGCGTCTATGAACTGATCTGGATTAGGAAATAGCACCAAGCCATAGATTAGTAAGGCCAAAATATCTTCGAATGCATGGAAACTCATAGCTTTGAGGAATTCTCGAGCTCTCTTTATCAGGAACTTAGCAAGCAAACCCTTAACTCCGCTCCTTGTTTCCCAATTAGCTTCAATGTCTGATCGCTTTAGATGTAACACTGATGCGATGTCTTCGTACTTCGGAGATTTTTCCGAACCGGTGAATGATATCTGATCAAGGATAGGTATCCCAAGTAGCTTAGAGAACTCTTCCAATGTAGGAACCAACTAGTAATCCGGGAATGTAAAGTAGTGATGTTTCGGATCGAAGAACTGTAATACAATGTGCATCATATCTTCTTCAAAACCGGAGATAACCAAGTCAAGTAGATAACCATCTCTTTTGATGAACTGAGCATGATCAGGAATTTCTGAAACCAATTCTTTGAGTTAAGAAGGTATACCCATGAAATTGATTCAGATAGTCTTTCTGGAAGCCATGATCCTATAAAACAAAGCAAAGATAAATTCCTAGGTCCTTGAAATAGTTAGAAATGATATGATGATGCGATGTTATGATGTCATGATGTCATGTTTAAGCAAGTAGCAAGCACAAGCAAATCACACAATAGCCCTAGGTTTAAGGCTTTCATGAGGTATAGGTGTCTACCCTACCAAAGTTTGAGTGGATTCAACCTATCCTATAATAGTAACCGGGTTCTAGGAATCTCATATCATTGATCTTTCTCGTAGGCTTTATTTCAATACGACTACCAAGTGGTCGACCGAAACATCCCGAAAGTCGAATCTTAATGAGCGTAGCATCAAGTATCAACCAACCTCAGTCTACACCGAAAACCGACCATCTCACTACCTTCTAATGGTCAAGATGGGTCAATTAGGGTTCTAAAAGTTAAGTTAGTGCTGATGACACCACGCAGACGCCAAATACTTTCCCCAACTAGACATGAGGAGCATCGGGACATCCAAAGTGTTGCACTAACTTAGCCATCATGTTGATCGTTTTGGTATACGCCTAACGGTTGCGACGATTTATTGCTACTTACCTAAGGAAACCTGGATCCGGGTGTAGGATCCCCCACAAGTATAACACCCAAGCAACCCTTTAAAAGTAAAGCATACAAGTCAAACAAAAAGCAATAAAGTGATCTAAAAACCCTAAGGTAACCTCTCTTTATTTTCCCCAACAGAGTCGCCAGTTCTGTAACACGGTGGGAGAACTGACTTGTTTGTTTTGCGTTTTATCGCAAATGTTGCGGATAGTAAGAGTCGCCATTGAATTTTCTTTTATCCAATTAAGGAAAGGTGAAAAGAACAGGAAAAGACCTTCGTTAGATTATGAGTAAGGGAGGTGGTTATGAAAAGGGAAGGTGTTAGCACCCTTTCCATCCGTAGTTATCTACGGGCTCTTAATTGCTTTAGCTCACTTTAAATTTCTTTTTTGTGTGTGTTTGAAAAGATTTTTGAAAAGGTATTTCGCTTTGACTTCATAATGATTCACACTGGAATGTATATGAAGTGTTTGAAAATGTTTTATTTTGGAAAAGTTTTGAGAAAAGTGTGAGGTGTAAAAAGAATGTTTTAATTGAGCAAGCAAAAGAGACTTATTACCCACTCAGTATGGCCGTTTCCGTGTTATTTTGCTTTCCTTTAGAATAGCGCTATCCATACCATTAGTTGGTAGGTAACCCTATTCGTTGGATGTAAAGGGACATTCGAAGGGACATCAGATGGTCATAGAAGGCTACTTGTAGGAGTATCCTAGCACATTCGTAGGGACGATCATCACTTTTCGTAGGCAACAACCGAGGGACTAGATCATGTATTCGTTAGGCAACATTAAGGGACTATGATCTTTTAAGTCGAAGGGACTATGATGATATTTCGTAGGCAATTGTGCTAAGATACCCCCACGTTCGAGGGACTTGACCATTTATAAGGCAACGAGAGAGAATACCCTAGGGGGTGCATGTGTGAAAAGAGTGTTGTATTCATATATTTTATCTTGTGATTAGTGATCTATGTTGATTTTATCTTGCCATACACGCCTAGTTACTAGTAAATAACTGAAAAGAAAACTAGTCCTAATATTTTTTGGTATTTTTGAAAATTAGGGTTTATGTGAAAAAAACAACCTTGATCTAGTTGGTTTTAATTAATTAAGAAAACATTAGTGAATACTAACCTAAATTAATTAAATTAGTTAAAAGAAAATATTTTGTGAAATTATCTAATTACTCTAATTAATTAACCTAATTACTAATTAAATTAATTAATTATTTTTTAGGAAAAAATAGAAGTAGAAAATAGATAAAAATATGAGAGAAACCAAAAACGTGCTTGGCAGAGCTTCCCGTGAGCTTCGGAGGTTTCAGAGTTGGAGGCACCAGTTGGAGCCTCGGGGTCGGCGCCCAAAAGCTGGAGCTCCTGGGGGTTATGGTGTTGGAAGGGTCCAGCCGGGGCTTCGGAGACTTTGATCTGGGCCCGTTCGGAGCTTGGGACTTCATCTGGGCCATCCGTGCCGGAGCTCGGAGGATTCTGGGGAGACCTAGAAGTTGGCACTTCTGGTGATGGTGAGTCCTAGAAGTTGGAGCTTCTGGTGCTGGAGATCCCCAAAAGCTGGAGCTTCTGGAGGCGTTCCTTCTGGAGATCTGGAAACCTGCAAAATAAATAGTGAAAACAAAAGGCAAAAGGTGGGGTTTGAACCCACGACCTGATAGAGAGAATGACATAGTGCGTGTAAGGTGAACCGTTGGGGCGGTGATACATCAATTCATCCTTCTGAACCCATAAATAGGTAAGGGTTATAGGCTTCTGAGTCAGAAGCACCGGAGTAAAGCTCCGATCATCTTCTTCGATCGTGTTCAATCATCAACCTGCAAAATAAGCAATATGAATGCAACAAGGGTACCCTATTCCCCTAATTCAAGGGCTACAAATTGATTGGTGGTGTTAAATAGTTCTGAATCGGCCTAGAACTACAGATACGAAGCTCTTCCAATTTCTGCCCTAACAATGGCAACTAGCAATTAAGCCATGGAAAACTTCAAGCGACTGCCCATACCTGTTATATATCATGCTATGAACACATTAAAAGCGTTAGTTGCAAGTAAATCATACTCAAACGTAAAACACGAATTCAAGAAAAATGCAAATCGGAGTAGTTCATATGGCATGTTTCAACGTGTTATGATCATGTATAATGATGCATACTTACTCAGACTTACCTCAGGATCACAATGGAATGCTTAAAAGTGACTGAAAGTGGCTGGAAAGTAGAACACGAGTTTGCCAACTGAGAATTTTTTGAGTAAATTCTAGGGTTTGTGATAGGTTAGCAATCCGTGTAAGGGCTGCGTAAAAAGTCTTCTTGTCTTGTAAGAGTGCTAGGTATATATAGGAGAGTGGAATTAGGTCAAGGCATTAAGAGAAAATATTCTCCTTAAATGGAGAATATTTGATTTGAAAATTTGCACAAAATCTTTCCAATCTTGATCAATCTTGTGACACCCCGAATTAATTCAATTATTAAATAATTAGAAATTTAATTATTAATTTAATTAAAGGTTTAATTATTGACATTTTTGAATTAATGGATTTAATTATTTAATTAAATAATGGAAGTGTTGGGGGTGTGAAGTTGAATTGGAGGGTGTGTGGAGTAAAAAGTACTACTTAATTCTAATTTATTTATTTCTATTATTTGGAAAATAAAAAGGAATAAATAAAGGAAAAAAGTGAGAAGAGGAATTAGGATTCATTCTACGTGCTTTTGGAAAAGAGAAGAGGAAAGAAGAGAAAAAGCCAAATCATCAGAATTCGAAGATTCATCGCAAGGTAAGGGGTGATTGGATCTGATTATTATGCCTTATAGGTTTTGATGATCAATAGAATAATTCAATCCGTTAGGAATCTCGAATTAGGATTCTAGGTTGTGCCCTAACGTTATAAACCGACGTAAAACCTTGATTGGATTGTTATGAACGATTAATTCATGTAAGATGATCCTAGGCTAATTGGAAAACATGATTTTATGGTCAAATGGATGTAAAAACGTATTAAGAAATTCTGTTCTGGTATAATATAAAGTTTGGTGATGAATGGAATTAACGAGAATTCGTAACAGTGAAGAAAAACTGAGTTTTTGATGAAAAACAACAGTATGGGTCGACACATAGCCATATGAATCGATGCAAGCAGTAAAATTTTGGGAAACCAGAGGCGTGGAAAACGTATGCATCGACTCATAGAGCCATGCATCAACTCATTGGAAGAAAAACAGAGCTATGCATCGACACATACTGAATCAATTTTTGAAAATGCAGAATTTTTACATGTATGCATCGATGCATGTGTCGACACATGCTATTTATGTATTGATGCATAGGCTTATGCATCGATACATACTGTACTGGGACATAACATGATTTCATTTGTTGAGTATATCTAATTTAGATAGTACTCGATGCATAAGCCTATGCATCAAGTACTATCTGCATTGGGACAGAACATCTGATTGCAGTATATGTGTACTATCTAATAAAAATATTTTCAAAACATGCATTGGGACAGAACATCTGATTTAGGCATAGTTGGTATCGTTGGAAAGCTTAGAACGAGTACTATCTAATAAAAATATTTTCAAAACCAGTAATTGAGATCTTGAGGAATTAATATGGCTTCCATAATAAGAACTCGTTGTGAATTCGTGAATCATTTGTTGAGTATATGTGCAGTATGTTAATTCCATGGGTTAACGTTAGATGTTCATGATTGCTGTTATCATATGCTGTTGTTGTTATTGGTTATAATTGGAATAATGCTGTGTGATCAAATTCCGTGTTTGAATTGTTGCATGCTTCTGATGTGTATGCATAAGCATTTGGTAATGGTTCATTCCCATTGTGTGGAATTGAGCTTGCAGGGCCAATAACCATACCAATGGATAATGGTGGTGAGGCTAGATTCTTGACCCAGTGGTGTATGGGCGAATCGTTGATTGACGCTGTTTCCGAAGTGTAAGCGGAACAGGGTGTGGACTTGGTTCACGTTTGGTACCACATGCATTGAGTCTGCATTGCATATGTAATTGTAACATGTTAGGATGGTTTCCAGTGTTATAATTGCATTGATCGTTGTTATATGCATAATGATCTGTGTGAATTGTATTTGGGAATCGTATTCTGATGATGCTAATGCGAGTGGAATAATGCATTGATTGTTTTATTGTTTAAAGAAACGTATAATGCATTTTAATCTTGATGAAATCTCACCCTTACTTTGATGATTTCAGATCGGAGTGATTAGCTGCTCGGGAATTGGTGAGGATGGCTTATAGAGCTGTGCTATTTAGATAGTCCGCGTGTCAGTGTCATGCTCTGGTAGTTGTAACACTGGGGAATGATCGTTTTGGGATTTTTATGAATTTAAACTTGTTCTTATGAGTTATGTTGGAATAACTAATGATTGAATTATTCCGGATTTTTATGTTATCTTTCCGCTGTGTAAAACATAATCATTGGTTTAAATTACATTTAACAAGTTCTTCAGTAAAAGCATGATCACTGGTTTGTTATTTTTGAATTCTTAAATTGTGACGCCTTTTCGTTATGTTAAACTCTGATTAAATATATAAATCGCGGGGAAATTAGAAGGGGTGTTACAATAGTGGTATCAGAGCATAGTCGGTCGTGTCTTAGAGTCTTTATCCCTTTTGTATGCGATTAGTGCAAGGTAGCACTGTCGATACTTGTATGGTGATGTGATTGTTTTGTAATCTTACAGAACAATGACCAGAAGAGGTAACAGAAGAGACGATGCTGCTATCGCTGAAGCCTTGGGAATGCTAGCTGGTGTGCTTGGAGGGAATCAGTTGGGAGGTGGTATTGGTGCTGATAGGCAGTTGGGAAACTTTCAGAGGAACAATCCTCCATTGTTCAAAGGCACTCATGATCCCAAAGGTGCTCAGAGATGGTTGAAAGAGATCGAGAGGATCTTCAGAGTAATTGACTGTGCGGAAGAGTTGAAGGTGAGGTATGGAACTCACATGTTGGCAGAGGAAGATGATGACTGGTGGGTTGCTACCAGGACTGAAATGGAACAAGATGGCATTGCATTGACTTGGGCTGTGTTCAGGAGAGATTTTCTGAGGAGATACTTTCCTGAAGACATTCAGGGCAAGAAGGAGATTGAATTTCTGGAGCTCAAGCAAGGCAACAAGTCTGTGAGTGAGTATGCTTCGAAGTTTACTGAGTTGGCGAAGTACTATGCTCATTATGCTAACGATGCAGATGGAGAATTTTCCAAATGTATCAAATTTGAGAATGGTCTTCGTGATGAGGTCAAGCAGGGTATCAGGTATCAGCGCATCCAGAGGTTTTCTGATTTAGTAGACTATAGTAGGATTCTAGAAGAGGATCTTGCTAGTACTCAGACGAATCTCAAGGACATGTTGATCGTAAAGGGAAGCAACAGATGGAGCTTGGGAAACCTTATGATAATAATAAACAGAAATCCGGTGGTTGGAAGAAGCCTAGTGGGGGAGATTCTAGTGCTCCTATTAAGTGCTACAGGTGTGGTGAAATGGGGCATCGAGCTAATGAATGCAGGAATGATGCGAAGAAGTGCAGCAACTGTGGAAGATTTGGTCATGTAGCTACTGAATGCAGAGCAAGAAAGGTAAATTGTTACAACTACGGCGAAGAGGGTCATACTCGTCCGTAGTGCACTAAGCCAAAGAAAGAACAAGCTGGTGGTAAAGTGTTTGCTTTGTCAGGATCTGAGACTAAGCCAGATGATCGATTGATTAAAGGTACATGTTTTATTAATGGCATACCTTTAATTGCGATTATTGATACTGGAGCGACACATTCTTTTATTGCTTTGGATTGTGCTAAAAGATTGAACTTGGATATTTCTAATATGGATGGAAGTATGGTTATTGACACTCCTGTGTCGGGTTCAGTAACTACTTCTTATGTTTGTAGGAATTGTCCTATTGTAATTTTTGGTAGAGGTTTCGATATGGATTTAGTGTGCCTACCGTTAGAACAACTTGATATCATCCTTGGGATGAACTGGTTGGAATTCAACTAGTTTCATATCAACTGTTTAGAGAAGACGGTTATTTTTCCTGAAGAAGCTAGAGTCGAAGATGTGACCATGTCAGTTAAGCAGATGAATTTGGCTATTAAAGATGGTGCTGTAGTGTTTATGTTGTATTCTTCGATGGAGGTGAAAGGAAAAGCTAAGAGTGATGAATTGCCAGTGGTAAATGAATTCCCAGAAGTGTTTCCGGAAGATGTTAGTGAATTGCCACCTGAGAGAGAAGTGGAGTTTGGTATAGATTTGATTCCTGGAACTAGTCCAGTGTCGATGGCGCCTTATCACATGTCGACATCTGAATTATCGGAGTTGAAGAAGCAATTAGAGGAATTGCGTGAGAGGAAGTTTATTCGTCCTAGTGTTTCGCCGTGGGGTGCCCCTGTGTTGTTGGTTAAAAAGAAAGAGGGTTCAATAAGACTGTGTGTTGATTACAGGCAGTTGAACAAAGTTACAATCAAGAATCGGTATCCATTGCCGAGGATTGATGATTTGATGGATCAACTGGTTGGAGCTTGTGTATTGATCTGAGATATGGATATCATCAGATTCGTGTGAAGACGGAAGATATTCAGAAAACTGCATTTAGAACGAGGTATGGACATTATGAGTATTCTGTTATGCCGTTTGGAGTGACTAATGCACCTGGTGTTTTCATGGAGTATATGAACCGAATATTTCATCCGTATCTTGATAAGTTCGTGGTGGTATTTATTGATGACATTCTGATCTATTCAAAGAATGATGAAGAGCATACGGGACATCTTAGAATTGTGTTGGAATTGTTGAAAGAGAAGAAGCTGTATGCGAAGTTGTCTAAGTGTGAGTTCTGGTTAAGTGAAGTAAGCTTTCTTGGTCATGTAATTTCCAAGAATGGCATTGCTGTTGATCCTACGAAGGTAGAGGCGGTATCTCAGTGGGAAGCGCCGAAGAATGCTTCTGAAAATCCGTAGTTTTCTTGGTCTTGTAGGTTACTACAGGAAGTTCATTGAAGGATTTTCGAAGTTAGCTTTACCATTGACTAAGTTGACAAGAAAGGGTCAAGTGTTTGTTTGGGATTCTGAATGTGAGAAAGGATTCCAAGAGTTGAAGAAGAGGTTGACTAGTGCTCCGATTCTGATTTTGCCAAATCCGGCAGAATCTTTTGTTGTGTATTGTGATGCGTCATTGATGGGATTATGTGGTGTTTTGATGCAAGATAAGCAGGTAGTAGCTTATGCTTCAAGATAGTTGAAGATTCATAAAAGGAATTATCTGACTCATGATTTAGAATTGGCAGCTGTGGTATTTGTTCTGAAATTGTGGAGGCATTATTTGTATGGATCTCGATTTGAGGTATTCAGTGATCATAAGAGTCTGAAGTATCTCTTCGATCAGAAAGAGTTGAACATGAGGCAGAGGAGGTGGTTAGAATTTCTGAAGGATTATGATTTTGGTTTGAATTACCATCCTGGTAAGGCAAACGTTGTTGCAGACGCATTAAGTAGGAAGTCATTGCATATGTCTATGTTGATGGTTCGTGAATTGGAATTGGTTGAGAAGTTCAGAGACTTGAGTTTGGTATGTGAGACCACTTCTGATAGTGTTAAATTGGGTATGTTGAAGCTGACTAGTAGTATTCTTGAGGAAATTAGAACTGGACAGAAATATGATGTTGGTTTGGTGGATAAGTTGACATTAATTAACCAAGGTGAAGGAGGTGAATTCCGAATTGACGAGAATGGTGTTATGAGATTTGGTGATAGGGTGTGTATTCCGGATATTGCAGAACTTCGGAAGAGTATTATGGAAGAAGGACATCATAGCGGATTGAGTATTCATCCTGGTGCTACTAAGATGTATCATGACTTGAAAAAGTTATTCTGGTGGCCTGGAATGAAAAAGGAAATTGCTGAGTTTGTTTATGCTTGCTTGGTTTGTCAGAAGTCAAAGATTGAACATCAGAAACCGTCAGGATTGATGGAGACGTTGTTTGTTCCAGAGTGGAAATGGGATGGTATTTCTATGGATTTTGTATCTGGTTTGCCAAGGACAACGAAGAATTGTGATTCTATTTGGGTTATTGTTTATCGGTTAACGAAGTCTGCTCACTTTATTTCGATGAGAATGGATTATCCTATGGAGAGGTTGGTAGAATTGTATGTCGAGAAGATTGTAAGTTTGCATGGTATCCCTTCTAGTATTGTGTCGGATAGAGATCCGAGGTTTACGTCTAAGTTCTGGACGGGATTGCAAGAAGCTTTAGGTACTAAGTTGAGGTTGAGTTCCGCTTATCATCCGCAGACAAATGGTCAAACGGAGAGAACGATTCAGTCGTTAGAGGATTTGTTGCGAGCTTGTGTGTTGGAGAAGGGCGGAGCTTGGGATAACTATCTACCATTGATTGAGTTTACCTACAATAATAGTTTTCATTCGAGTATTGGTATGGCTCCGTTTGAGGCATTGTATGGTAGGAGGTGTCGGACACCGTTGTGTTGGTACGAATCTGGAGAAAGTGCTGCTGGGATTGGACCAGAAATTGTCCAACAGACTTCAGAAAAGATCAAGATGATTCAGGAGAAGATGAGAGCTTCTCAGAGTCGACATAAGAGTTATCATGATAAGAGGAGGAAGGATATCGAGTTTAGTGAAGGAGATCATGTGTTTATGCGAGTTACTCCGATGACTGGTATTGGTCGAGCTTTGAAGTCAAAGAAGTTGACTCCGCGTTTTATTGGTCCGTATCAGATTACCAAGAAGGTTGGAAGAGTTGCTTATCAGATTGCTTTGCTGCCATCGCTTGCAAATTTGCATGATGTTTTCCTTGTATCTCAGTTGAGGAAGTACATTGTTGATCCGTCTCATGAGATTCAGGTAGATGATATACAGGTACGAGATAATCTGACTGTTGAAGCATTACCTGCTAGAATTGAGGATCGAAAGGTGAAGCAGTTACGTGGTAAAGAGATAGCGCTGGTGAAAGTAGCTTGGGGAGGACCAGCAGGTGAAAATGTAACTTGGGAACTGGAGAGCCAGATGAAGGACTCGTATCCCGAACTTTTCGTCTAAGGTATGTTTTCGAGGACGAAAACTCTTTTTAGTAGGGGAGAGTTGTGACACCCCAAATTAATTCAATTATTAAATAATTAGAAATTTAATTATTAATTTAATTAAAGGTTTAATTATTAGCATTTTTGAATTAATGGATTTAATTATTTAATTAAATAATGGAAGTGTTGGGGGTGTGAAGTTGAATTGGAGGGTGTGTGGAGTAAAAAGCTCTACTTAATTCTAATTCATTTATTTCTATTATTTGGAAAATAAAAAGGAATAAATAAAGGAAAAAAGTGAGAAGAGGAATTAGGATTCATTCTACGTGCTTTTGGAAAAGAGAAGAGGAAAGAAGAGAAAAAGCCAAATCATCAGAATTCGAAGATTCATCGCAAGGTAAGGGGTGATTGGATCTGATTATTATGCCTTATAGGTTTTGATGATCAATAGAATAATTCAATCCGTTAGGAATCTCGAATTAGGATTCTAGGTTGTGCCCTAACGTTATAAACCGACGTAAAACCTTGATTGGATTGTTATGAACGATTAATTCATGTAAGATGATCCTAGGCTAATTGGAAAACATGATTTTGTGGTCAAATGGATGTAAAAACGTATTAAGAAATTCTGTTCTGGTATAATTTAAAGTTTGGTGATGAATGGAATTAATGGGAATTCGTAACAGTGAAGAAAAACTGAGTTTTTGATGAAAAACAACAGTATGGGCCGACACATAGCCTTATGAATTGATGCAAGCAGTAAAATTTTGGAAAACCAGAGGTGTGGAAAACGTATGCATCGCCTCATAGAGCCATGCATCGACTCATAGGAAGAAAAACAGAGCTATGCATCGACACATACGTGTTATGCATCAACACATACTGAATAGATTTTTGAAAATGCAGAATTTTTACATGTATGCATCGATGCATACGATGCATGTGCCGACACATGCTGTTTATGTATTGATGCATAGGATTATGCATCGATACATACTGTACTGGGACATAACATGATTTTTTGAAAACGGTTTCGGTCATATCTTTTCGACCGTAAATCTGATTTAGACATAGTTGGTATCGTTGAAAAGCTAGAATGAGTACTATCTAATAAAAATATTTTCAAAACCAGTGATTGAGATCTTGAGGAATTAATATGGCTTCCGTAATAAGAACTCGTTGTGAATTCGTGAATCATTTGTTGAGTATATGTGCAGTATGTTAATTCCATGGGTTGTAATTAACGTTAGATGTTCATGATTGCTGTTATCATATGCTGTTGTTGTTATTGGTTATAATTGGAATAATGCCGTGCGATCATATTCCGTGTTTGAATTGTTGCATGCTTCTGATGTGCATGCATAAGCATTTGGTAATGGTTCATTCCCATTGTGTGGAATTGAGTTTGTAGGGCCAATAACCGTACCAATGGATAATGGTGGTGAGGCTAGATTCTTGACCCAGTGGTGTATGGGCGAATCGTTGATTGACGCTGTTTGTGAAGTGTAAGCGGAACAAGGTGTGGACTTGGTTCACGTTTGGTACCACATGCATTGAGTCTGCGTTGCATATGTAATTGTAACATGTTAGGATGGTTTCCAGTGTTATAATTGCATTGATTGTTGTTATATGCATAATGATCTGTGTGAATTGTATTTGGGAATCGTATTCTGATGATGCTAATGTGAGTGGAATAATGCATTGATTGTTTTATTGTTTAAAGAAACGTATAATGCATTTTAATCTTGATGAAATCTCACCCTTACTTTGATGATTTCAGACCAGAGTGATTAGATTCTCGGGAATTGGCGAGGATGGCTTATAGAGCTGTGCTATTTAGATAGTCTGCGTGTCAGTGTCATGCTCTGGTAGTTGTAACACTGGGGAACGATCGTTTTGGGATTTTTATGGATTTAAACTTGATCTTATGAGTTATGTTGGAATAACTAATGATTGAATTATTCCAGATTTTTATGTTATCTTTCTGCTGTGTAAAACATAATCATTGGTTTAAATTACATTTAACAAGTTCTTCGGTAAAAGCATGATCACTGGTTTGTTATTTTTGAATTCTTAAATTGTGACACCTTTTCGTTATGTTAAACTCTGATTAATTATATAATTCGCGGGTAAATTAGAAGGGGTGTTATAAATCTCTTCCTCAATCTTCTTGCATGAAATTGACAGCTTATAATGAGCTATCTTGGACCCCAAGCCATGCAAATATCTAGCCCAACTTGCCTTATCTTTTATTTTTGCATTTTATTTAATTAAATTTGAATTTAAGCTATTAAATTCAAAAAATAAATAAATAAAAGAGTGAGAGGCGTGGCATGCATCATAGTAGTCATGGATAATCTTATGAGCAAGTTTAAATCATAAAATCTTAGGCCCTTTTGGAAATTTTTGACTTTTGCTAGGTATTTTCCTTCATGCACCTCCTGAAAAATACTCAACTTGCACAATTTGTATCTTGCTCAATTTTCAACATTTTTGGGTGTTCTTGGAGTTTTTAGAAAGCTTAAGATGTCTTATAAACATCCTTTTTGGTTTCATATTCATTGGAGTTTCCATGCTCATGGACACTTCTTTTCAAAAAGATGACTTTTGTTAACTTTTTGAGAAGGACCTGTAATGTCTTGATCCATAACTCCCAAATGAAGCATTTTATGCACAAGCTTGTGAGACATGAAGTTGTATAGAATTGAATTCTCTTCAAAATGAGCTTTGGTGGAGAAATTTATGATGAAGTTTGTGAAAGTTATGCTTGGTCAAAGTTCTGTTGACTTTTGTCTAGAGAAACCCTAATTTGGAAACTTTGACTTGTGATCAGATCTTGGCTTTTCTTGATGAATCATGATCAACTCTTGATCAAATGATGAATATGACTTCAAAATATTGATGTTGACAAAAAAAATGGAGTTTGACTATATGTTGACCACAGTTGACTTTTTGTCTAACATAGTTAATTTTTAGCTATCTGAGCAATTGGATGAGCAAATTTGACTTGTGAGACTTGAAACTTGACATAGTGATCCCTTGGAACATAGGATGAGGTATGATGACCACTTGAATCCTTAGAAGTCCATCTTTACTTGAGAATAACAAAACCCTAGCTTGAATTGATTGCTTAGGAGAGGGTTTGTCTGGTCAACCCTTGTGAAATCCTTGAGAATTGAGATGTGAATTGTCTTGAGAAGTATGAGGGTAAATTTTGGGGTATAACAGTTGTCCCTGTTCAATCCTCTTGTACTGGAAGGGTTAGATTGACATGCTTGCTATTCGTGACCTGAAAGTAGAAGATGATTGAACACTCGAGTACACCTGAAAATTTGCACTAGTTGTTGTATGGAATAGGATCGTCAGTTGATGATGCACTGGAATGGGCTTATAGATGCCATTTGGAGAAGCTGCTACTGGAGAGTGAGTCGTACGCTAGACTCTGTATTTGTCTTTTGAATTGGAGAGACATCGGAGATGGGCTTAAAGATGCCATCTAGGGTGATGAAGACGCATAGTCAGAGATGGGCTTAAAGATGCCATCTGGGGCGGTTGATAATAAGAGAGAGTCAGAATAAACCTTCGTCTTGGCTATTTTTGAGGTGAATACTTGGAAGGATGCGGATAGTTTTCTCGTCTTGCTTCGGGTGTTAATCCATGATCCGTCGTCTGGAAATAATTTGTACGGCCTCTTAGATAGTTCTCCCGTCTTGGTTCGGGTATTAATCTTTGACCTTCTGTTTGGAAAATGAATTTTACCTGTTAGGGAGATAAAAATCTTGACAGGATATGGTTAGTCCTATGCAGAATATGATGCATGCACGTGTATGACAAAATTACTATGATGTATGCTTATGTTATGACTTTTATGTAGATGTATGAATGTGGATGTTGTGGTATTTCAAAACATATATGTCTTGAAGAAGATAGGAACGTTCTACCAGAGATTTCTGATGTTCGCTTGGAGATGGGATTATTGGAAACCCTTGTTGGAGAGAAAAAAGAGATGCTTCCGATTCCTCTGATGCATTATCTGACCAAATCTCGAGTTGAGATATTAATGCTGCCTAAAAGAATAGCCGTGGTTGAGAACTGTTCGGCTGGGGATCTTGTGTATAGGCCTTTGCTGGGGATGACGTGAAATGTTATAATCTGTTACTTCCTGGAGACTGAACATGGCGTGGTGACGCTGATAGGGTCATTAAAGCTTGATGAGGCTTGTAGGATCATTAAAGCTGATGAGGCTGATAGGGATCATTCGAAGTGATGAATTTGATAAGATCACTTGAGGTGATGAATCTGATAGGATCGTTAAAGCTGAGGAGGCTTGTAGCTGATGTAGTTGATAGGATCGCGACTCGGGGACTAATGTGATGAGGTTGATAGGATCACTTCTCGGGGACTAACATGATGAAGTTGATAGGATCACTGCTCGGGGACTAATGTTGATAGGATCACTGCTCGGGGACTAACATGATGAAGTTGATAGGATCACTGCTCGAGGACTAATGTGATAAAGTTGATAGAATCACTGCTCGGGGACTAATGTGATGAAGTTGATAGGATCACTTCTCGGGGACTAACGTGATGAAGTTGAAAGTGTTGGAACACTGTTGGGAGGAGACTAGTACTTCGTCGGAGAAGATTTGTCTTTTGTAGGGAGAGCGATGTCTCTGTGGGGATTGATGATCCTACTGATGTATTTCCTATGACTCTGTGGGGATTCATTGGTGACTTTGGTCGTCATCTCAATTCCTAGAGCCTGTAGTAATCACTTGTTTCTGTTCACTTTTCGTATGTTTGTGAACATGTGTTTATTGTCAGATGCATATAATCATTCAAAGCAAACATTGGACTTTATGCAAACAACAATAAGATTAACACTATAAAAAGGGAATTTGCATTAATTTTGAAAGGTGGCCTATGGTCAGGCAGTTTGTATACAAGAGACAAATATCCTAGTAAGAGAAAATTTTCAGAATAGTAAAAAGCTATGCGGAAACAATCTCGTTGAGTTTCAACTATGCTATTGCTCATATATTTTCGAATATCTCATCTCCTTGCTGTCAAAAGAAGGTGATTGAATTGATTTGCGCCGTTTGAATCTTGAAGCTGATAGTAGCGTGGTCTGTAAGTAGGTGATATGGACGAGACATAGTCGTACGCTTAAATCCCTAATTTTAGCCTAGACCGCCCTTTCGGGTTTTCAGTCTACCGGGATACCCTTTTTTGCCCAAGCCGCTCTTATAGGTTTTCGACTTGCCGGGTGTACATTTTTGTGTATATATCCTTAACTTTTGCCCGAACCTTTTGGCTCGCCAGGATGCCCTTATTTTTGCCTAGTCCAGTCAACCTAGCGGGTTTCGTTCATGCGTAGTATTTTTTGACTATGTCTGCGTTCACAGGGTGTGGAAAGTCTTCTCCATCCATGGTGCTAAGTATCATAGCTCCGTCGGAAAATACTATTTTGACTACAAATGGTCCCTCATAGGTGGGAGTCCATTTGCCCCTAGGATCACCTTGTGGAAGGATGATGCGCTTGACTAATAGATCACCGACTTGGTAGACTCGGTGCTTGACTTTCTTGTTGAATGCTCTGATCATTCGCTTTTGATAGATTTATCCATGGCAGATGGATGCGAGCCATTTTTCGTCGATCAAGTTGATTTGGTCAAGGCGAGTCTGGACCCATTCTTCTTCGCCTAGCTCTGCGTCCTGGAGGACTCTGGTTGAGGGTATCTGAACCTCAATTGGTAGGACTACTTCCATACCGTATACAAGAGAGATGAGGGTTGCCCCTGTAGATGTTCGCACTGTGGTGTGGTAACCGTGGAGAGCAAATGGAAACATCTCATGCCAATCTTTGTAAGTCACTGTCATCTTCTGTATGATCTTCTTGATATTCTTATTGGAGGCTTCCACTGCGCCGTTCATTTTAGGCCGATATGGAGAAGAGTTGTGATGCTTGATCTTGAACTGCGTGTAGAGTTCAATGATCATTTTGTTATTGAGGTTGGTACCATTGTCTGTGATAATCCTTTCGGGGACGCCGTACCGACATATAAGATTATGCTTGATGAATCGAGCCACAACATTGTTGGTAACAGATGCGAACGAGGCTGCTTCTACCCATTTGGTAAAGTAATCAATGGCAACAAGGATGAAACGATGTCCATTGGAAGCGGTGGGTTTGATCTATCCAATCATGTCAATTCCCCACATTGCGAAAGGCCAAGGAGCGGTCAAAACATTCAGTGGTACTGGAGGAACATGCACTCTGTCTGCGTATATCTGGCATTTGTGACAAGACCGAGCATAGCGGTGGCAATCAGCTTCCATGGTGGACCAATAATAACCTGCTCTTAGAATCTTCTTAGCCATTGTATGTCCATTGGAGTGGGTACCGAATGCGCCTTCGTGTAACTCTTCCATAATTTGTTCCGCTGTTTTCTAGTCTACACAGTGGAGTAAGCACAGGTTGTGATTGCGCTTGTATAAGATGTCGTTGCTGAGGAAGAATTTGGATGCGAATCTTCTTAAGAATTTCTTGTCATTGACAGATGCCCCTACGGGATATTCTTGAGCGTCGAGATACCTCTTCACTTCGTAGAACCAAGGTTTCTCTTCTGTATCAAGTTCACAATAGTATGCTGGTTCGTCAAACTTTTCGATGATGATTTGGGGAGCTTTGTTGTCCCATATGACCTTGAACATAGATGACATGGTAGCTAATGCGTCTGCCAACTGATTCTCTTCTCGTGGAATGTGATCGAAAGTGATTTCTTCGAACTAAGGGATCAGACTTAAAACATGCTCTCGATATGGGATGAGATTTGGATGCTTCGTATCCCAATCGCCTTTAATCTGAGCTGAGTCTCCATACACTTGCAAGAATTTGATTCTTAAGTCAATAACAACTTTGATACCCATGATGCACGCTTCGTATTCGACCATGTTATTAGTGCAATTGAAGCAAAGTATGGCGGTGAAAGGCGTGTGTCTGCCTGCAGGAGATGTAATGATGGCACCAATGCCATTGCCAAGTGCGTTTGAGGCTCCATCAAAGACCATGGTCCATCGGGATCCTGGTTCAGGTCCTCCGTCTGGTCCTAGTTCTTCGTAATCAGTAACTAGCAAAACATCTTCATCTGGAAACTCGAACTGCATAGACTGATAGTCATCTATAGCTTCATGAGCCAAATGATTGGCTACTACACTTTCTTTGATCGCTTTCTGAGTAGTATACTGGATGTCGTATTTGGTCAAGATCATTTGCCATCTTGCTATTCTTCCGGAGAGAGCAGGTTTCTTGAATATGTATTTTATCGGATCCATATTGGAGATCAACAAAGTAGTGTGAGTCAACATATACTGTCTTAGTCGGCGAGCAGCCCAAGCCAAAGCGCTGCAAGTTTTCTCGAGCTGCGAGTATCTTGTTTCACAGTCGGTAAAATTTTTGCTAAGGTAGTATATTGCATACTCTTTTCGACCAGACTCGTCATGTTGCCCCAACACACACCCCATTGAGTTCTCTAATACTGTCAAGTACATGATAAGAGGTCTTCCTTTGGTAGGCAGCATCAGGATAGGAGGATTTTGTAGGTACTCCTTGATTTTGTCAAAAGCTGTTTGGAAATCGTCGTTCTATTCCACTACTTGATCTTTCTTCAGCAACTTGAAGATTGGCTCACAAGTAGCAGTTAGATGTGTGTTGTACCCCAAAATTCACCCTCTTCTTTTTCGTATTTCTGGCTTATAATTCGATTGCATAAACATACATGTAGGTGCATGCATATCATTGCCCATGGGGTTACCAGGTTCAAAACATTCCAAGTACGAAAGAAACGGCGTGTTTCAGCTATCTCAGATCATTTTGAGCCAAGAATCAATGTTTCTCGGTTCGTACGACTATTTACAAGATTTTTTGGTCAGGAAGCTATTTTGGCTTGGTTCCACAATCTCTGGAATCATATCAATATATCCTCCAGTTTATCTGTTCAGGTTGGAGGTCATTTCGTCAAGAAAACTGAATTTATTCGCTTATTTCTCAATAAAGTGGATTTTGGGTTTTCAGTGCGTTTCGGGCACTCCAGAGAGCGTATCTCACAGTTCGTCAGGTGTTTTCTTATGAATTTTGACTGGCATGTCCCTCTCGTTTTTATCTACAATTTTTGTTCGAAATCCGGAAGCAATTTGTGTGAGGAAGGTCCACGAAAAATTCAATTTCTCAAGAGGATTAAACTGAATTTTAGTGCTGAACCGCGTGTTCTACCCACTAAAAGGTTCATGTCTCTTAGCTGGAAACTCGAAATTGAGTGGGGATGATTTCTAAAATTCCGTATCAAACCCTACTACAACTTTCATTTACAACTCGAGCTGATTCCTCATCGTTTAAGACCAGTATTTTATTCTTCGGACATAATTTTGAGTTGAACCGAGCAATTTTCATCTGGTACATGAACTTCAAATAATCATAACTCGCTTGTTTTTTATCGAAACGAGATAGGACCAGTGCCAAAAGTTCACAAATTTTATTAGCTTCGGTTATCTCAGAAACACTCACTTGCAAATTTTGATCAGAAGACCCTCGTTCGAGGCATTTTCTCCGAAGAGCGCATTGAGAATTTTGCATGCGTCGGACGCCCGAAAACAGTGCTGAAACTTCAACAATTCATATCACCTTGACCATTCATCCGATCGCGTTGAAATTTTAATTCATGCAAGAAAAATCACGTTCCGAACATTTTTCATTTATATTCCGACTTCAAATTCTGCACGGATTAGGCTATTTTGGACTGTGTACGAAAATCATTTTGATAATCGCGATTAGGACTTAATTGTGGATCCGAGACACTCCAAAGCCCAATTTTTTACACTATAAATATATTTTACTACTAACAAAATTGGTAGCGAGAATCATTTATTAAATTTGACCCAAGAGCTCTCACTTTTCTCTCTCAACTCAAAGTTGCACAACCACCAACAACCACCTCAAACCACCAACAACCACCACCGGAATTCCAAAACCACCGTGCCGGAAAACTTTCCTCATTTGTTTATTCTTCTCTCCTCTCCTTCTCTGGTACAACCCCATACTCTTCTATTCCCTTTCAATTTTCAAGGATCAAATCAAGTTTTTCATCAATCAAGAACATTGAAGAGTGTTTATGGTGTCGAGGTGAAGAGTTGAAGTTTTCCTCTTCATCAATTCTTCAAGGATTCAAGATTCTCTTCTCTTATTATCATCAATTCAACTTTGATTTGGTATTTTCTTGGAGAATTACAAGATTTTCCTCATCAATTTCAACTCAAAGCTTCAAGTACAAGTAAGTGCTTATTTACTTAAGTGTTTATCTTAATCAATTTTTCAATTGTTGAATTTCTTGAAATTGAATATTGAGATTGCTTGCAAATTCCGTGTGGATTCCGATTATAGCATTTGTTTTGTCGAATTCATTGATCTTGATCCGTTTTTGGAGCCTTAAAGGTGTCGGTGTGAAACTTTCTACACACTACACACACCTACACTTGTGTTGTGACTTTGCATTGTATTTTAGGTACTTGATGTGAGCATTGTGGATCACAAATTATATGATCATGCATCAAGTATTATGTAAATTCTTTGACATGCATTGAATTATTAATTTGAGGCTTATTTCGTGCATTGAAATTATGTTGAAATGTAGAAACTCACACCTTGTTTTTAGGTACACTTGCACTACACCTACACATTGCACACAACTCACATGGACACACTTGAATTCATACATTATGACATAAGTTGCATCTTTGCATATCCATGCATTTGCATGTAAGATAGTTTAACTAATTTGATGTGGTGTTGTTCAACTTTGATGACATGAAAATATGTTGAAATTTCACTTTTCACAACACTTTACCACTTTGCACATCTAATTTCTTTCAACATTCTTACATGTTTGCATAGCATTTAGGTAGTATTTCATTGAGTATGTATCACTTGCACATGATATCACATACACTTGCATTTTTATTCATCTAAATACCACAAAAACACATTGGAAACAAGTTTATTTGAGTTTGGTGGAAAATAACATGACACTTTGAAAATTGATAAAGTTGGACATAATATTTGTTTTGGCTCTAACTTTTGATCCGTAATGAATTTTTTCAACTTTTCTTAATGTAAATCATGTTTCTCGAGCCATTCCAAGCTCTCTACGAGAACGGTTTCTTGATTTGGACATGTTTCGGTCAGTTCTGGGAGCTGCTGACCTTTAGGCGAAAATTGTATTTTTGAACGAGATTTGACCGAACCGTTCGCATTTTTGAGACCGTGTGTGTGTGCATAGCTTCCGATATTTTTGATAAATTATTTTGATTGTTTTTTTTTAGCTTGTGCCTTGTGTTTTGGTTCACTTTTCATATTAATCCATAATGGTGATTTTTGGACTCGAAAGGTGTCGGAGCGAACCTTTTTGTACACTACACACACATACACTTGTGGTGTTGATTTTCTTTGCATATAATGTCTAATACTTGTTCTAACCGTTGAATAACTTCTTGATTAGCATTTTGACATGTTTAGGTAGTTGTTACATTGATTTAGAACCTATAATCGAGTTGTATGATTAAGGTACCATGACAACTAACCCTTAGAGCGACGATTGATCGTTTTGACTTAATTTTGCGCATCGTTTTGTTTTGACCATGGTTTTTCTTGTACATTTTGTTTGAGATCATTTAATATGAATTAGCTACTGTCTTGTAGTGTTTTACATCTATTTTAATTCAATAATTGCTTAAGTCCCGAGTTTTGATCATGTAACGATGAAGCATGTTTATCCATTGTCACTTGAATTGATCAATCTTAGGAGTGTAATACCATGTGTTCTTAGAAACTTTAGGTTATTTTACTACTATTTAATTGTAGTTAAATGTTGACCTTATCTTGGGATTGTACATAGAACTTCAAAACTAACCTTTAATAGTTCGATTCTTAGGAACTAGTTTGTTAATTGTATAGTTTTTCTAGCTTCCTTTCACATGTTTAAGTTGTGGTTTTTTCCTCCATTTGTTTAAATGTTTAGGAAAGCTTTAGAACATGTAGTTGCTGCTATCTATTAAGAATCTACCTTTCACGCTTAGATTTCTTTGTGAATAATGCATTTTAAGTCATTTTAGTGTAGATTTTTGATTTCTAACTACTCTAGGTATCTAACTATGTTTAGCATTGCATTTGAGAATTATTGTGATGGACTTAGCTCGATTTTGATATCATTCATGGGTTATTTTGCATTATGTATGTGTTGCTGCCCGGTTTTCCATTCTTATGTTGCTATACACATTTACATTCCATTTCTTCACCTTTGGATCACATTTTGACTTGTGATGTGAATATGCAATTGTATTCCCGCTTCCTTGTTATTTTTGACATGTTTGTTGACTTGTGCAAGGTACATTGAGGATGTTTTGGTTAGGTACCTAATTTTGGTACACTAACATACCACTTCTCACGTGGTTACCACTTCTCCCGTGGTTGTGTTTGCGTTTGAAACACATTATGCTTTGTGTTTTCTCATATTTACGAGAAACACATATTCTGTTGTTTTGTCTGGATATGTACCTTTGTGCAGGTGTTCCGATTGTTATGAGGACTTGTTTGCTACACGCACATATTGCACGATATCACTTTGTGGATTACACTGATCGAGCTGTTTCTTATCATTGCTTTGTTGATGGCAGTTTACTCGAAGTTTTCTGGAGTATTTCTTAGCTCGCAGTGCTCTTCGGATTATTATCCGTTTGGTATTTATTTTACTTTGTTTACCGCTTTTCTAGAGAGCATGAGAAGTAGGGTTTTACCGCTTTCCTTGCCATGAGAAGTAGGAATAGAGATGTATGAAGGGGCTTCCGTAGTTGGAGCATGTTTAGGAACCCCTCTGGTTTATTTAAAGACCCGTTTAGGGCGCTTTTGTTTGCTAATTGTGTTTGGTTTGTTTAAAATCCTCCATCCTCATAGGGAGGTAATTCTCAGTAAGTGTTTATATTTGTGCTTGCATAGGTCAAGAGTGGTTAGGACACCCGACGTGGCACCACCAAGCAAAGTCCCGCTTTTTATATTTCCTGATATCGAGTCATGATGATATGATGGGCAAGCGGAAAGGGTCCGCAATCGACCCCCGCATAGTTCTAGTCCGTGTCAGCTCAGCACACGCGAATCGTGTTGCTTCCTTTATCGAGTCAATAATAAAAGTGGCAAGAGTTCCCTATTCTAACTCTCCACGCTTTCTTGGAGTTCACATTTATTGCAGAGCTCGCATAATTTGCTCTTCACACTTGACAATTCATGTCATGCGGTGATACCATTCACAGGAATCGGATGTGTCGGCTCCTGGTTGACTCACGGTATGCTCATTACTGTTTGAGGCTATGGGACTTCCTCCTTTTCCTGCGCTTATGTGTCATTTGTTTATTTGCATTGCATTGTTTGTGTGCTTCTACCAAAACACTTGTTTGCTTCATCCCTTTTGTCGTCTTCGACTCTACTTTAGTTAGTGATTCGAGATGGACATAGACTTAGGTTTTAAACCTTTTCCATCCCTTTTTGTCATCTTCGACTCTACTTTAGTTAGCGATTCTAGATAGACATAGATTTAGGTTGTAAACCTTTGCCATGTTCCCTTAGGATTCTCTTGAATCTACGTTAGGTAGCGATTCGAGTTAGACCTTAGGTTGTAATCCATGCATGATAACATTAGGGATAATATTAGATAGTTTCCCTTGTTTGTTTTCTAGTTTCTTTTGCATCCATGCATGTAATAAGATTAAAACTTGTTTCCTTTTTCTTTTGCAAATAAATCACTTAATAATGGTTCAAACTCCTTTTTCAAGGTAAAAATGGCGCTCTGACTTTCCCATTGCACGAGGGAATACGTAGGCATCTTGTCACGGGGCTCGATCGAGCAAACTTTGTAAATACTTCCTTCTTTTCCCCGTGTTTTATTTATTTTCTTTTCTTTCACATGCATACTATTTGAGCATACATATATAGAAGTAAATAGATATAAACACACCTATTAGACAAAAAATAGAAGTGGATACCGTAGAGTATTACGGGCGTGTGGGGTGCTAATACCTTCCCTTCGCGTAATAGACTCCCTTACCCTATCTCTCGGTCACAAGACCGTGTCTTATCCCTTTTAGGTTTTCACGATGCGTTTACCTTTCTCCTTTTGCGAGATAAAAAACGTTCGATGGCGACTTCATTAATATAGTTATCGGATGATGTTCAGCCGGTTGTTTCAATGTGCAATGAATCTGGCGATGTAGTTCAATCGTCCTAAGAAACCTATGACTTCCTTCTCAGTATGGGGAGTTGGAATTTCTTGAATAGCTTTAACCTTGGCAGGGTCAACTTCAATACCTTTACCGCTGACAACAAATCCCAGAAGTTTACCGGATCTGACTCCAAATGTGCACTTGTTAGGATTAAGTCTTAGTTTGTACTTTTTCAGTCTATCAAACAGCTTTCGCAAATGATCGAGATGTTCCTCTTCAGTTTGTGATCGAGCTATCATGTCGTCGACGTAGACCTCTATCTCATGGTGAATCATGTCATGAAATAATGCTACCATGGCACGATGATATGTGGCGCCAACGTTCTTCAGACAGAACGACATGACCTTGTAGCAGAATGTGCCCTACTGTGTAACGAAAGTAGTCTTTTCCATGTCTTCAGGAGCCATTTTGATCTGATTGTAACCAGAGAAACCATCCATGAAGGAGAAAACTTTATGTTGAGCAGTGTTATCAACCAGAACATCAATATGAGGAAGTGGAAAATCGTCTTTCGGACTCGCTCTGTTCAGATCTCTGTAGTCCACACACATCCTCACTTTACCATCTTTCTTAGGTACGGGCACCACGTTTGCAACCCACTGTGGATAAGAAGTAACATCTAGGAAACCGGTATTGAACTGCTTCATAACTTCGGCTTTAATTTTCTCTGACATCTCAGGACGTATACGACGGACCTTCTTCTTCACAAGGAGAAAACCTTCTTTCGTCGGTAGTCGGTGTACCACAATGTCAATATCTAAACCTGGCATATCTTCGTAGGACCAAGCAAAAATCTTGATATAGTCCCGCAGTATATGGACCAATCTCTTCTTGACACTGCTCTCAAGACCCACTCCTATCTTGATTTCTTTTCTGTCTTTGTCAGTACCTAGATTCACGACCTCGACTGGCTCTTCGTGCGGCTGTATGACCCGTTCTTCTTGCTGTAGTAGTCTGACAAGTTCTCTTGGCACTTCACAATCTTCCTCACCTTCGTCTTCGGCTTGGTAGATCAGATTATCGAAGTCATATTTAGCAATAGCAAAGTTGTTATCAACGAGATTCAGAGTGAATATGCAGTGTACCACGTGGGTGTGTGCAAGAACACATAGCTTTTTGAAGGGGTAATAAAGTAAAAGAAAAGAAAGAACAAAGTATTTGAATGCAAAAGTCCAATGATTTTATTGAATGGAAATATTCAAATGATAAATAATAACCCTCACAAACGAGCCGTGATGCCCCGGGCAAGGCATTAGGCTTTTAAGTTTATTGTCTGAACGTAATAAAGAACAAAAAGCATAACAGAAAACAAAAAGCAATTACTCCTGTCTAAAGGAGATTGGTATGATGTCTTCAGTCTTCCAATTGTTGAGTCCATTGTCTGGAGTTGGAAAGATCCAGTTGCTGATGTTGAAGTCGCTGTCGTCGTCTTCTATGGCATGGAATCCATTCTTGCTGATGTGGAAGGGAAGTTTGCCGGCATGTTCGCGGCGTATCATCTTTTGACCTTTGGTGGTGAAACCTAAACCAATCTTGTCAGATTTGAAATGAACATCGGAGAGCTGACCCCAAATAGTACGACCTCTTTCTTCAAATGCAGCTTGGGCATCCTTCAGTGAGGCCATCCTTGGTGGAACTTTAGTAACTTCAGGAGTGATAGGAGAGTCAACAGGCATGACTCTTGGAACTATTTCGAAAGCTTGATAGGGAGTTTCAATGAATTCACCTTCCATTTCGAGATATCAGAATGACTGCAGATGGCTTACCATATATTCTTCCTCATCTCATACTGTAACAATCTTCCCCTTCGTTGGGTACTTCAGCTTCTGATGCAGGGTAGAGGTAACAGCGCCTGCCCCATGTATCCAAGGGCGTCCAAGTAGGCAAGAATAAGCTAGGCGAATGTCCATGATGAAGAAAATAGAGTCAAAAGTCTGGGAACCGAGTTTAACTGGTAGGATGAGTTCTCCAAGTACTGTTCATTTAGAACCATCAAAAGCTCTTACAATTATGTCACTGGGCTTCATGACCACTCCTTTAGCGTTAAGTCGGTCGAAAGCGCTCTTCGGCAGGACGTTCAGAGCAGAACCAGTATCCACGAACACATGAGACAATGTAGTGCCCTTGCATTCAATAGAGACGTGCAAGGCTTTGTTGTGTTTCCTTCCGGCAGGAGTTAAATCAGCATCAGGGAAGCCTAAACCGTTGTTGACGGTCAAGCTGGAAATACAACCTTCGAATTGATCAGCAGTAGTATCTTGTGGTATATGAGCATTCTTCAGAAACTTTACCAAGGCTTTAGCATAAGCCTCAGAGCACAATAGCAGAGCTAGCATGGATATTTTGGATGGAGTTTGTCCCAACTGTTCCACAATATTGTAGTCACTCTTTTTGATGATCTTCAGAATTTCCTCCATTTCTTGCTTGGAGGTTCCTTTAGCAACTTCTTTTGGTACTTCTGTATGAGTAGGATGAGTTACTGGTTCTTTTCCTCTAGCTTCGAGAATTGGTTCGATAGTAGGAATACGAATTGGCATAGCAGTGTCTTTTGGAGGGGAGATCTCTGGAGAAAATACTCTTTCGGTTCTGGTCACCTTGCTTGATCTGGTGATGTTGTCGATGTTAAGATTGGTAGCTTCAATTGCAATGTCTTCAATGGTTAACGGGTCTTGCTTAACGCCATGATAGTAAACTTCGGCTCCATAGTTCCAAGGTATAACTTTGTCAGTGGAATATGGAACTGGTCTGGGAGAAGTGATGATGAGAGGTGCCACTCTAGGCGCAGGATCGACAAAGGTGATCCTTATTGTGTTCACATCAGCATAGTCTTCTGGAAAATCGTCTCCCCATCCAGTTGCCTTGACGTCTTCAATAAGAATTTTGTAGCTTTCAGGAGCGGTATACTTCACCATGAAATCGAACTTTCCACTTGGCTGTCCCAAGGTATCCCAGATTTCGGGTACGTCTTCGCTTACGTCTTCGATCTTCAGATTCTTAGAAATGTCTTCGCACAGATTCTCCACAGATGGAGGTTTCAAAAATAGTACTTCGCAGTTGTCCATCATGCGTTGAATACGCCTTCTCAACCAAGCACATCCGTCTGATTCAGTTGCACACCAACGACAATCATCCGGGCATCCTGGAAACACACCATCTCGCAGCAAGTCTTTCTTGATAGTCATCAGAGGAATAGTCAGCTTGTTCACATCATAAACATATGAGTGTTCGTCAATAGCGTTAGAGCCTTTACCATGGTCAGGCATCAGTGTATTGATCATATTTGGAGTTTCGACAGAAGGGTCAAATTCAATTTCTCTCGCTTCGATCATGTCTTGAATCTTGTTCTTCAGGGTCCAACAGTTGTTGGTGTCGTGCCCTGGGCTGTTGGAATGGTATGCACACCTTGCATTAGGATTATACTTTGGAAAGGAAGTGTTGACGTGTTGAGGAGGATCCCTCAAAGTAATCAGCTATACTTTCAACATGTGTTGTAATGCTTGCGACAATGGCATGTTGATCTTCGCAAACTGTCTTCGTGGTGCGCTCTGGTTACGCGTGTGGTCTCATTGAGGTTGCGCTGGTGTAGGATTACAGATCACAACTTCCCCCACCGATTGAGCACGATCAGCTTTGTCACGACTTTTCTGACCATACACAGCATTGGCTTCTTTCTTACCACCAAAAGATCTCTTCGCAGCATTTGAAGATGATTCTACCTGTATTTCCCGCTCTTGATTCCAGCTTCGATGTGTTCGCCTATCAATATCAGCTCGGTGAACCCGGCTGAAGAGTTTCCAATCAGATGATTGAAAAATGGGCCTGTCAGTGTTCCCATGAACATATCAACCAACTCCCTATTTGACAAAGGAGGTTGGACTCTGCCTGCTAAGTCTCTCAATTTTTGAGCATATTCTTTGAACTTCTCATCACGATCCATAGACATGTTCTGTAGCTGCATGCGGGTGGGTGCCAATTCAGCATTGTACTGGTACTGCTTATAGAAGGCATCTGCTAAGTTATTCCAGGTATGAATGCGGGTATTCTCTAGCTGATAATACCACTCCAACTGAGTTCCGAATAAACTCTCTTGAAAGAAATGGATCCACAACTTCTTGTCTTCAGTATGAGGATGGATCTTCTAAACATAGGACTTTAAGTGCAACTTTGGGCAAGAGATGCCATCATACTTGGCAAAGGTAGGAACTTTGAACTTGCAGGGAATTACCACGCCAGGGACAAGACTTAGATCATCAAAATTCAGTCTGGACATTTTCAGATTTTCCACAGCATTCAGACGGTCTTCAAGTTGCTTGTATTTGTCATCGTCAGGAGGATACTGCTCGCTCACACAGTCTTCATCTTCGTTTTCAGACCCACGATGGCTTCCTTCACTGTTCTTGACACTTCTCTCAATTTCACCGCTCTTGTCTGAGATTTCAAACCGGCTGACCACCCTAGCCGGACCCTTGTGATTTCTTCCCATGTTGAGGATACCGATGGTCTTCTTCTTTTTGGTGATGAGTTTCTTCAGGTCCTTCTGGCCTTGGACCAAGTTGATGAACATCTCCTGGAATTGAGCATTCTGAGCCTGGAGATCTTTGACAGTCTGTTCAAGAGCCATTTTCTGCTGAAATAAACAGCGAGAGAATAAGAAAACTGGTCTTCGATATACCTGTTATGAAATGTTATGCCATGATATGCGATGTTATGCAATGCAATGTTTCCAAGGACCTTAGGAATTTAAATTTGTTAAACAAGCATGAACAAATTTTTATTAGTTTCTCTTTATTAGTTTTTCTTCGGGACATCCAAAGTGTCGCACTAATGTAGCCATCATGTTGACCGTTTCGGTATACGCCTAACGGTCGTGACGATTTATTGCTACTTACCTAAGGAAACTTGGATCCGGGTGTAGGATCCCCCACAAGTATAATACCCAAGAAACCCTTTAAAAGTAAAGCATACAAGTCAAACAGAAAGAAATACAGTGATCTAAAAACCATAAGGTAACCTCTCTTTATTTTCCCTCACAGAGTCGCCATCAGAACACTGGGAGAACCGACTTGTTTGTTTTTGCTTTATCGCAAATGTCATGGATAGCAAGAGTCGCCATCGACTTTTCTTTTATCCAATTAAGGAAGGCGAAAACAACAGAAAAGACCTTCGTTAGATTCTCAGTAAGGGAGGTGGTTATGAAAAGGGAAGGTGTTAGCACCCTTTCCATCCGTAGTTATCTACGGGCTCTTAATTGCTTTAGCTCAATTTAAATTGCTTTTTTGTGTGTGTTTGAAAAGATTTTTGAAAAGGTATTTCGCTTTGACTTCATAATGATTCACGCTGGAATGTATATGAAGTGTTTGGAAATGTTTTGTTTTGGAAAAGTTTTGAGAAAAGTGTGAGGTGTAAAAAGAATGTTTTAATTGAGCAAGCAAAAGAGACTTATTACCCACTCAGAACGGTCGTTTCCGTGTTATTTTTCTTTCCTTTAGAATAACGCTATCCATACCATTAGTTGGTAGGTAACCCTATTCGTTGGATGTAAAGGGACATTCGAAGGGACATCGGATGGTCATAGAAGACAACTTGTAGGAGTATCCTAGCACATTCGTAGGGACGATCATCACTTTTCGTAGGCAACAACCGAGGGGCTAGATCATGTATTCGTTAGACAACATTAAGGGACTATGATATTTTAAGTCGAAGGGACTATGATGATATTTCGTAGGAAACTGTGCTAAGATACCCCACGTTCGAGGGACTTGACCATTTATAAGGCAACGAGAGAGAATACCCTAGGGGGTGCATGTGTGAAAAGAGTGTTGTATTCAGATATTTTATCTTGTGATTAGTGATCTATGTTGACTTTATCTTGCCATACACGCCTAGTTACTAGCAGTTTAATAGGTGCAGAAAGTAAATTGCGGAAATATAAAGGGTCCTACGCTATTACATGGCTTTGGGGCCTAATTCAAGGGCTACGAATCGATTGGTGGTGTTAAATAGTTCTGAATCGGCCTAGAACTACAGATACGAAGCTCTTCCAGTTTCTTCCATAACAATGGCAACTATTGATTAAGTCATGGAAAACTTCAAACGACTGCCCAAACATGTTCTATATCATGCTATGAACACATTAAAAGCATTAGTTGCAAGCAAAACACACTCAAATGTAAAACACGAATTCAAGAAAAAATGAAAATCAGAGCAGTTCATATGGCATGTTTCAATGTGTTATGGTCATGTATAATGATGCATACTTACTCAGACTTACCTCAGGATCACAATGGAATGCTTAAAAGTGACTGAAAGTGGCTGGAAAGTAGAACACGAGTTTGCCAACTTTGAGAATTTTTTGAGAAAATTCTAGGGTTTGTGATAGGCTGGCAATCTGTGTAAGGGCTGTGTAAAAAGTCTTCTTGTCTTGTAAGAGTGCTAGGTATATATAGGAGAGTGGAATTAGGTCAAGGCATTAAGAGAAAATATTCTCCTTAAATGAAGAATATTTGATTTGAAAGTTTGCACAAAATCTTTCCAATCTTGATCAGTCTCTTCCTCAATCTTCTTGCACGAAATTGACAGCTTGTAATGAGCTATCTTGGACCCCAAGCCATGCAAATATCTAGCCCAACTTGCCTTATCTTTTACTTTTGCATTTTATTTAATTAAATTTGAATTTAAGCTATTAAATTCAAAAAATAAATAAATAAAAGAGTTAGAGGCGTGGCATGCAACATAGTAGTCATGAATAATCTTATGATCAAGTTTAAATCATAAAATCTTAGGCCCATTTGGAAATTTTTGGCTTTTGCTAGGTATTTTCCTTCATGCACGTCCTCAAAAATGCTCAACTTGCACAATTTGTATCTTGCTCAATTTTCAACATTTTTGGGTGTTATTGGAATTTTTAGAAAGCTCAAGATGTCTTATAAATAGCCTTTTTGATTTCATCTTCATTGGAGTTTCCATGCTCATGGACACTTCTTTGCAAAAAGATGACTTTTGTTGACATTTCTAGAAGGACCTGTAATGTCTTGATCCATAACTCCCAAATGAAGCATTTTCTGCCCAAGCTTGTGAGATATGAAGTTGTAGAGAATTGAATTCTCTTCAGAATGAGCTTTGGTAGAGAAATTTCTGATGAAGTATGTGAAAGTTATGCTTGGTCAAAGTTCTGTTGACTTTTGTCTAGAGAAACCCTAATTTGGAAACTTTGACTTTTGATAAGATCTTGGCTTTTCTTGATGAATCATGATCAACTCTTGATCAAATGATGAATATGACTTCAAAATATTGATGTTGACTAAAAAATATGGAGTTTAACTATATGTTGACCACAATTGACATTTTGTCTAACACAACTGATTTTCAACTATCTGAGTAATTGGATGAGCAAATTTGACTTGTGAGACTTGAAACTTGACATAGTGATCCCTTGGAACATAGGATGAGGTATGATGACCATTTGAAGCCTTAGAAGTCCATCTTGACTTGAGAATAGCAAAACTCTAGCTTGGATTGATTGCTTAGGAGAGTGTTTGTCTGGTCAACCCTTGTAAAATCCTTGAGAATTGAGATGTGAATTGTCTTGAGAAGTAGGAGGGAAAATTTCGGGGTATAACACCTACCATTTAATATTGACCACTCACATATTTATTCTCGAAACTCATCAAGACAATTGAATTCCATACCCCACTCATATTTAAAATTCTTATTGAAATGCTCCTTCTTAAACTTTTCAAACTTTGGTACTTTCTCCTCATCTGATATATCAGGGTCTGAGCTATCCAACTCATAAGTTACATATTCATCATCATCTTCCACGTTTTTATTTTTTGAACCTCTCATAAAATCAGCCAATGAAGGTGCTTCCCTGGTAGGTAAAGTGACATCAATGTCTTCAAACCCATCGAGCAACGCAGTGGCACGTTCATCCTCACTATCTCCCAACCCTTATACTCCATCTTCATCACATCTATCCATCTCAACTGTTTCATTCACACATCTGAGACATACTATTGACACTGAAGTATCTACTACATCATGCTCAACAAATATGTCACCCTCAACCTCATTGGCACAAGAAATTGCAGTAAAATTGTAACAATCATAATCTCTCTTGATCTGGAAATAGTTCAAATCAGTTTCAATAACCTTAGTCTAAACCCTATATGTCCCATGATTGAAACCCCACCCATTCAACATCTTCCTAACGTTATCCATAGTAAACTTATCAATGTGAATGTTACTTACTAATGTCGTCACACCTCCCCTGTAAATCATAACCCCATCATTCATGCTAACAAATTCCCCTCCATGATGGAAAACAACACTGAATAATTGATTATTTTGAAATTTTTAAAACAAAAAAATGGATTAAGCCCTAACCTCCGTATACTATTTGTGACCTGGTAACACAAGAATAAAAAAATCTAACCTTTCGAGCTTCAGAAACTTCTTCTTCTTCATGTATGTCCCGATTCACTACCTTCGTTTTCTTCGACTGGCTTGACTTCGTCGTTTTCCTTGACTGACTTAACTGCATCATTTTCTGTGATTGGCTTGTCTGCGTCGTCTTCTTCGACTGGCTTGACTGCATCATCTTCTTCTTCACCATTTCCAAGTTTCTTTTTTGTGTGCAAATAAACCCTAACTTTTCCAGGGGATCAATTGAATTTTTTTTACTTCCAACTATGGAAGCATGCCTTATATTAATCAGAGCTACGTGACAATTATTTAACATTAATTAGTAATGTAACTGATACGTAGGATAACAACTTGTGGTATTAGGTAAAATCAGTGTTCAGGGTGTAAACTGTTGGAATCTTTATTTGGTAAGGTTTGCAAAATAATTTTTTTCCAGGAGGTAAAACAAAACACGCTTATATGACAGGGGGTAAAAGGTATTTAACCTTTTTTTATAGAAAAAAACTGACATTTTTTTTAAATATTTGGAAAAAAATTGATTTTTTTTTTAATTTTCGAAAAATACTGAATTCTTTTTATTTTTGAAAAAAATGACTTGTTTTTTTATTTTCAAAAAAATCTTTTTCTTTTTTAGAAAAAACACACTTTTTTTTTTTTGAAAAAATTATTTTTTAAAAAAGTTAACATTTTTATAAAATAATAATTTTTTTTTAATTTTAAAAAATAAAAAATAATTTTGATTTAAAATAACAATAGTTCAGTTCAGAACTACTTTGAAATTAGTTAATTGTTTAACGGTTCGATTCTAAAACTATTATCAAAATATAAGTTCAGTTCACTAACTATTAATAATGATTCAGTTATTTTAATTTCAGTTCAGATAGTTATATGATTTTTTGAACAGCCATCCGTATCACTATCAGCATACACTCTTCATGCTTATGTGCACCCATCCGTGTGACTATCGCCACCTTCATGCTTTCAATCCCACCCTATTTAGATAGCTTGTTGGGCCTTATGCCCTGAAACCTGAGAAAATTTTACCTTATACCCCTACCTTTATTCCTATACCCCCACAATTTTGACACTTAGACGAAATTGCCCCTGTATAAATATTAATTGCCAATTTTTTTTTTACTTTTACCATTTTAACTTTAGAAAAGTCAGAGAGAAAGATAAATTTTTGACAAACCGGAGAACCCAGACAGCCTAAATCCGGTTCTCATTTTGCACTCCGGAAGACCCAAGAGTAAGTCATCCGGTTTGAAATTTTTGAAATTTTAACATTCCGGATAACCTGGTTAGTGGGTTATCCGGTTTGAAAAATTGGAATATTAACACTCCGGATAACCTGGGTAGTGGATTATCCGGTTTGAAAAATTGGAAAATTAACACTCCGGATAACCTGGGTAGTGGGTTATCCGGTTTGAAAAATTGGAATAATAACACTCCGGATAACCTGGGTAGTGGGTTATCCGGTTTGGTTTGGGTCTTGATTTCACCTCCCATGGTTATCCGGATTGTTGTTGCGTATTTTGTAAAATTTTCCCGTTTTTTGACTTTTTTTTCCAGTGGTTCGCAGACGAGGAGCGGATGGCAATATTTTACGTAGAAGAGTAGATGAGCGAAGATGTGTCCGTGAAGCAGATTATGCAGAGGGACATCAGCACTGAGGGATCGATTGTATCCACCTTTCCGTGAGGACCCACCGATACTTCTTCTTATCGGATATGATGGTCACGTTGTTCGTCATCTTTGGTTTGGCGAGGTAAGTTTACATTTATCATTTTATTTTGAATAATTGTTATTTGTTAAAATTTATATATTTTATAACATGTTTGGTATAAATAATTTTCAGGAGAGGCATCCCAAGAAGGAGTTAAAGGTTGCTGCACATGGCAGCAAATTGATAGGTTGGGTTCCGCATATGCTACCTCCTATTATAGAGCATTGGTTGAGGAATTCTGGTCTATCATCTCTTCAAAGAACCAGTTTGTCGAGGATTGATCAACATCTGGTATCAGCATTTGTTGAGCGATGGCATCCTGAAACATCGTCATTTCACATGCCATTTGGTGAAATGACTATTACTTTGGATGATGTTTCATGTCTTCTTCACGTGCCTATTAGGGGTGAGTTGGTTGACCCTGCAGAAGGGTTTACTGATAATGACGCCATTAGATTAGCGATCGATCTTATGGGAGTTTCATTGGAGGAGATTGCTGAGGAGGTCCAATTCTGTAGAGGTCCTTACTACAGATTGGATTGGTTAAAGGTTATATTTGAGCGTCAGCGGGCGGCCAGCAGGTTTGATTGTGCTGCCAGAGCATACATGATGGTGTTATTGGGTTGCACCATTCTGACTGATAAGACCTTTACTCTGGTAGAGGCAAAATATCTATCACTATTTAGGGATTTGGAGGGATGTGGTAGATATTGTTGGGGAGCGGCGGCACTGGTTAATCTTTACCGCTATTTAGGTGATGCTTCCTTCTATTCCTGCAAACAGTTGGGTGGATATGCCTCTCTATTACAGGTATAAAATATATATATATTTTTTATCTTTAGTTATTATATATATATATATATATATATATATATATATATATATATATAAAATTATTTTTTTTATCTTTAATTATTTATGAATGTTATTTATATTATGTGTAACAGTGCTGGATCCACGAGTATTTTCCCTCTATTGGGAAAAGAGGTCTATCCGTATTTGTAGGCGGTCCACTTCGAGGGCGATGAAGTGGTGTTATAGGCAATCGACTACAAAGGTCGAGCAGCATAGGGAGCAGTTAGATGCATTGACACCGGATGATGTCATTTGGCGTCCTTTTGACGATCACCGACACATATGTCCATTTGATGATATATGTCTATACAAGGGTGGTCTCAAATGGTATGGTACAGTAATGCTATATCTACCCGACAGATGTTTGCGTCAGTTTGGGTACAAACAATACATACCCCACCATCCTCCTGCTATTGAGTCTCTTGATGTGGACATAGACTGGCTAAGCTATGGTCAGGGGGTTTTGGATGTCATTCGGGATGCTGTTTTTGCTGTTCGACCCTATGATGTAGTTGATGAGTATATGGGTTGGTATTATATGGTGTCACATCCTCGATTGGTAGCACCGCCAGAAAATGAGGAGAGAGAGATCCCTGTGTATGCTGAGGGACGACCAGAAGACGAGAGGTTAGCCTATATATCAGGTGAGCTTCATCGCTACTTGCAGCATCACGGTGCAAATGAGGAGGACGATGAGTTCATTGAGATCTTTCGATCCTTACGTGTAGCTCAGGGCGGACCACTACCTCAGGGAGGGCCGATACCTTACCCATCTCCATGATTTGCCTTGTTTATTATTTTTAGACTTATTTTGTATTTTGTGACATGTATTATCCTACGATTTACGTATTTCCTGTTGACTTATCTATATTGCTTTGTGCACTCTTTTAATATTTCTACTTTCCACAATCCTAAATATAAAAATTAAAATAAAATCTAAAAAATAACATGAAAGATATATGTCAACTGAATCCAAAATCTAGCATGAAAGTCATATGTCAAATGAATATAAAACAAAACAATGATATCTGAATCCAAAATCTAGCGTGAAATAAAAATGTCAAATGAATACAAAATAAAACTAAACATAACAATTATAGTTTAATAATACGTGGCCCTACTACAGGTGTAAGACGCTGCCAATGTTGTAGTCGTCCGCCAAATCCTATCACCCAAGAAGTCGCCTCTTTTGTGCGGAATTGTTTCCAAGCCAGTGTGACGGGTGGTAACGGAAATCCTTCGTTCATGTTTACCTGGTTATGCGTAATTGAACAAATAAGTAAAATAAGTATATATGTAACTTAAAAAATAAGTATAAACGTAACTTAAAAAATAATTACCTGTACCCAATGATTTCCATCTACAAATCCAATGCAGTAAATGGACACATTAGGTGAATGTGAAGTCGTCATAGGAAAGAACGTTAGAGAAGGAAAACCCAAAGAGACAACAATGACATTATACCGATTAGCTATTACATAAGCCATTTCAGGTAATGTCATCCATTTCTCTAGTGGTTGAGGACCTAACTTTGATATCATCAACGAATCTCTCACTATCGAAAAACAAGGTCCAAATAACTTTTCATACAGCTCTCTTCTAGGACCTTTAAGTTCATTATCCAAATCACGACGAACAATTGACCATCCATCCGATCCATAACCATGAAACAATGCAATGACTCTAAATCCACAATTTCCATCCTTCATCACATCAACAATGTCATCAATAAATGGTCTGATATATGCTGGAAATTGTGTAATGTATTTACTACATGGTTTTTTCTCAGAGGTTTGGGATAGCGTGAACATACCCTCTTTGAAGAATTTTGGGAGTTCGAAAGCGCCGATCAACATACTCGTGATATGAAGGATCACGATAAACATCATATCCCATGTGTCTCTTCCCATTCTTCACTCCTCCCTTGGTTTTTATTTTTCAGCGGTGCAACATTTTTGATGTAGTGGGACAAGCAATTTCACACCCTACTCTTTAATGCTCTTTTCCGACAACATCTGCTGCTCGTACTTTTCCAAATTTCCTCAATTGCATGGGTCATGTCTAACTCGATCCATCATCGCATCCATCTCTTGTTTGCCTTCCATACTTAGCTTTCTCCAATGAATGTGAATAGCCTCAATTGGTATTGGATCACCACTCTGTATATCTCCTAACTCACAAGCACAAGGTAACCCATACACTTTTCTATGAGTACACCCGCATTTTTGGGTGTCTGTACCAACAATATCAACCTCACCCACTCTTCAAAGAATATGCCTCAAAGCACTCTAGATACGATCCACGCAAATTTCCATAAAATGGGCTATGTGTGCATGTTCAACTTCATAAAACTCTTCCGAAATGAAGCTCTAATGTTTCCCAATTGTATCTTAAGATTGCCATTCATAGCCTCCCAAAGATTTGCACATATCACCTAAACTATTCTCCAACATTTGCTTCAATTTCCAATGTGCGGATTCAACCCTTTAAATAAATTAAAAAACAAGTAAGTCAACAATAAAATTAATATAAAAAAACATTGACTAAAATCAAGATATATTAACATATGCATACCTATTGGTCGTGGTGTTTCCCAAATGCAACACTTGATTAGTCCATGCTTCGAATCTATGTCTATGCGGAGACAACCATGTATCTTTCACATAATCAATAAATGTTGTAAAGTCGACACATGCATGCTCAAGTTGTTGCAACCGTTGTTGATACTCCACCTCATCACTAGCCCTTACAAGTTCATACCACATTTTCTCTATCGACTCCCGCATGTCATCCACAACATATTCCTTACACTTCGCTTTCACATTTTTGTTGATGTGAAATCGACAAAGCAAATTGGTTGTTTTGGGAAATACTGTTTCAATTGCTTTCATCAAGGCAAGATCTCTATCAGTCAACACCACTTGTGGCCAAAAATCGTCCTTAGTAAATAATCGTTTCAACTTATCCAAAACCCAACAAAATTTTCACCGCTCGATTCCATATATGCAAATGCAACAACAAATGTCAACTCAGTGGATGTCACACCAACTATTTCAAACAGAGGTTGTCTATACTTATTTGTCTTGTATGTGCTATCCATAATCAACACAACAGGAAACATATTCAACAACTTCACTGATTCTGGATGAGCCCAAAAAATATCCCTCACAACTTCTGAATCATCTTTTTTCCTGCTCCAGTATACATAATCTGATTCTTCTACCAGCTTAAACAAATGTTGCATTTCTGTTCTAGGCCCCCTTATATCTTTCTGTATTTTACTCTTGTGCTTGTATATTTGCGTGATCCGAGTGACATTTTCTGGATCTTGCTCCTTCAATGACAAAAGTATGTGTCTTGGTGGAACATGACGTTTTGTCAAATCAACAATATGTTGTTGTTGTTCTGCATTAAGTCGACTTACAAACGGATGCCCTGCAAATGTATCAGGTAACCCATGATTGTGAACTCCACATTTTACATCAATCTTCCATCCGGAACCATCTTTTGACGGTGTGGATCTAATTTTGAATGGACAACCACATTTCTTACTAGCACTCTGTGTTTCACTTTCTCCTTCTTTGTATTTTCCACCTTTATCACAACCAAATATTACTTTATCACTTCTCCTCTCTTGCTTTGGTATCCGAACGTGTTATTATAACGGTCACTTTATTCTCGATTCCAATCTCCTTAACCCATCTTATTACCTCTTCTCTTGGCAAAACGCTCAAGTAAAAGATGGTATCTACGCATGTCCGATTTTATCGCATAACCGAGGAATAACACTGTTAAAATAAAACAAAAAAAAAAAAAAAAAAAAAAAACGAACCGGATAACACAGAGCAAGGTTATCCGGTTTGCAATATGGTACAAACCGGAATACCCAGAGCAAGGTTATCCGGTTTGTTATTTTGTGAACCGGATAACTCAAAGGCCATGTTTTCCGGTGAAAATTGCACTCCGGATGTAGCTTGGCTGGGTTATCCGGTTTTTGAAAAATGCATACCGGATGTAGCCATTCTGGGTTATCCGGTTTGTTAAATTTCTGCTTTTTTGGCTTTTCCGTACGCTCTCGGAAAAAAATAAAAATAAATAAAAAATCCATATAAAAATAAAAAAAGTAAAAAGGGTAAAATTGGAATATTAAAAAATGCGTAGGGGTATGGGAATAAGAGTGGGGGTATAGGGTAAAATTTTCGAAACCTGATCTGAGTTGGTTCATTAATCCACATGTGTTTTACTTAACTCACCCCCAATGACCCATGACAAAGCAAGTGTGCCTTGCACACTTTAAGCCCAGACACATTTTTCAACATCCAAACACTCTTTTTTGTTTTGGTTTAACACCCACTTTCTTCTTTTAATTAATTTGTTAATTTTTGTTTTAATTAATCGTTTTAATTAAATTTTAACTATATTGTTAATTAATTTAATTTAATTTATTAATTGATGATGTTAGTTGATTTTTAATTAATTAATTAAATACATTTTAATTGGTTAATTAAAATACTATCACACTGTCGCATCGAAATTTTTTGAGAATAAGCTATTGATTAACTTATCTCAACAAAACATAAAAGTCGCCACTAAAATTTATTGTTTCCAAAAGAATGAGATAAGATCGAACAAAACCCACAAAAGCAAAAAAGAAAAAAAGCAAAGCACAAACATGGTACGGGAGGTTGGTTATACAAAGGAAGTGTGCTAGCACCTAACATCTACTGTACTCTATAGAAACCTCTTGAAAATCTGTGTATTTGGATAAAATGGTTGTTTGCAAAAAGATTGTAGAGATGAGAAAATAAATAGGTTTTATGATTTTGATTCGGCAAAATTTCAAGAGTTTTGTGCCTACGTACCACCAATGTGCAATGATGAAATTAGAACTACGTAATTATTCTAAAAAGAACAAAACTTGCAGAGCTTGAATTTGTGCGAATCAACATTCCTTTTCCATGATTGAATTGTATCAAGTCTTAAACTCTTTTCCTTTCGACAATCCTAATTTCACGTGTATCCAACGAACCAACGAAATCTTCTAGTTTTAGGATTTCAAGTTGATTAGATTCTTGAATAGCTATGATAATGTGATCAAAGTGAGAGGTCAATATTCACATTACCTTCTCAATTATCATCTTATCTGTTATGGTATCACCGTAACCCTTCATAAGATATACGAGTTTCTAGACTTTTGACACATATTCTGCAACTTTTTCGTCTTCTCCAATCGACAACAATTCATGTTGTCGACGCAAGGTCTGCAACTTGACAACCTTGACTTTTTAAGCTTCCTCATAATACTTGGCCAGAATATCTTATGCCTTCTTCACCGTTTCAGCATGAGAGACTATCGAAGTTAGAAACATCGACCACCTTCTGAATGCAATAAGCAGCCTTGCAATCTCTTGTCTTGACTTCGTTACGTGCGATTTTCTCTGCTTCGGTTGCATATGCAGCCAACGTAAAAACGCCGTTGGTAACCACTTATAGTGTATCCTGGAAGCCAAACAAGGATTGTATATATTTTTTCCATCGAATCCAATTTTTACTGTCAAGCATTGGAAGAGAATTCAAAATGCCCTTATTATCAGCCATCTTTGCAGCGGTTGATTCACTTGTCCTAGAAACACAATATCTGACGTGAAGTTCTTAAAAATATGATCAAGAACAATAAACGAAAGCTTTGGATATCAATTTGTTAGCGCGTGAAACACTTTTAATGAGGAGAGAAAGAGAGAATAATAAGGAAATAATATTATATTATTCACTTGAATTATACAAATAATAATACAATATATACAATCCTAATTGGGGTTGGGCTTACCAACTTGAATTATATGTAATATATCTAATTTGGATTATATTTGATATTATATCTAATATCTCAACATATCTAACTTGAATTATATTTGATATTATATTATAAACACAATAAAGTTAAGGATATCTAAATTTGAAAAATACCATTGATAATTTGATATTGATAAGTATTAAGCAAAATTTGAGATCATCAACACTTGAAGTCATTCCATTTTAAAAAGCTTAACATGCAACTATCAACTACCGTTCTTACATTTATTCTTTGACAAACTTTATAAAAAATTGTTCTAAAAATAAAGGAAAAATCTAATTGAAATGTAAATTTTTTATTATTTTATTAAGAAATAAAAAATAAAAAAACAGGCGTTCGCCAACCTGTCATTTTGGCCGAAAGATTAGATTTTTAAGCTCAATTTCACAAGTCCGCCCTGTCTGTTTTTTAACGGATTTAAAATGGGGCGAAGCGGACAACCCGTTTTATCACCCCTAATCCTACACATGTTTTTATCATCAATTTTAACAACACCCGTAGGATACTACATTTTTCAAAAGAATTCTTATATTTTTAAAGAAAATTTGTAGTTAACTTTGTGTTTTGTTTCTTTTTCGAATTTTTTAAATAAGTGAAATTTTTTTCTTCTCGTCGAATTTTTGGAAAATGCCAATAACAATGAACTTCGAGTTTTTTACATAGTCTTCGGATTTTTGTTGGCCAATAAATTTTGCCACCCCATGACCTTCTTACCCACCTGTGCGAAATTTCCAAATTTCTCCTGAAAACCAAAAATATATTTCTAGGGCACACCACCATCTGATAAAATTTATATCAAACATAAAATAAAGTTCCGGTTCTGTACCGTAACTATATTTCCGGTTTTATTCGTAACAGAAATTCAGAATATTTCATTTTATTGTCTAACATAGAGATACATAAACATAGCAAATACAAACTGAAAGTTAAACATAAATCAAACATTACAAATCAATATCCTGGTGGATGTTGAAGCATCCTCATAACTTCATCGACGATTCTTGATAAATTCGCATCTAGCTCGATTGGAACTTTCTCTTGAAAACTTCGATAAGTCGACCACATAGCTCGTAAATCATCGCCGTTCTTCAGTTCACGGTTTACGAACTGCAAATTCCCTTCATTGTCGATTGATGGAGAGCGGTACTCGATATTCTCTACCTTTTGACCGTCGCAGTAAGGAACAAGTTCCTGCAAAGTTTCACGTACCTCTTCAATTAGGGTGTATACCGTGATCTTGAATTCACGAGACGGTATGTCGCTGGGAAAATGGACAATTCCAGCAACCCATTTGATGTTCAATTTCATGTCCATTTCTGATTTTTTGTGTTGTTGTAGGGAAAAATATAAGAGGAGGGGTATTTTTTATAGTAGAAGGATGTAAACATGGACCATGAAAATCCTATCCTTGTTTCAGTGGCAAAACTGGAAGTTAAATTCCGATTTTCATACTTAATACCAAAACCGGAAGTAAACTTCCGGTAAATGGCCTGAGACTAAAAAATCAGAAACAAAACAGAAACAACAATATATAACACAAAATCTCATATATTCAATTTTTTTTTGTGCAAATGATCAAATTACAAAAATGATTATATTTCCACATCATAATACATTATCAAAATGAAGTTAACATTACAATTCTACCTATACTACTTGAAAGAGCTGAAAAAAGTGTCACCGGATAAATCCACTGGTGGCACCCCTTTCGACTTTTCCCTATTTATTTTTATATCTATTTCCCTCAACTTATTGTATTCTTGCATTCTTTCCATGAATTCGTCTGACCATGTCTCTGATGGTTCTGTGAAATGAAGCGCCCACTCCGGTGATATCGGTGGTATAGGGCATTGTAGTTTCAAATAGACTTGAACAGAATGTCGTGGATTTGAAATTCACCCAACACAAATAATAAGATCAATGGGATTTGGTGTAGGAGCCGTGTGAAGAGGAAAAAAAGTCTCTGAAAAACCGTATCTTGTCAGATTAATACACACCATGTCATACACACTTGCAATGAGATGACCAATTTTAGGGAACCCCATCCATTTATCCTCCAGTGCACATCCAACTTTAACCGGTACTAGTGCATGATGTATTTCCTCAACCTTCTCATTACTCCCGAACACACATGTGTACAACTCTCTGTGTTCCGTCAACTCTATGATCAGAATATCTCACACAGTATTGTAATACTCTTCATTGCTACCTAGCAAAGAAGAAACAACTCGAAAGCCACAATTACCGTCACTGGCCACATTGACAATCCTTTCAACGTATTTGTGCATGAAAATCGACATGTGATCGATGAATGGTATTTTTGATGAAGGCGGTGTAGGCGGTGGTTTGCTAATACAGACACCTTTGGAAGCATATTTATGAGATTTTGGTGTAGGCGAGTCGGGAAATACCTTGTCAACATGTTCATAATACTAAGGATTCCTCGTAGTAGAATTATCGCCTAGTGTAGGTTTCAAATTTTTCGGTGCACCTTTTGTTTTTACCGGTTGGGAGGGTGGTTTCAAATCCGTGGTCTCCGGGTACGCAATTTTTCTCAACTCTTCTTTGATTTGGAGTTTGGTGGCATCATCGGCTCTCAAAAATCTCGCTTGTATTTCTTCCCATCCGGTAAGGATGGAGATATTTGATTTATCACTTTTTATTTTCCCATCATCCTCAAAACTAAGTCTCTTCCATTGACTAGAGACCTCGTCCATACGTATCGGTATACCACTCATCCTCTTGGCTATGACACAAGCACATGGGAGACCATATGTTTTCATAATAGTGCACCCACACTTTGAGGTTTCATCACCCACAATTGAAGCTCTTTTGGCCTCATGGAAAATATAATTAAGCGCTGCCAGAGAGATGTTACCGACCAATTGAGAATATATCATATTCTCCTTGAACCTGTGTTCAAACACCGTGATACTGCGATCAAATGTTGTTTGTATCTCATTATGCTGGTTCATGATCATATGGTTCACAACTTCCTAACCCGTAATCAAATCGCCCTTGCTATTTGCCAACCAATTATTGAGACAAACATGCGCGAATTCAACTTGGTTTGATGTTATATGTCCGAGGTGCATAACCTGATCGGTCCATGCGCAAAAAAATTTCTTCTCCACCTGATCAAGTATTGTGCTATCCACATATTTCAACAGATTCATATATTTCTCACAAACCGCTCGGAATTGTAAGAAAACATCAATATACATCTCTTTTGTAGATGCATTAACAATAACATTCCAAGCAGCCATGGTTTTATCCATAATAACACCAAATTTTACCAACTTTCCATCTTCACCAGCTACCTGTTTCGACCCCACAACAGGTTTAACCCGACTTGTCACATTTTTTGTAATATGGTACCTACAAAGTAATGGGGAAGAAGTCGGAAATACAGTTGCAACGACATTCATTAATGCCGTATCACGGTCGGTAACAATTACCTTTGGAATATCTGCTTGGTCCTTCAACATGGACCTACACACCTCTAAAGTCCACTGAAAGTTATCTTCTTTTTCGCATTCGAGAAATGTAAAACCAATTGAGTACGTATTCTCGGTCGATGTAACACCAACAATTTCCAACAACGGTAGTCTGTACTTGTTGGTTTTGTACGTCGAATCCATTACGAGCACGGTAGGAAACGTGTTGAACAATTTAATGGAATCAGGATGAGTCCAATAAATGTCTCTAACAATTTCTCCATCATCACCCTGCCGGTGCCTACAAATATAATTATGGTCATCAAGAAATTTCAGAAGGTGTTGCATTTCGGTTCGATCCTCACGAATGGATAACTTTGTTTGATAGCGCTTATTGTACACTTGTTTGATAATAGAGGTGCTCTATGGTATTTTGAGCTTCAAGGTTGCAAGAATGTTTTTGGGAGGTACCAGATTCAAAGTCATGTCGGAAATACAAATTTTCTCATCTGAAAGTAGCCGACATGCTATTGGATGACCGACCAACTTTGGAGTTAAATCATGATTGTGTTCTCCGCTAATCACATTAAACTTGCACTTATTGTTCGCCATGAGATAACCACGAAACCGAAACGGACACTCATATTTTTTTGTGTCGGTTTCCTCGCGTTTCAAATTTTGAATGCGAGCCACATATTTTCCGCTCCTTTCGGAAGTCAAAATAACAAAGGCATTTCTTCTATCAATGTCGTTATCAGACCTTGCTATCACGGTACCAAATCCTAACCTCGTTGCCTCAAAACGAATCCACTACAACATATCGTCCTAGAATTCAAATTCTTGAACATTTTCAAAATGTTCACGAACATTGACCGCCTTAATTGCGCGAGGCGGAACTACGACCGACGATACAAAATCATAATAAAAATTGACATCAGGCTTAGGAATGTTATCGGGGTGCACCATACCTATGTAACATAATAAAAATCATAAATACACATATCACAGAGAAATCTACTGCATAATTTCAAAACAGAGACAAAATCGAAAATAAACTTCCGGTTTAGTTCAACTAGAAACCGAAAATAAACTTCTGGTTTGTACGTAACCTTATTTCAGCAAAAAGTTATGGATTAATGCAGGGAATGAGGGATAAAAGGGATGATGTTTACTTGAAATTCTTCTTTGTTGAGCTTTTTCTGATATGATGAACCAAAAAAATATGGAGTTGGAGTGAAAAATGGATCGACAATGGAGAGGGTTTTGGAGAGGGTTGAAGGAAAGAAAAATGTAAAATAGTGGTGATCACCATGGTTGCTGCCTATAGCAATCAGCTTTGTGACAAAACCGGAAATAAACTTCCGGTTCCATACAAAATATTCAGGTGGCATACAATTCAATGTTCCCGCCTCTATGGCCGGAGTTATACTTCCGATTCCATACCAGAAGTTAATCTCCGGTACAGTTTTTTACAATTTCAGGAGTCACGCCACATTTTTATTGGTTTGAACATAATAAGGTGCGAACCAGAAATAAACTTTCGATTTTGACAAAGATATTTTAGGATTTTCATGAGGTGTAACCAATAAATAAAAGGGTGTAACTAGAATATATGTTCAAACCCTAACCCTAACCCTCTTTCTATCGTGGGTGTGGCAAATTGCAGAGAGAATTGAAAGAGAAAAATGGGACCTGTCCATACTCAGCCATCTTCGCCTGCCATGGAATGCTTCCATTAGTTCCATGTCTTCACACAAAGATCCTATCACTACAGAAGAGGTCGGCGATCGAATTCTCTTTGTGGTCAAAGGTTTCCGCAAAGTGGATCCTTCCAAGGTCTGTTCTTTTCTCTTTTTAGCCTTCAATATCTTTAGTTTTCAGTCTTGAATCTTGATTACTCTAAGATAGAAATAATTTTGACGTATTGGGTTTCCCCAAAGTATGGAATTTTATATGGGTAATTTAATTTTGTGAAAATGTATAACAGGAAACCCTAATCTTCATAGTCTATAATTTTATTATTCTTTTCAGACTACAGTGTTTACGTTCACTAATTTACACTTGGTGCTTTATGGATTGTCAGGTGAATCCATTCATTCACTTTGAAAAGGATTTGGGTTTGAACAGCTTTGATATTGTGGAACTCGTGGTACTACTGGAACAAGAGTTTAAGGTGGAACTCCCAGACAAGGAAGCTGATAAAATAGACTCTTGTGCTCGTGCTATTAAGCACTTTTCTAACCACCTCATGTGTTCTGACTAAGTCGATCAAAGGGTTCTTTTCAAATTTGGTTTCATGTTAAAAACTCACCATGAATGCAACCTTTATCTTCTCATTTCTTACTTATTTTGTATTTAGTATTGGATTTTAGTTATGATTTAATTAGTATTTGGTACAATTTCTAATTAAAGAAAGAAAATATGCAATCATCATGAGTATGTTGAGTTTTAATGAACTTTATCACATGGAACAGAATAATTGACGGTTCTCAACAAAACAAAAAACCAAACTCCCAACACAAATACAAAGAACAACAACACCGAGTGCTAAACCAACTTTAAACCTAATCCTTATCTTCAACTTCAACTATTCAGAAACCAATCACATTAGTTAAGATACTTCTAAAACCTTTAACTTCAACTAATCACATTAATGTCATAGAAATTCAGTGATACATCTGAGTTTAGAATAAAAATGTCTTAAAAACGGTTTAAAAAAAAAAACTACTAATCAAATAATGGACTTTTCATATTTGATGAGGTGGTTTATCTGGTTGCCATATTAGATCTTGCAAATTTGGATCTCTGTATTTTTCATATTTGATGATGTTTCTCTTGTTCAAGCCATAGATCTTGCAAATTTCTACGACAGTATCTATCATCATTCCCATCTTGAAGTATAAGCTTCTCAAGCTCCTGTGATGGCCTCAATGTCTAATTGAGGCAACATTTAAAATTGAGTAATGAAGGTGGGACTAATATGTAATGTCATCAATGCAAATACAACTTTGAATTCATTTTTTTCACTCGATATTCAAATTAACAATTGAGAAGAGACACTTACATAGCAGGGTTCATTTTCACTTTCAGGCACAAGTTGAAACAGTTTCGCACTTCCCTGCGAATCAAAGATAATAAAACCGACCAGATTCAAATGCAAATTTGACAGTGGACATGCAAAGGAAAGTCTATGATTGAGCCCACAAAAACAGACTAACACAATTAATAAATTATATCTCTAGTACAAACCTCATGGGCTCTCCAATGAGAATTAATTCGGCATAAAATCCAGAAGTACGCTACATTAGACAAAGGTAAAAACTGTAAATAATGAATAAACAAACATTAAACAAAAGGGCCAAAACACAATCTTGAAATTTTTTCCATAATATATATAACTTCACACTTACAGTAAGGAGTGCATAATACAATGGAATCATTGTAACAGAACCATTGAAGTGTTCCAGGTGTATTAATGTGCCCCTGGCAATTTTAGACTTGAGTTTAAACGACAAACAAACTGGTTCCAACACCGATGGTGCGAGGAAAAAAAGAATACTTACCTCCTTGCAGTAAGTCTTAGAACTCGTCGAACAAGTCGAGAATTAAAACTGAAAGAAAAAAGAATACAATGACTAAAACTATTATCATTTGAATTGATTAACCACAAATTTTGAAAATTTTTTTTGATAAGCAAGTAAGCCACTCTTGTATTAAAAGGGGAGTACTAGGGGTACTCCAGCCCTTACAAGAAGAACAAGAAACACAGTTGAACTATGATATCAGTATCTAATTGAAACTACCTCTACGGGTAAATGACTTCAACATGGGTTACTTTCTTTGATAATGGTTTTCAAAAACTTTTTCGTCCCTTTATTAGGATATGAAAGATAAAACCCTTGTTGTGAATTGGATGTCTTGGAAACAAAATATAAACTTGTTGCTCAATGTAAGGAAAAAGAATGAAGAACACGATGAACACAAGGATTGATTATTAACTGTTATTCTTTCCTTTATCTTCAAAACAAGATTGTAAGTATACAAGAATAACAAATAACCCTCTCACCCTAAATTAAGATTTGCATTATACAATGATGAGAGACTAGTATGCTATTTATAATAAACCTAACATACTAAACTAATGGGCTTTTATCACAAATACTCATTACAAGTTAACTTAGGGTACAAGCTAACTTAACCAATTGGACATAACAAACATGCCCAATTTGATGCTAACAATCCTAACATCCTTCGACCCAATAGAGTTCGATCCAATATCTCACAAATCTCCACCTTGGAACAAACTCTATTATCAACTAATGTATTAGTTTTCTTCATGCAGTTTTATCAACTACATACAGTGGAAAAACTTGCAACTAGACAATGTCTTGGTGATCATATCAGCAGCATTATGATCTGTCGAAACCTTCAGCACTTGGACTTCTCCACGCCGACACCTCCGACGAAATGCAGCCTCACATCAATGTGCTTGGTTCGCTCATGATAGGTTGAATTCTTCGACGGTGTATTGCACTTGACTATCACATTTAACGTTGATAACTTCCCTTGAATTTTCTCCTTAGCAAAACCTTCAAGCCACAATGCTTCTTTCACGCCTTGCTAAAGCAATATATTCCGCTTGGTTGATAATGCAACAACCTTCAAGTGTTGCTTTCCAACTAATAGCTGTACCAAACATAGTGAAAACATATCCAGAAATAGATTTTCTGGAATCCATACAACCTGCATAATCAGAGTCGACATATCCTTCGATCGCTGCTTTACTATCTTCACCAAAAGCTCCACCATAAATTAAGACTCTGTTCAGAGACCTATTTATGTACCTTAGAATCTACTTCAATGCTTGTCAGTGAGCCTTTCCAAGATTCGCCATGTACCTGCTTACAAGACTTAATGCATATGCTATGTCGGGTCTAGTACAAACCATAGCATACATCAGAGAACCTACTACATTAGCATATGGGATGCTATTCATATAAGTTCTTTTGAACTCAGTACTGGGACATTGATCAATACTCAACTTGAATTAAGGGTTTGTTGGGGTCACAACAGGCTTCGAATTCGACATACCAAACTTTTCGAGAATCTTTCGTAGATATGCCTCTTGAGATAAGCATAATTTCGACTGCTTTCTATCTCTTCGAATGTCAATTCCAAGAACTCGAAGTGCTCCTAGATCCTTCATTTCGAACTCCTTATTGAGTTACGCTTCACGCTCAATACCTCTTCGACATTGTTACTTGCTATGAGAGTATCATCAACATAAAGCAACAAAATAACAAATGAATTACCAGGACGAAATCTGAAGTAAACACAGTGGTCGAACTGACTTCTAACGAAACTTATGCGTGTCATGAATTTGTCGAATCTCCTATTCCACTGTCGAGGAGATTGTTTCAGCCCATATAAGGATCTATTCAACTTGCACACATAATCTTCCTTTCCCTTTTCGACATACCCTTCAGGTTGCGTCATTAGGATTGTTTCATCTAGATCACCATACAAGAACGCAGTCTTCACATCCATCTGTTCCAGTTCAAGATCGAACTGTGCCACCATGGCAAGCAACATTCAAATGGACCTATGCTTCACAACAGGAGAAAACACATCATTGAAATATATACCTTCTTTCTGAGTGAAACCCCTTGCAACCAACCTTGCCTTGTATCTTTTCGACGCCACTCCTTCGATTCCTTCCTTAACTTTGAAAATCCATTTACAACTGACTAACCTGGCTCTAGCAGGTTTCTTGATCAATTCCCAAGTGTTGTTATCATGACCTTCAGCCATTCAGTCTTATTTCGACTTCTCATAACTTCCTTATGGTCTCTTGGTTCTTCGTCTAGAACCTTACTTGCAGAGATTAAGGCATAAGCTATAAGATCTGTATACCCAAACCTTTGAGGTGGTTTGATGACTCTTCGTGTCCTATCTCTTGCCAATAGATAATCATCAACAGTTTCCTCAACTTCATCAGCATCATCTGCTTCTTCGACTTTATCTGGGATATGCAATTACATCAACATGCTCCACCTCAACAGAATCTCTACTGCCCTCTTCCGACATTGCACTTCGACCAACATCATCCGCTTTCTTGAAAGCCATTTCACTTCATTGAAAACAACATCTCGACCGGTGATAATCCTTCCGGACGACTCAGGCACCATAGCCTATAAGCTTTGACTCCTTGGTATCCCATGAACATGCATTTAAGAGCTCTAGGTTCGACCTTGTCTTGCCTAATGTGAGCATAGGCTACGCAGCCAAATACTCTCGTTTGTCGAGATTTGGTGGATGTCCCACCAAACTTCTTAAGGTGTCTTCATATCTAACGCAATGAAGGACATCCGCTTATCGGATATGTTGTCGCCTCACCCAAAACACCTTCTTTAAGCCAACACAAGTCAACATGCATCTAACTCTCTCCAAGATGGTTCGATTAAACCTTCACCAAACCATTTTGTTGTGGAGTGCCGCAGAGTTTGCCTTGCAATACCGTAGGCAACACAAAAGTGTCGAATGCCTCATTGCAAAATTCAAGACCATTGTCTGCTCTCAACCTCTTGACCTTTCGCCTTTGTTTTCACCGTAGTCTTCCAACCTTTGAAATTTCGAAGTTTCATCCTTAGTCTTTCGAATGAATATCCATAACTTTCGGAATAGTCATCTACTATGGATAGAAAATACCTTGCTCCCGAATGTGATGGACACCTTGCAGGCCCCAAAGATCAGCATGGATGTAATCAAGGGATCCATGTGTTCTTTGTTTTCCTTTGTTGAACTTCACTGCAAGATTTTCCAAGTACAGTGGTTCACAAAACTTTTTCGACTTTGTCTCCACCAAGTAAATTTTGTTTCCTAATTGACTGCACTTTCAACGACATAGCCTAATCTCATGTGCCGATTGCCTTTGACAAAGGTTTCGTGGATGCAATATTTGTCGAACCACTTACAACTTCACCACAAGGGTATACAAGCCTTGTTTCTTCACGCCTCAAGACTTCCTTCGACCCCTTCATGACTCTTAGGATACTTTTCTCTCCTTGAAAACATATCCTTTCTTGTCGAATTCACCAAGAGAAATCAAATTTCTCTTCAAATCGTGTACATACCGACTTGACCAATAACCTTATTGACTCATCATGGAGTTTGAATCTCACGATCCCACACCGCAATCTTGCAAGCTTTGTTGTTTCCCAACAATACGGATCCACCATCTTGATCACATAATTCTAACAAGTCTTTGTTTGAGTCATGTGCCAAGTGCACCTAATCCATAATTCATTCCTTCGACGAGTTCGCTCGAAACCACAAGAACATCGATGAGTCGAAATCATCTTGAACAATAGCTGCATTGCCATTATCCTTTCCTCCATGATTTTTCGCTCAGGCACACTTTTCTTGTGTGACCCTCCTTCTACAATGATAACATCGAATACCAGGTGCTTCACCATTGTAAAACTTCTGCTGACTCTTACCTTTCTTCTTGTCGAATTTATTATCCTTTCGCAAGAATTTTCCTTTAACGGCCAAACCTTCACCAACCGTCGAAGGTTTATGCTCCTTTCTTTCATTCAAGTCCTTCGAATACAAGGTTGATTGAACCTCATCATCGATCTTCACATCAATATTTTCAAGATCAAGAATCAGCTTGTTGAACATATCCAACTACTCAGCCAACACTTTGTCTTCAATCATCTTGAATGAATACAAAGCTTGCTTCAGGTAGAGTCGATTCACCAATGATTTGGTCATGTACAAACTTTCAAGTTTCACCTATAACCCTGCCGCCGTCGTCTCCTTTGATACCTGTCGAAGAACCTTATCACCAAGCCTCTACAAAATTGCATTGTGGGCCTTCTCTATCATTGTCATCTTCTCGGCTGCCGTTAAAGCTTCGTTCATGGCTGATTCTCCCTTCAACGCTTCCAAACAACCCTGCTGAACTAGTAGGGCTTTCATCTTCAAGCGCAACAGACCAAAATCGTTCACTCCGGTGAACTTTTCAATCTCATACTTTGTCGAAGACATCTTCTCCACGCTCACCGCACCAATTTGTTGTGAATCGGATGCCTTGGAAACAAAATATAAACTTGTTGCTCAATGTAAGAAAAAAGAATGAAGAACACGATGAACACAAGGATTGGTTATTAACTGTTATTCTTTCCTTTATCTTCAAAACAAGATTGCAAGTATACAAGAATAACAAATAACCCTCTCACCCTAAATTAGGATTTGCATTATACAATGATGAGAGACTAATATGCTATTTATAATAAACCTAACATACTAAACTAATGGGCTTTTATCACAAATACCCATTACAAGTTAACTTAGGGTACAAGCTAACTTAGGGTACAAGCTAACTTAACCAATTGGACATAACAAACAGGCCCAATTTGATGCTAACAATCCTAACATCCTTCGACCCAATAGAGTTCGATCCAATATTTCACAACCCTAAACTCCAAAAATGCAATCACATTAACACTAAGAATAATAATTAATTCCATAAAAAATCTTGAAAATTATGGGGAAAAAATCACCCATGAATAATATTCAGAAAAGATCCACAAAGTGCATTTTTGAACTCATGACCCAGAAATCACTCCCTTGTAACACTACAAAAAACGTGCCCTGATTGTTGGGGGTTATTAAGCGCTTTTGTGGGGGTTTAACCTCCGCAACATGATTTCCGGGAGTTCGCAAAACCATAAATTATTTGTAGAGGTTTAAAGCCACCGCTGGTATCGCTATCAAATTGCGGGACCATTTTGCTTGGGTTTGAAACCCTTAATTTTTATATATATATATATATATATATATATATATATATATATATATATATATATATATATATATATATATATATATATATATATATATATACATATCGCACATTACATCATTAAGTTGATTTTGTTTCTAATAGACTAGTTTGCCCACATCACATTCAAATAGCATCATTTATTTAGGTAATAATTAATTCTATTTTATAAAATCATATTTTTATAAAATCTCACTTTTCAATCATCATGTCTTCATATCCATTTTTTAAAAAATGTAATTAAAATATAATTAAAAATAATCATAATCATAATAAAATGGTTCTTAATTAATCAAATTTCTTACAGCAGTTGATAAACTTCAGAAATCAAGTATAAACATAAATTAAGTACAAAATAACAAGTTATTATCCATATTCATTTCAAATAACCCTATGCATTATTTGAGTTTTACATTCACTTATTTTTTATACCTAAAATTATCAACATTCTAGTTTCATAGTGATTTTATTATTATTTTAAAATCCCAACAAATTTTACTATCTGTTTTTATTAATTTTAATAGATAGTAAAATTTGTTAGGACTGTTTTTTTAAAATTTTTAATAAATTATATTCTCCTCACTTAGGAAAAACTAGAATATTTGATAAGATTTTAAATAGAGTATAAATAATATTAAAAATTATGTAAATAAACAAAAGAAACTCAAATAATGAGTACATAGTAATTAAGTTGTAAATTGAAAAATAAATATAAAGTGGATAATGAAATCGATAAAATTTTCGCTTATTTATAAATATTATTTTACTTTTTTATTTTAATTATTTTAATTTCACAACAAAATTTATATATACTTGTTATTTATTTATTTAATTTTTATAGCCAATTTGAGTGTTATTTTGTACTCTAATTAAAAGTTTATCAACTTACTTTAAGTAAAAAGAAAACAAATTATTTTAAATAATTATTATTTTTAAATAATAAGAACCATTTTTTTATTATGAATTATGATTATTTTTTAAAATTATATTTTAATTTACATTTTAAAATAAAAAAAATAGATATGAAGAATTACATGAGTGATTAGAAAAAGTGAGAAAAAAGATTTTATTTTATAAAAATATGATTTTATAAAATAGAATTGATTTATTACCTAAATAAGATGATGCTATTTGAATGTATGATATGGGCATTAACTAGTCACCTAATAACCATTAGATCAAAACAAAATCAACAGCTAATAATGAGTGTAATTGTGTAACTATGGTGTAATTTGATCCCTCCTATATATATATATATATATATATATATATATATATATATATATATATATATATAAATAATTTGTAGAATTGTGCTTAATATAAATTTAAACTATCACCATTAAAATGTCTATTTATTTGTAAGAAAGAATTTATACTTGAAATTTGCAAAATAAAAGTAGAAACAATTAGTTTATGCTTCACATAAATCATGGTGGGGTGGTTATAAATTAAGGGGTCGTGTTATTTTTGTGATAACCTTTTTTTATTATTAAGTTTTTTATATTTGTAAACTAAGTTGTTCTAACTAAAAAACTCACATGCATAATTAAATGTGGTAAATGGGTCTGCACACTCTATTTAGGCCTACATTGAAAAAACTCGCAAAAAAATGAAGCGGAATAGGCATAGTTGAGAGTGTGGTTCTAAAAATTTAGTCAGCGAGCCTGCGGATAATGCACTTTTTAAGCCTAAAAATGCTTAAATCATGTTAATCCATGCGCTCGCAAAAGCCCACAAAAATAGAGCGCGGTGGAGCTGACACATTAATGGGTGAGGGAACGAACCTTTGTTATGCACACTAAAGTACGAGAAAAACGGGCATGTACAACGTCCTAGGTCCGTTTGACCACCCTTATACAGAATAATGAGGGTCAAGATTCGAATCTTGATGTTGGAACTGTAAGAACAAGATTTGGTTATGCATCGGACCTTGAGTTTTGATGATAATATTACATGGGAGATTAGATAATAATTTAGTACCCTAATGGTTTGTTTAGTGTATAGTTTTTGCTAACAAATTCTGACTCTAAAGATTTGACATGTGTCATCATCAAATTTTGGACTCAACACACTAAGAGATTCAAATATGTGTGTGCTATTGCTTATAACGCTTCTAAAACAACAATTATGATGAACGTTAGTTTTATCGCTTCTAATTGTGACTCTGATAGAAGAGATTCTGAAGGGTTCTCAATCTCTGAAGATTCCAAGCTCTCTTGCTCTAAGGTTTTGAAGATTCTGAAGAAAAGGTTATGTTGGACGTGTTCTGAAGATTCTAAAGACAAGACTCTGAAGACCAAGTGCTGAAGACTTTGAAACAAGGTTCTGTTGAACAAGTTCTAAAGACATGGTTCTGGAGACATGGATTTTGATCCTAGATCTCTCCTGCTTAAAGAGCTCTCGTCTTCTCAGATCTTTTGATGACTTTAAGAGAAATAGACTTTCCTCTCTTTTGAGGTTAGGCTTGTTCCATATCAATCTCATGACTTCTCAAAGAATTCACCAGTTCTTCTAGATAAGTATTGTTCAAATCTATAGCTAATTTAAGTGAAGTTACCATAAGCCTCCATTTAGATGGCAAGCTTCTGATAATATTCTTCACATGATCTGAAGTACAATATCCTTTGTTCAGAATCCTAAGTCTTGCAACCAAAGTTTGAAACCTTGAGAACATAGTCTCAATCATTTCATCTTCATCCATTTTGAAGGTTTCATATTTCTGAATCAAAGCCAAAGCTTTAGTCTCCTTAACTTGATCATTACCCTCATGATTCATTCTCAAAGAATCAAATATAGACTTAGCTAAGTCTTTATTTGTTATCTTCTCATACTCAGTATAAGAAATCACATTCACCAAGATAGTTTTTGCTTTATGGTGATTCTTATAATCTTTTTTTTGTTAGTTCATATATCTCCTCTCGATCTTTTTTCCTCTAGCATATGTAGGTTGTTCGTAGCCATCAACCAGAAAAAAACTTTCTAGTCTATCCTTCTGGTAATCAAATCTCTCACCATTAAAGATGAGAGAACATGAAAGATGGTGATGACGATCCCCAATATAAAGGTGACTATCCTAGTAGTAAATATTAGGTAGTTTGAGTTATTTGAAGTATATTTTAGGTGATTTATATTCTCTTATGTATGAACAACTATATTTCACGAGGGTGCTCTTTTTCGATGATTTTATATTAGCATATAGTTTTTAACGACGCCTTCAACTGATTTATGCAACCATTTATATTATCATTGATTTACCTTCAGGTCATCTTGGATCAAGAGAATATTTTCAAGGTCGTCCCTCAAGGCGATTACATATTGGATTCTCAAAAAGGAATCGTTGTCTCCCCTCAAGGAAATTACATGATGGATCCTAACGAATCAATCCTTGCACCCCCTCGAGGCGATTACATGTTGGATCCTCAACGAGAAATCCTTGTTTCCCATCAAGGCAGTTACATGTTGGATCCTTATGAAGGAATTATTTTCGGACATCGAATCGATTACATGCTAGATCCTCAAAAAGGAATCTTTGTCCCCTATCGAGCAGATTACATATTGGATCCTCTCGAAGGAGTTACTACCTCCCCCTCGAGGAAATTACATGCCAAATATCTCGCAAGGGAATCCTTGCTGCCCCTTGAGGCGATCATATGATGAATCCTCATTAAGGAATCCTACATCGTAAGTATAGCCTTCAAGCGAAACCCCTTACACCTTATAAATAGTAAGGACATCACCAGAAGGAAAATTTCACCACCTAAAGAAAAATAAATGAACATTGATAGATACTCCATAAAGTAGTATAATTAAATATGCAAATTACATTAAAATCCAAAGTAGGACAACTAATTACAAAAAAAAACGCCAAGGACGTGACCTTAGATTCATAGGGAAGAAAAAATCCAACATCACTTAACCAATTTTTAGGAAACATGATAATCAAAGATGAATAGGTAAGAATCACTGAAGCATCAAAAGTCACGATCAATGAGAGAGATGAAACTTGAACTCACAACGACACTCGAGTGCACACGAGTATCCTAAGAGCGTCGTCTCACACTACCAAAAATTCGCTCATTAGCCACAGTTAATTTGCCTCGGTTATATAAATGTGGCTAAATTAATTAGTTTGCCACGGGTGAACCATGGCTAAATTATTATTATAAAACATTTTACCACCAACCACAATTTAATAGCCACACCTAATTTAACTGTGGATAAAAAAATAAGAAGTTTAAAGAAATTAAGTTTAACACGGTGTAACGGTGGCTAAGAAAAGCGGGATTATTTCATTCACGCGCTATTCTTTTCCCTCTTTATTTTTTATTTTACTTTTTTCCGGATAACTCTCAATCTTCCGTTTCTTCCATTCACTTCGCCTCTGTAAAACTCCTCTTCTCTCGTCAGAAATTCCTTCATAACCATGAAATCATTCTATTCGGTTCAGATTCACTAATCCCCAATCTTCATGTTTTGTTGTCGGTAAGTTTTATTGTTGTTTCAGTTCAGAAACGTGAAATTGATAAACCCTAATCCTTAATTCATTTGTTTCTGAGCTGTTTACAAATTCAAGGTTTATTTCTAGTTTATGCATTGTTTACAATCCCTAATCTTTCTCTTCTTTCAGTTTTGTTTCCTAATTTAATTTTGTTCCTAATTGTTCTTCACTTTCGGTGACGTTTCTAATTCGACGGCAGTACTAATCATTCTCCTCTCTCAATCTTATTGTTAGGTGTTGTTTCTAGTTCCGTTGCACACCGTTTTCAGCTATATTTGCTGAGCTAAAAGGTATTTTTCAAAACTCAAATAACTTATCTTTATGCTTCTGTTCATATATTTTAGATATATTTCCATGCCTTTATGATAGTGTTGATATGCAGTTTGTTGATTTAAGTAGAATTTCTATTTAATGGAATATTTAGAATCTCAACTATGTTATGTCAAACCAAAAAAACTCTACTATGTTGATTTTTTATTAGGGAAAATGAAATATGCATCCTAAAGATCCTCTGTCATGTCCTAAAAAATGGCCCGTGACAAAATAATAGTGACATGCAGAATCTCAATTAACAAAATAATAGTAATATTTAGAATCTCAACTATGTTATCTCAAACAAAATGAATCTCCATTATGTTGATTTTTTATCAGGGAAAATAGAACATGCATCATCATATATTTAGGAGAAGAAAGAAATCGATATCTTCTTTCTTTCACTCTTCCTTCCATATTCCATTGAAAGCAAATTATTGTGTATTGAAGAAAAAATATGGGTGATATGAAAATAAGATTCATATTATGGATATTGTTTTTATTGTTTGGTTGTTTTGTGGTTGTATCTGGTGAAAGAAGGTTTGTGAAAATACAAGTAACAAGTTTTAATGTTACTTCTATGACTCAGAAGCATGAACACAGTTTTCTCACAAAAGCATGAACACATGTTCTTATTTCTTTACACTGCAGAGGTAGTGTTTAGCTTCTGTGTTGTTCAAATTGGATTTTTGTTTTCAATTTCTGCACTAGTTCCAATCTCTAATCCATAATTGTTCTCTTATTTAAGTTTCGGTTACGATTTTTCTACTGTCCCAATCGTTTCTTCTTTTGGTATCTTTTCAGATTCCACCGTTGTTTCAGATTCTGCTTGAACGTTACTCTTCGTCCTACATTTTTCTGAGCTAAAAGGTATTTTATAAACTCAAATTTGTATAATTTTGATATGCAAACTTAAATTTGGAGATTTTAATTTTAGATAGGTAATAATTTTGTTTATCTCTTTTATAAGATGTTTATATCAAATGAGTAATTTATTGACATAATGAAGAGAATGGAAAAAAAAACATATTGAAATTAAGAAAACCTGAACATGGTTTGTATTTATTCTTCATGAAATTAAGAAAACCTCAATTAGTTAATGTTTTTTTATACTTTGAGTTCATGTTATTTGCTTTTACAAAAGACATTTATTAGTGTGCTAGTTGTTTTTAAATTGATCCATTTTTGTTTTATTCAAATCTACAAATTTAAATTATATACTAAATATTTTATATTTTAAATTCTTGAATGCTTTTAATTTTTTAAAAAAATTATAATAGATTCATCCAATTATGATTGATAAGAGTTGGATCGACAAACCCATAAAATCAAAAGAGTTTAAAGATGGAGTAGTCCAATTTTTGGACTTTGCCTTCTCAAACGCAGCAATCAATGGACAAATATTGTGTCCTTGTATTACATGCGGATTTAATTACTCGGGTAATAGAGTTGAAGTGTTTACTCATCTCCTTCAAAAGGGATTTCCTAGCAAGTACACATTTTGGAACATGCATGGGGAAAAAGAAGTTCAACACAATGTTCAATCAGCTGACCAAGTAGATGCACCCCCAACTAGACAACGTCCAATGCAAGATATGTTAAATGATGTCTTTGGAGTGGTATTTGATCAAGAAGTTCAAGACTCAGGGCCATCAAATATTCCTAATAACGAGCACCCAATGCTTCCAGAGGATATAAGTAATGAAGATTTGAATAAAATTAAGGAGTTGATGGAAGTTGGGAATCAAGAACTCTATCCTGGATGCAAAAAATATAGCAAACTATCGTTCATTGTTCGTCTCTACCATATAAAAGTTTTATATGGTGCAACAGATAAAACATTTTCGATGATTATTGAGCTTCTAAATGATGTATTTCCACATGCTAAACTACCAACATCTTTCTATGAAGCAAAAAAGATGATTAAGAGGATAGGTTTGAGTTACAATAAGATACATGCTTGTCCGAATCATTGCATGTTGTATTGGGGATCACTTGAGGATGAGAAGAGAGATAAATGCAAAATATGTAACACGTCTAGATGGAAGTCAGATGAAAATGATAGTTTTTCAAATGGTGTGATGGAAGGTACAAAAAAGAAACAGAAACCAGCAAAAATATTGCGATACTTCCCACTTATACCAAGGTTGCAGAGGTTGTACATGTCTTCTAAAACTGCAGAGTTATTGAAATGGCATGCTATGGTGGCAAATTCTGATGGGTTGTTAAGGCATCCTAGAGATACTAAAGCATGGAAAGAGTTTGATTCCTTTTATCCAGAATTCTCTTCAGATCCTCGTAATGTCCGACTCGCATTAGCTACCGATGGTTTTAATCCATTTGGAACTTTAAGTTCTTCTAATAGCATCTGGCCTGTGATGTTGTATATTTATAACTATCCACCATGGTATTGTATGAAACCCAATTCTCTTATCATGTCAATGATAATCCCTGGACCTAAGATGCCTGGAAACAAAATTGATGTTTACTTGCAGCCTCTAGTTGCGGAGTTAAATCAATTATGGATTGGTATTGATGCTTATGATGTCTCAACTAAAGAAATGTTTCAAATGCGAGCTGCATTATTTTGTACAATTAGTGACTTTCCTGGTCTTGATAACTTATCTGGGTGGAATACACACACATTGCTTGCTTGTCCATCTTGTAAGTTTGATACAAAATCTAAAAGGCTGAAATTTGGTAAGAAAAATTATTTCATGGGTCACCGCCAATATTTACCCCGTGATCATAAGTATAGGTACAATACAAAATCTTTTGATGGATCTGTGGAACATAGTCTCGCGCCTCTTCAAATGTCAGGTTCAGACACACTACGACAAATTGAGGATTATCTCAAAAAGTCTCATGATGAGGGTACAAGTGCAGTAGGTCCACAACAATGGAAGAAAAAAAGTATCTTTTGGAATTTACCTTATTGGGAGCATAATCTTATCCGACATTGCCTTGATATGATGCACATAGAAAAGAATGTATGTGACAATGTATTGTTCACGGTGCTTGATGACAAAATTCGAACAAAGGATAACCTTTCCGCTCGTAAAGACTTGCAAGTAATGGGGATTAGACCGAGTCTTCATCCATATCCAAATCCTAATTCCTCTAAATTTCCTCACTCATGCTTTAAAATGAAAAATAGGGAGAAAGACATGTTCCTAAAAATTCTTAAGGATGTGGTTTTTCCCGAGCTTATGCATCAAATATTTCTAGATGTGTTGATACTAAGAAACGTAAAATCTCTGGTCTAAAGAGTCATGATTCACACATTCTAATGGAACATCTTCTACCAATTGCTTTTAGAAAATCTCTTCCAAGAGAAGTTGCTTCAGTGTTGATTGAGTTATGTAATTACTTTAGGGAAATATCATCCAAAGTTCTAGATGTCAAGAATATTGAGAAACTACAACAACGAATTGCTCTGACCCTTTGCCATATGGAAATGATATTTCCTCCTTCTTTTTTCACTGTTATGATTCATTTAGTAATTCATTTGGGAGAGGAAGCAATGATTGCTGGTCCAGTGCATTATAGATGGATGTATCCTGTTGAAAGGTATATTATATTTTTAATAAATTGATATTAAAGTTTAATGGTGAAGTTTTTGTTTGGCTAACATCATTTTATTTTAGGACCCTTGGCCATTTAAAATCATATGTTCGTAACAAAGCTACACCAGAAGGTTGTATAGCTGAAGGTTATATTATGGAAGAATGCCTTACATTCTGTTCAAGATATTTTGAAGACGGGGATATTGAAACAAGGTTCAATCGGCCAAGACGCAATGACGATGATAATGGGGTCAATACTAGTAGTGAATCTACTATATTATCAAATTTATTTCCAGCATTAGGTAAGCCTATTGGAGCCATCAAGGTTGTTTCACTTTCACTCTTGGATAAGATACAAGCTCATCGCTACGTGTTAACTAATTGTGAATTAGTAGACAAATTCCGTGAGTAAGTTCTATAATCCTACTTGTGTTCATTTTTATACTAACTCTTCAACATTTTTCTTAATAAATTTTTTTACTATATAGGAAATGCAAAATTGAGGTCTCAAGGATGCATCGTGGAAAGAGAAATTCCTCTAAACTTGTAGAAGAATATGTTCACAAACATTTTCACGAGTGGTTTCAACAATATGTAAGGATATATAACTTAAATTTTTCATCTCCAATATTCGTGATATATACATGTGGTATAATTATTCTCAAAATATTATAGGTTGCAAGAAATGTTGATCCAGATATTTCTACTGAAATTACTTGGCTTGCAAAAGGACCAAATGATATTGCTAGGAGATTTAGTGGGTATAACATTCGAGGATTTAAGTTTCGAACTAAAAGGAAAGAACAAGGTTTGAGAACTCAAAATAGTGGGGTTGTTATGTCAGCTATTACTAAGAGGTTTTCAACTACAGGGGAGCCTATTGAAAAATCAAGTGATGACATATACTATGGTAAATTGGATGATATCATAGAGCTTGATTACTATGGAAAGTTAAGGGTTGTGCTTTTCAAATGTGTTTGGGTAGATAATAGACCTAACAAGGGAATCAAGATAGATAAATTTGGAATATCGAGTGTTAATTTTTCTCGCTTGATACACACCGGTGTGAATGAATTAGATGAACCATTCATCCTTGCAACTGATGCTAGAATGGTATATTATGTTGATGATCCATTTGAAGAAGGTTGGTCTTGTGTATGTCATATGAAGCCTAGAGACATATATGACATGGGAGATATTAACTTAATAGACTCAGAAGAAATGATAATGGAAGATATTCCTTTTTGTGAGCAAAATGTGGAGAACATAGAAAAACTACAATTAGTGCAAGAAGGTGACAATGAACAAGAATCAAATGTTAACATGGAAGAAAACGTACCCGATGGAACAAATATTGATGAAGATCATAATGGTTATAGTGATGAAAATGACAATATGATGTTAGAGTAGTGATGAAAATGACAATATGATGTTAGAGTAGTGATGAAAACTCATTTTCCGTTTCATGAACTTTGTACTTTTTTTCTTATCCAATGAATTTTTTGTATTATGATTCCTTTATAAAACATTTGCATTCCATGTTTTATCTTTTGTTAGCAAATATTGTGCAGATATTTGATTTGAGATGAAGCAAAAACGTAAGCGTTCAAGAAAAGATTTGTTAGAAAGGTTACAAGGAGGAGAAATCCAAATGAGTGTGGAAAATTTTCAAGATCAACATCAACAAAGTAACAACAGTCAATTCGACCCTTCCTCAAATTCAAATCAAGTTCAGCCACAAGAAAATATGAGCACGACTAATAGTCCACAACAAGATGTCAACATGACTAATAGTCCACAACAAGATGTCAACATGACTAATAGTCCATCCAATGATGACACATTTGACTCGTCCTTAATTTCAAGTGATGTTCAACCACTAATTTCAAGTGATGTTCAACCACAACAAAAAGAGGATCCTCTACTTGTCAAAGTTAAAGGTAAAAGTATCATGTTTGAATATCTCCTTATAGATGATGGTTATCTTGTTAAAAGATATTTATTAACTTTTATTTTTTTATATTGATAGATACATGTACTGGAGAAATAATAACTAAAAAGTTGATAGCAAATCAATTTTGGCATTTGGAAAAAACTAAAAAAAGTTATTGTGGAGCTCAATGATTTTGGACAAGGAGACAATAGTAGTTCAAACTTACTTGTGAGATTCTTAGGCCAAGTTGCTAAAAAGTCAGTATATTGTCCTATATCAGTTAAAAGATGGGACGAGATGCCCGAAAAATGTAGCAAAGATCAATGGAAATGTATTGAGGTAACTATTATAACTTTTCTACAATTTATTTTGTTGGTGTGTCTTTTATAGTGAAATATTAACCTTTAAATATACAATTCAAGGATCATTTTGAGTTTGAATATGCTGATGGAATCAAATGGGTATGGAGTACACTAGGGGAAAGATGGAAAGCCTATAAATATAAGTTACGGAATAAATACTTCTATCCCAACAAAAGTAAGGAAGAAATACTTGCTAATCCTCCTTCAAATATAGATGCTATTGAGTGGACTTCTTTTGTACATCACTATAATGATCCCAAAATGAAGGTATAAGTATTCATTATAAGAAATTTTATTACTATGTCATTTTTTGTTAGATATATATTAACTATTAAAGTTTAAAATCATAGAAACAAAGTGAGCAGAATTCCATAAATCGTAAGAAACTTAAAGTCTCACATGCTGGTGGTAGTAAGAGCAATGCAAGAAGAGGTCGTGAAATGGTAAGTTTTTTCAAGAACTTTATGTAATACAACAAAGTTAAGTTGTAATTAATAATTATTGTTAATTAAAATTTTATTTTTGTTGTTAGGAGCTACAATTAGGAAGACATGTATGTCGGAGCGAGGTTATTTTAGCAACTTTAATGAAGAAGGATGGAAATTATGTGAATGAAGAAGGAAAAGCTATGGCTGTAAGTATACTTATTTGTTTCTTTATTTCACTTTAGGATCTAATGGATTTAATTATAGTTTAGGACTAATCTTAACTTTTGATGCTACGAGGTTTGCTATATTTTCTGTTATTGTCTTATAAAGTATTGTTGGATAGTGAGTTATTTTCGGTTTCCTATATTTTTTGTTATTGTCTTATAAAGTATTGTTTCTCATATCCACATAAGTTTTGAGAATTTAGTTTTGTTGGACAGTGAGTTTCATGGATGAAGTTAGAAAATATTTGGTCATTAGTAATATTTGTTATGTGAATTAATGTTTGTTGTATATCCTTTAATAAGACAAAGGATCATACTTTTGTCTATTGTGAGTGAACAACTAATTAGAAAATATAAGAAGCTTCCTAGCATCAAAACTGGTAAACTTCAGTGGAATCATATAACGTCATATGTTTAATTTTGAATCGCTTTATAGTTTTTTTATAATTGTTATGTTTCTTTCTTATTAATAGGAGAAGATTTCAGAGGCTTTGTCTGAAGATAAAGAACGTACTGCTGTTGTAGGTGTCTCATCAAAGATTAATGTGTATCCTGATGATGCCATAGGAAAAATATATGGGGCGGAGCACTCAGGTCGAGTACGTGGTTTAGGTTTGGGGGTTTGTCCTACTCATGCTTTTGGAAAGAGGAGACATTTCACAAATTTTATTCATGTTGGTAGTTCTAACCAAAAGAATGTTGAAGACTTAAAGAAGAATGTAGAAAGTTTGGGGGAAAAACTAATTGGATATGAAGAGACAAAAGAACAACTTACACAAACAAAAGAGCAACTTACACAAACAACTGAGAAACTTACACAAGCACAACATCAATTGGAAATTCTTCAAAATTTCATGAAGCATAAATTTGGTGATGAGCTATCTATTTTCAATAGCAATGCTTCTCTAAATTAGTTTTTGAAGTATTTACTAAATGTTGCACTCTTTTCACAAGTACTAGATTATTTTTTGTGTTAAGAAGTTGGAGTAAGATACTTGATTTTTTGTTTTAAGAAGTGGAAGAATGTCACTTGTTTTTTGAGGTTATGAAGTGGATGTATGATATCTTTTTTGGTCCTATATTATAAGAAATATTGTAGTTGTTAAATACTCTATTTATGTTTGACATTTGAAATTATCAATTTAGTGCAATACATTGTTTGTCTCTTATTTTTAATTATTGTTTTGAGATCATCTAATTTACTTATATAAAATGAAATTAATTGGTTATTTAAAAAATAAAAAAATTATTTAGCCACGGTTACCTGTGGCTAATAAAATGTATTTAAATACTTTACATTTTAATTAACTATGATTTAACTGTAGCTAAGTTATAAAATGGACTGTGGCAAAGTGTGTGCGAAATTATACGCGCGTATATTAGCTACAATTAAACCGTGGCTAAATGTATATTTGAAAATTTCAATACATTGTTCTACTACGGTCCAACCGTGGCAAATATTTGTTACCACGATCTATATTACCGTGGTAAAACTATAATTTAACCGTGGCTATTAAATTGCAACGCCACCTTTAACCACTAATTTGTCAACTGTGGCTAAGTGTAATTCGCCACAGTTTTTTTTATTGAATTGCCACAGTCTTAACCATGGCTAATTAGCGAATTTTTGGTAGTGTCACTACCATAGACGCATGAATCCACATGGAAACCTTCCCTAAAGCAACATTTCAATGACATGATAAATATTTAATATGCATATTCTGAATGCTACCAACTCCCACTTAGCTACTCAACAAAACTCTTCATATCCCTAGAGCATTATTCCAACAAAATTACAGTTTCACAATGAAACTCACCTATGCGTTGGTCTCAAGATTTTTAGATTAACTATCTTCACTTCATTAATAGAGCAAAGACTTGGAGGACAATTAGTTCAGGTTGACTAGCGATTCAATAAGACTGATCCAAACTAATTTATGCCCTACTCAACTGATGAACAAGTGGATACTAAAATACCACACTGGAACAGGGCCCTTCCTTCATCTCAACAGTTGATATGCCTCTAGCGGCATCCCGTATTTCGCGACGTCGATTCATTCACACGCTTCCAAGTTTCATCTCTCTTATTTTACTAATTTGATAGTTAGAGTCTTAACCTTGCGGATACTCTTTTCACTCACTAAAAATATCTACCACTAAAAATATCTACCACTGTCCCCAAAACCCCTCCATAGTGGTCACGATCAACTTACTACTCATTTTCCACTCTGGAGTAGGAGATAATGATTATATTAGCTTTTCTCGTTATATAATAGTATAGATGAATAGATTGATGTGGAATTCCATTTTCCTTTAATATCCAATAAGTTATTTACATTTGTCTTCAATTTTTTTACTATCACGTGAGATGTCTGAAGCGGATAGAAATTGGACTTGTCAACTAAGCCAAGAGAGTCTAGGCTAAGTGCAAGATAATCGTACTCCTCTCTGCATGAGTATTGTATGCTCTTAGAGTTGTGTCACACTACTCCCTTGCAATGTGTACTAACTGCCACAAATTTCTGATCACTAGATCATAACTCCTCCTATTCCTTCAAAGTTATACAACCATAAATCTTGCTCGATATATAGCTTTAGGTTCCTGCCCCCACCAACAATCCTACAAACTACAAAGTAGTGGCCACGAATCATCATATATATTTTCTGAAAACATGACATGACTACTCTATCTTGCATAGACGATTCTACTTGCCTGTTTTGTTAAGTAACAATAGAAGACAAGTGCAAACTGCATTACAAAATTATATTTCACACGATAGGTGACAATAAAATCTCCACAAGCCACACAGGGCATCGACACGTAAAACATATTCTCAGTACAAGTTTGTACCAATATATCCTGATCGATTTGAATAAGGTTTCTGTGCAATATATTCCTTTTTTAAAAGTGCAAATGTATGGTCCCCAATCTCCACATTCCTTCAAGGAACAGTACTGTTATAGGGCCAAAGGAGAACAAATCAGGAAATTTAGGTCCATATTTTAGGGTACCCTATTGGCTAGAGCAAGGGCTAATCTTGGTACAACTTTTTTGAAAGGAGACTAGTGCTTGTTGACAAGAATAACTTGTCCTGTATATGCTCAACGCACTTGGGTTTGAATCAGTTCAAGAAAATGGAAAAATTAGAGCATGATATCTTAGTCGTTGTATGCCAGTTCCATACATGTCCAAACACTATGCATAGGTGGTGGGAGACAGTGTGGACTAGGGATACCCTTACCTTAAATTAATGGAATTAGGTACCCCTAATCTAATGCGTCTCACTTGTTTTAGAAACAACACTATGGAGTTATAGTCAATGATATATAACTAATTTATAGTCATTGATATAGAACCAAGTGTTTCTAGAATATGAAGTTATTTATTAAATTAATGTAATTTTCTTTTTATATTTTCTTTCATTTGATAATAATAATAATAATAATAATAATAATAATAATAATAATAATAATAATAATAATAATAATAATAATAATAATAATAATAATAATAATAACATCAATTTATTTAATTTTTATTAAGATAATAGTAATGTTATATAATATTTTATTAATTTTGGTTATAGAAATTAAATTTTTTTGGTCACTCCAACTTAACTCACATATTATTGCACCATTGTTCAACACCATCCAACAATGTTGTTACCACAATCTGGTCTTTCACACCATCAATGAATTTGTTTGCTCTTCCTATTCAATATGGTCCTACTCTCTAAAATGATTTCAAATTAATTAATTTTCTGTATTTTGTATTGACAAACAATATTTGAAAATTATTATCAAGAAAAAGAAACAGTATCACGAGGCAGTTATTTGCACTTCAAAGAACTATGTTATAAATGTAGCTTATTATTTGTTTTTCAATCCAATAAAATAATTACTTTTAATGGTTGTAAATACTCTCAAACATTATTTCGTAAACGTAAAACAAAGAAACGTCTTATCGATTGCAGAAAAAATTGATACAGAGAGGATCTTTCCAAGTAGTTGATATAGGTGGGGGGTCCTGAGAGGATAACTCTTATGGATTCTCTGGATATGGCATATTCTACTCAATCCATCCATGATATATGACATCTTGTAATAAAAAAAAATCATTTAATTTATTGGTTAATGTATTTTTTACTATATTATTATTAATTATATTTTTTAAACGGTTCATTTTATCTAATAAAACATACACCTTAATTTGTATAAAAAATACACAATTTTTAAATCTATAATTTCATATTTTTGATAAAACTAAAAACAATAATATTTAAAACTAATTTATTATAAATATTTTTTCTTGCTTTAGTTTATATTTTTTAATGTATATAAATTATATTGAACAAGTCATGTTATATATTTTATGAAAGAAACATATAGTACAAAAATAAAAATTTGTCACTCTTTAATAAAAAATATTTAATATACATAGGTAGGAGTAGCTTAAGTATGGGAATGAATATTAAAAAGTAAGTGTTAGAATATTTTAAGCTGGTGAACTATAAGAAAATAAATTGTGTCAATTAAGAAATTTGTTGTGGGACTAATTCGTTAGTGGCAATTTCTAGAAGAGAGTATTTATTTGAGACATATTTTTATGAGAGATACGTTATATATTTATCTAAAATTATATAGCTTTAGATAAATATGTGTTATATTTCTAACAAAAGTGTGTCTCAAATAAATATCTCATTTTGGAATTGTCTCTAATAGTGGTATCATGATTTCTACACTCAATTTTTACACTAATATTTACACCAAATAATTTTTACCGTATTTATATGGTGAATATTGTTTTTTAAATAAAATAATGTATTTATGAATAATAAAATATTATTATAATAATATTTTTTTAGTATAAATTTTTTATTTATTTATTTATTTAGATTAAGAAGTGTCAATATAAAATTATGTCATTAATCAATATTATAATTTCATTAATCAATATTTTCTATTTTATTAACCAACTTTATTTAATACTATTAATTTTAAAAACGGAGTGTTTATTAATCAACTTCAAAATTTTATTAATTAATATTTTATATATCATTAACCAACTTTATTTTATAACTAAAAATTATCTTTAATACCTGAGCGTTTATTAAGCAACTTCATAACTTTAGTAACCAATATTTTACACTTCATTAATCAACTTTGTTTTACTGCTTAAAATCATTTTTGATATTTACACGTTTATTAACCAACACTATTATTTCATTAATCAAATTTATTTTACTACTAAAAAAATAAATAAAAATAAATTATATTTTCAAAAATATATTATTATAATAATATTTTACTGTTCAAAAATATCTTATTTTACTTAAAAAATACTGGATAAATACGATGAGTAATATTTGATGTAAATATGATGTAAGAATGAATGTATAAATAGCATTACTCATCATAAATGGATATGGCATATTCTACTCAATCCATCCATGATATATGACATTTTGTAATAAAATAAAATATATTATTTAATTTATTGGTTAATGTATTTTTTACTATATTATAATTAATTATATTTTTTAAACGGTTCATTTTAACTAATAAAACATACACCTTAATTTGTATAAAAAATACATAATTTTTAAATCTATAAACTCAATTTCATGTTTTTGATAAAAATAAAAATAATAATATTTAAAACTAATTTATTATAAATATTTTTTCTTGCTTTAGTTTATATTTTTTAATGTATATAAATTATATTGAACAAGTCATATTATATATTTTATGAAAGAAAAATATAGTACAAAAATAAAAATTTGTTGTCACTTTTTAATAAAAAATATTTAATATACATAGGCCTACAACTTAATTAACTTAACAACAACTTATAATCACAACAATTCAACTCCAACAACGTTGGTCATAAGACCTGCAACTTAATAATGTCCATAAATTGAGACAAAACAACGTATTCAATTGTACCTTCAAATCAATGTACTCAATATCGTTTCAACAAAATAAACCAACCACAATTACCTACTAATATATACGAACTATTCTGACAAATTTCAGTTAATATGAAACAATTAATTTTGTCGCTTAATTCGGCTAATTCGACTAATCGCTACTGTTACTACTCAATTGTTTATAGTCCCTGTCAATTTTATTTTACTAATACAACTACTTCCCTACTCTCAAATTATACTGCCATCAAAATTATATTGCCGACTGAATAAACCACATCTGCTAATTTCCTTAACTCAGCTACAGTTTACATCTTCTGCTAAAATACTATTTTTTGTTACATTGCTGCTAACATATTATTATTATTATTATTATTATTATTATTATTATTATTATTTCTCAACTGACCAAATTATACCATCGGCTAAAATATCACTGCTGCTAAAAATAACTAAATTCTTGTTAAGTTATTTACACTACTATTTTCACATAGTCTGCTACATATACTATTCTGCTAGTTTTTTGGCATTAATAACATGATCCGACTATTCCATCTATTCAATTATTCCACCATTAATACTTTTTTATATATATATATATATATATATATATATATATATATATATATATATATATATATATATATATATATATATATATATATATATATATATATATCTTAATTAACTATAACATACTATTTCCATTTTCACCAAAAAGTCTAAACATATTTGTATATATACATATACGTGCTAACAGAGAAAAAGGACAAATCCAAGTTCACTAGTCCCCACCCCACATGGGACTCACGTACCAACCTTCTAATCCCCTAGGGCGGATTCCCCCAACCAAGTGGCCTAGAGGGGGCATACGCCTCCCTCCTCCAAGGGGTCCCGCACCACCAAAATTCTTTTCTTCGTTTTCTTGTTTATTTTTTCAAGAACAACACATGTATTCTTATATACTAATTTCTATTGGTCAATCTATATAATTTCTTTTTTTCAGTTTCGGGTTAAATCACCAACTTAACACAACAACTACATATGCAACGAAATTTGATCGATTCCTAGTAATAACCAACGGACAAACCAACCATACAAAAAAATCAACTTAATGCAACACAGATCAACACAAAAACACAGGGCAATAATTTATACAACCCAATCCCACATACGGTCTATCTTTTACCCGGTTATATAGACTGAACCTCACCCTTACCTTAGATTTACGGTCTCTCTATAATTTCCGACCGAATCCGCTTTGCCGCACCTTCTAACTTTTGCCTCTTTAATTCTTCTCCTAGCAATTCCACAACAAATCAACCGTAAAAGCTCTTTCTCAAATCCTTGTGCTTCCAAACCCTCACCCTGCATTTTCTCCAAAAAGCTACGTGACCTAATTGTTTTGTTTTTGTTTTGCTGCTACCTCTATTTCTTGCTTCTCACCTCTTAATAAAACAATTGGCCTACTAATAGTCTAATAGTCTAATAGGGTCTGGTATACTATACCTCCAATTTTTTTATTTCTCACATATAACTTAACCCAACTAAATTAATTAATATTCTACTAAAACTAATATTATTTCTAATATTAATTTCTCCTGGCTAATCCGACTAATTATAACAAATAAATCCTTAATAATTCATTTAAATAATTAAATGAATTTCCGGGTATTACACAAGTGGTGGGTAGAAGGTGTTACGGTGGTACAAGTATATATAGAAGAGAGAGCTTCTACATAAGGGGGAGCATTGTGACTCATACTTGAGGGGAGAGTATTGAGAATCAAGTGTGAGGAAGAAGTCTCACATTGGTTAGAAAGGGGAAGATTGAACACTATATAAGTGAGAGGACCCAGACACCTATCACCTTAAGGTTTTAGGTGAATATGTGGTGTGTCTCTAACAAAAAAGTGTGTCCCAAGTATGCTCTCTCCTTGAAATTTCCCCTAACAGTGGTATCAGAGTCTGGATTTGAGATAGGGGTCGGCTTACTTGTATCAAAACACTTCACGCAGGTGGTGGATAGAAGGTGTTACGGCGGTACAAGTGAATCTGGAGAGAGCTTCCACTTGAGGGAGAGCATTGTGACTCACACTTGAGGGTGAATGTTGAGAATCAAGTGTGAGGGAGAAGTTTCACATTGGCTAGAAAAGGGAAGATTGAATATTATATAAGTGAGATAACCCACACACCTATCACCTTAATGTTTTAGGTGGATATGTGTCTCTCACTTATATAGTGTTCAATCTTCTATTTTCTAACCAATGTGAAAATTCTTCCTCACACTTGATTAGCCGGGAGAAATAAGTAAGTTGGTCCCTATCTCGAAACCAAAGGCTCGGTGTGTGGGTTTTCTTATTTATATAGTGTTCAATCTTCCCCTGTCTAACCAATGTGAGACTTCTTCCTCGCACTTGATTCTCAACATAAATTGCCACGTAAGATTTTTTTATCTAACTTATTTTTACTCTAATATAGTTGCTTTTGAATAATTCAAACTTGACTCCAAATATATATATATATATATATATATATATATATATATATATATATATATATATATATATATACACTTTCATTATTTTAATGTTATTAATTTCTATCACTTGAAATATATATAATACCAATATAACTTATTTCATTATTTTAATAATATTTAATGTTTCAATTCAATTAGTTCACGTCAGTTATGGATAGCACGAAAACTTGTATCTACGGTTAGTTAGATCAATTTTTGTTAGTGCGTGAGACATTTTTAGTGATGAGAGAAAGAAAGAGTAATAAAGGAAATAAGGATTTTATATATTTGAATTGTACAAATAATGATACAAACTAGGACCATTTATATACAATTCTAATTGGATATGGATCTACACAACTTGAATTATATTTAAATATTAAATATAATATAATATAATATAATATAATATAATATAATATAATATAATATAATATAATATAATATAATATAATCTAATATAATATAATATACTATAATATAATATAATATAATATAATATAATATAATATAATATAATATAATATAATATAATATAATATAATATAATATAATATAATATAATATAATATAATATAATATAATATAATATAATATAATATAATATAATATTTTAAGAAATCTAATTTAATATTTCAACACACCTCCATAATCCAAGGTGTCGAACATCCTCAAAAATAGTCAATCTGAACTATTCTTACTTTCTTTCTCAAATTCAGGAATCTGTCAATCTCCAATCCTTCAGTGAAGATGTTAGCCAGCTGTGCTTCACTTCGACAATGCCTAACTTCAAATTCACCTCAATTTCCCTTTTCCTTTAGGAAGTGAAATCTAGCTTCGATATGCTTACTCCTTCCATGTAGAATAGGATTTTTCTCCAAATTTACGGATGACTTGTTGTCGATTTGCAATACTAGAGGTTTGTTCATTTCAATAGTCATTTTTCAAGTACTGATCTGATCCAAATTGCTTGAAAAGAAACATAAGATCCTTCTGTATATTCAGCTTTGCAATATGACAATGACACCACTGGTTTCTTCTTCGAACACCATGAGATTGGGGCACCAAATACTTGAAAGAAATATCCAGTTGTGCTTCTTCGATCTTCCTTATCTCCACAACAATCAACATATGAAAAAAAAATTAACTGTTGCTTCTTTACCTTCAGAATCTCATTGAAATAGTATTCCACAATTTATTGAACCCTTCAAATATCTCAGAATTCTTCTTGCATCCTCCATATGTGACACTATTGGTACACTCATATATCTGCTTACTAAGTTGCATCAACTATTGCACACATACCTCAGAGATCCCACAATTTGCTTGAACAAAGTTTCATCAACTTTGTCTTCCTCTCCATTCTTCTCTAACTTCACATATGTTTCGACATGTGAGGATGCGGTATTCAAATCATCTATTCTGAATATCTTGAGTATCTCTTTGACATACTTCTTTTGATATAGCACCATACCTTGCATCGATGTTTGAAGTTCCATACATAAGAAATAAGACAATTTTCCCATGTCCTACATTTCAAATTCCTTCATCGTCAGCTCTTTGAACTTCGACAATTTCCACTTACTAGCAAGTCATCGATATATAAGCATATGATTGTTATATCATGTGCTACAACCTGAACATAGACACCATACTCTAATTAGCATTTGACCAATTCCAATTCCACTAAATATGAGTCAATCTTCTTGTTCCATGCCCTAGGTGCCTACTTGAGACCATGGAGGGCTTTGTGCAATCTATATACTTTAACTTCTTCCTTCAGAATCCCAAACCCAAGAGGTTGTGTGACATAACCTTCTTCGTCTAAATGACCATTCGAAAATGCTGATTTCACATCTAGATGAAATGTCAACCTGCCTTGGTTACATGCCAATGCTACCACTAGTCGAACAGTCTCCAATATTGCTACTAGAGCAAATACTTCAGAGTAGTTTAGTCCTGCTCTTTGAAGAAAACCTCGAGCTACTAATTTTGCTTTATGTCCTGCTATCGACTCATCTGCATTATGTTTCAACTTGAACACCCACTTTACTTCGATAGCTTTTGTATTTGCTGGAAATTTGACTAACTCTTATGTGTTGTAACTCTTCGATCATAGCTAACTTCCAGTTGTTAATCTTCAAAGCTTCGCTAGTTGATTGGTTCAGCACCTGCAAGTAAAGCAAAATGAACTAATTCTTTATCTGGAGTTACTTCATCATCACCAGTCACTTCATAATCCTGAAGTCTTATTGGAAGAACTATAGTTTGTTGAGGTCTATCGCTTGTGATAGCTACACCCTCTTCGACTTCGACATTGTCTGGATTGTCAGCAACTGCTTCATTTTCGATTGGAATATTAGCAATATCTTCGACTTTGACTTCATCAGTTTCTTCATCAAAACCATAACTCATCAATGGCTTGTTAATTACATCATTATAATTCCAATCCCAGTCTTAATTTTCACCAATCACAATATCCCTACTCAACACAATTTTCTCTATAATTGGATTGAATAGCCTGTATGCATCAATTTTATTATATCTTAATAGGATCATAGGTTTACTTTTGTCATCAAGCTTCCTTCTTCTCGCATCAGGAATATGCTTGTAACACATAGAGCCAAACACCTTCAAATGACTTACTGATGGTTGTTTTCCCCTCCACACTTCTCCAAGAACCTTGTTCTTCAATATTTTAGTAGTAAACATGTTCAAAATATAAACTATAGTCGAAACAACTTCTCCCCATACATACTTTGGCATTTTTTTGCTTTAGCATGCATCTCACCATATCTAATGTGGTTTTGTTTCTTCTTTCAGCAATTTCATTATGTTAAGGTGTATAAGGAGCAGTTACCTCATGATCAACACCATGTTCTGCACAAAAATCTTCAAACATCTTGGATGTGTATTCATCACCTCCATCTGTTCGCAGAACTTTGATCTTCTTCTCACTATGGTTTTCGACAAGTATCTTGACCCTCTTAAAGTTTTGAATACTTTATCCTTTCATTTGATCATATAAATCACACAGCTTTCAAATAAACTCATCTAAAAACAAAGCAAAGTATATGTTTCCACCAATGGTATGTTCTTCGAATAGACCACATACATATGAATGCACCACTTTGAGAATGCAGGATAATCTCATTGGCATAGTCGACATGAAAGAACTTCTGGATTGCTTTCCGACTAAGCAACCTTCACAAAGTTTTTCAGGCATCTCAAGACTTGGAGTTCTAGTAACTATATCTTGAGTAATTAGTTGATTGAGTGATCGAAAATTCAATTGTCCAAATCTCAAATGCCACGACCAACTATCATTATGGTCAACAACAGTTTGAAAACATTGAACTTTTGTCGAATTGATCATAGTCTTAAATATCCCGATCTTTGACAACTGAGATTTTAAGACATATTTTTTCTTGGTGTCGAACAATTTCAAAGCTATATCTTTCATAACAACTAAGAAACCTTTTTCAACTAGTTATCCAACACTTAGAAAGTTGCACTTTATTCCACGTACATAGAGCTCATCTTTAATCATAGCTTTCCCTCCATTACTTATTTGAAAAACTACGTTGTCAGTACTTTCTACTTGAAACAAACTATTATCAGCAAGCTTTTCCTTGCTCTTCTTCGACCTGTCATAGTTTTCCAAACACTATTTTCGACCAATCATGTGATTGGAGCACACTGAGTCAAGGAACCACAACTTGGATTCGGCATGGTTATCTGTAACTGCATCCATAACCACCATAACACCTTCAGAATCATCTGAATTTTGGCGTGAAAGGTTCACTCCTTCGTCCTTGCCTTTTGTCGATCCATTGTCTTTCATGTACCAACAATATTTAGCCAATTGACCCAAATTTTCACAATTATAACCCTGCATACCTTTCTAATATTCTTTGTCCTTTTGATAGTTTCCTCATCCCCTTTTTGAGGATTCAGAAGATCTACCTTCAACCTTATTTTTGTATGGATTCGACCTAGACTTCTTTCTCTGAGTCTTTTCGAACTTGCATTTGAATTTGTTGGAACCACCATCCTTTTCCATGTATTAGCTTACAGATCATGTATCGAGTCTTGAACTCCTTTCCTTTCAACAATCCTCATCTCATGCGCCTCCAACGAACCAATAAAATCTTCCACTTTGGTGGTTGCAAGACTGTTTGATTCTTGAATAGCTATGATAACATGATCAAAGTAAGAGGTCAATATTCTCATTACCTTCTCAACTATTATCTTATCAGTTATGGTTTCACCACAATCCTTCATGAAATGGACGGGTTTTTGAACCTTCGACACATATTCTACAACTTTTTCATCTTCTCCCATCAACAACAACTTATATTGTCGACGTAGGGTTTGTAACTTTACAACCTTGACTTTCTCACCTTCTTCATAATACTTCATAAGAATATCACATGCCTCCATCGCCAATTCAGCATGAGAAATCTTATCAAAGTTAGCAACATCGACCGTCGCCTGAATGCAATAAGAAACCTTGCAATCTTTATTCTTGACTTTGTTGTGGAATTTTTGTGTGCTTCTCTTTCATTTTCAGCCAGCGCAGGAATGCCGTCGGTAAACACCTCTAGGGCTTCATGGAAGCTAAACAAGAATTTCATCTATTTTTCCATCGGATCCAATTTTTTCCGGAAGCATTGGAAGAGAATTCGAAATGCCCTTATCACTAGCCATCTTTGCAGCGGTTGATTCACTTGCCCTGAAAATACGATCTCTGACGTGAAATTTTTGAAAACTTGATCAAGAACACTAACCAGAAATAGCTATGATAACATGATCAAAGTGAGTGGTCAATATTCTCATTAGCTTACAACTATCATATTATCAATTATGGTTTCACCACAACCCTTCATGAGATGGACGAGTTTCTGAACCTTCGACATATATTTTGCAACTTTTTCATCTTCTCCCATCAACAACAACTCATATTATCAACGTAGGGTTTGTAACTTTACAACCTTAACTTTCTCACCTCCTTCGTAATACTTTACCAAAATTGCATTTCAGCATGAGAAATCATGTTGAAGTTAGCAACATCGACCACCATTTGAATGCAATAAGAATCCAGCGCATGAACGCCGTCGATAACCACCTCTATGGTTTCATGGAAACCAAACAAGGATTGCATCTGTTTTTTCCATCAAATCCATTTTTTTCCGCCAAGCATTGGAAGAGAATTCAGAACTCCCTTATCACTAGCCATCTTCATAGCAGTTGATTCACTTGTCCTAGAAATACGATCTCTGACGTGTAAATCTTGAAAAATCGATTAAGAACAATCCAGAAGCTCTGGATACCAATTTGTTAGTGCGTGAGACACTTTTAATGGGGAGAGAAAGAGAGAATAATAAAAATAAGGATTTGTATTATTGAATTGTACAAATAATGATACAAACTATGACCATTTATATACAACTTTAATTGGGCTTGGATCTACACAACTTGAATTATATTTAAATATTAAATCTAATCAAATTATATCTAATATATATATATATATATATATATATATATATACACACACACACGATGGATATTCTTACTCCAAGAGTAAGCTATTAACACTTACTCCACATCTTGACCATTAATTCTTCTCAATCCAACGGTTAGAAATAATAAGTAATTAAATATGGAGAGAGAGAGAAAATTATTACTTATTATTTGTAACCATTAGATCGAGAAGAATTAACGTGAAGCAAGTGTTAATAAATTACTCTTGGTGTAAGAATATTTTCTATATATATATATATATATATATATATATATATATATATATATATATATATATATATATATATATATATATATATATATATATATATATATATATATATATATATATATATATATATATATATATATATATATATATATATATATTTTATGTACTTTATGCTAATCAAATAATATTGCATAAAAAATAATCAGAGATAATAATTGCCTAAAAAACGAAAACATCAATTGGTTGTTTAAATGATAGTAAACGTGTATATATCTTGCTTAAAAAAACTTTTAATAAGCAAAATGACTTCATATTTATATTTATATGATTTAACATGTTTTAGGTCAATACATACTCAAAAATAATAGCAAATAGAAAATAGTTACCTTTGTCAAAGATTTTTATTCTAAGATATGTTAAATTATGGGTCCGTATAAGCCATGTCTTCAAAAAAGAATTCAACAAAATTTACTACATTACATTCATCCAAGTTATCATTACATGCAACTCAAAATGATTACAATCAGTTAGCTATCCATTTCTTTGAATACATTCTGTTGGTTTTGTTGATTGACAACAATTTTTGTAAAAAAATTTGCTCAGAAAAATGTGATGCAGTTTACTAAAACAGAAGATGTCCTGACATGTGAAACTCACTGAAATGGTTTTAAATTCAGATATTTTAGGAGTCACTTTGTTTTTAATTGTATGTTTCGATTAAAGAAGCTTTGGAACGATCTTCAACAATATATTTGGAGAGCTTTAATCCTACTTTCATGGAGAAAGATTATGAAGCGCTGAAGACTCAAAGGTGTAACAACCCTAGCTACTGTAACTCTATAAATAGGGTGCAAAACCTGTTTCCTGAGTTGGCCATTCCAGAAGAACTTGAGCTTAGTATTTTAGATTGTTGGTTGTTAATTTTGTTGGTTGTTTATTGTGAGTCTGTCTGGTATTATTTAATACTTGAGTAGGACGTTAGTTGAGTTGTACTTTGTCAATCACCATAAGCTTTGAAGCAAGAGTGATTGTGTGTCTTTGAAGAGTGTCTTCAATATTTGTCTTTGTTAATTGTCACCGTGTGTGACTGTGGGGAGTGAGCAGAGGTTCTCATATCTAGGATAAGTTTCTTAGGTAGAAGGGTCATTGGATAGTGATTAAGTGAGGAGTGTAAACGGGGAAGTTTAGCTCTGAATTAATACTGGTAATAGTGGACTTCATCCGTGGCTTGGAAGCCCTCAAATGTAGGTTGATTGGAACCGAACTGGGTAAACAATTCACTGTGTTTTTATTGTTTTCTGCTTTTAAATTTTGTACTGTTAGTTGTTCATAGGACAAATATCAGTGTCGTGACATCACCTTCAACATCTCATATATGATACTAGAATTTCAATTGGTATTAGAGCAGGCATCCTGCTCTGTCTCTGGGTGAGATCTAGGGAAGATACTTTCTTGTAACATGGACAAGGAAGAAATATTTTTGAACAGACCACCCATTACGGATGGTTCTAACTATGACCTATGGAAGCCTCGTATGACATCATACATAAAGTCCTTGGACATCAGGGCTTGGAAAGCTATTCTAAAAGGATAGACACGTCCTGTCATCATTGGAGCAGATAATCAACCTACTGGTGAGTTGAAGCCTGAAGAAAATTGGTCAAAGGATGATGATGAACTGGCTGTTGGAAATGCAAAGGCCTTGAATTCTATATTCAATGGAGTTGACAGAAACATCTTCAGATTGATCAATATGTGTGAAGTGGCCAAGGATGCTTGGGAAATACTTAGAACTACTCATGAAGGCACTTGTAAAGTTAAGATATCAAGGTTGCAGCTACTCAGCACTACGTTTGAGAACCTAAGGATGAAAGAAGAAGAGAATATTCAAGAATTTCAAATCTCTACCTAAGAGATTTGATATGAAAACAACATCCATTGGAGAAGCTCAAGAAATCAACAACATGAAAGTGGATGAACTAGTTGGTTCTCTCCAAACATTTGAGTTGGACATTAATGATAGGTCTGATAAGAAGCCTAAGAGCATAACTTTCAAGTCCAACACTGAAGAAAGAGACGAAGAATATGATCTGGACATTGAGGAAGGAGTATCAAACACCATAGTCTTTCTTGGAAGACAATTTAACAGAGTGTTGAAGAGGATGGAGGGAAGCTCAAGATCAAATGTCCGAAACATCCCATATGACATCATCAGAACAAATAATTCTAGGAAGAAAGTAGAAGCTAAAGAAAGACCTAATCAAGATAAAGAATTAAGGTGTTATGAATGTGGAGGTTTACGTCACATTAAAGTTGAATGCAATACATTCCTTAAAAGATAAAGCAAAGGACTAAATGTATCCTAGTCAGATGAAGACTCTGAGAATGAAGTGGAAGAGGAATCAGGAAAATATGTAACAATTTTGACTGACACTTATATTTCTGATGGAGACTAAAGTGATGAAGAATTAACATTTGAAGAGCTATGTATTAAAAGTGTTGAAGTGTTCCTAGAGAATGAGAAACAAAAGAAGATCATAGTTCAATGGCAAGACAAAAAGAAAGGAGCATCTGAAGACTATTTATAAGCTGGAAAGTGAAGTAACCATGATGAAATCTGATCTTGACAAAATGTCCAAATTTGTCAAGATGTTAAACAATGGTTCTGAAACACTGGATAAAATACTTCAATCAGGAAGGGTAGCTGGAGACATGAGTGGTCTAGGATACACTGAGACAAAGGATTCTTTTACATAACCTATTGAGATCTTGGCCAAATCAAATATGTCGAATCCAATGTTTCAACATCTTAGAAGAAGCAACTACAGGCAGCAAAACATAAGACCTCAACGTTGGAGATGTCATTACTGTGGAAGACATGGTTGTAACACCCTAATTCTACCCCGATAATTATTAAGAAAATCAAAGTGATAAAATTCTTTTCAACAGACAATTGTAGTATTACAATTCAACTAAAACAACTATATGCTATCATAGATGCATAACACAAATACTCAGATGAACTAAAACCACATGGATCAACTTTATTAATATTAAGCAGCGGAACTACATTAATCAACTTGGATGGCATAACATCTTTTCAACATAAAACAACTTAAAATCAATAAATACTTCTCATGTATCAACATAGTTAATCAACAACAAAACCAAACAATAAAACAAATAGCGTTCATCCCCCGAGTGTTACGTATCAGAGCGACAACCCGACTAGAACGAATAGCAACTAAATCTTCATTCTCTAATACATGCACGTTACCCACGTAGAGGCAACATCACAACCGAAGGGGTGAGATATCAACCAATATAAACAAATGTATGATAAAACATATATTAGAATTTAGTCATACATAGACCACCACTTCAAACAACATATTTCATAATCATTCAACAACACTACAACAACTCAATTATACAACACAACAATACCTTAATAACAACGACAACTTATAACAACAACAGCTTATAACAACGTCAACACGACAATCACCAAACAACGTAATAATAACAATAACTTTAACCTGCGACTCAATATGTGACTCAACTATGCAAATGCATGTGGTACCATTTGGAGCAGAACTCCCAACTTAAACATATGCCATTTTTTCGAGGCAATTCAATAATGCATAAGCCTTCAAATTTCAACGTGGTGCCATCAAGGTCAAGTTAATCATGCAATGTATGCCATGCGACCTTAATGAAACTACCGATGAAATAATCTAATAGAATATCAATGAAGTCGCCATCGAACGTTTTCTATCCTGCGAGAGGAAAGGAAAACGTCAAGTAAACCTGAGGGGGGAGAAATCATAGTCTTACGACCAAGAGATCGAGAAAGGGAGTCAGTTACACGAGGGGAAGGTATTAGCACCCACACGCCCGTAGTACTCTACGGTATCCAATTCTACTCTCTATCTATTGGGTGTGGGTATCTATTTACAACCTATATCTAAGGCAAAATGAATGACTGCAAAGTATTATGTACAAAAAGAAAGTTTTTTTTAGTTGTGCCTGCCGAAGTTGTGAACCTTTTTGCCTACGTACCCTATTCGTGCAATTAGGGATCAAATCACTACATAGTTCTCCTCAAACAATTTGGTGGGTTGTAATGTTTTTTATGAGAAATTCCATTCCGCATCCTCACAATTGCAACTCGTGCTTGGCGTTGCAGATTATCGTAAGTCTTATGCTCGGCCGCTTGCACACTTAGCAACTTTCTTGGATTTGAAAAGGAACACCCTTATTGAAAAGGTTTTCACAAAAAAGGTCCGAAGACAAAAATATTTGAAGTGAGGTGAGTTGTTTTAACCTTATCGAAAGGGTTTGAGTTTATTAACATGTTTTGAGATTTGATAAAGGAAATGGTTTAGTTTTATTATGCAAAAGGGTAATAAAAACATCTAAGAGAAACTATCTAGGTTTATCACTAATGTTATCATACAAAGTGGCCCTAAGTCAAGGATGAAAGGGGATCTCTACCTATATTGACATGCAAAGAATGACAATCCTAATGTCTAGGCTCGAGAGCTACCCTAACCGAGCGGTCCTAGGGGAAACTATCCTAATATCTGTCTTGGTTGACCAACCAAGGGATGCAAAGGGATAAGGCAAGCAAGTGCTTTGGAAGAAGCACACAAACAATATAATGCACAAACAAATGATACACACATGTGCGGGGAATATGAAAGAAGTCACATAGCCTCAAAGGTAGAGAATCACCCAAGTCAACCAGGAGCCTTCTTTTAGAGGAAAACCATAGCCACGAATGGAATTACCCGCGTCAACCAGAAGTTTCCTATGGGAGGAAGGTATCACACCTTGATATGAATTACCAAGTGTGAGTAGCGCATGAGTGCGAGTATCAGCATGTCAATGTGAACCCCATGACAAAGTGTGGTGAGTCAGAATAAAGAACTCTTGCCACTGTTTTATTGACTCGATAAAGGAATCATCGCAATTCGCGTGAGCTGAGCTGACACAGACTGAACTGTGCGAGGGTTGGTTGCTAACCCTTTCCGCATGCCTTTTATTATCATTATCATCATTATCATCATTATCATTATTATGACTTTATTTGGTGGTGCCATATCAGGTTGACCACTCATGACTGTAGGCAAGCATAAAAGTAAACACACTGAAAGTTACCTCTTTTGCACGAAAGGATTTTAAACAAACCACACACAGTTAGCACATAATATGCGGAATTTCCCTAAACGAGTCTTTAAATAAACCAGAGGGGTTCCTGAACATGCTCCAACTACGGAAGCCCCATCATGCATTTCCTATCCTACTTCTCATGGAAAAAGAAAGCGGTAAACCCCTACTTCTCATGCTCTCTAGAAAAATGATAAAAGAATGCGATAAAAAGGAATAGAAAATACCAAACGAATAACAATCCGTATAAGAAAAAGCAAGCAAGAATACTCCAGAAAACTTCATGTAATGCTGACAAGCAATAAAAGAAATCTGGTGAGAAATGCGTAGAAGCATCAATAAGCATGATCGGAATATGTGTCGTACACATTCGAAACTTAATGTAAACCCTTCAAGGGATGGCAATCTAAATAATACAGACAAAGGATGTGCATATCGTATGCACAACCAGAATGTGTGTCGTACACATCTGAGCTAAATCGATAAACATGCAAGAGGGTGAAAACCAAGCAATGCAGACAAAGAGTGTGCATATCGTATGCGATATCAGAATGTGTGTCATACACATCTGAGACAATCTAATAAACCTGCAAGAGATTACAATCCAGACAATGTAGACAAAGAGTACACACATGTGTGTGCAAGATCGGGATGTGTGTCGTACACATCCAAATCAATCAAAGATAAGCTCAACGTACCTTGCACCAGTAACAAAGTGTCAAAAATAACAAAGAAAGTGCTTTATCGGAAGCACTAAACTCAAAAGCGATTATTCACATGATGATCTACTAGTATAAGCATACAAGAAGTGAAATAAAAACTCAAAAATTATCTTGGGAAAACGCTTATTCGAAATTAAGGCGAAAAAGTCAACTTGTCGGAATTAATTAAAAATCGCATGGTTGCTTGCAAACGTGCCAACAGATTCAAAAATATGAGCGGTTTTAATTAATTCCGAGTGGAAGCGGCATTTTTTGTTCCTTAAAGGAATGGGGCATCAAGTACGTTTTAGGCATGTTGCACTTGAAATTTGGTTCTGAAACCATCAAAGTCGGTTTTAAAACAAGCCTAAACATCAAGGACACGTATTGCTACCTTGAACCTTTGAGGAAAGATGAGTTTCGATGAACAAAAATGCATGAAAATGCTTATGGAATATGAAAATTCATGTATCGATTTAATTTCCAATTATTGTTTGTTTTGTGTTTTGAAATGAGAAAGAGAATTGGATATTAAATCCATACATGATGCAAACAACTTTACATGATTGTATTTACAAGTGATATGCAAAAATCGGAAAAGTTAGAATTGAAACAATGTATGAAAATGCACATTTATTCATGTATTAGATGCTTTATGGATGATATTTACATGAACATGTAAAAAATGCAAGTAATTAAATGATCAACCAATGCCACACCTCGACATAACCTTGAATAAATGAAAATCAAGCCAAAAATTCAAGGATTAAATCATGTTATAATGCATCGATTCAAACAATCAAGAATATGCAACTTAACTCATGGAAATGTGCATAAAACATACACCTTAACACACTTTCGAGTTCATAAAATCAAGCCATGGCATGGAGTTTTGATTCAACTATTCAATACAAGATTTAATCAATGCATGATCATGTCAATTACATTCCAAAAAATCAACACAAGTGCCTATATACAAAGAAATCACTTCATGAACGCTCTATGTTCAAAAATCCTACATCTCGACACAATCGAGTTTAAGAGTCAAGCCTAATTCATACAATTTCCAAGAAATTAATCAAGATATTAATTCATTAGTGCATGTACAACTAATTCTTCATTTTAATTTCAAATTTGCAAAAATCACTTAAAATAAGTGCTTATCTGAGAAGAAGTGTTTACTTGAAATTGAAGTTGGAAGAGGAGAATTGAAGAGGAATTGAAGACCGACCGGTGATGAAGAAACATGGAGAAGGGGTTGTACCGGAGACAGAGAGATAAAATAAGAAGAAGTTATCCGACGCAGTGGTTTTGGAATTCCGGTAGTGGTTGTTGGTGGTTTGAGGTGGTTGTGCAACTTTGAGTTGAGAGAAAAGGAGACAGAAGAGAGTGATTTGAGAGTGAAATTTTAACAAATGAATTCTCCTCCTTCAATTAGGAGAGTGAAATTTGATTTATAGGTGGATTTTTTGGGCTTAAGATGCCTTGGATCCAAGATTAGGCCCAAATCTCCTTTATCCAATAAAATTTCGTGTACATCCCCAAACCTCAAGAACCATGCAGAATTTGAAGTCAGACCCTTCACGAAAAATGTTCGAAATAAAAAATTGGTCTCGGGAGAAAAATTTCAACTCAATCGGACGAATGATTAAGGAGATATGAATTTTTGAAGTTTCAGCTCACATTTCGGGCATCTGACACATGCAAATTTTTTATTGCGCCACCTGAGGAAAACGCTTTGAACGGGGATCTTCTGATCAAAATCCAAACTCAGGATGTGAACGAAGATTGAAGACAATAGAATTTTTGAACTTTTGACACCATTCCCATCATATTTCGATAAAAATTGAGTGATATATGATTTTTTTGAATGTTGCGCGTCAGATGAATTAATGCTCGGTTCGACTCAAATATCCTTTCAAATAATAAAATTTTGGTATTGATCCGTAAGGAATTAGCTCTCGACTTGTGAATGAAAGTTGAAGAGGACTTCGAGACGGAATTTTAGACACCGACCCACTCAATTTCGATATTCCAGTTAGGAGTTATGAATTATTTAGTGTACCATGAACACGGGTCAGCCATCAAACTCAATTTATTCCACTTCAAAGATTAATTTTTTCCAGAGGCTTTCCTCACACAATCAGCTTCTGACTTGAGAATGAAAGTTGTAGATAATATGAGCAGGGAATCTCCAGTCGAAAATCCTCAAAAAATACCCAGCGAGCTAAGAGTTATGAACATCAGAGCGTCCAAAACACACCAAAAACCCAAAATTCACTTTATTAATAAGTGAATTGCCGAAGTCCTTCTGACTAGAAAATCTTATCTCAAGCATACAAACCGAAAAATATCAATTTTTGGCTCGAAAATAGTCTGAATGGCCGAAACGCACAGTTTCTTCCATAACATGTGATGCTGTTAACCCCATGACCATGAGATCAATACTATGCATGTATGTTTATGATAATAGAATTATAAGCCAGAAATTTTAAAATGAAGAGGGTAAATTTTGGGGTACAACACTCAACTTCAACAACAAATACGCAACAATGCAACAACAACAACAACATACAACAACAAAAACTTAAAATATGCATCAATGACATCAACTTAGATCACACTGATCATTCGATCTACAACTCAAACATGTCCATAAATTGGGACAATTCAACTTATTTAACATTGGCCATAGGCCTACAACTTCGTCAACATATCAACAACAAGTTACTAACAACAACAATTCAAGCAAACAACTACGACAAATACTACACAACTTATTAGTTACGAATCTACGCTTAAAATGATTTATTTAACATTAATTCTATTTATTCACTAGACCTGATCTACTAAATTAATTAACTCATTCAACTACTTAAATTTCTATTACTAAGATACTTGCAATATTCAACATTCCAGACACAATTCGAATGCCTCACCAACCAACAATAACTACAACATTTACTAATTATTTCTACTAATTCTCACCGTTCCCATTTATTTATTTTACTGACACTAATCCTCAATACTACCAAGCTATCTCTGTTATTAACTACTTATTTCGATGGACTTTGTTGCCACTTAACATATTTTCTGCTACTAAAATTGCCAAACATCCATTAATGCTGTTTTATTCTTCTGCTACTAAATTAACACGCATTCTATATTGTTGTCATAAACTCATTTGATATTATACACCTTTTTCTTATTTAGGTTAGTAAATAATTCCTGTTATTAAAATTATTTGTTACATTCACCTTTCCTTTTTCCTGTCATGAGGTGTCTGTCATACCCCAAAATTTGCCCTCCATCTACTCAAGAGATTTCATACATCTATGCTCAAGGATTCCTCAAGAGTTGATCAGACAAACTCTCTCCTAGACAATCAACCCAAACTAGGGTTTGGTATCTCTCAAGTCAAGATGAACTTCCAACATCTCCAATGGCCTTCATGCCTCCTCATATGCTTCAGAGATTCTCCATGTCAAGTTTCAAGCCTCACAAGTCAAGTTTCCTCGCATATTGCTCGATGGTTGAAAATCAACAGATTGACAAAAAGTCAATCGTGGTCAACATACACAAAACTTCATAATTTTTGGTCAACATCCTCATTTTGAAGTTACATTCATCATTTGATCAAGGGTTGATCATGATTCATCAAGAAAACTCAAGATTTGCTCAAAAGTCAAACTTTCTAAATTAGGGTTTCTGAAAAGTCAATCGAACTTTGACCGATCATAACTTTCTCATACTTTCTAAATTTTTCCACCACCTCTTGTTTTAAAGGAAATTCAATTCTCTACAACTTCATGTCTCACAAGAATGTCCAAAAATGCTTCATCCGAGAGGTATAGCTCAAAACATTACAGGTCATTTTCAAAGTCAACAAAAAGTCAACTTTTTGTTTTGAAGATATATTGAGCATGGTAACTCCAATTGAGATGAGACCAAAGACATTGTTTAGAGGACTCTTAGAGCTTTCCAAAAAGTCCAAGAACACTCAAAAATGTGGAAAATTGAGCAAGTTACACCATTCACAAGTTGGGCAATTTTGGAAGAATGCACAAAGAGAGATACTTCAAAAAATCAAATCTTTTGCAAATGGGCCTACTTTTTCTTCATCCTAACTTGTTCCTCATGCAATTAGGAATGTCCAAGCCCAATGCCACGAATTTTTGATTTATTTTTCTATTTAATTTGTAATTTATTCATTTAAATGCAAATTAAATCTTAAAATAAATTATAAAATCAAAATTAATTGAAGATTGATTTTATTGCTTTCTTGTGATCCAATCAACCCATAAATGCCAAGCAATTTCGAAATTAGATCAAATTTGGCAAGATTGGATTGAAATTGGACAAAATTTGAAAATTTGATTTCATGAGAATATCAAATTTGATTTCCATTGAATATTGATTAATTCTTTCCAAATTCAATCCCAAATCCATCCAAAGATATATACTTGATGCATACCTATCAAGAGAAAACGAAAAATTGCTCGCAAACCCTATTCCAAAGTTCAAAAATCCGTGTGTTTGAAGCAACTGGTAACCCTAGTTCTGCTTCGATTCAACCCATTCCAAGCCGTCCATTGCATTCCTTGAGGTCTTTAGAGTCGATCCAGACTCTTATATCATTGAAAAACATCAAGAATCGAGCAAATCAGATTTCGGTTTGTCAAACTTTTTCCAAATTCGATTTCTAACATCCATGCATTATTAACACGATTTGTTGTTGTTTTTATGATCAGTGATAAGTTAGCAAGCATTCTGGGTGGTTTGATTGCATTTCCATAGTCTGGAGCTCGATATACCATTGTTAGGGTTCCTGAACACGTTTTAGGGTTTTACAAAACAAGAAAAATTGGACCATGAGACCATGACCAATGAACTCGGAACGATGCCTGGAATTGAACCATGTATTTACAATGCATTTATATTACTTGTGCTTGATTTTCCATGTAGCCAGGGCCTTTAGCGTCGAAGAAAAGCCGACGCAAGCTTTTGAATTTTCAAAACGAAGAAGACGACTGGATGGCGCGAGCGGGACAAGACCAGGAGGCGACGCGTGTAAAACCCACTCGCTGCGTTTCCAAACAGGCTTGCACACTTGGCTCAGTTGGTTAAGGCGTTCACTGTTGTGGGATGCTCTCTCATGTCCCCAGTTCGAATCCCACTGGCACCGGTTTTACACCTTTTTTTACAAAACTCATGTTTTTCTTATTATTTTCTATATTTCAATATTTTGCATTTTATTTTAATTTCTTTTCATAATTTTATTCTGCATTAAAAAATTACCAAAAACATTTTTTCTTTTTACATTATTTTCATAAAAATCTTTATTTAATTTAATAAATTAAAAAATATATTTTTGCATGCATATTTATTTTTATTTATATTTTTGCATTTAATTCACTTTTAATTGCATTTTAATTATTAAATCTTTTCTAAAAAATCCCAAAAAATTATTTTAACTTATTTATCTTATTTCCAGCATGTAGTATTTTTCTCATATTAAAATTTGCATTTTTTCTAACATTTTATCTTATTTCGATTTCATCATATTTTCCAATCTCTTATTCTTTCACAGGTTGCTCCGATTCGGACGTTTTCTTTTTATCATTCTATTTTTTCCTATAATGTAATTGTCTATGGGTTGTAATAGTTTAATCTAGGATTTTATTTTCCGCATGTTAAATTATGTATCTGCCCCAAAGCCATGTAATAGCGTAGGTTTATCTTTCCGCACCTTTACATTTCCGCTTTTACATTCCGCATTTTACTTTCTGCACCCTTATCAATTGCTAGTAATTAGGCGTGTATGGCAAGATAATAAATGGACATAGCTCACACTAATCTTCAAGATAATATATTCTGAATTCAACACACTTCTTCACACACGCACCCCTTAGGGTAATTCTCTCTCGATGCCTTTCGATTTCAAATGGTCATGTCCCTCGAACGTAGAGGTATTCTAGCACCGTTGCCTTTCAAACAAATCATCATAGTCCCTTCGATACAAAGATCATAAGACCCACGATGTCGCCTCCGAATACATGATCTTGACTCGATTGTCGCCACGAAAATGATGATAGTCCCTTCGAATGTGCTAGGATACTTCCTACGAGTTGTCTTCTATGACCATCCGATGTCCCTTCGAATGTCCCGCTTACATCCAACGAATGGAGCTACCTACTAACTAATGGTATGGCTAGCGCTATTCTAAAGGAATGTAGAAGTACAACAAAACGACCAATTCTGAGTGGGTAAATAAGTCTTTTAGTTGCTTGCTCTATCAAATGCTTTTCACACCACACACTTCTTTTTCAAAGTTCAAAACTCTTTTCAAAACGAAACATTTCCGAACACTTTGTATACACTCCTACATGAGTCATTACAAAGTCAAAGCGAAATTCCTTTTCAAAACATTTTGTCAAACACACGAAAGCAATTTTAAAAGTGATCTAGAGCAACTAAGAGCCGTAGAATAACACGGATGGAAAGGGTGCTAATACCTTCCCTTTTCATAACCATTCTCCCGAACTCGTAATCTAACGAAGGTCTTTTCTATTACTTTTACCTTCCCTTAATTGGATAAAATAAAAGTTGGTGGCGACTCTTGCTATCCGCACATTTGGATACAAAAATCCTACAAAGTCAGTTCACCGTATCACAGAATGGCGACTGGGAGAATCCTAAAAGAGAATTGCCTTAGGATTTCTAGATAACTTTTACCGTCGTTTGAATTGTATGCTTTATCTTTAAGGGTTGCTTGGGTATTATATTTGTTGGGAGATCCTACACCCGGATCTGGGTTTCCTTTTAGGTAAGTGGCATTAGATCATCGCGACCGCTAGACGTATAACTACACGGTCAACATGATGGCTACGTTAGCGTGACACTTTGGTTGTCCCGATACTCTTCATTCCCAAGTGAAGATAGTATTTGGCTTCGTGGTGTCATTAAGCGCTAACTAAACTTTTAGAACCTTAATTGACCCATCTTGGCCATTAGAAGGTAGTGAGATGGCGGCTTTGGTGTAGACCGAGGTTGGTTGATACTCGATGCTACGCTCATTGAGATCGGACTTTTGGGACATTTTCGATCGACCACTTGGCGTCAGATTGAAATAAGCGCCCGAGAAAGATCTATGATATGAGATTCCTAGAACCTTACTATTATAGGACAGATGAACCAACTCAAACTTTTGGTAGGGTAATCACCTATACCTCATGCAAGCCTTAAACCTAGGCTCATTGTGTGAATTGCTTGTGTGTGCCAAACATGACATCATGACATCATTCGCATTGCATATCATTTCTAACTATTTCAAGGACCTAGGGATTTATCTTTGCTCTGTTTTGTAGGGATTATGGCTTCTAGAAAGACTATCCGAATCAACTTCATGGGTATCCCTTCTCAACTCAAAGAATTGGTTTCGTAAATTCGACCATGCTCGTTCATCAAAAGACATGGTTATCTGCTTGATTTGGTTATCTTCGGTTTTGAAGAAGATATGATGCATGTCCTATTCCAATTCTTTGATCCCAAACACCATTGCTTCACATTTCCCGATTATCAGTTGGTTCCTACCTTGGAAGAGTTCTCTAAGCTACTTGGGATACCTATTCTTGACCAAGTGCCATTCACCGGTTTGGAAAAGGTTCCTAAGTTCGAAGACATTGCATCCGCCTTACATCTCAAGCGCTCAGACATTGAAGCCAATTGGGAAACTAGAAGTGGAGTTAAGGGTTTACTTTCCAAGTTCTTAATTAAGAAAGCCCGAGAATTCCTCAAAGTTATGAGTTTCCATGCATTCGAGAACATTGTGGCCTTGCTAATTTATGGTTTGGTTCTATTCCCTAACTCGGATCAATTCATAGACGTCAATGCCATCAAGTTGTTTCTTACCCACAATCCTGTGCCTACCTTACTTAGAGATATTCTACATTCTCTCCACACTCGTACTACTAAGAGACAAGGAACTCTCATGTGTTGTATACCGTTACTTTCAAGGTGGTTTATTTCGCACCTTCCTCCATCGCTCAAGAATGAACAAAGGTTGAGATGGTCTCAAAGGTTGATGTCACTCTCATTCGGATATCCGTTGGAATCTTTTCTCTCAAAAGGATTTCACATTCATTGAGCGTTGTGGAGAATTCTAATGTACCACTACTTGGTATAAGGGAGGTATTACTTACAACCCTTCTCTAGCTCTACGCTTGGTTTTGCTCAAGAGATGGTCCACATGATATGCTTCTCCAAGATATTGTGTTCGATTACAATCACGATCTCCGAATTACCGACGAAGGTTTATACACGCTTGGGGCATGGTAAAGAAGACTGATACCAAGACTTTGGGGCATCCGAACTCCATTCCTTGGGAACCTTACCTCAAATGGGTGCGAGCTCGAGCTCAAAACCTCATGATGTCATTCACTGCTTTACCAAGAATTATGGAACCTGCTATAGGTGACGTACCTATGTCGTTCTCCATCCCGACATGCCTACGATTTTGAAGACTGAAGAGATCCGGATTCAACTAAAAGAAGAAAGGGATACCTTTGAAGCTCAGTGCTATGCAAGTGAGAAGAAAGTGTTAGAGTTGACCAAGCTACTTCACGAGGAGCGAAGCATCAACACTTACATCGACACCAAGAGGAAACGCCCATGGGAGACTTAGAGCTTTAGGATTTTTATGTTCTCTTTTATTGTTTTGAACTATCTCTTGTACTTAAAAAGAAAAAAGAATAATGAGAAGTACTAATAAATGTTTGTTCATTGCTTGTTTAACAAATTTAAATCTCTTAGGTCCTTGAAAACATTGCATTGCATTCGATAAACATCGTGATAGCATAGCATAAACATTGCATCACTGTACATTGGAGATTGGTTTCTCATTTGCTCGCTATTTATTTTAGCGTAAATGGCTCTTGAACAGATGTCAAAGATCTCCGTGCTCGAATGCTCGGGCCAGCAGATGTTCACCAACTTGGTCCAAGGCCAAGAAGATTTGAAGAAGCTCATCAACAAGAAGAAGAAGGTTGTTGGTCTCCTCAACATGGGTAGACGTTTCAGGGGTCCAAAAGTGGTCACGGATCGAGCTCTCAAGGAAGTGTCCATACCGAGGGAGTACCAAGGGTGATGAAGGTGATCGTGAGCCAAAGAAAGGAGGAGAGGACCACTGATTATAGCCAACATTCGATGAAGATGACAAGTACAAACAACTCAAGACCGTCTGAATGTGGAAAACTTGAAGATGTCCGGCTGAATTTTGATGATCCGAGTCTTGTTCCGGTGTTGTGATTCCTCCCAAGTTCAAAGTTCCAACTTTTGCCAAGTATGATGGCATGTCTTGCCCAAAGTCGCATTTGAAGTCCTATGTCCAAGATCAATCCCACACCGATGAGAGAAAGTGTGGATGCATTATTTTCAAGAGAGTTTGTCCGAACCCGTTGGAATGGTACTATCGCCAGAGAATGACCGTATCCGTACTTGGAGTGATTTGGCTGATGCTTTCATGACATGATGAGTACAATGTGAATTGACACCCACTCGCATGCAACTACAAAGCATGTCTATGGGTCGCGATGAGAAGTTCAAGGAGTATGCTCAGAAGTGGAGAGATCTAGCAGGCAGAGTTCAGCCACCCTTGTCCAATAGGGAGTTGGTTGATATGTTCATGGGGACACCGACAGCCCATTCTTCAATCATCCGATTGGAAATTCTTCATCCGGATTCACCGAAATGATATTGACGCGAGCGATGAAGCTGGTATCAAGAGTGGGAAGATTCATGTAGAGTCATCTTCGAATGCTGCGAAGAGATCTTTTGGTGGTAAGAAGGAAGCCAATGTTGTGTATGGTCAGAAAAGTCGAGCCAAGACCGACGCGCTCAATCTGGGGGCCAGGATCTCCAATCCTACATCAAGACAACCTCACGAGACAACGCGTGAGCTTAACGCGCCACGAAGACAGCATTTAAGATCAACATGCCTTTGTCGCAAGCCTTGCAACACATGTTGAACGCAGAGCTGATAACCTTGAGGGATCCTCCTCAGAATGTCAACACTTCCTCTCCGAAATACAATCCTAATGCTAAGTGTGCTTATCATTCCAACAGCCTGTGGCACGACAATCGACATTTGTTGGGCTCAAGAACAAGATTCAAGATATGATTGAAGCTAAGCGATTGAGTTTGATCCTCCTGCTGAGACTCGAATGTGATCAACGCTCCTATGCCTAACCATGACAAGAGTTCCAATGTTGTGGGGATGATACTTATGTCTTCAACATAGATGACTGACCATTCCTCGATGATGATTAAGAAGAATTTGTTGCAAGCCGTGTCAATCCAGATGCCCGAGAACTGCGTTGGTGCCCATCCGCTACCGATGGTTGTGCTTGGTTGAGAAGACGTGTTCAATGCATGATGGATAACCGTGAGATACTATTTCAAACCAATGCGTAAGTGTGTGTGAAGAAATGTCTAAGTTGAAGATCGACAATCGAACGAAACTGTACCATCTGTGGGACACCTTGGGGCAGCCAAGTGGAAAATATGATTACATGGTGAAGTACACCGTCCTCGATAGTTACAAGATTCCTATTGAAGATGTTAAGGCGACCGGATGGGGTGACGATTTCCCGAAGACTATCTTGATGTTAACACAATAAGAATTTCCTCTCACGATTACGTGCCTAGAGTGGCACCTCTCATTATCACTTCTCCAAGACCGCCATATTCCTCTGACAAGGCTATCCCTTGGAATTATGGAGCTGATGTTTACTATCATGGTGTCAAGCAAGATCCTCTGACTATTGAAGATCTGACCATTGGAGCTTCTATTCCTGACATCGACAACATCACCGGATCAAGTAAAGTGACCAGAACCGGAAGGGTATTCTCTCCAGAGATCTCTCCTCCAAAGATATGCGACTCATTTCGCATTCCTTCTACTCCATCCATATCCCCAGCTAGAGGGAAAGAACCAGTGGCTCATCCTGCTCAACCAGAAGTACCAAAGGAAGTTACTGAAGACACCTCCAAACGAGAAATGGAGGAAATTCTGAAGATTATCAAGAAAAGTGACTACAATGTTGTGGAACAGTTAGGACAGACTCCGTCCAAGATTTCCATGCTCGCTTTACTCTTGTGCTCCGAGGCTCATGCTAACGCCTTGGTGAAATTTCTGAAGAATGCTCACGTACCGCAAGACACTACCACTGATCAATTTGAAGTTTGTATTGCTAGCCTGGCTGCCAACAACGGCCTAGGCTTCTCCGTTGCTGATTTGACTCCTACCGGAAAGAAACACAACAAAGCCTTGCACATCTCTGTTGAATACAAGGGCACTACATTATCTCATGTCTTGGTGGATACCGATTCTACTCTGAATATCCTTCTGAAGACTGCTTTTGATCGACTTGATGTCGAAGGGTTGGTTCTGAGACCCAGTGACATAATTGTGAGAGCTTTTGATGGTTCTAAGCGAACAGTACTTGGAGAGCTCACTCTGCGTGTTAAAGTCGGTTCCCAAACTTTTGACTCCACTTTCTTTGTCATGGATATTCGTCCAGCTTACTCTTGCCTACTCGGACGCCCTTGGATACATGGGGCGTTACCTCTACACCTGATCGTCAAGTACCCGGTGAAAGGGAAGGTTGTTACAGAGTGTGGTGAAGAGGAGTATATGGTCAGTCATCTACAGTCATTCCGATACCTTGAGATGGAAGGAGAATTCTTCGAGACTCCCTGTCAAGCTTTTGAAACAATCCCCAGAGTCATGCCTGTTGACTCTCCTATCACTCGTGAAGTTACGCAAGTTCCGCCTAGGATGGCCTCACTGAAAGATGCTCAAGCTGCTGTTGAAGAAGGTAGTACTATTTGGGGTCGGCTCCCTGATCTTCCTTTCAAATCCGACAAGACTGGTTTAGGCTTCACCATCAAGGGTCAGAAGACGATATGCCGCGAACGTGCCGGCCAACTTCCTTTCCGCATCAGCCAAAGTGGAATCCATGCTATAGAAGACGACGACAACGGCTTCGACATCAGCAAGTGGATCTCCCAACTCGGATCAAGGGCTCAAGAATTGGAAGATCAAGACGCATACCAATCTCCTTTAGTCGAGTAATTGCTCTTGTTTTGTTTTGCTTTTCGTATTTCTTTATGTTTGAACAATAAACTTTGAAAGCCTAGTGCCTTGCCCGGCATCATGGCTCGTCATGGGGTTATTATCATTGCGCGTTTTCATTCAATAAATTCGTTGGACTTTTGCATTCAATTGTTTGTTTTCTTTCTTTACTTTATCATCCCTTCAAAAGCTATGTGTTTCTTACACACCCACGTGATACACCCAGTAATCACTCCGAATCTCGTTAATGCTATGCTATTGCTAAATATGACTTGATAATCCGATCTACCAAGCCAAAGACGAAAGTGAGGAAGATTGTGAAGTACCGGAGAACTTGCCGATCGCTACAAAGAAGAAGAGCGAGTTATACACCACACGAAGAACGAGTTGAGGTTGTGAATTGGGTACCGACGAAGATGAAAGAGATCAAGATAGGAGCGGATCTTGAGAACGATGTTAAAGAAAGGTTGGTTCGGATGCTACGAGACTATATTGAGGTTTTTGCTTGGTCATACGAAGACATGCCGGTTTGACATTGATATTGTGGTACACGATTGCCGACAAAAGAAGGTTTTCTCCCAAAGAAAGTTCGTCGTGCGTCCCGAGATGTCGAGAAAATCAAAACCGAAGTTATGAAGCGCTCAACGCCGGTTTCTAGTTACTTCCTATCCACAATGGGTGCGAATGTGGTACCCACCAAGAAGGATGGCAAGGTACGGATGTGTGTGGATTACGAGATCGAATAAAGCGAGTCCGAAGACGATTTTCCACTTCCTCATATTGATGTTTCGTTGACAACACCGCCAAAGATTTTCTCCTTCATGGATGGTTTCTCGGTTATAATCGATCAAAATGTCTCCCAAGACATGGAGAAGACTACTTTTGTTACACAGTGGGGCACTTTCTGCCACAAGGTTATGCCGTTTGGACTGAAGAACGCGGGCGCCACTTATCAGCGTGCTATGGTAACACTATTTCATGACATGATTCATCACGAGATAGAGGTCTACGTCGACGACATGATAGCTCGATCACGATCAAGAAGAACATCTTGATCATTTGCAGAAACTGTTTGATTGAAGATGTACAGGTTGAGACTTAATCCTAACAAGTGTACCTTTGGAGTCAGATCCGGAAAGCTCCTAGGGTTTGTTGTCAGTGGTAAAGGTATTGAGGTCGATCCCGCCAAGGATAAAGCTATCCAAGAGATTCCAGCTCCCCGCACTGAGAAGGAAGTCAGAGGTTTCTTGGGCCGATTGAACTACATTGCCAGATTCATTGCATATCTGACTGCTACTTGTGAGCCAATCTTCAAGTTACTTAAGAAAGATCAAGTAGTGGAATGGAACGACGATGCCGATCGCTTTGACAAAATCAAGGAGTACCTACGTAATCCTCCTATTCGATGTCACTTGAAGGAAGACCTCTTATCATGTACTTGATGTTAGAGAACTCAATGGGGTGTGTGTTGGGCAACATGACGAGTCCGGTCGAAAAGAGCATGCAATATACTACCTTAGCAAAAGTTTACCATCGTGAAACAAGATACTCACAACCGAGAAAACTTGCAACGCTGTCACGTCACGACTAAGACAAGATATGTTGACTCACACTACCTTGTTGATTTCCAAGATGGATCCGATAAAATACATCTTTGAGAAACCAGCTCTCCGAAGAATAGCAAGATGGCAAATGATCTTGACCGAATATGTCATCCAAGACACTCTTTAAAGCGATCAAAGGAAGTGTAGTAGCCGATCATTTGGCTCATCAAGCCGTAGATGATTATCGCCTATGCATCAATTTCGCACGAAGATGTTTTACTAGTTACTGATTGTGAAGAACTGTGCCTGCATTTAAGGACCGAACAAGGATCCCGATGGACTATGGTCTTTGATGGAGCCTCAAACGCACTTGGCAATGGCATTGGCGCCATCATTACATCCCCTACAAGGACATACGCCTTTCACCGCCAGATTATGTTTCAGTTGCACTAACAACATGGCGAGCACGGCGTGCATCATGGGTCTTAAAGTGCTATTGACTTAAGAATCAAGTTCTTACAAGTGTATGGAGACTCATTTAGTGATCACCGATTAAGGCGAGGGATACGAAGCATCCGAATCTCATTCCGTATCGAGAGCATGTTCGAGTTTGATCCCCTACTCAAGAGATTACTTTTGATCATATTCCACGAGAAGAGAATCGGCGACGCATTGGCTACTATGTCGCCTATGTTCAAGGTTAGATGGGACAACGAGGCTCCCCGGATCATCATTGAGAAATTGACGAACCAACAGATTGTTGTGAGCTTGACGGAAGAGAAACCTTGGTACTATGACGTGAAGAGGTATCTTGAGACTCGTGAATATCCGAGGGCATCTCATTAATGATAAGAAGTTCATGAGAAGATTTGCTTCCAAATCTTTCTCAAGAACGACATCTTATACAAGCGCAACCACGACTTGTGTTTACTCTACTGTAGACCGTAAAAAGCAATGCGATCATGGAAGAGTTAAGGCGAATTTGGTACCCACTCCAAAGGACACACCATGGCTAAGAAGATTTTGAGAACAAGTTACTATTGGTCCACCATGGAAGTCGATTGTCACCGCTACGCTCGATCTTGTCACAAGTGCCGGTTATGCCGACAAAGTACACGCACCTCCAAGACCTCGAATGTTTTAGCTTCTCCTTGGCCTTTTGCAATGTGGGGCATTGACATGATTGGGGAAATCAAGCCCACTGCTTCCAATGGACATCGTTTCATCCTTGTGGCAATTGATTACTTTACCAAGTGGGTAGAGGCAGCCTCGTATGCATCTGTTACCAAGAATGTTGTGGCTCGATTCATCAAACATAATCTTATCTGTCGGTATGGCACTCCCGAAAGGATTATCACAGATAACGGTCCCAATCTCAACAACAAGATGATCACCGAACTCTGCACGCAGTTCAAGATCAAGCATCACAATTCATCCCCTTACCGGCCTAAGATGAATGGCGGAAGCCGCCAATAAGAACATTAAGAAGATTACAGAAGATGACGGTGACTTACAAAGATTGGCATGAGATGTTACCATTTGCTCTTCATGGTTATCGACTACAAGACGAACATCCACGGGCAACCCTTCTCTCTCGATACGGTATGGAAGCCGTCTTACCCATCGAGGTTCGGGATACCCTCAACCGAGTCCTCCAGAGGCGAGTTAGGCGAAGACGATTGGGTTGAACACGGCTTGACCGATCAACTTGATCGATGAGAAACGACGTCCATCCGCCACGATGATCTATCGAAACGAATGATCGAGCATTTAACAAGAAGGTCAAACACCGAGTCTACCAAGTCGGTGATCTAGTAGTCAAGCGCATCATTCTTCCACAAGGTGATCCTGGGCAAATGGACTCCCTTACGAGGGACCATTTGTAGTCAAGGAGATTTTCGAGCTATGATACTTAGCACCATGGATGGTGAAGACTTCCCACACCCGTGAACGCAGACATAGTCAAAAATACTACGATAAAGAGACCCGCTAGGTCGGCGAACCTAGGCAAAAATAAGGGCATCTGGCGAACCAAAAGGTTCGGGCAAAATTAAGGATATATACAAAACATGTACACCCAAGTCGAAACCGAAAAGGCGGCTTGGGCAAAAAGGGTATCCTTGGTGAAACCCGAAAGGGCGGTCTAGGCAAAAGTTAGGGATTTAAGCGCACGACTATGTCTCTTCGGATCACCGCCTGCACTACTATCAAGATTCAAGATTCAAATGGCGAAGATCAATTCACTCACTTTCTCGACAAGGAGATGAGATAGTCGAAATATATGAGTACTAGCATAGTTGGAACTTAACGAGATTGTTTCCGCATAACTTTTTACCTTTCTTGTGTACAAAACTACTTGGCCATACGCCACCTTTCAAATAAACGCAAAATTCTTTCTCCTTACAATTTCCATTGTTTGTCGTTTGCGATAAGTCCAACGTTTGCTTTGAATGACTATACGCATTTGACAATAAGAATCTAATCACAAACATACGAAAAGTGAACATACAAAAGTACTTACTATGCTCCGAATTGGGATGACGAAAGTCACCAAAGCATTCCCCCCACAGAGCATGATCCCCCACAAAGGTGTCACTCACCACAAACCTCCCCAGCGGAGTATATGTTAATCCACAAGCAGTGATTTCACTCAACCGAGCAACGTTACATCAGTCTCCAAGCAGTAACACCTCATCCCGGTCAAGGTATTCATCCCCAGGACGTGTCTCAATCCTCCCCTTCCCTAGCAGATCCGGACACAAGACTTGGTCGATAGTGCATCGAGGAAACATACACCTTTATTCCCCACCGAGAGGATACAACGGACCCGACTCTTCTAGCCCGGCCTCGGCAACCATCAAATGCTCTCCAACAGATCTACACTCGAATCCCCGAGCGCCTCCTAAATTTCCCTGCAGATCTACATACAAGGTCCCCAACGGATCGCCTTCGATTCTCCTCGGCAGGTCTATGAGATCTCCAACAACGAGCTTCTCAATCTCTACCTTCCTCAACAATATCTAGGCCCAAGACTTGGTCGATAGTGCATCGGAGGAATCCGGATATCTTTCTTCTCCTTCAAAAGCGGGGTTCTCACCTACACAATTCCCCAAGCAGAAGTCAGAAATCTTCAAACAAAATATCCGCATCATCTTCAAGATGGATATGTTTTGAAATATCACGACATCAATCATTCATACATTTCTCATAAAGTCATAATTCATGCATATGTCATTCATATACACTGTCATGCATCATACTTTGCATAAAACTAACGAATATTCTATCAAAGTTTCTCTTGTTTTCTCCAAAACAAAATACCGACGCAAACGGTCCAGATTAAGCCCCGAACCGACGGAAAACTATCTCGAAGACCCCTTGGTTGTCCTCCGAAGGTCCAAGATTAAGCCCCAACCGACGGAAAACTATCCGAAGACCGCCTGGTTGTCCTCCGACAACTGGTCCAGATTAAGCCCGAACCGACGGAAAACTATCCGAAGACCGCCTTTGGTTGTCCTCCGACGACGGTCCAAGATTAAGCCCGAACCGACGGAAAACTATCGAAGACCACCGTTATCCTTCGATAACGTGCAATGGATCAACACCGATGCACAACAGGAAGCTATCCACTTTTTTCCAACTACAATCTCCCGTGAGTAATCAAGACGAAGATTTATTCGATTCCTTATTATCAACAAGAACTACAGTAGTCTAGCGACGACTCGCTGCCTTCGATGGCATCTTAAGCCCATCTCCGACTACTTGTCAACATTTCTTCACTTTTGAATCCGCATATATGGTTAAAAATCAATATGGACCAATAACTTCATTCAAAGTGAACACGAAGTCTAACGTACGACTCCTTCGGATGGCATCTTAAGCCCATCTCTCTCTGCTCCAGGAACATCTACAGAGTCTAACATACGACTCACTCCCCAGCATCGACCTTTCTAGATGGCATCTTAAGCCCATCTCCGTCAGCTCTCCTATTAACAACCTCGAGTCTAGCGTATGACTCATTCCCCAGCGAAGTCTCCAACTTCTCCAAATGGCATCTGTAAGCCCATTCCCGCATCGCCAGCCAATAGCGAGTGCAAATTTTCAGGTGTACTCGAGTGTTCAATCATCTTCTACCTCCAGGTCACGAAGGACAAGCGTGTCAATCTAACCCTCCGGTATAAGAAGATTGAACAGGGGCAGCTGTCATACCCCAAAATTTGCCATCCATCTACTCAAGAGATTTCATACATCTATGCTCAAGGATTCCTCAAGAGTTGATCAGACAAACTCTCTCCTAGACAATCAACCCAAACTAGGGTTTGGTATCTCTCAAGTCAAGATGAACTTCCAACATCTCCAATGGCCTTCATGCCTCCTCATATGCTTCAAAGATTCTCCATGTCAAGTTTCAAGCCTCACAAGTCAAGTTTCCTCAGACAATTGCTCAGATGGTTGAAAATCGGTTGTATTGGACAAAAGTCAATGTGGTCAACATACTCAAAACTTCATAATTTTGGTCAACATCCTCATTTTGAAGTTACATTCATCATTTGATCAAGGGTTGATCATGATTCATCAAGAAAACTCAAGATTTGCTCAAAAGTCAAACTTTCTAAATTAGGGTTTCTAGGTGAAAAGTCAATGAACTTTGATGATCATAACTTTCTCATACTTTCTCGAAATTTTTCCACCACCTCTTATTTTAAAGGAAATTCAATTCTCTACAACTTCATGTCTCACAAGAATGTCCAAAAATGCTTCATTTGAGAGGTATAGCTCAAAACATTACGTGTCATTTTCAAAGTCAACAAAAGTCAACTTTTGTTTTGAAGATATATTGAGCATGGTAACTCCAATTGAGATGAGACCAAAGACATTGTTTAGAGGACTCTTAGAGCTTTCCAAAAGTCCAAGAACACTCAAAATGTGGAAAATTGAGCAAGTTACACCATTCACAAGTTGGGCAATTTTGGAAGAATGCACAAAGAGATACTTCAAAAATCAAATCTTTGCAAATGGGCCTACTTTTTCTTCATCCTAACTTGTTCCTCATGCAATTAGGAATGTCCAAGCCCAATGCCACGAATTTTTGATTTATTTTTCTATTTAATTTGTAATTTATTCATTTAAATGCAAATTAAATCTTAAAATAAATTATAAAATCAAAATTAATTGAAGATTGATTTTTATTGCTTTCTTGTGATCCAATCAACCCATAAATGCCAGCAATTTCGAAATTAGATCAAATTTGGCAAGATTGGATTGAAATTGGACAAAATTTGAAAATTTGATTTCATGAGAATATCAAATTTGATTTCCATTGAATATTGATTAATTCTTTCCAAATTCAATCCCAAATCCATCCAGCATATATACTTGATGCATACCTATCAAGAGAAAACGAAAAAATTGCTCTGCAAACCCTATTCCAAAGTTCAAAATCGTGTGTTTGAAGCAACTGTAACCCTAGTTCGCTTCGATTCAACCCATTCCAAGCCGTCCATTGCATTCCTTGAGGTCTTTAGAGTCGATCCAGACTCTTATATCATTGAAAAACATCAAGAATCGAGCAAATCAGATTTCGGTTTGTCAAACTTTTTCCAAATTCGATTTCTAACATTCATGCATTATTAACACGATTTGCTGTTGTTTTTATGATCAGTGATAAGTTAGCAAGCATTCTGGGTGGTTTGATTGCATTTCCATAGTCTGGAGCTCGATATACCATTGTTAGGGTTCCTGAACACGTTTTAGGGTTTTACAAAACAAGAAAAATTGGACCATGAGACCATGACCAATGAACTCGGAACGATGCCTGGAATTGAACCATGTATTTACAATGCATTTATATTACTTGTGCTTGATTTTCCATGTAGCCAGGGCCTTTAGCGTCGAAGAAAAGCCGACGCAAGCTTTTGAATTTTCAAAACGAAGAAGACGACTGGATGGCGCGAGCGGGACAAGACCAGGAGGCGACGCGTGTAAAACCCACTCGCTGCGTTTCCAAACAGGCTTGCACACTTGGCTCAGTTGGTTAAGGCGTTCACTGTTGTGGGATGCTCTCTCATGTCCCCAGTTCGAATCCCACTGGCACCGGTTTTACACCTTTTTTTACAAAACTCATGTTTTTCTTATTATTTTCTATATTTCAATATTTTGCATTTTATTTTAATTTCTTTTCATAATTTTATTCTGCATTAAAAAATTACCAAAAACATTTTTTCTTTTTACATTATTTTCATAAAAATCTTTATTTAATTTAATAAATTAAAAAATATATTTTTGCATGCATATTTATTTTTATTTATATTTTTGCATTTAATTCACTTTTAATTGCATTTTAATTATTAAATCTTTTCTAAAAATCCCAAAAAATTATTTTAACTTATTTATCTTATTTCCAGCATGTAGTAATTTTCTCATATTAAAATTTGCATTTTTTCTAACATTTTATCTTATTTCGATTTCATCATATTTTCCAATCTCTTATTCTTTCACGTGTTGTCCGATTCGGACGTTTTCTTTTATCATTCTATTTTTCCAATAATGTAATTGTTCATGGGTTGTAATAGTTTAATCTAGGATTTTATTTTCCGCATGTTAAATTATGTATCTCGCCCCAAAGCCATGTAATAGCGTAGGTTTATCTTTCCGCACCTTTACATTTCCGCTTACATTCCGCATTTTACTTTCCGCACCTTATCAATTGCTAGTAATTAGGCGTGTATGGCAAGATAATAAATGGACATAGCTCACACTAATCTTCAAGATAATATATTCTGAATTCAACACACTTCTTCACACACGCACCCCTTAGGGTAATTCTCTCTCGATGCCTTTCGATTTCAAATGGTCATGTCCCTCGAACGTAGAGGTATTCTAGCACCGCTGTTTTCAAACAAATCATCATAGTCCCTTCGATACAAAGATCATAAGACCCACGATGTCGCCTCCGAATACATGATCTTGACCCTCGATTGTCGCCTACGAAAAATGATGATAGTCCCTTCGAATGTGCTAGGATACTTCCTACGAGTTGCCTTCTATGACCATCCGATGTCCTTTCGAATGTCCCGCTTACATCCAACGAATGGAGCTACCTACTAACTAATGGTATGGCTAGCGCTATTCTAAAGGAATGTAGAAGTACAACAAAACGACCAATTCTGAGTGGGTAAATAAGTCTTTTAGTTGCTTGCTCTATCAAATGCTTTTCACACCACACACTTTTTTCAAAGTTCAAAACTCTTTTCAAAACGAAACATTTCCGAACACTTTGTATACACTCCTACATGAGTCATTACAAAGTCAAAGCGAAATGCCTTTTCAAAACATTTTGTCAAACACACAGAAAGCAATTTTAAAAAAGTGATCTAGAGCAACTAAGAGCCCGTAGAATAAACTGCGGATGGAAAGGGGTGCTAATACCTTCCCTTTTCATAACCATTCTCCCGAACTCAGAATCTAACGAAGGTCTTTTTCTGTTACTTTTACCTTCCCTTAATTGGATAAAAATAAAAGTCGGTGGCGACTCTTGCTATCCGCACATTTGGATAAAAAAATCCTACAAAGTCAGTTCACCGTATCACAGTGTCCTGTTGTTATACTAGTGTTACTAACAAATACTTACTGCCACCCATCTATATGTATACATACTATTATTTTATTAAATTAGTCACATAGGGATACTACCTGTAAACACTATCCATAACCAGCAAAAGAAAGGACAAAACAGAAACAGACACAAAGCAAACAAGAAAAATATAATGAGGCCCTGCACATTAAGGGTGCGTGACGTCCGTCACCAGGGGTGTGCCGATCGACACCCTCTTCTCCATTGCTACCCCTGCCATTTGGCAGGGTCCTCTTTCCATCATCACCTTCATCATGTGTCGGTCGGCACATGTTTTTCTCATGATCCCTGCCAATCGTCACAATGGCCCATGTTCCCGTTTCAATTCTTCCCAGATTTTTCCTTGTTCTCAGATCCAATTCGAAACCACATAACAACTTGCATCATCATATCATTATTCCAAACACCAACATAATACATATTCACAACAATGTATCAACCAATTCATTAATAACAATAGATTTTTTAGTATAGCCACAAGAAACAACACAAAAAACAACGATTTTGACAACCCAAAATCCCACATATAATTTATCATAAACCTGGTTATAGAGATCGAACCCCACTCTTACCTTGGTTTTACGGTCGGTCAAATTCTCCGATCGAAACTCTAATTCCTACTTCGACTTATGCACTCTACGAATCCTCCTCCAGACCTTGTGCCTCTTATACCTCTTTTCTCTTTTCTTCACAGCAAGCCTCGTGTACTCTTCTTTTTCTCCAAACCCTTGTCTCTTACTAATACTAATCAAAACCTAATTTCCTTATTTTTTTATCACTCCACTTAATCAATATTTTCTTATAACTCTTATTGGGCCTAATATATTAAAACCTTCACTCTACTAAAAACTACCACATACTTAAGCCCACATAAGTAAATCTCATAATTCTCTTAATACTAGTTCTGATAATGTTCCACAACTTAAATTAATTTATCACTTAAATAATGCCAACAATTCACAACTTCAAGAATTCCAATAATTAAATCCTTAAATAATATAATTAAATGATTAATTAAATTCGGGGCGTTACAACTCTCTCCCACTTAGGATATTTTCATCCTCCAAAATCTATCCGACACAACCATCCTCAACTTCGCTTCCAACTCTCTAATCCTCAGTTGCGTTTGACAACACTCCGACTACTACTTTTTCGATACTACAACAACTCAACATGGTTAAATCCCACACGCATATTCTTGCTACATAATCATCACCACTTCAACAATACCTCGAAACATCAACTTAGAAATCAGTAACAACTACCACTCGCTTATACTTGACTATACAACATCGCATCCTCATCTCAACAACATCCTAGATATAACATCCATCACTTTACTCACCATTAAGATAGCAAGACAATTCTATTGGATGATATAGTATTGTATTGCTATCTTGAGGAACTGATCAAGATAGCAAGACAATTCTATACCATCAAGATCATCCAATATAATTACTTGTTCATTTCTTAATAAAGTGAATTTCAGTTTTTTGGTGCATTTCGGGCGCTCCGAAAGGCATATCTCTCAATTTGTCAAGTATTTTATGATGATTTTAGATTGGAAAGTCCCTCTCAATATTATATACAACTTTCATTTACAAGTCGGAAGCAAATTGTGTGAAGAAAGTCCTCAAAAAAATTGATCTTTCAAGTGGAATAAACTGAGTTTTAGTGCTATACCATGTTCTTGGTGTGCTAAAAAGGTCATAATTCCTGGATGAAACGTCGAAGCTGAGCGGGGCGGTGTCTAACATTTTGTATCGAAGTCCTCTCTGACTTTCATTTATAAGTCCAGAGCCAATTCCTTATCATTTAAGAGCAGTGTTTTATTCTTTGGAATTGATTTTGAGACGAACCGAGCGTTTTTCATCTAATATGCGAATTTCAAAAAATCATATCTTGCTCGATTTTTATCAAAACGAGGTGGGACCATTGCCAAAAGTTCACAAATTTCGTTGGCTTCATTTGTTACGAAGATTCCGTGTTCAGATATTTGTTAGAATACCCTTGTTCGAGGCAATTTCTCCGAAGAGCGCAATAAAAATTCTGCACATGTCAGACACCCGAAAAGTGTGCTTAAATTTCAAAAATTCTTATCGCCTAGACCATTCGTCCGATTGAGTCTAAATTTTGATTCCCTCAAGAATTTTCGCGTTCCGGACATTTTTTGTTTATAGTCCGACTTCAAATTCCGCACGAATTTGGCTGTTTTGGGCCGTGGACGAAAATATTTTGGATAATTGTGATTTGAGCTTAATTATGGATCCAAGGCACTCCAAGGCTCAATTTCTCACACTATAAATATATTTTTCCCTTCACAAAATTGGTAGAGACACAATCATTTCCAAAATTTTACTCTCAAATCTCAATTTTCTTCTCTTAATTCTCTCAATTCAAAAGCCAAAAAACCAAAGAAATTTCCCTCCTCCTCCCTAAGCCCAACCGAGCTCCTCCCTTCTACCACCACTGCCCAGCCACGCCGGAACTCCTTCCCCAGCCAGAGCTCCGGCCTACCTCCCCATCCGACCGCCGTACAGATGGAATCTGGCCTTCTTCATTGTCGGACCGACCGGTCCTCTCTCCTCCGTCTCGTCCACGCCTAGCTTCGATCGAAGCTCTTATCACCGACCACTCCTCACTACGCTCGGCCTCCTCTCACTCTTCCTCTCTACCGGACTACTCTACCACCTCCGGCCGCCCTCCCTTGCACAAAACGGTCAGATCCTCCCCTTTCTCCACCAATCTTGCTCGACTTGCACTAGAGGAAGGCCTTCCTCGTCATTTTTCTTCAAACTTCCATTGATTCAAGGTTTTCCTCATCAATTCAACTTGATTCTTCAAGATCAAGTAAGTACTTATTCAAATAAGCACTTATTTTTATTGATTTTTCGAATTTGACTTTTCTTGAAAGTTGATTATTGGAATTGATTGCATTTATTGTGTTGATTCCGATTCTTGAATTATTGATCCGAAATTGATTGAATTGAATCCGATTTTTGAACGTTATTGTGTCGATGTGAAGGAAAATTGAACATAAAGCATGCATACACTTGTATGATTCATTTTCTTTGCATTTAAGCAACTTTAATTGGTCATTTGCACTACATATCACATGCTCATGCATTAGATTGCATTTAGGTTGATTAATTAGTTTGAATTCATGTGAATTAAGGCTTAATTAGTGAATGTAATTGTGTCGAAATGTAGTTTTAGGTGCATTTTGACTTGTAGGTAGCATTTGTAGTGTACATATGAATTTAGGCTTATATTTAGGTCACATTTTGTATGCTCATGCATTGGTCCATAAGCATATGGAATAATCGAACCAAGTTTATGTGTCGGTGTTGGATTTTAGTGACTCGAAACATGTCGGTGTGGTGTTTTTAGGCACCATGACACATCACATTCTTTGATTTTATTTGACTTGATCCATGTTTTGCATCACTTTTAGGCATAGTTTACATTGAGCATTCATTGACTATATATTGTATGTCATTCATTTGCATTTCATTTATCAAAACATCATTAAATGTGTAAATGAACATGCATTTTTATACACATTTTTTGCATTCATTTTCATTCAAACAACTTTGAATTTGTGCATTCTTTTGCATTTTGTTTTGTTTTGATTTGTTTGATACAAGTATGTGAATTAATCTCCAATTACGCTTCATTTTAAAACCAAAACAAAAGTGAATTGGAAGTTAATTCGGTACCTGAATTTCGTTGTTCTGTAAGCATTTTTAAAGCGTTTTTGTTCACTGGAGCTCATTTTTCCTCAAAGGTCCAAGGTAAAGATAGTTGTTCTTGACATTTTAGCACATTCTAAAACCGTTTTTGATGGTTTTAGAACCTAATTTCAAGTGCAACGTGCCTAAACGGAGTTGCTGCCCCGTTACTTTAAGGTCCGAAAAACGTTGCTTCCTCTCAGAATTAATTAAAACCGATCATATTTTTGAATCCGTTGACGTTTTTGCAAGCAATCATGCGATTTTGAATCGATTCCGAGAAGTTGAATTTTTCGCTCCGATTTCGGGAAAGTGCTTTCCGAAGCCGATTTTTGTGATTTTATTTCACTTCTTACATGCTTATATTATTTTATTATCATATGTGCAATAGTTTTTGCATTTGGTATTTTCTTTCTAGTACTTGCTTTGTTAATTCTGACACTTTATTTCATGTGAGAAGTACTTTGAGCCTTTTACACTTGATTGAGATACGTATGATACGTATCTTGCTTACACACATGTGCGCATTCTATTGTCTACATTGTTAGTGTTCTCCTTTAATTCAAGTGTTTTGGTTTGTGATACGTATGATACGTATCTTGCTTGCACACACGCGTGTGCATTCTATTGTCTGCATTATTAGTGTTCTTCTTTCGTGCAGGTGTTCTATTTGGCTTAGATGCGCATGATGCGTATCTCCTTGCTTGCATTCATGTGTGTGCATTCTATTGTCTGCACTGTTAGTGTTCTCCTATTGTGCAGGTGTTCCATTTGGCTTAGATGCACATCATGCTTATCTTCTTTCTTGCACACATGTGTGTGCATTCTATTGTCTGCATTGTTAGCGTCTCCTTTCATGCAGGTGTTTTGGTTCTTGATACGTATGATACGTATCTTGCTTGCACACATGTGTGTGCATTCTATTATTTTCATTGTTAGCGTTCTCCTTTCATGTAGATGTTTTGGTTCGTGATACATATTATACGTATCTTGCTTGCACATATGTGTATGCATTTTATTGTCTGCATTATTGGCGTTCTTCTTTCATGCAGGTGTTTCAATTTTTGTTATGTATGATAAGTATCGTGCTTGCACACATGTGTGTGCATTTTATTGTCTGGATTGTCATCTTTTATGTAGGTTTACTTGCTTTGATGCCTCCGTGCATTACTCACCGGTTTCTTTTATTGCTTGATGGCAGTACTTGAAGTTTTATGGAGTATTTCTAGCTTGCTTTAGCTTTACGGAATGTTATCCGTTTGGTATTTGCTATATCTTTTTATTGCATTCTTTTACCGCTTTTCTAGAGAGCATGAGAAGTAGGGTTTTACCGCTTTCTTTTGCCATAAGAAGTAGGAATAGAGATGCGTGATGGGGCTTCCGTAGTTGGAGCATGTTCAGGAACCCCTCTGGTTTATTTAGAGACCCATTTAGGGCAATTTTGTTCGCTACTTGTGTTTGGTTTATTTAAAGTCCTCTTCCGTGCATAGGGAGGCGCTTTCGGTCGTGTGTTTACTTTTGTGCTTGTATAGGTCAAGAGTGGTTAGGCAAACCGCTAAGAGGCATCATCAAGCAAAGTCATGCTTTGATGAGATCTACAGGTGTTGTATGTGATAATTGTAACACCCCAATTTACCCCAAGCAGTTAAATAGAAAATCAGAGTATAATATTTTTTTCACAACATAATCATGATGTCACACTTTTCAACATAAACACATAACCTATCATTTTTACTTAAAATAGATACATAACACTCCAAAGGAGCGGAGCTAACACAACACATAATTTTAGTCTCCAAAACACAAACAACTTCATTAATCACACAGTGGTTTCATAATTATTCTCCACATAAAACATAACATCTTTAAAATCATATAGAAACATCAACATAATTAAACTCTTTGGTAATCAACATAAAGTTTAACATAAAACAACTAAACAAGACAAGTGTTCATCCCCCCGAGTGCTACGTATCAGAGCAGTGACACCAAACTCGAACTAAAAATGATAACAGCTACTCCTCCTGATTACCTGCATGTTACCAGTATAAAGACAACGGCAAAAAAATTGAAAGGGTGAGATATCAAACTATATAATTAAGATCATGATAAATAATATATAGTTATAATTATATAAAAATCACCATTTTGAAATCTCGCAACCAATCAACAACAAACACAATTCGATCGCACAACAACATAATAATGAGATATAATATGCAACTTAAGAAATGCAGATGCATGTGGTACCATCGGAGTAAAACTCCCAACGTAATCAACTTCCAGTTTACCGAGGCATCAAGGCGTAAGCCTTCAACGTAATCAACTTTTCCCCAACGGCCAACGTGTTTTTGCCAACATAGGCCAACATAACATGCAATGTATGTATGCGAAAATGATATATGGCATACAACAATAACATCCACAACCAACAACTTAGGACAACAAATCAACCATCAACGTTGGGCATCAAGCCTTCAACAACACTTGTTCATAATTGGGACAACAACCACATTCTTACATTCAACACAAATTCAGCAAAACAAATACAACCTAATGGCTTACTAACGTATATGAACCATTCCCGCAATCCCTTCAAATCCCGATTGGTAACTATACCGTCTAAAACTGCCAACCCACTAATCAATATGGTTTCTAATTAATTCCGGTATTATTTCCCTATTAATTACTAACATTAATTTACTCAAAGTAGCATACTAAAAATAACTTCCTAACTACTTAATTTGGGCAGAATTTTAGAAATCAGAAAATATGTCAAAATTTGCACAGTACGCGTCGCGTCCTCTTCTTCACGTCGCGACTTTAGCAGAAACACAATTCATGTCGCGTCCATCCATTGGCGCCGTGAACTGAACGTGACAGAATGAGTTTTTCTGCGCAATCCTCTTTCTCTTTTCTTCTAATGACTCTCTTTCTTTTCTTTTCTAATCCTACTACTACTACTACTACTACTACTACTACTACTACTACTACTACTAATAATAATAATAATAATAATAATAATAATAATAATAATAATATTTTATTTAATTATTTCAAACAAATCTAAATGGACTTAGGCAACACACCCCCTTATTACTTAGCAACACCATATTTTAGGTCCAACACCAATTCTAACTTATTTCTAATATGACTACTCAACTAATTCAACCAATAAAATAATAATGTTATTCCTGCAACTTAAATCAATTAATCGCTCTATACTCATATAATGACTTAAGTTGACATTCTACAACAATACTAATTATTTGTAAAATATACGGAGATATTTAATTAAATAAATAATTAAATATTGGAGCGTTACAATGATGATATGATGGGCATGCGAAAAGGGTTCGCAATCGACCACCATTGGATTCACAACCCTCGAATTAGGGGGTAGGGTCCTCCTTTTGTATTTATTCTTGTTATTTTTTAAGTTTGATGTTGATGACGACCGGAGTTGACTCCGACGTCTTTGATTTTATTTGACTCTGGTGGTCCCTGCGTGGCTGCGTGTGATTTGTTCGTGTAAACCCTGGGATCCACCTACGCGCGTTTTCATTTAAAGTTTGATTTCAGGGAATTAAATTCAAATATATATATTTATGAATTTAGTTATAATATTGAATTTATCACCACCCCAATGGTTAAACGAGCGCACTTAGTCCTTTCACTCCTCAGGTCACAAGTTCGAGCTTGCGTTTTTCCATATTTTTTTATGTTTTGCAGGTTTCACATATATATTTGTATGCCTGATCATATGACACCACACGCGTGTGGTCTGGTGGCAAGCCTTTTAGCTGGTAACCTTCAAGACCTGAGTTCAACACCCATCACCACCATTCTTTTTTTAACCATTTGTTCTCTCTTATTTTTCTATTTCTTTTCTCATTTTCTTTTTTAATTTAATTTCTTTTCAAAATTTATTTACTTATTTTAAAAATCATAAAAAATATTTTATTTTTAGTTTTAGGTTAAATAAACATTTATTTAATTCATGACACAAAATATTTTTATTTTAATTAGGTTTAAAATTATTTTCTTAATTAAATTATAATTAATTAATTAATTTCTTTTCTTATTAAAATTAAATCACAAAAATACGAAAATACGTTTTTTTAAATACTTAGGGTTTTAGAATACTTCTACCTTTATTAAAACATTTATTTATTTATTTATTTATGCCTTTGTCTTTTAAATTCTAGAAATCGATGTATAGGCCGCATGAGTATTTTTGTAATAGCGTAGCTTTAATTTCCTCCCTTTTCTGATTAAGTAACTGCTTACAGGATGTAACCGTTTAGGACTTTACTTTCTCGCATTATATTATGTAACTGCCTCAAAGCCATGTAATAGTCTTAGGTTTAAATCCGTGCACTATATTTTTTGTACAGATCTTAACTACTAGATGTATGCTAATAGAATTGTATGGCAAGATCTAAAATCAACGCTAGAAAAACCGTAATTCAAGATAAATAACTGAAAACAACACACTCTCCAATTTGCACCTCTAGGGTATCCTCTCTTGTTGCCTTACGCAATAGTCATGTCCCTCGATGTAGGGATATCTTAGCAAAGTTTCCTACGAACAATATCATCATAGTCCCTTCGATATAAATATTGTAGTCCCTCGATGACCCTTCGAGTTGCCTACGAATATATGATCTCATCCCTCAATTGTTTCCTACAAATAAATGATGATAGTCCCTTCGAATTGCTAAGGTATCATTACAATGTTGCCTTCAATGACCATACGATGACCCTACACCTGTCCCTTCACATCCAATAGATGAGGCTACTTATCAACTAATGGTACGGATAATATTATCCCTAAAGGAGATGGGAAATAACAAGATCGACCTTTGAGTGGGTAAAATCTTAATTTCTTGATCATCAACTTAAAATACTTTTCAAACCTCACATTTTCAAACAAATATTTTCAAACACTTTGTACGCATTTTTGAGGGCTGATACAAGAATTATTTTACAAAGTCAAATCAAAATATTTTCAAATAAATCACACACACAAAAGCAAGTTTTCAAAAATGAGATAAGAAATTAAGCGCCCGTAGATTACTACGGATGAAAAGGGTGCTAACACCTTCCCTTTCATAATTTATCCCCCGAACTCAGAATCGATAAAAGGTCTTTCTTGTTATTTTCACATTTTCTTATTGGATAAAAGAAAAGTCGGTCGTGACTCTTGCTAACCGCAACATTTGCGATAAAATGCAAAACAACAGAGTCAATTATCCCACCGTATTACACCATTGCTTGCACCCAACAGAGGTGAGGCTCTAAATAAACAACTCCCTTTTGTCCTATGTCTTTTCTTCCTTTCCTATGAATATGACGTTAGGCTTTAACAATGTCTTCTTTAGCCACTCTATGATCTTTTCTTTCTTTGACAAAGAAACCGCTCATATGAATGCTACTTGGCTTGCCCCTCATTGGATATCCAAGTTGATAACGAGCTACACATGATTATAACTAATGCCTCTTTTTGTACTAAGAAGAGGTACATTAGGAAAACTACCACAACTATCAATAATCTCTACCCCATATTTAACTTGGTAGTACCAAAAAATACCAGTATGTGTAAGAGACATAATTTTTTATGACCAAAGTAAATCGCCCTTGAGGTCCCAAAATGTAGCTAATTGGGGGAAGTGAGAGGTAAACCACCGATATATTAACGGAGCACAGTAAATAATCATCCCATCCTGATAAGAGTTTCGGAGGTGGATAGATTAATAAGCATATGCAAGTAACATGAGAGTTGGATTCCCAATTAGAAATATCCTAATAGCGTTAACATAAACGAAATTGTCAATGTTAGGAAACAAGAGTAACCCATAGGCAAGCAAAGCAAAGATAGCTTCAAAAGCTCCCATACTCTTTGCTTCAAAAAACAGACGAACTTTATCAAACAAGAACTTAGCCGGTAATCCCCTGATTTTTCCCTTAGTAGTCATGTGAGCTTCAATTTCATATCTCTTCAAATGAATGGATACTGCAATCTCATGTGATCTGGGCTCTTCCTCTAAATCGGGAAAGGGAATATGATCAGTGATATGATGATCGAGAAAATAAGAATACCCCTCCAATGTAGGCATAAGTTGATAATCGAGAAATGTGAAACAATGGTACAAATGATCATAAAACTAGACCAAAGCAGTGAGAATACCCTTCTTCATATTAACCCTCAAAGCATATAATAATGCTCCATACTTCTTAAGGAAATCCACAAGACTCTCAATTGAATAAACCAAACTCTTCAACTCTTATACCTTAGGATTTTTGAAAGTTTACTTGAAAGTCTTTTTCCTTCCATGATCCATGGTCAAAGAATACTTGAGATGTTTGCAAATATCAAGCTTAAGTTCCTTGAAAGACAATTTTAAAGAATGTGCATGGGTGCATGAATGCATGATGCAACAATCACACAAGGTCATAAACATGGGGGTTCATATGTTCGACGTCACGAGCATGAGGTCAAAGGTACTACCCACAAGGTATACTAGTAGTTTGTGTCACCTGTAGATCAAGGTTCTAGAAGGGAAGTCCCAGAGTTTACATTCCTCCTTCGGATATTACCAACATCCCAATTACTTGGTAATTAGTAATGTTCTCATGAGAAACTTGTCTGAGTGCAGTATCGCGTAACAACTACTTCCAGATTACTCTATCATAGTCTCTGCACTACACCTAAAAAGACCAAGATAGGTTAAGGGTTCTACGACTTCTCAGCTTTGCTGGCTCCCAAGTCGAAAGCATCAATGTCTTCCTAACTACTCAGTAAACAAATACTACAATCAAAGGGCCTCTACTAAGTGGGGATTATCATGCCTTATTCTTCGGGATTACTCCCTAAAAGTTAGCATGATTATATCGCTCATCTTATCTTAATTTTGCTCAAGTTTGGGTCTAGGACTTATAAGAGATCACCAAGCACCCTGAAAACTAGAAAAGTCCAGACAAACAAGTATACATATATACAATAAATAACACATATACACAAATAAACAAAGATAGGCTCAACCCACTTAGAGATATTTCCCTAGTGGAGTCTCCACTGTTCTATAGCGGTAAAAATCTTCGAGACTAAGCCATTGGATTGACTTAACTCGTAAAAATCAATGAAGTCACCACCCCACTTTTATTTTATCCAAAAGACTAGAAAAGAGCGAATAAAACCAAAAGAAGTTTTTAAAGCAAAAAACTAATAAAACTGAGATCTAGGTATGAGGGTTAGTTATGCAAAGGGAAGATTTTAAGCATCCTAAACATCTACGGTACTCCACACGAACCTCGTTGAAAATTGTGTATATGGCTATAAAAATCATGTACAAAATAGATGGTGGAGATGAGGAAAAAAAATATTTTTTACAATTTTTGATTTGATAGAACTTCCAATGAGTTCTAGGCCTACATACCAACAATGTGCAATGTTGAAATCAAAACCCATGTAGTTCGGATAAAAAATACTGAAATTTGTGTGTTGGTTAATTTTAAGAAGAATAAACATCTCGTCATATCCAAGTGGTAAACATACTTACTACCCACAATTATGAGAAATGAGCATTTCATCATCTCAGAGTGGAGGATAGAGCTTGAATTTTCATCAAAAAACATCACTCAACACCAAGTGGAAAATGTCTCACTTCACTATATATAGTAGAAGTATAATAGTTTTCATCACTAAGAATTAACAAGAGACTAAACTTTTTGAGAAAAAGTTTTTAAAGGTAGGAAAGCCAAAAATGGTTAAAAAAAGTTTGAATGAGGTTGATGATTTTTTTAGTTTTAAGAAAAATGTCAAAGTATTATTAAATTGGTTAATGGTTTATTAAAAAAAAGATTTTTGAAAATACATGGACATAAGTCCAAATTTATTGTGAAAACGGTTCAAGGTAAAAAACAAGAAGAATTTGAAAATGAAAAAAAAAATTTAAAATTAAAAAAAAAATGAGGAGATGAAAGTACTAACCTATATAAAAAAAATAAAAATTAGAGAAAAGCACTGTCTAACCAATTTTTGGTGGCAATAACATCACCCGAAGGAGCATTCATGTTACTAGCAGTAGCAATAACTTTTTTTGCATATACTACAAGAGACACCAAGGTACATTTGGTTTTTATTGTATTGACTACGCTGACAGTGTATCAAAATTAGACTCAAATATAAATAAATACTGCAATGATATATGGTACTTCCTCATCGAACAGATCCATGCTTAGCATCTTTTTTATGCTGAGATATGACTTGTATTCCAATCAAGGAAGTTCAGTTGTAGTGCTCATGTTTACTTTGTGGTTCTTTATTCATGTCTTCTAAAATCTCCTACAGTTTATACAGAATCGTGAGCATATAATTTTAATATATAATTTTAATTTCTAACAGGTAATAAATACTTCGTAAAGTGTGTTTACTTTTCTTTTGATTAAGATAAAAAACACCTAATAGTGTTTTACATGTGAACTAATATATTTAATTTTATTTATTATTTTAATTAATGTATTTTTTTAATGTATTAATTATTGTATTATTATTTATAATTAATGTAGTTTTAAATTTTATGTGCAACTTATAAACTTTTCTTATATCTCTCTTGTGCAGACTATTATTCAAATGTATGTTTAATATCTACAAAATCAAGTTCAACACAGGATCTATATTTGAATTGGTTGTTTCAAATTGATATAATTTTAAAAAAATTATAAATATTTTTATACCACGAATACAAACATAAATATATTGATTTATATACTATTAATAGTATAGTGATAACAATCTACTATTTATTAAAAATCAATTGTGTGATGATAATTTTTTAATTTAATTTTTTATTTATTTCACATTACAAGGCCGACCCAACGTAATGTGAAGCCTAAGACGAAAAGGCATAAAATTATTTTGTTGTCCTATCAAATTTGAACTAAAGACTTTTCAATTAAAACATCATTTACTTATCAACTGAGCTAAACATGCACCTATATATAATTTTCATTTTCCTAAAAAATACTTAATTTTATTTTTTTAGACCTAAAATACTTTTAAGAAAAAGGAAACAAATTGAGGCCCAAGGCGAGAGGGCCTAGCCCGCCTTACCCTTGAGCCTGTTGGGGAAGATTTAAGAGCATTGATATATAGTGTGGGATTAGGAACATTTGTGCGAAACACACCACTTTGTCCCTAAAACCTTAAGGTGATAGGGGAGTGGGTTCTCCCACTTATATAACCTTAAGTGTGAGTCCACAATACTCCCCTCAAACTTGCATGTGGGACACTACCCACGACCATGAACAAGTTTCCGGATAGGGGAGTGAGCTCTCTCACTTATATACCTACCCACGACCATGAACAAGTTTCCGGATAGGGGAGTGAGCTCTCTCACTTATATACCCTTAAGTCAAATCTCACTTATATACCCTTGAGTCAAATCTCACTTATATACCCTTAAGTCAAACTTCCATGTGGAACACTACCCACGACCATGAACAGGTTTCCGGATAGAGGAGTGGGTTCTCCCACTTATATACCCCACCCACTACTCACACTTGACTAGTTTTCCAACACTCTCCCTCAAGTGTGAGTCCATAATACTCCCCTCAAATATATAGTGTGGGATTAGGAACATTTGTGAGAAACACACCACTTTGTCCCTAAAACCTTAAGGTGATATGGGAGTGGGTTATCTCACTTATATACCCTTAAGTCACCATATTATCTTTCAATGTGAGACTATTTTCCCCACTACTCACACTTGACTAGTATTCCAACAGGGTCGGCCCTGCACGGGTAACATATGAAATAACCAAACCAACTCCTTCAATTAAATATTTACTTATGTGATATTGTCAATTACGGATCACTATCATCAAAATATATATTTTATTGACTTTCAACAATTGATTTTGTTTGATAGGAAAAAAATTATTTTCAAATAATAAAAAATTTCTTTTTTACTTTCATTCATATTTTTCTCTTTATGTATATTATTTAAGGGTTAAATAAGTTTTTGTTCCCTATAAATATATCAAATTTCGTTTTTAGTCCCTCTAAAATTTTCCTTCAAAGAATGGTCCTCCTAAAAATTTAAATTTTAACTTTTGGTCCCTCGTGGCAAAACAGTCGCTAAAACCGTCGTAAAAACCGTCGCTAAATTAAAAATCGTCGTAAAAACCGTCGCTAAATTGCAAGAGGGACCAAAAGTTAAAATTTAAATTTTTAAGAAGACCATTCTTTAAAGGAAAATTTTAGAGGGACTAAAAACGAAATTTGAGATATTTATAGGGACCAAAAACTTATTTAACCCATTATTTAATACAATTGAGTTTACATAATCTGTTCAATTTAAATTTAATAATTTATTTCAATGTTACACATGCATCCAAATATATTTTATACCATATCAAAATATCATATTATTATTTTTTTCACCGATCATTATCAACACAATAACTTTTTTCAATCATATATCTATTTTTAAATATTATTATTTTTCTCGTTCTCACAATTTTTTTCTTCTTTATTTTACATAATTATTTAATATAATTAAATTTATATAATTATTGTTCATTTTATAAATAAGTAAATCATTTCAAATTTTACTTTTACATCTAAAATTTTATATTTATATTTGCTAAAATTTTCTTTTCTTCTATGATAATTTAATATTTATATTTATGTCTTATATTTATGTCTATATATATATATATATATATATATATATATATATATATATATATATATATATATATATATATATATATATATATATATATATATATATATATATATATATATATATATATATAATACAGTTAAATTTTAATTATTATTATCTATTATTTTAAATTTATTTATATTATATTTATATCATTTTTATATGATTTAATTAATCATTTATATTTTAATTATACAAATTACTCATAATTTTTTTATTTATATTATTTATATCGTTTAAAAAATATTACAGAAAAATAATTCACGGAACCGGTTTCTAACTAATTAAGTTTTTAAAATAGTGTGCACCATAAGTAGTATGCTGACTTTTGTTGGCTACCACCGTGTAATGGGCCATGTTCTTGACTTCTTTTCCCTTATTATTCACAACTTATTTCAATGTATGGTTACACGTAAGATATTACATGCAAACTATCTTCTTTATTTCTCGTACAACATTGGCCATGCATACATTTAGCTTAATTAACTAACCAACACTCCATCTACTCGGGATATGTCTAATTCTAAAAAATGTTTTTGGTGTAATGGATATGATCTACTAATCTACGTCTAAAAAATGTTTGGTGTAATGGATATGATCTACTAATCTACTTAAATTGGCAACAAAAACGAATTCAATTCTGACCTCAAGATCACTTGAATTGAATCTCTTATGAAAGCACTACACGATCAGTAGAGTGGAATGTGGATTAGGCCAATGACAAGGATCCAACATTAGAAACTTGATAGTGAAAATACATATATAGTTGGTCTTCAAAACTCATAATCATGTGGCAAACAACATATTGTTGAATAAGGGAAGAGCTATATACAATGTAGTGGAAGGCCACATGTTTAATAAATTGGGGGCATTTGAAATTAAGGAGACTATAGGCTAGGAAGGCCTTTTGATTTTTCAACGTGTGGATGGCGTCTTCCTTAATAGCGTTAACACGTCATAATTGTGTGCTTTTTGTGGGGTATTATTGTTTTACAGCTACACATGGATATAACAAATACTAGTCCACCGTTATTAGGGGAAGTTTCTAAAGTTGCACATTGATTCAAGATAGAGCATTGAAAGAGTTTATATAGAATGACACTTCTTACTTTACCAGTTTTGTAAGATTGAGTTAAGTCAAACTCTAAGATGGTATCAGAGTTTATCGATCGGACCATGGACGGCCCATCGTTAATACTCACGCATCAATCAGACCATGGGCGGCCCACCGTTAATATCCACGCACCAAGCCCAAAAAAGAAGGAAGATCTTAAAGTCCCACATTGGTTGGAGATAGAGCATTCAAAGAGTTTATATAGAGTGACACTCCTCACCAGAGTTTATATAGAGTTTACACGACTCAAGGTATAAAAGTCATCTCCTACAAAATATTAGGTACATTTTCTAATTTTCACTTTTTCTTACACTCATCTAAAATCTCGAACTGACTTAAACGCTGGATTGTTAACTTTGCAGGTCCACCTTGTGTCACCATATCGAAAATCAGCGGCACCGATTCAGAATTCCAGATCAATAACTCTCACCTAATTCTAGTACCATAGTGGAACAGTGGTGTCGTCTGTGAGAATCAACTTCTGATTTCTATGATTTCTACGATCTCATGTTTGCTCTTCAATTCATTAGTATCAAACCTTCTGAGGTCATTGAGTGAAGAGCACTCAAAATCGAACACGAGGACCCATCATGTTTGATCCAATCAAGTAGCATTTCAACTTCAATTTCTTGAATTTTCAGACTCCTGATTCCCGTGAAAATTCCACAGATGGATGATTCTAGATCCAAACTCAAATATATATTCACTACTAGAAAATTCGCTTTTAGTGACCAAATTAGAGACCAAAAAAACTTAAAATTGGTCACTAAACGATTTAGTGACCATTTTGCGACGAAATTAGTGACCAATTTTTAGCGACTGATTATGAGACCATTTAGTGAAGAGCACTCAAAATCGAACACGAGGACCCATGTTCGATCTAATCAAGTAGCATTTCAACTTCGATTCCTTGAATTTTCAGACTCCTGATTCTTCTGAAAATTCCACAAATGGATGATTCTATATCCAAACTCAAATACATATTCACCACTAAAAAATTCACTTTTAATGACCAAATTAGAGACCGAAAAAGCTTAAAATTGCTATATTCTATATTTAAACATATATACATATAATAAGTAAATAAATTTAGAAAATCAATATATAAATTTGATTTTATTATAAATAAAAAATATTATGCATGCATAAAAATAATATAATAAAATAAAATTCACTTTGATGCAAATATAAATATAAAATAACATTATTTTTATATAAATATATAATTTATTGTTAAAATAGTAATAGGATTAAACTTTTACTAAGAATTGAAAGAAAATTATAATCTTTAAAAAATTTGGAAGAGAAATAGTAACATAATAAAGATGATTAAAAAATAGAAGAGAAAAACAAACAAAAAATATTAGTGATCAAAATTTCGGTCTCTGATTTTTCAAAAATAATAATATTTTTTATTGAAAAATATTTTTTTGTGATCGAATAGGTGGTCACAAAATTTAGTCGCTAAACCAGTGGTTGATTTATTTTAGTGACCAGTTTAAAGTTGACTTGTGAATATAAAACTTTGGTGGCTAATTCGGTCACTACACTGACCAAAAAATTTCAGTCACTAAATCAATCACTAAAAGTGAATTTTCCAATAGGGATTAGAGTCGTTGAAGAATGAAGGTAATTAACTCCAAGATCGTACAGAAGATCCTCACTCAACCTTCCAATCTAGAATTGCTTCAATTATTCATCATCAATGTGATATTTACTGTGACGACTTAGAGGATATGGCAAGTTTGTATCAACTTATGTCGTAGATCCATTACTATAGCACATTCTCTATGTGGTGAAGGACCTCTGAACAATGAGCGAAGATCATATCATACCAAAACTACTAGATTACAATGATGATCATGTCATGCTTAAGCTCTTAGATCACTGCGCAATAAACTGAACGCCAAACACATAATTATCAATGGTTGAAAGCGGTTACCACTATGAATAAGGATTATATGTCTCCATAGCACAGAGTGTTAGATAATTTGATTTTACTCTACTACACCTTTTTCTCATCACTTAGATCTACAACGTGATTAATTTTAGCGGCAACCAGCCGTTAAAATACTTCTTCCTACTAGATATTTGACACAGAGTCGAGAAATATAAATTCACATGCACGAAGGCCGTCGAGGAGCGAGGAAGTCCCAACGATCACTAACACAGATCTTCCAGTGATCACAATAATTATCGTCATCGATGAAATCTTTTACGAGATACCTTATAGGCAATAGACTTCAAGCAACAATGTTTTGTCCAATACAATCAAACTACCCAGTCTCTACTGAGCAAAACCAGATGTAAATGATAATAGAGATCATATGTTCTTCAGTAACTTTATAGCTCACTCTAGTGGAACAATGAAGATGACACCTTTCATAGGGATGTATACGCGAGGGGAAAGACACCCCAGACTCCCAACAACGTAGAAGTGGAGTATCATTGAAGACACCCCCGATCTACGCTCTCCTTTAATTTCATGCTAAGCTTCACCAATATGGGAGGAGATGGTCAAGTGAAAAAAGGAAACCACACTTGATCCAAGAGGGGGAGAGACTTTAGAGAAGAACCCCTTGAGAAATCTTACCCCTAGTCGAGTATGTTCTCAGTGCAAGCAGAATTTGTTTACACATCAAGGGACAAACTCTCATGTCCTTTTAAGGCACACCACTAATTATGCTCTGAAAGATAATGGCGACTAACTACCTAAAATTAAGAGAAAGCAAAGATGTTTCTGAAGATATTAGATCCTCTAAACACGTTAATAAATAGTGTTTACAAAGATGCCAATCACCTTATGGCGCGCGTCAAATAAAGGTACATGGTGGGGAAGCACGAGGCATGCCATCACTTCCTCGGGCAAACAAAGGGAATGTCATCTTTGTCGATGTTATGGTCAGCCAAAGAATATGTGATAAAAGGGAGAGCGTTCTATACTTACAGCTCTTTCTATGAGTTAATTAATTTGTAAAGTTGTTGCACAATTTTAATGAGTAATATACTAATTGTTATACACTACGACTCCAAATAATTTTCTAAATTCCATGAAAGATGACGTAAGTCACTATTTTAAAATAGATTTTACGTCTAAGGATAAATTTTCTCAATGTAGTTGGTGCACCCCTATTAGGAACTAGTCACTCCAAGAGCGTAGGTCATAGAGCCTAGAGGCGTCTACCCCAGACCAGGTCAACCCTGGGGGCAAGGACAAGAATCTAACCATTGGTTGGAGACATTCCTTAGTAATATGGATAAAGCATAATAACTCTTCTCAATCGGAGCTAGTAACGATGAAACTCAGATTGAGACTACATAGCTTAATGCAAAGCAAATTAAGGAAGGTTCTCACACCCCAAAGTTGACAACATCTCGTAGTTTTCGAGCGTAGACTTAGGGTTGAGCGATGGAAACCAGCGACACTTATGAGGCCGATAAATATAAATCTCCCACAAAGAAAATAGATTTTAAATTGTAGGGACAAAGAGAAGACCCTGATAAAATAAACCATTGGTTTTCATTGAAGACGATATAAAGACATATCAAATACAAAAAGTCAAATAAAACTCCAAAGTAATAAGGTAATAAAATGTTCATATAAATATTGTTGTCTTGGAAAACGCACATGTTGTACCCCGATTTTTGCCCCTAAGATTCACTCATACTTCATACCATTGTATTACACAAATATCAAATGGTCTCTCTCTCTTTATCTTATCTTTGGGTTTGACTTTGGGAGATCACCAAGCACCATTGAATGAATATGATGATTGATGTTTGACTAAAAATAATGTGTGTATACTTCACTCTCTAAATTTTATAGGTGAATGGTGCACAAGTCTCTTATTCAAGGAGTCAAAAGGTTCATGTGTTTATTTTCATGCCTTCTCTCCTCAATTCTCAAATTTTTTGAAAGTATTGTCTCCCACTAAAGATTTATCTTATCATTAGCTATAGTCTCTCATTTTGAGTATATGCTTCATGTTTGAACGAGATCATCAAATTCAAAGAATTCACCATTCTATCGCCATCTACCTTGAATTGGGGTTTTGGATTTCTGAGGATCATATCTTGGTATTTGTGTGAAGTTTGTGGATGATTTCAAAGTCATTTGATTCTTAAGAGGACTTATAATATGAATATTATTGGGTCCAAGGAGTTTGATTGACAAGAAGATTATTTTAGAAGTCTATGATTGCCCACTCTCTCTATTGATGCTTCATTTGTCTTGTACGACTTTAAAAGATCATAACTTGGTCATCCCTTGTCTCCTTGAGCTCATTCTTCTATCACAATGAACCTAAGGATGTCTAATACAACTTAGTTCAATTGGTAAGAAGATAAAATGCTTGGAAATTTTCCTATGAAGTCAAAAGATTACAAGTCCTTGATGAATTCCTCAATTGTTGGTCAATCAACTTCAAGAGATCATATATTGATCATCACTTATCACCTTGAGCTCATTCTTTTTGCACAATAATCTTTAAGACATGAACTTTGTAACACCCCATCTAATTCCCCACATAATTATTGCAAATCAGAGTAAATAAAATGCATAACAAGAGGGCGTCACATGATTTACTTTACAATTAAAACAATACATGCACACTGGTCATAATCATAACACATATTTTAATCTCATGCTTTAAAACAAATCAGGCATTTCACAGCGGATTAATTCTGATTTACAGATACTATCAATGATTACATCTCATACTATAATCATTGGATGAAAAAAACGATGAAATCCATAACATACTCAAGTCATCAAAATTCATACATCGACACCAAGGCCACATCAGCATAGTATCTCAATCATACAAATTAAAATAGATGAGTATACTGATAAGTTTCAAAATGTAGTTATTTTGTATATATGCTTTGTGGCACTTATCGGTTCTTTTGTTGATATTGTTCGAATAAATCCCCCGTTTTTGGTATAAATGTGTACATAATAGAATAATTGAGTTTTTGTGTAAATATTGTATCATTTTATAGTTTTTCATCTATTTTATAGGTATTCATTCATCATTGGAGCATTAAGTAATAAAATGTCGAAGACACGGCTTCAAACGCACGATTTGAGCAGCTCATCAATGAATAAGGCTCAAAATCAAAGAATCACATAATCAATTTGGTTTATATTTTGTCATGGTTAGATAGTAAATTGAATAAGCTTTCCAACGCTTCAAATCGAGCGCAATTCTGAGTTACGGTTCTCAAGTTATGATCGAAACATCTTTGGTGTTTCAACTTACTGCAGGCTGTCGCCCCATGGTCGTCGGGCGACGCAGAGGCGACTAGTAGCGTGAAAAAAAATGCGTTTTAAAGCGCCAGGCGAAGCTTTTTGGTTGTCGGGCGAAACTGTGCAGACAGAAATGCATATTTAGGCGAAAAAACACATTTTTAGGTATGTTTTGGGTATTTTTGAACCCCAATCCATCATACATCATTTTTTGGTCTAGAGAGATTAGAAAACAACATTGGAGCTTGCAATTGGATGATCTAGAGTCAAATCCCTCATCGATTGGTGTTGACAAACCAAGAAATGTTTGGTTCCTCTTCTTCTCTTCTCTTTGTAATCTCTTTTGTTGGGTTTTATATGTATATTTACTCTGAACTCATGTATATTTGTCGCCCTTGACGTTGCATAAAGTCTGCTTTATGAATTTGTGTTGGTAGTTATCTTAAGTTTTTACTCTATGTTAGGGATTTGAGCTTGCTAGAGATAGACTGCTTAGATTCTTACCTAGGATGATTATTTGTTAGTTTCTGAATGCTAGAAATAGGTTTAGAGCTGACATTCACCAGAGTATTTGATCTTAATGCCTCTGCGTCGATGAAGTATGTCAGAGATGGGTATAGAGGTGACGCGGTTGACTTCTGGTTGTCGAGTTATGCCAAAAATGGATATCTAAGTGATTCGGAAGAATTCTCAATTTGGGTTAGAAATAACTTAGATTGTGAGAGGTGTGTGATGACACGGACGAGTATCGTAGGCCGAGTATGAAATGGGTGGTAGATTTAAGTCTGTGACAAGTAGTGTGCATTCGTTCTAGACAAGCTGTTTATCCTTTATACTTTTTGTTCATTTACTTTTTGTCTTCTATTTTCAACTCATTTAATCCCAAACTCATTAACGGTAGAATTGTCGAACAACGAATCAATAACCAATCTCTGTGGACACGATACGATATAACCTAACCGGTATATATCACTCGGTAAAAATAATACCAACTCTTTGCTTGCCGCTTAATACCACCGCAACAAAATGGCGCCGTTGCCGGGGATTTGTTTTATTGTTTCTGTATTGCGATAATTCCGTTGTTTTTTAGTTTTGTAATTAATATATATGTTGTATAGACATTGTATATGAACTTGTATATTATTATTTGTACATGTTGTGTTTACTTTCCATACTTGTACATATTTGTTATTTTCTTATTTTCAAGTATTGTTATGAATTGTCTCGTTATCGTAACGTTTGTTGTGTGGATGTTAGGACACTTTTTAAGGTTTGCGCGGTGTGGCAATACCATGGCATAACGAGGGAAGGTTACTATCTCGCATAATAAAGGCGTCGAGCTTACGACGTAAAACAAGCATGTTTATTTAGGTTTGTTTATGTGTGTGGTGACTTGTGTTTTAACAAGTTGAAATAGGATTTGCTCTTAATTTCAAATCTTTACTTTTCAACTTGTTAATTCATGTTCACCAAGTTTTTGTATCGTTATTTGCTTTTGTTTTGTTATGTAATTTGTTGTTTTTCCGCAAGCTTGTTGTGTTTAGGTTGAGGAGTTTTGTTGTTTGTAAATATTGTAAATTTTATTTTTCTAATTCTTTTATTTTTTGTTGTTTGGACTCCAATTTTGGTCCGGTAGCTTGAGGTTTCATTTGGTGATTTTCCGAGTTTGATCGTTTCAACTCGCGGATGTATGATAATGATAGTTTTCAAAGTTGGTACACGTCAGGTACCCATTTACCGCTTTCTATAGCATAACATGTTTAGAAAATTTATCATTTGTATAATTACCATGCTATTCATTCTTTTTGCATTATTTTCTTATGAATTGAATCACTTTAGTTCCTCTTTTTACCCATAAAGTGAAGAAGCTTTCCATTGTTTACATATTTTTGAGGCCACAATTCTTGTTTTAACTGGATTTTATTATGCTTAATCTTTTATTGTGTTGATTGTATGATTTCAAGAAAATGATCAAGGCATTTTGTTTGATTTTGAGCACAACTACCTTAGTCAAATATTCAATTCACCTTGTGAGTGTGTGAACCTTTGTTAACCCATTGACCTTTTATCAATATCCATATTTATTTGAACTTGATGCTCATCTATGAGTGTTGAATTCACCTTTTTTTATGGATGTCGATTTCTTTGTTTCTTGAACCCTCAACTATATATTGTTGTATGTTTTTTACCTTGCCTTAGAAAGTAGGGAGTATTCACATAATGATGTTGGTTGAATTCAAGTTGGGGAGAGGAATGTTTATGTGTTTATATTGTGATTGGTATGAGGTTAAGAAAAAGAAAAGAAAGAAAAAATGTGAAAAGGAAAAAGATTAGAAAAAGAAATAAAAAAGAGAAAAGCTTTGAAAAGGATAAACAAAAAGAATATGAATAATGTTGTGTTAATAAGTGAGGTGATTTGGTTTTATAATTTGTGATGAAGAATAATTTTGATTGAGATTTTATGCTTGAGTCTTTTCGAGTTGATCACTCCCTTAGGTTTAGGCAAGTTTTTGTTCGATTAGCTTTAGGACTTATCACTTGTTTGTTAACCAAGCCACATTACAACCTTGAAAATCCCTTGTGATTCTTGCTTTTGTAGTTTCAATATTATTTTTTGGATGAATGCATAATTTAGTCTTTTGTTTGCAAGATTGTGGATGAGTGTTTTTTGTCCCTCACCTTTGTGTGTTCTTCATCTACGGATAAATTTTTGCTAGGTGTTATTCATGATTGAGATTTTTTTGTTTTAGAATATTTTACATGATCTTTGTACGTAGGATTTATTTCGTTTATATGTTATCGTTGTAGAATTATGGTAACTATGTATTTGTCGTGTGCGTTTTTGTTTGAATCATACATTTATTTTCCGTTTTAAAAACTTGTTGATTCATGCTTTTTGGTAATTACTTTTGTTTCTTTAGGTTTACCTGACTTTATTTGAGGACAAACAATGTGTCAAGTTGGAGAGAGTTGATAAGTGTCAAAATGTAGTTATTTTGTATATATGCTTTGTGGCACTTATCGGTTCTTTTGTTGATATTCTTCGAATAAATCCCCCGCTTTTGGTATAAATGTGTACATAATAGAATAATTGAGTTTTTGTGTAAATATTGTATCATTTGATATTTTTTCATCTCTTTTATAGGTATTCATTCATAATTGGAGCATTGAGTAATAAAGTGTCAAAGACACGGCTTCAAACGCGTGATTTGAGCAACTCATCAATGAATAAGTCTCAAAATCAAGTTATGGCCGAAACAATTTTGGTGTTTCAACTTACTACAGGCTGTCGCCCCATGGCCATCGGGCGACGCAGAGGCGACTAGTAGTGTGTAAAAAACACGTTTTAAAGCGCCAGGCTGTCGCCCCATGGTCGTCAGGAGAAACTGTGCAGACAAAAATGCATATTTAGGCGAAAAAACACATTTTTTAGGTATGTTTTGGGTATTTTTGAACCCCAATCTATCATACATCATTTTTTGGTCTAGAGAGCTTAGAAAACAACATTGGAGCTTGCAATTGGATGATCCATAGTCGAATCCCTCGTCAATTGGTGTTGACAAACCAAGAAATGTTTGGTTCCTCTTCTTCTCTTCTCTTTGTAATCTCTTTTGTTGGGTTTTGTATGTATATTTACTCTGAACTCATGTATATTTGTCGCCCTTGGCGTTGTATAAAGTCTGCTTTATGAATCTGTGTTAGTAGTTATCTTAGGTTTTTATTCTATGTTAGGGATTTCAGCTTGCTAGAGATAGACTGCTTAGATTATTATCTAGGCTGATTACTTGTTAGTTTCTGAATGCTAGAAATAGGTTTAGAGCTGACATTCACCATAGAGTATCTGATCTTAATGCCTCTACGTCGGTGAAGTATGTCAGAGATGGGTATGGAGGTGACTCAGTTGACTTCTAGTTGTCGAGGTATGCCAGAAATGGATATCTAGGTGATTCGGGAGAATTGTCAATTTGGGTTAGAAATAACTTAGATTGTGAGAGGTATGTGATGACACGGACGAGTATCGTAGGCCGAGTATGACTAGGTGGTAGATTTAAGTCTGTGACGAATAATGTGCATTCGTTCCGGACAAGCTGTCTATCCTTTATACTTTTTGTTCATTTACTTTTTGTCTTCTATTTTCAACTCATTTAATCTCAAACTCATTAATGGTAGAATTGTCGAACGACGAATCAATAACCAAACTCTGTGGACACGATACGATATAACCTAACCGGTATATATCACTCGGTAAAAATAATACCAACTCTTTGCTTGCCGCTTAATGCCGCCGCAACATATATATATATATATAACAAATATCTCATCAAAGCAGAAATCCAGATAAATCTCGTGTTACATTACCAGAGCAATAACTAGACTACCTAGTAACGGATAAACTATCTAGACTCTTCAACTAGTCTCGTGCGAAGCACCGCTATCCTCGGAACCTGCTCGTTACTGACATAGAGGCAACATCATAACAGAAGGGTGAGAATTCACATCATTATTCAAAAGTATATAAATGGAAATAATGAAGAAACCGCATCTATTCATGAATTCCAACCACTTCAAGTGATATTCCAAGATAACATGATCATACAAACATTATAAGTATAATATATTCATACATAGCATAATTATCATCCATTCAAACAATCCAATTAATCCATATGATTAGACATCACAATTTTATTTCACACATTGCATATTCAATAATGACTCATGTGACAACAATGAAATGTGACTCAATATGCATGTGGTACCAAGTTTTTGGGAACATTTCGTTAACCCTGCTTCCGATTCATTCATAGAATCCAAGACCTTACTTCCAATCCGTACAAGACCAAAATCCTCTGCTACTTATCCATCATGGATCGAGCCAATTTGTGAACCAACAGCTTCACCGCTACTTATCCACACAGGGATCGAGCCAAATGTATGCATGTACAACTCATCAAGACAACATATGCAAATTAAGATTATTCACAAAAGCTCAATTATCCAAGCATATCGTCACCATTCAACTCATGTGAATTTTCCATTAATTGCATAACATCATATTCAAACCTCGAACCAAACAAATAATGCCTCCAAATTTTCAAAATGAACACCACTACGGGCAAATCTAAATCATGCGTCAGATAATTCCTCTCATGAACTTTAAGTTGCCTCGAAGCATAAGCTACCACTTGTCTATTCTGCATCAACACACCTCTTAAACCCATCAATGGAGCATCATAATACACAACAAATGGTTCTTCCAGATTAGGCAAAATCAAAATAGGAGCGGTCGTTAACCTTCTGTTAAGCTCTTGAAAATTAGCTTCACACTACAAAGTCCAAACAAAAGCTTGACCTTTCCTCGTCAACTGTGTCAACGGTAAAGTCAACTTAGAAAATCCTTCAATGAACTTACGATAATAACCAGCCAAACCAAGAAAACTTCTAATCTCATAAATAGATTTCGGAGCTTCCCATCGAGATACAGCCTCAACCTTAGAAGGATCCACAAAAATACCACCACTCAAAATAACATGCCCAAGGAAGCTAACTTCCTTCAACCAAAACTCACACTTAGAAAGCTTAGCATACAATTTGTTCTCTTTCAACACATATAACACAATTCTCAAATTCTCAGCATGATCTTCTTCACTTTTGGAATAAATCAGAATATCATCAATAAACACAACCACAAATTGATCCAGATACTCATGAAAAATCTGATTCATATATTCCATGAAAACACCAGAAGCATTAGTCACACCAAACAACATTACAGAATACTCATCGTGACCATACCTTGTCCTAAAATCAGTTTTCTGAATATCCTCAACTTTCACACGAATCTGATGATAACCAGAACTCAAATCAATCTTACTAAAAACACAAGAACCAACCAACTGATCCCTCAAATCTTCAATCCTCGGAAGTGGATACTTGTTCTTAATCGTCACCTTGTTCAGTTGTCTATAATCAACACACAACCTCATAGAACCTTTCTTCTTCTTAACCAATAAAACAGGTGCACCCCATGGAGATACACTTGGACGAATAAACCTCTTTTTAAGCAAATCCTCAAGTTGACTCTTCAACTCTTTTAACTCAGAAGCAGACATCCGATATGGAGCCATCGAAACAGGACTAGTTCCAGGAACTAAATATATCGAAAATTCCACCTCACACTCTGGCGGCAAATAAACTACATCTTCAGGAAATATCTCAGGAAAATCACAAACAACATGCAATTCACTCATAGCTTGTTTCTCACAGAGATCCAACAATGCAGATAAAGCAAACAACACAGCACCATCTTTCAAAGATTCATCCATTTGCTTAGCAGACAAAAACAAATCATTCTCGACACCAGAATCAAGAAAGATAACCGACTTGTCAAAACAGTTGATAAAAACATGATTGTATTCCAACCAGTTCATATCAAGAATCACATCCAATTGATCTAACAGAAGACAAACTAAATCCATCAGAAAATCTCTACCAAAAATACTCAATGGACAATTTAGACATGCAACAGAAGTACAAACAGAACCCATAGCAGGAGTATCAATGATCATATTTCGATGCATATCAGACAATTCAAGGTTCAATATCTTAACACAATCCGAAGAAATTAAAGAATTTGTTACACCAGTATCAATGATAGCAATCAAAGGTGTACCATTAATAAAGCACGTACCTCCTATAAGTCTATCCTCAACCGAAGTCTCAGCACCAGACAAAGAAAAGACTTTCCCTTTCGCTTGCTCCTTCTTTGGCTTCTCACACTTAGTACTAATATGACCTCCTTCACCATAATTGTAACAAGTCACATCCGCACTAAATCTACAATCAGCAACTCTATGATCGGTCTTGCCACACCTATGGCATTTCATAACATCCTTTCCAACATCCTTCCAACAATCATAAGCACCATGTCCTTCCACACCACACTTGTAACACTTAAGCAGCGCACATGATCCTCCCCTACTTGACTTCTTGTCACCACTAGCTTTCTTCTTATCCTCATAACGTTTCCCACAGAATTGACCTTTTCCCTTCCTATCATTCACATTCTTGTCGTAAGAAGCACTCTCCCTATTATCCTCATCATAAATCCTACTCTTATTCACCAACTCAACAAAACGAGTAATCTGTTGGTATCCAATAGCCTTCTTGATATCAGGTCTCAAACCATTCACAAACTTCAAACACTTAGATCTCTCAGCATTCATAGTATTGTAATGAGGATAATACTTAATCAGCTCTTGAAATCTTGCAGCATACTCAGCCACAATTCCATTACCTTGCTTCAACTCAAGAAATTCCACCTCTTTCTTTCCACGAAAGTCTTCTGGAAAATAGTTCTCCAAAAATGCATCACGGAAAAGAGCCCAAGAAACTTCAACACCTTTCTCATCAAATCTTTGAATAGTGTTGCTCCACCAATCTTCAGCTTCTTTTTCCAGCATATGAGTACCAAACTGCACCTTCTGCACATCTGTACGATTCATAACTCTGAAGATCTTCTCAATCTCCTTCAGCCATGCTTGAGCCTTGTTAGGTTCATGCTCACCCTCAAATATAGGAGGATTGTTCCTCTGAAACTTCCCCAAAGCACGAAACCTATCTTTCTCACCTCAGTGTCCAGCATTCGCCTGTTGAATCTGCCCAAGAGATCCAACGAACAATCTCAAAGCATCGACAATAGCCTCATCATTCCTTCCTTCAACCATCCTGTAATCTTCCTAAGACATCCAATAACAGACAATAGCATTGATCGTTTCAGATACAAAAATCAAATACAACAGGAGTTAAATCAATTAATAACCTGGCCAAATAAATTTGACTGACCATTGCTCTGATACCATAATGTAACACCCCCTCTAATTCCCCACATAATTATTGCACAATCAGAGTAAATAAAATGCAAATCAAGAGGGTGTCACATAATTTGCTTTACAATTAAAACAATACATGCACACTGGTCATAATCATAACACATATTTGAATCTCATGCTTTAAAACAAATCATGCATTTCACAGCGGATTAATTCTTATTCACAGATACTATATGTGATTACATCCCATACTATAATCATTGGTTGATAAAGAGATGAAATCCATAACATACTCAAGTCATCAGAATTCATACATCGGCACCAAGGCCATATCAGCATAGTATCTCAATCATACAAATCAAAATAGATGAGTATACATAACAAATACCTCATCAAAGCAGAAATCCAGATAAATCTCGTGTTACATTACCAGAGCAATAACTAGACTACCTAGTAACGGATAAACTATCTAGACTCTTCAACTAGTCTCGTGCGAAGCACCGCTATCCTCGGAACCTGCTCGTTACTGACATAGAGGCAACATCATAACATAAGGGTGAGAATTCACATCATTGTTCAAAAGTATATAAATGGAAATAATGAAGAAACTACATCTATTCACGAATTCCAAACACTTTAAGTGATATTCCAAGATAACATGATCATACAAACATTACAAGTATAATATATTCATACATAGCATAATTATCATCCATTCAAACAATCCAATTACTCCATATGATTAGACATCACAATTTCATTTCACACATTGCATATTCAATAATGACTCATGTGACAACAATGAAATGTGACTCAATATGCATGTGGTACCAAGTTTTTGGGAACATTTCGTTAACCCTGCTTCCGATTCATTCATAGAATCCAAGACCTTACTTCCAATCCGTACAAGACCAAAATCCTCTGCTACTTATCCATCATGGATCGAGCCAATTTGTGAACCAACAGCTTCACCGCTACTTATCCACACAGGGATCGAGCCAAATGTATGCATGTACAACTCATCAAGACAACATATGCAAATTAAGATTATTCACAAAAGCTCAATTATCCAAGCATATCGTCACCATTCAACTCATGTGAATTTTCCATTAATTGCATAACATCATATTCAAACCTCGAACCAAACAAATAATGCCTCCAAATTTTCAAAATGAACACCACTACGGGCAAATCTAAATCATGCGTCAGATAATTCCTCTCATGAACTTTAAGTTGCCTCGAAGCATAAGCTACCACTTGTCTATTCTGCATCAACACACCTCTTAAACCCATCAATGGAGCATCATAATACACAACAAATGGTTCTTCCCGATTAGGCAAAATCAAAATAGGAGCGGTCGTTAACCTTCTGTTAAGCTCTTGAAAATTAGCTTCACACTACAAAGTCCAAACAAAAGCTTGACCTTTCCTCGTCAACTGTGTCAACGGTAAAGTCAACTTAGAAAATCCTTCAATGAACTTACGATAATAACCAGCCAAACCAAGAAAACTTCTAATCTCATAAATAGATTTCGGAGCTTCCCATCGAGATACAGCCTCAACCTTAGAAGGATCCACAAAAATACCACCACTCAAAATAACATGCCCAAGGAAGCTAACTTCCTTCAACCAAAACTCACACTTAGAAAGCTTAGCATACAATTTGTTCTCTTTCAACACATATAACACAATTCTCAAATTCTCAGCATGATCTTCTTCACTTTTGGAATAAATCAAAATATCATCAATAAACACAACCACAAATTGATCCAGATACTCATGAAAAATCCGATTCATATATTCCATGAAAACACCAGGAGCATTAGTCACACCAAACGACATTACAGAATACTCATCGTGACCATACCTTGTCCTAAAAGCAGTCTTCTGAATATCCTCAACTTTCACACGAATCGAATGATAACCAGAACTCAAATCAATCTTACTAAAAACACAAGCACCAACCAACTGATCCCTCAAATCATCAATCCTCGAAAGTGGATACATGTTCTTAATCGTCACCTTGTTCAGTTGTCTATAATCAACACACAACCTCATAGAATCTTCCTTCTTCTTAACCAATAAAACAAGTGCACCCCATGGAGATACACTTGGACGAATAAACCTCTTTTTAAGAAAATCCTCAAGTTGACTCTTCAACTCTTTTAACTAAGAAGCAGACATCTGATACGGAGCCATCGAAACAGGACTAGTTCCAGGTACTAAATCAATCGAAAACTCCACCTCACGCTCTGCGGCAAATCAACTACATCCTTAAACCAAAACTCACACTTAGAAAGCTTAGCATACAACTTGTTCTCTTTCAACACAGATAACACAATTCTTAAATTCTCAGCATGATCTTCTTCACTTTTGAAATAAATCAGAATATCATCAATAAACACAACCATAAATTGATCCAGATACTCATGAAAAATCCGATTCATATATTCCATGAAAACACCAGGAGCATTAGTCACACCAAACGACATTACAGAATACTCATCGTGACCATACCTTGTCCTAAAAGCAGTCTTCTGAATATCCTCAACTTTCACACGAATCTAATGATAACCAGAACTCAAATCAATCTTACTAAAAACACAAGCACCAACCAACTGATCCCTCAAATCATCAACCCTCGAAAGTGGATACTTGTTCTTAATCGTCACCTTGTTCGGTTGTCTATAATCAACACACAACCTCATAGAATCTTCCTTCTTCTTAACCAATAAAACAGGTGCACCCCATGGAGATACACTTGGACGAATAAACCTCTTTTTAAGAAAATCCTCAAGTTGACTCATCAACTCTTTTAACTCAGAAGCAGACATCTGATACGGAGCCATCGAAACAGGACTAGTTCCAGGAACTAAATCAATCGAAAACTCCACCTCACGCTCTGGCGGCAAATCAATTACATCCTTCAACCAAAACTCACACTTAGAAAGCTTAGCATACAACTTGTTCTCTTTCAACACAGATAACACAATTCTCAAATTCTCAGCATGATCTTCTTCACTTTTGGAATAAATCAGAATATCATCAATAAACACAACCACAAATTGATCCAGATACTCATGAAAAATCTGATTCATATATTCCATGAAAACACCAGAAGCATTAGTCACACCAAACAACATTACAGAATACTCATCGTGACCATACCTTGTCCTAAAATCAGTTTTCTGAATATCCTCAACTTTCACACGAATCTGATGATAACCAGAACTCAAATCAATCTTACTAAAAACACAAGAACCAACCAACTGATCCCTCAAATCTTCAATCCTCGGAAGTGGATACTTGTTCTTAATCGTCACCTTGTTCAGTTGTCTATAATCAACACACAACCTCATAGAACCTTTCTTCTTCTTAACCAATAAAACAGGTGCACCCCATGGAGATACACTTGGACGAATAAACCTCTTTTTAAGCAAATCCTCAAGTTGACTCTTCAACTCTTTTAACTCAGAAGCAGACATCCGATATGGAGCCATCGAAACAGGACTAGTTCCAGGAACTAAATATATCGAAAATTCCACCTCACACTCTGGCGGCAAATAAACTACATCTTCAGGAAATATCTCAGGAAAATCACAAACAACATGCAATTCACTCATAGCTTGTTTCTCACAGAGATCCAACAATGCAGATAAAGCAAACAACACAGCACCATCTTTCAAAGATTCATCCATTTGCTTAGCAGACAAAAACAAATCATTCTCGACACCAGAATCAAGAAAGATAACCGACTTGTCAAAACAGTTGATAAAAACATGATTGTATTCCAACCAGTTCATATCAAGAATCACATCCAATTGATCTAACAGAAGACAAACTAAATCCATCAGAAAATCTCTACCAAAAATACTCAATGGACAATTTAGACATGCAACAGAAGTACAAACAGAACCCATAGCAGGAGTATCAATGATCATATTTCGATGCATATCAGACAATTCAAGGTTCAATATCTTAACACAATCCGAAGAAATTAAAGAATTTGTTACACCAGTATCAATGATAGCAATCAAAGGTGTACCATTAATAAAGCACGTACCTCCTATAAGTCTATCCTCAACCGAAGTCTCAGCACCAGACAAAGAAAAGACTTTCCCTTTCGCTTGCTCCTTCTTTGGCTTCTCACACTTAGTACTAATATGACCTCCTTCACCATAATTGTAACAAGTCACATCCGCACTAAATCTACAATCAGCAACTCTATGATCGGTCTTGCCACACCTATGGCATTTCATAACATCCTTTCCAACATCCTTCCAACAATCATAAGCACCATGTCCTTCCACACCACACTTGTAACACTTAAGCAGCGCACATGATCCTCCCCTACTTGACTTCTTGTCACCACTAGCTTTCTTCTTATCCTCATAACGTTTCCCACAGAATTGACCTTTTCCCTTCCTATCATTCACATTCTTGTCGTAAGAAGCACTCTCCCTATTATCCTCATCATAAATCCTACTCTTATTCACCAACTCAACAAAACGAGTAATCTGTTGGTATCCAATAGCCTTCTTGATATCAGGTCTCAAACCATTCACAAACTTCAAACACTTAGATCTCTCAGCATTCATAGTATTGTAATGAGGATAATACTTAATCAGCTCTTGAAATCTTGCAGCATACTCAGCCACAATTCCATTACCTTGCTTCAACTCAAGAAATTCCACCTCTTTCTTTCCACGAAAGTCTTCTGGAAAATAGTTCTCCAAAAATGCATCACGGAAAAGAGCCCAAGAAACTTCAACACCTTTCTCATCAAATCTTTGAATAGTGTTGCTCCACCAATCTTCAGCTTCTTTTTCCAGCATATGAGTACCAAACTGCACCTTCTGCACATCTGTACGATTCATAACTCTGAAGATCTTCTCAATCTCCTTCAGCCATGCTTGAGCCTTGTTAGGTTCATGCTCACCCTCAAATATAGGAGGATTGTTCCTCTGAAACTTCCCCAAAGCACGAAACCTATCTTTCTCACCTCAGTGTCCAGCATTCGCCTGTTGAATCTGCCCAAGAGATCCAACGAACAATCTCAAAGCATCGACAATAGCCTCATCATTCCTTCCTTCAACCATCCTGTAATCTTCCTAAGACATCCAATAACAGACAATAGCATTGATCGTTTCAGATACAAAAATCAAATACAACAGGAGTTAAATCAATTAATAACCTGGCCAAATAAATTTGACTGACCATTGCTCTGATACCATAATGTAACACCCCCTCTAATTCCCCACATAATTATTGCACAATCAGAGTAAATAAAATGCAAATCAAGAGGGTGTCACATAATTTGCTTTACAATTAAAACAATACATGCACACTGGTCATAATCATAACACATATTTGAATCTCATGCTTTAAAACAAATCATGCATTTCACAGCGGATTAATTCTTATTCACAGATACTATATGTGATTACATCCCATACTATAATCATTGGTTGATAAAGAGATGAAATCCATAACATACTCAAGTCATCAGAATTCATACATCGGCACCAAGGCCATATCAGCATAGTATCTCAATCATACAAATCAAAATAGATGAGTATACATAACAAATACCTCATCAAAGCAGAAATCTAGATAAATCTCGTGTTACATGACCAGAGCAATGACTAGACTACCTAGTAACGGATAAACTATCTAGACTCTTCAACTAGTCTCGTGCGAAGCACCACTATCCTCGGAACCTGCACGTTACCCACGTAGAGGCAACATCATAACAGAAGGGTGAGAATTCACATCATTATTCAAAAGTATATAAATGGAAATAATGAAGAAACCGCATCTATTCATGAATTCCAACCACTTCAAGTGATATTCCAAGATAACATGATCATACAAACATTATAAGTATAATATATTCATACATAGCATAATTATCATCCATTCAAACAATCCAATTAATCCATATGATTAGACATCACAATTTTATTTCACACATTGCATATTCAATAATGACTCATGTGACAACAATGAAATGTGACTCAATATGCATGTGGTACCAAGTTTTTGGGAACATTTCGTTAACCCTGCTTCCGATTCATTCATAGAATCCAAGACCTTACTTCCAATCCGTACAAGACCAAAATCCTCTGCTACTTATCCATCATGGATCGAGCCAATTTGTGAACCAACAGCTTCACCGCTACTTATCCACACAGGGATCGAGCCAAATGTATGCATGTACAACTCATCAAGACAACATATGCAAATTAAGATTATTCACAAAAGCTCAATTATCCAAGCATATCGTCACCATTCAACTCATGTGAATTTTCCATTAATTGCATAACATCATATTCAAACCTCGAACCAAACAAATAATGCCTCCAAATTTTCAAAATGAACACCACTACGGGCAAATCTAAATCATGCGTCAGATAATTCCTCTCATGAACTTTAAGTTGCCTCGAAGCATAAGCTACCACTTGTCTATTCTGCATCAACACACCTCTTAAACCCATCAATGGAGCATCATAATACACAACAAATGGTTCTTCCAGATTAGGCAAAATCAAAATAGGAGCGGTCGTTAACCTTCTGTTAAGCTCTTGAAAATTAGCTTCACACTACAAAGTCCAAACAAAAGCTTGACCTTTCCTCGTCAACTGTGTCAACGGTAAAGTCAACTTAGAAAATCCTTCAATGAACTTACGATAATAACCAGCCAAACCAAGAAAACTTCTAATCTCATAAATAGATTTCGGAGCTTCCCATCGAGATACAGCCTCAACCTTAGAAGGATCCACAAAAATACCACCACTCAAAATAACATGCCCAAGGAAGCTAACTTCCTTCAACCAAAACTCACACTTAGAAAGCTTAGCATACAATTTGTTCTCTTTCAACACATATAACACAATTCTCAAATTCTCAGCATGATCTTCTTCACTTTTGGAATAAATCAGAATATCATCAATAAACACAACCACAAATTGATCCAGATACTCATGAAAAATCTGATTCATATATTCCATGAAAACACCAGAAGCATTAGTCACACCAAACAACATTACAGAATACTCATCGTGACCATACCTTGTCCTAAAATCAGTTTTCTGAATATCCTCAACTTTCACACGAATCTGATGATAACCAGAACTCAAATCAATCTTACTAAAAACACAAGAACCAACCAACTGATCCCTCAAATCTTCAATCCTCGGAAGTGGATACTTGTTCTTAATCGTCACCTTGTTCAGTTGTCTATAATCAACACACAACCTCATAGAACCTTTCTTCTTCTTAACCAATAAAACAGGTGCACCCCATGGAGATACACTTGGACGAATAAACCTCTTTTTAAGCAAATCCTCAAGTTGACTCTTCAACTCTTTTAACTCAGAAGCAGACATCCGATATGGAGCCATCGAAACAGGACTAGTTCCAGGAACTAAATATATCGAAAATTCCACCTCACACTCTGGCGGCAAATAAACTACATCTTCAGGAAATATCTCAGGAAAATCACAAACAACATGCAATTCACTCATAGCTTGTTTCTCACAGAGATCCAACAATGCAGATAAAGCAAACAACACAGCACCATCTTTCAAAGATTCATCCATTTGCTTAGCAGACAAAAACAAATCATTCTCGACACCAGAATCAAGAAAGATAACCGACTTGTCAAAACAGTTGATAAAAACATGATTGTATTCCAACCAGTTCATATCAAGAATCACATCCAATTGATCTAACAGAAGACAAACTAAATCCATCAGAAAATCTCTACCAAAAATACTCAATGGACAATTTAGACATGCAACAGAAGTACAAACAGAACCCATAGCAGGAGTATCAATGATCATATTTCGATGCATATCAGACAATTCAAGGTTCAATATCTTAACACAATCCGAAGAAATTAAAGAATTTGTTACACCAGTATCAATGATAGCAATCAAAGGTGTACCATTAATAAAGCACGTACCTCCTATAAGTCTATCCTCAACCGAAGTCTCAGCACCAGACAAAGAAAAGACTTTCCCTTTCGCTTGCTCCTTCTTTGGCTTCTCACACTTAGTACTAATATGACCTCCTTCACCATAATTGTAACAAGTCACATCCGCACTAAATCTACAATCAGCAACTCTATGATCGGTCTTGCCACACCTATGGCATTTCATAACATCCTTTCCAACATCCTTCCAACAATCATAAGCACCATGTCCTTCCACACCACACTTGTAACACTTAAGCAGCGCACATGATCCTCCCCTACTTGACTTCTTGTCACCACTAGCTTTCTTCTTATCCTCATAACGTTTCCCACAGAATTGACCTTTTCCCTTCCTATCATTCACATTCTTGTCGTAAGAAGCACTCTCCCTATTATCCTCATCATAAATCCTACTCTTATTCACCAACTCAACAAAACGAGTAATCTGTTGGTATCCAATAGCCTTCTTGATATCAGGTCTCAAACCATTCACAAACTTCAAACACTTAGATCTCTCAGCATTCATAGTATTGTAATGAGGATAATACTTAATCAGCTCTTGAAATCTTGCAGCATACTCAGCCACAATTCCATTACCTTGCTTCAACTCAAGAAATTCCACCTCTTTCTTTCCACGAAAGTCTTCTGGAAAATAGTTCTCCAAAAATGCATCACGGAAAAGAGCCCAAGAAACTTCAACACCTTTCTCATCAAATCTTTGAATAGTGTTGCTCCACCAATCTTCAGCTTCTTTTTCCAGCATATGAGTACCAAACTGCACCTTCTGCACATCTGTACGATTCATAACTCTGAAGATCTTCTCAATCTCCTTCAGCCATGCTTGAGCCTTGTTAGGTTCATGCTCACCCTCAAATATAGGAGGATTGTTCCTCTGAAACTTCCCCAAAGCACGAAACCTATCTTTCTCACCTCAGTGTCCAGCATTCGCCTGTTGAATCTGCCCAAGAGATCCAACGAACAATCTCAAAGCATCGACAATAGCCTCATCATTCCTTCCTTCAACCATCCTGTAATCTTCCTAAGACATCCAATAACAGACAATAGCATTGATCGTTTCAGATACAAAAATCAAATACAACAGGAGTTAAATCAATTAATAACTTGGCCAAATAAATTTGACTGACCATTGCTCTGATACCATAATGTAACACCCCCTCTAATTCCCCACATAATTATTGCACAATCAGAGTAAATAAAATGCAAATCAAGAGGGTGTCACATAATTTGCTTTACAATTAAAACAATACATGCACACTGGTCATAATCATAACACATATTTGAATCTCATGCTTTAAAACAAATCATGCATTTCACAGCGGATTAATTCTTATTCACAGATACTATATGTGATTACATCCCATACTATAATCATTGGTTGATAAAGAGATGAAATCCATAACATACTCAAGTCATCAAGAATTCATACATCGGCACCAAGGCCATATCAGCATAGTATCTCAATCATACAAATCAAAATAGATGAGTATACATAACAAATACCTCATCAAAGCAGAAATCTAGATAAATCTCGTGTTACATGACCAGAGCAATGACTAGACTACCTAGTAACGGATAAACTATCTAGACTCTTCAACTAGTCTCGTGCGAAGCACCGCTATCCTCGGAACCTGCTCGTTACTGACATAGAGGCAACATCATAACATAAGGGTGAGAATTCACATCATTGTTCAAAAGTATATAAATGGAAATAATGAAGAAACTACATCTATTCACGAATTCCAAACACTTTAAGTGATATTCCAAGATAACATGATCATACAAACATTACAAGTATAATATATTCATACATAGCATAATTATCATCCATTCAAACAATCCAATTAATCCATATGATTAGACATCACAATTTTATTTCACACATTGCATATTCAATAATGACTAATGTGACAACAATGAAATGTGACTCAATATGCATGTGGTACCAAGTTTTTGGGAACATTTCGTTAACCCTGCTTCCGATTCATTCATAGAATCCAAGACCTTACTTCCAATCCGTACAAGACCAAAATCCTCTGCTACTTATCCATCATGGATCGAGCCAATTTGTGAACCAACAGCTTCACCGCTACTTATCCACACAGGGATCGAGCCAAATGTATGCATGTACAACTCATCAAGACAACATATGCAAATTAAGATTATTCACAAAAGCTCAATTATCCAAGCATATCGTCACCATTCAACTCATGTGAATTTTCCATTAATTGCATAACATCATATTCAAACCTCGAACCAAACAAATAATGCCTCCAAATTTTCAAAATGAACACCACTACGGGCAAATCTAAATCATGCGTCAGATAATTCCTCTCATGAACTTTAAGTTGCCTCGAAGCATAAGCTACCACTTGTCTATTCTGCATCAACACACCTCTTAAACCCATCAATGGAGCATCATAATACACAACAAATGGTTCTTCCAGATTAGGCAAAATCAAAATAGGAGCGGTCGTTAACCTTCTGTTAAGCTCTTGAAAATTAGCTTCACACTACAAAGTCCAAACAAAAGCTTGACCTTTCCTCGTCAACTGTGTCAACGGTAAAGTCAACTTAGAAAATCCTTCAATGAACTTACGATAATAACCAGCCAAACCAAGAAAACTTCTAATCTCATAAATAGATTTCGGAGCTTCCCATCGAGATACAGCCTCAACCTTAGAAGGATCCACAAAAATACCACCACTCAAAATAACATGCCCAAGGAAGCTAACTTCCTTCAACCAAAACTCACACTTAGAAAGCTTAGCATACAATTTGTTCTCTTTCAACACATATAACACAATTCTCAAATTCTCAGCATGATCTTCTTCACTTTTGGAATAAATCAAAATATCATCAATAAACACAACCACAAATTGATCCAGATACTCATGAAAAATCTGATTCATATATTCCATGAAAACACCAGAAGCATTAGTCACACCAAACAACATTACAGAATACTCATCGTGACCATACCTTGTCCTAAAATCAGTTTTCTGAATATCCTCAACTTTCACACGAATCTGATGATAACCAGAACTCAAATCAATCTTACTAAAAACACAAGAACCAACCAACTGATCCCTCAAATCTTCAATCCTCGGAAGTGGATACTTGTTCTTAATCGTCACCTTGTTCAGTTGTCTATAATCAACACACAACCTCATAGAACCTTTCTTCTTCTTAACCAATAAAACAGGTGCACCCCATGGAGATACACTTGGACGAATAAACCTCTTTTTAAGCAAATCCTCAAGTTGACTCTTCAACTCTTTTAACTCAGAAGCAGACATCCGATATGGAGCCATCGAAACAGGACTAGTTCCAGGAACTAAATATATCGAAAATTCCACCTCACACTCTGGCGGCAAATAAACTACATCTTCAGGAAATATCTCAGGAAAATCACAAACAACATGCAATTCACTCATAGCTTGTTTCTCACAGAGATCCAACAATGCAGATAAAGCAAACAACACAGCACCATCTTTCAAAGATTCATCCATTTGCTTAGCAGACAAAAACAAATCATTCTCGACACCAGAATCAAGAAAGATAACCGACTTGTCAAAACAGTTGATAAAAACATGATTGTATTCCAACCAGTTCATATCAAGAATCACATCCAATTGATCTAACAGAAGACAAACTAAATCCATCAGAAAATCTCTACCAAAAATACTCAATGGACAATTTAGACATGCAACAGAAGTACAAACAGAACCCATAGCAGGAGTATCAATGATCATATTTCGATGCATATCAGACAATTCAAGGTTCAATATCTTAACACAATCCGAAGAAATTAAAGAATTTGTTACACCAGTATCAATGATAGCAATCAAAGGTGTACCATTAATAAAGCACGTACCTCCTATAAGTCTATCCTCAACCGAAGTCTCAGCACCAGACAAAGAAAAGACTTTCCCTTTCGCTTGCTCCTTCTTTGGCTTCTCACACTTAGTACTAATATGACCTCCTTCACCATAATTGTAACAAGTCACATCCGCACTAAATCTACAATCAGCAACTCTATGATCGGTCTTGCCACACCTATGGCATTTCATAACATCCTTTCCAACATCCTTCCAACAATCATAAGCACCATGTCCTTCCACACCACACTTGTAACACTTAAGCAGCGCACATGATCCTCCCCTACTTGACTTCTTGTCACCACTAGCTTTCTTCTTATCCTCATAACGTTTCCCACAGAATTGACCTTTTCCCTTCCTATCATTCACATTCTTGTCGTAAGAAGCACTCTCCCTATTATCCTCATCATAAATCCTACTCTTATTCACCAACTCAACAAAACGAGTAATCTGTTGGTATCCAATAGCCTTCTTGATATCAGGTCTCAAACCATTCACAAACTTCAAACACTTAGATCTCTCAGCATTCATAGTATTGTAATGAGGATAATACTTAATCAGCTCTTGAAATCTTGCAGCATACTCAGCCACAATTCCATTACCTTGCTTCAACTCAAGAAATTCCACCTCTTTCTTTCCACGAAAGTCTTCTGGAAAATAGTTCTCCAAAAATGCATCACGGAAAAGAGCCCAAGAAACTTCAACACCTTTCTCATCAAATCTTTGAATAGTGTTGCTCCACCAATCTTCAGCTTCTTTTTCCAGCATATGAGTACCAAACTGCACCTTCTGCACATCTGTACGATTCATAACTCTGAAGATCTTCTCAATCTCCTTCAGCCATGCTTGAGCCTTGTTAGGTTCATGCTCACCCTCAAATATAGGAGGATTGTTCCTCTGAAACTTCCCCAAAGCACGAAACCTATCTTTCTCACCTCAGTGTCCAGCATTCGCCTGTTGAATCTGCCCAAGAGATCCAACGAACAATCTCAAAGCATCGACAATAGCCTCATCATTCCTTCCTTCAACCATCCTGTAATCTTCCTAAGACATCCAATAACAGACAATAGCATTGATCGTTTCAGATACAAAAATCAAATACAACAGGAGTTAAATCAATTAATAACCTGGCCAAATAAATTTGACTGACCATTGCTCTGATACCATAATGTAACACCCCCTCTAATTCCCCACATAATTATTGCACAATCAGAGTAAATAAAATGCAAATCAAGAGGGTGTCACATAATTTGCTTTACAATTAAAACAATACATGCACACTGGTCATAATCATAACACATATTTGAATCTCATGCTTTAAAACAAATCATGCATTTCACAGCGGATTAATTCTTATTCACAGATACTATATGTGATTACATCCCATACTATAATCATTGGTTGATAAAGAGATGAAATCCATAACATACTCAAGTCATCAGAATTCATACATCGGCACCAAGGCCATATCAGCATAGTATCTCAATCATACAAATCAAAATAGATGAGTATACATAACAAATACCTCATCAAAGCAGAAATCTAGATAAATCTCGTGTTACATGACCAGAGCAATGACTAGACTACCTAGTAACGGATAAACTATCTAGACTCTTCAACTAGTCTCGTGCGAAGCACCACTATCCTCGGAACCTGCACGTTACCCACGTAGAGGCAACATCATAACAGAAGGGTGAGAATTCACATCATTATTCAAAAGTATATAAATGGAAATAATGAAGAAACCGCATCTATTCATGAATTCCAACCACTTCAAGTGATATTCCAAGATAACATGATCATACAAACATTATAAGTATAATATATTCATACATAGCATAATTATCATCCATTCAAACAATCCAATTAATCCATATGATTAGACATCACAATTTTATTTCACACATTGCATATTCAATAATGACTCATGTGACAACAATGAAATGTGACTCAATATGCATGTGATACCAGGTTTTTGGGAACATTTCATTAACCTTGCTTCCGATTCATTCATAGAATCAAAGCCCTTACTTCTGATCCGAATAAGACCAAAAGGCTCCGCTACTTATTCCCAATGGAATCGAGCCAAATGTGAACCCAACGTTTCACCGCTATTTATCCATCATGGATTGAGCCAATTTGTGAACCCACGATTTCACTGCTACTTATCCACACAGGGATCAAGCCAAATGTATGCATGTACAACTCATCAAGACAACATATTCAAATTAATATTATTTACAAAACCTCAATTATCCAAGCATATTATCACGATTCAACTCATGGGAATTTTCCATCAATTGCATAACATTATATTCCAACAACATCGATCATTACATGTAACATATACATATCAGCACACATAACAATTAGCATATGGCATATCATTCCACCAATGTTATTCAAAACATTTCATCAAATAAGTTTAACACATACTATACTCAAGTAATCAAGCATACCTTTGATAACACGAATTTATATAACATATTTGACTTAATTTTCATAGATAATGTTACTATTTTTATTTAATTATTCTGTTTTATTTCTATATTACGTTGGTATTTCTTTCATTTCAGGTATTTACATTAAATAAAGATTAATTGAGCAAGGAAATAAAATTGAGGAAAAATCGTATTAAAAAGCCAAAGAAATGAAGCAAAGGGTTAATATAGAAAAAGGAGGAGTAAAAGAAGAAGAAAATAATTACAAAATCCAATGACTAAGCCCAGCACGTGAAGGCCCAGAAGAGCAAAGCCCAAAAAGCAAAGTCAAGCCAAGGACGCGTGTCCACTACCTGTGACGACCGTCACATGGTGAGACGACCGTCTCACTCACCCCACTAAGCAGGAGGCGCCCGCCTCCCACTCTGGGCCCACCGTCCTCAACTTTGGAGACCCACGTCTCCTATTCCTTTGATGAAGTGAGTCCCACGTCTCACACTTCCTTTTTCCCTCCCACGTTTTGGCACGTTTTGGCAGTGTCCCACACGATCTCCACTAGCTTTGGTACGAGAATAGAAACGGGTAGTTACAAGTGAAGCCTATAAATACAACATACGATCTTCAGTGCAAGGGTCGGCGATTCTTACCGAAAAATCGTTCTTCCATTATTTCGCATTTTATTTTCTTTTCAGTTTTATACTTTTATTTTATTTTTCCATTTTAGCTTCTTTGTTTAGTTTTTATTTTAGTTTAAGTCGTTATAATTTTCTCACGATAATTTCTACACCGGAAATTATTGTGTAATTTTTCACTGATCTAACCTTACGTTAGATCTAGTGCTTTTTATTTCCTTGTTGCATTTTTCTTTTCGATTCAAGAAGTCTTCGAGCAGATCCAACCGACTTGTGGTGGAATGCTCGTTTATTTCGAAGAACAAGATTATTCAAGTATTATTATTTTCAGGTTCTTAATATAATTATTTTATTTTATTTAAGTATTGTTGCTTGGTATTTATTTACTTAATTATGGAGATGTTTAAATATATTGAACCTTATTATTTATGCATGTCTAAATTAATAAATATGTCCGGCTAAACCGTTTAGGTATCGGTAAGTAATAGTAGTAAGAGTAGGAATTAAATTATTTCTAAGCTAAAATATTAATTAACTTAAATTCTGGTTATGACTTTTTGTAATTAAAATTAATCTTTTCGTTACGAAAGTAAGATAAGTAGAATAGGTTAGGATCGAGATCACGAAAGTGTGAGGTTTTAACCGGATAGCTAAAGTTAGGCATTCGATTTAAATACAGCCAGAGCGCTTTAAAACGAATTAGATTTTATTAAGTTTCCAAAGAATATTTTCTAAACACTTATGGGCTAGCGAGAGCAGGCATAGGGCTTTAGGAGTATAATCCGAGATAAGACTACGGAAGTGTGAGTTGAGGGTTTTTAAACTGATAATTTCTACGGAACAATTAAGTTAACAATCTTTATATGCTTAGGTTCGATTTAATCCGCTTAGGTTCACTACGTTACGTACCGATATCCATTTTATTTATATTTTTCCTTAACCTTTATCCAAAAGAATTATTCGCCTTAGCTGTATACCGTAACTTAGGATAATAATAGATCGATATATAGTCTCTGTGGGTTCGATATCTTTTTAAAACTACGCGATAGGACTGTGCACTTGCAATCTCCTGATTAATAGACAATAAAGTCCTACGATCAAGTGTTTGGCGCCGTTGTCGGGGACTATTCAAGTCGATATTGTAACTCTGGTGTTACACCGTATAGACTAAGGCATTTTTATTTTATTTACCATGTATGACCGAAATTTTTCCTACGCCCATTATCAGTATTTTGAGGAACCACAAGAATCCCATAGATCCAACCTTGAAATACTGATGGAAGATTTCAATGCTTCACAAACCTACTCTTACCCAAATTACCTCCAAAACTACCAATCCCCACATTTTGAGGAACCACAAGAAACTTATAATTTCAACCAAACTTTTCCTCAACCCAATTTTCTCTACAATCATCAAACCCAATATTTTGAAGAATCACCAGAACCATATAAATCTGATATCAAAATATTGATGAAAATTTTTAATGAAACATCTAGGATGATAGAACGCTTCGGGGAAACGCAAAAAGAAACTTTAACTTACTTCCAAGACTCCGAAGAATCGCAAGATTTTAACTTCGAAACACCAATAGAGGATTCAGATGAGATGATAACTAACTCTAGGTTAGAGTCTATGATTGAGCATTTTGTAGAGACACAGACTATCCAAAACAAAGAAGTAAGAAAACAAAGTCTTCAAAATAATGAAACCCTTAGCCAACTAACCATTATGGTTGAATCCCTCACGACTCACAACATTGGTTTAGAAACTCAAATCTCCCAACTCGAACAAAACCTTCTAGGACCTTTACCCGAGGAAGATATGGATGTTGAAACAACCATTATAGAAAAATTATTTGAAAACCTAGAAAGTGATGATGAGTTTGAAGAGAGTGATATTGCGACCGAGGAAAGTTCTGACGAGAAACTAGTGGAGATTGAGACAGATTCACCAACGTTGTTCGAAGAGGAGGTTGTAAAAGAGGTAGAAGCGCACATTGTAATCCCAAATCACTACACCGCACTAATTTCTTTCCCAATATTTTTTATGGAAACTCCGGTAGACTCCCAATTTAAAACGCATGTTGCGGTATTAAACAATATCCACATTAGTTCAACACTATTTGAAGTCTTGCCTAAAAAGCGAAAATTAGAGGACCATAAAATTAAGGATATAATTACTGTTAAGAGGGTAAGGTTAACTTATGAGGCGATGGATGATAAGCCCAAATTTAAAAAACTTATACTTATGATAGATCCAGAACCACCACAATTTCGAAAGAATAAACCACCCTATAAACGTAAGAAAAGAAAAGGTGAGTGATATGTGAGATGGCTTGATAAGTGGCCATGGAAAATCAACGAGTAGACGTCCTAGTTTCTAATTTTAAATTTTCTTTTTCGTATTTTTATTTTATGTTAAAATTTAAATTTTATTCGGTTATCGGTTGCACCCTTTCATCTGATGCATCTGATGCATTTGAACTACTTCCCCACAATACCGATAATTATACTCAATTAAATAATTCACGTTAATATTTATAATTATAATTGAGTATTATTTTTAATTATCGTATTTCCCGTCTCCTATTAATATACCGAATTAATACTTTCCAATATTTATAGTATTATAAGGCATTATATACTAGTATTATATATATCCTACTAATTAAAAGTTTGAATTATCTATATTATATATATATATATATACAAGTATCTATTATTATGTATGCATGTGATCGGTAAAACAACAAATCAATTCCCTATTCCGTACCCCAAGTCACATGTATTACTAGAAACGCATGCACCTCTCCCTGCCCAATGCCTTTAAGATTCCCTGCATTTTCAAATTTTCGTGCCTGCAGGCTGCCTGAGACGCTCGCCTCACTTTCCAACACCATGATGGAGACGCACGCCTCAGCTTTCCTTCTGCTTGCACATGACCTTGAGACGCACGCCTCTGCTCCTTGTCTCCCACTAGGAGACGGTCGCCTCCATCCCAAAGCATGCATGCAAGAATTTTTGAGACGCCCGCCTCCTGTATCTGTGGCCCCTGCCTCGTGTTTCCTCCATGCCAGTTGCGTGTTGTCTCGTCTTCTGGTCTTCCTTGTCTTGAATGTGTCGTCCATTTCTTCTTTTCATCTCCCAATATAACTATCCCATTAATCGAAATATTCTTTTAAATTCCCACCATAAATTTAATTCAAACTTTTCCCTCTTCATTTCCAAACATAACATTATTATAATTTATTCCTCTTCACTCTAAACTCTCTATAAATACCCATCCTCACTTCTTCTCATTCCACATCCCTTCTATCTACTACTCTTATATTTTCTCTCATACATTTCATTTTCTCCCATCGTAACCTTCATCTCCTTCTCCTATCATGGCTCCACGAAACAATCAATGTCAAGTTAAACCAGACCGACCACCACCCGACCTATCCACGATTATCTTCAGAGATCACGATGATGGCCAACAACACGCAAAATACATAAAATTCTATTCCCGTTCGGTCGTCCCCACAAAATATGTGGACACCGATTGTTTGGATACCTTAGGTATGGCGGATAACATCACTTTCATGCTCACAAATACGGGTCTGCTCAATCTCTTCTCCAATCCCCTTCCGACCTTCGAACTGCTTGTGCTTGAATTCCTCAATTCTTTCTCCTACATCACACCTCCCGACGATCCTTACACCACCGGCACTGCTAACTTCCGCATGTTCAACCAGGAATATTCTATTGATCAAGAAAGAGTCGCCGAGCTTTTACATTTCACTCGCGGTCAGCATGTTCATTATAAACCGTTCGATGATGGCAGCGACTTTTCTTGGGATCAAGTCGGCTTCTCTCTATGGAATGATCTAACCGGTCAACCCACGGAAAGTTGGCGCGATCTCTATGCTTCACATATCCATAATCCCTCATTGAGGTACTTTCACCGCATCCTTGCTAACACCATTTTTGGTAGGACCAATAATCACAAGGTCAACCAAAATGAGTTGTTTATCATTTTCCGTGCTCTCAATGGTCAAGCTGTCAACGCCGCACCTTTCTTACTCAGCCACATTCATACATGCGTCAATGCAGCAGGTACAAATCCATTTGTCTTTGGCGAAATCATCACTTCTCTAGCTCTTGCTTTAGGCCTTTCCGACGAGCTGTTGTCCTTGACACAGTTTATGATGCCAGCAAATCTGCTAGATGTCATCTACTGTCGTGATTCCCACATCATATCTCCTCGACAAGATGGCCGGTACACCTTAATGATCAACCGTCGTCTAATACCCGGTGTAGTGTTGCCTTGTCCTAATCAAACCGACGTCCGAGTCTGCAATAATTGGCAATTTGCTCTTGATGCACCTGCAGCACAACAACAAGAAAATCCAGCTGCAAATTTCGCGGCTATGCAAGCTCATATGAACCGTCAAGATCAACTGTTCCATGCAATGGAACAAAACCAAGTTGAGACTTTACGTCTTATACAAGAGTTACGACGCGAACAACGCGAGTATGCTTTTCACAATGATCGTAACTTCGAAGCATTGCAAGCTCGCATAGCGGATGCTCTTAACTTTAATGATTCTGATTCCGACAGGCGTCGACGACCTCGCACTAGAGGCAGAGGAGCAAGAGGACAAAATTCTCCAAGCGACGAGTGATTACCCTACTCCTTTTTGATTTCTCCCGGTTCTATCGCATTGAGGACAATGCTTACTTTAAGTTTAGGGGAGTCAGAACAAACATTTCTTTGCTCGTTTTTATTTTCTTTGCTCTAGTCAGTATTTCCTTTCTGTTTCTTTTTCCATGTATTGCAAAATTTTCATTCAATAAAATACATGTTTATGTAATTTTAATTCTTTTATGTTTAATTCTCGTGCTTATTCGAATTCCTCCATTTTCTTGAGCCATAACGAAAAAATTAAAACGCATATATTAACATACTCAACTAGTATTAATGTTGCTTATTTTTATAATTAAGAACTCGAGCGCGACTAAAACAAAATTATTATCGTCATAACTCTTCAGAACCCCAACGCGTTAGATTGGTTTAAGTACTTATTATACCAACACCTTTAAACTTAGATTTAAAGTAGCCCCGAGTAGTTTATTAAGCAGTCGGCACCACCTTAAACGACAAACTACGTGGAGAATCGACGAATATAAGTGATTGATCAAGAGTTTTAAGGAAAATTTTTATTAGAAGATGCACTTATTAAGTTAGATGGTCATTACCAGATCATTTAATTCAACAGTTGCGGAAACTATAAACTATTTATGCAAACATCCATTATGAATTGGTTTAGTGGTTTCTGGTGCTGAACTTGGTAGGGCGGACGACGGTCCGATCCCCCGCAATTTGTAATTGGATAAAGGAGTACCAAATATAATTACCAGAACTCCTAGCTGGATTATAAGATCAAAGTCACTAACCGATTACTCCACTATGTGCGCGTAAGGTAAAGGGCTTAATGTGATTGCGCAAGAATGAAAACAGGTGAAACAAAACGAAAGTATTAGGTCGAGTTATAATTCATGACTTAAATTGGTCTGCATAAATGAGGTTATCTAGTGTTATTACGGTAATTTTGGTGTCGAAGTCTAAACTTGAGTTATCCAACAAAGAAGTGAATAGCAACCAAATACGATTTGAATTGTGTTTTATACCTGCGTTTGAAAAATACTTAAATGATTTGTCATTTTTACTTTTTTTTTTGCTTGAGAACAAGCAAAGGTTTAAGTATAGGGGAGTTTGATAACACGAATTTATATAACATATTTGACTTAATTTTCATAGATAATGTTACTATTTTTATTTAATTATTCTGTTTTATTTCTATATTACGTTGGTATTTCTTTCATTTCAGGTATTTACATTAAATAAAGATTAATTGAGCAAGGAAATAAAATTGAGGAAAAATCGTATTAAAAAGCCAAAGAAATGAAGCAAAGGGTTAATATAGAAAAAGGAGGAGTAAAAGAAGAAGAAAATAATTACAAAATCCAATGACTAAGCCCAGCACGTGAAGGCCCAGAAGAGCAAAGCCCAAAAAGCAAAGTCAAGCCAAGGACGCGTGTCCACTACCTGTGACGACCGTCACATGGTGAGACGACCGTCTCACTCACCCCACTAAGCAGGAGGCGCCCGCCTCCCACTCTGGGCCCACCGTCCTCAACTTTGGAGACCCACGTCTCCTATTCCTTTGATGAAGTGAGTCCCACGTCTCACACTTCCTTTTTCCCTCCCACGTTTTGGCACGTTTTGGCAGTGTCCCACACGATCTCCACTAGCTTTGGTACGAGAATAGAAACGGGTAGTTACAAGTGAAGCCTATAAATACAACATACGATCTTCAGTGCAAGGGTCGGCGATTCTTACCGAAAAATCGTTCTTCCATTATTTCGCATTTTATTTTCTTTTCAGTTTTATACTTTTATTTTATTTTTCCATTTTAGCTTCTTTGTTTAGTTTTTATTTTAGTTTAAGTCGTTATAATTTTCTCACGATAATTTCTACACCGGAAATTATTGTGTAATTTTTCACTGATCTAACCTTACGTTAGATCTAGTGCTTTTTATTTCCTTGTTGCATTTTTCTTTTCGATTCAAGAAGTCTTCGAGCAGATCCAACCGACTTGTGGTGGAATGCTCGTTTATTTCGAAGAACAAGATTATTCAAGTATTATTATTTTCAGGTTCTTAATATAATTATTTTATTTTATTTAAGTATTGTTGCTTGGTATTTATTTACTTAATTATGGAGATGTTTAAATATATTGAACCTTATTATTTATGCATGTCTAAATTAATAAATATGTCCGGCTAAACCGTTTAGGTATCGGTAAGTAATAGTAGTAAGAGTAGGAATTAAATTATTTCTAAGCTAAAATATTAATTAACTTAAATTCTGGTTATGACTTTTTGTAATTAAAATTAATCTTTTCGTTACGAAAGTAAGATAAGTAGAATAGGTTAGGATCGAGATCACGAAAGTGTGAGGTTTTAACCGGATAACTAAAGTTAGGCATTCGATTTAAATACAGCCAGAGCGCTTTAAAACGAATTAGATTTTATTAAGTTTCCAAAGAACATTTTCTAAACACTTATGGGCTAGCGAGAGCAGGCATAGGGCTTTAGGAGTATAATCCGAGATAAGACCACGAAAGTGTGAGTTGAGGGTTTTTAAACTGATAATTTCTACGGAACAATTAAGTTAACAATCTTTATATGCTTAGGTTCGATTTAATCCGCTTAGGTTTACTACGTTACATACCGATATCCGTTTTATTTATATTTTTCCTTAACCTTTATCCAAAAGAATTATTCGCCTTAGCTGTATACCGTAACTTAGGATAATAATAGATCGATATATAGTCTCTGTGGGTTCGATATCTTTTTAAAACTACGCGATAGGACTGTGCACTTGCAATCTCCTGATTAATAGACAATAAAGTCCTACGATCAAGTGTTTGGCGCCGTTGTCGGGGACTATTCAAGTCGATATTGTAACTCTGGTGTTACACCGTATAGACTAAGGCATTTTTATTTTATTTACCATGTATGACCGAAATTTTTCCTACGCCCATTATCAGTATTTTGAGGAACCACAAGAATCCCATAGATCCAACCTTGAAATACTGATGGAAGATTTCAATGCTTCACAAACCTACTCTTACCCAAATTACCTCCAAAACTACCAATCCCCACATTTTGAGGAACCACAAGAAACTTATAATTTCAACCAAACTTTTCCTCAACCCAATTTTCTCTACAATCATCAAACCCAATATTTTGAAGAATCACCAGAACCATATAAATCTGATATCAAAATATTGATGAAAATTTTTAATGAAACATCTAGGATGATAGAACGCTTCGGGGAAACGCAAAAAGAAACTTTAACTTACTTCCAAGACTCCGAAGAATCGCAAGATTTTAACTTCGAAACACCAATAGAGGATTCAGATGAGATGATAACTAACTCTAGGTTAGAGTCTATGATTGAGCATTTTGTAGAGACACAGACTATCCAAAACAAAGAAGTAAGAAAACAAAGTCTTCAAAATAATGAAACCCTTAGCCAACTAACCATTATGGTTGAATCCCTCACGACTCACAACATTGGTTTAGAAACTCAAATCTCCCAACTCGAACAAAACCTTCTAGGACCTTTACCCGAGGAAGATATGGATGTTGAAACAACCATTATAGAAAAATTATTTGAAAACCTAGAAAGTGATGATGAGTTTGAAGAGAGTGATATTGCGACCGAGGAAAGTTCTGACGAGAAACTAGTGGAGATTGAGACAGATTCACCAACGTTGTTCGAAGAGGAGGTTGTAAAAGAGGTAGAAGCGCACATTGTAATCCCAAATCACTACACCGCACTAATTTCTTTCCCAATATTTTTTATGGAAACTCCGGTAGACTCCCAATTTAAAACGCATGTTGCGGTATTAAACAATATCCACATTAGTTCAACACTATTTGAAGTCTTGCCTAAAAAGCGAAAATTAGAGGACCATAAAATTAAGGATATAATTACTGTTAAGAGGGTAAGGTTAACTTATGAGGCGATGGATGATAAGCCCAAATTTAAAAAACTTATACTTATGATAGATCCAGAACCACCACAATTTCGAAAGAATAAACCACCCTATAAACGTAAGAAAAGAAAAGGTGAGTGATATGTGAGATGGCTTGATAAGTGGCCATGGAAAATCAACGAGTAGACGTCCTAGTTTCTAATTTTAAATTTTCTTTTTCGTATTTTTATTTTATGTTAAAATTTAAATTTTATTCGGTTATCGGTTGCACCCTTTCATCTGATGCATCTGATGCATTTGAACTACTTCCCCACAATACCGATAATTATACTCAATTAAATAATTCACGTTAATATTTATAATTATAATTGAGTATTATTTTTAATTATCGTATTTCCCGTCTCCTATTAATATACCGAATTAATACTTTCCAATATTTATAGTATTATAAGGCATTATATACTAGTATTATATATATCCTACTAATTAAAAGTTTGAATTATCTATATTATATATATATATATATACAAGTATCTATTATTATGTATGCATGTGATCTGTAAAACAACAAATCAATTCCCTATTCCGTACCCCAAGTCACATGTATTACTAGAAACGCATGCACCTCTCCCTGCCCAATGCCTTTAAGATTCCCTGCATTTTCAAATTTTCGTGCCTGCAAGCTGCCTGAGACGCTCGCCTCACTTTCCAACACCATGATGGAGACGCACGCCTCAGCTTTCCTTCTGCTTGCACATGACCTTGAGACGCACGCCTCTGCTCCTTGTCTCCCACTAGGAGACGGTCGCCTCCATCCCAAAGCATGCATGCAAGAATTTTTGAGACGCCCGCCTCCTGTATCTGTGGCCCCTGCCTCGTGTTTCCTCCATGCCTGTTGCGTGTTGTCTCGTCTTCTGGTCTTCCTTGTCTTGAATGTGTCGTCCATTTCTTCTTTTCATCTCCCAATATAACTATCCCATTAATCGAAATATTCTTTTAAATTCCCACCATAAATTTAATTCAAACTTTTCCCTCTTCATTTCCAAACATAACATTATTATAATTTATTCCTCTTCACTCTAAACTCTCTATAAATACCCATCCTCACTTCTTCTCATTCCACATCCCTTCTATCTACTACTCTTATATTTTCTCTCATACATTTCATTTTCTCCCATCGTAACCTTCATCTCCTTCTCCTATCATGGCTCCACGAAACAATCAATGTCAAGTTAAACCAGACCGACCACCACCCGACCTATCCACGATTATCTTCAGAGATCACGATGATGGCCAACAACACGCAAAATACATAAAATTCTATTCCCGTTCGGTCGTCCCCACAAAATATGTGGACACCGATTGTTTGGATACCTTAGGTATGGCGGATAACATCACTTTCATGCTCACAAATACGGGTCTGCTCAATCTCTTCTCCAATCCCCTTCCGACCTTCGAACTGCTTGTGCTTGAATTCCTCAATTCTTTCTCCTACATCACACCTCCCGACGATCCTTACACCACCGGCACTGCTAACTTCCGCATGTTCAACCAGGAATATTCTATTGATCAAGAAAGAGTCGCCGAGCTTTTACATTTCACTCGCGGTCAGCATGTTCATTATAAACCGTTCGATGATGGCAGCGACTTTTCTTGGGATCAAGTCGGCTTCTCTCTATGGAATGATCTAACCGGTCAACCCACGGAAAGTTGGCGCGATCTCTATGCTTCACATATCCATAATCCCTCATTGAGGTACTTTCACCGCATCCTTGCTAACACCATTTTTGGTAGGACCAATAATCACAAGGTCAACCAAAATGAGTTGTTTATCATTTTCCGTGCTCTCAATGGTCAAGCTGTCAACGCCGCACCTTTCTTACTCAGCCACATTCATACATGCGTCAATGCAGCAGGTACAAATCCATTTGTCTTTGGCGAAATCATCACTTCTCTAGCTCTTGCTTTAGGCCTTTCCGACGAGCTGTTGTCCTTGACACAGTTTATGATGCCAGCAAATCTGCTAGATGTCATCTACTGTCGTGATTCCCACATCATATCTCCTCGACAAGATGGCCGGTACACCTTAATGATCAACCGTCGTCTAATACCCGGTGTAGTGTTGCCTTGTCCTAATCAAACCGACGTCCGAGTCTGCAATAATTGGCAATTTGCTCTTGATGCACCTGCAGCACAACAACAAGAAAATCCAGCTGCAAATTTCGCGGCTATGCAAGCTCATATGAACCGTCAAGATCAACTGTTCCATGCAATGGAACAAAACCAAGTTGAGACTTTACGTCTTATACAAGAGTTACGACGCGAACAACGCGAGTATGCTTTTCACAATGATCGTAACTTCGAAGCATTGCAAGCTCGCATAGCGGATGCTCTTAACTTTAATGATTCTGATTCCGACAGGCGTCGACGACCTCGCACTAGAGGCAGAGGAGCAAGAGGACAAAATTCTCCAAGCGACGAGTGATTACCCTACTCCTTTTTGATTTCTCCCGGTTCTATCGCATTGAGGACAATGCTTACTTTAAGTTTAGGGGAGTCAGAACAAACATTTCTTTGCTCGTTTTTATTTTCTTTGCTCTAGTCAGTATTTCCTCCTTTCTGTTTCTTTTTCCATGTATTGCAAAATTTTCATTCAATAAAATACATGTTTATGTAATTTTAATTCTTTTATGTTTAATTCTCGTGCTTATTCGAATTCCTCCATTTTCTTGAGCCATAACGAAAAAATTAAAACGCATATATTAACATACTCAACTAGTATTAATGTTGCTTATTTTTATAATTAAGAACTCGAGCGCGACTAAAACAAAATTATTATCGTCATAACTCTTCAGAACCCCAACGCGTTAGATTGGTTTAAGTACTTATTATACCAACACCTTTAAACTTAGATTTAAAGTAGCCCCCGAGTAGTTTATTAAGCAGTCGGCACCACCTTAAACGACAAACTACGTGGAGAATCGACGAATATAAGTGATTGATCAAGAGTTTTAAGGAAAATTTTTATTAGAAGATGCACTTATTAAGTTAGATGGTCATTACCAGATCATTTAATTCAACAGTTGCGGAAACTATAAACTATTTATGCAAACATCCATTATGAATTGGTTTAGTGGTTTCTGGTGCTGAACTTGGTAGGGCGGACGACGGTCCGATCCCCCGCAATTTGTAATTGGATAAAGGAGTACCAAATATAATTACCAGAACTCCTAGCTGGATTATAAGATCAAAGTCACTAACCGATTACTCCACTATGTGCGCGTAAGGTAAAGGGCTTAATGTGATTGCGCAAGAATGAAAACAGGTGAAACAAAACGAAAGTATTAGGTCGAGTTATAATTCATGACTTAAATTGGTCTGCATAAATGAGGTTATCTAGTGTTATTACGGTAATTTTGGTGTCGAAGTCTAAACTTGAGTTATCCAACAAAGAAGTGAATAGCAACCAAATACGATTTGAATTGTGTTTTATACCTGCGTTTGAAAAATACTTAAATGATTTGTCATTTTTACTTTTTTTTTTGCTTGAGAACAAGCAAAGGTTTAAGTATAGGGGAGTTTGATAACACGAATTTATATAACATATTTGACTTAATTTTCATAGATAATGTTACTATTTTTATTTAATTATTCTGTTTTATTTCTATATTACGTTGGTATTTCTTTCATTTCAGGTATTTGCATTAAATAAAGATTAATTGAGCAAAGAAATAAAATTGAGGAAAAATTGTATTAAAAAGCCAAAGAAATGAAGCAAAGGGTTAATATAGAAAAAGGAGGAGTAAAAGAAGAAGAAAATAATTACAAAAGCCAATGACTAAGCCCAACACGTGAAGGCCCAGAAGAGCAAAGCCCAGAAAGCAAAGTCAAGCCAAGGACGCGTGTCCACTACCTGTGACGACCGTCACATGGTGAGACGACCGTCTCACTCACCCCACTAAGCAGGAGGCGTCCGCCTCCCACTCTGGGCCCACCGTCCTCAACTTTGGAGACCCACGTCTCCTATTCCTTTGATGAAGTGAGACCCACGTGTCGCACTTCCTTTTTCCCTCCCACGTTTTGGCACGTTTTGGCAGTTTCCCACACGATCTCCACTAGCTTTGGTACGAGAATAGAAACGAGTAGTTACAAGTGAAGCCTATAAATACAACATACGATCTTCAGTGCAAGGGTCGGCGATTCTTACCGAAAAACCGTTCTTCCATTATTTCGCATTTTATTTTCTTTTCAGTTTTATACTTTTATTTTATTTTTCCATTTTAGCTTCTTTGTTTAGTTTTTATTTTAGTTTAAGTCGTTATAATTTTCTCACGATAATTTCTACACCGGAAATTATTGTGTAATTTTTCACTGATCTAACCTTACGTTAGATCTAGTGCTTTTTATTTCCTTGTTGCATTTTTCTTTTCGATTCAAGAAGTCTCCGAGCAGATCCAACCGACTTGTGGTGGAATGCTCGTTTATTTCGAAGAACAAGATTATTCAAGTATTATTATTTTCAGGTTCTTAATATAATTATTTTATTTTATTTAAGTATTGTTGCTTGGTATTTATTTACTTAATTATGGAGATGTTTAAATATATTGAACCTTATTATTTATGCATGTCTAAATTAATAAATATGTCCGGCTAAACCGTTTAGGTATCGGTAAGTAATAGTAGTAAGAGTAGGAATTAAATTATTTCTAAGCTAAAATATTAATTAACTTAAATTCTGGTTATGACTTTTTGTAATTAAAATTAATCTTTTCGTTACGTTACGAAAGTAAGATAAGTAGAATAGGTTAGGATCGAGATCACGAAAGTGTGAGGTTTTAACCGGATAGCTAAAGTTAGGCATTCGATTTAAATACAGCCAGAGCGCTTTAAAACGAATTAGATTTTATTAAGTTTCCAAAGAATATTTTCTAAACACTTATGGGCTAGCGAGAGCAGGCATAGGGCTTTAGGAGTATAATCCGAGATAAGACTACGGAAGTGTGAGTTGAGGGTTTTTAAACTGATAATTTCTACGGAACAATTAAGTTAACAATCTTTATATGCTTAGGTTCGATTTAATCCGCTTAGGTTTACTACGTTACATACCGATATCCGTTTTATTTATATTTTTCCTTAACCTTTATCCAAAAGAATTATTCGCCTTAGCTGTATACCGTAACTTAGGATAACAATAGATCGATTTATAGTCTCTGTGGGTTCGATATCTTTTTAAAACTACGCGATAGGACTGTGCACTTGCAGTCTCCCGATTAATAGAGGATAAAGTCCTACGATCAACCTTGAAATAGTATTTAAAACCAATCCAAAATACATTCAATCACAATTAGATCAATTAATCACATATATAAAAATACTACAATAAATATAAGATTCCATGTCCAGGTCACGCTAATCTAAGCATATCGCACTAAGTGCACCTTATTAAACAAACAACCCCAAAAGTCAGAACATTTCGCGCTAAGCATGCCTTTTCTCGCGCTAAGCCCGGTCTGCGATACTGCACTTTTTCTACTACGAAACAACTTCCTTCTCCCACGAAATTACCACATAAAACTCATTCCAATCAGTTTAATAACATCATTAAAGAGTATCCTAGCATGTTTCTAATCATGGGTCATCATTTCTAAGTTGAAAAACACAATTTCCATTCAAATCCTAACATTCAAAGACTCTAGACATTGAAATTGAACAATCTAGCATGTTCCTAATCATTACCCATAATATACAATCAAACAATAACATGGATTATCCACCCTTACCTCTTAAAGATTCCTCTTATAGGGTTTCCTCTTCACTTTTCTTCTTTCTCTTCTTCTCTTCTGTTCTTTCTCTTCTTTCTCCAAATGAAAATTCTAATTATGATTCCCTTCTAATCCTTACTAACTAGGATTGTCTTATTGGGCTTAATACTTAACACCTCTCTGTTACTTCCATTCTCATAAATAGGTCCAATACTAAATAACCCTAATCTTATTCATGAAACACAATTATTTAAATAACACACTTATTCAAATAATTCAAATTCCAATTAAATCACCCAATTGAATTAATTATCGCATAATATAATATATCATAATAATTAATAATTAGCTATTTAAAAATCGGGATGTTACAAACTTTATCTCCTTTCAAGTTTTGAAGATTGGAAGTGTTTGGAAGTTGCTTGAAAAAGTTAAAAGATTATATGTCATTTCACAAATTTCCCTCAACTTCACAAGGCCATAACTTGCTCAATTTTTGGAGTTTTTGGTTGGTTCTTTTTGCAAAATTCTCTTTGAGAGATCTACTTCATTTAATATTTGAAAATTAAGACCAAATTTTGAATGGAAGGCCATGTTTGGATTAAAAACACTATAGGTCTTTTTTTCCAAACTTAGAATTTTTTCTAAGTGTGAAAAGTTAGTTTGTTTTTGGTGATTTCAAAGGATCACAACTTCCAGCTCAAGATGCCAAATGCTACCTTTCCAAGTGCATTGTAAACCTTGTAATCTCAACTTTCCAAAGAGCCCAAGGTTGTTCCATAAAGGTCCCAGAGCAATGAGTTATACATGTTTGAAGGAGGCTCCATGTCATCCATTCTTGCTTCGAATCAGAAAAATTATAGCATGTAAACTTGGATTACAAGGCAAATTACTCAAAGTTTAGATGCTAAACATTTTTAACTAATTGCCCATATGCGTTTTGGTGCAAATTACACTTGAAATGAGGTCGTTTTGATGCCCTTTGAGTCACACATTTGGCATGTTTTCAGCCAACTTGTTTTGCACGAATTCACCATAATTCATTCTCATTTTCATCACCACTCACTCTCCTATAAATAGAAGATCATTCCTCACTCATTTGCTCAAACTTTGATAGCCAGAAAACCCCTAACAAACTCTCTCTCGAATCATATTTTCTGCAACTTCGTTTTCACTCTCAAAGCCATTCCAGTTTGAAATTAACCATTCATTCTTCTTCCTTGAACCTCATTGAAGCTAACAGAACAAGAATCGTGCCTTGAAGCTTCTTAAATCGTGTTATCCAAGTCCAGTTTCAGAGCTCTGAAATTGAACTTCGTTCAGGTAGAAATCTCCACCAAACCTTGTAAAATAAAGCATCATTGCACTCTCCTCATCTCCCTGATCCTTGTGATTTTCACCATTTGCATTTTCATCAAGTATTGATTGAGAATTCCATCAAAATCCTATTCGCTATTATTTGAGTTTTTTTTCCAAATTTCTTTTCACTCAGTTTAAATAAATTTTTCGCGAGCAAGTGGTTGAGATCGTCTTGAAGAGACGAATCCAAGGATACCACTCATGTGTATTGATTTTACAGTTTGAGAATCACGTATGGAGGATTGCTGGAGGTTGAAGACGACCTACATGTCCGTCTTCAATAAATGAAAGTGTGACATGTAATTTTTTCAAACTGGATTCAGTGACTTTGCCTTACCGTGCACGCGTAATAGGAGCCCTTGAATCTGATTACTTTTGTGAGTCAGACTCGATCCAACGCGTGATATCTTCCCTTGTTTTATTTTTTAATTTAATTTTAATTTCTAATCCGGTGCGAAAACCAAGGAGGTCCATATCAAGCACAGCGCACCATGTCCATTGCATGTTATTACTAACGCGTTTTGATTGTGATCTAATGGCCCATATTTTTTGGCTTTTATTTTTATTTTCTGATTTTATATTTTAAATGTTTTAAACTTCAAAAAATCATATAAAATTCATTTTTGGTCCAAAAATTATGAAAAAATTCACAAAAATATTTTGAAATATTATCTTTCTGAATTTTATTTTTTCATAATTTTATTTTCAGATTTTCAGATTTGATATATTTTATGATTTTTCTCTTTTATTTGATGTTTTAATTGTTTTAAAATACTTTTTGACATTTTAAAATTCTGAAAAAATTATGGAAGGATCCAATGGTCATTTGACAAATATTGGTGACCTCATTCTATTTTTATTTTTGAGTTTACTATTTTTTGTCATTTTTGTTTTATTTCACCTTTTATTTTATTTTCTAAAAAAGATTTTCTGACTTTAAAAAAATCTTAAAAAAGTTGTCAACACTTGTTGACCTCTGTTTGACTTTGGGTAATTTTCTTGGAAATTTATTTTGATGAAAAAATACTATTTATGTTCGTCAATAAAGTACAATTAAATAACCTAATTTCAAAATCACTTTTAATCCTTTTATTTGATTTTTGTTTTCATTTTATTTTGCTGACTTTTGAATTTATTTTAGAGTCACAAATTTCCTCAACATCAATGGAATATGGGTGTTGATAGGTGTCTTGACCAAATCCACCAAGAGAGTTGATTGATTTTAACGAAGTAAGACCAAAATAAATTCATCTAATGAAAAATAAAATTGAAAATCATTTCTTCTTCTTCATCTTATTTTTCTTTTGTTCCGACTCGGAAAAAGTGATCAATTGGTGGCATGAACTTTAATGTTCTAACATAAGCCTCAAAAGATGATATGAGCTTTGATCTTGGTTCAACACCCGTGGCGCTTGTCGTGTGTTCGCGTTGATTTCTAATCAAGCTGCTGACAAGGTTCCACTAATTTTGTCCATTTAAAATTCTCAAACATCTTTGATCAAGTGATGTGATAATTCCAAAACCGGTGATATACTTGACAAAAAACAATTGAAATACGTCATGTGGTCGCGTTGATTCTATCAAGCTTCTGACAAGTCTTCATACGTAAGTTTCAAGATGGTCACCTTGCTGACGACTAACAATTAACAATTCGATGATATACTTGACAAGTTTCAAGATGGCCATATTTCTAACCTTTATTAATTGCTTTTTATTTTTTGCTCTTTACTTTCCATATTTGCTTTTATGCTCTTTATTTTTATGCACCTTTAATTTTAGCATTTATATTTCATGTCATTTTTGCTTTGCTCACTTGAGCATTTTATTTTCTATGTCATTTTTCCTTTGCTCACTTGAGCATTTTATTTTTTTTTCATTTTGAATTTTCTCACTTGAGCTTTATTTTTTTTTCCAAGATACCTAATAATTCAACTTAAACATAAAAAACTTTTAATTGGACTTGGTTACTATCCTTGTGCTTGGACCTTGATCTTTGGACTTAGGATTATGACCATTACCTTAGCTTGGAGATATCAGTGCCCTTGGTGTTATTTTGTCTTGTCTGGTTATTATCTTTGTGTGCAGGTTATTCCGTTATGCTCGATTAAGAGTGGATTTCCTCCAAATACATCCGTTACTCCGCCCGTTTTTTTAAAGACAAAAGTTCACCTAAATGCATTGGTTTATCTGAAGCTTGTGTTTTTTACCCGATTATTGGTTGCTTATGTAGTAATCCAAAGGATGGGATATGATATTGCTCTTGATGTCAAGTACTAGTCTTCTCACCCGATTAGATCTTTCTTTACCCTTACCTTTTACTTTATGCACTTAGGATAGCCTCTTCATCTCCTCCCCATTCTTTAATTTTCAAAATCTTCCCTCTTTTTCAAAGAATTCTTGTTTTCAAAACTCGAACCACTTTCATAAGAAACTTGGACTTAGGTCCATGAATTTTCAAACATGTTTTCTTAATAAACTTTCAATCCATTTAATAATACTTTGACTTTTCTTTTCATAAGACTAAAAAACATCTAACCTCACTCGAACTTTTTGAGCCCTTTGTGGCTTTTCTAACAAACATTTTTCTTAAAATCAACGAACACACAACTTTAGTTTTTTTAGCCGAACTACTTGGTTTTGATTTCAACATTGCAGATTGTTGGTATGTAGGCTTGGAACTTATTGAAAGTTCTATCAAACCAAAAATTATAAAAAATACTTCTTTTCTCCCCCACCATCCATTTTGTACATATACTCTTTTTTTGCACACATATAAAATTTTCAAAAAGGTTCCTGCGGAGTATCGTAAATGTTTTGGGTGCCTAACACCTTCCCTTTGCATAACTAACCCCCGGTCCCAGATCTCTGGTCTTTTTTTAGGATTTTATTTTCTCTTTTTCCTAGTCCTTTGGATAAAATAAAAGCGCGGTGGAGACTCTTTTGTTACTTTTTGAGTTAAGTCAATTTGATAGCTTATACTCGCAGTTTTTGCCGCTACAGTACAAAAGCTTGAAAACTATTATAGGATATAAGAAAAGGAAGAACAAAGAATGTAAATAATTAAGCTCCAGAGCCCATAGGTGATACACATTAATCACCACAAAAGTATCATCTGGAGAACCGTTAAAGGGGTGCACTCCTTTAACAATAATAAGAATGTTAGGGTAGAATTATTTTAACTTGCTCGTTTCTTGATCAAGGACCCCATACACATTTTGTTGAAGGGATTTTCAAAATCTCTCATTCAGGGAAGCCACCTCATCATTGTGAGCCTTTAAGGTCTCGGTGTGGGTCTCCTTTTCCTACTGAAGAATTTAACAAGCCTCTTCTGCATAATGATCAACCTTAGCAACAACACTAAAGGTATCTGAATTTTTTTATTCTATGCATAAAGGGAGGATTTCAACTTTATGATCAGAACAAGCAGAGTAGAATGAGATCCATAGAGCTCCGCATCCTTTTACAAATACTCATCAAGCTTGACCTTCCCCTAAAGAATAATTGGTTCCTTCTAGATATTTAGACATTTACTTTCCATGTCTTGAAACTTTATCTTCCAAGTATCTATCTCTTGGCGGGATTACCTATAGTCAAGACCTCCCCCTTTCTTCAGTGGACAGGGAGAATAAAGAGGCATCCCAATATGTGTGGAAGGTGACCTCAAAAATAAGCTCCAACTTCTCAACCTTAGATAGATTTTTGATGAAAGATAGGTGCTCCTTAGAGACATCAACAACAACTTCCTCAGGAGTGTGAGTGATCATAGAAGGAATAATGGAAGGTAGTTAGAGGAAGAAAGGAATTGACCCTAGATCAATGTCCCCAAATAGTTGGTCTGTTTCGGAAAACCCTCATCTATAGGGAAATATCGATACACATCATGCCCCCCTTCAAGGGATTAGAAGACTATGGCGGGTCTTCCATGTATAAATTAGTCGGAGCACGTCTAGATGGATTAACCAAGACCCAAAAACAACTTCATTTAAGGGAATCAACATGTGTTATCTTGCTTAAGTCACCAATAATGTTGAGAATCTAAATGTTGTTGTAGAGGGTGTTAAGGTGCAAAACCAGTATCAAAATCAAGATGTTGTTGTAGAGGGTGTTGTGGTGCAAAACCAGCCTCAAAATCAAGATATTGTTGTAAAGGGTGTTGTTGTAAAGGGTGTTGTGGTGTGTAACAACCCATTTCTACCCGGTAATTACAAATAAAATCAGAGTGATAAAATTTCAACCAAACATGGGATATCACATTTTTAGCTTAAAACTAACGACATAAAGCTTATCATAACAGATACATAACACATATAATTAGGGAGAACTCATAACAACCATTTAGTCTTCAAAATAAATCAACTTCAATTAATGACCACGCAGAGGATTCACATCTTTAATTCTTGGAAATAAAACATAGCATCATTGTCAAACTTGAACAACTTTAAACAATTGATCAAAATCCGATAAGCAACTTAAAACTTCAACAATACAATAATAAACAACGATAAGAAAAACATGTGTTCATCCCCCCGAGTACTACGTATCAGAGCGACGACACCGACTTGACCTAACGGCTACTAATTCCTCATTCTTTGTTACCTGCACGTTACCCACGTAGAGGTAACATCACAACAGAAGGGGTGAGATATCTAATAATATAATGAGGCGTATGATAATTAATATATCAGAATTCAGATAAGGTAAATCAATGATTTGGTAATTATTCATACAACCAACAGTTCCATAATATACCCAATTATCACAACGACTCGAAATGCAGTATGAAACGCAACATCGTGTTTAATGCATATGCATGTGGTACCATTTGGAGCAAAACTCCCAACTTAAAATCTTTCAGTTTATCGAGGCATTAACAAGGCATAAGCCTTCAACTTTCAACGTGGTGCCAATCCAGGCCAACTGAATAATGCAAAATATGTCATGCGACCTCAACTTCAACAACAAATACACAACAACACAACAACAACAATAACACGCAACAACGGAAACATAACAACAAGTCAACCACAATTCAACATTGGCCATAGCCCTACAACATAATATTTCATCAACCGCAAAGCAACTTATCAATATTGGTCATAAGACCTACGACTCAATTTGTTCCTATAACGGGACAATTTTACACCGAAACAAGTTATTTACTATTACCGTTAATTTATTATCCTATAATCTCTATTTATTTTAACTAATTAATTAAATTCAAATACTAACTAATGCCCATTTATAAAATTATTGTGATTAAATGTTTCCTACTACATAATTTCTTCAACTTCCTGTCAATACTATCTTTCTGCTATCTGACTAATGTTAACTCCCTGCTATCTATTCTTATGACCATAGGTATTAATCCTCATGCCACAATTTATTACTTTTTGTTTCCTACCTATTACTAATTAATTTAATTCACTTACCATTACCTAAATGAATCACAAACAGACAATGAAATACCACATGAAAAGACAAACCACGTGCTGGGACAGAAAATAAATTATATAATACTCGTGCCAAGGGTGTTGATCGGCACCCACTTCCCTTGCCAACCTGCCGTTCGGCAGGGCCTCCACACCTAGGTGTGTCGTTCGGCACACTCCCCTACCTAGGGTGTGTCGTTCGGTAAACCTCTTCATTCTTCCGTTTTCTGCAATTTTCTGCTACAGTTTTCAGCAATTTTCTCCGATTCATTCTAACCAGAATATAGATATAAATTCATCCATTACTCAGTGAAATTTAACAATAGTAATTTACTTGTTTCAATCGACAGACAATTTTCAATACAATATTGATCAAACAACATCAAAGCATCAAACACAAAACAATTTGTCAGAGCAATCAATTTTCCCTCTACCCTAATTCCCACATAATAATCATCATACATCCCATTAGAAGGTTAGAACCCCACCCTTACCTTGGATTGAAAGTAGTCCTACGGAGTTTCGATCAAAAATTCGCTTTGGTACCGGTTGAAATCTCTCATGGTGGCAAGTTTTCCTCAAACTCTTGTTTTCTTCCAAAATTCTCCATGTCTCTCTACGGCAACGTCTATTCCTCTTTTTATTTATAAAAACCTAATATTTCTCTACTACTACTACTTATATAGAAAACCCTAATATTCCACTCTTTTATTAAATCAAATATTCTATCAATAAACTAAATATTATAATTAACTAATATTCTTAATAGGCTAACTAAATGCACCTCCAATTTCTCTATTTCTCACACAACAATTCAGCCCAACTAAATAAGTATTATTCTAATATTCAATTATTATTTCTAATAATAATTCTCCAACTAAACCGACTATTAACTCGACTATCCACTTAACCGCTCATATCGACATATTGATCCAATTATGCCTCATAGAATAATATCGATAAATCCCAACTTCGGTTTGTTCCAACAAATAAATCCTTTATTTTGACCCCTCCTGCATTGGAATGAAACCATACGACTGTCACAACAATAAAAAAATTTAGATTGAGATTTACACCTTTGGATGAGTTACTCTTCAAATGTGACATTGAGACGAGACTGGACAACAACAATGAATGTGGTGTTAGGGTTTTTTTCTTCTTTCTGACAATGTCGAAGACGTTGATGTTAGGGTTCTTTCTTTTATCAGCGGAAGAATGGGTACTTAGTGTTTAATATATATAAAGAATAGCCAGTGTGTAACAACGGTTGTACAAATGAGTCGTAGTTATATCTCTATTATTTTTAATTATAGATAAATATAATTGAAAAGACGTGCATTAACGTAAAAGGGATAAACTATTTGAGGGAGATGAGGATCGAACCCAGGAAAGCTTGACTATATCACCACGGTTAGGGAATTAACCATAATTATAACCTTAAATTTTTTATTAAAAAATCTTAGCACATTAGTTTAACAGTGTCACTACGGTTTTGGGGTAAAGTGTGGTGACTTTGGCGTTGTTGTATGTGTGTTTTGTAGTAGTGTACAAATGGTTCAGAAGTGCGGATGAATTATATACGGTTAATTCAGGATATGTGGAATATAACAACAGAACGAATATTCTACCACAAAGTGAGGAAAATTTGGAAGCAATGGATGTATTATGGAAAACTAGGGTCCCGTCGAAAATACATGTTTTTGGTTGGAGGTGTATTAAGAATCATTTAGCAACTAAGGAGCAATTGGCCAAAAGGGAAATCTTAACCGACAATAGTGACAAGGTTTGTGTTTGTTGTCTGCTACATATTGAGTTATTGGATCATTTGATGGTGCAATGCATATTCTCAAAGTTGGTATGGCAAGAAAGGGAAAATTGATTGGGGGTAGCTATGGAAAATTTGGTTGGGGTGGTGGAACATCTCCTCCCTTTTGTGGTGTGTCAGGAGGGGTGGTTGTAGTGAAAAAGAGGTTGTTAATTTGGTTGGCAACATGGTGGATAATATGGACTATGAGAAATGACATCCAATTCAAGTCATTTGTCTTTCAAGTAGGTGAGGTAGTACATATGACGAAATTAATTCAAGTCATTTGTCTTTCAAGTAGGTGAGGTAGTACATATGACGAAATTATATTCGTGGCTGCGGAATGTGATAGGGATGTCCGCCAACATCGTCTATAATTTTACATTATGGAGCTATTGACTTGTAGATTTCTTAAATATTTAAATGAATTTGTTTTCTAACCGTTTTAATAGCTCCACCAGCATAACTTTGCATAAATACAATATTTTTTGAGTAGTGGGCATGCATGCATGCCCGCATGTCCGCCATTAAACGGGTGGGCCTAGTAAATGAATCGGCATCTACTCTTTTGATTGCTCCGTCCCGTCCCACTCCATTTTTTTTGTGAACTTTCACGGGTCGGGTATAAACGGAGAAGACATACCCGTTTACCACACCTTCAATACTTCTGTGTTGTTTTTCTGGAAAAAAAATGTATGCTAAACTATAATTTGAAGTTATGCTTTGAAAACTTGAAAACATATAATCAATCAATTTAAAAGCTTACTTTAGATTATTAACCGTTGAAACATAATCCCAACATAGGGTTGCATACACATAGACAACTAATGTGACATGCCAAAATCATGAATCACTTAAATATGTCTTTGACTAATAAATTAGATAGAAATGACCAACTTGCATTAAAGAAGTTTGACAGTAAATTTGACTCGTATTAGAGTTCTACAACCTAACTAAATTTAAGAATTAAGTTAAGAGACCTATGAAACTATTTAAGCCTTCGAATTTATATGGATCTCATAAACTTAGATGAATCCATTTGGTTAGATCTAAGTCCCAAAGGTATTAAGTGAGGAAAAACATAAAACTTTTGAAAATTGTGTTGTACGACACTCAAGTTAGAGGGTAATCTTAAATTTGTTTAAACTAGGTTTTGGTTTTGTCCTTCCATACTTTTCTTTCTTTTGTATAAAGTTTTGTGGAAAGTGTAAACCCATATAAACTTTCAACCAAGCAACATCATCAATTAGTTTAAGAAAACTACCACCGATGCCTCCACTATCCAAAGGTTTCATGCAATAGTGCAATCTTTTTTGGAGAGAATTTCTTCAAGAAAAATGAAGTTTTTGATTTGAATATGGACCAACCATAAGTATGACAGCTATATAAGACCCAACATAAGTTTTTCATTTGAATATGAACCATTCACAATTGATTTATTTGTAGAAAACTGTACTTCTAATACTCCATCAATTTCGAAATAACTATTGTTTAAAATTTGTGTAGATAAATTAAAAAATAATGTTATCATAAAATTATATTTTTAAAAAATTAATCTTATTAATATATTGAAAGTAGTATACAATGTAAAAAATAAAAGACACAATTTAAAAAATATTAATCATTACTACATTAAAAAGTAAAAATGACAATCATTATAAAACAAAATTTATTTATTAAAATGACTATTATTTTAAAAACAAAAGGAATATAAGTTTTCTTAATCTCTAGTTTTCTTAAACAAAAGTATATATATATATATATATATATATATATATATATATATATATATATATATATATATATATATATATATATATATATATATATATATATATATATATATATATATATTGAAATAATATTTATTATTATGGAACTAAATTCCCACACATCTTTAGCCAAACAATATATTCCTTAGAATGAGATGGTTGACTATTTTATGTTTGTGTATTCTTGAGTACATTGCATGGTGGGTTAATATTATCATTATGATATGTTTATACAGAACGAGTCATTGTGCTTATAAGTACTTGAACAACATAACATGCAATCAATTATGACAAAGGATTTGTCAGATTATGTTACCTACCATTGGGGAAATCTTCCAACAGTAGACAAAACAACATCACATAGTTAAAACAGTGTTCATCATATGTACTCTAAAAGTAAAATTCCTATATAAGATAGTGACATTATGATTTAGAATAGAGAAGGATGAGATAATAAAATTTAATAATAAATTTGATGGTAATTGAATTGCAGTAAGTACATTGGTTGTCTTTTTATAACAAATTTAACTACACAAATTTAGCTCTACTTAAACTCATGCAGGCCAAAGAAGAAAGATATAGTTACCATATATATTACAATACCATCTAATTATAGAAATAGAAAAGGAAATAGAAATTTAAATAATCGATCATAGATAACATATAATTAAACTTGAGAGTCGCGCGGTGTGTGAGACATTGATAAATTTTTTAATAATATTAAATTATATATTTTTTAATTTTGTTTAGTATAATAAATATTGTAATTCAGACAATAAATTAAAGAGAATAAAAGAGAAAGAATAATTTTAAAAGAAAAAAATATATTTGAAATATAGAAATGATAAATAAGATATTGTTATTTTAAATTTTTAAATGAAAAATAAGTGGGAAAAAATTCAATAATTTTGTTTTATTTTTTCTAATATATTTAAAAATGTTAATATTTTTAATATTTTTATGGATGAAAGAAATTCTACATTTGAATGACTTTAACGCTTTACAATAAATTATCATAGTCAAAAAAATTAAAAATTTTGTTTGATATTTTCTTTTCTTTTTTTTTCAATATTTTTAAAATGCTAAGTCTTTATTATTATATAAATGGGGAAATTTTACATTGGAACGACTCAAACTATATGCAACAAATCATCATAGTTAAAGTTTTTAATAATTTTTTTCATATTTCCTTTTTTTATTTTATATATAATAATATAATTTAATAATTTGAAATAATAAAATACAAACATGTATTATATTGACCTAAATAAGATAATTATATAGAGTAAACGGATAGAATTAAGTGTATAAAATTATTTTATATTAAAGTTATTAGTTTGTTAAATTAATTGATTTTTGTAGTTAGTGGGTGTTGAATTTGTTAACTCTAATAGAGAATAATTTTTTTTGAAAAATGAAAAAATGGGTTTTTAGATATGTCACATAGAAATATATTTGATATGGCATAATTTAAAATAGTTTTTTTTTTAATTAAGTTATAGGAAGTGGAAATTAACACTTGTAAAAAACTTATTAGATTCAAGTGTAATTGATTAAGTCTCACATACTCTATAAATAAATAAAATATTTTGGATAAAGATATGACTCTCTATCACTTGTGGTCATAAAACATTAGACTCATTGTTGTTTCTAATTTTCTCCGGAGTCCCAACATTAACATTGATCTTTCAAAAAAAACTTAAGATGACGCTTAACTTTCACTACAAGAAATCTTGTCCCCAGCGATGTACAATAGCGACGTGATTATCATGTGGGTAAAAAAGCTAGTTGCGACGTGATAATCATGTCACAAATAATTTTAATAATAAAATCAATACAACGTTATAAACAAGGAAGTCAGAGATTTTATTTTTTAAAAAACAGCTGCGAAGAAAATAAAATTTGTAACGTTAAGTTGGAGGGAGGTTTGAAAATTGTTGAATTTTGGTTGTGATGTGATACCCACGTCGCAATATTTTAGTGGGAAAATAAATTTGACTTTGACTTGATTGTGTACAGGGTGACAGACTGAGGCATTAAAAATTTTCTCGTTGGGTGTAGCGACGTGAATCTGACGTGGCAAGATTGCGACGTGATATTCCCATCGCTACGTGTCATATAAATATAACACCACAGAGTAATTTATAACACAACACTTCACAATTCTAACTTGCGTTCCTTCTTCTTCTTCCTTGCTGCCTGCGTTTTCCTCTTCATAACCACCCATAATTCTCCCAAATTTTCTTCAAATAATCCTTAATTTCAATTTCAAAATCATATAAGGTAATTATATATTGTTTGATTTTAATTTTATGTATTTTGTATTTGTTGTGGTGATAAAAAATTTAATAAAATTTATTTTGTTTAAGTTGAAGAATCTTGGAGAAGAACATCAAGGGAAGGAGAGATACAAGAGGAAGAAGATTAAATGAAGGAGATACAAGAGGTATTTAAGCAATTTTTAATATTTTATATTTTAATTAGGATGTATTATGTATTTTTTTAGATTAGGATTTATTATGTATATTTAAATTAGGATTTGTATGTAATTTAATATGTATATTAAGAAAAATAAAAAACTTTCAAAAAAAGAAATTAGAAAATATTTTTAAAAAATCAAACTTGTATTCTGTTTATTTTATTTGAAAAAAAAAATAATTTTTTTTAAATATAGTTTTAGGTTAGTATTATATGTTAGTATTTAAAAACAATTTAAAATTAGAATTTTTTATAGGTTAGTATATATATATATATATATATATATATATATAAAAAAAATTTTTAATATATAGTAAAATAAGAATTTTTAAAAAATAGAAAATTAAAAATCTTTTTTTTATAGATGTATATATGATAAAACATAAATTTAAAAACAAATTTAAAAATAAATTTAAAAACAGAAATTTATATTTTATTTATTATAGTAGTATTAGTTTTTATTTATATGTTAAAAATTTTAAAAAAATTATATATTAAAATAAAATTTATAAAAACATAATTGAAAAAGTATATATTGTATTATTGTTTTAATATTATTATTATATGTGTAATAATATATATATATATATATATATATATTATATTATTGTTTTTAATATTATTGTTATATAATAAAAATTATGAAAATTAAAATATTATATATTAATGAAAAATATTTAGATGAATATAATAGTTATGAATAAAAATATTAATAATTTAAAAATAGATCATAATCAAAATATTTTTAAAAATGAAATTTGTTATATTATTTTAAATAGAAAAATTTATATATTTAAACAAATATATATCAAAAATAGAATATTTAAAAACTAAAGTATATTTGTTAAGAGTAGTATTAATTAAAATAAAATAAAAATAGTAATAATAAAGCATAATATTTTAAATAAAGGTTATTATATTTTAATAGTATTTTAAATAATTTAAACAAAAATAGTATTTATAATAGTATTTTTTAATATATAATATATAATATATAATATATAATATATAATATATATTTATGTGGTACATGTTTAATAGTTAAAACAAAAATAATATTTTTAAGAATAGTAAATATTAAATAGTATACGTCTAAGTATATTATTAAGTTGATTAATATTTCTAATTAAAAAGAAAATGATTGTATAAATGTGCAGTATGAAATATTATCGGTATTATCGTAGTTTGATGTACGATAGGACATTTCTAGGAAGACGTGAACTTAAGCCCAATTTTATAGTAGGAGTTGATGGGCTTATCACGTGGGAGTTTGATCAGGAATGTTGTCGAAGCGAAGGAGGAGTTAGGTGTCCTTGTCTTAAATGTGAATGTAGACCAATAATTAGTGACTCAGAGGAAGTAACACGTCATTTGCATAGAAGGGGTTTCATTGAAAATTATTGGGTTTGAATGTATAATGGTGAAGAACTGCTGAGTAACGTACCAGAGACTAGCAACGCGCACGCTTCAAGTAGTCGACCGTCTATGGATCATGAGGATAACTTTAATCTAATCGGTGAGATGGTTGAGGATGCTTTTGGTGTGAACGTGACTATGATGAATCTGGAGATTTTGACGGGGAAGAGTTGTCGAATGAGGAAGTGCAAAGATTTTATCAATTGTTGATTGAGATGAATACATCGTTGTTTGAGGGATCGTCAGACTCAAAGCTATCAATGTGTGTGAGATTATTGGCCTCCAAGTCAAATTGGAATGTTTCTAATCAGTGTCTGGAACATTTTACAAAAACGATCTTGGATTCCATCGCAACGAAAGACAACTTGCCTACAAGTTATTATGATGCAAAAAAGTGGGTGTCGAAGTTGGGTTTAAAAGTAAGAAAGATTGATTGTTGCATTAACGGTTTCATGTTATTTTGTGACAATTAGTTTGGTACTCAAGATGGATCTTTAGAGGAGTGTAAGTTTTGTAATAGTCCGAGATTTCAAGTTCGCAGTAGAGCCGTTAACAAAAAGCAAAAGCGTGTAGTAGTAAAATCCATATTTTATCTTCCGATAATACCAGGGTTAAAAAGAATGTTTGCTTCAATGCGCAGTGCAAGTCAAATGACATGGCATCATACAAACCAAACAAGTTCAGGAACTATGTGACATTCATCTGATGGTGAGGTATGAAAGCACTTTGATCGGACACATCCAAATTTTGCTGTAGAACCTAGAAAAATCAGGCTTAGATTATGCTATGATGGTTTTTCCCCATACGTGCAAGCGTCGGGAAGTGCGTATTCTTGTTGGTCAGTTATTGTAACCCCTTACAACCTCCCTCCTGATATGTGTGTGACAAAACCATACATGTTTTTGACGTGCATCATACCAGACCCGCACAATCCAAAAGTCGAAATTGATGTGTACTTACAACCTTTAATTAATGATTTGAAGAAGTTGTGGATTGGAGAATGGACTTATGATATATCCCGTAAACATAATGTTACATTGCGAGCTTCCTTGATGTGGACCATTAATGAATTTCCAGCATATGGCATGTTGTCTGGTTGGGGTACGCATGAAAAAATGGGTTGTCCGCATTGCATGGAACACACCAAAGCGTTTATGTTAGATAAAGGGGGGAAAAGGTCATGGTTTGACTGTCACCACATATTTCTACCAACAAATCATCCCTATAGAAGAAACAAGACAAATTTTAAAAAGGATAAACGAGTGACAGATTTGCCTCCGCCTCGATTTTCACCAGGTGCTATATGGAACCAAGTTTTTGAACTACCAAAATTTACAGATACTGGCAAAGCATGCCGAATTGAAGAATATGGAGTCACGCACAATTGGACAAAAATAAGTATATTTTAGGACCTCCCGTATTGGAAAGATAATTTGTTGCGCCATAATCTTGATGTTATGCATATTGAGAAGAATTTTTTTGATAATGTATTTAACACAGTGATGGATGTGACAGGCAAAACAAAAGATAATGAGAAGGCTAGACAAGACATGGAATTTTGGTGTAACCGAAAAGAGTTGGAGTTGAAGCCTCAACCGAATGGAAAGTTATTAAAACCCAAGGCTTGTTTCAGTCTGACTTCCTAAGAAGCTAAAGCGGTTTGTTGATGGTTAAAAGATTTGAGAATGTCTGATGGGTATTCATCGAATTTAGCAAGGTGTGCTGACCCTAACACTGGAAAGTTGCATGGTATGAAAAGTCATGATTGCCACATTTTTATAGAACAATTGCTACCAATTGCATTTGGATCGCTACCCAAACATGTTCTTGATCCACTAACTAAAATTAGTCAATTTTTCAGAGATATTTGTGCGTCAGCTTTAAGATTGGAAGACATCATTAAGTTGGACCAAAATATTGCACTCATTCTTTATAAGTTGGAACAAGTATTTCCGCCTGGTTTCTTTGACTCCATGGAACATTTACCTGTGCATCTTGCATATGAAGCTTATCTTGGTGGACCTGTTCAATATAGGTGGATGTATCCGTTTAAAAGCTTCATGGGTGATTCAAAACGATCAGTGAAAAATAAAGCTAGAGTAGAATGATCTATATGTGCATATTACTTGCATCGGGAAACATCACATTTTTGCAGTCACTATTTCAATAACTTGATGTTAACTCCTAGAATCATACGGAATCCTGTAAATGTCAACCAGAGAAGTTAATTCACCTTATCAGTCTTCGGGCTTCCAGGTCGAACTTCTGAAAAGAAGGGTGTGCATTGGTTGACCCAAAAAGAAATGCAATCCGCACATGTCCATGTCTTGATCAATTGTGTTGAAGTTAAACCATATCTTGAGTAAGTTTACTCAACCTTTTTTAACTCTGTTGACAATGTGTGTATACCAAACTTATTAAACTTATGGTGTGTATTTTGTACGGAATTTAACAATGCCTATTTTCATAGTACCGGTATACAATCAACATATGGTGTCATTCATGCTCAATTTCCCTCATGGTTCAAGGAGAGATTGTCTTGCGTTCTTGCACCAACTCCAAAAATACTCCATTTGAAAAACTTGGCAGAAGGCCCTATCCAAAGCGCAAATGATTGGCACACATACTTTGTGAACGAATATAAATTTCACACCGAGGCATGGACCGAAGGGAAAAAACCATAAACAGTGGTGGATTTGTAAAAGGAGTTATAGATGGCAGTGAAGACGACTTCTATGGTTTTGTTAAACATATCTACGAGTTGGTATACAATTACTTGGTATGATCCAACTAGAGGCACAAAAATAGACAAGTCATATGGTACTGTTGAAATTCAAATGAATCAGAGATACAAACAGTATGACCCTTTCATAATGTCACATATTGTTAGGTAAGTTTATTATGTTCCTTATCCTTCATTTGTAATAGGTAAAAGAGGATGGTGTGTTGTAATAAAAACAAAACCGTTAGGTCATATTGAAACTAACGATCTAGTGGAAGATGTTGCCTACCAAGTTGATGATGTTGAACAAATTAATAATGTGGTATTATTTTTTACCGGGTGATATATACCTGTTAGGTTATATCGTATCGTGTCCACAGAGATTGATTATTGATTCGTCGTTCAAAAATTCTATCGTTAATGAGTTTGGGAATAAATAGGTTCAAAATAAAAGACAAAAAGTAAATGAACAAAAACTATAAAGGATAGACAGCTTGTCTGAAATGAATGCACACTACCCTTCACATACTTAAATCTACCGTCCAGTTATACTCGGCCTACGATACTCGTCTGTGCCATCACATACCTCTCACAATCTAAGCTATTTCTAACCCGAATTGAGAATTCTCCCGAATCACCTAGACATCCATTTTTGGCATACCTCGACAACCAGAAGTCAACTGCGTCACCTCCATACCCATCTCTGACATAATTCACCGATTTAGAGGCATTAAGATCAGATACTCTATGGTGAATGTCAGCTCTAAAGCTATTTCTAGCATTCAGAAACTAACAGATAATCATCTTAGGTAAGAATCTAAGCAGTCTATCTCTAGCAAGCTCAAATCCCTAACATAGAGTAAAAACCTAAGATAACTACCAACACAGATTTATAAAGCAGACTTTATACAATGCCAAGGGCGAAAAATACACATGTGTTCAGAGTAAATATACATACATAACCAATAAAATAGAGAAATACAAAGAGAAGAGAGGAGATACACTACTCATTTACACCGGTTTGTCAGAGCTTGTCAAAGAGAAATCCACCTCCAATCAACCATGAGCAAGACCCTAGTGTTATTTTCTAAGCTAATCTATCAAAAACTATATGAGTGATGGAATTGGGAGCAAGAACTTCACACCCAAAACCATACTCAAAAAATGAAATGAAATGAAAGTATAAAGAAAATCTGGTTCCGCACAGTCGCCCGGCGAACTAAAAGCTTCGCCTGGAGAATCTTCTTATTAGCTTGGCCCAAATTAAGCCACGTCCTTAGCATGTACAAATATCTACCTTCTCCTGGAGAAATTTAGCTTCGCCCGGCGAAATTCTCTTTTCCTCGCCCAGCGCCCAGGCAGCGAAACAAGTCAGAGCGAAACCCATATTCCTCTCACTGCACCGTCACCCGGCGACGCAAGGCCCTCTCCTGGCGAAATTGCCCAGGCATCAACTTTTGTTGCTTTTCTTGTGGCTTCCAATGGCTTCCACCTTCAAGCCTTATTCCTTTATTCAATCAAAAATGCATCTTGGAGCTCCATTTGGACTTTATTCTCAATGCTCCAATAATGCAACAAATACCTATAAAATCTATACAAAACTAATCAAATGGTACAATATATACACAAAACGCAATAAAATATATTTACAACAAAAAGTAGGGATTATTCAACTAAATATCAACAAAAGAACAGATAAGTGTCACAAAATGTATATACAAAATAACTACATTTTAACACTTATCAACTCTCCCCAACTTGACACATTGTTTATCCTCAAACAAAGTCAAGTAAACCTAAAGAAACAATGAATGATAATCAAAGAATCACGAATCAACAAGTTTTTAAAACGGAAAACAAATGTATGGTTCAAACAAAAACGTACACGAAAAAATACAAACTTACCACTATCCTACAACGATAACATATAAACGAAATAAATACTAAGTACAAAAATCATGCAAAACATTCTAAAATAAAACAAGCTCAATCATGAATCACACCTAGCAAAAATTCATCGGTAGATGAAGAACACACAAAGGTGAGGGATAAAAACACTCCTCCACAATCTTGCAAACAATAGACTAAATTATGCATTCATCCTAAAACGTATTGAAAATACAAAGGCAAGAATCGCAAGGGCTTTTCAACGTTGTAATGTGGCTTGATTAACAAACAAGTGATAAGTACTAAAGTTAATCGAGACAAAAACTTGCTTAAACCTAAGGGAGTGATCAACTCGAAAAGTTTCAAACAATATAATTTCAATCAAACTTATTCTTCATCACAAATTTCACACCAAACACACCTCACTTATTAACATAACATTATTCCTACTCTTTTTGTTTTTCTTTTTCGAAGCTTTTCTCTTTTTTCTTTCTTTTTCTAATCTTTCTTTTTCATATTTTTTCTTTTCTTTTTCTTTTCTATTAACCTCATACCAACCACAATATAAGTATATAAACATTTCTCTACCCAACTTGAATCCAACCAACATTAATGTGTGAATACTCCCTACTTTCTAAGACACGGTAAAAATTCATACAACAACATATAGTTGAGGGAACAAGAAACAAAGAAATCAACATCAATACAAAAAGGGTGAATTGACACTCATAGACAAGCATCAAGTTCAAATAAAAATAAAAATGGATGTTAATAAAAGTTCAAAGGGACTAACAAAGGTTCACACACTCACAAAATGAATTGAATATTTGGCCAAGGTAGTTATGCTCAAAATCAACAAAATGCCTTGATCATTTTCATGCAATCATACAATCAACACAAAACAAAAGATTAAGCATAATAAGATCCAGTTAAAACAAGAATGTGGACTCTCAGCATATGTAAACAATGGAAAGCTTTCTCATATTAAAAAGGGGACTAAAGTGATTCAATTCATGAGAAAGTGTTGTTCGTATTTATCATAAACAAGTATTTTTAATTATCGTCTCCACAGGGATTAATGTGATATTGTCATCGTTCAATAGTTAAAGTGTATTTTAAGATGTGGTAACGCAAGGGTTTTGTTTCCTAAATACAAGTATCATAAATTTCAATCAAATTATTTTAGTTTCCTTTTCAAAAGAGAGATGTTTGGATTTAAGAGAGTTTTGAGTGGTTTTCAATTGATAAAAGCATGTTAAGATTAGTTTCATTAACCTAGTTTCATATAAGTTCAATTAATCAAGCGGATGAACTAGTTGATGATCGATATAATTACGTAACCTCTCAATATAATTGATTTTAAACCAAGATTGTGAGGTTTATCATGCAAATATTTAGATGATTTCTCACTATAACTATTGACATGATAATCATTAAGTTCAATACAAGTAAACACTAGCTCACAAATCTATCTATAGCATTTGTTCATTAGTGGAAGAATATCTTAGGTCAACTTTAAAACATATTTTTCAATCATGATTCAAAGCATCAAAAGATAGTAGAACGAAGATATTCAACATATATATATATATATATATATATATATATATATATATATATATATATATATATATATATATCATCAACCAAGTTCATACACCAAGAGACCAAAAGAAATACATAAAAGTTAGGTTAACTACCTCTAATCTTGACACAAAGGAGCTTAGCTACTCATTCTCATGGTAGCTTCACTTGCAAGATTTTTACAGATGATGATGAAACATGGAAGAAAAATCAAGAAGAACAAGATTCTAGTTTCCAATTCTTAGTTTTCAATGATGATAAAAATTGAAGAAGGAGTATGGTTCAGGTTTTCTAGGACAGATTAGGAGTTCAAATCAGAGAGTTGGTGAGAAAAAGATCTAAGCATTGGTCATTGTCCTTTTTCTGATATTGCAGACCCCGCTAAGCCTGCCCACCGCGCTAAGCGCGCTCATGCTGTAACCATGCTAAGCGCGCTGAAGCATGCTATTTCTTCCAAAAATTGTTTGAACTTGCTCCAATAGCTCTTCAAGCTTCCTTGAATCCAAGCTTGAAGGAATAAATATCAAAAACCTACAATTTAAATATAAACAAAGTTAAATAATATATTATAAACAAAAACTAAATAAAAACATAAATATATCAAAATACTATATTAAATACTGCTAATTAATCAAAAGACATTGTAAAGGACCACAAAATAATCTACAAAATATCTACATTTTGGTCCTTAACAACTTTCCCCAACTTACTTCTTTGTTTGTCCTCAAACAAAAGTCAAAAACTCACAAAGCAAACAAGATCAAAAAATTTAAAAATGCAAATCAACACAAAAAGGATGGTTCAAACTCAACATACCCGGCATAGATACAAAATAATTGCTTCTTCGAAACACAACATGGATATGAATTAAGTTCTAAACACAATATATCGACACATGTAAACAAAGCAAAAGATATGTTCAAACTTGAATCACCTAAAGATTTCTTTAATATACCTTGAAGAATAAAATGCAATATTTACATAGGACTAAACACTCTCACTAGTCATCATGCACATCCGGAATAATTCATGCATTCATCAAAACAAGTTAAATGAGCAAAATGGAAACAAAGATCACTAAGGACTTTCAAGGGTTGTAACTTGGCTTGGGTTAAAAACAAATGATATTTATGTACAAAGCCATTGAAGCAAAATGGGGTAAAGATAATGAAGAGCATTTCACAACATCCATTCACACTTCCTTCTTATTTATCACAACCACTTCTTTCTATTTCTCACACAATGATCCTCCTTTTCTTTTCTTTTTCAAGTTCTTTTCATATACATATTTTTTTTCTTTTCTATTCAATCTCTTCTCTCTTTTTTATAGGATCATAGTGTCATCAATTCATGGTTCTTTTTTATCAACCTCCCCAACTTTCAATTCATCAATCCTTTTTATTTAAGAACATGCTCTTCAAAGGGCTAATCAAACAATTGGGTTGGTGTTTACAAACAAGAAAAATTTTATAGAATGAATCATCATTAAATTTTCAAAGATTATCAACAACTATTAAGTGGCCTACTTAACAATTAGTTGATCTTGATAAATTCATTCCACAAATTCGATTTTTAAGCTCAAAAGGGTTCACTAAGATTCACTCACTCACGGTTAATTGAATCCCTTTTGGAATTGATGGTTTTTTTTGTAGTGCACAAAAATTGTCTTGATCCTTTCTAAGTTTCCATAATGTCAACAACAAATTAAGATTAAACATGAATCAAATGAGTTAACATAACTACTAGAACTCTCAATTTTTTGTACAAGGTGGAAAGCTTCTCACCTTTGTGGTTTAAGTCCTAATGATTCAAACATGAACACAAATTATTATTTTTATGTACGTGCCAAGATATTTTGCATAAAGCACAAATTTCATAAACATGTTAACATTCTACAAAACAATTAAAAAGGTACCTTAATTGCGGATCAAGTTGAGAATCATATCATCACCATCACTTTTTGGTGAAAACACACTTACTTTTGTTTTTGAGCACCATTGAAAAACCAGGACAAACTAAGAGAAATACAATTAAAATAAACATGGTATAATTTTAAAAGATAAGGAAAAATAAATAAAAAGACACCCCAAAATGGTGTTTCAAAATATAAAATGTGCTTAGGCATATTGCCTTCAAAATATAAAATTTGGAATTACAAAACACATCCTAACAAGGATGGCAACCAACAAAATACAACCTTGTCTCTAGAAACTTTACAAAAAACATAAACTAAAAGTAATAAAATAAAAACAAAAAGAAACAAAGGAATCAATCTGAATCCTCCAGAATAGAATCTCCCGGAGTACTGGAACTGGAATCATCATCACCATCAGCATCCTCATCATCATCAGCAGCATTCGCTACCTTCTCATCATCATTTGGCCCGGCCCCGGGCCAATTAGCATAAGCTCTCAACTGCTGGCTAGTGCGGGTGAAATGATCCACCGCAGGCTCTCGAATTTGCAGCGCCATCTGTTCCATGCTTTGATGCATGAACATGAATGCTCTCTGATGAGCCAAATGTATTTGCCGGTTTCATTCAGCTTCTGGACCGACATGAGGAAGCGCAGCAGCAGCAGGAACGACCTGGGCAGCAGGATTAGTGTCATCAGCCCGACAATAACGGTCACAATAGTTATCATCAATGACATCATCAATTGTCAAGCGACCTACTGCAGGAAATACCACCCTGGCACGCCTACAAAGTCCCATTATTAATCTTGGATAAGTAAGGGCACAATTGAGTCTCTCACCCTTGGATGTATAACTCAACGCTACCCTTTTCAATTCATTAGCTATTAATCGACCAAAATCAATTTGTGCTTCATCAAGCATATGCGCAATTAGGCCGGTTGTTTCAACAGGAATAGAGGAGGTGTGACTTCTGGGCCGCAAGTTGCACAAAGCCACACACATGAGTATCCTGACATTAGTCTTCAAACTTGACCTGCTGAACTTCAAGGGTTGGCCAGCTCTGTTTAACTCATAAGAATGGTCAGGTAAACAAATTTTACTCCTCAAAATTTCAAAATCCCAACTACCACGAGCCAGCTGCTCATGATACACATCCAAATCCTCTTCAGGGGCAGTCCAATTAATGTCCAAATAACTGTTGATTGAGGAACGAGAGAAAGAAATAACTTTTCCCCGGACCATGGTGGAGAATTGGAAAGGGTTCCCCTCCGTAGGTAGAGCATTCGCATAGAATTCGTGAACAAGCTCCACGTTAACCTTTGACTGGGCCTCACAAAGAACTCCCAAAACATAATCCTCCAAAAGGGAACCATAGTGAGAGTAGTGCCCATGATCATCAAGACGAATCAATCTCTCGGTCCAAATATTCCTTTCCTCCAGCTCTTTGTATCTTGCCTCCTGTTCAGGCCCCAGAAAACGTGTTCTGTCAAAAGAATTAGGTCTAGATGACCCGGCTCCGTCGGACATAACTCTTGGTCTCTTTGGAGGCATCTGAAACAACAATAAAAATCAATAAAATACGACACCGAAATGTCCGTTAGATTTGTGTCATGCAAACAGCAGTGTAAAACAACCAAACGAAGCATCAAGAATGCACAAAAAAACAAAAAAAAACAGCAGAAAATTTTTTCAGCATGCTACAGACAGCGCTAAGCCTGCTTACCGCGTTAAGTGCGGTCTGCGATACACCACAAAAATTTTCTGCTTAGAGCAGAATTGGTTCATGATTCTAACCCTATGCATTGCGAAATTCCTTACACAAACAATATATACAGTCACAACATCCTAATTCTATGGTTAAAACCCTAATATCCTAATTCCTAACATGCAAAAGTGAAAAACAGTAAATTAGAGAGGAAAATTGAAAAAGAAACAAACCTTGATGCTTGATTAGTTAGAAAACACAAAGAATTTGCACGAAAATTGACTTTTGGAGTTGTGGGTTTGAAAAATCTTGCTTGAGAGGAAGATGACAATGGTGTTAATGGAAAAAGAGGAAACAAAACCCTAACTTATAACAAAACGAACCAGGCCAACAAGTTGGGCCTGAGAAAAAAAATTATTAATTTTTTGTATCAGATCGCGCTAAGCCTGGGTCCCATCGCGCTAAGCGCGAAAGTTACTGCCAGAGGGAGTTGAAACCGCTAAGCCTGGTCTGACCGCGCTAAGCGCGAAACGTTCTGCCATAGGCCGCGCTAAGCCAGAAAAGCGCGCTAAGCGCGCTCTGCATAATTTCCAGAAACATCTTAAAAACTAGAAAATTGATAAGAAACTCACAAAATGTCTTAAAACAATAAATACTTACAATGTTGGGGTGCCTCCGAACAAGCGCTTTGTTTAACGTCATTTCGAGCTCGACGGTTCATGATGATCATGGATCATCAAAGTATAATGCAGCAATCTCTCAGCTTATCTCGCCGCCAACATACCTTTTTAACCTTTGTCCATTTATTGTCCACTCATTCTTACTTCCAGGATCTTGCAACACAATAGCTCCATAATCTTTAACATCCTTGACTACAAAAGGGTCGGACCGTTTCGTCTTTAGTTTTCCCGGAAAAAGCCTCATCCGAGAATTGAACAAAAGGACACTTTGTCCCAGCTGAAAGTCTTTGTGTTTGAGCTTCTTGTCATGAAACACTTTAACCCTTGCCTTGTATATTTTATTTGAGTGGTAAGCTCCATCTCTCAGTTCTTCCAACTCCACGAGTTGCTCTTTCCTCTTGTCACTAGCCAGAGAAGAATCAAAATTTAAGAATTTAAGAGCCCATAGAGCTCTATGTTCCATCTCAACAGGAAGATGACAAGTCTTCCCGTACACAACCTGAAAAGGGGTTAGTCCAATCGGAGCTTTATAGGCGGTTCGATACGCCCATAAAGCTTCTTCAAGTTTTAATGACCAATCCTTCCTAGAATTAGATACAGTTTTTTCAAGAATTTTTTTAATCTCCCTATTCGACACCTCTGCTTGACCATTTGCTTGTGGATGGTAGGGAGTTGTCACCTCATGCCTTACACTATATTGATTCAAAATTTTCTGTAATAGTGTATTGCAGAAGTGAGAACCTCCATCACTTACCAACACTCTCGGCACACCAAACCGTGAAAAGATGTTTTTCTTCAAAAAATTTATCACGGTCTTGGCATCAACCTTAGGTGAAGAAATGGCCTCCATCCACTTTGACACATAATCGACGGCCACTAAGATGTACACGTTTGAGAAAGACAAGGGGAATGGGCCAACAAAATCGATACCCCAACAGTCAAAAACTTCAACTTCCAACATATTAGTGAGAGGCATCTCATCTCTCTTTCCTATTCCGCCACTCCTTTGGGCATTTGTCACAACTCTTTGCATGTTCATAAGCATCTTTAAACAATGAAGGCCAATAAAATCCCGATTGAAGGACTTTAGTGGCCGTTCGCAATCCGTTATAATGTTCCTCACAAGGGGAGTTATGACAATGCCAAAGTATGTCCTTAGATTCTTTGTTGGACACACATCTCCTCAACAAACTATCACTACTAAACCTAAATAGATAAGGTTCATCCCACACATAGTATTTGGCATCGGCCAAGAATTTTCTTTTCTCATTCCACATTAGATCCTCCGGAATCAATCCCGTGGCCTTGTAATTGGCCATGTCGGCAAACCACGGCCTCTCTTGGATAACATACAGTTTTTCATCCGGGAACTCCTCTCTAACCTCTTTTTCTTTGTTAGTGATTTCCACATTCACCAAGCGGGATAAATGATCTACCACCAATTTTTTAGAATCTTTTTTGTCTCGGACTTCCAAATCAAATTCTTGCAACAAAAGAATCCATCAGATTAATCGTTGTTTGGAGTCTGGCTTGGTGAGCAAATATATAATAGCCGAATGGTCCGTGAAAATCACAACTTTGGAGCTGATAAGATAAGAATGAAATTTTTCCAACGCATACACTATAGCAAGTAACTCTTTTTCAGTTGTTGCGTAGTTTATTTGAGCATCATTTAAAACTTTGCTCGCATAGTGTATTGCATGGAAAATTTTATTCTTTCTTTGACCGAGTACTGTAACACCCCTTCTAATTACCCGCGTTTTATAAAATAATAATCAGAGTTTAATCCATCAATTAAGAGGCGTCACAATTTAAATCATAAAAATTTGACCAAACAGCGTCATGCTTTCACTGAAGAATATTCATCAATTAAATCATACTCGAAATTATGTTTAACAGCGGAAATGAAACATCATTAAATCCCGAATACACCACTCAACAGTTATTCCAGGATGATAAATCAACATGATTCAAAACTATCCAAAATATCCATTAAAGGATTCCAAACAAACGTTTCCCCAGTGTTACATCTACCAGAGCACGACAACGACGCAGACTAATGAAGCGGCTCGAATCTAGAGTTATCCTCACCAACTCGGCGGCTAATCACTTCGGATCTGAAATTGTTAAAGTAAGGGTGAGATTTCAATTCAATATAATATGTATTATACGTTCTTAGATCCAACAGAATAATCGAATATATCAGTTCATCAACCAAACACAAGATCGTAAACAATGCAGAAAACAGTTCACACAATGATCATGTATATATCAAACAATGGCAATTGCAACACTGGAAACCATCCTAACATGTTACAATTCCATATGCAATGCAGACTCTATGCATGTGGTACCAATACATGAACCAAGTTCACCCACTGCTCCGTTTACTCGTGGAAAGGCAGTGTAATCCATGATTCGCCCAGAACACTGAGTCAAGAATCTAATCCATGATTCGCCCATAACCACCGGGTCAAGAATCTAGCCTCACCACCTCCAACCAGGTAAGTCTATTGGCTCTGCAAGCTCACCTCCGCACAATGGGAATGAACCAATTTAACAAATGCTCATGCATGCATCATAAAAGCATGCAACATTAATTCAACGGAATATGATAACAACATAATTCCACATAATTGCCAATATCAACGTATATCGCATGATAACAACATAATCATGAACTACTTATCACAAAGCATAAATGTGTCGAACGCTTACTCCTCAATCAGTAAGACTATCACCAGTATACCCAATAACAACCACACATGATATCAATACAATCATGAATAAACAACATCGACAACAACACATGATATCAATACAATCATGAATAAACAACATCGACAACAACACATATACGTCAGTCTTCATTCACCCTGTCAGATCAATCTAAACCAATTCCCAGACTTTGATCTCAACATAATTCCCTCAATGTCAATCACCAAATTATCGTATTCAATCATAATAAGTAATCAACACAACATGATAAGCATTAGCATTCATCCGATAACTCAGACCATTCTTATTAATTACCCATCATCCTTAATTAATCCATACTTTTCAAAATCGGGGCTCGGCTCTTTTAAAAATAATTTTCGAGAAAATAATATTTTTCCTTTCCAAGAGGTAGAATTTTAAATTTAAGAAATAACGGCGGCACTCGAATCGGAGATTCTGATTTAGAAAATATGAATTTTTGAAGTTTTAGAAAAAAATTGGGAAAAATGCACATGGAACTCGGTTCCTACCTATACAGGAACCGGTTCCTGAAAGTTAAAAATACCTCGCCCCTGGTTTTTGAATGGGAACCCGGTTCCTACCTATATAGGAACCGGTTCACGAGTGTAAAAGTCGGTTGCCAATTTTAACACTGAACTCGGTTCCTCCCGAACCGGTTCCCACGATCTGTGACAACATTTCTGCTACTTTTTGACAGCATTATACATCCATTATCATTTCCAAACTTACTAATACGATTTGTAATATTGGGAACACTAATCTAAAGCCATTTTACACCATTTTAACATCAAACAACATAATTTACACATTCCTATCAGTTATCTGACACACTACTGATCAATTCCTCCATACACTGACACAACTTAGGGTTTCATGCTATAAACCTATAATTCCATTTCCTAACATACCCAATCATCCCTTTGGTTCCCAAAACCCATAAGACATATTAATCAAACAAAATCACCCCTTACCTCGCGATGATTCTTCGGCTTCTCTCGGCGTCGGCTTTTCCTCTCTTCTCTTCTTTCTCCAACTTTACGTGAAATGATTTCTCCAAAACCTTCTATTTTTCCTTTCTTTTCCTTTTATATTTCCTTTTAATATTCCAATAAAATAAATAATCAATATCTAGTAATTAGTAGAGTGATTTACTCTCACACCTCCCATTTACTCTGCACACCTCCAGGCCTTTCCTCATTAAATGATCAAATTAATCCAGATGAATTAAATATTTAAGACTTTTAAATCAATTAAATAATTAATTCTCACTTATTTAATATTTGAATTAAATCGGGGTGTCACAACTCTCCCCCACTAAAAGAGTTTTCGTCCTCGAAAACATACCTTAGACGAAAAGTTCGGGATATGAGTCCTTCATCTGACTCTCCAGTTCCCAAGTGACATTTCCTTCAGCTGATCCTCCCCAAGCTACTCGTACCAGTGCTATCTCTTTACCTCGCAATTGCTTCACTTTTCGATCCTCAATTCTTGCAGGCACTGCTTCAACAGTCAAATTATCTCGTACCTGAACATCATCTACTTGAATCTCATGAGACGGATCCGCGATGTACCTCCTCAACTGAGATACATGGAAAACATCATGCAAATTCGCAAGTGACGGCGGTAAAGCAATCTGATAAGCAACTTTCCCAACTTTCTTGGTAATTTGAAACGGACCAATGAAGCGCGGAGTCAACTTCTTGGACTTCAAAGCTCGACCAATACCAGTCATCGGAGTAACTCTCATAAACACATGGTCTCCTTCATTAAACTCAAGATCCTTCCTCCTCTTATCGTGATAACTCTTCTGACGACTCTGAGAAGTCCTCATCTTCTCCTGAATCATCTTAATCTTTTCTGAAGTTTGTTGAACAATCTCTGGTCCAATCACAGCACTTTCTCCAGATTCGTACCAACACAACGGTGTCCGACATCTCCTACCATACAATGCCTCAAACGGAGCCATACCAATGCTCGAATGAAAAATATTGTTGTAGGTAAACTCTATCAATGGCAAGTAGCTATCCCAAGCTCCACCTTTTTCTAACACACAAGCCCTCAACAAATCCTCTAACGACCGAATCGTCCTCTCCGTCTGACCATCTGTCTGCGGATGATACGCGAAACTCAATTGTAACTTAGTACCCAAAGCTTCTTGCAATCCTGTCCAGAACTTAGAAGTAAACCTCGGGTCTCTATCCGACACAATGCTAGACGGAATACCATGCAAACTTACAACCTTCTCAACATACAATTCTGCCAACCTCTTCATCGGATAATCCATTCTTATCGGAATAAAGTGAGCAGACTTCGTCAATCGATCGACAATCACCCAAACAGAATCATAGTTCTTCGCTGTTCTAGGCAACCCAGACACAAAATCCATAGAAATGCCATCCCATTTCCATTCCAGAACGAATAACGGTTCCATCAGTCCCGACGGCTTCTGATGCTCGATCTTTGATTTCTGACAACCCAAACACGCATACACAAACTCGGCAATTTCCTTCCTCATTCCAGGCCACCAAAATAATTTCCTCAAATCATGATACATCTTAGTAGCACCGGGATGAATACTCAACCCACTACGGTGTCCTTCCTCCAAGCTACTCTTTCTGATCTCAGCGATATCCGGAACACACACTCTATCACCAAATCTCATAACACCATTCTCATCAGTTCGGAATTCACCTCCTTGACCTTGGTTAATCAATGTCAGCTTATCTACCAAACCAACATCAGACTTCTGCCCATTTCGAATCTCTTCCAAAATACCACTAGTCAACTTCAACATGCCCAACTTCACACTATTCGGAGTAGTCTCACATACCAAACTCAAGTCTCTGAATTGTTCCACTAAATCAAATTCACGGACCATTAACATCGACATATGCAAGGATTTCCTGCTCAACGCATCTGCCACGACGTTTGCCTTACCAGGATGGTAGTTCAAACCAAAATCGTAATCCTTGAGAAATTCCAACCATCTCCTCTGCCTCATATTCAACCCTTCTGATCAAAGAGATACTTCAGGCTCTTATGATCACTGAACACTTCAAACCGTGAACCATACAGATAATGCCTTCAGAACTTCAAAACAAATACACCGGCTACCAAATTCAAATCATGGGTCGGATAATTTCTTTCATGCACTTTCAATTGTCTCGAAGCATAAGCCACCACCTGCTTATCCTTTATCAACACACCACCTAAACCCGTCAATGACGCATCATAATACATAACAAGGGACTCTTCCGGATTCGGCAACATTAAAATCGGAGCACTAGTCAACCTCCTCTTCCACTCTTGGAATCCTTCCTCACAATCAGAATCCCAAAACAATATACACTTGGTTTTACAAATCTATTTCTCTGAGCACCTTCCAATAGCTCCTCCAATTTTCTATATCTAAAGTTGACGTCTTGTACGGTGTCATAGAAATAAGTTTTGTACCCAGAACGACATCAACAACGACTCTGACTCTCCTCAACCATCATTACACGATAAATAAATTACTTACAGGTGCTGGAACCATTTTTAAAACAAAGTTCATCACATCATCTTTCCAACACTTCAAACGAAACTCAAATCAGACATCCAAAACTCCAATTATGGATTTTACAAGTTTTCGAAAAATAATGCTGTCAGCTTCAGGAAATCAATTTCCTATGATAGGAAATCGATTTCTCACCTGTAGTGAAAATCCCAAAACATCATAGAATGCAAAATTTGAGATTCTAACTTCAAATTACCGCAACACACATCATTCACCATGATTAATTTCGTTAAGTTACAGTTCCAATAACTAATTCACATCATTGCATACTTTATATCAACCACTGACACAATTAATCTTTTCAAGAACACAAGAGGTCACTCACACTGACAAATTCACGAGCAGCGGAGCGCGCAGCGATTCATAATCACTTGGTTTACTTCAAACATTCAACCCAAGGGTAGCCTCCAGCTAATCCAACATCTTGCTCAACGATGAGTCGCTATTATTCTCAGGCAACATTAGAATTCACACCCAACTCTTCCAACTGTTTCTTCAACTCAGACAACTCAGATGCCGACATGCGATCGGGCTACACCGGACTAGTTCGAGGAATTAAATCTATAGTAATTCCTCCTCTCTCTCCGGCGGAAATTCACCGACGTCTTCTGGAAACACCTCTGGAAATTCATCCACCACTGGCAATCCAACTTACTCGGAACAATCTCAAGACAATTCTTCACTACCGGTAATTCATTGCTCTTAGATTTTCCTTTCACTTCCGTCGAAGAATACAACATAAATACCACAGCACCATCATTAATATCTACGCAACTCTAACCATCCATCTCAATTCATTATCCTTATTAGAGCCTTCGTCAACTAATATGGTTCACAGCCTCTACCAAACTTCATCCATACTCATCACTTTATGTCCCAATTAGGTAGCAAGACAATTATATACCATCCAATACGATTTCGTGTACCATCAACAAGAGATTAAGGGTGATCAAGTCCTCAATTTGTCAATAGACATCCGATAATCATACTGGAGTATAAACCATCATTACCAACACTTTCTGTTCTCAGAATCGTACTTGCCTCTTTGCACTTCCAACTACGACTCATGGTCCAACGATTCCAACAGCTCCAACCACTCTTGTACTGTCTTCTCAAGCAGTACCTCATACCAATGACTTACAGTCGGAACATATCCGGGAAGCATCTCTCATCCCCCACATAGTTTCACACTACTCCTGCAATAATCGATCAGAAAGGCAACAAGTACCGACAACAGTGTTGCACACACTTGTCGCGTACAAGGGAATAATGACATTAAGACACTGGTCACAACGACCGACTATGCTCTGATACCACTATTGTAACACCCCTTCTAATTACCCGCGTTTTATAAAATAATAATCAGAGTTTAATCCATCAATTAAGAGGCGTCACAATTTAAATCATAAAAATTTGACCAAACAGCGTCATGCTTTCACTGAAGAATATTCATCAATTAAATCATACTCGAAATTATGTTTAACAGCGGAAATGAAACATCATTAAATCCCGAATACACCACTCAACAGTTATTCCAGGATGATAAATCAACATGATTCAAAACTATCCAAAATATCCATTAAAGGATTCCAAACAAACGTTTCCCCAGTGTTACATCTACCAGAGCACGACACTGACACGCGGACTAATGAACTGACTCGAATATAGAGAGCTATCCTCACCAACTCTAAGCGGCTAATCACTTCGGATCTGAAATTGTTAAAGTAAGGGTGAGATTTCAATTCAATATAATATGTATTATACGTTCTTAGATCCAACAGAATAATCGAATATATCAGTTCATCAACCAAACACAAGATCGTAAACAATGCAGAAAACAGTTCACACAATGATCATGTATATATCAAACAATGGCAATTGCAACACTGGAAACCATCCTAACATGTTACAGTTCCATATGCAATGCAGACTCTATGCATGTGGTACCAATACATGAACCAAGTTCACCCACTGCTCCGTTTACTCGTGGAAAGGCAGTGTAATCCATGATTCGCCCAGAACACTGAGTCAAGAATCTAATCCATGATTCTCCCATAACCACCGGGTCAAGAATCTAGCCTCACCACCTCCAACTAGGTAAGTCTATTGGCTCTGCAAGCTCACCTCCGCACAATGGGAATGAACCAATTTAACAAATGCTCATGCATGCATCATAAAAGCATGCAACATTAATTCAACGGAATATGATAACAACATAATTCCACATAATTGCCAATATCAACGTATATCGCATGATAACAACATAATCATGAACTACTTATCACAAAGCATAAATGTCGACGCTTACTCCTCAATCGGTAAGACTATCACGGTATACCCAATAACAACCACACATGATATCAATACAATCATGAATAAACAACATCGACAACAACACATGATATCAATACAATCATGAATAAACAACATCGACAACAACACATATACGTCAGTCTTCATTCACCCCTGTCAGATCAATCTAAACCAATTCCCAGACTTTGATCTCAACATAATTCCCTCAATGTCAATCACCAAATTATCGTATTCAATCATAATAAGTAATCAACACAACATGATAAGCATTAGCATTCATCGATAACTCGGACCATTCTTATTAATTACCCATCATCCTTAATTAATCCATACTTTTCAAAATCGGGCTCGGCTCTTTTAAAATAATTTTCGAGAAAATAATATTTTCCTTTCAAGAGGTAGAATTTTAAATTTAAGAAATAACGAAAGCGGCACTCGAATCGAGTTCTGTTTAGAAAATATGAATTTTTGAAGTTTTAGAAAAAATTGGGAAAATGCACATGGAACCGGTTCCTACCTATCGAGAACGGTTCACGAAAGTTAAAAATACCTCGCCCCTGGTTTTTGAATGGGAACCCGGTTCCTACCTATACAGGAACCGGTTCCTGAGTGTAAAAAGTCCCAGTTTGCCAATTTTAACACTGGGAACTCGGTTCCTCCCCACAGGGAACCGGTTCCCACGACCTATGACAGCATTTCTGCTACTTTTTGACAACATTATACATCCATTATCATTTCCAAACTTACTAATACGATTTGTAATATTGGGAACACTAATCTAAAGCCATTTTACACCATTTTAACATCAAACAACATAATTTACACATTCCTATCAGTTATCTGACACACTACTGATCAATTCCTCCATACACTGACACAACTTAGGGTTTCATGCTATAAACCTATAATTCCATTTCCTAACATACCCAATCATCCCTTTGGTTCCCAAAACCCATAAGACATATTAATCAAACAAAATCACCCCTTACCTCGCGATGATTCTTCGGCTTCTCTCGGCGTCGGCTTTTCCTCTCTTCTCTTCTTTCTCCAACTTTATGTGAAATGATTTCTCCAAAACCTTCTATTTTTCCTTTCTTTTCCTTTTATATTTCCTTTTAATATTCCAATAAAATAAATAATCAATATCTAGTAATTAGTAGAGTGATTTACTCTCACACCTCCCATTTACTCTGCACACCTCCAGGCCTTTCCTCATTAAATGATCAAATTAATCCAGATGAATTAAATATTTAAGACTTTTAAATCAATTAAATAATTAATTCTCACTTATTTAATATTTGAATTAAATCGGGATGTCACAAGTACGGCTCCCACCGCATAATCACTCGGATCGCACATTAATTCAAAATCAAATTTCCAATTTGGTGCAGTGATTATTGGTGCATTAATCAAATTTTCTTTTAACTTTTCAAAGGCAACTAATTAATCTTTATCAAAAATAAAAGACTTATCTTTGTTGAGACGATTGCTCAATGGCTTTGCTATCTTGGAGAAATCTTTGATAAATCTTCGGTAAAAGCCCGCATAGCCAAGAAAACTCTGAATGCCTTTAACATTTATTGGTGGAGGAAGCGTCTCTATCACATCGATCTTGGCTTTGTCAACCTCGATCCCCTTTGAAGAAATTTTGTGCCCGGGAACAATGCCTTCGGTCACCATAAAATTGCAATTCTCCCAATTCAACACCAAGTTAGTATCAACACACCTCTTCAAGACGGTGTCCAAGTTCTTCAAGCACAAATCGAATAATGCTCCAAAAATAGAGAAATCATCCATGAATACCTCAATAGTCTTTTCAATCAAGTCGGCAAAGATAGCTTGCATGCATCATTGAAAAGTTGTTGGCGCATTACATAAGCCAAAAGGCATACGTCTATACGCAAAAATCCCAAACGGACAAGTGAAAGCCGTCTTTTCATGGTCTTCCGGATTCACCGAAATTTGGTTGTAACCCGAGTAACCATCCAAGAAACAATAAAATTGTTGCCCCGAAAGTCTTTCCAACATTTGATCCATAAAAGGAAGAGGAAAGTGATCTTTTCTAGTGGCTTTGTTTAGCCTTCTATAATCGATACACATCCTCCAACCCGTTACTTTTTGTGTCAAAACCAATTCATTCTTTACATTTTAAACAACCGTCAAACCTCCCTTTTTGGGGACCACATGAACCGGACTAACCCACGTGCTATCCGAAATCGGATAAATCATGTCGGCTTCCAACATCTTAACAACTTCTTTTCTCACAACTTCTTTCATAACCGGATTCAAGCACCTTTGAGGTTGGGCCACCGGTTTGAATTCTTCTTCCAACATGATATTATGCATACAATAAGCGGGGTTTATGCCTTTTAAATCGGATAAAACCCAACCAATTTCATTTTGGTTAGTCTTCAAAACATGAATCAAACTACCCTCCTCCTTCTCAGATAAAGTGTTACTAATAATGACGGGTTTGTTACCTCCATCCTCAAGAAACACATATTTCAAATGAGAAGGTAATGCTTTCAACTCACATTTTGGTTCTTCTTCTTGGGGATCATTCTTTAAAATCTCCATTTCCTCCTCCCATGGTTGCATTTCTTTTGAAATCTCTAACTCCTCCGAACATTCTTCAAGTTCCCGCCTATCACCGTCATCAAGCACATTAAAGGCTTCGGTCAAGGTTCTTTCAAGCGGATTTGTAAGATGAACTTGGCTAGTGACTTCTTCTGTTGCTTCTTCAATAGCATCTATCTTGAACAATCCTTTTTATCATTTGAATGCTTCATTGCTTCAAAAAGATTGAAACAAATCTCTTCGTCTTGCACACGTACTTTCATCAAACCATCATCGATGTCAATCATCATTCTCGCGGTCTTCATGAATGGCTGGCCTAGAATTAAAGGTGCATCTAAATCTTCTTCCATTTCTATCACAACGAAATCAACAGGAAAAAAAGAATTTATCCACTTTGACCAACAAATCTAAAGCTACACCATGTGGGCGAGTAATAGACTTGTCCGCCAATTGTAAAATCATCTTTGTAGATTTTAATTCAATACACCACAACCTCTTTACAATAGATAATAGAATCAAGTTGATGCTAGATCCCAAATCGATCAATCTTTTACAAACATAAATATCTCCAATGGTAACGGGCAAAGTTACACGCCCCAGATCGCTTTCCTTCTTCAGTATAGTACGTTGAATGATCGCCTACAACTAGCATCGACCATGATAGTCTCTTGATCCGTATACCTCTTCTTCTTTGTCAAAATGTCCTTCATAAATTTGGCATACTTTGGCATTTGCTCCAATGCCTCGGCGAATGGAATGTTGATTTGTAATTTCTTGAAAATGTCCATAAATCGAGCATAATGCCGAGCATCATCCTTCTTAGAAGGAGCATGAGGATATGTTAAGTTTTGTAACGGTAGAGTGACAACCTTCTCCTTTCCCTTTCTCAACTTCTTCTTCTTTTCATTAACATTTTCTTTTTCAACTACACCATTATCAACATTTTCATTTTCCACTACAACATTATTTTCAACTTCAACATCTCCCACTACAACATTCTCATCATTTTTTTCAACTAAAACTTCATCCACAGCTATTTCTTCATCAATGTCTTCATCATTCACCACTTGGTCTTTTCCCTTCTCTTCTTTCTTTTTCTCATCAACAACTCTACCACTCCTTGTTGTAATTGCTTTGATCGGAAATTTGATCGGAAATTTGTTTTGCTAATTGCCTCATTTGAGTTTCTAAATTCTTTATCGATGCTTCCGTGCTCTTTTGGTTGGCCATTGAAGCTTGCATGAATTGAGCAAGTGTATCTTGAATGTTTGAATTTCTAGCTTGATTTTGAGGTTGAGCTTGAGTTTGAGTTCCACTTTGGTAAGGATTTTGTCTCGCTTGATTGTTGTTGTCTTGTCTCCATCCACCTTGATAACATTGGTTACTTCTTTCTTGTTAACCTTGGCCTTGATTTTGACTTTGATAAGGAGGTATTTGTTGGTATCCTTGCCCTTGATTTGCCATGTAATTTGCTTCTTCATTTTTCGGAGGACAAAACCCGGTCTAGTGATCACCCTTGCATAATTCAAAACTAGCAATTTGTTGGGTTTGCTTGCTAGATGATCCTTACATCTCCATGATTTGTTGTGGAAGCCTTGCCATTTGCTTTGTCAATTCTTCAACTTGCTTTGCAAATAATTTGTTTTGGGCCACAAGTGCTTCATGACTAGAACCAATTTCAAGAGCTCCCATTTTCACTTGCGCATTCCCTTGATCATTTTGAACTTGGTGGTCATTTCTTCCCATCTTCTCAATGATTTGAATGGCTTCATAAGGTGTCTTCACCATTAAAGAACCTCCCGCTGTAGCATCCAACAACAATTTATGTTGAGGTTGGGGACCATTGCAGAAAATGTGAATTTGAGTGAGTTCATCAAAACCATGACTAGGGCATTTTCTAAGCATAGATTTGTATCTCTCCCAAGCCCTATTCAAAGGCTCATTAACACCTTGCGAGAACACCGAAATTGCGGTTTTTGCTTCCATGAATCTTGATTGAGGAAAAAATCTTTCAAGGAATTTCTCTTCTAGCATATTCCAATTCGTCATTGTTTCTTGTGGTTGGCCTAGATACCAATCCTTTGCTTTCCCTACCAAAGAGTGAGGAAAAAGCCTTTGAAAATATTGCTCCTCTTTGGCTTCCGAAGCTCCGGCCGCACCCGAAATTTCATAGAACTTTGTGAGGTAGATGTATAGATCTTCATGGTCATGACCATGAAAAGGATTTGCATAAAGTAGTTGGAGAAATCCTGTCTTCATCTCCGTAAACCTCGCATTGGCTTGCCGAGCAAATTGAGCGGTGTGACGAGGGCTGTTTGCACAAGGCCCTCTCGGTGGTGGTGGTGGTGGTGGTTGATCCGCCATGATGACTTCTCCCAACACTGGTGGCGTAGAAGAAGTAGATGATTATCCTCTTGATTGTCTTTTTCTAGCTAGTCTTTTCCCTCGTTTAGCACTGCTATTAAGTCTTCTTGTCGTCCTTTCAATTTCTGGATCGAATAAGAGTTGATCGACCGGAACACTTCCTCGCATAAACTATACTCTGAAAAATTCTAACCACACAAAAAAGAAACAAAGAGAGATTAGTAGATAAATCATCTTAAAACACATAAACTATTGCAAAACTTGCAATATCAAACGTCAATCCCCGGCAACGACGCCATTTTGTGGTTCGTATTTATCATAAACAAGTATTTTTAATTATCGTCTCCACAGGGATTGATGTAATATTGTCGTCGTTCAATAGTCAAAGCGTATTTTAAGATGTGGTAACACAAGGGTTTTATTTCCTAACTACAAGTATCATAAATTTCAATCAAACAATTTTAGTTTCCTTTTCAAAAGAGAGATGTTTGGATTTAAGAGAGTTTTGAGTGGTTTTCAATTGATAAAAGCATGTCAAGATTAGTTTCATTAACCTAGTTTCATATAAGTTCAATTAATTAAGCAAATGAACTAGTTGATGATCGATATAATTATGTATCCTCTCAATATTGTTGATTTCAAACCAAGATTGTGAGGTTTATCATGTAAATCTTTAGATGATTTCTCACTATAACTATTGACATGATAATCATTAAGTTCAATACAAGTAAACACTAGCTCACAAATCTATCTATAACATTTGTTCATTAGTGGAAGAATATCTTAGGTCAACTTTAAAACATATTTTTCAATCATGATTCAAAACATCAAAAGATAGTAGAACAAAGATATTCAACATATATATATCATCAACCAAGTTTATACACCAAGAGATCAAAAGAAATACATAAAAGTTAGGTTAACTACCTCTAATCTTGACACAAAGGAGCTTAGCTACTCATTCTCATGGTAGCTTCACTTGCAAGATTTTTAGAGATGATGATGAACATGGAAGGAAAATCAAGAAGAACAAGATTCTAGTTTCCAATTCTTAGTTTTAAATGATGATAAAAATTGAAGAAGGAGTATGGTTCGGGTTTTCTAGGACAGATTAGGAGTTCAAATTAGAGAGTTGCTGAGAAAAAGATCTAAGCATGGGTCATTGTCCTTTTTCTGATATCGCAGACCGCGCTAAGCCTGCTCACCGCACTAAGCGCGCTCATGTTGTAAATGCGCTAAGCGCGCCCTGAAACGAATGCACACTACCCTTAACAGACTTAAATTTATCGTCCAGTTATACTTAGCCTACGATACTCGTCTGTGTCATCACATACCTCTCACAATCTAAGCTATTTCTAACCCAAATTAAGAATTCTCCTGAATCACCTATATATCCATTTTTGGCATACCTTGACAACCGAAGTCAACTGCGTCACCTCCATACCCATCTCTGACATACTTCACCGATGTAGAGGCATTAAGATCAGATACTCTATGGTGAATGTCAGCTCTAAACCTATTTCTAGCATTCAGAAACTAACAGATAATCATCTTAGGTAAGAATCTAAGCAGTCTATCTCTAGCAAGCTCAAATCCCTAACATAGAGTAAAAACATAAGATAACTACCAACACAGATTCATAAAGCAGACTTTATACAACGCCAAGGGCGACAAATATACATGTGTTCAGAGTAAATTTACATACATAACCAATAAAATAGAGAAATACAAAGAGAAGAGAGGAGATACACTACTCATTTACACCGGTTTGTCAGAGCCTATCAAAGAGCAATCCACCTCCAATCAACCATAAGCAAGACCCTAGTGTTGTTTTCTAAGCTAATCTATCAAAAACTATATGAGTGATAGAATTGGGAGCAAGAACTTCACACCCCAAAACCATACTCAAAAAATGAAATGAAATGAAAGTATAAAGAAAATCTGGTTCTGCACAGTCGCCCGACGAACTTAAAGCTTCGCCCGTCGAATCTTCTTATTAACTTGGCCCAAATTAAGCCACGTCATCATTCTGTACAAATATCTACCTTCACCCGATGAAATTTAGCTTCGCCCGGCGAAATTCTCTTTTCCTCGCCCAATGCCCAGGCAGCGAAACAAGTTAGAGCGAAACACATCTTCCTCTCACTGCACCGTCGCCCGGCGACGCAAGACCCCCGCCTGGAGAAATTGTCCATACAGCAACTTTTGTTGCTTTTCTTGTGGCTTCCACCTTCAAGCCTTATTCCTTTATTCGATCAAAAATGCATCTTGGAGCTCCATTTGGACTTTATTCTCAATGCTCCAATAATGCAACAAATACCTACAAAATATATACAAAACTAATCAAACGGTACAATATGTACACAAAACGCAATAAAATGTATTTACAACAAAAAGTCAGGACTATTCAACTAAATATCAACAAAAGAACGGATAAGTGCCACAAAATGTATATACAAAATAACTACATTTTGGCACTTATCACCAGTACTCAAGATTTTGTCCCATTACTCTCCTCTCAGACATTCCCGTCTGGGGTACTTGCATCTTTTGTGCCACCGGGTTTTCCACAGACCCAGATGCCTTCATCCTTCCATCAGGATGAAGTACCCAGATTTCCTTTCCCACAGACCCAAATGCCCTCATCTTCCAGCAGACTAGAGGACCTGGTTTTTCTTTCCCACATAGCCAGATGCCTTCATCCTTCCAACAGATAGGAGGACCTAATTTTTTGTATCCCACACAGATGACCTTATCCTCCCAGCAGGCATGAGGATCTCGTAATCCACGTCCCACACAGGCCGGATGATCCCTCAATCCACGTCCCACACAGGCTGGAGGATCCCGCACCCCACGTCCCAGACAGACTGAAGGATCCCGCACCCCATATCCCAGACAGACTGGAGGATCCAACACCCCACACCCCACACATGTACCTGCACGTGAGGATGTTGGTGATGTAGATGTGGCATCTGATGAGATAGATGGAGCTGATCTTCGTGGGAGGGATGACCCGAGTGAGATTCATGTCATTGACGGGAGATTTTGGATTTGGCCCGAAGGAAGCAAGTAAGTTTCTTACTTATAAACTTTTATTTAAGTATGTATACATTTTCATTTTTTGTATAAATTTATATTTAATATTGTTAATTAAAAATGTTGTTGTTTAGTTTCGTGCCGAGTCAGACTGTTGCCAAGGTTATAGATTATATAATTCAGCAGATGTATAAATCATTTTGGAAGAACTTTGGCGAGGTTACAAATAAAGAAGAATGGTCTAAAAAATTTAAGGTACTGTTATTTATTTAAGTTGTAAATTTAATTTATTTTTTTAGTTATTGTTATTTAAATGAAATTTTCATTATAATTACTTAAATTTTTATTTTAATGTCATACAACATTGCAGGAAAAATGTGTGAGAGATTCATTGAACGAGAAAATGATTGAAAAAAACTATTATAGCATAACATCTAGAAGATTTTATGATATAATGCGGCGGGTTAGGGAGAATTAGGAGCTTCGTGGTATCCGTCCTAACTGGATAGGTGTAGAGTTTTTCGGCGAACTTCTTACATATTGGGATTCACTGGAATTCAAGGCTAAATTAGAAACTTTTAAGAAGATGAGGGCATCCGAAAAGGTGGGATGTGTCAATACTGTTGGAAGTATTAGTACTGCGAAGCATGTTCGGCGAATGGTAAATATTACTAATTTTTTAAGTTATATTTTTATTCATAATATATTTTATTAATTAATTTTAATTTTATTATTGAGACTAAGGAGTTAGGAAGACCACCATTAATCATTAAGTTGATTACAAAGACTCAGACAGAGAGATCGGGAGGTTTTGTCGACGAGCGCACGCTGAGAGCTTTTGTAAGTAATTTAATTTATGTTGTTCATTTTTTTTAATTTAATAACAAATTTGTGACGTGATTTTCACGTGGCAACCGATAAATTGTGGCGTGAATATCACGTGGCAAGTGATTTTTTAAACTTAATGACAATTTTGTGACGTGATTACCATGTGGCAACTGATAAATTGCTACGTGAAAATCATGTGACAACTTTTTAATATACTTTAATTTAGTATAATTTAATATATATATATATATATATATATATATATATTTAATTTAAATTGTTTTACTGTATGTATGTGCAGGATGATTATCAGACATTGTTCGTAGTTTTCCTAGAAAATAATCCTGAATATACTCCAACAGAGGAGGAACCGCTTCATGCGGATGTTGATTTCTATATTTGGAATCAAGTAGTTGAGAGAAAAGGGCCTAATGGTTGCTTTTTTGGGGGTGGAAATTTGGCGGCCGACTTGAGATTTGGTGATAGGAATCTGTTTCAGAGAGTTAGAGATGGAGAAGGAGGAATCTGTTTCATGTCGCTGATTACGTGTTGCGACGTGATTTCTCAAGTTGTGACGTGATATTCACGTCGCAACTGAAAGTCTTTTTTGTAGTGTTTGTTTAACTCGAGTGGGAGTGATTAAATCATACATTGATTATGTATGAGTAAAATATTAAATTTATAAGAGAGGTGACTATATATATATATATAATGTCTTGTGGTTTTGAGTAGAGATGGTCTCTCTCTATCTCTCTCTCTCATAGAGAATTTGACTCATGGTTTTTCTCGACTTCCTCATACTCCCCGATAAGTTGTATCATATCCCCTAGTTCGACTTAGTGAAGGATGGATGTTTAAGAAGTATGAATTATTATTTTCTCGACTTCTCCATATATTTTGATAAGTGATATCATATCCCCTAGTTCGATTCATAGCACGTTTGGATTGACTTTTGGAAGATCTAGAGTCAATTCTAGATGTGTAGAATAGATTTTGAGCGATTTTAAGGTGTTTATTTTATCAAAAATAGAATTGATTTTGTGGCTAGAACTAATTCTACTTGAAGCTAGAATTTTTAGCTTCTACCTCTTACCTCTGTAATTGATTTTTGGTGATATTTATACTGAAATTTATTGTTTAATTCACTTTTACATAAATGTATCTAAACATAAATCAATTATTCTAAACTCAATTCTGTTAAAATTAATTCTATTAAACTCAATTCTGTTATAATCAATTGTGTTCACCGTCATTTCGAACACACTTTTTGTGGAGGATGGATGTGTAAAAAGTTTGAATTAAAAGAGAGGTGACCCAACATACCTAATCCCTTAAGATTTTGGAGACTCCTTAATAAATTATGGTCCTAAAGCATTTGACATGCTTCCAACTTTTTCATACTTCTCAACAAATGGTATGAAGTACATTGTTGGGTTCAAATGTTAGTGGTTAAGTCTCACGTCACTTATGAATTTGTAAAATATTGAATATATCATAGAAGTAACTCATGCACCTAATTTTTTAAGATTTTTGGTAAAAATGTGATGCATCCCTCTTTTGTGATCCTAAAACATATCACTTGTTGTTTCTCTCGACTTCACCGCACTCCCTCACAAGATGTACTAGTTGCTTGAAAAAACATAAATGCAAAGAAAAGAAAATAACACAACCACACCATATTGAGATAATTGTAAACTTTAAAATAGGAGGGAAAACATCAATAGTTGTCAATCTCAATTCAAAATAAATAAATAAAAGTCTCTAAAAGAGAGATATGGAGAGAGATTGTAGCACTACAATTCATATTTCCAAATGATATGACGACAACAACTATTTTTTAGTCTCAAATGTAATCATATTTGATGGAATTTTATCGACAAAGATTATGTTTTTTGGTTTGCAATTTATCTTCTCTTTTATTTTGTGTAGTAATTGCTATACTAACAAAATTTTGTTTTAAATTGTCTTTTTTCATTACTTTTGGAAAGTTTGTCTAATATTGTCTCTAGTTGCTTGCCTTCAATTTTAAATGGAAGTTTCAAGAGAAGTTCCCCAAGTTTATTTCATATCATCATGACTTGAGAACATAAATTATAAATTATGTTATTAAGATTGTGCAAACATGAAAAATCTTGACATTGCAATCACAAATGTAATTTTAATTTGTCGCAGTGACCCCAAAGTTATTCATTTTGTGGTCTCAATTAATGTTAGAGTTATTTTTGTTAAAATCACGATCATTCATATCAACTTCACATAACTTAATTGAAGATTAAAAATTCTATATGGTCGACAAATGGCAACACAATACTAGAAAAATGAATAAGTACAATGAAGCATAATGTATTATATTTTCCTATTCTTTTGGTTAAAGCCTTAAGTGATCGAATATGAAAATTGAGAGGCAGCATTTTTCAACTATACACCAAACTCTATCACCTAAAACGAATCCATAAAATGAAGATAGAAAAAAAAAAACAAACTTTCCCCATTAAATGATCTTTTTATAGATATTAGCATTATTAGTACACCTCCATGTGACAAAAAATAAACAAATTAGGGGACATGCGGATTGCCCTAAAGATTTTTCTTACTGTGAGATGATATGGTGAGAGAATCTGTGCTTTAAGGACATAAAAATAAGGTTCTTAAAGGTAGCACATGATGTTAGGGACCAAATGATGCATGTGATGGTGTTGAAAGTTTCGTTTCACTACTAGTGTCATCCAAACCATCAACACAAATATGAGTTAATGTATGGATGCCCAAACTCCACGATTAGCCATTGTCTTCCCCTCTTCAAGAATTTTTTCCACACCCAACTTCATCTCTAAACACCTTATAATAATGTCACATCAACACAACTAGGATATCTACTCACTTTCATGATATGATAATATCTTGCTTAAGAATATTTTTCCAATCCACGTTGATTTGGTCCTTTGCCTCCCCTAAGACCTAAGAGTATCCTAAACTTATATCATTTGATTTGGCTCCAAGACTTTTCAATTCATGCATTATTTTAAATAAGTGTCAATTTACTCGAGTACATATGAAATTTCAGTTCAAAATTTAGTCGCACTTCAAACTATTTGTCTTCATCTCTTTTTTTATCATTGTCAGATTTAAATCCTAAATTCTAAACTTTCAAATGCGTTACCGAAAGTGTCGCGCTCATTGAATGGTGTAAAACTCCTTTAATAAAGAAAAGATAGTAGGGTCAATTGTTAAAATTTACAATGTGTTGATAACATGATGATGGACTGACTAGAGAGAAGTGGCAAATGGTATCACATGGGTGAGATACACTATACATGATGAAGTCAGTAATGTTATACAGTTTAGGGGTCCCTCCAATTACATGCCTCCTTTTTGATAGTTACCAAGCATTGGTACTAAAAACCGTACCACACAACTTGTTTTAGGTTTTCTATTGAGGGAGAGGGTATACGTGCAACTATTTCTTTTCAATTCCCTTCATTGATTTATTACTACATTAAGTAGCCATGCACTTTTTATCTCATCCCTCACTCACTCTTAACCCCCTCAACACTTCCCATGAGATTGCAAGATTCCATGCCCACCCATGTTGCTCTAACTGACATACATTACATGCTTGTAGGGAATACATCATCCCATCTCATCTCAATAATGATTGGTGCTTTTTCCTTTGAGATTAGAAACTTAAAAAACTAGGATTCTCAATGATCGACTTTATATTACAGTCGACAATATTGTTAGATTCTAAAAGAATATGATGTAGTTGACAGTCTGCCGTCGATTGTATCATAACATCAACAATAAGAGATTCAATTTAAAAAACTATCTTCTTTAATATAACTCCGGAAAAAAACTTGGAATTAATCTCAAACATTGGTTTGGTTTAATAACTAAGAGGGTTTTATTTTCTAACGAGACATGAATGATAATATCAATGTGTAGGTATTGATTGTAATGAGTTAGAGACACACGTGAGCCTAAGAGCATTTCTAATGGGGAGAATTTAGTGGTTGTTTCAGCCTTAAATTTTGTTGCTTATATTTTTTATCATTGGAGTGTGTTGATGTGGTAATGTTGGTTGCTTAAATTTAAAAAATAGAACTTCCTCAAACAATCTCAAAAGTAGAGAACTTAACATTAAAATATTATTAATTTTTAGTCAATTCAATAGAAAAATTAATTCAAAATAGTTGGCCATTGAATATATTGATTGAAAAAATTTAATTATCATTTTACTATAACTACTATTTTCATTTAAAAAAATGAAATGTAATAATTTTTTTTCTAACGTTACGGTACCATGTTTTGTTATTTTGATATAACATTTAAAGTGATACATTAAAAGTGATACATTGGTATAACATTTAACGTACTGCACAATATTTTTCTAACATTAATGCACATCATTTTTGTTTTAGTATTGCAGGTTTTTCATTTATGTTAAAAAAAAAAAAAGGAATGTATTTATTCTATTTTATTATTTTTCTGCAACGTGTATTCATTAATGTGAAAAAAATGAAATGCTATTAAAAATTTCAACTAACCACTTTAGTTAATATCACACGTTTTCATTTATGTAAAGAACAACTACTTTGACTTAAAAATTAATTTCTTAAACTAACTACTCTTTTTATTATATATAAATTTCATACTACAACCTATAAAAAAATGCACACTACAGTTTCATTTCTTTGTATTCAATGGATCCATCTCAATATAACTACCAATGTTGTATGAGTCTTTTGCAAAAACAACAACAACAACAACCTTCCAGCAACAATTTTGAAAATACCCAACATGTTATGTATCCACCTCCACCAACAAATTCAAATATGTGGTACATGCCTCCAATGGTCTCTAGTGGAAATGTGGAGTCCTTCAATGATGTGTCACAATTCTCCACTCAAACTGGTTTGGAAAATATTAAGCTTGATGAAGGGCAAAATTCTACAAAAAAAAAAAATCTCGTACAACATTTTCAAAGGAAGAAGACACACTTCTAATTCAATCATGGCTCAATATTTCAAAGGATCCAATTGTAGGAGTCGATCAAAAAGCCAATGGTTTTTGGTTAAGGATAAGAGAAACCTACAACACCTACCGTGACGAACTCTTAAAGAGGGAAGATGGTCAACTAAAAGCTCGATGGCACCGATTGAATGATCGTCTTCAAAAGTTTGTAGGCTGCTACAAATCTGCTGTTAATAAAAGAAAAAGTGGAGCTAGTGAAAATGATATTTTGGCCGAGGCACATAAGATATATGAACAAGATGAAAATAAAAAATTTGACGATGAGCATGCATCGCGGTTATTAAAAGATGAACCAAAATGGAAGGGAGGTTCAATTGAAAACTCTTCAAAAAGAACAAAGTTTAATAATTGTGGGGAGTACTCATCATCCTCTAACCTAGGGACGCCAATCGATTGTTCAGACTATGATCAAACATCACTTGTAACCCGTCTAATGGGACAAAAGGCAGCAAAAAAGAAGATCAAAGGAAAATCAAATGCAACATCTTTTAATGTTGATTTAAGTGGCATGGAAAATGTTGTAACTGAAAGAAATGCTATTATGATAAGGATGGCTGAGGCAAGGGAAAATGAGGCTATTGCAAGGGTGAAATAAGCTAGTGCTAGGGAGTTAGAGGCAAAACCAAGGGAAGCATAAGCAAAAGCAAGGGAGGATGAGAATGGGACAAAGTTGTATGAAATTCTTTTCAAGGATACATCTACTATGAACGAGAGGCAACTTCAAGATCATGAATTTTATTGTAATCACATTAGGCAGAAGTTAGGAATGAAATAATAAAAAGTTGTAATTTTATTTAATTGAATTAAACTAGCTGTTAAAAACTAGTTGTTATAAACTAGTCGTTATATATATATATATATATATATATATATATATATATATATATATATATATATATATATATATATATATATATATATATATATATATATATATCTCATTCTTTCACCTCACATTATTTCATTCTCATTCTCTCATTTTCTTCCATATTTTATATATCATCCACATAATGGATCCAAACACCGACTTAGATGAAATATGGAACTAGATGATAGATGAATGTTTTGAGGACAACCCTGCTGAAGAAGTAATTCAATTGATACATGAAATGCAACAATATGAAAATAACACAAGACGCGGTGAAAAAAGAAAGGTTATAAATCGAAGTCATGAGGAAGGGCATAATCGATTATACAACGACTATTTCTCTACAAATCCTGTATACACAGAGGAGCAATTTCGACGATGCTTCAGAATGCGAAGGCATATGTTTTTGCGGATTGTAGAAGCTTTGGAAAATTATGACGAGTACTTTCAGACAAGGGTTGATGCACTCAAAAAGTAGGTCTTTCACCATTGTAGAAGTGCACAGTTGCTCTTCGTCTGTTGGCATATGGGGTACCTGAGAATAGCGTGGATGATTATGTTCGAATTGGAGAAAGCACTGCAGTGGAATGTTTAGAAAGGTTTGTAACAGGAATTTATACGATTTTTGGGTCACAATACTTGAGAAGGCCTAATAATGAAGATATTGAACGTCTCCTAAGAATAGGAGAAGCACGTGGCTTTCCACGTATGTTGGGTTCTATTGATTGTATGCATTGGGAATAGAAAAATTGTCCAGTTGCGTGGAAAGGTCAATTTTGTCGTGGAGATCATGGAAAACTAACGATCATGCTTGAGGCAGTTGCGCCATATGACTTGTGGATTTGGCATGCTTATTTTGGTACTCCGGGTTCAAACAACGACATCAATGTTTTAAACACATCAAATGTGTTTTTTTAACATTTTGGAATGGGAAGCACCCATAGTACAATACGGTGAATAGAAGTCCATATAATATGGGATACTATCTTGCCGATGGTATTTATCCTGAGTGGGCTACATTTGTTAAAACAATCACAATGCCGCAAGGAGAAAAGAGAAAATTATTTGCCAATAGGTAAGAAAGGATGTTGAACGAGCGTTTGGAGTGCTCCAATCTCGATTTGCAATTGTATGTGGACCTTCACGGTCTTGGCATATGGATACAATGAAACATATCATGTATGCATGCATCATTATGCATAACATGATTGTTGAAGACGAACGTGACACATATGATGGTAATTTTGATTACGATCATGTCGATATAGGCATTCCATCCGTCGAAGTATCTAATGGTCATCATCCACACTTTTTAGAAACATATATGCAACGAAGATCACATATTCATCAAAAACAGAATAATCGTCAACTTCAAACAGATTTGGTAGAGCATATTTGGGAACGTTTTAGGAATGAGAACAACAAAAATTAATTTGTGTATTTGTCATTATTATGTATTTTATTTCTTGTCATTATGTATTTCTTTATTATGTATTATATTTCTTGTCATTATGTCTTTTATATATATTTTATTATTATATATTTTATTTCTCGTCATTTATCTATTTTTATTTTTTAAAATTTAACATCTTTTTATATATTAATTCTAATTGAACTAATTAATTAATAGATTTAAAATATTGTGTAAATAAAATAATATAAATTAGTAAAGCTAAATATAGATTGCTTATTTACAATTACCATTAGAGTAAAAATGATTGAAATTACTTATAGATTGCTTAAGTGCAATGTGGCAATTTAGACCTAAAATATGTCACAAACAACTAAAATTAGCTCTCTGATTGGAGATGCTATAATAGTATACTAAAATTGAAAGGGTATTCTACCTTAAGTATTGCCAACATAAAAAAAATCTTATCATTAGAAAGAAATGGGATTACAACATAAAAAAAATCTTATCATTAGAAAGAAATGGGATTACTGACATGTTTGAAATCACGGTGAGAATAAAGAAAAACACATGTTTATGTAACATTACAATTTGAAACTTTATATTTTTTTATGTTGAAGACGCATTGAAAAGCGGTATTTTTTTTTATAATAAATTGATTTTTACATGGGAAGAGAAAAATTAGACAACCATAACAAAATATGATAAACAACAATATAGTTTAATTAAGGTTTTGGGTCCACCTTTGTGTTGGTATAGTATACCCCATTACTAGCTTTTTCTCCTTCCTTTTTCCTTGTACATTTTTTTATAAAGTTTGTTCTATTGATTAGAATTAGTTGTACTCCTTTACTTCACATGTTCATTTTACACTTCTTCTTTTTTTTTTTTATATATAATACACCCTCCGTCTCATAATAATTATCACATTTCAAAAAAGAATTTTTTTCAAAACACTTGTTACATTAGATTACCAATACACTTTTATATCTAATCTTCTAATTCTACCATCTAATAAATATTCTTAATTTATTGTTTTCTTATTTGATAAAATTACTATTCACTTTCTTTCATTTATTATTGTTTTTTAATCTGTGTGAAATATTTCATTGTAACAAATAATAATAATAATAATAATAATAATAATAATAATAATAATAATAATAATAATAATAATAATAATAATAATAATAATAATAATAATAATAATAGAATTCATGAAAAAGAATGTTGACAAACAACTAATCACGTTAATAAATTGTTTAAGACTATATTTATTGACATTCTTAATATTTTTAGTTTAGTTGAAACATATTTGTATCTTTTTATTTCGACATTTTTTTTTTTTAGTCCGTTCTATTCTGAGTTTTGAGATAAACGAAACCTTAATAATATAAAATTTAGCTAAGAAATAAATAAAGTTTTATGACTTATTGAAAACACAAAATACAACGAATATGGAGTTAACTTTGATTTTGTCAACAAAAAAAAAAAACTCAAAATGGAGAGAGAAAGAGACCAGTAACATGAAGAAGTGCGCATAGATAGAAGGGCAATGTCCAAATATAACTAAAAACTATAATAACTAACTTCCATTAGGACAATGAGAAATAAGCACCAATCATAAGTGGTGAAATCCTAAAAAGAAAATGAAGCATGAGAGAGAGAGAGAGAGAGAGATGGATAATAGTAGTAAAATACAAATACAAATATATTCAAAGACATAGAGAAATAGTAGTTGAAATCTCAAAGTAGCCATCACCAAAAAAATCTCTATTCCCACTTTCTTTGCATCTTCTTGGCCTTCCAAACTTTGTCACACCCATTTCATCTTCAACCTTCTCAACACACTCTTCTTCTTCACTCACTTCATCATACACCTCATGTTCCTTTTCACTTTCACCCTCTTTTTCTTCTTCCTCTTCTTCTTCTTCTTCTTCATAATCTTCATCATCTCCATCATAATCATAAACCGTCTCAACTAGACTCAACCTAAGCCTACCATCACAACGTTCTGCATGAAAATAAGGAGTAATAGAAGGAGAAGCAATAGCTTCTAATATCAACCTACCACCTTCGCGGTGAGGCCTAACATGAACACCACCAAAATCAGTAATTGAAGTGAGCGGTGGAGGAAAATTACTAGCTCTATTAACTCTTCTAGACACACCGTTGTTGTTGCTATTGTTGTTTCTGTTGTTGTTGTTGTTGTTTGAAACATCGTTTCTTGCGTCATAAGAAAGCAATGAAAGATCATCACTACTTTCACCAGCATTGCTACCGGTTTCGCTACCGAGGCTTTCAGTGCACATTTCTAAGCTTTTTTCACTTAGCATTGAAGCAGAACGTTTCACTGTAGGATGAACATAAACTTTGTCATTTCCATTTTCAGTTTTAGTGAGATTTTGAATGAAACTCCAGCTAGATTTTGAGTCATTTTTGTCACATTCTTTCTTGATGATGATAGGTTTCTCTTGGTCTAAAGAAGATGAAGTTTGTGAAATGTTTGATCCTGGTGGAGCCAATTTGAGAGTTAGTACACGTGGCTCCATCACACCTTGTTCCAGACAAGATTGAAACCCTTGACATAATGAAGAAGACATTTTGTCTTATCCAAAAGGAAAAATGTTTTTGAAAAACAGGGGAAAAACAGAGTATTTTTATTATGAGTTTGTTTGGTGTGTGAGATGATGAGGTTGAAGATTAGGTTTGTAAGGGTGAGAGAGAGAGAGAGAAGAGGTTAGAGAAGAGAGAGGAATGAAGATGAATGAAGGAATGAAATGGGTGGGTCTAATATATAGTTGGGGAAATGGTGTGAAGCTACTAACCTTTGTAACTTTATTGTGTCTAGTGGGGAGAGGGTCCCTATTCCCTAACAACAGGGAAAGTGGTGGTAAAAAATAGCATAACTTTTTTCTTATTTTTTCTAAGTTTGGTACCATTTCAAACTGTTTTTAATTCTTATTAATTTTAGTTTGGTTATATGTTACTCCAAATCATTTTCACCTTGTTTCTTAGAAATTTTGAACCATGTGTTTTAAAGATATAAAACAAAGTCTTTATTGTTACAAAGACACTAGAAAATCGGCGAAATCGTGTGAAAGACAGATTATAATATATAATTTTTATTTTAATTTCGATTCATTTGATTAAACAGTAAGTAGATCTTGAAATTTTTTAAGACAATTTTCGTATTAATTTAACCAATAAAATAATATATTTATGGTCAATTTAAGTTTTTGAAGATTTTAGACACAATTTAAATGTGGTAAATCAAATATTTATTATATTATATTTTATTATTGATTAATTTTTATAAAATTTATGCAATCCATTTTACACATCCTCAATATAATCTTAAATATATTAATATTATTTAGTAAAATAATTGTAGTGATAGATTTTTATCATCATAGTATGGTACATGTCAAATATTAACAAAGTTTGGGTTGTTATTAATTTATTTGATTTATGAATATAAAGAATATTATTAGTAGAAAGTTGAATTAAACATCTTATTCCCAAGTGGTAATGTCAAAGTAATGGAACTTTAGGGTTTTCCGTACATATGCTCTGTTCATTGCAGCATGCCAGCACAACGTGCTTTAATTCAAGCGGATTGGTTAATTCAATTATTTTACGATTACATATTCAACACCTTATTTTTTTATATTTTATCTTCTATGTTATTTTTTTTTATTTAATAATTTAATAGATATTTAATTTTGACTTAAATACACTTTTGATCTCTTTAGTTTCAAAATTCTGAAGTTTAAGGCTCTTTAGTTTAAAAATCAATTTTTTAGTCCCTCAAATTTATCAGAATTGAGATTTTTGCAATCCCCCTTCATCTGACTGTGAATTTGATGACCGGAGATTTTTAGTTATGTCATACATTTTAAAATTAAATAATTTGATATTATTTTAAAAACATTAAAAATTAAAAAATATGTTAAATTAGGACACATTTTCATCCTTAATTCTATTTAACATATTCTTTTAATATAATTTTTTTAAGAAATATTTTTAGAATAATATCAAATTATTTAATTTTAAAATGTATGACATGGTTAAAAATTCTCTTGCCAAGTCATCAAACTCACCTCCAGATAGAGGGGGACTGTAAAAATCCCAACTCTGGTAAACTTGAGAGACCAAAAACCTGACTTTTAAACTAGAGGCCTTAAAGTTAAAAATTTTAAAACTAGGAGACCAAAAGTGTATTTAAGCCTTTAACTTTTAATCATTATAATGATTTTGTTTAGTAAAATTCAACATCATACTTCACCATCATTCACAACCCACTAAAAATCTAAATATTCACAACAACCAATAAGATTTTATAAAATATTTTATGAGTTCCACTTCTTTTTCATTCAATATGTTAAATATTTTCAATACCAATTAATTCACATCACTTTCAACACTCCATTACAAATATTCAACTATTAAATTTTTTTCAACAATCGAATGTACACCATTACAAGCATTCAACTATTAAATTTTTTTCGACAACTCAATATACATAACCTAAATAATCAATACTTCCAATTATTTATCATTCAATGATGAAAGCATTTTTTATTCATAAATAGCCTGAAATTTTGGTTAGTTTTTTATTACGAGTAATCTATTTATAAATAAAATTATTTTAAAATAAATGACCATTTTAATTTATAATACATAATATTAATTAATTTTTCTAATTCTACCTTTTAATTATTACAACTTTAATAATTTTTAATATATAATAAAAAATATTCTATTTCTCTTATATTCTTTTTAATAGGTGCGAAATAATCATTAAATCATTCATCATGAATATGTTTGTTTTATGGTAGTAAAAAATATTTTCGAAAATATGAGAATACAATATTCTTATATTTGATTCAATTATTTTAAATTATTTTAAGATATATTTTATTCTCAAAAATTATATTTACACTAAAAGTAATATTCTCATGAGAATAAAGTTTAACTAATTATAACTCTCCACCTCAACTCACAATTATTTATTTATTTTATTTTGATCATGTAAACTAAATAAATATTATAAATATATATAAAAATTTAAATTTTACCAAACAATTAGATGAAAATATTATTCAAATAATAATAATGATAGGAATGAGATTTCAAGAAATATTATTTCTTAACTTCAAACAAATACGTTGTATAGAGTAACTATTATTAGAGTTTCTAAGGAAAATATAGTTGGAAAAAGTTATTTTAGAAAATAGAATTAACTAAATAATTTTCACTTCAATGTTGTCACTGTTTTAATTTTCTTTCTTTCAAATTAAATACACTCTAAAATGTCATATATTATGATTATGATATTATTTTAAAACTGAATACTATGTGTCATAAAGACATAAAGTTAAGTGATATATTTGTAAAACTAAATGTGTGTATTTATTTCTTTAAAATTATAAATATCTTTTTCTATTATAAATATTACTTTTTCAACTCAATTAATTTTTACTTTTTAGTATGTTTAATTTGTTCTCTTAAGGTAGTAACACTCTTGAAAAGATAATTTTTTAAAAAGTTTATTTTCAAATATATTTTAAAGAAATTTGTGTTATATACTTCCATTGAAAATTATGAAAATTAATTTTGAATTTAGTTGTTCCATAATATTTTTTTTAAATATTCACATGTCCGCTCTTTCATTAAGTCAAAAGACTTTGAAACTACTTGTTAGAAAGCCTAACAAAATGCAATGAATAATTGTTGATCAATGCTCCATAAATAAAATAAATAAATAAATAAACTATATGTTTTTTTAATTTTAGACATTAAATATAAGATCACCTCTCTTATATATTTAATATTTAATTATTTATAGTTGGAATTCAACTAACTACTCATACTTAAATTTAACCTAAACTAGTAATTAAACAAAAAATATTTAAAAAAAAATCAAATGTTTTTCGGATAGCCATAGAATGTGACATATATTATATATTATTTTTAATGTCTTCGCAACCACAATACCTAACAAAGAAAAACATCTCCGAACAAAATAGTTTATGTTACATATTTGCTAGATCAGTTGGCAAAATGTAATAGTTTCTGCTTATGTTCCATCATTCATATTTAGGCTATATCACAATTATTAATTTTTCTTTAGATCGAGTTCTGCCTTCGGTGGGTTGGGAGGAAAAAGGGATTCAAGATACTTTGTGTGTCATTTTTAAAGATTTATTTGACCATTGTGCAATAGTACTGAAATACTCCTATCATATTTGGGGGCTAAAATCATAATTGCTGGGTAATGTAAATTTTGGGAAGGTTGTCTGGGAATGCTAGGGGTTTATTTCTAAGTTTGGGTGAATGGTGGTTTCTCTTAAAGATAAATTAAAAGTTATGAAGATTTCTCTTAAGATTTAGAATAGAGAGGTGTTCATTAATATGAATATCATGATTAACACGGAAATGGAAAAGCTTAAATCTTGGGAGATTAAGGTTAAATTTGAAGATTTTTTCCTGAATTAGTTAAGAAAATTCCGTTAGTAACTCAAGAGCCTTGAGATCTTCTTAGGCGTCATGACTCTTAGTTGTTTTAGTGTTTAAGGTACAACCAGTTTAATGATGAGGATGCTAATATTCATGAGTTTTTTCATGCTTGTGTGAAGCGGGAGAGTAAGAGAAATATTCTTTAGATTTTCATGTTGGGAATCAATGGCTCGAGAAAATTGATGAGATTAGGACGAAGACTTATAAGATATTTAACTCGCACTTCTCGGATAGGTCAGAGTTTAGAATACCACTGATGTTGTTCCTTTCTCTTGTCTCTCGCAAGGATGAACAGGTGAAAGAATTTGGGTCCTGATGATTTTAATTTCCAATTCTATAAGAGGTTTTGTGGCTTAATTAAGGAGGAAATGTATATGATGTTTGCTCAATTCTTTAAGAATATGTTTATTCATAAGAATTTGACAGTTTTTTTCATGGTCTTAATTTCAAAAGTTTACTCTCTGGTGGAGATGGGGGATTTTATATTGATCTCCCTCCTTGAGTCTCTTAAGTAGTTGGTTAGTATAGTGTTATTTTTTAAGTTAGTGAGGATAATGAGTAAGTTAATCTCCCTTAAACAATCATCTTTTATTAGGGGTAGGAAATTGGTTGATGGGGTAGTGGCTTTGAATGAAGTTATTGATCTAACTAGGGTTTTGAAGAAGGATTTTTAATTTTTTTAATAGATTTTGAGAATGTGGCATTGAAGACTTTTGGTGGATGGGTCTTCGTTGTACATGGATATTATTTTTTAGAAGCGTAACTCTTTTGTGGTTTATTCTCCTCTAGATCTAGTAAGGGAATTAGGTCTTGAGAGGGTTTCTCACTAGTGGAGATATGTATCTCTCCTTCAATTCAAGTATGTTGAGTCGTCATATCGGTTTATCTTTTCTATTAGTAAAGTAGTAGGGAATGACTTTAAACTCTGTTTTTGGCATGATACTTATAATGTGTATCTACAACGTATGTGTGTACACGCCTTTTCAGAAGTTATCCCTTATCTTTGATTAGAAATGTTAAGTGGTGAGTAGGATAGGGATCTGGGTAGGGGCGTTTGAGTTTGAAATTTCATTATTTCAATAGGAGGTGAAGTATGCTTGTTTGGGAGGTTTACCTCCTACAGTTTATGGTTGGATTGATTAAGGGAGTGATCAAATCAAACTAAGAGGGTGCTAGGGTTTAAAATCCTAAAAAGCTGTTATAGGATAGACTCTTAACTAGACAAAATTTTGATATGAATCGTATTTTACAAGTTTATAGTAGGGTGGGATGTGCAGTATGTCTGAGACAAGTAGAGCCAGTAGACCATTTTTTTGTTCACTGTGTTGTTGAGTCGTCTATTTCGTATAGAATTTTTAGGTAGTTGTGTAGGTGTTAGTGCCTATTTCTCAACTGTTCTTAAAGTTATTTGAAGTGCTTTACAGATTAGGTAGCGGTAAGAAGGAGGTTTTAGGTCTAGTTTTGATTTGACATGTATTGGTTAGACTATTTATATAAGATAATTTGTCGACTTATAAGTGAATGAATAAGATTATTTGTCTTTTTTACATTCTCTGAATCTGATTCTCTTTTTTGAAAGGTGTGTTAGATGACCAACTAAAATCTATCTTTTATTTGAAAAAAGATTAGAAGAATTATAAAAAAGATACTCAATTTACTATCTTTTAAAATGAATCAACTATTTATTCACATAATCATTCTTCATTGACAAAAAAAGTTTTATTTCAAAAACTTGTTTTAAGACTTTGAATTGAAACAGATCAATTTGCGGCCGCAAAAAATCCAATTCACCACATTTTTATTACAGTGCTCAGAATGAGTTATCTTGATAAACCTAAACAAATCAATTTGCTGCCACAAAAAATCCAAGTTGTGAAAAAAGGAGGAGACAGACTGACACAGTCTTCTTTTATTTGTCAACACAATGTCTTTTTCTTATAGCCATAGCTTTGCCATTGGCATTACATTACATTTACGATACTTCTAAATTGTTTTCACTCAATAATCAAATTTAAAGCCTACTCTTGAAATTAACATGGGCCAACATGGTATATATTTCTGGTCAGAGAATAAGAAAGAATCACTTTCATCATCACTTTTTATCTGACCATTCAATTGGCAAAATCTCTCCACAATCAATACGAAAAATGTTAATATTATTTTTTATTCATAATTCAATTAGTTGCACTAGATTTAAAAAAATTATAAACGGTTGAAAAAATTATCGATTCGATCTGGAAGTTCGATTCGGTTTTCAAACTTTAGTTATGAAATATGTAAAAGGCTAATAATATTATCATGGCACATACATTACACGGTATCGTTTTTTTTCTTTCTTTCTCTTTACACTTAACAAATGCAAGTGTATAAGAATCTGAAGATTCATAAAAGTGGTGAAAAAAATAGTAGAAATAACGTGAAATGCATCATCAGCATACACACATTAGAGCATATGGGATAGTAAAAAGTTGTCAAGTTGTGCAAACTATTGTACAAGAAGTCATACACTAAAAGGATCAAATTAATTGTGTGGCAGTGACTCTTACACCATGCAATATATAGCATACAACTTGCTCATTGCCTTATCCATAATCACTTAAAAGGATTGGAACTTATAATGAGTGGCACTCAATCAAACTAACGGTTTTCTTCTGCGAAAATAATAGCTTTTCACCCCAACAAATTGAAGATTTTGAAATTCATTTGTTGTGAATTATTGTGTTTCATTGTTATCATTCAATATCTTACATGTTACATGTGAGTAGTATCTTGATTTGATAGCAAAAATACAATATATATATATATATATATATATATATATATATATATATATATATATATATATGTGTGTGTGTGTGTATATTTGTATGTTAGACATGCAGAAAAAATAATACATATTTATTAGAAAAACACACATACAACTATTATATATGTCTCAAATTCTTCTTCATAAGATATTCAATAGGATTTGTTGATAAACTAAACACTACAGATATTTTGTATTATAAGAGAGAATTAGTGAAAAATCGATGATTAGCAGGCGTGAAACACGGATAATCATTGAATGTATATCAATGTTTTTAATGGAAAGAAATACATGCTTCTATGCAATACCAATATATACAGATCCAGTTGTACGTCAGTAAATAACATGCATGCAGAGCTGTATCAAATCTTTGGAGGTCTTAGTCACATTTTAAGCATGACAAAAAAAAAAATAGAAATTCTATTAAATTAGGATGTAATCCTAAAATATCTTTATGATTCTTTTTAACTACAGTTTAATCATAAAAAGTTTAGACCTTATGCGATAATCTACCTTACATACAACTCTGTGTGCCTACTCGTATAGTTTTCAATGATGACGTATATTGAACAATATATTATAATTAATAATGTATTACAAATAGTATGTTCTAAAATGATATGAAAGGTTGTATTTTGAATTTTGAATTTGAAAGTGACAACACTTCATGAAGTGTTATAGAATGAAACCATGCAACTTTTGACTATGTTGCTTTAGGCCAAATATTATAACCTTTGATAAAAAGGAATTGTTTCACCAAGGGTCGCCACCTTGTGAAACAATACTAATGTAGCCTATAAATACTTCATTCCACATTCAGAAAATTCATCAAAAAATTCTCATATCCTCTAGAAATAATTCCAACACTCTTTGCTACATTTGAATTTTCATCCGTCTTGTGCAAACTCGAGAACGCTGAATTATCCAGGTATTCCAGCATCTAAACTCTAGGACAAATAGAGAGTGCTTGAAATACTATAAGGAAAGTGTTTCGTACATGATTCTAGCTTGAATTCTTTCAATTTCGACGCTTTATATAACAGTCTTATAGTATCTCAAATCATGGCCACCGACGCTACTGTCTCAAGCATAAAATTGATGAACCAGGATCTTGTCAAGTTGGATCGTTTTGATGGAACAAACTATACTCGTTGGCAAGATAAAATGATGTTTTTCCTTACTGCCCTGAAGATTCAATATGTCTTAGATGATGATCTGGAACCAATTCCAGAACCAACAGAAGATGACACCGATGAAGTCAAAAGAAACGAAAGGAAGACCAATTACTTTGTCGTGGACATATTCTAAACACATTGTCTGACCGTCTTTATGATCTATACACTAATACTCCTTCTGCAAAGGAAATTTGGAAAGCACTCGAATTCAAATTTAAGGCCGAAGAAAAAGGTACGAAAAAGTTATTAATATCTCAATACTTTAATTTTAAAATGCTGAATTCCAAGGTGATACTTGCACAAGTGCACGAATTACAGGTTCTCGTGAATAAAATAAAAGCCATGAAAATAGACATTCCTGAAGCATTCCAAGTCGGTGCAATTATTGTAAAATTGCCACCTTCGTGGAAAGGGTACAAAAAGAAACTGCTGCATAGTTCAAAGGATCTCTCGTTGGAGAAACTTTAGAAACACCTTCGAATCGAAGAGGAGACGAAGGATCGAGAAAAAACTGAGTCCGCTGGATTTTCTAAAGCCAATGTTGTTACTACAAAGGGAAAGAAAAAACATGATGGCATGAAGAACCATCTTGGCCCTAAGAAGGAACATAATAAGTTCAAAAAATCCAGGCGGATCAAAGAGTACTAAAAGCGGATGTTATACATGCGGAAAACCTTGTCACTATGCTCGAGACTGCAGGCACAAAATAACAAAAATGAGATTAATGTTGTCCATGTTGACGACGACATAATTGCTACAGTAAGTGAAATTATGGCAGTCAAAGGCAAGGTACGAGGATGGTGGTATGATACTGTTAATTGGAAATTTGTAAATGCGTTTGAGGGCACTGCTTAAAGGCAAATGTCCCTACAGATTAAGGGTCAATCTTAAATGAAGATAGTTTATGGGAAAAGCTTTACAAAGCCAAGATTGGAAGTGTCAGAAAACATATGTCGGTTGAGAAGCTGAGTCAGAAAACCAACTCAATCGACCAAACAGCCAGAATAAACTGCGTCGAAAATAAAACCACATAAACAAATTGGTGTGTTGGTCGATTCGACATAGAATTGGGTCAAATGAAGGAGTTGGTCGAAGGTTAGATGTTGTCGAAGATGTAGACTAAGGGACTTAGGAAATATTATTATTCCTTAAAGGTATATCGAAACCAAAAGCAGTTATTTCTTTTTGAAGTCACGAAGAGGGAAAGGTCAATATGTGGACATCATGGGCAGTTATTTCAGAAGATCATGGTTTTGAGGCGCTAAACGAATGGCAAAATTGTGTGTAGCAGTTGTTTTTAGTTTGAATCCCGTTCATTGATTACTCTTAGCAGTTATCTTGTAAAATACTATAAATAAGTCAGTTTGTTAGGATTTTAAGGGTGTTCATTTGTATCTTCAAATTGCTTGTTGAAACTCTGCCCAATTCCACGCTAAAGGAAGAAAGAGTCATCCAAGCCTTTGATGTACGTGAATCACCGTATTTACTTTCAATGCAATCCATTTACGTTTAAGTTTATCTTTACTGTTATTTTACTTATGTTTCACTTCGAACGAATCCTTTACTGAAATACTTCAACGTTAATTATTGGTCACGAGTCACCAATTAGTGTTCTGTTGAGTCTTGTTTATCCAGCGCCTGCAGTCGGTTAACAGGTAGTCAAAATTCTGTCTGTGTGGAAAGCCATTGTGTTATTTCCCTTGGTCTCTAAAAACCGTTTCTTGGCCAAGGTCTTTTTCTGCAGAATCAATACAATATACCAAATCTTAGCACGTGTCTTAAGATCAACTAGTCGATCTTGCAAGTAACCCTTAGTTTTAGGACCTAGGGAGCACCAGTGGTTGTTTACCATTTTCCACAGTAAACAGATACATGTGCAACTGCGCATGTATCTTATGACAAGGCAGCACTTAAAACATATTCAGAATTGAATGATGGACAAGAGGTACAAATGGGAAATGAAGTGCGATCTAAAGTCGTTGGAACAGGTTCTGTCGAACTAAACTTCACTTCTGGAAAGAAAGTTACTCTTGTTAATGTGCTTCATGTTCCTAATATGAATAGGAACCTTGTTAGTGGAGACTTGTTAGAAAAATCGGGTATCAAATTTGTATATGAATTGGGCAAACTTATATTGACCCGTAATGGGGTATTTGTAGGAAAGGGATATTCTGCTGAAGGAATGATCAAACTTTGTACTATTGATAATATGATTAATGAAATTTGTAATTCTGCTTATATGGTTAAGTCAATTTCTATATGGCACTCTAGATTAGCACATATTAGTATTAGTACTATGAATAGACTAATTAAATATGGATTGATCTCATGCAATATTCATGATTTCGAAAAATACGAAATATGTGTTAAATCGAAAATGATCAAGAAACCTTTCAAAAGTGTTGAAAGAAAATCAAACTTACTTTATCTTGTGCATTCTGACTTATGTGAATTTAATGGCATGCTAACCCGTGGGGGAAACCGTTATTTCATAACATTTATCGATGATTGTTCTAGGTTTACACAAGTATACCTTTTAAAGCACAAAGACGATGCTTTTAATGCTTTCAAGGTTTATAAAGCAGAAATGGAAAATCAATTAAATAAAAGAATAAAAGTACTTAGAAGTGATAGAGGTGGTGAGTAATTTTCTACAGAATTTGATGCATATTATGAAGAATATGGCATCATATATGAATGTTTCGCGCCTTGTACACCACAACAAAATGGTTTGGCCGAAAGAAAGAATCGAACATATCAAGAAATGATAAATGTTATGTTAATGCATTATGAATTACCATTTAATTTGTGGGGTGAAGCGTTATTATCCGCATGTCACATTATGAACTAGATTCCTTTGAAAACTACCAGTATTTCTCCATATGAGACATGGAAAGAAAGATCACTGAATATTAGTTACTTTAGAGTGTCGGGGTGTGTAGTATATTACAAGAATATGGATCCCAAAAGAACTAAATTAGGTCCTCGAGGGATCAAATGTGCTTTCATAGGATATGCACCCAACAGTAAAGCATACAGACTTTTAAATTTAGAGTCCAATGTAATTGTCGAATTCAGAGATGTGGAATTCTTTGAAAACCTTATCACAAAGGATAAGGAATATGAGAATCCCACGAATAAGGAATCTTGTGAGAAAGATTCTCCGCGGATTGTTGAAGCACAACCCTAACCTAGGATAAGCAAAAGGGCTTGAAAAGCTAAAGATCTAGGACCAAATGAAATCGATTCTTAACTTATTTCCTTTTATTTAGTTGAAGGAAATTGCAAGAATGATGTTCATAAGATTCCTATTATTCTTCAAGTGAAAGATGATCCAAAAACTTATAAAGAACCAGTAGCTTGAAGGGATGCTTCCTTTTGGAATGATGTTATCCAAGACGAAATGGATTCAATTATGTCAAACCACACGTGGAAACTTGTCTATCTTCCTAAGGGCTCAAGACTCATTGGATGTAAGTGGCTGTTTAGAAAGAAGTATCATAGTAATGGTACATTAAACACCTATAAGGCTAGATTAGTAGCAAAAGGATTTAGACAAAAGGAAGGTGTCGATTACTTTGACACATATGCACTAGTAGCAAGAACTACAACAATTAGAATATTGTTTGCACTAGCTTCTTTGAATATTGTTCATCAAATGGATGTTAAAACAGCATTCCTAAATGGAGATCTCGATGAAGAAATCTATATGGAACAATCCGAAGGATATGTGCTCCTTGGAAATGAACAAAAACTATGCAAACTTGTTAAATCCTTATACGGTTTAAAACAGGCACCAAAGCAATGGCATCAAAAGTTTGACTCTTGTATTCTTTCAAATGGGTTTACTCCAAATTCTTGTGACAAATGCTTGTACACAAAGGTGCGTGGAAACATCGTAATATTTTTGTGTCTATATGTTGATGATATGTTAATCATTAACAATGAAATGAGTGGGATCTTAGAAACAAAGAGATTTCTAACCTCCACATTCAAGATGAAAGATTTTGGGCTAGTTGACACCATATTAGGGATCAAAGTAAAATGAAATAATAGGGGTTATGAACTTAATCAAACACATTATATTGAGAAAATGTTGGATAAGTTCAAGCACCTAAAATTAAAGGAAGTAAGCACCCCATTTGATCCTAGTGTCAAACTTCAAAAGAACAATGGAAAAATTGTGGCTCAATTAGAATATGCAAGTGTAATTGGATGTCTAATGTATCTAATGCAATGCACTAGACCTGACATAGCATTTGTAGTTAGTAAAATGATTAGATTTACTATCAATCTAAATGATGAACATTGGAAGGCCAAAACTAGGATTTTCGGTTATCTTCTAAAGACCAAAATCTTGGCCTTCATTATGGTAGGTTCCCTGCCATACTAGAAGAATATACCAATGCGAGTTGGATATCGAGTGTTGGAGATTACAAATCTACAACTGGGTGGATATTTACATTAGCCGGAGGTGCGATTTCTTGGAAAAGAAAGAAACAAACTTGTATTACCCTCTCAACCATGGAATTAGAGTTTGTGGCTCTCGCATCCGCTGGACAAGAAGCATAATGGTTGAGGGACCTTCTGTTGGAAGTTCCATTAGCTAAAGACAATGTTTCAAAAGTGTTGATACATTATGATAGTCAAGCCACCCTAGCAAGAGCATTCAGTGAAGTATACAATGGAAAGTCTAGACACACGGGTCTTAGACACTCTCTAGTGAGAAAAAGTATTTAAGGGTGGAATCATTTCACTGACATATATTCAAACAAGCTATAATTTAGCAGTCCCATTTACTAAGCCACTGGTTAGAGACTTAGTAAAGACTACCTCGATAAGTATGGGATTGAAACTCCTTAAATAAGGGTTCCGACAATGATAGCAATCCAATCTGAAGTTAATACATCTTAACCTAAGATTCAATGGGTAACAACAAGTCGTTGATTCGGAAGTTGGTGCAACATTGTGTGATAATGTTGACCTTTACATAATTAAGGGTTGAGTTTTTCAAGCTCTTAATGAAGTTCTATATCGAGGAGGATATGTATCTCAAGAAATAAGATACAAATTGAACTTCACCTATATGAATTTCGAGATGGTGTCGTCTTAAAGTGAGAGTTTGAGTTTCTCTCATGAAAAAATCATGAAAACAGGAAAAGCACATGGCCATAAATAGTGCTAGGCGAGATATGTAGGCGAAGAAGCCTTAAAGAATGTGTGTAAGGTAACACCGGTATAATCACAAGGGATCATGGTTCAAAGCATAGCTACCTAACATTTCGATTAAACTTTGCATTACTCTTACTAAGGTTAAGTTCCAATCGAAAGATACTTAACTGTATTAACATTCTTTTCTACCTTTTATGAAATTGGTCATGTCATTGTTAGAACAAGTGGGGGTTGTTGTAATTAATAATTTATTACAAATAGTATGTTCCAAAATGACATGAAAGGTTGTATTTTGAATTTTGAATTTGAAAGTGACAACACTTCATGAATTGTTATAGAATGAAACCATGCAACTTTTGACTATGTTGCTCTAGGCCAAACATTATAACCTTTGGTAAAAAGGAATTGTTTCACCAAGGGTCGCCACCTTGTGAAACAATACTAATGTAGCCTATAAATACTTCATTCCACATTCAAAAAAATTCATCAAAAAATTCTCATATCCTCTGGAAATAATTCCAACACTCTTTGCTACATTTGAGTTTTCATCTGTCTTGTACAAACTCGAGAACGCTGAATTAACCCGAGTATTCCTGCATCTAAACTTTAAGATAAATCGAGAGTGCTTGAAATACTATAAAAAAAGTGTTTCATACACGATTTTTGTCTGAATTCTTTCAATTTCGACGCTTTATATAAGACAATAATTATGCAGTAATAAAAACATAGTAATGTGGCAAAATAAAATAGTCTATAAAAGAATCTTATTCCAATAAAAAAGAACTTAAATATGTATTGTATAAATGCTTAAACCATCGTGAAGGCCACAAGAGAGGGACTTAGAATATTTACTGATTTTGGTACACCACACTCACATTCTTTTCCTATATAGTATTAATTGCTTATGTAATGAACTAATTTATTCTATAAATTAACGCTGGAAAATTAAAAGTAGAATATGAGAATGGAAATAAAGCAAGGGCACAAGAATATATTCATCTTACACCTTTTCATAAGCAAGGTCAATGTCCTAAACATATATAGATTAAAATTCTCTTTAATCTTCAATGTATTATGTATATTAATCTAACATTACTTCTTTGAGGTTGTTCTAAATTGGCCAATCAACGAAAAAAACTTATAGAAAAATGCATATAGACTCCATTTAAACCTAAATGCTAGCTACCTAGTTATAGACTCATTATGTACTTTTTATATTAATATACACTTAAGCATATATTTGTTACTTTTTATGTATTATAGTTTAGAGAAAGAAAATTATTACAACGGATTCTCTTGCATGAACAAGTTTATAAAATGCACTATTTCTTAATAAGTTGAGTTTTGTGTTTTGACCGTGATACCTAGTGCTACGTTCTTTTTTATTATTCCTATGGTTTTGCAAGCTCCACGTAAAGAAAAGATAATTATTAAACTATAAAATAGGACTAGCTATAATATAACACACGACACGTAATAATGAAATACTAATTAAAAATAATTAAGATGAATTGATTCCATTTAAGCTTTATGGACGGTAGAGATTAATTTTTATTTATTTTGATGTTTGACTTTAATCTTTGTCAAAGGTGTGAACTTAATTATAATTATATGACTTTAATTAAAATAAGAATCATGATCATCATCATCCAAAATGTGTGTTTGTGGCATCATGACATTGCAAAAGCTTTGTCTTTTTAAAACCTTTGATTGAGACTTTACATACGTAATTCAAGAGTTTTGTTGCCTCCACTTGTATATAATCCATACGTTTGTTAGTGGGAAATTTTAAATTCAAATTAAATATCAGAGACAAAGATGGCATCTACAAAGTGACTAAGTTTTGCAAATCATATAGTCCAAAAATTTAAGGTCACGAGTTAGATGTCGTAATCAGAATTTAGAAGTTGCAAATTGTGAGAAACTGTAATAAAGTTGTCTCAAAGCATACTTTTGCAAACGTAAGAATTAAAATAAATAATTTATTATATCTCTTTAAATGTAATTTCTTTATATTATTCATACAAAAACTTTATAAAAAAAAAACTAAAGGGCATTAATTATTTTTTAATAATTACTTTTTATCATCGAATTTGTTTTTGATAGTTTCAATCTTTATTATTATATCAATATATGTAATAAAGTTTATAAAAAATAAAAAGTAAACGAATAATAAATTGTGTCAATATTTCTTTTTGAATGATAAAATAAATTCTCTTAAAATTTATACTTGTTGAATTAAAAAACACAATATTAGTATACTTGAGTTTTTGACCTTTTAAAATTTGTTGAACTAGAAAACACAACATATAACATATTATATATGAGTTTTTGACCTCTTGTAAAAAATTCACCGACTTTCATGCTATGTTGATTGACATAATACAGTTTTTCATATATAACCACTTTAATTGAAACGATTTTGATGTTCGTTTGTCTCATAAGTGACGAAACTATAGTCAAGTTCACACATGTATGTTTTTCTCTTATCCAACCGTACAATAGAATATTTGTTGGCACAAGTGTCGATCTCTCTTCATGTGGGTCAATCAAGAAATAGACAGGGACCTATTTTTTTTACAGATACACCGGTCTACCAAATTATATCAAATATAACATCTCTAACAAAGTTGTGTTAGTATTTAAAATATAGAAACTTCTTACAATGAATCATGTGTTCCCCAAATGTATCTAAACATATCTTACATATCTTGGGACAAATAAAGAAAATTTCATTATTATAAAATAAGGTAATTATAAAGTCGTATCTAAGAATAATACGGTACTCTATCAGTAACATGTGTTGGCCTAGCACATCAATAATAATAACAAAGAGAAAATTTTGAGCATGTGCGACTTGCAAACAATCGAAAATTCCTTCTTGTCTTGTGTTTATTCAAACTTTACGTTCATGTCTTGAACACTTTTACTAAAAATGGCACTCGCCAAAATATGTGCTTTATTAGGATAATGTCAAAATTTGAAATGCACTACTAAGACCATCCAAAGTTCTTTCAAAATTAGAGTTCATATCATATATCTCAATCTCTCTCAATATATATGATCATGTAATATCTAAGATTAGACACAAAAACGTATGAGAAACCTCGGTTGTCAAGTACAAACTCAATCTCTCAACTTTAATAGGTAAAGAAGTCGTCCTATATTAAAGGTCGTCGAAGAAAGGACTTTCACCAACCATAATGTCTTCAACGCTCTTCACAACTCTTTATTAACCTCCATATAATTAGGTTGACACATTCTTAAACAAAAAAATAATAATTCAATGATAGTCATATAAGACCGAAATAGAATAAGCTCCCTTCGAAAATCTCTACCAGACAAATTAAATTTTTTCATAAAATCTGATAGTACTAATTTTGTAATTTTTTAATAATTAAAAAAATATCTATAAAAATCACATACCATATTTTATAAAAAATATATGGGTGATACCCTACGATATAGATTTTTCAAAAAGAAATGGGTCACTCCTACGATACAAATCAAATATTTTCATAAGATCTGTTAATTTTGTATTTTTTTTAAAAATAATTACAAAAAGAAATATAGTATCAAATTTATCAACAAAAAAAATGTGACGTTTGCCTAACATCCATATTTTTGAAGAGAAAAAAAATCGGTGATACTATATACTAAATTTATAAAAGAATCCGATAATACTAATTTTATGTTTTTTTTAAGTAATTGTTAAAATAGTCTACTAAATTTTTTTATAAAAAAAATAATTTAATACACTCCTATATTTTATATCGTCTCTTTAAAAATCTGGTATAAAACTAAAAATTTGCAAAATTTATATTGCTATGCTGAGTATATTAATGTAAACTAATGGTTTTATGCGGAAGATTTACTGCAAAATTTATAAATCTTGAAGGACAAGAAAAAAATAAAATGCTTAACCAAATCACAAGGATGTGATCAACTTGGAGTCAGAAATAAATGAAGATAAATTATTTTTCTTCTTTTACAAATTGATAAATAAATAAATGTTTACTATTGCATACACATAATGAATCATATATGTACTAGAGTATTATCAGTTGATTTTTTTTCAATTTCTTTTTTAAATCATTTTCTCTCAATAATTGATACTCCATTTACTTATCTTAGTATCTTATAGTGCAGTTTAGAGAAAGAAAATACCATTCACTGCGTCTTTGAAACAATAGTTTGGAGCATTTTTTTACACTAAGGGATGATATTTAGGATTGAGCCAAGTACAACCCAAATTTTAATAAATTATGTTATGGGCTTTTATGAGATGTGAGGACAATTATACCCATATCTAAAAAATCATCTCTCTACCTCTACAATTAATTTAATTCGACCAAAATATTCATGTGATATATTTTAAAAAGAACACACAAAAAAAAATTAAAAAAATTACATTCCGAATAATTTATATTAAGTTATCCGGTGAAAAACCAAAATCAAAATTTGACAGTGGTTAAAAACCAGCCTACGGTCAATAAATACATTCCGTAAATCGTTCTATTAAATTCTCTGATTTATGTTATGTCTATTAAAAGAATTGTTTCAGATAATATACAGGTATGTTATCCGATAATATAAAAGAAATTTAACTTAGGCCACAGGTTGAAACCGTAGGCTAAAGTCAAAAAAACTGCTTTCAAAAGTAAAGAAAAATGTTGTCTATTCTTATTTACCTTAGTTTTGTAGAATGGATTTAATTTGTAGAAGATCATAGGCAACGCTTTTCCATACTTTTGAAAGAAGTTTTTTTACTTTAGCCTACGGTTTCAACATGTGGCCTAAACTAAATTTCTTTATATTATCGGATAACTTAACTGTATATTATCCGGAATAATTTTTTTATAGACATAAAATAAATCGGAAAAATTAATAGAACAATTTCAAGAATGTGTTTTATTGATCTTAAACCACGATTTTTAACTGTTGCCAAATTTTATTTTTGGTTTTCCACAGATTATCTAGAATGTAATTTTTTTGTTGCTTTCTTTTTAAAATATAGCACATTGATATTTTGGTCTAATTAAATTAATTGCAGGGATAGAGAGATGATTGTTGGGATATGAGGTGGAATTTTCATATGTGAGAGGTAGTTTTGGCTAAGAGGATTCAACCCTCCACCTCCCAATTAAACCAGACACACCCATAATTTCTAAATATCAATAATATCTATTTCGTTATTTATATATACAAACATTAACAGGTAAAAAAAATTACTTTTAAAATGTTAGGTAAAAACTAAATATCTGATAGAACTACGACAATTTCAAAAGTTAAAAGATTTCTTGCTAAATAAAAAACTTGATATTCTTTTATTTTCAAAATTTTAAAAATCTGATACACTGAATTTTTTTACCCCTACCCCTTAAAAAATGGTTACTTTGTATTGTTGTTAAACATGGTGAGTGAGATTGCACCGATATTTTTGTATAGTCAGAATTGCACCGACATTTGTATGATCCATAATAATTTAAAACTTATATAAAAATTATTATATATTACTAACAAAATCATTCAAAAAATGAATCATTATTGGTATATCTCATTTGTTTACTTCAATGACATGAGGTCTCTTATATTGAATTTAGGGTCACAGAGGACATTTCTCCAGTATATCCGAAATCTAAATTGGAAAAGATCTTACACTATACCGACAAACGAAGAGTATTTAAGATCGAGTATCTTTCACCCACAATTGATAATGAAAGAAAGATCAAGTTTCGTAAGTTTGAGTTGAAGACATATGCATGTGTAAGAATTGTGTGGAATACATTTCACCTTACCCAACCCAAGATCCCATTGAGGTGAATGTGCCACTTGCGAGATCAACTGATGATATTCTAAAGATCATGAAACATATTGAATCATCAGTTGATGATCAAATTTCATTTTAAATTGATGTTATGTTAGATACATGTTAAGTTATGTTAAGTTCATGTCAAGTTCATGTAATGTTAAGTTTATGTTATGTAATGTTATGTTAAGTTAAAGTTATCATAACATAAAATAACTCACTCCATCCTGATTATAATTCACAATAACATACAATAATGTCATAGAAAATCCAAATAATCTTAATTAACCAATAACAAATAAAAACATAAAATATATACAGGTCTACTACGAAAAATGTGTGTTATTTGTGACGCTATAGCATAAATCTCACCATATGGATGTACTAAACTATGAGGTTATCATAAAGAAAATATATTGATGACAATCGTCATTACGTGATGTTTAATAGAGAATTTGAATGAAAACATTTAAATATTTAGCAAAGTCAAGCCAAAGTGTGAAGAATGGAGAAAAAACTACAAAGAGTGGAAGTATTGAGACTTGGAGAAATTCTTAAGAAAAAGAGAAGAAAAAAGAAATTTGGTTTCTGGATTTCACGCGCATGCAATGCATTCTATTGTGGTGCGACGAAAGGCTCATTGTGGCGCGATGCTAAGTATTGTGGCGTGCTGATGCAAAAAATTCTGACATGCTTTTAACTTTAAATAGAGAATGTTGACTACTTTTTTAGGGTTCAAAATTTGACATAGAAAGTGATGGCTTGTAGTACCAAAGTGACTATTTTGAGAGTTTTTGGAGGCCATTTAAGACCTTTATCTTCCTTGATTTTCGTTTTCTCTCCATCTAAACTCATAGTAATTTTTATCATCACCATGAGTAGCTAGGTTTCTTAGATTATGTATTTTTAGACAAACCTTCTTGTACTTGTTCGATCATATGGTTGTTTTATGTTAATTGCATTATTTTATGTTATTCTTAATATTATATTTTTATTAATATTAATACATTTGATGTATTTATGAATCCGGGAATTGATATTAGATGAGTAGGGATTTCAGATCATTAGTTTATCGATCCGGTCTAGGGAAATTATTCAACTTAATAATTAACTAGGAATATGTAATTATAAGTTATGGCTTTTGAATTAACAAACTTAGAATGCCTAATTTAACTCTGAATTGGCCTAAGAAACTAGATAATTATTGTTTAGGTTAGTGAGTTGTACACCGAGGAATTGGGTGCAGTGGTGGCTATGTTAATTCGACATAATACTTTAACATATTATAAATTCATTTAATGCACAACTCATCAACAAGTATAAGTAGTGGAATCGAAAGAATATATAATTGCCTTTAGTCATGAAATCTTCTTCCAATTAATTTCTCAATTTTATTCTCGAACTGAATAACTCCGAAACTATAACACCCCATTTTCAATTATTCATTTTTATCAAATTATTTATGAATTATGTGTAATTTTATGTGTTTTGATTTATTGATGGGTTTGGTCAATTAAAATAATTAAGAAACTAGTAGGATTTATTTAGAGTTATTGTATTGATTAAATAATAAGAGTAATTATTTAATTGAGTGAATATATGTCAAAATAATAAAATATTAAGGAAGATAAAGTGTGTAGAGAAATTAGGGGGAAGTTGCTAAATTGTGAGGATGAGTTGGAGGTAGAAGATATAAAACATAATTAAGAAGAATATAATTATTAGAAAAAGAGAGAAGTGGAGAAAGGGTCAGTTGCACAATACGTGAAAACTTAGAAGAGAGAAAAGAAGGCTAGGGCAAGAAGAAGGAGAAGAAGGGCATAGGAGAAAAGTTCAATGATTCTTTCATCTTTGCTTGAATAATCAAGTAAGGGGGAAATTATTCATCTATGGTTGTTATATCATGAAAGGGCGGGGAGGTGTCCCTTGGCCTCTATTAGGAGTTGTGTGTTTTCTTTGATTCTGATGAATTTGATGAATATAGATGATGATAAATAATGATGAATGTGTTGTTGCATGTGTTTATTCAATTTTTGCGATGTGTTGTTGAATCTGCCCATTGAATTATATTGATTTGTGGTTGTTGTTGAGTTATATTCTTGAGTTTCATGGTGAATTGAGTTTTCCCTAAATTGTGGATCTAATTGTGTAATTCGTGAAAGAGATTTATATGTTTATGACCTATAAAACAAACTAGGTATGATAGAGCTGAAAAATCATGAATCAGGGTAAATTAGGAGCCTGTAATTGGGTCTGGTATGACACTGAGCAAAACCCTCTTATATTTTGTGCCTTCTTCGGCTAAATCACTCTAAATTGGTTGGTGTGTCTAGATCTTTATTTGCTTCTCTATCCGCTATGATGTATAATTTCTCTAGAGGTTTAGTTCTTTGTTGTGATTCAACCTTTTATCAAAATGTGGTGCATGGAAATTTGAGTTTTTGAGTCAAAAGGAATAAAGGGTTGCCTCTAACATTTGGAAGAAAGCTTCTAATTTGGGGATTAGAGGCTGTGCCCATGAGGCTTTTTATATCCTAGAAATCAAAAAACTGGAATTGAAGGACAAATTAAATGTGAGATATTGGATCGAACTCTATTGGGTCGAAGGTAGTATATTGATTCGACGGTTCGACAGAGTTTAGCATACAATCGAAGGTTGCTCACATGTTGTTGTCGAAGTGTTACAAGTTGTAGTCGAAGTGTGTTCTAGCTTGTAGTGTCGAAGGATGTTAGGAGTGTTAGCGTCGAATTGGGCCTGTTTGTTATGTCCAATTGGTTAAGTTAGCTTGTACCCTAAGTTAGCTTGTAATGAGTATTTGTGATAAAAGCGCATTAGTTTAGTATGTTAGGTTTATTATAAATAGCATACTAGTCTCTCATCATTGTATACTGCAAATCCTAATTTAGGGTGAGAGGGTTATTTGTTATTCTTGTATACTTGTAATCTTGTTTTGAAGATAAAGGAAAGAATAGCAGTTAATAACCAATCCTTGTGTTCATCGTGTTCTTCATTAATTTTCTACCCTAATTGTTTCTTGATCATTAAGCAATAAGTTTATACTTTGTTTCCAAAGCATCCGATTCACAACAAATTGGTGCGGTGAGCGTGGAGAAGATGCCTTCGATAAAGTATGAGATTGAAAAGTTCACTGGAGTGAACGATTTAGGTCTGTGGCGCTTGAAGATGAAAACCCTACTGGTTCAACAGTGTTGTTTGGAAGCGTTGAAGGAAGAATCAGCCATGAGCGAAGCGTTAACGGTAGCTGAGAAGAAGGCAATGATAGAGAAGGCCCACAGCGCAATTTTGTTGAGCCTTGGTGATAAGGTTCTTCGACGGTTATCAAAGGAGACAACGGCAGTAGGGTTATGGGTGAAACTTGAAAGTTTGTACATGACCAAATCATTGGTGAATCGACTCTACCTGAAGCAAGCTTTGTATTCATTCAAGATGATTGAAGACAAATTGTTGGTTGAGCAGTTGGATATGTTCAACAAGATGATTCTTGATCTTGAAAATATTGATGTGAAGATCGATGATGAAGATCAAACGATGTTGCTGTTGTGCACGTTGCCCAGATCACATGCCCACTTAAAAGAAACTCTCTTATATGGAAGGGAGACTCTGACCTTTGAAGAGGTTCAATCAGCCTTGTATTCGAAGGACTTGAATGAACGAAAGGAGCATAAACCTTCGACGGTTGGTGAAGGTTTGTCTGTTAAAGAAAAATTCTTGCGAAAGGATAATAAGTTCGATAAGAAGAAAGGTAAAAGTCAGCAGAAGTTTTACAGTGGTGAAGCATCTAGTATTCGATGCTATCATTGTAAGAAGGAGGATCACACAAGGAAAGTATGCCCTGAACTCCTGAAAGATCATGGAGGAAAGGATAATGGCAATGCAGCTATTGTTCAAGATGATTTTGACTCATCTGATGTTCTTGTGGTTTCGAGCAGCAACTCGTCGAAGGAATGGATTCTGGATTCTGGGTGCACTTGGCACATGACTCCAAACAAAGACTTGTTCGAGGAATTATGTGATCAAGATGGTGGATTTGTATTGTTGGGAAACAACAAAGCTTGCAAGATTGCAGGTGTTGGATCTGTGAGATTCAAGCTTCATGATTAGTCAATAAGGTTGTTGACTGAAGTCAGGTATGTACCTGATTTGAAGAGAAATTTGATTTCTCTTGGTGAATTCGACAAGAAAGGATATGTTTTTCAAGGAGAGAAAAGTATCCTAAGATTCATGAAGGGGTCGAAGGAAGTCTTGAGAGGCGTGAAGAAACAAGGCTTGTATACCCTTGTGGATGAAGTTGTAAGTGGTTCGACAAATGTTGCATCCACGAAACCTTTGTCGAAGACAGAAATTTGGCACATGAGATTATGCCATGTCAGTGAAAGGGGTCTGGTCGAATTGGGGAAACAAAATTTGCTTGGTGGAGACAAATTCGAAAAGTTGAAGTTTTGTGAACCCTGTGTACTTGGAAAATCTTACAGAGTGAAGTTCAACAAAGGCAAACAAAGAACACATGGATCCCTTGATTACATCCATGCTGATCTTTGGGGGCCTGCAAGGTGTCCATCACATTCAGGAGCAAGATATTTTCTATCCATAGTAGATGACTATTACAGAAAGTTATGGGTATTCATTCAGAAGACTAAGGATGAAACTTTTGAGAATTTCAAAGGTTGGAAGACTCTGGTCGAAAATCAAACTGGCAGAAAGATACAAGGCAAGGTTGGTTGCAAGGGGTTTCACTCAGAAAGAAGGTGTAGATTTCAATGATATATTTTCTCCTGTTGTGAAGCATAGGTCCATTCGAATGTTGCTTGCCATGGTGGCACAGTTCAATCTTGAACTGGAACAAATGGATGTGAAGATTGTGTTATTGTATGGTGATCTAGATGAAACAATCCTGATGAGGCAACCTAAAGGGTATGTCGAAAAGGGAAAGGAAGATTATGTGTGCAAGTTGAATAGATCTTTATATGGGCTGAAACAATCTCCTCGATAGTGGAATAAGAGATTCAACAAATTCATGACACGCATAAGTTTCGTTAGAAGTCAGTTCGACCACTGTGTTTACTTCAGATTTCGTCCTGGTAATTCATTTGTTATTTTGTTACTTTATGTTGATGATATTCTCATAGCAAGTAACAATGTCGAAGAGGTAATGAGGGTGAAAGTAGAATTCAATAAGGAGTTCGAAATGAAGGATCTAGGAGCAGCTTCCAAGATTCTTGGAATTGACATTCGAAGAGATAGAAAACATTCAAAATTATGCTTATCTCAAGAGGCATATTTACGAAAGATTCTCGAAAAGTTTGGTATGTTGAATTTGAAGCCTGTTGTGATTCCAACAAACCCTCAATTCAAGTTGAGTATTGATCAATGTCCCAGTACTGAGGTCGAAAGAGCTTATATGAATAACATCTCATATGCTAATGTAGTAGGTTCTTTGATGTATGCTATGGTTTGTACTAGACCCGACATAGCATATGCAGTGAGTCTTGTAACCAGGTACATGACGAATCCTGGAAAGGCTCACTGGCAAGCATTGAAGTGGATTCTAAGGTACATAAATGGGTCTCTGAACAAAGTCTTAATTTATGGTGGAGCCTTTGGTGAAGATATTAAAGCAGTAATCGAAGGATATGTCGACTCTGATTATGCAGGTTGTATGGATTCCAGAAAATCTATTTCTGGATATGTTTTCACTTTGTTTGGTACAACAATTAGTTGGAAAGCAACACTTCAGAAGGTTGTTGCACTATCAACCACTGAAGCGGAATATATTGCTTTAACTGAAGCTGTGAAAGAAGCATTGTGGCTTGAAGGTTTTGCTAAGGAGCTGAAAATTCAAGGTGAAGTTATCACTGTTAAATGTGATAGTCAAAGTGCAATACACCTGTCGAAGAATTCAGCCTATCATGAGCGAACAAAGCACATTGATGTGAGACTGCATTTCGTCAGAGGGGTAATCGAGCGTGGAGAAGCCCAAGTGCTGAAGGTTTCGACATATCACAATGCTGCTGATATGATCACCAAGACATTGCCCAGTTGCAAGTTTTTCCACTGTATGCAGTTGATAAAGCTACATGAAGAAAACTAATTCGTTAGTTGATAATAGAGTTTGTTCCAAGGTGGAGATTTGTGAGATATTGGATCCAACTCTATTGGGTCGAAGGTAGTATATATGTTCGACGGTTCGACAGAGTTTAGCATGCAGTCGAAGATTGCTCACATGTTGTTGTCGAAGTGTTACAAGCTGTAGTCGAAGTGTGTTCTAGCTTGTAGTGTCGAAGGATGCTAGGAGTGTTAGCGTCGAATTGGGCCTGTTTGTTATGTCCAATTGGTTAAGTTAGCTTGTACCCTAAGTTAGCTTGTAATGGGTATTTGTGATAAAAGCCCATTAGTTTAGTATGTTAGGTTTATTATAAATAGCATACTAGTCTCTCATCATTGTATACTGCAAATCCTAATTTAGGGTGAGAGGGTTATTTGTTATTCTTGTATACTTGTAATCTTGTTTTAAAGATAAAGGAAAGAATAAGAGTTAATAACCAATCCTTGTGTTCATTGTGTTCTTTATTATTTTTCTACCCTAATTATTTCTTGATCATTAAACAACAAATTTATACTTTGTTTCCAAGGCATCTGATTCACAACAGGAAGAGATTTTATTAAGGATGTTATCAATTTGGGTTTCAAACTAATGTTGTCTCATACAATATTATATGAAGGGGAAACCTAGTGAAGCGGTAAGTTGTGAGTAATTTAATCTACGAAGGGAAATTGACATTTTCTTACTCCAAGAAACGAAAATATAAAAATTGGAGGAGTTAACAATTATGTATGTTTGGGGAAACAAAGAGGTTAGATGGAGTGCTAAGAATACACCAAATACATAGAGGAAAAAACAGTTATGATATGTTGAAACCCCAATACCTACACATGTGCATTGTTCACCATATTTATAGAGTGAATATTATTTTTTTTAATAAAAAATATGTATGAGCAATACCATGAACAATGTTGTGAGCAGTGCTCGTGAATATGCACAATCATTTTTAGTGGTAAATTAAAATTGGTTAATTAAATAATGAAGTTATTTACTAATATATATTTAAATTTTAAAAATAATTTAGTAGTAAAACAATTTTGTTACTAAAAAGTAAAAATATGGTTAATAGAATAATAAAGTTGGTTAATAAACGCTCAAATATTAAAAATAATTTTTAGTAGTAAATCAAACTTGAATAATAATTAAAAAAATTAGTTAATGATGATATGAAATTGGTTAATAACACTCAAATATTAAAATTAATTTTTTGTAGTAAAATAGAGTTGGCTAATGACATATAAAATACTGATTAATAAAGTTATGAAGTTGATTAATAAACGATAGATATTAAAATTATTTATTAGTAGTAAAAATTGGCTAATAAAATATTTATAAAATTATAAAATTGATTAATCACAATATTTTATATCAGTATTCTTTAATAGGAAACATTGAAATACGATGCAGGGATAATAATTGTGTCAAAATATGAAAATTTTATTCAAATAATCCTATTTTTTAAATAAGGACAAAACTTAAGTATAATTCTTTAGGTGTGGTTCTTACTATTTTTAAATTAAAATATGACAATTGTATAATTTTCTCTTACACGTGAAAATTGCTCTTATTTTTATTTCTTAAATGATATTTAAGTATACTTAATATATTTTTATTATAAAATGGTAAGAATTAGATCTAAAAAATTGTATTTAAGTTTTGTCCTTTAAATAAATACCCAAACTAACCCATTTTTTCACATATTTTTCAAAGTAACTCATATTCAATTCTCACGCGTCAATCAATTAGTGACAATGTACAAATACTAGTACACACTCCCTCTGTTTTAAATTATTGTCGTTTTAACAAATAAAATTTGTTTTAAAATAACTATCGTTTTCATTTTTCAATGTTGTAATGATTATAATTTTTCTAATTGTGTCATTTATTTTTTATTTTCAATAAATTAATAAAATTTATTTTTATAAAAGTGTAATATCTTATGATAACATTCTTGTATTATTTAATTTGTATAAAAAAACTTTAAATGACAATCATTTTAAAATAGAGAAAGTATGATAAAGTATAGTCCCTCATTTATATGTGATGTGACCCTCTTTCTCAAAATATCATTTCTTAAAAAATAGTCAATCCCAATCTAAGAGACATGGAGAAAAGAAAAAATAATAATGCAGTGGACTATTTCCTCTGTTTTTTACTATAAGTCTTTTTGAAGAAAGAAATTGTATCACAATATAAATTACTTTATAATTTTAATAAATAATTAATGTTATTTTTTAAATTAAATCTTTAAATATTTCTTTTTTAATTATGTAAATTTATTTTTTAATTTTATTAATAAAAAGATATTTTACAATTATTTTATAATTTTTTATTTTCGCACAATAATAATTATTTTTCTTAATATATTCGAAAAGACTAAAATAATTTGTTATAAAAAAAATGGAGATAACACTGTTTTATGAGATCCACGTTAATAATTTTAGATAACGATAATTAATCTGGATAAATCAAATTTAATAATAATAAACTAGTGAGCAACCTGTGCTGTCGCACGGATCCGATCGAGATTTCATATAACATAGAACTAACTTTGTCATGTAATAGAACATTCCTATATTTTTTAAGTATGACAGCGTATTTTCAACTATATAACACAACAATTAAAAAAATAGTTAACAGATAGATATTAAAATGACCAGTCAATAGTTGGTTGTCATACGTTCACATTTTACGTTAATAAAATAATTATATAAATATAAAAAAAAAAATTTGTTTATAAGTGTCATTAACCTGTGTAACGTTTTACAAAATCATTTTTAACTTATTCATGTTAAAAACAATTGCATCAATAGTTGAATTTTTTTATTATAAAAATATTTGTAATTTATTCCCGTTTATAAAAATTATTATAACTTTTTTTTTGTTTATAAAAAATAATTTTTTATCATATTATAAAATTTTATGGATAAAAATATAATTTATTTTTTATTATGTTATAAATATGGAAATAAAAGAGAATAATAATTTTAATAATATAATCATTTTTGTTTTAATATAAATGTATTATTGATAATTAAAAAAATTACAACTATAAATAATAATATAACATTTATTATTATAGATATCCGTAGGGAAAGAAATAAAAAATTAGATCTAAGAATATCGAAATATCGCTTAAAATATTAAATAATAATTTAACATTTATTATTGTTGATATTAGTAGAAAAATAAAAAAACTATGAAAAGAGAGAAAACAAAGATATCTTCTTTATTTAAATAAATCATAATTTTTATTTTAATTGGTTCGTTTGCATAGTTGATTTTAATTGGAATAGAATTAATGAAAATGACAATGTATAACCACTTTAAATTTTTTTTTATATATCATATTTATAATTTTTCCAAACCTACAATATATAACAACTCCTCGTCAAATTATAGTCTTTTAACATTAGCTAAATTATGAATATTATAGGCTCTAACAACAACCTTGATTAGAGAAATTCTTCCCAAAATATATATTCAACTAAATCAAGAGAAATCGATATAGTAAAAGATCATATAGAAATGTTTGTGGATATGACATGACATTCATTTTTTTAAAAATATATCAATAACATTCAAAATCATATAGTTTTTTCTTAAACTACTTTCTAAATACTATTTAAAATTATACCAATATTATATATTTTATTTCCATTATTTACATTAAATTGATTTTTAATGGATCAACTAATATTTTGAAAATAATTTAATTGAATTAATTGATCAATTAACTCTTTAGTAAAGTTACTATACATATAATCGAGTAAATGATTAGTTAAATAAATATTTCTTTAAAATACATGATTTTTATTAATATTTCATAAAAATATATGATTTTAAATATTTTTAGTAACAAAATATTATTCAAACTATAACAAAATGTAACTTATTCAATTTATAAAAAGGATTGTATGAATAAATTTATACCTTTTATTATTAATTTTTATGATTATCATTTTTCATTAAATTTTCATGACTACAATTTAACATTTTTTTATCATGATTACAATTTTAAAGTTAATTTAAAAAGATTGTGATATGCTTTAAATATTTAATATAAACATTAGAGTTGTTATTTACTTTACCTTTTATATATTTATAATATACTTTTTTGTTAATTTTATTAACAATATATTTATAGTTAGCAATACATCGTTTAAACTACGTTAATTTTTTCAAGAATATAAATGTAACCTTTCAAAAAATATACACAAATATATTTAGAAGTCGGAAGAAAATTTTATTGGTTAAATTATAATTTCATTCAAAATTTATTGATCATAAATTTTTGAAATCAAATCATGCATAAAAATAAAATGTATTAATGTTACCATTCAAAATAATTTCTATATACAATAAAATTAAATAATATTAATACCTCCATTCAAAAGATATATTTGTAAAGTTTTGATTTAATCATTAGAATATTTTTATATATTCTAATGTATAAAATATTGCTACAATATGAAACAGTATCAAACCTATAATATTAAAAGAGAATTCAAATTTGATTGATCATAATATTTTACAGAATCAAATCATACATAAAAATTAAACATATTTATGTCACCATTCAAAATAATTTTCATATAAAAATAATAAAAATAAATGATAATAATGTCTTCATTCAAAAGATATATTGGTAAAGTATCGAATTAAATGGTACTCAAGTATTTGATTAAAAAATTGTAATATTTGTTTCTAATATTGTATAAAAATATATTAATTAGTCGTACTTTAAAAAAATAAATCATAAATATTTTATTAAAAATTATAATATTTGTTTCTAAAATTATAGCAATTAAAAATAAAAAAATATCAATACAAAATAGTATTTTTATTCAAATTTCACAACAAATGAGAATTATAATTTTGATTCAAAATAAATTAGATTTACTGTTTCATCTTGGAAAAAATGATTTTTTTGGTCGTATAGATTTACCGTTTCAAAAGGTGTTGTCTTATAGAAATATTAGACTAAATGTTTTAAGTTTTGTCTTATAGAAAAAAAATTAAAGTAAATCATGAAATTAAATCCACTTAAAATATGCAAAAGCTAATTCTAATGATTGAATGCATTTATTTAAAATTAAATTATAATGTCTATATCTATTTCATTTAATTATATTAAAAATAATTATTTCATTTAATTACTTTAAAAATAAATATTTTATTTAATATAACACACATTTTAGACACTTGAAATAAACTTGTTCAATTTGAAGTTAGAACATGTATTTAACCACAAACTCAATCTAAGACAAAATGCATACTAAACTGCTATTGAGCGCAAGGCAAAAGAGAGTGAACATGCAATTGTTCAAAGAAATAATAAATGTATGACGCCTTCAAGGTCTCTCCTTTATCAGCTTTATAAAAAAAGCAGATAAACAACATCAGCACCCATAGATATATTTTGCTTCCAATTGTATCTGAAAACTCCAATTGAGGGTTGGGTTCAAGCAAATTCTGAAATCAATAGATGCGTGAGGATGAAGATATTGCACATCCAGCTGATATAATATTTCACAGTCAAATGCATCATAAGAATGCTAAAGTAGATACATTGCAGAAGCAAATTTAGTATATCTTATTTATAGTGATGTTCAACAAACTATACAAAGTTTTGTTGACATTAGGCTTCCTGAATAGATTAAGAGAAAAATAATCAGTTTATAATAATTTCAAATTTGTAGTGTTTCACAAAATGCAACATACCCCGAGGGATACTTTTGAAATGTTGGCTCGACTTTGGCCGTACTTGTGCTCCTTTAATTTTTAATTCTCGACTTGCAATTGTGCTCTTATTATTACTGAAAGCTAACTTGAAAAGCTGCAGAGTTGTGTTGCTTCTATTGCGGACCAAGAGCAATTTCAATTATGACTTATTTGCAAGTATCTGCAGAATGATGAAACTGTTATATGAATGATAACACTCTATCAAAGCAGATAAACAACATCTTCCAATTCCAATTCCAATTGTAGTTGAAATCTCCAATTGAGGGGTTGAGTTCAACATCTTCCAATTCCAATTGTAGCTGAAAGCTCCAATTGAGGGGTTGGGTTCAAGCAAATTCTGAAATCAATAGAAATTCTGCATCATAAGAATGCTAAAGTAGCAAATTTAGTATATCCTATTTATAGTGATGTTCAACAAACTATACAAAGTTTTGTTGACATTAGCATAGGTTCTGTTGTTTTCTCTAACAAATCTTTTGCCTTTGCTTCCTGAATAGATTAAGAGAAAAATAATCGGTTTATAATAATTTCAGTTTTCTCAAATTTGTAGTGTTTCACAAAATGCAACATACCTCGAGGGGATACTTCCAAAATGTTGGCTCGGAACGACTCTGGGAGTACTTTTGCTCTTTTAATTCTCGACTTGCAATTATGCTCTTATTATTACTGAAAGCTAACTTGTAAAGCTGCATAGTTGTGTTGCTTCCATTGCGGACCAAGGGCAATTTCATTGAATCCAGGTGCCGCTGCCAGGCTTATTTGCAAGTATCTGCAGAATGATGAAAATGTTATATGAAAGATAATACTCTATCAAAGCAGATAAACAACATCAACACCCATAGATATATTTTGCTTCCAATTGTAGCTGAAAGCTCCAATTGAGGGGTTGGGTTCAAGCAAATTCTGAAATCAATAGATGCATGAGGATGAAGATACCCATAGATATATTTTGCTTCCAATTGTAGCTGAAAACTCCAATTGAGGGGTTGGGTTCAAGCAAATTCTGAAATCAATAGATGACTGAGGATGAAGATATTGCACATCCAACTGATATAATATTTTACAGTCAGATGCATCATAAGAATGCTAAAGTAGATACATTGCAGAAGCAAATTTAGTATATCCTATTTATAGTGATGTTCAACAAACTATACAAAGTTTTGTTGACATTAGCATAGGTTCTGTTGTTTTCTCTAACAAATCTTTTGCCTTTGCTTCCTGAATAAATTAAGAGAAAAATAATCAGTTTATAATAATTTCAGTTTTCTCAAATTTGTAGTGTTTCACAAAATGCAACATACTTCGAGGGGATACAACGACTCTGGCAGTACTTGTGCTCCTTTAATTTTTAATTCTCGACTTGCAATTTTGCTCTTATTATTACTGAAAGCTAACTTGTAAAGCGGCAGAGTTGTGTTGCTTCTATTGCGGACCAAGAGCAATTTCATTATGATTTGGTGGAGTTCTTATCAAAGCAGATAAACAACATCTTCCAATTCCAAATCTTTCAATTCCAATTGTAGCTGAAAGCTCCAATTGATTCAGCACACCCTGCCATAAAAAACACAAAAAACTTCAAAACCAGATCATAAAAAACACAAAAAACTTCAAAACCAGATCATAAAAAGTTCAAATTTTGAAATAGAAATCTCACAACCCATGATTCAAATTTCAAACCAAAACCATTCACACCTCATTGAAACATAAAATAGACAAAAATAAATAAATAATAGGGTATCTGTAAAGAATCTGTGAAAAGCAAGTTAGGTAGATTGAAGAAAGATGAATGGATAAAGAATAACAACAGATCGGTTGTTCCGTCCAGCTGCGTTTTGGAACAAATCAAACAGGGATGTATGAAGCAATTTAGGATTAGGTTTGATCAAAGGTTTGAGATTATAGGGAAATAGACAGTAGGGACGCATTCAAGGAAGAAAGAAGAACGTTTGACTTCCCATTGCAATTTGAAACTGGATTCAGAGGAAGATAATGATAACGTATGGGGAAGAGAAGAACGTTTGGCTTCCCCAGAATTTTCCATTGCCTTACAGGATTTGGAACGTTTAACGCAATTAGGTTTAATAGGTAGATTAAGTTAACAACAGGATTTGTTTAGTGTAAAAGAAAAATTAATAAAATGGGAAAAAAATGTGAGAGTGACACATCAACTCCAAATGAATGTGGTGCAAGTAATTGTCAAAGTTACATGAATATCCTTAAAAATAGAGCAAATTGTAATTTTTCAAAAAGAGTGTTGTGGTAAATTAATGATACTTTCATTATGGTACTTTCATTTTTATAGATTAGAATAAATTTGTAACTAAAACCGACACTGGGGCCACCTTAAACTCCACCCATAAAAATAGGGTAAAAAAATTTTCAGGCCCTCTTTAGCAAATCAAATTTACTCATATTAAGTTTTTTTTCTTACTAACCGTTGACATTACCAAACCCGAAAACCGCACGTGTCTCCTAGATTTATGTTTTTTTCCCTCAAATTGTTTCTGTTTCTTTCTTTGCAGTGTGACTTTCCATATACTCTTCTCTTCGCTTCACCTTCCTCTCCTCACACAACACAATGGGTCGAAAACCCAAATCTTCTAAGATCAATGACACCTTTCTCTCTCTCTCGGTACACAAATCTCTTTCTCTCTTCCTATATCCATTCTCATTTTCTAACTCTCTAGCTTTTTCTTTTGTTGTTAAATATATGATATATAACTCTCAAGTCTCAACCTTTATCACCGTTTTCCTATTATTATTACGTTTTCGTTAACCATGTTTCTCTTTTGGCGTTTGCATCATCGATCATGTTTAGGGTTATGATCTGGGTAGGGTTTTTCTGATTCTGGAATGCATGGATGAATATTAGACATCATATGCGAGCTTTCATCCTGTGGTTACATGCATGAATCAATGTGCTGTTAACTTTTTATTATCTTGCATTTTCTTTGTGGAAACCTTGCCCTTTTCTAATTTATTGTGTGTTTCCTTCATGGTTCTTGTTGAAAGTAGTACCATTTTCTATTGAGATATGACTTGAAAATCGGTTTATAGTTCGGTGCGACTGATTGCACTTCACGATTCGGTTATGTAACTATGAGTTATGCCTAATATAAAAACCTAATAAGATATGCGGGTTTATCTAAGATCAGTTAGACATTCGGTCCTGGCATGAGGGGATGTGTTAGGGTTACATGCTGATGTTGGATGAGATAAGGCGTTAAATTAAGTTTATAAATGATCAAACAAACTAAACTTATAGAATCATATTGTTTCCTCACTATTGTCTTTTTCTCTTCCCACAGTCTGAAAATGCACTTCCTTTTGGGAAATTTGCACAAGGTTCTAGTGAAAACATTAATCAAACAATGCATCTGAATCAATCAGCGGGCGCTGAGGAGGAAAATCTTGTAAGAACAGCGCCACACGGACAAGTCAACCAGGTAGGTAAACATCGAAAGAAGTATGCTACACTCTCAAGGAAAAGGTTCAAAAACCACAGTGCTTCTGTGAGGCGGTCAGAACGCATTAAAAGTGGGGTTGCCAAGTCTCCCAACCCAAATCAAGGTGTTGAATGCATTGTAAACATAAGTGTTAGCGACAGTGACATAGATGAACTAGAAACTCAAGCTGAGCAAGTGTTACCACAGCCAAAGCCAACAGTTACTCAAATTGAGCTAGTGCAAGTATTGCCACCGCAGAATACTCAAGTTGGGCGTGTTTTACCGCAGCCAAATGCTCATACTGATCATCCATTGCCAGAGTCTCAACCTGCTGAAAATTTAAGTGAAAAAGGCTTGGATGAAAAAGTTGAATATGCCTTGCACGAAATAAAGGCTTTGTATAAGATCGTAGAGTTGTTGAAACCCAAGGTATATATTCCCAAACTCAAGACAACATGCTATTGTTATTTTCTTGTTAATGGTGTGTATATATATATATATATATATATGTATGTTCTAAACACATTACAGGTCGATGGAAACGTGAACTCATGTGAAGCCCCATCAACACCAACTATCAGTTATCGGTCTATGTACATTGATTCACAGAAGAAGGTTTTTTCTTTTTTAATGTATATAAGAAAAAGTCCTAATGCCATTTTTAAGCCTTTTTTGCTCTGATTATCCCATATTTCGTATATGTCGTGTACTGACTTACGTATATATATGCAGCTTGAAGCTTTATCAAAGGAAAATCAACAACTAAAAGGAGAACTGGAAAATGCTCTAGGAAAAGTTGAAATGGTATGGTGTGTTGTTTATATTTTGGTTCTGCTGCATCGTTTGTTGTTGTTATTGTGAAATGCCTTTTACTTGCAAACTCTTGGTCATAGAAGTATTTGAAAAGCTATCTTTGTTTCTTTAAAGAGTCATCATGCGCTTCTTTCATTGATCTTGTGGTTGCTTCACGCGTTAGTTAAAAAAAATTGTTTTTGGTCTTATTTTGTTAATGATGTAGCATCTGATATTGTGGATGGTACTTTAGTTACTTTGACATTACTAAAACCGTATCCCCTTTGTTATTGTAGTGTAAAAAGGAGAATGGTGTTTTAAGTGAACTATTGGACAAAATGAAGGATACTGTTAATGAACAGCTTTCAAATGTGGCAAAAACCACTGAAGCCGCAGTTTTTGCATCGACTCAAGAAATCGACAATGCATATTCAGCTTCTGCAGCTAAAAGAAAGAGAAATGAAGGCTGATGAAGGAAAGAAATCCACAATGCATATTCAGCTTCTGCAGCTAAAAGAAAGAGAAATGAAGGCTGATGAAGGAAAGAAATCCACAATGCATATTCAGCTTCTGCAGCTAAAAGAAAGAGAATTGAAGGCTAATGAAGGAAGAGCCAGTGCTGCATAATGTTCTTTGTTTGTATCATATTACAAAACTTGACGCCTAATGGTGCTTTGATCTGGAATTTGTGCCTAACTCTTAATACTTGTTTTTTGTCTGGGTTGCTGTTGCTTTAACACAATGTTTTGAAATTGTTTGTGGTTCAAATGTTCCTCTCATTTCTTATTCTGCATGCTCTCAATTCTAGAATACGGTTGAGCTATGATATTTTGACCTATAGCATTAGATGTTCCTATCATTGCTCTTTTGCCACCTCCTTTTAGCTTGTTTGGGTCTTTGCTACATATTGAATTATCTTGGAAGGTGGGTACAACTCAATTTAGTCCTCTTAGAATTTCAATAGGAGAACACCCGAGATCAAAAAAGATTTGGCAATCAATGATCGACAAGGTAACATCAAGACTTCCTAACCGGAAGCTTAAATATGTCTCTCCATTGGTGGTCCTGTAGTAATGTTGAAATCAGTCATATCATCCATTCCAGTCTACTTTCGGTTAAAAAGAGATGCAAGTAATGATGTTGGAAAATAGGACAAGATTTAAATGGATTTGGGTCAGGCCATGATTGAGTTCAATGTGTTGAAGGGTGTGACACAGCTGAAACAATATCCCATCTTTTTTTGAGTGCCTCTTGTTTTCAGGTATATGGTATTTAGTAAGTAACTGGCTTGGTGTATCTATGGCATTACAAAAGGAATGTGTGCCGCATCTTGAGCAATTTGAAGCCTTTCTTGAAGCGAAGAAAGTATTGTAATAGTTTAAGTGTGGTGTGGTTTGCTTGCATTTAGAACATATGGAAAGCAAGAAATGATAAATTATTCAACAATAAGGAAGTTTTACGCAATTTGAATCAATACAGTGGAATTCGCGGGGTTGGCTTAATAACAAGTATAGTCGATTACTATGGTGTGTCTCATTGGTATGTGTCTCTTAAAACTTGCTTAGGGTAAACTGTCTGGTGTTTACAACAGTAGTTCAGGTGTTGCAAGTGGCTGTAATACGTGTTACATTTAGGTGGTAAAATCTGTCAAGTTAATGCCCAGTGGCGTCTGGCCCTTTCGTCCTGTGACTACTTGCTAGAGTGCTAGCTAGATCAGCAAGGAAGGCCAATATTAGTTGTAATTAGTCTTCAAATTTTGTTTTGTGTGGGTGATTTATTAGATGTGGCAATCAAAGGAAGTGGCTTTGGCTCGTTCTGTCAATTGTTCCGGTAGCAGCTAGAGTACAATGGCTCTTCTGGTGTGGTATTGTGTGGACTGGTACTGAACAGAAGCTTAATTTGGAACAATCTTGTAGCACCCTGTTTGGTTTTATCTTAGATTATTTGAGGTTGGACAACATGATTATGCTTCTATGTTTCAATTAAGTCAGTTTCTACCAGAGATTCCAAGTTGTGATGCTGCAGAAAGTTAATCCTTGTTGTATCAGCCTAGAATTTCCCTATGATGTTAGTTAGAATGTATTGGAATCCCTTTCTGCTTTGATTTCGCCATGTTTTGTTTTAGTTGTGGAACAGATTTCTCTACCTCTTGAATCTATTCTTTGTATTTTCAAAACTATAACTAATCTATCGAGAATCTAACTCAAACTAAAAGTGAATGTTCAAAATTAGGTTTGGGAACATAAATTCTAATTGGTGACCAAGTACCTGTGTGATAACATTATTAGGAAGATAACAAGATCATTATTATCTGCCCTAATACAATTAATATTTGCAGCATCATTACAGTGGAAATCATGATGGTGCTTACAATTCTGATTTAAAGGTTCATCAAGTTAAGCAGAGAACATGCAGAGATGGTTTACTACACACGGTGTTCATCCTCATCACCTTCTTCTCCTTCTTCATCCCCTGTCTCTTCTTCCTCAATTGTTCGTGCAGGCGATGAAAAGTCCAAGCACATTCCTTGCATAACTTGCTCATATGACTCAGAAAGATCTTCAGATGTATGCTGATGATACTCCACCAGCTGGTGAAGGCATTGGTTTTCTCTCATCAGATTAGCATTCTCATTTGCCAGTCTTGCCTTCTCACCAAGAAGTGCTTCCAGCTGAAGCCTCACCTATACACCATCACACACACAAGATTACTTTCAAAATTCAAACACAAACCATCACACACATAAGATTACTTTCAAATTTCAAACACATGCATAACTAGCTCACAACAATTTCAGCACTGAATTGATTCTTTACCAGATCATCTTCCTCAGGCCTAACTCCTTTCGCAAATCCATCACGCAGTCTTCTGTTCTCTTCTTCAAGCAAACCACATCTCTCTTGCATAAAACATAAATCTGACTTAAGACACTTCAACTCCCTTGCAAGTGAACTTGCTTTGCTAGCCATTGAAACTGCAAGCTAAGATATTACACAACTAAATAAGAATCAAATTTTCAGAAACTTGTATAAAACCACACTAACTAGTAATAACTGATAAAAAAGAACCAACATTTTTTGCTTTTTTAATATGCTTATCATGCATTTTCGGTCCATTTTCTGTCTCTGACTCTGTAACATTTTCTTCATAGAACTCATCCATTTTCCTTTTCACTCCTTTCTTTGACTCATCTTTCTCTTCTAAATCCTCTTTCTTTTCTAACTCAACAATTTTGCTTTGGAACATATCAGTTAATGTAGGTGGTTTCCCCAATTCTCTAGTACTCTAGTATAAACCAAACAAAAAAAAATTAATAATAACAGATAAATTAATTAATTAATTGGCTCATAACATTAATTAATTGATAGTTAAAGTTCTTATTAATTATACCTGCAATGCATTATCCAAATTACTAGACAAAAGAGAGAGTGTATGAGAAACTGAATCAAACCCTCTTATCAGTAACATAGAATCTTCCTTCAATCGGTTTCGATTTCCCCGTTCATTCTGTAACAAAATTATTAAAAAAATCAAATTCAACGACCTAATTATTTGATTTTACATTTATGTTATCAAAATTGTGTAAGAAAGCTAACTAATTACCAAATGATGTGAATCTGAAATTTTGGGATGAGGATTATCGAGAAGAGAATCCATTCTACTACGAAGAGTGCTCCAGAATCGTTTATCAGAAGATGGACTGAGTTGCGGAGAAGATGAAGAAGAAGAGTTAACAATGTTTGTTTCATCCTGTTATTGAAACACAAAAACAACGTTAATTGGATGTGACAAATACTTGAGAAAGAAACAAGACATAACAAATAGCGGATTTTGGGTTCAAACCTGTTTCATGTGAAGAATAGGAGGAGAAGGTGTGTCGATTGAGGTTGCCATGGTGTTTGAGTGTGTGGAAGATAAGAGTTGAATAACGGCTAGTTTTGAAAAGTGGGTTTGCATTGAAGTGAAGCGTCCAGATTTATTTAAATAGAGTTAAATGTAATGTAACGTTCGGATATTAAATAGTCTAAGGGTAATAGCTTTCAATGTGAGGCGCCTAATTATATTATCATGTATTTATAATTTATAGTATAACTATTTAAAGAACTTAATAGATAACACTTTATAGTTTTTTTTTTTTTAATCTTGATATTCGGTCTTGCGACCGACTAGTTTAAGAGGATCAATCTTATTGTTTATTTATGGAGACTCCGTTTAAAGACAAAACACAATTTTTTATGGATTGATCCAACACAAATTATTAATACCTAATATGATTTTAATTCAAGACCTTGAGAAGAGCACTCTCTAAAAATTTAAGTCTTCACCATTAGGTCAAGCCTTGGAGGTTACATTTGTCGATGTTCCTTGAAGAACAAGACAACAAAGTTGATTTTAGAGAAGGTTGGAGTGGTGATGAACAAACAGCAAACACTAATATACAAAATAATTTTATGAACATATTACATGAAACATGTAATAACTTATGCGAGGAAAATGAGGGAATATGCTTCAATGCAACAAAAAAAGCGATTTTGTGTATAGTTGTAGGTTGATTAGTTTAAACTTAAAATTGTTTATTTGAATATACACAATGTGTTGCGCTGAAATTAGAATTGTGATGTGGTGACTATCAATGTACTATCCTTTCAAATATTTCAGGTTGACGCATAAAAGCTTTTGATCAGTATGTATCAACACATAAGGTTTTCAAGTTGACACGTAAAAGCTACGTGTCGACATATACGATTTTTAGGTAAATACATAGACTGTAACTATACGTCGACACATCCATATTTCAGGTCGACACATGTTGAAACAATTTTGAAAAATTATAGTCTGCTTAATATGTGTTGACACATATAGGTCGACACATCCGAGCTATAACTCGACACTATAAGTTTTCAAAACTCGAAGTTTTTGTTTTGTTCAGGTTGACATATATGTGTTATAGGTCGATACATATAAGTTAAAATACTTTTGGTCGGCACATCTGAGCTATAGGTCGATACATACTGAATTTTTCAAAACCAAAAGTTTATGTTTTGTTCATGTTGACACATAAAAATAAAATTTCTACTATGTCTCGACACATAGACATTTTAGGTCGACACATACGATTACTTTATCAAAAACGCATAAACATGTCTAATATATTATTTTTGTTTATTTCTCACTTAACACACATCATATAAATAGCATTTATGAATCCTAAAAAGATAAATTTCACCTCCAATCTAGTCACTGATGAACTCGCAACTAAACAACAAGAGATCATATAATTTGCATAATTCGCCTCAACCTCACCAATTTCCTATGCACACCCCCTGAAAGTGTTTACACCTCTCTTTTGAAGATGTTTTTCTCAAATCTCCGTCTAACTGACGAAATACTTCAGAGTGAGTTAAGAAAGCATAGAAACAACCTTATAGTGGAAGAATTGGGAAAGTTTCTAAGCCTTCCCTATGAAGACAGACTTTCTAAACTTAGGGATAAAACAAATAAATACAACTTTGCTTCAGCTCATCCTCCCTTATGATATATCTTTCATCTTACATACCTTACTCACTCACAGCCAAATATATTATCCCTGAAAGTAGGATAACTCACTATGTGATAACCCACACCCTTTTTCCTAGGCTAGAAAACTTTGCTCAATTTACCCAAACAGACGTAGAAACCATCTGGATAATAGAAAACAAAGTCAAGATCAATTGGGCTCAACAATTTATTGATTACATGTTAGAGATCATATCAAAATGAACACATCTTCCTTATGGTCATATAATTACATATATCTTGAAATAAATGGGATATAACTTTGAACGTGGGGAATATCATGAAGTATCAACAGAAATAGGAACCTATGTCATACCCTTAATTCAATTTGAACTGAAAGAAGGAAAAATCATCAAAAATACACCTACAAACAAAGTGGGGGGAAAACCGTAAGATTATAAACACCCATAAAAATCGATAGCTCAGATTACTCCCCTCGTGTACTCATTATCCTTGACCATCTAAGAATCCTTAGCAAAAAAATGGACATTATCAATGACAAAATAAACTTCATAGTAAAATACTTCATACCTAACCCAAACCAACTACCACCTTATTTGTTCCATCATGATGATCTTGAAGAATAGTAGCCCCACTTAAGCTAGAACGTTTCATGCCCTTTCTTTTTTTACTTAATGCATTTTTTTCCTTTTGCAATTCCAAAATAGTAGTTTCCTTTCTTGTATCTTGAAATTTCAATAATATGACTGTAATTCATGTCTTTTCTTTCAAAATGTCGTTGATCTTTTTGTCTAAAAAAACTTAAAATTTTTGGTTGATCTATGTTATACCTTATACAAAAAGATATATCATATCTTATCCAAAAGTTTATCCTTACATGTCTCTTTTTGAAACTTTTGTAGATAAAATAAATGTGATTTAAATAAATGCTACCCCTAACATACATAATATCTTTGATTGACACATATCTTAAAACAAATGCTTATAACACTTATGATAGTCTTTGAAATTAAAGTCTTATTTTGCATACAAAAATATAAGATGCCTAAGTATTATATCGATTGTGGCATCTCTTATTAAAAGTATGATATTCTTGTCAAAAATGCAATATGTTAGTTTATTTTCCTACATAAACAAATGTTAGACATATTTTCATATGATTTTCCATACTTGTTTATCACATGTTCCAATAATCAAATATCTACTCGTACTTAAGTGTGATGTTTAATACTATAATTGCATTTCCTAAGAAAATATACAATGTCATATGAATGTTCAAACCATGTTTGCCTACCTATGGCATCTTTTACCAACCTTTTTTATTACGACAAAGGAGGAGAAGTATACTCTCAGTAGAGGGAGTATGTTCTATCTAACTCAGGAGAGGTATTATCACTCCAAAATATATTGTTTTATTTCTTTAACCACCTTCCCTGAGAGATGCGTTATCATCATAAAAAAATATGGAGAATTTGAAACCTTGTTTTGCAGGTAATGTATTTATGTTTGATGATGACAACAACAAAGTGAAATACTAAGAAGACCTGTGACATGATAAGAGAACAACAAAGGATAAGTCAAAGTGCACTTAAGCGGTTAAAGATGCAAACTATCAATGTAAAGGTTTGATGAACTTGAATATTCAAAGAAGGCAAACCAAGAGAAATTATCTAAAGCCTCGAGAGATCTCAAACAGTGTCAACACAAAAGATGATATCTGGAGAAAAAAAGCTTGCAGAAGGAGTGAAACTCCTAAGTTAATAAGTGAATGGCCTTTTATAAAAGCAAAAGACTTTTTTCGTAAAAGTATATAGCCATAAGCGTGCGCACACATATACAAACAAAAAGATTTTTTCAAATACCTTAACCAAGAGAAAATCTTTTTAAAAGTGTATTAAGTTGTGCCAGATGAGTTAAGAGCAGTGGAAATAGCTAAAGTGAAATATTTGACTAATCTAATAGATTAGACCTTAATACCAATTGATTAGAACATCTCAAACGTATGCACCAAGTTATTTAGACAGTGCCTTAATGATGTACAACAACTAGCAATATCGTCTTTCCTTTTAAATGAGAAACAATGACTATATTTTCAATATCTAATCGATTAGACCAAAAATATAATCGATTAGCAAATGGTAAAATTCATTAAATGAGATCTCTATTTTGGGCACTCTTCTTGCATATAAATAGAGTTATCATTTCTTATTTAAAATCATCCAGAATTTGATTTGTATATTGACACTCACTCCCTCTCTCTAAAACTTTATTTTTACTTTCTCTCACTAGTTCTTATAGCCAAATGCTTTTGTGAGAAAAATTTCATTTGTGAGTGAGATGTTCATTATAATTCTGGAAATTTAGCATTGTATAAGTTCTCCAAGAAATGTTTATACGCCTTAGATGAATATTGTGCATTTAGGGATCATATATGTGGTTTGAAGGTAAACCTATTAAAAGTTTATAGTTGGGGATTATGTGATCAGTTCCTACTGTTTCATATATATATATATATATATATATATATATATATATATATATATATATATATATATATATATATATATATATATATATATAGAGAGAGAGAGAGAGAGAGAGAGGTTGAAGATCATCTAGCTTTGAACATTTTACCATGGGTTCATGGTTAGCCCGGTTAAAATAATGTTAGGTTTTGAGATCAATCTAGTTAAAATTTCAAGAGGTTATTTGGTTATCATGCTAAACCAATTGAGCTCAGATATGTTTTGGAACTTGAAGACTAACCGCTACAAGGTTCATGTTCACGAAGAGAAGACTAACAACTTCAATCTATAATTGGGAGGGAAACTTGTTCACTTTAATCTCAACAACTTATTGGAAAAGACGCAGACACCCATATTTATCATCTTGTATTATTATGGTTGTAGGACAACAATTATTTCCTTGTATAAGGGGGTTTGTGAGTCTTTCATACTAAAAGCTCTCAAAGTATTATTGGAAACTCTCAAGACCGAGTCTTGGAGAGAGGAGTGTGTTCTTTTTATTTTGATCGAACCTGTATAATTTATGGTGTCTTTCTTCTTCCTTTAAAAAATTTAATTTTCGCACTTTAATATTTTATTTCTGCTACTTTTACCTTGAAAATTCTCAAGGTATTCAAGCACGTGTATTGAATGCAGATGTTCTTATAATTTAAGGGTGATTTCCTGAAACAAAGACCCTTTAGGAACTAAGAACTAAGTGTTTGAAAGTTGGTTTTGATGTAGTAAAGAAAAAAATGGTCGAAAGGGATATCATGTTATAATGGAGTTGACTATGAGAAGAATATGCTGAAAATATGAATAAATTGGTCGAATCGACCAAAGCGTGGAAATGGTTGATTTGGTCTTGTCGACTATAAGGAATTCTGGACTTAGAGAAATTCTGTTGTTTCCTTGTGTCAAAAAGGAAGCACATGTTCGAAGCAAGCCAGAAGCGATTGAGTTTATTAGAAGCGGAAAATTCGAAATTCAAAGCCTCTAAGTAGTTAACTGGCAGCGCATAACTCATTTAAGCGCCAAACAGGTGACAACATCTGATGAAGTAGTTACCTTAAAGTTCAAACTTCGTCTGTCGATTGTTTAGGGCAGTTATCTTGTAAATACTATAAATAAGTAGTTTCAATGTAATTTTGGGGTGTTCACTTGTATACTCAAATCACTTGCAAAAACTCTGTTCATTCCGAGCGTCAGGAAGCAAAGAGTTCAAGAGTGCTTGATGTACGTGAATTACCACTTTTATTTCAATGCAAAACCTTTACATTTTAGTCATTTCCTTCGAGTCATTTACTTGCATTCTATTTACTTTTCAACAATATATTTGCGTTATCGTTTATGTTTATTCTCTTTTCGTAACAAGCTTTGAGTTAACAAAAGAGTCAGTCAACGCTTATTTCGTTTAGAACATGCCTGGGGCTCACAATCTTCTATCGGTCACGAGTCACCGTTAGTTGGTACAAATCATATTGTGAAGAATCTGATTGTTAATCGTTTCGCTTAGACTCCTTCTGTCAGTCACGAGTGACTAGTCAATCGAATTGAGTCTAACTAGTACAATCTCAAAAAACCTTAGCACATGTCTTAAGATCAACTGGTCGATCTTGCGAGTAACCCTTGGTTTTAGGACTTTGGGAGGACCAACAGTTGTTTACCATTTTCCACAGTAAACAGCTACATACTTAAACTTAGAAAATATTTTCAATCTCTAATTAAATTGCCAAAAGTTTTCAAAACTTATGTTTTTTCAAACCACACAATTCACCCCTTCTTATGTGTGAAGTCTCAAGTTCAACAACCTCCACGATCACTAAGAAATGGGCCATATCTGGTGGAGGAAGTGGATCACTTCTGCTCGGTGACGACCCAAACATTCTGAAACTATAAGTTTAATGATTAGTATGTAGCCTGGGAAAGTTTTACCGAGACCCCACAGTGGGCGCCAAATATTCTCGATAAACACTTTTGGATAATCTCCCTGAAGTGAATCAAGTGAAACTGCAAATACAATGGAAATTATGAGTTATTTCTTTGTTTATACTCTTGTGTGCCATGGTCAAATCCTCCCTTTCTTCCTCAATGGAAAGTCCTTTTATACTTCATTCCATACTCTAAGGTTATTAAGAAGCGACCCTTTAAATCTGATGGATAAATGAAGTTCATAACATTCGTTGTCATAATCATATTTGTGTAACATCCTCTTCATCCATTTTCGTAACTCACATGCAACTGTGGAATTATCCCGTAACCATTACACATGGTCACCAACTCGACTCTCCAATCACACATATTGTCCAGAAACATCTCTCTAAGTACCATATGATCGACCTCTTATATTGATTTGAACTTTTATTTGTTTTACATGTAGTAATTTGACTATCGTCAATCTCTTAGTTAAATAAAAATGACAATAATAATTTGTACCCGACTTTGAGAATTCCACGTATAAATTTAAATTTCTAGTCAAAATAATAGATAAATTAAAACCTACTTTAATTTTGTAGCTTGTTCTGAGTCTTTTTATTTGGTTTAAAATATATATGACTGAATTTATTGGTTGGTTTACATTACTATATACACCCATCCAGTTATGAACAGCTCAAACAAGTCCCACCACAGTCTACCGACAATCTGTAGTTTTTGTGTCGGTGCCTGGTTGGGGATCACAGATTTGATGAAACACTTTACTATGAACTATTATTATTATTTTTTAATAAGTAATGATACAATCCATTTTTTTTGACGGAAGTAATGATACAATCCATATATATTACTAACATACTAAATGTTAAGAAGTGAAAATTGTAAGTTTTAATTCGTGTGGTAAAATATCAAATATTTCTACAATTCTTTTAATAATTGCATTATGTTTATTTAAATAAAAAAGGGAATACTATTTAGGATAATAGAAAATATTACGTAATCATAGTTTTTCTTAAAAGTAAATTAATGTGTCCAACAATTTGAAATCAAGTTCGTACAAAGGAGGTTTAATATTTTGTCGGTGATAATACGTTTAATTATTAATTGTAGTGAAAAAAATAAAAGATAATATAACAAATAATTAATATATTATAAAAATAATTAGGTTTAATATTTTTTGTCTTTATATTACGTGTGTGGTTCATTTTATTCCTTAATATATTATAACTCTTCAAATATATTAGTTAGTCATTTTCGTCTAATTAATTATGAAAAATTTTAAAAAAAGTTAAGACAAATCCATCATCAATGAACCGAACCGTTAAGAACTAATATGTTACTTTTTTAAGTTAACCAAAAGAAAAAAAATAGATAATCTGTATATGTTTATTTGACTTTATTCGGTGTAAGGTATTTACAATAGTGAAAAGTTCTAATGTCGCTTCAGTTAAAAAATGGAGCAGAGTATGTAACAAATATAGAGTTTGAGTTTCGACAACTAAAAAGTATGAGTGATAAAATGGATCCGATCCGTCGGATATGTCTATTTTGCTTGTAATTTTTATGGGGTAGACTAAATTTTTAGGCCTAAACCCTTTAATATGCCCGTTCATCCACATTTTTTGTGGACTTTTGCGGTTATGAAATTTTTCAATTTTAAAAATTAAAATGTGCAATGTTTGTGGATCCTCCCCGCTTCACACTTTTTTTTGGAGCAGAACAAGGTTTAACCCCGCACCCTCAATAATGTTCATCTCTTTTATAAAAACTTTTACGGACGGGTCTAAACAGGACGACCTTTAATTAAAAGTATCATTAAATATGTTGAAGAGTGTCAAAAATATTTTAAAAAAAAATTAAGAACACAACTTTCAATTCAAACAAGATTTATATTTTGTGTAAAAGATTCATAACAAAATAAGAGTTATAATGAGAAATAATAAATATTTATAATTATAAAGAGTTATAAGGAACTATATAGTGATATAATTGTATATGATCCACAACGGTGATGAGACCATGTTGCCAGCAAAGGGTGGTGGGATCCTATAGCCCATGAGAGGGATGGCATCACAAACGACACTCATGCTCGCCCAATATAGAGAAACATGGAAAATTTCATTTCTTGGTTAAAGATAATGAAGAAAAGAAGGCAATGGAATAACTCACGTCTCCCTAAAAAATAAGGATTCAAGAGTCCACTACCATTACTAGATGGATGATTGCAATTCCCAAAAAACCCTTAAACTTGACACATTGGCCTCTATGAATACCTCAACCTTAGGATTGAAATAATTATTATGAATTCACTATAAAATACCCTTAAAATAGAGATTTTCTCACCCACATGAGCTTTCTCTCATCTAATTGAAATAATCGCAAAAATGAGCCTCTCGCCACTGTGAGTTTGACCTAAACCACTGCAAATTATAAAGCCTTTAGCCACCCTTACTAGCATAAGGGTGTCATACATCTGTACTTTTTTTAGCAAATACAATGATATCCATGGTAGACCTCCAATAAAACTAACATATGTCACGCCTTCCATTATCACTAGCATTTTCACCCATTCCTTTCTCTCGAAAATGGCTAAGAAAGACCTAATATTCATGGTTAGTACCATTATTGGAGGTTTCGACAGTAAAGGAAGTTATAGATCCTCTCAAATGAAATACGTCAGGAAGGTGGTGATCGCGAACGTAATATCCACATGCCTCTTCAAAGACATGGAATGAGACCAAGGGCTAGAGTCATTTTCTCTAATAGTGATGTTGTTGGAGTCAACCCCCATGACAATAACTCCTTGGTCATCACAGTACAATATAGTAATCAGGACATCAAGCGAGTCTTGATAGGCCCAGAAAACTCAGCAAATATCTTATTCTAGAAAACCTTCTAGAAGCTTCAACTCAATCCTGATTCCATTAAATCATAATAAGACTCGCTTGTAGGCTTGTCGAGCGAGCAGGTGCAGGTGCAGGTAGGGGTCACATAACCCTAGAACGACCTGAAGCGCTGGAGTAAATTTCAAGGTGATTAAAGTCAAATACCTCGATGACCCATAAGTTTTATGTTATACCGGAAGAGATGATGCAAGCACAATTAATGGATAATGGAAAGAGATTGAGAAATATTGCGAAAGTGAGATAAGAGCTTTCAAATAATCACAAATGGAGAAAATAAAAATATGTTAATTCTAGAACTCCTTATATATTTCCTATAGAAGGTGAATTGTGTGATACTCTGCATTAGAAAGTGTGAACAACATCACCAACTCTCAAGATTTCAATGCACAATGTTCAAAAACACTCAAAAAGCTTAATACTATAAAGAATCATTATCGCTAGACATAGGGACATGTATTGAGACGTACCTGCAAAATATCGCTAATCACGAGTAAGGAAATCAATGCACCTCTTCGCAAAAATATCAACACCCATTAAGATTCTTCTGCTCCCTGAGCCAAGACTAAAGACAAACTGGTGAGTCCATCACTCTACGACGTAGGTACAAGGGTTTAAGGGGAATCTATTATGCGTCTTCTGTATGGCTTGGGAAAAAGGGCCAATAACAAACACTGAAAGGGAAGGAACGTCCAACAGGTGGACTCTCGTCTCAGCCGACGACACACGATCACACCTGCATCGCATATCTCATTGTTGATATGTATTTGAACGACTATCCGTACAAGGTGTCGAATCACACACTGGCGGTTTTAATCGTCAATACTACATAAATATAAGATAGCGTTGTTTCAAGTATTAAGTTAATTTCCACTTCCACATTATTTTGCACTCGGTAACTGACTTGGGTATTGGATTAATAACCTTACATATTCACTCATTCCTCGCCGTATTGAAAACTTGTTCTATTATAAATAGACTTCATTCTCCGGATGATGATTCCTCGCCGTATTGGAAACTTGTTCTATTATAAATAGACTTCATTCTCCGGACGATGAGGTAGTATTTTTAAAATAATTCATTAGAATATTCTATTTGAATAGTTTCACACAGATCTTTATAAGAAATCATCTTTTTCCCATGAGAGTGATGTAGCAAAGTAATGAATTGCAGATTTGAAACGGTGCATCTATCCCTCAAACCAACATTAACCATGGTGGTCCTACTTGAAGTTTGGTCACGAACATCCTTTCCTGCTATTACTAGTATTACTCCCATGAAGAAAACTTCACATCTAAAAAGTGGGAGGGGAAAAGGCCAAAACGTGAGTGATTAATAAAACATTCGGAATCATGAGGACCCCGATAGTTAAACAAACGTATTTTGATATTAATTGTATAATAAAACCGTCCTTTGCACATCATAGAACTTTAATATTTTCTTTTTATTATTTCACTAGCTTCACATTCAAACTGGGCGACAGAGATACAAATCATTCAGAGATATAAAAAATAGTAATTAATATTTAAAAATACTAAGTTTACTTTCTATCCTTTCAAACAAATTTTAATACTCATAAAATGGTTTTCTGGTAAACAATTTTTTAAATGATAATACAATTATTTAGTTAGGTGATGATGACTGGTGTGGGGTGGTGTCATGTCTATTTTTAAGTAATTGTCCAACTCAATCATATTAAATGGAAATATGGTGATTGGAGCCAAAATGAAATAATTATGAGCCAAGTATCTTTTAATTTTGATCTAAGAATTCTTATCCATGTCTTTTTCCAGTAAAAGTTAGTAAGTGGAATTTCACTTCTTCATTAGGATCTACGAGTTCAAGCCTGAAAAGCCGTAAAATTTAAACAACGAAAAAGAAGATAAAAAGCTATATAAAAATGTAAAAGATGTTTTTCATTTGATTTATGATCATCAAATTTATTAGACACTACATAACTATATATATAATGATACTTATGTAATGATACTTGTTGGCAGTAAATTTTATTAGTAGGGGCAAGAAATATTGTAAATATTTTTATTTAGTTTGTAACAAAACTAATTAAGTTTTTAATAATTTTTAAAAAGAAACACTAAACACAAAAATCATTTTATAAATTTATAATTGCTTGAGAAAAATATGAAATAAAAATATAAGTGAAATTCTTAATTCATCCCATGTTCTTTTTAGTCATTCGTGTGAAATTATATTTTTGTTTTTGGAAAATCAGAAATAAACTTTCGATTAGCACCATATAGCATGCACATCACGTTGAAAAGGTTGAATGTAAATCGGAAGTATAATTCTTGTTTAAAACTATATGTAATTTTAAAATAGAGGATGTATGTGAGACCAAATTTGGAATAAATTTGGAACCGAAAATATATTTCCGATTTTCGCCCAAATATTTCAAAATATATGGTGCGTACCGGAAATATAGTTCCGGTTTCCAGGGGCGTTTTGGAGTTTTTAAGGGGTGCTCCACCCTTATGTGGAGGATTAAGAAATCCACAAATATAATTGATCAAAGTAAAAAAAGTTCTCTAATTACTACTAATTGTCCTTTTTAAGAGTAAAATGAGGATGTAATGACAATCTAAAAGAAATTACACTGTCAACTAAAGAAAATATATCATTATGTCATGTCATATCGATATTTTAAAAATTACAGGATAATATGATTAAATACATGGTCGTAATTGATTGACAATATAAAATATTTTTTAATATAGTATTTGGATCAAACTCTAGTCTCAATAGAGATAGTTTCATGGTTTGACTAGGAAGTGCATAATATAGTCGAAGTCGGTTCAAGCATGCACTAGCCGAAGTGCATGTTGTAGTAGTCGAAGTGTATAATGTAGTCGAAGTTCGTTCAAGTATGTAGTGTTCGATGTTAGCTTATGGTTTATGACGTTGTAGATATGTATGTCATGTATTTATGTTATCATCGTACATAGTCTAGTAGTCTATAAATAAATTGGTTCTCTCACTTGTTAGAGAGAGAGTTGGTTGTCGCTATTGAGTTTTAATCATTTAGTCCTAAATGAGAAAGTCAATAAAAAATGATTATAACCTATTCTTGTTCTTTTTCTTCTCTTTTCTCTCTCCTTTTTAAATATGAACTATTTCATGGTTGTTCAAGAAACTTTCTCTTTCTCACAACATTATATCGCTAATTAGTATTGTTTGTTACAATAAACTGGTGCGATGAGCGTGGATCAATATGCCGTCAACAAAGTGTGAGATTGAGAAACTCACTAGAGTGAATGATTTTGGTTTATGCTACTTGAAGATGCAAAGGTTTGTACATGACCAAATCTCTAGTCAATCATCTATAATTGAAGTGGGCTTTATATTCATTTAAGTTAAATAACAACAAAGTCTTAACAGAGGAGTTGGATAGGTTCAACAAGTTGATTCTTGATCTAGAGAATATCGAGGTTAGGATCGATGATGAAGATCAAGTGTTGTTATTATTGTGCGCTTTACCTAAATCTCATGCTTATTTTAAAGAAACTCTCTTGTATGAAAGAAATTCACTAACCTTTGAAGAATTTCAACCAACCTTGTACTCTAAGGATTTAAGCGAACAAAATGAGCACAATCTATCGTCTGTTGGTGAAGGATTATTCGTTAAGAGAAATTTCTCAAACAAAGATGGAAGGTTTGCGAAGAAGAATGGTAAAGGTCAACAAAAGTCTTATGATGGTGATGCTCTTGTAATTAGTTGTTATCAGTGTAAGAAGGAGGGTCATACAAGATATGTGTGCTCTGAACTTCTGAATAATCATGGAGGTAAGGATAATGGCAATGCACCCATTGTGAGAGATGATTATGAATCACATGATGTTCTTGTGGTTTCAAGCAAAAACTCTAGGAAGGATTGGATTATAGATTCAGGGTGTACTTGGCACATGACTCTAAACAAAACCTACAAAATTGTGGGTATTGGATTTGTGAGATCTAAGCTCCATAATGAGTCAATAAAGTTGTTGACTGGTGTTAGGTGTGTACCCGATCTTAAGAGAAATTTAATTTTTCTTGGTGAATTTGACAAGAAATGGTATGTTTTTAGAGGAGAACAAGGTATCCTGAAATTCATAAAAGGGTCAAAGAAAGTCTTGAGAAGCGTGAAGAAATAAGGCTTATATACCCTTGGTGATGAGGTTGTAAGATGATCAACAAATTTTGCGTCCATAAAACCCGTGTCGAAGACAAAAATGTAACACGTGAGGTTTGGCCATGTTAGTGAAAGGGGTCTGGTCGAATTGAGTAAACAAAATCTTCTTGGTGGTGACAAGGTTGAAAAACTGGAGTTTTGTGAATCTTGTATATTTGGAAAATCTTAAGAGTAAAGTTCAATAAAGGAAAAAATACATGGATCCCTTGATTACACTCATGTTAATATTTTGGGGCCTACAAGGAGACCTTCAGATTTAGGTGTAGGATATTTCCTATCCATAGTTGATGATACACAAAAGTTGTGGGTATTCATTGTGAATACTAAGGATGAAACTTTTGAAATTTTCAAAATTTGGAAGACTCTAGTCGAAAACCAAACTAGCAAAAAGGTCAAGAGGTTGAGAATCGACAATGGCCTTAAGCTCTATAGTGAATTTTTCTAATGTTATTGTAATATATCTGGTATTGTAAGGCACAAAACTAATGCATATACTCTTCAGTAAAATCTCATGGATGATAGGTTCAATCAAACAATTCTGGGAAGAGTTAGATGCATGTTGGTTAGTGCTAGATTGAAAAAGGTGTTTTGGGCTGAGGTTGTTTTGACTCGGTATACATGATATATGTCCCTCGACTACCTTGGGGATGAAGACACATGAAGAAATTTGGTTAGGTTATCCATCAGATCTTGACAAAATTAGATTATTTGGTTGTGTAGCCTATTCTCACATTAGGCAAGGCAAAGTCAGACCTAGAGCTCTAAGATGCATGTTCATTGGGTATCCTAAAGGAGTTAAATCCTATCGACTATGGGACCTAGAACTAGAGCACAAAAGGTGTATCATAAGTCATGTTATGGTTTTCAATGAAGCATAAATGGCGTTCAGGAAAACTGATGATGTTAGTCAAAATGCAAAGATCTCTGAAGAAGAGTTGGAACATAAAGAGTTTCATGTTAAGGTAGAGCATATTGATGTTGCATTGCATAAACCATATGAAGTTGAGGAAGAAACACAAGATGATGAAGATACCAAGAAAATTATTAATGACTACCTGTTGGCAAGATACATGCCGAGAAGAGTTATCAAGCCACCTTAGAGACATGGTGATGCATATGTCATAGTATTTGATTTAATCTCTGCTAGTGTGGTACTAAATAAAGAACTTAGAGATTACAAGGAAGTTGTGAGGAGTATAAACAAGACTAAATGGCTGAAAATCATGGATGATGAGATGAAATCTCTTTAAGATAACCACACTTGGGAGCTGATCGAGAAACATGCAGGAGCCAGGTTAGTCAATTGTAAACAGATTTTAAATGTTAAGGAGTGATGTCGAAGATATTTAAGGCAAGGTTGGTTTCTAGGGTGTTCACTCAGGAAGAAGGAGTTGACTTCAATGACGTTTTCTCACCTATTGTAAAGCATAGATCCATTAGAATGTAGTTGGCCCTGGTGGCAAAGTTTAGCTTATAACTTGAACGAATGGGTGTGAAGATTGCCTTCATGTACGGTGATCTAGATGAAACAATTATGATGAAGCAACCTGAAGGGTATGCTGAAAAAGCCAATAAGGATTATGTGTGCAAGCGCAAGCGGAATAATCTCCTCGATAATGGAATATGATATATGATAAGTTCATGGCACATATAGGTTTCAGTATAAGCCAGCTTGACCATTGTGTTTACTTAAGATATCAACCTGAAAATTCACTTGTTATTTTTTTGCTTTATGTGGATGATATCCTCAAAGAAAATGATAGTGGAGAGGATGTAATGAAGGTGAAGGATAAACTCAATGAGGAGTTCTAAATGAATGATCTGGGAGTTGCCACCAGGATTCTTGGAATTGACATCAAGAGAGATAGAAATTAGTCAAGATTATGATTATCTCAAGAGGCATACATAAGGAAGATTCTCGACAAATTTGGTATGTAGAATTCAAAGCATGTTGTAACACTAACAAATCCTTAGTTCAAGTTGAGTATGATTCAAATTCCAAATACTAAAGATGAAAGCGTCCATATGAATAACATTCCTTATGCTAATATAGTAGATTCTTTGATGTATGTTATGGTTATTATGAGGCTAGAAATGGCCTACAGAGTGAGCCTTGTAAGCATGTATATGGCCAATCCTAGAAAGGCACACTAGCAAGCTTTAAAGTGGATTATGGGATACATAAAAGGATCCTTGAGCATGGTTCTAGTTTATGGTGGATCTAGAGATAATGGCAAATCCGAAGTCGAAGTATTTGTTGACTCAGATTATGTAAGATGTATGAATACCAGAAAATCTATTTATTGATATGTTTTCTCTATGGTTGGTAAATTAATCATTTGGAAAGTGAAGCTTCAAAAGTTACTAGTCTTATCAACCACTGAAGCTGACTATATTTTCCATGTTGTAGTTGCAAAATAAGCATTGTGGCTTCAAGGGTTTTCTAAGGAATTGAAACTTCAAGGTTAAGCTATCATATTAAATGTGATAGTTAAAGTAGTATACATCTATCGTAGAATTTAGCCTACCATGAGAGAATAAAGCACTTTGATGTTAGGATTGTAACACCCCAATATTACCCAAGATTTTATACGCAAAATCAGAGTAATTTAAAATTTCATAAATTAAATACTGAGGCGTCACACCTTCAAAACCAAATCACTTTAAACAATTTGCTTTAAAGTATAAATCTCGGATACATAGCATCATCGGAAATCATAAATTGATTCTTAACAATCAAACAACTTCTTTATTAAACTTCCTCATCAAAATCATGTTTTCATAAATTATGATTCTTATTTCACAAAAGGAATAATAATAAAAGAACGACAACAAGACGACATAAATATTCCCCAGTGCTACGTATCGAGCGACCAACTCGACTAATAGCCTATAACTTCCGTCTTAACCCACGTTACCAATATAAAGGTAATGGCAAAACAAGTAAAGGTGAGATAATCCAAAACATATAATTAAAGGCATGATAATATATATATATATATATATATATATATATATATATATATATATATATATATATATATGGAATCATAAAAGATATAGATTAAAAAGTGCATTCCAACACATAACCAAAACTCACTTACTTCAATCGTCATTCTAATGTGTATAATCTACACGTTATCTCCATAACCTTATTGACATAAACCGTCACCACAACACATAAATGTGCCTAACTACAAAATTGTCACAAGTTAATACTTCACTAATCAACACGACAATCATAAACAACAGCATCAGACAACAACCTCAAACAATACTAATACATAGGCATCATAAATAAAATCATCACAAATTGGCTAAAGCCCATCGTCGCTTTTTGGCATAAAAGCTCATCGTCACAAACATCATCACATCATATTTGCATTAAGCATTTCATCAAAATTACATCATCACAAAACTCATCATTTATATTCATCGCCTAGTTATCATGAAACTATCAAGTTATATTCGTTTCATGTGCATCATAAAGATCATCACTAAGCAAAACATCATAAATCATCGCAATTCAACATCATCCATCAGTTAAACACCCAACGCCAAACAAATCAAACATAAATATAACCGACTCCATGAGACACGACTATGTTATGCATGTGGTACCCGTCGCTTTGTCCATAATTAGGAACACTTGGCATAAAAGCCTCGTCGCTTGACATAAAAGTCCATCGTTGCTAATGCAATGTATGTGACTCGACAATAAAACAAAACATCATCATCGCTCATCAAAATTGGCATAAAGCCCACATCGCCATAATTTATCCAAAACAAGATAAATATATCATCGCATCATATTTGCATTATGCAAAACATCGCCAATAATTCATCATCATCAAAAATCATGCATTCACAAATCGGAAGCATTTATTAACAACATCAATATAATCATCACATCATCATGTACAAAGACATATATCATCGCATCGCATATCATCAAGTATTCATTAATAAATACATCGTCGCAAAACATTATGTTTAACCACACCACATCATTATCAATTTATTCACTAAATCCCAAATACGGAAAAATATTCAAACACCTATAATCATCGTGAAAGCTATTCCTAATAACCGACATCAATCATAATCGTCAACATCGAAATCGGATTGTCCATACGTGTCTTAAATCTACTAAAACGCAATCCGATTTAGTTTAATCGTAAATTGGCCTATTTCGGGTCAACTCGTAAAAACTCGTAATTTCTAAAAACTAACCTCAGCACTATGTTCTACACGTCGAATTTAGCTAGCATGTCAATTTTCGTTGAATTCGAAGCAACTTGCTCCCCCGTCGAATTTACCGAAATCGGAAAATCGGAACATAATCGGGTCCTAAATTTAATCGGCTAACTTATGTCCTAGTTATATTTTATTAATACCAACTAGTGGTATATGGAATTGGGAATTAAGCGAAGCAATGGAAGCAAGAATTATGCAGGAACTTGTTATGCAGAAACAAAACAGAAAACAGAGTTTACAAAACAGAAAAATGGAAATTGCGCAAGACCACCCAGGCACTTGGGGACGGACGACCTAGGGGTGCATAGAGGGGGAGGCGGACGCCATACATGCTGGGACGGTCGCCCCACCTGCTGAGGTGGGCGCCTCCCAGCTTCCTCCTCCTCTTTCCCATTTTCCATTTTCTGTGCAGTATTTCCAAGTTTACAGTTTCTTCATTTTTTTGGTTTTTATCTTGTTTTACTGTTAGTTTTCTTTTCCATTTCAATACTCCTAATTTCTACAAGCTAGCATCTAATACACCCAAAATCCATACTCCTAATCCAACTCTTCTAATCGATTTCAATCAAACAATCCACCAAAACCCTATAATCAACTTATCACCTTTTCCCCCAAATCCAAAATATATCTATCAAAACCTAACAATATGAGGTGGAGAATCAAACCCCTTACCTCAAGCTTGTTCATGCTCTTCCTCTTCTTTTTCTTCTTCTTCTCTTGCTCATCTTCTCCCAAAACCCTTTCTTTCCTCCAAGTTTCTAAGTTTGGTTGGTGTAGAAAAATGGGAAGAAAAGGGAAAGAAAATGGTTTTATAATTATGTTTTCTTACTAGCTAGGGGTGTACACCCAATCCTCACTAATTTCTCCCCACACCCCTAACTTAATTATAAATAACACACTAATAATATTTAATCATATTATTAATCCAATTAATTAGAATAATTTCGGGGAATTAAATATCGGATCCGAATAATATTTTATCGAACCGAACGGAATAAAAACCGGACCGAACGAAACGTCGCCAAATATATTAATAGATATATTGATTAATATAAATATCGATCGGAAATTCGAAAATATTAATATAATATAATATTAATTAAAAACGGGCGTTACAAGGATACATTTTGTTAGGGAGAAAATCGAAAGTCGAGAAGTCAAAGTAATAAAGGTTTCAATTAATCATAATATTGCTGATATAATCACCAAGCCACTACCAAGAAACAAGTTCTTCCATTGTACGTAGTTGATAAATTAAAGTTGCATGATAATAGCTAGTTCATTCTCTTGATATTGTAGAGTTTGTTCTAAGGTAGAGATTTTTTAGTATTTAAATCAAATTCTAGTATTGACATTGGTATCTTCATGGATCGATTGGGAAGTGCATGTTGTAGCCGAAGTTTGTTCATGCATGCAATAGTTGAAGTACATGTTGTAGTCAAGTTTGTTAAAGTATGCAGTAGTCAAAATGCATAATGTAGTCGAAGTTTGTTCATGTATGCAGTTTCGATGTTAGCTTATGGCTTATGACATTGTAGATATGCATGTCATGTATTTATGTTATTATTGTACATAGTCTAGTAGTCTATAAATAAATTGATTCTCTCACTTGTTAGAGAGAGCATTGGTTGTTGTTATTCACTTTTAATCATCCAGTCCCAGTTGAGAATGTGAATAGAAAAATGGTTATAACTAATTATGGTTATTTTTATTCCCTCTTCTCTCTCCTTCATAAATCTCAATTGTTTCTTAATTGTTCAAGAAACACTCTCTTTCTCACAACATTACATTGTTTATTGGTATCGTTTGTTACAAAAAGAATTATAAAAAAATTAATGATAAACTTTAGATATATTGAAGAAAATAATGATAAATAATTTTTTATGAGTAAAGAAGTGTGAGTAAAGTCAATAGTTTATTATGAGTAAAAAAGTGTGAGTTATTAGACATAATTAATTTTATGGAAGGTGATAATATATTTAATAGTAATTAAAGTACTTTTATTTTCTTGTAGATGTTAGAGCCACCAAACTCTTATATATGTATCTGCCCAAGCTAGTTAGATATAGTGGTTGTTGGAAAGATGTTGTAGTAATAGAACAAAGAAGATATTGATGAATATTACACTTAATACATATAAACCGTCTGAATTTACACTAACTTTTAGGTTCAATTTGCCTAAACCATTATTATATATTGGATGCAATTGGGGTTAACGATAAATGTAAGTATTAAGTGTAATTAGATTTAATGGTATTTTTAGATATTTTAAATAATTTTCTGAATTATTGAAATTTTTTGGAATTATGATCAGATGAATGAATAAGAAATAAAAAAGTATAGTGCAGTAAAGTAAATGAACACAGAATTATACTAGTTCCTCTTTCAAATCAAGGATACATCTAGTCCCTTCACACCTCATGAGAGATTTTCATTTTTGTTAAATCTTCATACGAGCCTCACTCCAAGACTTCTCCTACAATCTTCTAACAACAACAAAGAAGCACACAACTTCCTTGAATTCCAAACACCAATAATTCGGCTAGACTTTGAATCACACGTATTCAAAGGAATTTTCCAATAAAAAACACAATTTTTCCTATTTACAATAATCTGTAATAACTACAACACCTTCTTACGGATAAAGAATCACCACACACTTGGTGAAAAATTACAGATAATGTGTAATAAGAAGACTTTACAAAAACTTTTGATAATTTGATAACTTTGTTGCTTTTCTGATATATTGACAATTTCAATCTTCTCTTTCAATGAACAAATCAATAGAATATAAACATTTAAATACTCAAAATGTTTTCACATATGATTAAAAAATTATGCAAAGAATATTTTTGTCAATATATTTATGCATACTTAAAATAGATAAAATTATTAATGAAGAAGGTGATTTTTAATTTGAAAAAAAAATACTTCTACTTATAATGAACTACACACCTCTGAATTTTTAAGAAACAACCTTTGAAAAAATTTATGATCAAATGCAATGATATGAAAATTTTCAATGACCGCTAGAGGTGAAGAGGTGATATAATGGTTTGATATTTTTCAATTCGAAACAGAGCTTAATCGATTAATATGGTTAGGGTAATCGATTAGACATTCCAAAACATTCATAAATTATATGAAAACTAAAATGGTTAATTGATTGACCAAAGAGGGTAATTGATTACCTTTAGTTCATTTTTGGAATGATTAACTGATTATCCTTTATAAAAAATGCAATTTTTGCTTGAACAGAAACATGGTTAATGGATTAATCCATATAAGTTAATGGATTAACCTATCTTTTACTTAGAAAAAACTATAAGTTAAAAAATCCTTTTTTTTCCATTTTGAAAGTAATGCATAGAATAAGTTTGAAACTTTTCTTTGAGCATCTAAGGTCTATATCATAAAAACATATTGTACGTTTGTCTATGATCAAATATCATTGAAATCCAAATCTTAACACAAATATATACTTGATTCAAACTTTTGTTTTTTGATACTTCTTCTGAAGATAGCCTTTTGTCTTAATCAAAATCAAGTTAAGAATGACGAACATATCTTATTGGCTAAATTACCCCCAAGATCCTTTAAGTTATTTAATTGTAATAGATTGATCATTTATGTTGTTTTTCCTACACGTGGGTCATTTATGCTAACTAACGCTTGATTCATTAACCTTTATGTTTCTTTATTTTGTTGTATTAATTTTATTTTAACTTCTAGAATTCATATTAAATCCGTTTTTGGTTCAAAAATTATGGAAAAAAAATTCTAAAAATATTTCTTCTCGTTTTACACTTCGTGTAATTTTCTGAGAATTTTATTTTCTGTTTTACTACTTTTCTTTAATTTATTCTTTTTTCGTGCATTTTAATTAGTTTAAAAATACTTGTATGTACTAAAAATTTCTGAAGTTTTATTATATGATCCAATGATGGTCTCTGACCTATGTTAAGTGACATATATGTATCATTAATGTCACTTCAACTTTTTTGGAAATGAGTTTGGGTAAAAGATCAACGATGCAAGCGTTAGTTAACATAAAGGACCCACATGTAGCTAAAACAACATAAAAGACCAATCTGTTACAATTTAGTAACTTAAAGGATCCTGGGAGTAATTTAGCATATCTTATTCACAATCTCTCCATTTTTTATGATGACAAAATCATTTGATGGGAAGTTTTTACTTGACTCTTGAATTCTCCCCTATCTTGCAACCCCCCACCCTTCTTTTGGAATTTATCGTATGATGTCTTTTGTATCCTGGAAAAAAAATGACAACAAAAGACCACATATTCTCCCCCCTTTTGACATTATCAAAAAAAAAAGTAATAAAATCTAAAGGAGTATAATTATATAAGTAAAATGATATAAATATATAAAAATACTTATCTTTTTTGAATACTATCATATGAAGTCAAAATTGATATCAATGTTGATGTTTCTTCAAAACATCTCTCAAACAATGAAACTTTTAAAACTACCATATAATATGGTCTTCAAGTACCTATAAAACAATTAATGATACTTAGAAATCCAATTTTCTTTGAGTCTTATTGAGTTTGATCCCTTACATATCCATACATACTCATAATTTCTTATGTAACAAGCATTAGAAGTATGGCCTTTTGCATTACAGTAAAAACAAATAGGTCTAAAAGTATAATTCCTTTTATATACATAATAATGATTTCTATCATAAGATATTTTATAATGATTTACAACATGCTCTTTCTTTGATTCCTTATTGTTGAATTTGCTAGTAGCATTTACAAAGATAGTCTCACTTGTACTAGGTTTATCAAAATTAGAAAACCAAATCCACATTTATTATTTGAAAATCATTGACTACTTAATATTTTTTTTAAACCAATTTGACATTTTTTTCATATTTCTTGGTCACTTGGTTTAGTTCAACAATTTTGGATTCATGATCTGGACGTTTATTGCAAGTAGAATTTTTTACTTCTTCTTATTCCAATTTTGTGTCATTAGCCATACTTTCTAGACTTAAAATAAATTTTTTTTATTTTGAGCATTGTCTAGAAAGTTTCAAAAATTCTTCATGTAATTCACGAAAAATATTTAGTAATTCATCATATGAAGAACTATCATCAATTTCAGAATCACTAACCTCATGGTCTTCATCTCTTAAATGATGTGATGCCATTATTTCCATGTTTACATGGTATTCATCCGAAGATGACCTTATTTCATTGTCATTCCATGCTACATATGCTTTTTTTGGTCTTTTGTTATTTTTGCTCTTAAATTTATTCTTCTTTTGAAGTGTAAGCATTCACTTTTAACATGTCCTTTTTCTCCACCTTTAAAACATGTAATCTTCTTTATTGGTGCTTCTTTTTTTAATGATCTTCTTTTTTCCTTTCTATTTTAAAGAACTTTTCAAAAATCTTGACTAGAGAATCATATTTACCAATAGTGGACTCATCCTGTTGATTACTATCATGATTTTTTACTCTAGTCTTTAAGGCTATACTTTTTGAATTTTTTCTTTCATCTTCACACCTTTCTAGTTTTTCAAGTTATATATCGTGTTCTTGAAGTTTATCGAACAATGTTGCAGAAAAAAATTTTGAAAGACTTTTCTTTTTTGAAATGGTTGTCACGCTTTTGTCAAAGATCTAAGCACTTTTAGATTTAACTCATTATTTGTAAAAGTTTCACCGAGAACCATCAAATGATTTGCTAAATGACTAAATATGTTTTTCAAATCAAGAATAGATTCATGGGGCTGCATTTTAAACATTTCACATTCCTATTATAAAGTGTTTAGTTTAGATCTTTTTACCTCTATGGTTCCTTCATGGGTGACTTCAAATGCATCTCATATTTCCTTCGTTATTTTTTATTGAGAGACACATAAGAATTCATCCATAATTATGGCAGCTTGAAGCAAGTTCTTCGCTTTTTCTCATAGATAACTTTTTTCTCATCATCTTTATTCTAAGAACTTTTTTACTTTTTCTTGTTCTTCATCATTTATTACCATTTTAGAAATGTAAAGGCCATTTTCAAAAGCACCCCACAATTCATCTTTTTGTGCTTCAAGATATGTTTGCATACAGATCTTTTCCAAAAATTATAATATTCACCACATAACAAATGAGGTTTGTTGTTACTACCAACATCTCTAGAAATTGGATTTACAGAAGCCATCTTCTGGATCTTAGGAGCAAGTTACATTAACTCACTCTGATGTTAATTGTAAGTATTGAATACTATGTAAGAATGGGTGAATTCAGTTTAATGGTGTTTTTTAAAAAATTTAAGCATTTTTCTGTTTTCTTGAAATTTTCCAGAATTATGAACAAGTGAATGAAATATAATCAAAAGAGTAAAGTGCAATAAAGTAAATGAACATAGAAAATCATACTAGTTCTCATTTCCAATCAATGGTACATATATTTCTCTCACACCCTCTAAGAGATTTTCACTATTTTTAGATCTTTGTACAATCCTTACTCCAAGACTTCTCCTACAATCTTCTAATAACAACAAATTAGCATGTCACTTCCTTGAATTCAAAACACCAATAACTATGGAGGACTTTGAATCACCCTGATTCAAAGGACTTTTCCAACAAATATAAAAAACAACCTTTCCTATTTGCAATAATTTGTAATAAGTACAACACTTTCTTATAAATAAGGAATCACCACACAATTGGTGAAAAATTATATATAAATATATAATGTGTAATGAGCTGACTTTGCAGCAACTTTGATAACTTGATAAGTTTGCTGCTTTTCTAATATATTGACAATACAATCTTCTCCATCAATGAACAAATCAATAAAATATAAACATTTATATGCTCAAAACAATTTCACGTATGATTTAAAAATTATGCATAAAATGTTTTTCAGTCAAAATATTTACAAATACTTAAAACAGACAAAATTGTTCATGAAGAAGATGATTTTGTATTTGAAAAAAATCATTCTATTTATAGTGAACCATCCACTTCTTGATTTTATAGAAACAGCCTTTGAAAAATGATAATGATATAGTTCAATGGTATGAAAAGTTTCTATGATAATTAGAGGTGAAGAGGTGATACAATGGTTTAGTATTTTTCTATTTAAGATAGATATTAATCGACTAACATGGTTAGGGTAATCAATTAGACATTCTAAAGAGTTTAAAAATTATATTAAAAATAACATGGTTAATCGATTGACCAAGTAGGGTAATCAATTATCTTTAGTTCACTTTGGAATGGCTAACCCATTAATTAAAAAGTTTAATCAATTATCCTTTAGAGAAAATGCAAATTTTACTTGAAAAGAAACGGATTAACCTATATAGGTTAATGGATTAACCTGTCTTATACTTAAAAAAATTCTGAATTATTTTTAGTAAAAGGTTTAAGAACTTATGCTCTTATTTTAGCTTCACAAGTACGATCAACATAATATTATGGCTCAACCGATATGTTCAGAAAGTCTTTAACATATGTTGGCAATGAATCTTCAAGAAGTAAGTGAATTACCTTGTTGCACAACAGAGGTAGAAGAGAATTTGAAGAGCTAGAACCTAGAACTTTCTTGGATTTATTTTTCAAAATATCGTCAATAGATGATTTGCTTGCTTTAGTCATACTTCTGGACTTCTTAGGAATTGGAGGAGATTATGAAATTTTTGCAAAGATATGACACTTACCTTGTTGTTTTTCGAACCTTCCCTTGGATTGAAGTTGAGATGTCCTGATGATGAGAATGGTGTGAAGATGATGCTAATGATAAGGATGACATGATTAAGATGATGCTAAACATTTCACAAAATGGGTTTTCAAGTTTAAGAGAAAAAGATGAATGGAGAAATGATTTTGAAAATGAGAAAACTAAACTAAAATGGGTACAGGTGTGACCCTTCAGTTCGTCATTCGAATCACATTTAAAACGGATTTGAATCAAGTGTTTTATTTTTTAAGTGAAAAGAGGTTTGGTTTGAATCACGTTTAAAGTGTAATTCGAATCAATCTCAACAGCCCTAAATATCAAATCTTTTAGTCGAATCACGAGTTTAGTTCAAAACTTCTTGATTCGAATCATGAAGTTAAAAAATTTAAAAATCTTAAAAATTTGAGACTTTTTAAATGTTGATTCACTTAGAAATAAAAACATTGTTTTTAATGATCATGATAAAATCAACTTTAATATAATGCATGAATGATAAAATAGTTGAGCAATTTTAATGCAAATGTTCAAAATGGTCTTTAATGTAAATGAGTTTGATGTGAACGCAAAAATATTTTAATGATCAAAATAGAATGAGGATGCGTGAATGTAATGATGATGCAAATGAATGCAATAGACGAAATAAAATTTAAATTGGTGCATTGAATGATTAAGTAATTAAGATATGAGATGCACAAACATGTATAAATCACACAAGACACTTAGGCAATAAAATAATTACTCTTATGCATACTCAAAAGAAATAAATGATGGTTGGAACGATTATACACATTTAGACGATCTAACATATAACTAGTTGCATACGATACTGATTAGGAATAAATCAACATGAATAACAAAAAAAATAGGATATGAACCTGATAGAACTCCCCGTGTACATCTGAAGAATACTTATTAGACTCTCCTTCATAAGGCTTTATATGAACTTGAAACGACATTATGATTATCACTGATTGACGCAACTTATCAATTCCAAAACACTTATTCAAATATTTGATGATCGATTAGCACTTCAAGTATATTCATTGAATACTTTGTAATTGTTGAAACTTTGGAGAATCAATGTCAATAGTCATTATACTCCTTCACCTTCTTTTTACAACGACCTTGGAAGAGTAGGTCACTTAGAAGATATTTTCCTCTCCTTCTTTTATCTCATAATAATTTTTAGCATAATAATGTGAATGCATGTCCGTCTTACTTAGGATAAATCTGGAACAGTCTTCAAGACATGATGTTAAATACGAAATTGCACATACCTCAAAATATTGTTATTTCAATCCTGGATAAATCAAATGTTAGACAAATATCTTAAATTCAATTGATATTTGAAGAACATATTAGCAAGGTTTTTCTTTGAAATAATCTATGTAATTTATTGCGATAAATAATCATGAACAAGTAAATCAATGTAACTTCATTGGTAATTCATTGAATTGCATAAGCTTCCAAACGATTATAAAAACTCGTCTAGGATCGAAGAAACCATATCCTCAACTGTTGGATTCGCAAGACTTTGATCAAAATTTCCACTCTTATACCAATTATTGGGTGAGAATATGGACATCAATGGTTTAGAATAGGGTTTGAATAGATCATTTCCCAATTAGACAATTTTATAAATAATTTTAAGTCTCATGTACGAATCCAAGATTTTAAGAAGCGCAAAAGCAAAACACAAAAATAGAGCTTGGTTAATCACAATACTACTCAAATAGTTTTTGAACAAAACTATTTCAAAACACTTAACTCAAAGATTCTAACGAGACACAAATGAAGTCATGATACTTCAATAAGATTGATACACCACAGACCTAAGCTTACACATTAAATCACTATAAACAAAGTCTAATTTATGTGTTATACAATCAATGAAATAATGCAATAGCATGATAATGGATACTAGAAAATTAAAAGAGGCAACAGAAGAAGAAAAAAATACATAACGATATATAGTGATTTAGCTATCGTCCTCGCATTGCCTACTCTACTCTTCAATTGTGTTATAAACCATTAAAATATAATCACGATTTTCCACTATTTTAATAAATTTGATTTCAACATTTTGATTACAACGAACTATCATACAATAATTCTCCCTGTTGATGTAGACACTAAAACTACAAATAAAATGTCAAGATCATTAAAAAATCTTGATCCATTAACATTATTAAATACAATAATTCTACTCCAAATATTTGTATGTAACAATCCACCCGATTCCAATAATCTCCTTTCCAAGTAATTTTGATATTTAAAATATAAAGCTGCTTATGCATAATAATTCATAAAACTCAAACATTAAAATTGTCTAACTCAATAACAATTAAAATAAAATAATAAATAATATAAATTATGCTTCTAATTTGCTATCTAAATTATTTGTATAACTATAGTTCTTACTTTTCTCGGAAGAATACCAAGCTAAAAGTAAAAAATTCTTAATGAACTAACTATGCGACAATATCTTCTTTATAAGAAAACACTAACAAATGAATGATGAATATGGATAGGGTTCTGAATATATCATTGTCGCATTTAAATTCATTGTAGTTGCACGTCTTCTCCCACATTAGTTGTCGTTTTTTGACTCGTACCCCCACATTACTAATTCACTAAAAAACTTTCATCTAATAGTAAAAGATAGATTTTAAATTAAAATATACTTATGATTTTTTTTATATCCTAAGATCTTTTAATTGTTCCATCCCCTCTTCACGGCGAAAAAGATTCTTGTCCACTTTACGCAAACACTTGATTGTCTTGTACATTTCGCATTCCACCTAATAAAATTTTAAGTAAATAAAAAAACAAATTCAATTTTTTTATATATTATTATCCGTAAATCTTAGCTTAATTAGTGGAAATTGATATTATTAAATTAAATATTATTATTATTATCGATAGTAACAATATTATTATCAACAATAACAACATTATTATGGATGTTACTTGTGTATTTCTAATAATTATTATTATTTAATTTGAAGAACAAAAAAATGGAAAAAATTTAAATAACTTACACATTAATGAATTGGTGTGGTGGTTAATCCATGACCAACCCATATAAAGCTGGTTTTGTCATTTTATGTGACACCATAAGCATATTATTCTTCAAACCTAGCCACAAACTAGTAAACACCACCTTTTTTTTTTCCTCATGTTATTTCTATTTATTTATTATATATGTGTACCACCATTAGTATTATTTATTTTTATTACTATTATTATTACTCAAAATAAATATTATCCTATATTGATTGAAAATTAGTGGGACCCTAAAAGCATGTTGATTTAGTACCAACTTTTGTTATGAAAATGGAAGGTATTTGAAAATGTATATGTATGATACCGGTGGTGTGTTGTGAATTTAATTAATTAAAGAAAAATAAAGTGAAGCTTTATTTATCTTTATGTCTGAGTAACAATATCAATGTCCACTGTGTAGAGAGAAAAACATGGTGAAGACATAGACATGTTTTTTCTGTGTTCACAACTGAACTTGTTTCAAGCTTCAACCTTATGTAACAAAAGCTGTAATCACCATTACTCTATTATTAGAGTTATCATCACTTGATAATTTTTGTGAGTTTCTTTGTCTCTTTCATTGTTCTTTCTTTTTCTGTTTTTGTTGTGTTTTTTTTTTTGTGTTGTGTTGTGGAAGGAGGGTTCAGGATAGTTTCATAGTATATGCAGGTGAAAAAGTCTAAAAATTGTTTCTTTTTCATGTAAGTTATGTTAATGTTTGGTTTCTAACTTCTGGGGTGGTGGGGTTGAAAGTTGATTTCTTTGGGATCTGGGTGTGATTGGTTTAGGATAAGAGACTTGAGATCTATCTAGATGCTTTTGTATTTTGCATTTAAGATACCTAATTAAGGTTTTATTTTAGATCTAACCAAACATGAAGTTACCTTTTTCATGTTTGAGACAGTAGACTAGTTATCCTATGTTTGTGTCTACACCAGATCAAAGGTTGTTATTGACTGTCCATTTCCTTGCAGCTTGTATATGGGGACTCTGGTGCTTGAACCCGATGATGTAAGCTCTGATATATACCTCTCGTTGGGCCTCAAAGATATTGATAAAGGTGTTGGAGTTCCACGGGTTTTGTCGCTTCTCTCTTCACTTCTTGAAAGATCTGTTCAGAGAAATGAAATGCTATTGGAAACGAAACATGTAGAAGATGTTGTTACGGTGTTTCATGGTCTAAGAGCGCCTGCTCTGAGTGTTCGTAAGTACATTGATCGTATCTTTAAGTACTCGAGTTGCAGCCCGTCGTGTTTTGTTGTCGCGCATGTATATGTGGATAGGTTCATTCAGCACACAAAGATCAAATTGACCTCTCTTAATGTGCACCGGCTTCTCATAACCAGCATTATGCTAGCAGCAAAGTTTATCGATGACGCGTAAGTACATTAGTGTTTATGGTTTATTGTCATTATTTGTTCAAGCTGTTAACATAGCTCTCTATTTGGTTTTGCAGATTCTTCAACAATGCTTACTATGCTAAAGTTGGAGGAGTGAGTACTTCTGAATTAAACAGATTGGAATTGAGCTTTTTATTTGGTATAGATTTTAGGCTTCAGGTTAGTGTAGACACATTTGGAAGATATTGTTTGCTATTGGAGAAGGAAGGTTCAGAAACACTTCAAATTGAAAGGCCAATGCAGGCTTGTAGAATTAAAGAAAGTTGGTCAAACAAAGATGAGCCTCCATGTGCTTCCACAATTGCAAGATGGTAGTGTGCAAGCACCACACAATGTATCATTGTTGTTCCACAATTCAATGAATTCAAAGAAAAAAGATTGATGAATATACACCATAGTGATTAAACCATTTTTTTAAGAACACTGTTGTTGTTTGTTCTGCTTCAATTTTTATTTAGTTTTTTCTGTTTTGTTTTTGTTGTACACTTGTTTGAAATTGCAAGCATGTAACAGAATAGAGGTTGTAATGAAATTTTATAACCCTTACAATTTGTTTGGGTTTCCTATAGTACCTGTGGTTGTTACATAGTCTTCAATGAAAGCAATATATTTGACACTTGTCTCTTTATGAAATTTGATTTGATCCTCCACGCAGAGCATAAAGTCTAATAGTAAAAACTCACGGTTGCGGAGAATAATTGTAGACTGACATGTGTGACCATGCCATGTATAGTAGGTCTAGCTCAGCTCAAGCGCTTTGATATGTTTAATTCTAACTTGGACATTCCTTTTATTTTGAGTTTTCATTTTGATGAAAATCCTTCTCAAAATAAAGCTCCCCTTAGGGTTTTGCTATGGCATGTCACGTGCCCGGCATAGACGATGATGTAAGTTGCATGTGCTCAACTCCAAACTCCAAAAGAGTGAGGTAAGTTGCAGGTGTTCAACTCCACGCTCCTATACAGAAGTGTGGCATAAGTGGCGGGTGTTCAACTCCACACTCCTGTACGAACGAGTTGTATGGACCTTAGAGGTAAAATCTAATGGGTTTGGACTTCATAGAAAGGAGTCCATTAGATCAAGACAAGCTGGACTATAAAAAAATAAGTGTATTTTATCATTAGTATTTTTTTACTATTAGAGGGAGATTGAGTGATTGAGAGGAACAGTGTATTTTATCATTAGTAATTTTATGAGACTACTTTTTTATTCTATCCAAGATTTTCTATTGAGTAGTTCATCCATAAGACCTATCTTGTGTTTACTACTTGAACAATTTGGGTAGTTATTATCATCATTACACTATAATAAACCATTAAAGATGCACAATAAAAACACTGTTAGCATGATGCATACAATATATCCTATGCCACAACACTAGTTGTATACAGAGACAGTAGACCAGAAAATAATTACATGATAATAACAAGCCTCTATTGCTTCAAATCATTTGTTTAGTATGCTTTAAATCTTCCAAGAAAATTCATGACCTTTACTTTTCATGATGTCATTCACAATCCTATAGTATAGAATGACTCGATGAGTTCTTCGATCTGCTCCTGGTAATCTCCAGCACAATTTTCAATTCTAGCTTCAGAGTGTTGCTTCTAAAAGTAAACAGTTGGCATCACCTAGGAGGCCTCTCCAGTGCAGTCCAACCAAACCTACCTTTTCTAAAATCTGACAGGATTCGGTATGCTGCTTGATGAACATCTCCGTTGAACAAATGAAGCGCAAGCTTCTCTACGAATCTACAATTAAGTAAATACATGATATTGAATTGAAAAGAAGTTACTTATAAATTATAAAAGAATTTTCTTTAGAAAAGAAATCAATGGCATACATTTGACCACTTTCACTGTCTACGTGAAACTTGTATCGTTTACAAAGTGCATCTCGGCCTGCATTGAACAATGTCAGAATTTGAAGTTAGAACTTTGAGATCAGGAAACCATTATTTTTAATAAACTGAAATAGGATTCAAATGGCTACATGTCATGACGACACATACCTACAGTTGGAAGCTTTGTAAGCATCTGTACAAGAACTGCAGCAACATCATCCATATCATAGGATCTCTCTCCAATGTCATCGCATATGGAGAGTTTTATAGCGGCTGACTGGTCACTGATTCGCATTGGAAGTATCCCGGGAGAATCAAGCAATTCAAGATCTTTCCCAAATCGAATCCACCTTTTATATTAAGAAAAGAATACAATAAATCATGTATTCAGTATGTTATGAGAGATCCATTATTGTTTCTTGTTGAGCTCCAACTTCCAGTCAGAGCATTTTAACCGAAATAAACTATGCAGGAAACCGAAATTGACCTATTAAATTTTAAACAGAACATGCCACCATTTATCTTCTTCCCTCTGTTGAGAAAAATATAACCCTAGGAAGCTAAATTTTCAACATTTGGGTTTAATTTACTCGAGTTATTAGGAAGAGTTTTGTTTTTCTTAGGAACTAAAACCCTATGTAGACTATATGTTTTAAACCCAAATGTTTATGTTTTAGCTGTGCGCAGGGAGGGAGCATTCTTGAAAACATTATGGGCATGTTTAGCATAAGAAATAGGCAAGATACAACTCAACAGTACTGATGTTAGTACTCGGCAACAAGTTGAATAAACTACGAATAAGAAATTTATGTTGGAAATTATTTAGGGAAATAAAATGAATAAATTACCTCAGTGTTCTTGTAACTCCTGGCCTTGGAGCTGCTGGGCACATTCTTCGCTTTAACAAACGATTGATCAGAGACGATTTTCCAACATTAGGGTATCCAACTATTCCAGCTCGAACCTATTCAACAGTAATGCATTCTTTTATATAATAATTATGTTGAGAAGCATTAGTGTATTGCATGTGAACTGCAATGATTTTGTATCAATTAAAGGAAAAGTTTTTTCTTGTACAACTTCTGAAGTTCATGACCACTAAGTTTACTCTCATATAGGTGATCAATAAAAGTAATCCTCTAATCAGAAAACTAGCATAGGAAATGGGGAAAATCCAAATTGATTTGCAATTTCTACAAGCAACCCACCGGACGAGGAAGCAGTCCTTTGGCCCTCCGTCTAACATTTACATCAGCTGCTAATTCCTTTGCCAACCGACCTAGCTTCAAAGTGCCCTATACATAAAGCATAGAATCAGGTACGTTGAACGCAACCTTGATAACATAGATAGTATGAGGAGAAAAAATCTTGTTACGATACCGTTCCAAACTGCCCATTGGAAAAGATAACCTTTGTTCCAATCTTATTAAAATACTCCGCCCAAGCATTTCGATCTGCAGTCGATATCATGTCTTCTCTATTTAAAACCAAAATTCTCCTTCTATTACCAAGCCATAGATCCATCTGCAAAAGAAAAGCAGGAGTAACAAGAAGATGAAAAAGGGGTGCAGTGAATACACAAGACATGCACATTATTGATGAAAACCTGCCTGTGGATGACTTGTGGACAACGGAATACGACCATCGCGAACCTCTATAACAACATCCATCAACTTAAGTTGTTCCTTGAGTTCCTTTTCTGCTTTTGCAATATGACCAGGAAACCACTGTTGAATAATCAGTTATAATTAGCGCTCTAAATTGTACAATGAAGCAACAAACAACCAACATAACATAATATATATATACCTGCACAGGACGCAAAACCTTTGTCCAGTGATAAAGATCAGTGTCAATATCAGTCCAAACATCAGTCTCTCCTAGGTTACCATCAAATGTGTTGTTGCCAATTATCTGATTTCAATAAATAGAGGGTTTGGGTATATACGAGTTGATAAGTTGAATTTGGAAACGGTGAAGGAGAAAGTTGGGTTACCTGAATGGTTGGAGATTGAGATGAGAGTGTTGGTGTGGCAGGGAGAGGTGAGGTGGAGAATCTTGGACGGTTGTTGGGAGGAAATTTTGCAGAAAATAGTGGAGATGGAGAGTTGGGAGTCCATAAGCATGATGATAGTTGAAATTGAACACTCGTCACCATGTTACTTCTCCTCTGATTTTCTGCTTATTGTGTGTGGTTTGTTTTTTTGGATAATAGTAAATAAGGAAGACGCTCAAAAATCAAAATATACTCTCTCTCACTATTCATAAGTAAAACTTATTTATTCCCGGTCCCAAATCCCAAATTACAGGCAATTTCAAATGATTTAACAAATATAATTATTAGTTTATGAGGAAACCATGTACTCGTATAATTTTAGATTATGTGCAATGATATCATTATTTTCACTCACATTTTTTATTTTATTTTCTCTTTCTTTCATCTAATATTTTAATATATATTTAAATTTTATTCACTACAATAATTTTGTATAATAAAATTTAATATTTTATTTTACCACCATTCACAATACACTAAAAATTTAAATATCACAACACACTAAAAATCTAAACATTCACAACAATCAATAAAATTTTACAAATTATTTCATGGAGTCTGGCTCTCTCCCCATTCAACATGATGTTTTAAACGTTAATTAATTCACCTCACTTTCAACACCTCAGTGCAAACATTCAATTATTGAAAAAAATTTAACACCCCCATTGTACATAGGGATGTCAATTTGCATCTGTTAATGGGGATCCCTGTGGGGATTATCTGTTCAGAGCACCGAAATTGAAGATTTTTTTCTCCGTGGAAATGAGGATGGAGACAATAGTTCCCCCGATGACACTTTGGGACGGAGAATGGGAAAATACCCTCTGTCCCGTGGATTCCTTGACTCCGAAGTTATTATTTAACTTTTATATTTTATATATTATATAATTTTACATAAAAAATATTAATGTATTAGAAAATAAAAAATCATTTTACTGGATCATTTTATTTTTATATTTTATTGTATAGTATTATTTCACTATCTAAGTACCCAATCCTAGAAAAGTGCACCCAATACATAGAATGTACACATTGTCTCCTCCTTTTCTTTTCTCAATTATCTTTGTCTCCTTCATTCATCATCTCCCCTAATCGCATCATCATCACAACAACCACTCTTCTTTGTTTATTGTGCTTATGATAATTACTCTTCAAATTCACTTTACTTCCATTAGTATATGTTTTTTGTTTAATTAATAAATTAATAATTATAAATTTTCCACACCCACACATAATCAACCACTGCGCTGGATGACAGTCGTATTGTGGTTATAAATTGACGGAAGCATGGTAGCAACAAGTTATGTTAATCAATTTTTTTACAGAAAAAATATTAGCAACAACATGTGCTTTTGCTTTTGTTTTTTGTTATTGATGCAAGATGTATTTTTATTTTAAAAAATATGAAAGATGCAAAATATGTGTTTTAAAAAAAAGTAAAAAATTAACAAAATACTATTGTCATAGTTTTGATCGAAAAGTATAGATATTTTCTTAAAATTCGATCACCGTGGATCTCCGCGGAGATCTGTGGGGATGAGGATGGAGGAAAATATTCCACCGTAACAGAGTTTGGGGATGGGGAATAAATTTAGGGGTGGGACAAGGAGCGGAGAAGCATCCTCCGAACATTTTCTGCCTCGTTGCATCCCTAATTGTACATAGCCTTATAAAAATATCTTTAATAATTATATTGGAAAGCAAAATTAAAATAATAGAAAGATACTAAGGATATAGTATTAGATAAAAAGTCATTAATGATTTATTGGGATTATAAAATGACTTATAATTTAGGATAAATATTTTTAACAAAAATGAGGAAGTAATATTTATAAAAAAACTTTTTTAAATATATTTTAAGATGTAAAAAAATTTTAATTAAGAATTATTTACGAATAATAATGACCAATGAAGTAAATTAAATATAATTTGTGTTCAGTTTTATCTTCGAAAAATGTATGTTTAGAATAAAATAAAGTTAATGTTTTTTATAATAATTTGTTTATAAATCATTACTGAGAGACCGACTAATAATTTGTCAATCTAAGAACCTTGTAAAAGTTCAAAGGTCTAATCGGGGCAGGTGTGACACAGGGATCGTGGATGTTTGGCCCAAACTCGGGCCATTAGGTTACAGCACTATCAGCACGTGGCGGACTACGCATTCTGAAAAAGGTTATTATCGCCACCTTTACCAAGAAAAAATGACTCCTCGTATTACTATGGAAGGATTAAGTCTCTTATCCCTACGATTTAGTCAATGTCAAATAGATAAAATTAAATCGATTTTGCATCTATAACTTGGCTCATGAGCTAAGTTTGTAAAGATATTAACCCCTACGGTTGGAAGAGATCATTCACTTTTATGTAATCAGAATTTTAAAAGCCTTTTTGATCTCTCCAACGTAAGTTGGGTTCACATTATTGTATTTATCACAAGTATAATTGGCGTATAGTGTGGGACCTCAATAAAATTGGCATCTACTGTGGGACCTTAGTAAAATTGGTCTAGGCCGCATATACACTCACTCAACATTCAATTGCCTTAGTCAACTTTACATTATGATGAGAAGAAACACCATTGCCACCAGTAGTAACGACAACATTGACAATTAGAACATAGCGAAGATGTGAGCCTCTAAGGAGGAATTATACAGTTTTAACCAAACCTTGCAAGGTAATGATAAGTGTCAAAATGTAGTTATTTTGTATATATGTTTTGTGGCACTTATTCGTTCTTGTTTGTTAATAATTGTTGAATAATCCCATTTTTTGTTGTAAATACACTTTATTGTGTTTTGTGTACGTGTTGTACCGTTTGACTAGTTTTAATGTATTTTTGTAGGTATTTGTTGCACATTTGGAGCATCGAGGAATAAAGTGTCGAAGACACGGCTCCGAATGCGCGTTTTCGCAATAAAAGTCCATTTTTGGGAAGTTTTGTTCAGGCCAGGCCGCTAGCGGGAATTGGAGCGCAAAATGAGGCTTTGGCACAATTCTGGCAGAGACTTCATTTTTTAGGCCGCTGAGCGGAATTAAGGCGGTTTAACGTGTAATATCTGAGGTTGTTGAGCTAGCTCACACCGCTGAGCGGGACCTGCTGAGATTTGTTTTATAACTTCATTTTCAGCACTTTTTAGGTTATGGTTTTGGGGTGGATTTGGATCCCAATTTCCATCAACCTTTATTTTTGATAGTATAGCTTAGAAAATAACATTTGGGTCTTGCTTATGGATGATTGAAGGTGGATTTCTCTTTGATTGGCTCTGACAAACCAGTGTAGATCTGTGGTTTATCTCTTCTCCTCTCTATGTATTTCTCTATTTGTTGGGTTTGTTTGTATATTTATCTTGAACTCATGTATATTTGTCTCCCTTGGCGTTATATAAAGCTTGTTTTACGAATCTGTGTTGGTGATTGTCTTAGGTTTTTACTCTATGTTAGGTATTTAAGCTTTGCTAGATATAGATCGCTTAGATTCTTACCTAGGATGATTATCTATTAGTTTCTGAATACAAGGAATGGGTTTAGAGCTGACATTCACTTAGGGTGTCTGAGCTTAATGCCTCTGTGTTGGTGAAATATACCAGAGATGGGTACGAAGGTGACGTAGTTGAATTCTCAATTTGGGTTAGAAATAGCTTCGGTTGTAAGAGGTTTGTGATGACACTGACAAGTATCGTAGGCCGAGTATAATTGGACGGTACATTTAAGTCTGTGACGGATACTGTGCATTCGTTCCGGACAAGCTGTCTATCCTTTATACTTTTTGTTCATTTATTTTTTGTCTTTTATTTTCAACTCATTTAATACCAAACTCATTAACGGTAGAATTGTCAAACGACGAACCAATAATCAATCTATGTGTACACGATACAATATAACCTAACCGGTATATATCACTCGGTAAAAATAATACCAACTCTTTGCTTGTCGCTTTACCACCGCAACAAAATGGTGCTATTGTCGGGGATTGGTTTTATTGTTTCTGTACTGCGACCATTCCATTGTTTTTGAGTTTTGTAATTAATGTATATGTTGTATAGACTTTGTATATGAACTTGTATATTGTTACTTGTACATGTTGTGTGTTTACTTTCCATACTTGTACATATGTGTGTTTTACCTTGTTTTCAAGTATTGTTGTAAGTTATCTCGTATTCGTAACATTTGTTGTGTGGTTGTTAGGACACTTTCTTTAGGTTTGCGCGGTGTGGCAATACCATGGCATGACGAGAGAAGGTTACTAGAGCTCGCACAATAAAGGCATCGAGCTTACGACGTAAAACAAGCATGTTTGTTTATGTTTGTTTACGTGTGTGGTGGCTTGTTTTTTAACAAGTTGAAATAGGACTTGCTCTTAACTTCAAATCTTCACTTTTCAACTTGTTAATTCATTTTCACCAAGTTTTTGTATTGTTATTTGCTTTTGTTTTGTTATGTCAATTTATTGTTTTCCATAAGTTTGTAGTGTTTTACCTTGTGGAAGTGTGTATGTTTTGTAAATAGTTTATATTTTTGTAAATGAGATTGTATAGGTGTGTTAGTGGAGTTGCATAGTAGCTGCACCAGTTGTTATATTTTTCTGCACTGGTGTAGCACACTTAGCGCGCTCTGCCGTGCAGAGCCAGTGAATTCTTTTAAAATTTCACTTGACTTTCCTTTTTCCACTTTCACCAAGGCTTTTTGTATTGAATAAAATTAGTATTACTTTTCTAACTCTTTTGTTGTTGTTTGGACTCGAATTTTGGTCTGGTAGCTTGAGGTTACATTTGGTGATTTTCCGAGTTTGATCGTTTCAACTCGCGGATGTATGGTAATGATATTTTTCAAAGTTGGTACACGCCAGGTACTCGTTTATCGCTTTCTATAGCATAACATGTTTAGGAAATTTTTTATTTGTATAATTACCATGTCATTCATTCTTTTTGCATTACTTGCTCATGATTTGAATCATTTTAGTTCCCTTTTTACCCATAAATGTGAGGAAGCTTTCCATTGTTCATATATGCTTGATGCCACATTCTTGTTTTAACTAGATTTTATTATGCTTAATCTTTTGTTTTTTGTTGATTGTACAAATGCATGAAAATGATCATGGCATTTTGTTTGATTTTGAGCATAACTACCTTGGCCGAGTGTGTGAACCGTTGTTAACCCCTTTGAGCTTTTATCAATATTCATGTTTATTTAAACTTGATGCTTGTCTGTGAGTGTTGAATTCACCTTTTTTTATGGATGTTGATTTCTTTGCTTCTTGAATCCTCAACTATATGTTGTTGTATCAATTTTTACCTTGCCTTAGAAAGTAGGGAGTATTCACATAAGGATGTTGGTTGATTTCAAGTTGAGAAGAGGAATATTTATGTACTTATATTGTGGTTGGTATGAGGTTAAGAGAAAAGAAAAAGGAAAAGGAAAAGGAAAAGGAAAAAAAATATGAAAAAGAAAGATTAGAAAAAAAAAGAAAAAAAATTGAAAAAGAAAAACAAAAAGAGTACGAATAATGTTGTGTTAATAAGTGAGGTGTTTTGGTTTGACAATTTGTGATGAAGAAATTTGATTGGAATTGTATTGTTTGGAACTTTGTGAGTTGATCACTCCCTTAGGTTTAGGCAAGTTTTTGTTTCGATTAACTTTAGGACTTATCACTTGTTTGTTAATCAAGCCACATTACAACCTTGAAAAGCCCTTGTGATTCTTGCATTTGTATTTTCAATAAGTTTTTAGATGAATGCATAATTTAGTCTTTTGTTTTCAAGATTGTGGATGAGTATTTTTTGTACCTCACCTTTGTGTGTTCTTCATCTACCGATGAATTTTTTCTAGGTGTGATTCATGATTGAGCTTGTTTTGTTTTAGAATGTTTTGCATGATTTCTGTACTTAGGATTTGTTTCGTTTATATGTTATCGTTGTAGGATAGTGGTAAGTATGTATTTGTCGTGTACGTTTTCTTTTGAACCATACATTTGTTTTCCGTTTTAAAACTTGTTGATTCGTGATTCTTTGATTATCGTCTTTTGTTTCTTTAGGTTTACTTGACTTTGTTTGAGGACAAACAATGTGTCAAGTTGTGGAGAGTTGATAAGTGCCAAAATGTAGTTATTTTGTATATATGTTTTGTGACACTTATTCGTTCTTGTTTGTTAATAATTGTTGAATAACCCCATTTTTTGTTGTAAATATGCTTTATTGTGTTTTGTGTACATGTTGTACCGTTTGACTAGTTTTAATGTATTTTTGTAGGTATTTGTTGCACATTTAGAGCATCAAGGAATAAAGTGCCGAAGCTACGGAGTGGGATCATGCCGCTGAGCGGGATTAAGGTGGTTTAACGTGTAAATATCTGAGGCCACTGAGCTAACTCACGCCGCCGAGCGGGACCTGCTAAGATTTGTTTTATAACTTCATTTTCAGCACTTTTTAGGTTATGATTTTGGGGTGGATTTTGATCCCCATTTTCATCAACCTTTATTTTTGATAGTATAGCTTAGAAAACAACACTAGGGTCTTGCTTATGGATGATTGGAGGTGGATTTTTCTTCGATTGGCTCTAACAAACCAGTGTAGATTTGTGGTTTATCTCTTCTCCTCTCTATGTATTTCTCTATTTGTTGGGTTTGTTTGTATATTTACCTTGAACTCATGTATATTGTTGCCCTTGGCGTTGTATAAAGTTTGCTTTACGAATCTGTGTTGGTGATTGTCTTAGGTTTTTACCTTGTGTTAGAGATTTGAGTTTTGCTAGACATAGATTGCTTAGATTCTTACCTAGGTTGATTATCTGTTAGTTTCTGAATGTTAGAAATGGGTTTGGAGCTGACATTTACTTAGAGTATCTGTGATTAATGCCTCTGTGTTGGTTGTTTCGAGCTAGAGATAGTCGTTACGAGTCATACTATTGACTCCTGTGTTGTTAAGGTAGGTCAGGCATGGCTATCGAGGTGATACAGTTGAATTCTCAATTTGGGTTAGAAATAGGCTGGGTATAATTAGACGGTAGATTTAAATCTATGACAGATAGTGTACATTCGTTCCGGACAAGTTGTCTATCTTTTATAGTTTTTGTTCATTTACTTTTTGTCTTTTTTTTACAACTATTTATTCTCAAACTCATTAACGATAGAATTGTCGAACGACGAATCAATAACTAATATATGTGGACACGATATAACCTAACCGGTATATTATCCGGTAAAAATAAATATTTTACTTTTTGCTTGCCTGCTATACCTACATTCGAAGAGGTAACATCATATCCCTACAGGAACAGCGTCACGATGACAACTCACCATAAGAAGATGAGGTTCTTGATCCTCAACTTATTTCCAATGAAATTCATGGCGCTTTTATGCCAGAAAACTTCAAATCGCTGTCATAAGTGAACCCTGAAACATGTCGCCGCAATTAACACTCATATGGAAATAATCAACTTCTCAGACTCCTTAAAATGTAAGCTTTTATTCAATACTTTCAAGGAGGAAGCTTTGAGTTGGTACGTGAACCTTCCCCGCCTTTCAATGACCAATTATCAAAACCTATTGAGGAAGTCAATCCATTAGTTTTCAGTGAGTAAATACTAGAATTTTTAACAACCACCCTCTGAAATGTTCGTCGGAGACACTCCGACTCCCTGAGGGAGAATGCCACTTGGTTCAATGAGGAGACTATAAAGGCGGTATATCCACACCTGAAAATTTTCATGTGTTATATCAAAAGAGAAGAGAACAATGCAAAAAAATTTAGGGATGTCAAAGAACGTGTCGCCGAAAAGCCCAATTTGTTGCAATAACAATGTAGGAGCCACTTTACTTTTCACATTAGGACAACTTGGATCACCTTTTCCCCTTAAAGACACCACTTGGATCCTTTCCCCCATTAAAATGATCTTATGGTGATAAAGGTACAACTCTCAGATTAGGAAATCATACGAGTTTTGGTACATCTAGAAATTTGATTGATATCCTGTATTTGGACACTTTTGAGAGGATGGAATTGGATCCAGATGACCTTAAGTTATTCAGAGGGTCCTTAGTTGGTTTATTTGGCGAACTAGTTCAAGTGAAGAATTATATCATTCTCAAAATAGTGTTCGAATTAAAGGAGATTTCCAAAATGTTAAGTTCATGTGCCTCATTGTAGACGCCTCATCATCCTACAACATCATCATTTGGAGGTTTGCTTTTAACCTTCTAAAGGTTGTCATGTCAACTCTTTACTTGGACATGAAGTATCCATTGAAGAATGGGCATATTGGTTTGATAAAGGGGGATGAAGAGACCGTCCAAAAATGCTCCCAAGATAGTTTGGTAATCAAAAGAGCAACAATGAAAGTATGTGTTGCACCGCAACTAAGGATTCATATGGTGAACATTATGGATTTAGATCCTAGAGAAAAAGCTTGAAAGAGAATACTTAGGTCAACAAAAGACTTGAATGAGGTCCAAAATGGTCCTCTGGATTTCCACATCACCTAGATGGGCACCTCCATGATAGGATCTAAAGAAGAGGAGTTGGTCACCCTGCTCCAGATAAATATAGATTTGTTCCCCCTTGACCTCTTTTAATAAGTCGGGGATTAGCACTAAAGTTGTATGTTATTGCCTCGCCATCAACTCCTCAATAAAGCAAGTAGTACGGAGAGAGCATAAGGTATGCGAGGAAAAACGGGCGACCATTGATGAAATAGTTGGATAATTCAAAGAAGTCAGTTTTATAACTGAAATTAAGTACCCAAGATGGCTAACAGACATAGTTTCCGTTCAAAAGGCGTATGGTAAATGGAGAATGTGTGGACTTTATTGATTTGAATCTGGCATGCCTTTAGACCCATATCCTTTTCCAAACAATGATAGGCTGATTGACAGGTCGTCGATTACAAGACTTTGATCTTCATAAACTTCTACTCTGGCTATAATCAAATTAAGATGTATCTATCCCCTTGATACGCCAAAACCTATATTCATGTCCAACAACTGCAACTATTTTATGAGGTTGTGCATTTCATCCTCAAAAACATAAGCATCACGAGCCAAAGGGTGATGGATGTTTTCTCGAGTCAAATAGGATGCAATATAACTACATGGTTATGAAGACCTCAGAGGAAGGTAATCATTGTAATGACCTACAAGACATTCTGAAGTTGGTCAGGAAGTATAAATGTGACGGAATCCCTCTAAATTCTCCTTCAAGGTTCAGGCAGGAACATTTATGTTTCATGTTAACTAAGAGATGGATTGAGGTCAGTATCATGAGGAGTTCTAACACAGTGAAAGAGGTCAAATAGTTAATAGGAAGTATGGATGTCCTCTCCAAATTTCTTTCATATGTATGAAAGGGCATAATTATTCCTATATTTATATGTAATAGAGAAAGAAATGAGATTTTTGCTCATCCAAGAGACTCTGAGTATGATGATTAATCTGGCAAAGTTGTTTCTTAACATATAAATTACATAAATAACTCAGTAGCAGCTTGTTATATAAATACGAAACCCAAAAGCAACACTATTGCCAAGTAATAACAAGTGCATTTTGAAATCAATTAATTTGACTTACTAGCATAACCACCAACAATTTCAGACCAAACCCAACATTCTCCAACATAAAAAAATGGCCAAATTATCTTGCTAAATATAAAAATAATATGATTCTTCTATGAAATGTGTTTTAAAAAATAGGTGCTTCTGTGCAATTGGACAGAAGTTACACTTTGAAGAGTTTGTTAACCCTGTAGAAGCAAACATGCTCTAAGATTGTTACCAAAGAATGGCATGCAAATATATCTATTAACAGCTTTATACATTTTCATCCTTCTCGAAAAAGTTAAAATCCACACTAGTCAGCATGTTTAGGCGTGGTAAGTAAAGTCCAGAAGAAGTTCCAAATGTCTGGCTTAATGCAACGGATAAAGCGACAATACCTGCATATAAGATTGAGAAAAATATATGATCAGCACAATGTACTAAAAGAGAATTACATTTCAAGTTGTAAAGAATGTAAGATAACATACCACGGTTTGGAGCTCAAGCTATCAAATTGCTTCAAGATAAAGAGTATGCATGAATATTTTAACGATGTAGCATTATAAGTGTCTGACATCACATACATTAGTGAAACATTTTCCACACAAATATCCTACAAGAATAATTTAACAATATTAAATTAAACCATTAAAATTTCAACAGAAATAAATGAAATAAAGGCAACTGTGAAACTCAAGTAATGGTGTACCTCAGAAATAACTGATTCACAAATACGCTTTAGACCGTCAAGAAGATATTGATCTGCAGCTCTAAGGAGGTCTGGGGCAACTTCCAAATCAACATCTACTGTTCCAGTGTATATAAACCTAAAGTTTCAACAAAAAATTAGTTCATAAATAGAGCCTATTATAAAAACATTAATACTACCTAAGTCGCTAAATATAAGACTCATTGAGAAAATTGCGAAAAATTTATTCTTAAGAAAGAGAAATAGTTAATGTGTATGTAAGCATTTATTATAGATTGTAGAAAAAGATGTAACATAATTAGGGATAAATTTGGGGAAAAAATTCATTAATACACTTTGAAAGTTGAAGAGAGTCTTATAAAAAGGGACAAGAAAAAAATTCGAGTCTTATAATTAGGGACAGAGTAGTATATAAGAAAAGGGGCAGTACCAACACACCTCATCATCAACTCAAAGACATTCCATTTAATATTTGGAATCTCTATATCCTTGGCTTCCTTTTCCTGCATTGATCATTGTAAGACATTATGAAGGATATTTACACTTAAATCCACATGTCCATTAATCCTAATTCAATTGCAAAGTGATTATGTGGCTTTCAAAAAGCTTATTAAAGATATCAAGCAATGAACAGTCAGTCATCTTGATCAAGTTTCTATTTGAATATTTGCAAAAGAATGGTAGTTGTTATTTACATGTAATGAATTAAAAGAGGACTTGAAACTAGGTTGAATGATTAGTTAATGCTTACCCTGTAACCCCCATCAAACATTGCGCGAAATATATTAGATGAAACTAAACAAGCTCTATGAGCATAAAAGAGTTTGCCTGAAGAAAGGAGAATTGAGTAAATTAGTATATATATATATATATATATATATCATAATCAATATCCATAGATCGGGAAAATTAATAGAAAACAACAACAAAAATTGGCAGCAGCTTTTTTACCTTCGACTATGAATGTGACATCAGAAAGTAGTGGATTGTTTACATATTGTTCACCCAAGTAAACCTACATACAACACAACAAAAATCTCATTTTCCATTCTCATGATCATAGCCATAATATATACAGTAGAACATGAACAAAATAACTCAATTTCAAAGGCAATAAGTTCAAATTGCAGTTGAATTATGCAACTATGATAATACACATATGCTTCAGCAAGTGCAGGGCGAAAAAACAAAATAAATGTGATGAGCCCAATGAGACATAAATTGCAACATACCTGAGAAGTTGGTGATGTAGGCGCAAGATCAACAATAGAGGCACCTATTCCTTTAGTAGCCATTGTGTGGAGCGCTGCAGAGGCTTCACGCTTCTGCTTTTTGGTTGTAGATTCAAGAAGAAGATCCAACAGCAATTCTAATCCTGAAGATTTAGCAGCATATTGATTGAAAATACTTTCTAAGTACTGCCAGAGAAAGGGGAGAAAAGTATATATTAAAGTTTGTTACCATTATTGTCAATGAAAATAGTTTTACGATCATCGGCAGAACATAAATGTGCAAGAGCAAGAGCTACACGTTTCTGAAGACCCTTTTCCCCAGAGCGCATAAGATATAACATTTGCTTCAGTACCTGCAAAAGAGGAATTAATAAAACAATCAAAATCAATAATGTAAACAACAATAAGAGGAAGGTTTGAATTGATTTTGATTATCATCTTATGACTAAACAAATAAATCATTGATCATAGTAACTGATAACTTGGGAGAAAACTTACTCGCCCTTGCATCTTCTCTTCCAACCTTTTTAACATCCTTGCTACACACTCTTGAGTAGGCTGCAGGTCAAACAAAAACCATAAGTAAACTAAATTTGTAATAAACTAGTAAGAGGTTCTAACAGTTATCTTGATAAACAAGACTAAATTATTATTTGCAAAGAGTAAATGAACGTACTAGAACACTGAAATGCCCATCCTGTAGTTTTTGTAAACCATCAGCTTTAATAATAAGAGGAACATTGTCCTGTCAAACAAAGCTGTTATGTCAGAGGCAGCATATCACAAACATCAATGACAAAAAAGGGCACCAAGTAAAGAACAAGGAAATTAACTTCACCTCATTATCAGCAAGAGCATAAAGAGCAAAAGCTGCATTGTGTTGGACAGAAGGATTATTTGTGACAAGAAGATTGAGGAGAGGCTCTATACACCCGTTGTAAGCAATGCCAGCTTGATTGTGTGAGTCCTGACATGGATTATATAAACAGTTAGAGTTGATCTCAAGAAACCTAATTGCCACATACTGCTAAATATCAGTTGCTAGTGATAATCACCTGTGCCAACCTCCCAAGTGCAAAAGTTGACATTTCCCTAAGTTGTAAATCTGGGGACTTAAGCATTTTGATTAAAGGGATTATAGCACCTCTTTGGGCAATGTGAATCTGCGTGAACCAATTATGCAGATTACTAAGAGAATTTAATATGTGACCAAGCTATCGCATTGTAGGTTAGCGAAACATAAAACTTAACCAACCTTGCAATCTGAATCTGTTGTGGCAAATTGACCAATTAAAAGAGCTGCTTCTCTTTGGGTCTCCAAACAGGGGGAACTATTAATGAAAACATAGATTAGTTAAAATAGAAGTAATAAGTTACTAGCGCAGAACACTACAATGTTTGACATTTACATCACATTCTCCTGCTTAATGAAAATAAAAGACAAGATGTGTCACCTTAGTAGGCAAATAACTGGTTGTAAAGCCTGTGCTAGAAGAACTTCTCTCTTAATTTCAGGCGAAGAATGGACAAGATTTCCAATCACACCAATCTACAAATTTAATTTTCATTCAGTTTGTTGTTGTGGATTAGAAAACTGCAAAAAGCAAATTATAATGTAAAAGATTATGCCAGTTCATTTGTGTCTTACCGCCTCATAATGGATTGCAGGATCCTCTGATCCAAGCATTAGTACAAGAGTGGGCAATGCATCGCATTCAACAATCTGCATTTTCTAATTCTTGTAAGCAACTATAACGAAAGAATCCACCATATTAAGTCATAGTGCCAAATCAAGTACCTGGTCCTTATTCTCAGCATTTTGAAATGCAAGAGTTCTCAGGGCCCCTGCAGCAGCTCTCTGTACCTTTGTATCATTGAATTCAAGCAAATCAACAAGAGGAGGGATGCCACCTTCCAGCCTGAACATAGCATCTATTAGAGAGCATGGACTATAAATATCTAAGGCAGTGCCATCAATTGCAAATAACAGATTGTTAACATTCCGCTATGTATTAATGCTATAGTGGCTAACGGACAATATCTTACATTAAATAGTGTATCACAGACAGACAGACAAGGTTGTCTTTGAGGGTGGGCAAAACAGGTTACCACAAAGGCCCCTAAATTTGGCACAGTCAAATTGTATCTAAATAGGGTCTCATAAAATATTTTTCATAATTCTATCCGTAAACTAAGACGCTATAGTTGTGTAATGCTAAAGCAGACTACTTAACATCATTCTAAAGTATTGGATTTCGGAAGAAACAAACCTGACAAGAGTCTTGATGTTGATATTTTCATGTGCAAGATTAGTTATAGCATCAGCTGCTCTCCCAAGAAGAGCAGAAAAAAGTGCTTGAGAAACACCAGGGGCTTTAGGTCTCATCAACAATTCTACAAGACAGGGCAAGGCTCCAGCATCAACAATGAGTTGTTGATGCTCCGGCTGAACATGAAAACCAGCATAAGTAAAACAAGAGTTATTGTCCGTGAAAAATATAATAATAGTGACAGTGCTAGATAGTTCAAAAAATACATGTTTCTTTACATTGACAGCGAGATGACCAAGCATAGAGACACATTCTTTTTCAGTGTCATAAGTATCAGCATCAAATTCACCTCCATTGGACACCATACGCAAAACCTTCACCACAGCAGGAACAACACCACAGACTACCATGAGATCCACAATATCCTCTGCAAAAGAGAAATTCAACACAACAAATCAAACAAAAATCATTCAAAATTAATAAAATCAGAGAAATTAAAACAAAATGAAGAAATGGAATTGCAAACAAACATACCGTCTTTCGCGAATTGGGAAAGAACACGTAGATCATTTTGAGCAGGACCGATATCTGAATCTGACGACGAAGAAACAGTGTTTAACAGATCGATGCGCTGAGTAATATCGTCGGCAAGAGTTAGACGGCGAGAGTTTTGATGAAGAACAGAGATGGTTGATTCATCTTCTTCGGTGAAATCAAATTTCCTCTTCAAATTTTGCTTGCGATCCATTATAGATTAGAAGCGATGGTTTTTCCGAGAATCAAAATCGGTTTTGAACTTCAATTTTAAATGCGTAAGAGATTGAAAATGAACTGTGAAATGAAAGTAAAACTACTCTTCTGCTTTTCCAGATTTTAAGCCAGAAAAATTTAGCATAAAGGAATTTTCATCCATTTGGCGTAAAAGAAAATTTTGAGGCAATTGGAATAGCGGTAACGTTTGGCGCCAAATATTTTGGCGAAAAAACATTTTTGAAATATGTTTAGCGCGTTTCTCCTTTCCCATTTCACTCTTTTTTTTTTATATACATTTTATTTAATAATTATGTTGTTTAAATAAATTAAGGAATTTCTTAACCCACTCCATAGTCGAGTGGGACACCCTATAAAAATTTAAAAATGTCATTTCCAAAACTGCAAATGTATTTCTGGGTCGTATCTTATTTTGTATAAAATAAACCAAATGTAGTTTCACCTTTCAAATTGTAAGAAACGGTACGTAGATATACTTTCGGTTCTAAATCGGAATTTTCTTTCTAATTCTATTAGATGGAATATTGAATTGTGTTGTCACCAAATATTTCATATATAATCGGAAGTATACTTTCGGTTTCTGTCACGATACATATTACTTAAAACATTAACCATGTTGGACTACTTGATCATCACCATTTCACACTTTCTACTCAAAAACCCTTATCATTCTCAATCAATTTTCTACTCCAAATTGTCATTTTTGTGGTTCATCATATCAGAAAGATCTAAAGAAAGTAGAATTTCAGGTAAAGATTATTCATTTGATCCCTCACTTTAATCTGTTACTTTTTGAAGAAAAAAGGTTACGTAGAAACCGAAAGTATACATTCGATTTATGGTTGAACAGAACCGGAAGTCTATTTTCGATTTTTGTCTGTGTTTATTTTTACAGCAACTTTCACTGTGACGTGTTAATAAGTATATTATTTATGTAACATAGATATGGTGCACCCCGATAACAGTCTCAAACCCTATTTCTCTGAAGTAGTTTCGTCGCTCGTAATTTCTCCTCTCTTAATTAAGACGGTAGATGTTCGTGAGCAATTTGAAAATGTTGAAGAATTTGAATTACGTGAATACATGTTGCATTGGATTCGTATAGAGGCAACGAAACTAGGATTTGGTATTGTGATAGCAAGGTCCGATAACAATACAAATAAAAGAAAGCATTTGTGATTTTGACATATGAAAGAAGTGGGAAATACATACGTTCAAAATTTTAAACACGACGACACTAGTCCAAGAAAATGTGAACGTCCATTTAGGTTGCATGGTTATCTTATGGCAAATAAGAAATGGAAATTTAATGTGATTAGCGGTTTACACAATCATGATTTAACTCAAAAGTTAGTCGGTCATCCAATTGCATGTCGGCTCCTTCCAGATGAAAATACATGTATTTCTAACATGACTTTGAATTTGGTATCGCCCAAAAACATACTTGCAACCTTTAAGCGCAAAATACCCGAGAACACATCAAATATCAAACAAGTTTACAATAAGCGTTATCAAACCAAGTTAGCGATTCGGGATGGTCGAACTGAGATGCAACACCTCTTGAAACTTTTAGATGAGAACAATTATGTTTGTAGGCACCGACAAGGTGATGATGGGGTAACAGTTAGAGACATTTATTGCACTCATCCTAATTCCATTAAATTGTTCAACATGTTTCCTACCATGCTCATAATTGATTCGACGTACAAGACCAACAAGTACAAGCTCCCGTTGTTGGAAATTATTGGTGTTACATCGAATAAGAAGACGTATTCTATTGGTTTTTCATTTCAAGAGTGAGAAAAAGAGGACAGCTTTGCATGGGCTTTAGAGGTATGTAGGTTAATGTTGAACGATCAAGAAGATATGTTGAAATTCATTGTTACCAATCGAGATACGCACTAATGAAATCAGTTGCAACTATATTTCCCACTTCTTACACATTACTTTGTAGGTTCCATACTACTAAAAATGTGAGAAGTCGGGTTAAATCCACGGTGGGGTCAAAATAGGTTGCAGGTGAAGATGAAAAATTGGTCAAGGCTGACGTTATTATGGAGAAAATTATGGATGCATGGAATGATATAATAAATGCATTTACAAAAGAGCTATACGCTGATGTTGTTTTACAATTCATGAATGATTGCGTGAAATATCATGATCTATTGAAATATGTTGAAAGAATAATTCTTGATCAAGTTAAGGAGAAAGTTGTTTACCCTTGGACCAATCAGGTTATCCACCTCAGTAATACAACAACAAATCGAGTTGAGTCTGCGCATGCATGTCTGAAGAATTGGCTGGGAAATAGCAAGGGTGATTTGATTACAGGTTGGGAATAAGTAAACTAGATGATACTAAATCAGCATAACGAGATACAAACAAAATTTGTTTGTAGTATCATGGTGTAGGAACACAAGTTCAAATACAACACGATATACTCTCAGTTGGTTGGTAACATCTCTCGGGCGGCTCTAAATTATATGTTTTACGAGGCTAAACGAGCTTCTAATGTGGGTGCTGACACCTCAAAGTGTGGTTGCACAATTGTCAAAGCATATGGTCTTTCTTATGCTGGAATTATATCTAAGAAGACGAATGGTGACAGCCCAATACGTATGGATGGGGTCTCCATTATTTGGAAGCGACTAAGTTTTGACGACGATTGTAAAATGAAAATCCATGAGTCAAATATCTCCATTTTGGCCGAATGAGAAGCGATACAAAAAATATTTTTAAAAGTTGATGACTCCACCAAACTCCATATTAAATAATAGTTGAGGAAGATTGCGTACCCGAATACCACAAATTTGAAACCACCATCCCAACTGGTAAAAACTAAAGGGGCACCTAAGAAGTTGAAACTAACATCGGGCGATAGTCTACTATGAGGAGTCCTTCATATTTTGAACACGTTGACAGAGTTTTTCCCGATTCACTTACACCAAAATTTCAGAAAAGTGCTTTCAAAGGTGCTCGTAATAACAAACCACCCATTTACACCTACTCCACCAAAAATACCATTCATGGATCACATGTAGGTTTTTATGCACATGTACATTGAACAGATCGTCAATGTCGGTGGTGACTGTAACTATGGTTTTCGAGTTGTTTCTAGTTTGCTCGGTATAGGTGAAGAGTATTACAATACTATTTGAGATTCCCATTATTAGAGAGTTGACGGACAACAGAGAATTATACACACGTGTGCTAGGGAGTAAAGTGAAGGTTAGGGAAATATATCACACACTTGTACCTGTTGAGGTTGGATTTGCATCAGAGGATAAATGAATGTGCTTCCCTATAATGGGTCATCTCATAGAAAGTATGTTTGAGAAGGTGTATTAATCTTACAAGATACGGTTTCTCATAGGCTTATTTCCTTATGCGCATTGCTCAAACACCAAATACCAATGATTATATCATATGTGTTGGGTGGATTTAAAATCCACAACATTTTGTTCAATTGTATTTGAAATCGGGATGCCCTATACCTTCCACCTACATCCTCAAAGTGGGTGCTTCATTTCACAAACCCATCTGAGCCCTGGCCGGACCAATTCATTAAAAGGATACAAGAATACAACAAGTTGAACCAAATTGAAATAGAAAAAAATAGGGAAAAGTAAAAAAGGATGCCACCGGTGGATTTATTCGACGGCACATTTTTCGGCTCATTCAAGTAGTTAGGTATCATTTTATTGTTAACGTCATTTTATTCATGCATCATGATATGGAAATATATCCATTTTTGTAGTTTGATCAAAAGTACAATATTTGAATACATGCGATTTTTTGGTATTATAATGATGTTTTTGTTTTGTTTCTGGTTTTTCACTCTCAGGGCCTTAATCGAAAATATATTTTTGATTCCATTTAATAAAAAACTGGGATTTTAATTCCAGTTTTATCACTGGCACATAAATAGGATTTGTATGGTTCATGATTACCTCCAACTACTACAAAATACGTCACTTCTTATATTTTCCATACCACGACACCAAAAACCATAAATGGACATGAAATTGAACGTCAAATGGGTTGTTGGAGTTGTCCATCTCACAAATTTAAGATCACCATGTACACCCCTATTAAATATGTGTGTGAAACATTACAGGAACTTGTACCTTTTGGGCAGTTATTAATTCCATTGAGTTTCCCTTACTTTATCAAAAAACCAAAAATTCAGTTATTTCTACTACATTAAATGATCTTTCAAATTGGTCAAGACTATCCAGTTTATGGGCGCTTCTCTATGGTACTAGTTGTTGCTTCATTGAATTTGCTTCATTAATAGGATCGCGATTTGACTTTGATCGTTATGGACACTGGTACCACGCTCTAGTCCTAGGCAGGCAGACCTCATTTTAACAGCGGGGACCGTAACTATGAAAATGGCTCCTTCTTTAGTTCGATTATATGAACAAATGCCCGAACCAAAATATGTTATTGCTGTGGGAGCCTATACAATTACAGGAGGTATGTTCAGTATCGATTCTTATAGTACTGTTCGGGGGCATGGATAAGCTAATTCCTGTGGATGTATATTTGTCGGGCTGTCCACCTAAACTGGAAGTGGTTATAGATGCTATAACAAAACTTCGTAAGAAAATATCTCGAGAAATCTATGACAATCTATTTAGTTATCAACGAGAGAATAGGTGTTTTACTACCAACAACAAATTTGACGTTGGACGCGGTACTCATACCGGCAATTATAATCAATGATTATTCTATCAACCATCATATATTTCAGAGATAACCTCTGACACATTTTTTAAATGTAAAAAAGTTCAGTATCCTCCGACGAACAAAAAAGTGAATTAAACAGGATCCAAAATACAATAAGAAATAGTAAGCAAGTCAATCTTACAAAATTACATTGTAATGTAAATAAATGGTAAATGCTTATACCAATCTTATAAAAAACTCAGGAGAAATAAAAAAAAATGGAAGGTAATTTGTCTACTTGGCTAGTCAAACACGAAATAGTTCATAGATCTTTGGGTTTTGATTATCAAGGAATAGAGACGTTACAAATAAAGTCTGAGGATTGGCATTCGATTGCTGTTATTTTATATGTATATGGTTACAATTATCTACGTTTCCAATGTGCCTATGATGTAGCACCGGGAGGACTATTAGCGAGTGTCTATCATCTTACGAGAATAGAGTATAGTCTAGATCAACCCGAAGAGGTATGCATAAAAGTATTTATGCCAAGGCAAAATCCGAGAATTCCTTCTATTTTTTGACAATCGTAAGGTAGTAAAGATCGAGTACCGCTCGCCATCGATTGACAAAGATGGGAAGCTTCAGCTCATCAACTGTGAGCTGAAGAACAACGCTGATTTACGTGCTATATGATCTACTTATGACAATTTTGAGGAGAAAGTTTTGATCGAGCTAGATGCGACTTTAACAAGATCAGTCGATGATATTATTAGGGTGTTGCAACATCCACCTGGATGTTGATTTGTAATGTTTGATTTATGTTTAACTCCTAAATGTATTTGCTACGTTTATGTAATGAATTTTATTTATGTATACGTTATGCAATTCAATGATGTTTCCTGGTTTGTGATAAGAATAAAACTGGAAATACAGTTTCGTTACAGAATCAAAATTAAATTTCTGATTTATGTGTATATTTTATTAGATATTGGTGCACACCAAAAATATACTTTTGATTTTGAGGGGTATTTTGGAAAATTCACGTGGAGTGTAAGAAACTTAAGGGGTGGATTAAAAAATCCCCATAAATTATTTAAATAAAACTCTTATTATTATTATTTTAAACATTATAGTAAAGCATTTTAAGATTAAATATTAAGATTTGAAACAATTGTCATCGTATCTAGTCCTTTAGAAAAATCAATCATATACGATATTCCACTAACTCACATTATGGTGTTTAAAACTGAATTGTCCTAATAGAAAATCGTTAATCAAGTTAAATCAAATTAAAAACCATAAACATCACAATTAAGTCGGATTTGTTTGGGTTATATTTCAACAAAATCGCCTGATTTGGTTTGATTTACAGTTTGTATTTTACAAACTAAACCAAACTAAACAAAACGGCATTATGTTAATATATTTAATACTACCTCTGTTCCTATATATAAGAGACAATTCATTTTTTAAATTCATTGAATAATCAATGTATTTGGTCAATTTATAGACTAGGTACATTGATTTTTCAATGAATCTAAAAATTAAATTGTCTCTTATATATAGGAACGGAGGTAGTACAATTTTAAAAATGACTCTGATTACACAATAAAACGAGAGACTTTCTAATATTCCATGTGATTAGTAGATGTGCTAAAAAATTAAATGGTGTGTTTTTAAATCTTGTTCATTTCTTTTAAATATTTTCATTTGTTTTTAAATATTAACATTTTCGATTATGCTATATAAAGTGTTCTAATGCAAGATACTTGAATTAGTTGAATATCATAATTTTAGTGAAAGAGTTTGGTGTTGTTATTAAAGAAATATCTAGTAATTAGAGGTGCTTTCTGTAACATCCCAAATTTTAATGGTTATTTATTAATTATTTATTATATTATATGATAATTAATTAAATAATGTGAATTGGAGAATAATTTGGATTATTTGAGTATGTGTGTTATTTGGATAATTGGGTTTATGGGTAGAAATAAGATTTTTTGTTGTCGGGCCTAATTATAATGAATTGAAGTAATAAGGAGGTGTTAATTCTCAAGCCAAAATGAAGTTTACTAGTTAGTAAGGGTTGTGAGAAAGTAAAGATTAGAACTATCATTTGCTGGAAAAGAAGAGAAGAGAAAAAGAGAAGAGAATAGGAGAAGCCCTAAAGGAAGAATCTACAAGAGGTAAGGGGGAGAATCTCCATTATTAATTATTTGTATGTGATTGGATAGTGATTAGTAACATGCTATATGATTGTGTATTTCGATTTCTAGGTTTTTAGTTAACTCAAATTGAATTGGGAATTTGGGGTTTATGATGAGAAAAACTAGATTTTATGATATAAATAGTTTTCATATGTTGTATACATGTTAGATGATGTTTAATTAGTGATGAATTAGCATTATAACTTGTTTTGGAAATGAAATTCGTAGGCCGGACAAAACTGTTCGGCAGCAGATTTTTGTGCAAAAACGTGAGGCCGCTGAGCGGGCGTGGGGGTACTCAGTGCGGTCTCCTGAACGCAGAAAAATAATTTTGTTGTTTATGCTTGATTACGATTTATCATTAGTTTTCATGAATTTTAATAATTATTTTGATGAGTTTTGAATTAGTTTTGGATGTGATTTCAATGAATACATGTTACTTGAGATTAGTATATGTATGTTGTGTTTTGTGATTTTTTGGGAATAATATTGAATTGCTTAAGTGTTATATGTTAATTGTGTTATGTGGTGATAGTAAATACTATGTGTATTGCTTGTGATGATGAAACATGATATTTGTGCAAAGAGGTGATAATTCAAAGTGTTGAATTATTGTGGTATGCTTGAATAATTAAGGTTGGTGATAATCTCAATTGCATATGTTGTTGATTTAATGCACATTCATTCATGGGGAGATTGTATTGTGATTGGTTACTTTGATTGTTGTGTGGAAATAGAGGTGGTGAACTATGTGTTCATATTGGTGGGCTTTGGTCTTGTCCGGATCTAAAGCGTGGCTTTGATTCTAGATATTGAACCGGAAGCGAGGTGAGCTTGATGCTCACAATGGTACCACATGCATAAGTCACATTGCATTAATGTCTCACGTGTCATTAAAGAATGTGTGTTGTATGTTGAAAAATGTAATAATTGGTTACATGAATCATTTGATTGATTGTATCTGTGATATTTATGCTATATATGATAAATGTGGATATATTATACTTGGAATGTTTGTATAATGATATTCTACACTACTTGGATCATGTAAATCATATTTTATGGAATGTCACATAAAGTGTAGAGAATTCTTTAATAAGACACATGTTTCTATATTGCTTCCAATTTATATACATTTCGATAATGATGTGAATTATCACCCTTCTGTTGTATGTGATGTTCTATGTGGCATCGTGCAGGTTCCGGGGATAGTGGTGCTTCGCACGAGACTAGTGGAGAAGTTTAACTTATTTTATCTACTTTCCTTAGGTAGTGAGTCATTGTTATGGTCTATGTAACATTAGGGATTATATTTGAGTTCATGTTATGACTTGTTTGAGAGATATTTGTTATCACTCTCTTTTATTTGGATATGTATGAGATTACGTGATGATTGACCTTGGTGCCTAGTATTGGTGATATGGTTATTAGTATGGGATATCAATCATTTATATTTTTTTGCTGAATTAATTATTCTGTTGTGAGATGCATGCTTCATATTGTTATATAAAAACATGAATTTAAATATGTGTTATGATCATGACCAGTATGCAATTTGAATTTCTATATGTTTGTGTAACCAAATGTGACGCCCTTTATGAGATGCATGATAAATTACTCAGATGTATGATATATTTATTATAGGGTAGAAAAGGAGTGTTACATTAGTGGTATCAGAGCAATGGTCGGTCAGATTGGCCAGATTATTAATGAATCTAATTCCTGTTGCATTTGAGTTGTGTATCTGACACGATCGATAACGTTGTTTATGGTTGTTGGATGTCTTATGATGATGGTTGCTGGAAGGAATGATGATGCTATTGCTGAAGCCTTGAGGATGTTGATTGGATCTCTTGGGCAGATTCCACATGTGAATGTTGGTCACAGGGACGAGGATGATGAGTTCCATGCTTTGGGGAAAATTCAGAGCAATAATTCTTCTATATTTGAGGGAGAGCATGAACCTGACAAGGCGCTAGCATGGATGAAGGCAATTGAGAAGATCTTATGAGTTATGAATTATACTGATGCGTAGAAGTGCAGTTTGGTACATATAAGCTGGAGAAGGAAGCAGAAGATCGGTGGAGCAACACTATTCAGAGGTTTGATGAGGAAGGTATTGAGGTTACTTGGGATATTTTCTGTGATGCTTTTCTGGAGAATTATTTTCCGGAAGATGTGCGTGGCAAGAAAGAGGTAGAATTTCTTGAGCCGAAGCAGGGTAATGGAACCGTAGCTGAGTATGCTGCAAGATTTCAGGAGCTAATTAAGTATTATCCTCATTACAACACTGTTAATGCTGAGAGAGCCAAGTGTCTGAAGTTTGTGAATAGTTTGAGACCCGATATTAAGAAGGCTATTGGTTATCAACAGATTGCTCGTTTGCTGAGTTGGTGAACAAAAGTAGGATTTATTATGAAGATGGTAGGGAGAGTGCTTCTTACTACAAGAATTTGAATGTTATGAAAGGAAAAGGTCAATTCCGTGGAAAGTCGTATGATGACAAGAGGAAACATCAAGCTGGTTATGGCAAGAAGTCAAGTGAGAAGGAGCTTCTACTCCGATTAAGTGCTTCAAGTATGGTGCGGAAGGGCATCATTCTTCTGATTGTGGAAAGGATATTGGAAAATGTTTTAAGTGTGGCAGGTCAGGTCACAAAGTTGTTGATTGCAGGGTTGGTTTGAATGTGACTTGTTACAATTGTGGTGAGCAGGGCACATTAGTACCAAGTGTGATAAGCCAAAGAAGGAGCAAGTTAAAGTGAAAGTGTTTGCATTATCTGGTGTTGAGACCGATGTTGGGGATAAACTAATTTGAGGTACGTGCTTTATTAATGATACACCTTTGATTGTTATCATTGATACTGGTGCAACGCATTCTTTTATTTCTTCAGATTGTGTATGTACTTTTGTTGCATGTCTGAATTATCCGTTGAGTATTTTTGGTAGAGATTTTCGGATGGATTTAGTTTGTCTTCCGTTAGATCAATTGGATATGATTCTTGGTATGAACTGGTTGGAATACAATCATGTTTTTATCAACTATTTTGACAATACAGTTATCTTTCTTGATTCTAGTGTTGAGAGGGATTTGTTTTTATCCACTAAGCAAGTGGATGAATCTTTGAAAAATGGTGTTGTGTTGTTTGATTTGTTGACAACGTTGGATCTCAGTGAGAAACGAACTATGGGTAAATTGCCTATTGTCAGTGATTTTTCCTGAGGTATTTCCTGAAGATGTAAGTGATTTTCCGCCAAAGCGTGAAGTTGAGTTTTCGATTGATTTAGTTCCTGGAACTAGTCCTATTTCGATGGCTCCATATCGGATGTTTGTAGATGAGTTGAAAGAGTTGAAGAGTCAACTTGAAGATTTGCTTGAGAAAAGATTTATTCGTCCGAGTGTGTCTCCGTGGGGTGTACCTGTTTTGTTGGTTAAGAAGAAAAAGGTTATATGAGGTTGTGTGTTAATTATAGACAACTGAACAAGGTGACTATTAAGAACAAATATCTACTTCCTAGGATCTATGATTTGATGGATCAATTTGTTGGTGCTTGTGTTTTCAGTAAGATTGATTTGAGGTTTGGGTATTATCAAAATTCATGTGTAAGCTGAGGATATTCATAAGACTGCTTTTAGGACAAGGTATGGTCACTATGAGTATTTTATAATGACATTAGGTGTGACTAATATTCCTGGTGTATTTATGGAGTATATGAATAAGATTTTTCATGAGTATCTTGATCAATTTGTTGTTGTGTTCATTGATGATATTCTGATTTATTCCAAGAGTGAATAAGATCATGTTGAGCATTTGAGGATTGTGTCATCTGTGCTAAAAGAGAAGCAATTGTATGCTAAGCTTTTTAAGTTTGAGTTTTGGTTGAAGGAAGTGAGTTTCCTTGGGCATGTGATTTCCAATGGTGGTATTTTTGTGGAGTCGTCGAAGATTGATGTTGTATCTCAATGGGAGGCTCTGAAATCTACTTATGAGATTAGAATTGTTCTTAGTTTGGCTGGTGTTGCGGCGGTGTAGCGGCAAACAAAGAGTTGGTATTAATTTTACCGGGTGATATATACCGGTTAGGTTATATTGTATCGTGTCCACAGAGATTGGTTATTGATTCGTCGTTCGATAATTCTACCGTTAATGAGTTTGAGATTAAAATAAATGAAAATAAAAGACTAAAAGTAAATGAACAAAAAGTATAAAGGATAGACAACTTGTCCGGAACGAATGTAAACTACCCGTCACAGACTTAAATCTACCACCCATGTCATACTCGACCTACGATACTCGTTTGTGTCATCACATACCTCTCACAATCTAAGCTATTTCTAACCCAAATTGAGAATCCTCCTAAATCATCTCAATATCCATCCCTGGCATACCTCGACAACAAAGAAGTCAACTGCGTCACCTCCATACCCATTCCTGGCATACTTCACCGACGCAGAGGCATTAAGTTCGGGTACTCTATAGTGAATGTTAGCTCTAAACCCATTTCTAGCATTCGGAAACTAACAGATAATCATCCTAGGTAAGAATCTAAGCAATCTATTCCTAGCAAAGCTCAAATCCCTAACATAAAGTAAAAACCCAAGATAATCACCGACACAAATTCGTAAAGCAAACTTTATACAAGCCAAAGGAGATAAATATACAAGAGTTATGAGTAGAAATACATACAAACCCAACAAAATAGAAATACACAAAGAGGAGAAGAGATAAACCACAAATCTACTTTGGTTGTCAAGCCAATCGAAGAGCAATCCACCTCTAATCATCAAAATGCAAGCTCCAATGTTGTTTTCCAAGCAAATCTATCAAAAATATGAAGGTGATGGTGTTGGGACTCAAAAATACCCAACCCATAACCTAAAAATGTGTTTTGAGCCCCTTTTAAATAATTCTGATGTCGCAGGTCGCGCTCAGCGCGCTATTCGCGCTAAGCGCGGTCTGCTATTTTCAGCATTTTATTTTTTCCGTATCTTGAGAATCGTAACTCAGAATTTCGCGCGGTTTGAAGCGTTGGAAAGCTTATTCAATGCTCTATCCAAACATGAAGAAATATCAACCAAATTGCTGATTTTTATTTTGATGATTTTGAGCTTTATTCATTGTTGAGTTGCCCAAATCACGCATTTGAAGCCGTGTCTTCGACACTTTATTACTCAATGCTCCAATTATGAATGAATACCTATAAAAGAGATGAAAATCTATCAAATGATACAATATTTACACAAAAACTCAATTATTCTATTATGTACACATTTATACAAAAAGCGGGGATTATTCAACTAAATATCAACAAAAGAACGGATAAGTGCCACAAAATGTATATACAAAATAACTACATTTTGGCACTTATCAACTCTCCCCAACTTAAAACATTGTTTGTCCTCAAACAAAGTCAAGTAACTCAAAGAAACAAAGAATGATAATCAAATAATCACGAATCAACAAGTTTTTAAAACGAAAAACAAATGTATGGTTCAAACGAAAATGTACACGACAAATGCAAACTTACCACTATACTACAACAATAACATATAAACGAAATAAATCTTAAGTACAAAAATCATGCAAAACATTCTAAAACAAAACAAGCTCAATCATGAATCACACCTAGCAAAAATTTATCGGTAGATGAAGAACACACAAAGGTGAGGGATAAAAAACACTCCTCCACAATCTTGCAAACAATAGACTAAATTATGCATTCATCCAAAAACGTATTGAAAATACAAATGCAAGAATCAAAAGGGCTTTTCAAGGTTGTAATGTGGCTTGGTTAACAAACAAGTGATAAGTCCTAAAGTTAATCGAAACAAAAACTTGCCTAAACCTAAGGGAGTGATCAACTCACAAAGTTCCAAACAATATAATTTCAATCAAACTTATTCTTCATCACAAATTTCACACCAAACACACCTCACTTATTAACATAACATTATTCCTACTCTTTTTTTCTTCTTTTTTTCAAAACTTTTCTCTTTTTTATTTCTTTTTCTAATCTTTCTTTTTCACATTTTTTTTTCTTTTCTTTTTCTTTTCTCAACCTCATACCAATCACAACATAAGTACATAAACATTCCTCTCCCCAACTTGAATTCAACCAACATTAATGTGTGAATACTCCCTACTTTCTAAGGCAAGGTAAAAATCCATACAACAACATATAGTTGAGGGTTCAAGAAACAAAGAAATCAACATCCATACAAAAAAAGTGAATTGACACTTATAGACAAGCATCAAGTTCAAATAAAAATGGATATTGATAAAAATTCAAAGGGGGTAACAAAGGTTCACACACTCACAAGGTGAATTGAATATTTGGCCAAGGTAGTTATGCTCAAAATCAAACAAAATGCCTTGATCATTTTCTTGCAATCATACAATCAACACAAAACAAAATATTAAGCATAATGAAATCCAGTTAAATCAAGAATGTGGACTCTCATATATAAACAATGGAAAGCTTCCTCACATTTATGGGTAAAAAGTGGTACTAAAGTGATTCAATTCATGAGCAAGTAATGCAAAAAGAATGAATAGCATGGTAATTATACAAATGATAAATTTCCTAAACATGTTATGCTATAGAAAGCGATAAACGAGTACCTGACATGTACCAACTTTAAAAACTATCATTACCATACATCCGCGAGTTGAAACGATCAAACTCGGAAAATCACCTCAAAAGTCTTCAAGTGACCGGACCAAAATTTGAGTCCAAACAACAACAAAAGAATTAGAAAAACAATACTAATTTTATTCAATACAAAAAGCCTTGGTGAAAGTGGGAAAAAGGAAAACCAAGTGAAATTTTAAAAGAATTCATGCCTCATATAGAAGCACCGTTGAAAATGATGCAAAGGTGCAACTATGCAAGCTCCACTTACACACCTATACAATCTCATTTACACATCTAAATAATATTTACAATACATACACACTTCCACAAGCTAAAACACTACAAACTTGTGGAAAATAACAAATTGACATAACAAAACAAAAGCAAATAACAATACGAAAACGTGGTGACAATGAATTAACAAGTTGAAAAGTGAAGATTTAAAATTAAGAACAAGTCCTATTTCAACTTGTTAAAACACAAGTCACCACACACATAAACAACATAAACAAACATGCTTGTTTTACGTTGTAAGCTCGACGCCTTTATTGTGCGAGCACTAGTAACCTCCTCTCATCATGCCATGGTATTGCCACATCGTGCAAACATAAAGAAAGTGTCCTAACAACCACACAACAAACGTTACGAGTACGAGACAATTCACAACATCACATGAAAACTAAGAAAATCACAAATATGTACAAGTATGGAAAGTAAACACACAACATGTTCATGTAACATATACAAGTTCATATACAAAGTCTATACAACATATACATTAATTACAAAACTCAAAAACAATGGAATTATCGCAATACAAAACCAATAAAACCAATCCCCGGCAACGACGCCATTTTGTTGCGGCGGTGTAGCGGCAAGCAAAGAGTTGATATTAATTTTACCGGGTGATATATACCGGTTAGGTTATATCGTATCGTGTCCACAGAGATTGATTATTGATTCGTCGTTCGATAATTCTACCGTTAATGAGTTTGAGATTAAAATAAATGAAAATAAAAGACTAAAAGTAAATGAACAAAAAGTATAAAGGATAGACAACTTGTCCGGAACGAATGTAAACTACCCGTCACAGACTTAAATCTACCACCCATGTCATACTCGACCTACGATACTCGTTTGTGTCATCACATACCTCTCACAATCTAAGCTATTTCTAACCCAAATTGAGAATCCTCCTAAATCATCTCAATATCCATCCCTGGCATACCTCGACAACAAAGAAGTCAACTGCGTCACCTCCATACCCATTCCTGGCATACTTCACCGACGCAGAGGCATTAAGTTCGGGTACTCTATAGTGAATGTTAGCTCTAAACCCATTTCTAGCATTCGGAAACTAACAGATAATCATCCTAGGTAAGAATCTAAGCAATCTATTCCTAGCAAAGCTCAAATCCCTAACATAAAGTAAAAACCCAAGATAATCACCGACACAAATTCGTAAAGTAAACTTTATACAAGCCAAAGGCGATAAATATACAAGAGTTATGAGTAGAAATACATACAAACCCAACAAAATAGAAATACACAAAGAGGAGAAGAGATAAACCACAAATCTACTTTGGTTGTCAAGCCAATCGAAGAGCAATCCACCTCTAATCATCAAAATGCAAGCTCCAATGTTGTTTTCCAAGCAAATCTATCAAAAATATGAAGGTGATGGTGTTGGGACTCAAAAATACCCAACCCATAACCTAAAAATGTGTTTTGAGCCCCTTTTAAATAATTCTGATGTCGCAGGTCGCGCTCAGCGCGCTATTCGCGCTAAGCGCGGTCTGCTATTTTCAGCATTTTATTTTTTCCGTATCTTGAGAATCGTAACTCGGAATTGCGCCCGGTTTGAAGCGTTGGAAAGCTTATTCAATGCTCTATCCGACCATGAAGAAATATCAACCAAATTGCTGATTTTTATTTTGATGATTTTGAGCTTTATTCATTGTTGAGTTGCCCAAATCACGCATTTGAAGCCGTGTCTTCGACACTTTATTACTCAATGCTCCAATTATGAATGAATATCTATAAAAGAGATGAAAATCTATCAAATGATACAATATTTACACAAAAACTCAATTATTCTATTATGTACACATTTATACAAAAAGCGGGGATTATTCAACTAAATATCAACAAAAGAACGGATAAGTGCCACAAAATGTATATACAAAATAACTACATTTTGGCACTTATCAGCTGGTCATTATCGTAAGTTCATTGAAGGTTTTTATAAGTTGGTGTTACCTTTGACGCAATTGACAAGGAAGGGTCAAGCTTTTGTTTGGACTTTATAATGCGAGGCTAATTTTCAAGAGCTTAAGAGAAGGTTGACAACCTCTCCTATTTTGACTTTGCCTAATCTAGCAGAACTATTTGTGGTGTATTATGATGCTTCTTTGATGGGTTAGGAGGTGTGTTGGTGTAGAATAGGCAAGTGGTATCTTATGATTCAAGGCAACTTAAAGTTTATGAGAGGAATTATCCGATGCATGATTTAGAGTTGGTCGCGGTTGTGTTTGTATTGAAGATTTGGAGGCATTATTTGTTTGGTTCGAGATTTGAGGTGTTTAGAGATCATAAGAGTTTGAAGCATCTATTTGATCAAAAAGAGGTGAATATGAGGCAAATAAAATGGTTAGAATTCTTGAAGGATTATGATTTTTGTTTGAATTATCATTAGGGTAAAGCGAATGTTGTAGATGATGCTTTCAGTAGGAAGTCTTTGCATATGTCGATGTTAATGGTGCGAGGATTGGATTTGCTTGAGCAATTTTGAGATTTGAGTTTGGTTTGTGAAGCGACTTCTTCGTGTGTTAAGCTTTTATGTTGAAGCTTACTAGTGGTATTTTGGATGAGATTCGTGAAGGTCATAAATCTGATTTGATTTTGGTGGATAAGTTGACATTGATCAATCAAGGTCAAGGTGGTGATTTTTGGATTGATGAGTATGGTATCATGAAGTGTCGTGATAGAGTTTGTATTCCCGATGTTGGAGATTTGAGGAAGAGAATTCTCGATGAAGGACATCATAGTGGTTTGAGTATTCATCCTGGAGCTACTAAGATGTATCCAGATTTGAGGAAGTTATTTTGGTGGTCAGTTATGAAGAAGGATATTGCAGAATTTGTGTATTCTTGTTTGATCAGTCAGAAGTCTAAGATTGAACATCAGAAATTATATGGGTTGTTGCAGCCGTTATACATTCCAAAATGGAAGTGGGATAACATTTCTATGGATTTTGTTTATGGTTTTCTGAGAACTCCGAGTAGGCATGATGTTGTTTGGGTTATTATGGATAGATTGACAAGATCTGTTCACTTTATTCCAATTTTGATGGATTATCCGATGGAAAAGTTTGCTAAGTTATATATTGAGAAAGTTATAAGTTTGCACGGTGTTCCGTCGAGTATTGTTTCCTATAGAGATCCAAGGTTTAGTTCGCATTTTCGGGAAGGTTTTCAAAGTGCTTTTGGTACGAAGTTGCGTTTGAGTTCGACGTATCATCCACAAACTGATGGTTAGATTGAAAGGACGATTCAATCGCTTGAGGATCTTTTGAGAGCTTGTATTTTAGAGCAATGAGGTGCTTGGGATAATTATTTGACTTTGATTGAGTTTACCTATAACAATAGTTTTTATTCGAGTATTGGAATGGCACCGTTTGAGGCTTTGTATGGATAAAGGTGTATGATGCCTTTATATTGGTATGAACCTGGTGAGACTGTTGTGGTTGGACCTGAGATAGTTCAACAGACTACAGGTAAGATTAATATTCTTCGGGAGAAGATGAAGATAGCCCAGAGTCGTCCGAAGAGTTACCATGATAAGAGGAGAAAGAATCTTAGCTTTGAGAAAGGATATTATGTGTTTTTTAGAGTTACTCATGTAACTGGTGTTGGTAGAGCTTTGAAGTCACGAAAATTGACTCCACGTTTTATTGGTCCTTATCAGATTATCGAGAAAGTAGGTGAAGTGGTTTATTAGATGCATTTGCAATTGTCACTTGTTAATCTTCATGATTTTTTCCATGTATCTCAATTGATGAATTATATGACAGACATGTCTCATGTTGTTCCGTTAGATGATGTGCAAGTAAGAGATAATTTGACGGTTGAGACATCACCTATGCGTATTAAGGATAGAATAGTAAAGCAACTCCGAGGTAAGGAAATCACTTTGGTGAAAATGGTTTGGGGAGGTCCCGCTGATGGTAATATGACATGGGAGCTTGAGAGTCATATGAAGGATTCATATCCAGAGTTGTTCGTTTGAGGTAATTTTTGAGGACGGAAATCTTTTAAGTGGGGGAGAGTTGTAACATCCCAAATTTTAATGGTTATTTATTAATTATTAATTATATTATATGATAATTAATAAATAGTGTGAATTGGTGAATAATTAGATTATTTGAATATGTGTGTTATTTGGATAATTGAGTTCATGAGTAGAAATAAGATTTATTGGTGTTGGGCCTAATTATAATGAATGGAACTAATAAGGAGGTGTTGATTTCCAAGCCCAAATGAAGTTTACTAGTTAGTAAGGATTGTGAGAAAATAGAGATTAGAACTATCATTTGGTGGACAGGAAGAGAAGAGGAAAAGAGAATAGAAGAGGAGAAACCCTAAAGGAAGAATCTACAAGAGGTAAGGGGGAAAATCTTCATTGTTATTTATTTGTATGTGATTGGATAGTGATTAGTAACATGCTATAAGATTGAGTATTTTAATTTCTAGGTTTTTAGTTAACTTAAATTGAATTGAGAATTTGGGGTTTATGATGAGGAAAATTAGATTTAATGATATAAATAGGTTCCATATGATGTATACATGTTAGATGATGTTTAATTAGTGATAAATTAGCACTAGAACCTGTTTTGGAAGTGAAATTTGTGGGCAGGACAGAACTGTTCCGTAGCAGATTTTTGTGCATAAACGTGAGGCCGCTGAGCGGGCATGGGGGCGCTTAGCGCGGTCACCTGAAGGCAAAAAAATAATTTCTTTGTTTATGCATGAATGGTTTAGGGGATTGCTTGCTTATGAATTATCATTAGTTTTCATGAATTTTAATAATTATTTTGATGAGTTTTGGATTGGTTTTGGATGCGATTTTGATGAATACATGTTACTTGAGATTAGTATATGTATGTTGTGTTTTGTGATTTTTTGGGAATAACATTGAATTGCTTAATTGTTATATGTTAATTGTGTTACGTGGTGATAGTGAATACTACGTGTATTGCTTGTGATGATGAAACATGATGTTTGTGCAAAGAGGTGATAATTCAAAGTGTTGAATTATTGTGGTATGCTTGAATAATTAAGGTAGGTGATAATCTTAATTGCATATGTTGTTGATTTAATGTCATGCATTCATGGGGAGATTATACTCTGATTGGTTGCTTTGATCCTTGTGTGGAAATAGAGGCGGTAAACTATGTGTTCATATTGGTGGGCTTTGGTCTTGTCCGGATCGTAAGCGAGGTGAGCTTGATATTTACAATGATACCACATGCATGAGTCACATTGCATTAATGTGTCATGTGTAATTAAAGAATGTGTGTTGTATGTTGGGAAATGTAATAATTGGTTATGTGGATCATTTGATTGATTGTATTGGTGATATTTATGCTATATGCGATAAATGTGGATATATTATACTTGGAATATTTGTATAATGATATTCTTCACTACTTGGATCGTGGAAATCATGTTTTATGGAATGTCACATAAAGTGTAGAGAATTCTTTAATAATATGTCTATTTCTATATCGCTTCCAATTTATATACATTTCGATAATGATGTGAATTCTCACCCTTCTGTTGTATATGATGTTCTATGAGACATCGTGCAGGTTACAAGGATAGTGGTGCTTCTCACGAGACTAGTGAAGAAGCATACCTTGTTTTATCTATTTTCCTTAGATAGTGAGTCATTGCTCTGATCTATGTAACACGTGGGATTATATTTGAATTCATATTATGACTTGTTTGAGAGATATTTGTTATCACTCTCTTTTATTTGGATGTGTATGCGATTATTTAATGATTGACCTTGGTGCCTAGTATTGGTGATATGATTGTTAGTATGAGATATCAATCATTTATATTTTATTGGTGAATTAATTATTTCACTGTAAGTGTCATACCCCAAATTTTGACCTAATATACCACCTTACATTTGCATTATTGCACAACTAACAGTTCAAACAGCGCAGTAATCGGGTATAGCAGTCACAGGTCAAAATTAGGGTTTCATCAGATTTTCATCTGATTCAAGAGCTAACCAATTAGGGTTTGAGATTTTCTCACTCCATTTGATCTATCTTGATCAAATCATCAGCTTTCAATCCTCAAATATCCATTTTCTTCACTAATCAATCGAGGATCGACCAATTAGGGTTTTGGTCGAGCATAGGCATTCTCTGATTTTTTGAGCAGTAACTGACTTTTTTGGATAGAGATTCGTCATTATATCTTAGATACAACATCTTGACCTAATTTCTGGATTCAAAATATCACAGAGGTTCACAGAATTCATCAGTCAATTTCAGAAACGTCTGATGAAATTTCATCTGCACAGAAAAGTCAAACTTTGACTTTTGGTCAAAATTTTCAAAACAAAACTTTTTCCATCATCAAAATACTTCAAATGATCCATCATGATCATAAAAAAATCAAAGAATTTGGAAAAGTCAACAAAAAGTCAAAAGTTTTCACACTTAGAAAAATTTCTAAGTGTTGAAATTTCTCATTTTTTCCAAACTTCAAGCCATTTTTTCACCTAGTTCCAATTGGAATTTGAAAAAACTCAAAACATGAAAGTTGTAGATCATGGAAAAATATTTCCAAAATGTCCAAGAACTCTCAAATCCATGGAGTCTAGATACACTTTTGAAATTGAAACATAAGGCTCCATGACACTTGATTTTCAAAGATCAAAACATCAAATTATAGGTCATTTTTGTGTTTCTTCATCTAGAAGCTTTCTAACCTTGCCAAGTGGATGGATGAACTGATAAATATCAGCCTAGGGTGATAATTGAAAGGATTGGATCAAAATGCAAAAATATAGCACATGGTGAAAAAAGGAAGTTTCCTTTTTTGGTAAAAAACCATTCTTGCCCCTTAAGTTAACTTTGAATATCCAATTGGCTTGTACTCTTGCCTAACTTTGCAGAGCTTGTTTGCCTATAAATAGCTCACCATTTCAAGAGAAATCAACACCAAAATCAATACACAAATACATGCTTTTCTTCTTTTCTTGAAAATCAAGTATCATAGAGCAAAATTGCCAAACATAGCATTTTTGAAAATCCAATGGAAACATGATGAAATTTGGTGTCCAACATGTTCCATAATCATTAACAAACTTGTTCCAAACTTAAAATCAACCTGTACTAAGCTAAAATCGAAATCATTTTGCATTTTTCAAACTTGTACAAACCGCCATAGAATCAAGCGGAGTTTGGTTTGATTCCTTGAAGTTTTGATCAATCATACACCTTCCATAAACATCATAGGAGTGATCCAAAACAAGAACAACAAACGTAACACCATTAACACGATTTGATTTCATTTTGAGTGTATGGGTTGACTTGTGTAGCTCGATTCAAGCAAGTTCGAGCAAGCTATCCATGAGCATCCTTACATGCCGTTGGAGCTTAATCAATCAAGAAACAACAATGGAAGTGTTCTAGAACATTCGATCTCACTTTTCCGGTATGAACACGAGTTTGGTTCTCATAATTCTTTGAATCTTTTGACAAAAACTCTTGGCCATTCTCTTTCGCACTTAACACGATCCTTAACCCTCAATAAAATCAAACAATCATGAACAATACATCATTTAATTTGAAAAATCGGTTTAGGGTTCATCACGATTTTAAATCAAAACATGATAGGCTTAAAATAAATGAAATTAACAAGCATATTCATATTCGTGGTGCAAAACCGATCAAGATTGATGTTTATTTCACTCAATTTGGTTGAGAAACGAAGATTTGAGCAAGGATTTAACAATCTGAAAATCAAAACTCAAGCCCGAATGCGTGTTCTTGGTGTTCTTGATTTTAAAAATTCAAATTAACCAATGTTATATCAACGCGTGTTTTAATCCACTAACACTCAGCGCGTTTGGCTCAGTTGGTTGCTTGCTTGCTCTTAAGGCTCTGTGACACGCGTCCCACTCAAAGGTCATGGGTTCAAAACCCAGCAAGACCAAATTTTTTACAAACTTGTCATATTTTCATGTTTTTTTATCAAACTTCAACAATTTTTTTAACCAATCAAAACTTCTCATTTTGAGATGATTTTTTGCATACTTGTCATTTAATATATATATTTTATGATTATGTCAAAAAAATCCAAAAATATTTTCATCTGATTAATTTTTAATCGAGTCGAAAACGACGTTCTGAACACTTTTCAAACCTCATTAAAAGGTGAATTTTTCAAGTTTTCGACTTCCGATTTTTTTCAAAACTTCTCATAAATGAACTTAACATTTCAAAACATTTTTCAAATCATTTTTCAAAACATTTCATCAAACTTGCATCTTTTACCATGATCAATCCGATTTAAAACGATAAAACAAATTCGTTCTTTCTCGAATTTCTTGATCGATCATGGGCCACCCTTATGGTGTAAGTCCCAACCCCTTATGTACATATTTAGTTTTACTTGTACATACTCAAATTATCATTGTTAATATTCAAACGTAAACAAATTTCTTTCATTTGTTTTCATTCGTTTGTCTATGCGCCAAATCCATTGGTTCTAAAAGGAAGGTTTCTCCTGAGCAAGATTTCTTTTTAACCAATGGGCCTCCATCACGGTGTAAGTCCCATAACATTCTTTTATGTACATAATATTTCTTTGTACATATCAAACTTTTGTCAAACATTTTTTTAAACAAACTTTCATCTGTACATAACACAGATATTTCAAAAAACAAACTTTTTATCTGTACATAACACAGATACTTCTTTTTTTTCAAAACCTTTTATCTGTACATAATAATACAGATACTCTTTCTTTTGAAAATACTTTTTACAGATAAACTTTGATCAATCATTTCTGTTTCATCTGTACATTTTACACTAAATACCATTGGTATTGAAAGGAGCATTATTCCCTGTGAAACTGCTTTCAAATTAATGGGCCTCCCTTACGGTGTAAGTCCCAACCCTCCTATGTACATCCATCTTTGTCTGTACATAAAAACTTGTTCGTGTACATATTCATTTCCTTGTACACAGTTCAAACTTGTGAATAATCAAGTTACGCTCGTTTTAAACGTTCGTTTCACAGACACTTGTTTATATTTCATAAACTGCTGTAAATAAACATCATGCATTGTTTATATTTCCTTCATAAACTCCTGTGAATACATATCACACACACACACCTGTTTATACAAAATGTCTAATAAATAACATAACAATTAGACTAATCAATAGGTTTCCTAGAGTTTAGCCTCCGCTTGGGCTTCATACAAGACAACTCATCACCAGTTGAGTTTAGCCTCCGCTTGGGCTTCATACAAGATAACTTATCCCCAGCATGGATCAGCCTTCTCTTGGGCTTTGTACAAAGAAACTCTCCCACAGAGTTAGCCTCCGCTTAGGCTTCGTATAAGGCAACACTCCCCTGTTGAGTCAGCCTCCTCTTGGGCTTCGTTCAAAAGAACTCCTCATTGAGTTTAGCCTTCTCTTGGGCATCATACAATGAAAGAGATAGGAAATCTCTTAACAGCCTCCTATTGGGCTTCCAATACAAAGAATCACCCGCGCTAAGATAGAACCCTGAAAGGATGGTTTCCCGGTGAAATCACTTTCAAATTCCCCAGAGAGTAAAATTTCCCGGTGAAATTGCTCTTATTCAGAAAAGGATGGTTTCTCGGTGAAATCCCTTTCAAGCCAAAGACAGCCATACCCTATAGCTTCCTCTTGAGCTTCATACAAGGACCCTCGATGACCCTCGGAATGCCTCCTCTTGGGGTAACAATACAAGGACCCACGGGCTTCTTAAAAGCATCCCTTTAATCCAATCAATTTCTCCTAAGAGATTTAGACATTTATCATCTCTATGGAAGAAGTATTTCATCCATTACATCACATACAGTCAAAAACTTTTCAAAACTTTTCAAACTTTTCAAACTGTTTTCAAACAAAAAACATCTCTTAACAGTAAGTGGTAACGCTTGTACACTCAAGCAAAGCACCCAATACTTACAGTTAAAAGATTCAATCATCATTTTTTCAAACATCTTTCTTAAACATGTAAGTGGTAACGCTTGTACACTCAAGCAAAACACCTAATACTTACGACGAAAGATTTCATTTCAATCAAACTTTTCAAAAATGTATGTGATGAAATAGATTAGATACATTTTTCATTAAGATGACATTTGTCTGTCTCTTACTAACATCCCGTTGCTTTCCACTAGCATAAGTGGGAACTACGATTGTTATGACTTTCTCAACATCCTTTTGAGAATACGTAGGAACAAGGTCTCATCCTTGCCGAGCAAATTTCTATCTCTCTCAGACCAAACAAACCATAGAACCCTGTAAATCCGAGCTACAAATGCTCTGATTCCCACTAGGGGATATGTATGCAGAAGATCCACAGATCTTTGCGAGCACAATAATAACAAAACCTAGAATCCCACATAATCTACTGTTTCTTAAAATCCAAAGGAGAAACTTTCCCAATCATAGAAATAGCAATTAAAACATACAAACATATCAAACGTATTCATATATAAAGCTGTAGATAACTACATATATTTAGGGTGCTCCATCTATTCCCTTTATATAACAATCCCCCTTACTCAGAATCTCCCCAATGCGTTATGTCTAGTTTGCGCAGTCGTTACGCATACCAATATCAATTGAGGGTATTTCAGCTTTCCCCTTTTTCATAATCATCAAATCATCTTTCTTGTGTTGAAAATAATAAAGCTTGATGCTCGCGGCATCTTTATAAACAAAACAAAAGATTTAAATCATTGCGTACCGGAAGATCCGAACTCACGTTCGTATCCTCAGGCGCGTCACCTTTTAACGCGAACAGTAAGATACATGTTTTTTATTGTTATATGAAAAGGTGAATTAAAATACATGTTATGATCATGACCAATATGTAATTTGAATATTCGGATGTTTGTGTAACCAAATGTGACGCTCTTTATGAGATGCATGATAAATTACTCGATTGTATGCTATATTTATTATGGAGTAGAAAATGGGTGTTACACTTTCTTGATATCTTGGGAGAAGTTGTTGTGTTTTTAATATCTAGTATAAAATTGAAGTGTTTCTTTATTGTGAAGGGTAGTCTAATTTTAATTTAGGTGATTTGTACTTTGCAATGCACATAGTTATTTTGTTATTCAATTTTTTTTAGTTGTGCGAAAATGGTGTTCTAACTTATACTCGTTGGCATTATTATTTTTTATTTTTTGTTATTTGGTAATGTATTAATGATTATACACAAAGTTATATTATTCTCTATATATGTATGTATGACTCAATAACAATATTGTAAAAAATTGAACCAATACAAACTATATCGATTTGATTCAATTTTATTTTTAAAGGTCAATTAAACCAAATTGAACCATATATTTTTTCTCTTACGGTAAGGGTAAAATGTTTAGAGTCAAAACTGTTTAAACTGCAAGACGAATACTCTTGAAACACATCACTCATAATTATAAATTCACTAATGACATTAATGTAAATCAATTTTTATTTAATAAATTAGCAAATTTTGTGATGTGTAAAACTTTATACCTAAAAAAGCATAGTAAAAAAATATAAATATTAGGAATGAAAAATTAAAATCATGGTATAATAATAATAATAAATTTGATGTTTATTTATATATATATATATATATATATATATATATATATATATATATATATATATATATATATATATATATATATATATATATATATATATATATATATATATATGTGTGTGTGTGTGTGTGTGTGTGTGTGTGTGTGTGGGTGTGTGTGTGTGTTAGGGCCCAAAGGTGTGGTTGGCCCAATATCTGTTGGGACTGTCTAGAACAGTAGTCCCCCAAGTCGTTGCGTCTGATCGTAGAGGTGATGACTTAAACTTAAGGGATTCTTCAAAGATCATTATACCGAGGAGAGGAACATTTGACAGGGAGTTGAAAAGATTGAGAAATTTTGAGGGTGGCCTCGAGCCGTATGCATTAAATGATGACATGCCCAGGGACTAGGGTGCAATGATGAGTCCCCTAGACATCCTAGGCGTGTGCGTAGCGATGATCTATGTAAAGGGGGCACATCCTTCATTTGTAACTTTCTTTCGCTTTGCTTCCTGCTTGCATTCGTCAGTTTCTGCCCGACTTCAACATCTATCAATCCGAGGAGCCAGTCAGTGTGGTTTAGGATCATTTCAACTGTTCGTTACCGCTACCAGCAGTTCCAATTAACCGTTCTCAAACTTCCATTTCTCTTAACTGGTGAGTTTCTGGCTTTTTTGTTCAAAATTGTATGTTTTACCTGAGATTTCCGATTGCCTTTTAGAAATGCATGCAGTTAGGATTTTAGGTTTTAGGAACTCCGATGGTGGATGCTCCGCCTCTCTCCAGCGATGCGTATCGTTACAAATACTTTGCACTATTGTGTCGTCGAGCGATCGAGTTCTGAGAGTTTGGGTTTAAACACTAGGCGTTGAGTTAGGGATTTTGGCTAAGGATGGGATCTTCGCTCGTCCAAGGCCTTCCACTTTATTAGCGGTGGAAGGGTGAATTTGATGTTTATGTTGAGCTCACCTTTTTCCTCTGATTTTCAGGTATCATGGCGAGCATCGACGAGGATTTCCAAGGAGACCCTAAAAGCTCCGGACAGGATTCATCTGAATTCTTGTTTACCGAGGGGAGCTATTTGATGGAGGTAATCAGGGAGGGATCCCTAACCCCTGAGGATGTCAGACCATCAGCGGCGGAGGTTGATGAGGATGATCCTTCGATTTGGGTGGCTCTTGACGCGCGACTATGGGCGTCGTATTTCGCTCTGCACTAGGACAATGTTTTTGCGAAAGTAGATTTGTACGTCATGACTGAGGATGTCAAGGGAGCGAAATGGGGTCAGAAAGATTGGATCGTTTATATCTCGGTGTTCGGGCACAGTATATGCTCGATGTACGAGGCCTACCATATCCATGTGTTCGATATTTGGTTCAAAGAATTAGGGTTCCGGGTCCCTTTTACCGACCTTCAACTGGTCGTGTTTAGCCATCTGCATTTGGCCCCGTCCCAGCTTCATCCCAACGTCATCGCATTCATTCAGACGTTCGAGATTGTGTGTGAGTATTTGAAGATTGGTTCTACCTTTCCCTTGTTCTTATACATCTTCTGCCTTCAGAGGAACTCGTTCAAGGTGGAGGGGGAAATCTAGTCGAGTTGGGTTTCCTTGAGGCAGCATAAGGAGATGCTCTTCAAGCCTTATCAGGAGTCTGTTCACTTTTTCAAGGACATGTATATGCTCATTCGCCCGGTGTGTAAGAGGGCCATTTTCAACGTGTTTTAGAGGATTCTGGCTTTCGAGGAAGATGGCTCCCCATAGCTGAACGAGAGGGGGGAACGGGTGAATTTGTTGGTGTCTAAGTTTAACTTTCATTGGATGAAGAAGTACTTCTATCATGGCGCCGACCATTATGTGTAGGCCAAGGAAGGTGTCACACCTTGAATTTCGACCGTAAAATTTTGCAACGACTAATTTCGTCGACATTAGCATATCACAATTATTGCATCAGCATATTGCATTTTTAAAATTGAATCTTGCATTCTATTATCATTTTTTGCATTATTATAACATTTTTGCATATTTAAATCTACATTTTTTTAGAAAAATCTATGTAAGTACATATTTCATTAAAAGTTAGTTTCTAATTTAATTTAAGGTAATTCACTTTACTTTTAGATTTTTGATAGAAACAAGTCGTTTTTGTTTATTACCATCACATTTAGAATTATTATTTATTTATCTTATTTTTGTTTTATTTCTTTTTAGATTTTTGTAAGTACATATTTATTTTATCATATTTTTGTTTTATTTTACATTTAGAATTTGTTCAAAATAATAAGAATAAGTCTGGAAGTAATTAATATTCCAGAGGATATACAATGTATTTTTACAATTAATGCATCAATTAGCATTTAAACTTGGTCTTGTTGTCCTCCTTCCTCTTCCCATCCTCGTACACTAATTTCCACTTCCACCACCATACTGTATCCACCTGCAAAATTCAGAACATAAAAACAGATTAGCACAACTTTCACCTAAGTTCACTTGTCTCCACTACCCTGCAGATTGTACAAAATCACTTCCACTATTCCACTCACCATTTTAAATTTCACTACCTTGTACAATTTGATTCCCTATCATCCTTATCCTTCCCAAGCTTCTCCATCCAAATCTCCATATTGCCCTTATTCTTTCCATCTATACAGAACTCATTTCTATTTCACAAAAAGGAAGAAAACAACGGTTAGAAACTCTGCCATATACCCTTCACAATACTCCCTCTCTAAACTGATTCCACAACTACTACTCAAACAACCTTCAAATCATTCACAAACCTTAGATCCTTAAACTTCCAGCAACTTCACTCCAAACCGTAACCTTCACCTTACAAATACTCCTTCTGCTCAATCAAACATGGATTCTAACCTCACTCAATAAACAAGACCTCACAAAAACTGCCTTCCATCGTAAGCCTTCTTTCACCCAAACCTTCACCACCCTCCACTCTTCGTCCTCTGCCTATAACCTCAAGCCACGGTACTTCCTCCACCAGAACATTCACATCCTCCTATCAAGCTCCCTCCATTTGAACCTCATAAACCAAACTCACCCTTCATCACCTTACCGACACCCCCTCTGTTTCTCACAGTAACACACCATAACTTCTAATCCCGAAAACCTTTCACAGATCATAGTTCAGAAGATAACCCAGAAAGCATACACAGAACGGCAAGCCATGGAAATCTCAAGAAGCAGACACGAAAAAAAATCATCACAGAAGTAGAATCAGAGACAGATTCAGAAGTAACTCAAAAACAACCAAACTCGCAGCAAAAATCAAAACTCAAACGCACGGGAATCAAACCGAAATCTCGCACAGAAGAAGAAGAAGCAGAATGACGCATACCTGGGTTTTTTTTTCTTTTCGCAGCTTTTCATGTACCTTCTTCATCCAATTTCAATTTATTTTTTTTTGCATTTTCTTTTGATTCAATTTGTAATCTGGGGTTGTGGTTTTGGGTTTCGATATTGATTTTTGTTCATATGCATGGATTTTGAGATGAAGGTGTGTTTAAAAAGAACAGAGAAAGCGCGAGAGATTGAGAAACCGATTGAGTTTGAAAGAAAACATATAGTCAGTCAGTGAGAGAGAGGAACGAGTAATTTATTCGGTTCGTGTTCAATTTTTGGTTTTTTTTGGGAATAACCAAGTTTTAAAAAAAAACAAAAATAATCAACTTTTGAAAAAATTTACGCAAATAACTAACTTTCAGGTGTAAAATACAAGCAAGAGCCATCTGAGATGGCTCTTGCATTGATTTTTACAAGCAGGAGCCAACCAGGATGGCGCCTCCTCTCATTTTTTTGCCCTAAAAGCCATCTTAGATGGCTCCTATGTGTAAAACACATGGGAAAAACCATCTGAGATGGCGCCTAGGGCTATTTTTAAATATTTTTTTTCAATTTAAATTAAAGTGCATGACAATGTTGTGAAATAAATCTTGTATTATAAATTTTCATTACAGCAAAAAGCGATTACATAAGTTTATTCACGGTGACCCGGGACTCGTAGATGACCACCAGTTCCACATGCGCGTCCTCTCCTAACTCGTCTGATGCGAGGTTCTGGATCCGGCTGTTGTTGGGTCGATGGGACCTGATCATGGGTTGATGGCTACTCGTAGTGAATGAGATCAGGATCCATGAATGCCTCAAGATTTACATTGCTTGTTGCACCAGTTTCGTATAAACATGTCCCCATGTTCTTGTAGCTTGGTCGTTGTGGTTGGGGGTTAGGTTCCATTTGGGGACTACAACAGTCCTCATTCGTATATATGGATTATGAATGTGTGGGGTAAAAAGGAAATTGGGTGTTAGGTGTCTCGTACCCATATGAATGGCGGGGGGTTTGGTACGACGATGGTTGGTGGAATGTTGGGTTGGTTGGGGAATATTCTTCAGGGAAGCCAGGGTCTGGGCTGAGGTGAGATGTTGATGGACCCATATAGGGGGGTTGGACATATGCCCTTTGTTCGGTGTATTGAACATGTGTGTGTGGCATATGTGAGTATTGGGTGGGTGGGTGACGAGGTTGTTGTTGGGGTTGGGGTTGGGATTGAGTGTTGGTGATTCTATGTCGTCGGGTTGATTGGCGGGAAGTTGATGTTGTTGGTAGTGTTGTTGGGGTGGTTGTTGGTAGTGTTGTTGGGGTGGTTGTTGGTAGTGTTGGGGTGGTTGTTGTTGTTGGTAGTGTTGGGGTTATTGTTGGTATTGTTGTTGGCGGTAGCGTTGTCTTCGTTTTTGTTGTGACTCTGGAGGTTGCCCCCACTGGGTGTGAGGGTCGACCAAATAACGGGGTTGAGAAACATGATTTCTGGATTTGTGACTGACTGGTACCAAGCAATGTATTGACGAGAGTGTTGCATAATCTCGTCATCTTCATAAACGGGACATTGTAAGATATGATCTGCTCGGTTTTTCCACATCCTACAATACTCCCTGGCAAAATTTCTCCAATTATTAAGTCCCCATTAGGCATCGACCCTTTTAAGATGCCAAGGATCCAAGCACATCGGATTGCGGGGTATGTCTTGGAACATACCAAACTGCATCTTTACACGGTCGCTGTGGTGCATTTCCACAATGTTAAACCGTATGATTGCAGTCTTCGCACTCCAAACCTCTGCATCTTCATCATTTGGTACATGGTCCAAACCCAAGTACGGTCTCCATGTAAACCGTTGATAAAAATAATGGAGATTAATAATAATGATAAAAATAATATACGTTAAAGTTAAAATAATTTGGAGTTAATCGAAATTACGTACATCGGTTGGTCCAAGGTGGTCTATTAGATTACGATATAGGAGACCACTGTGTCTCAGATTCTTTCCGTAATCCATGCCCATTACGCTAAACCTAAATGAATTAACATTTAATATATTAGGATTTTATATATATGAAAGATAAAAATATTTTAATAAATAAGCAATGTACTTACTTTGTTGCGTATGGAAAACTGAACGGTAGGTCGTTGACAGGATTGAGTGATTGCATTCTCCACCAACCCCATGTTTGAAGTAAAAAAGCACATCCATTGAAAGTTGATGTGTCTTTCATACCGTTTTTACACAACGAACTGTATAGCTGGGCAAGAACAGCGGAATCCCAACTATATCTTCCTATCTTATTGACATCTCGAAGTAAACTCAAATACATAAAATTTACACTATTCCCGGTACTTTCAGGGAATAAAAAACTACCAAACATTAACATTATGTAGTTTCTAGTTTTTATAATTTTTTGTTCCTCTGTGGAGTTTTCATCCAAAACAAGGGAATAATAATACTTTCTAAGAGTGGATAGAAATATACCTTGGCCTCTTGCACTAGGACCTTCGACCATATCTCTACCCAACAACTCCTCGCATAGATTGTTTGGTTGTTGGACTGGACCATTCACCGCCTTACCATTGATAGGAAGACTCATCAACATGTATACGTCCTCTAGTGTGACGGTACACTCACCTATAGGTAGATGAAACGTATGTGTCTCGGGTCTCCACCTTTCGCACAATGCAAGAATGAACTTTGAATCGATTGTGTAGTTGGAGATTTTAATAACCTCTCAAAAATCGACATGTTCAAGGTATGGAACGATGAACGGATCGGGAACAACATAATGATGTGAGCGACATCTAAATTTTTGTGTGTCCTATAGATAATGTGAAAATAAATTGTGTAAGAAAGTGTAAACAATATTTAAAACATAATAAAAAAAGAATGTAAGAAAAAGAATGGAAACAAAAGAATGAAAGAAAACTTACATAGGTTGCAATGTTTGCCCTTGTTCCTCGGTGAGATTCTCCTAACGTCAAGAGACTCATGATTGAAATTTCTACTGATGATTTGAGAATGAGAGAATTGTATTAGAGATAGAGGAGGAGTGAAGAGTGGTGATGGCAAAAACACAAATGAGAAGCCATATTTATAGGTGATTCAAGAAGAGAGGAATAAATGAGGTGGTTGGGGCCTTGCATGCATGCATGCCACTTGTCAAGGAGGAGCCAAGTGGGTGTCAAGGAGGAGCCAAGTGGGATGGCGCCTCCCCTTTGTTTTTGAACTAAGGCGCCATCCTAGATGGCTTGTGACAGGCTAAGTTGCAGCTAGGTTCAGCTAGGTGGCAGGTTGCATGCATGCAGGCTAGTGTGTCGGCTAGGTGGCAGGCCTATTTATAACTAGGCCTATAAAAATCCAAAGGAGATGGCGCCTCCCTTGTATTTTTACACATAGGAGCCATTCAGCTTGGCTTTTTACAGACCTAGTCATAAATAGGTCTGTCCCCTAGCTGCCACCCTAGACTGCGTGTGATTTTTTTTCCATCTATAATTATCCCACACAATCAAACACTTTTAGACACCCAAACATCTCACACATTTAAATCAAAAACCTAAATTTCAAACACTCAAACCCAGAAAAAATGTCATCTGTACCACAATATATTATCACTGTAAATTTCAATGGTGAGACATACAACAGTGAGGTATCCGGTTTTTTACTCAGAAACACTGAAAATATCCAATTTTGTCTAAATAGCAATGCAAATTTTTTGTATTTCAAAAAAAGACTCGAGACCAAACTTCGTTGAGGTCCGACGTCACACATTTTCTACCAACATCCTATTTTTACTGGTGAGAACCAAGTAACATTTTACCAGGTAGCTATTGAAGACGACGAAGATCTGCAAAACATGTTTTGTAATCATGAATATTCTAGGTACGACTCGATTCAGTTGTACCTCGTGTTCCAGGACACAGAGAGGGTTGATCCTACGGAGGAGGAACAAGCTGAGGTGGATGTTGCTGACGAAGAAGAGGAAGCAGAGGAGACGCAGTTCAACATCATGGTAAATGAAGAATCAGAGGCCGAGGAAGAAAGTCAACTGCCTCCACATTAGATCTTCACACCACCTCCGTACATGACCACCCTCAACATGTGCACAGATGACCCTTCATCTGATATATTCTACAACCCTGAAATGCAGTCAGATGCAAATTTAAAAGTCAAAGACAAATTTCATTCAAAAGAAGATTGCGTCCGAGCAATAAAAAAGTTTCACATGATAAACAACTATGACTTTCATGTGGATCGAACAGCAGCAGAGAGATACAGAATCATCTGTACCCACCCTGAGTGTAACTTCCATCTAACTGCATCGTATAGATTGCGTAGTGATTCCTGGGTGATAGGTTCTATGACGGAACACACTTGTGTTAATTCCACACAATCACAGGATCACCGGAAATTGAGTCATGATCTCATCTGTCAAGAAATCTTACCTCTTGTTAGCTGCGATCCTTCATTGAAGGTGAAAACAATAATATCCCACATCACTACAACATACAACTATACCCCCTCGTATAGAAAGGTCTGGTTAGCAAAAAAACAAGGCTATCGAGCAAATCTACTGAAACTGGGAGGATTCGTACAAAGAGTTACCCCGCTACATGAATGCACGAACGTATGCTCCTGAAACAGTTTATGCTCTGGAGACGACGCCGGCGTTTTCCCAAGACGGTACTTGTGTCAGCGGACATAGTATATTCAGTAGACTTTTCTGGGCTTTTCGACCTTGCATCACTGGGTTTGCACACTGCAAACCTATCATATAGATAGACAGAACATGGTTGTACGGGAAATACAAGGGCACCCTACTGATGGCCGTGGCACAGGATGGCAACAATAACGTGTTTCCAATCGCCTATGCTCTTGTAGAGGCAAAGACTAGAGCAGCTTGGAGTTTCTTCCTAAAGCATCTTCGAACACACGTAGCACCACAACGTGATCTTTGTCTAATTTCTGACAGACATGCCTCAATTGATAGTGCGTACAACAATCCCGCCAACGGTTGGCACGACCCACCGTCTACACATGTTTATTGCGTAAGACATATCATTCAAAAATTCATGCGCGAGATCAAAGATAAGCGTCTTTGGAAAACTGTTATGAATGCAGCGTACGCGCTAACACAACCAGGTTTTACATATTATTGTCGATCAGTTGGAAAACCCGCGGTGCGTGGGTTGACAATCTGCAGGTGGAAAAGTGGACACGGTCATACGACAATGGAGTGCGTTGGGGCCACATGACGACAAATCTAGTCGAATCAATGAACAACGTCTTCAAAGGCATAAAAGCACTCCCAATAACTGTGTTGGTTAGTACAATATATTTTAGAATGATCTCCTTGTTTGCAGAGAGAGGTGAAAAGTGGAACACGGTGGTACAATCCGGACAAGTGTGGAGTGAAAGCTGCCTGAAATTTATTAAGGCCGAGAGTGTCAAAGCTAGCACTCATCTTGTTACAAGATTCGACCGACATAACCATAACTTCATTGTCAAAGAGATAATCGACCATAATGAGGGTTTGCCTAGACAAGAGTACAGGGTTAAACTACCATCTCGGTGGTGCGACTGTGGAAAATTTCAGGCCTTCCGAATGCCCTGCTCTCATGTCATTGCGGCGTGTGCACATGTTCATCAAGATGTACTAGTACTTCTTTCTCCAATTTACAAGTCTCAGACCTAACTCAACGTATACAACAATGCCTTGAACCGAGCAAAAGATTATTGACTGCTGCAAGGGAAGTAGTTTGGCATAACAGTCAAATGCGGAGAAATAAAAAGGGTCGTCCAAAGAGCAAACGTATAACAACTGAAATGGACGACATTGATAAACTAGAAAGAAAGTATGGTCTATGTCGTCAATCCGGACACAATCGAAAAAATTGTCTCCAGCGTGCTACAACCTCAACATCCTAAAATTTGAATTTCATTTATCTGCACTTTTAATATTTTAACAAATCTTCTTCTTTTTCCATTAATGGCATTTATTACAAACACCAATACGCAGACAACAAAATTAAAAACTACACGATTAAAACAAACAACATGAATTATGACGCATCAACAACACAAAAAATTATTTAAGACACTACAACCGTCAAAACAATCTCATCGGAACCATACATCATCGCAATAACGTCGACGTCTGTTTTGACTTCCTCCAACCAAATTCGAGGTTGACCATTTGCGAAGTTCATGGTTGTTCTCTTCCTCTGGATCCTTCTAATTTCATCACCATCTTCTATTTCTCCCTCTAACCAACGCATCAACTCTTTTTCAGTTTGACCATGGTAAATATGTGCCAAAATTTCATTTTCATTGGAGCTTTTGAGACCGAGAAAACAACGTATCCATCTCTGGTATGGATGTATGGAGATGTCATGATAGAAAAAAAGAGAGTAACAGAGAATAAAAGAGAATATAAGAGAGAATATGAGATGAGAAGTTGAAAAAATGTGAAATATGAAGGAGGGATGGGTGTGTATTTATAAAAAAAATAAATACATGTAGGAGCCATCTGAAATGGCTCCTACATGTACACCACAAGGAGGAGGCGCCATCCTGCATGGCTTATTGACAAGGAGGAGCCATGTGGGATGGCGCCTATGTACAAAGTTTAAGAGGAGGAGTCATTTCAATGGCTCCTACGTGTAATTTTGTCCTGAAAGTTGGTTATTTGCGTAAATTTTTTCAAAAGTTGGTTATTTTTGTATTTTTTTTTTAAAAATTGATTATTCTAAAAAAAATTCTCAATTTTTTCTATTTTTTTATATTCATTTTTATTTTTTATTTATTCATTAAATGCTAAATATCCATGATTTTGTTTAGTCAAATAATCTCTCCAATTTTTTTGCAACATTTATATATTTCATTTATTTATAAAAAAAAAAGATCTTCCGTATCTATTTTTACTCACACACATTTATTTATATTTTTTAATTGGTATAATTATTGGTGAGTTATTTTTTTTATTTAATTCAAATATATATAAAGAAAATATATACATTAATGAGTTTTTTTGGGATGAGGTGGACGACACCTCTTTTGTTTATTTTATTATTACTATTACTATTTTTCTAAACTTTTTTTTTTAATTAATTAAATTTCTTTTTTTTCTTCTTTTTAATAACTTATTAATTATCATTTAATTAAGATAAAAAATCGGGCTTTGCATTGGACTTAATGTAATGTTCTATTTGCAGTTCTTTTTTTCTCTAGTAAACACCCCCATAGACTTACAATTAATTATCTCTTAGAGTTATAATTATAATTATTAGTTGTACATTTGTTTGAACTTGTAATTATTCCATACATCCTCATTTGTAATTATGTATCCCCATTTCATACATGATGTAATAATTAGTAAATACTATATTGTTTATTTAAATTATTCATCACATGCACAAACCAAATATTTTCAAACTAATACTCGATTGCGAGCCATTTTAAACTTTGAGTCGACAAAGCTTAGAAGCGTCGCAACGGCCACACATTTGTGCACACACCACGCTTGCTCTTGGGCTTATAATGATACCTTAATTGATTAGTTAAACATTATTTAATTATCTAATTGGGTTATTTAAAATTGATTAGTCCATCTAATTAATTTTATTATACTAATTACTCGATTAAATTTTGTTTAATTAGTTGATTAAATTTATTTCGTGCATGCACCTACACAATATAAATTGCCTTATCATTTGTGCAAGCCACCTTGTATGGGCTTTTAATTTATTTACTCGCTTTATTTCACGCTTGTACATAATTATTCGCAATTTCCTCATTTTCATTCTCGCACCTTGGTCCACATACCAAGTTTTCATTCAATAAGGGCCTCATGATAGGGAGTAGACTCTTGTCTATTCTCTCGAGATTAATCAAGCTTTCTTGGTTAATCATAGTCCAAATCAATTCTCTTCTCATCATTAAAGACCTTTCATAATAAATTCTCAAAGCTCGATCCAACGTCGAGTGATTCTTCTCAAAAATATTTTCACAAATAAATACTCTACTTCTCTCTTCCCAAACGTATGGTAGTCATTCCTGTTTCGACCCTCGATTGTACATTTGGTTTCTTAAATGAATCTAATAAGTGAATCATGTTTCACCTGACTCTTTTCTTAATAAAACTTTTGGGTAAAAAAAGAAGATTAGGATGGTTCTGTCCACTCATCCGAGTATTTGGGGCGTTAGTCGTTGAACGCTTATGGTCCAATACTTGTCTCCCACATAAAATCAATTCAAACTCATCAAATCTTGCTCACGTACAAATCATTTTTCAAACATCGCTCACATGCGACATTCATCGCTCACACGCGATCTTCTCTCGCTCACACGCAAATTGCACTAGTGATATCTTATCGTCCACGTACGATTAAGCTCATATTTTCATAAATAAAATCAACCAACCAACAAATGTTCTCGCAACCGAGAACTACGTAAGCTCTGACTTTCCCATTGCACTTGGGGAATACGTAGGCACGAGATCCTAACATCTCGGCGAGCACACTTTCAAAAATTAAAACATGTTTCCTTTCTTTTCTCTTTTCGCGCATAATAAGTAGAAGATAGCAAATTTAATTTTAAACACACAAACACACTTAGAACTAAATGGGTCCCATCGAGTACGATGGATGTGAAGGGTGCTAATACCTTCCTCTTGCATAACCGACTCCCGTACCCGCATCTCTTGGTCTCGAAGGCCATTTCATTTCACATTTTCATTTCATGGGTTTTATCTATATTTTCCCTTTCCTCATTAAGAATAAATAAAATTAGGTGGCGACTTCATTGTTTCATTGTTCGTAATCGAAATTTTTTGATTAGCGTCGACAAAAGGGTTGTGTGATGAATACTTGGCTAGCTTCGAGGCATTGTCGACCTTTGTTGAGGGCTTTCCCTAAGTCCAATATATGGTAAAAGGGGGAAGTCGCTCGTGGATAAGGACATAGAGCATGACTTCGAGCCCTGGTTGATAAATATGAAGGAACTCCTTACGTGCGGGGATCCTAAGGCTTATTTGGGTAGATTTTTTTTATTTTATTCTCTTGTCGAATGTCTTCACCTTTGTCTTGTTCTAACTTGTGTTTTATTTCTCTTTATTGCATCTAGGATGAATGCGGCCCAATATCTTATTGCTCGACAAAGCACTGAGGAAGAAAGAGAAAGAGGTTGAATCGACCTAAGTGGTGGAGGCTCCACTGACAGGTTCTGGCAGATCATTAATGGGCCCTGCCATGGGAGCGCTATCACTTCAGTCGGTGTCCTCGAGGCTCAAGAGGTTATAGGCAGACATGGCCATGGACCTAACGACCGAAAAAGAAAGGGGGAAGTTCGATCTCTCTCCCTACTGGCATAACAAGGCGTTCTTCGAGAGCTCTAATTTGGTTCTCCCTCGGGCAAAGTCACTCTTTCTCGAGGAACTTGATCGACCAACTAAAAAGGCGATGTTGGCCCGGGATGCTGGGGCATGGATGCGGATTATGGAGATGACTGCTGCTTATTCCGAGTTGGGCCAATCCCCATAGGCCGAGTTTCACAAACTTCGGACCAGATTGAGCGAATTGGAAAAGAATGGGGAGGCTACTTGTCAGAAGCTATCCGAGGATCTCAAGAAGGTCACTGAGGAGCATTATGCTACCCTGGAGAAAAAGCGGGCACTTGATGAAGAGAATGTTCGTCTGAAGATCGAGTTGGCTCTGACCGAAGGGGAATCCGAAGAGTTCGCGGATTTGAAGACTCGGGAAAAACTAATCGGTCGGGTGCAACTAGCTTATAATGATGCAGTGACTACTTGATGGGGAGTTTCAAGAATGTTGTGGACCAAATACGTGTCTTAAATCCGGGGATTAAGTTGGGGACTGCTAGCATGGGGGTCCACTACTATGTTGAGGATGTCCAGATAAAGGTGCCCCCTTTTTATTCAAAAATGGTGGTCAAGGAGACACCCCAAGAAGAAGTCCCTAGAGATGCCCCGGTCCATCCCGTCGAGTGATCAGCTAGTAGTGGTGATTCTGGCCGTCGTGCTAGGTTATTTTGATGTATTTTGGTTTGTTTAGGCATCTCCCATTTATGTAATGACAACGTCGGTCCTAGCGACATATTTGGCTGGGATGGAGCCCCCTTTTGTAACTCTGAGACATATTTGGCCTTCGTGGTTGTTTAAGTTTTTTGTAACTGCTACCTATGTGATCGTTATGATAACTTAGTGTTTTTCTCTTTGATAATTGTGTTTTACTATTCTATGTGTGGGGTATGCTCGTTTAATGTATGTTTCCCTAGTGTGAGGTGACTAGTCAAAGGGGCCAGCTCAATTGTTGGGCTCGTTCCGGAACTTAAGTCCTGATTGGGGGCTTGAGATCGGTGGCATGAATATCCCATTGTGAGCTGGGTGTTCTGCCAGTGGGGTACTTATGAGACAGAGCTCGGTTGAGTCCCCCACGCCGAGGCGAGGATCCTGCTTGTTTCTTAAATAGAGCGGGTGTCCTTTTGGTGCTAGATTTATCGCGTTGTGTTGGTACAGGGGCGCGCGCGTGATGTCGAGACCTTGGTGCTTGGGTGATTTCTCGAAACGCGTCGATTGTTTGTGCCTTACTTGTAATACTATTTTAGTTTCTCGGTGTTCCATGATCGAGCAAGCTGTTCTCCTTGGAGGTTTTCTAGGTAGTAGGCCCCCGTCCCCGTTTTGGCATAAACATGAAAGGGGTCTTCCTAGTTTTCCACCAACTTTCCTTTCCGGAATTCTTTGAGATTTTTCTTTAAGACTAAGCTTTTGACGTCGGATTCACGGGTTCATCCGACATCTTTTCTTGCAAGCTTAGAACATCCTTTTATTAAAGAAATGGATCTTAATTGAATGAAAATCTAAATTTTATTAATGATAAATAGAGTTTGAAAATAAATGGGCGCCCTTACAAGCTACCCCTATGCCTCGGGCGGGACATATGTTCTTTTAAAATAGAAAAATTACTTTAGAAAGAAATAGATCTTTGGGATTTCAATGACAATTTAATTCTCGAGCTCTTCGCGTGGAGCTTACTCGTGGATGAGGTTTAACGTTCCTTTGTTGTCGCTCTTGTTGGATATCATTGACACTTGCCACCTACGCTCTACTTCAGCATTGATAAAGGTCTCTTGAATAAAAGGAATTCACCTTTTATTCTTCTTGGTATCTCCTGATAGTTGATAGCCCAAACCAAAGCGGTCATTCTTTTCAGGTATATCCACGAGCTTGCCCCAACCTTTAGAAGTTAGGTCTTCCACCGGGACGGTAACTACTGTAGCCACTTCTAAGACTTGGAACAGTGTTTCCACACAGTCTTCTTCTACAAAAATATACCTATATGATTCCAAATAACTACAAATATATTTTCTTCTCTGTCAATCACAATCAACTTTCCTTCGATGAGGAACTTTACCTTCTCATGCAGAGTTAAAGTAACTCTTCATGCAACATGAATCCATGATCACCCTAGCAGAAAAGTATATATTGGTTTTATATCCATTACTTGGAAGGGGATATAGAAAGTATATGGACCAATACTTATTTGGAGGTCCACTTCTCCAAGCACAGTGCTTTGTGAGCCATCAAAAGTTTTAACCACCATGGAACTCGGTCTTATTGTGATTCCTTCCATTGTTAACTTCATCATGATAGTCTTTGGTAAAACATTTAGGGAGGAACCAATATTGGTGAGTACTTTGCTTTTGGGCTCTACCTCACATAGGTAGCTCACTATCACAGAAACCTAGACATGTCCCTGATGTCAGATTGGCTACGACCCCATCAAATTGGTCTATTGTGATCTCATTTGTTACATGAGTAACACTTAGGATCTTCATCAGATATTCTCGGTGTGCTGATGAATTTAATAGTGATAAGAGTATTGATATCTTAGACGGGGTATGGTGAAGTTGATCCTCTACCATGTAGTCACTCTTCTTTATAATTTTTAGGAACTCATTAGCCTTTTTTTCAGTGAATACCTTACTTGGAGGCTCTTGATCTTGGCTAGTTTCTTCCTCAACTTTTCATTTATATTTAGCTATGGTATCATCCTTCTTTTGTTGGTATGAAGCGTATATGCGACCAATGCGGGTCATGATTCATATTTCTGCTATGTTTGTCACTGTAGGTCCTTGATTAATCAGTGGTTCACACTCTTGTTTCTGCCCATTGATACATACAATGTGGTTATAATTCCATGACACAAATTTATCACTTTCGTAAGGAATTGGAGTCTGACTCTTGATTACCATTGTAATATATGGTGACACCAATATTGAAAAAGTTTGATTTTGATATGGTATTGCTAATGGTTTTCTTGTTGAGGTTGGCTCCAATCAAGGAATTAAAAGTGGCATTTTTGTAGATCTCATACCTTGGCAAGGGATCACGAATGATCTTCTTGCATTCCCTTCAATCACAACTACATATTCTTCTTCAGGGTATTTTCTGAATTGGACTACTCCTTGATCCACCAATTTCTACAAAGTTTTTTTGAAAGCATCATTCTGTTCCAATATAACACCAGGTTCTAATAAATATTGTTTTAGGATATATATCAAAGCCTTCACTGGTTTATTATCTCCATGATCAGTGATTATCTCATTGCGTTCACTGTCTTGCTACCATGCAGAGGCATAAGTATTGTCTTGATATTATGTTTAGTGATGGCTTGGGAGTCTATCAGATCTTAAAAGCTTGTGTGTGAAAGCCCAACATTTCTCAAGGGTATGCCTGGGGGAATCAACATAATATTCAGATCTTACATTCGCGCCGTACTTAGGTGGGACTGCCCTGATTGAAGGATAAAGTGGTTTGAGCTCCACTAGGGATATACTAAGAAGATGTTGTAGTTGTTGACCATGTGGCATGGGGAGATGATCAGATATTCTCTTCCTTCTTTGGAACTTGTTTTGATGTTGATCTTGTGGGATTACCCATGGTTGTTCTTTTTAATGTGTTATGACAACATTATTTTCTCCTTCCTTCTTTTTTGATAAGTTAGGGGTATGCTTCTTTGAGTTGTAAGAAGTATTGGATTCCCCTTGTATCTTGCCATTCTTCATACCAAATTCAATTTGTCACCCTATTATTACCAAATCGGAGAATCCTGAGAAGACACTATTGACCATCTTCTCACAGTACAAAAAGTGTAAAGTACTTATAAACATGTCTACTAATTGTCTTTCGAGGAGTGATGGTTTTACACGGGATGCCATCCCTCTCCACCATTGTGAATATTCTTTGAAAGACTCATCCTTCTTTTTAGATAAGTCATGAAGTTGCATGGTGTTTGGAGCCAGATCCAAATTGTACTTGTATTGCTTCAAGTCGGGCATTATGGCGCTAATGAGGAGGGTTGATTTCTTATCAATATCCATCTTTAAGATAATGACTAAAAACATTTCTTTTATTTGTTTTTTTCTTTTTTCAAGAATTTCCTATGAATAAGACATAAAAAGTGCGAAAACATAAATATTTGAATACAAATGTGTATGGTAATGCAAAATAAGGGTGGGATGATAAAGGTTTCCAAAGTATGTAGGCTCCTAGGGTTGTTCCGAGGATATTCTACCCTTTCCCCATAAGGGTGTCTCCTTAAGGTGTCATAGATAACATATAAGGGAAGAGCACAAGGGTCTCCCTTAAGTGGAGACTTTGTATAGACCAACACTTTCGTCATGTAGGTCATACAAGGTTTCACCATGAAGATTTATTTTTGGGTGAAGGTTCCTAGAGTCATTGATTAAATCCAAAATCCTATCTTCAAGAGAGGCTAACCCTCCAAATATATTTCCCTGAACTGAATTCAATCTAAGCGAAGTTTCACCAAAACTCATAGAGGTGTTAAACCCCATTGACCAATAGATAACCCCTTGTTACTAAGGTTATATCATGCAAATAGATCCTATCAACAAATATATGATAGTATAATAAAACACGAGGGAAAAATAAATAACATAAATGAAGGAAATAAATAAAACAAAAATAAATAAATAAATAAAATTAAAACCCAAGAAATCCTAGAGCAAAAGGTAGGATAAACTCTAACTTAAGGGGTATCCCTAGCAGAGTCGTCAACTGTCGTAACCGACAAAAAATAAGAGAGAATCCACCACTACTTATTTGTCCTAAGGATGAGGAAGAAACGGTAAAACCCTAATTGCTTAGAGATTGATGGATTCGAGAGTTAATTAGATAAAGAGGAGGTATTAGGCACCCTTTATCTCCCTTGTACTCAAGAGGATCTATTTTAGACCTAACACTTATAGGGGGAAAACCTTTACTTATTACTTCCTCTGTTCCTTTTTAAGTGTCATTTTAGTATAAAGCTCTTCAACCAAGATAGTGGATTGTTAGAGTTATCTTTTCTATTATATCCTCATTTATTTTCTCTTTTCTGATAAATTCACTCATACACTCTCTCATTTATTGAGAAAGTAAGGATATAATTGATAAATTGTGAAATTAAACTATAAAATGAAACTTAAATAGAAACAAAAAAATATATTTTAAAACGACACTTAAAAAGGAATAAAGGGAGTATCATTTATGTCTTAAAATATTATCATGCATAAGAAGAAGAAACAAAGAAAAATAAGTTTTTAAGTTAGTGGAATCACATTGGTTTCACAAATGTGTGCCTATGTATATTTAACAATAAAGAAATCAGAGTCCTACGTAGTTCGAATGTGTTTGATTAGTGTTTTTTTTTATAGGATTGTGTTAAGTTTCTTTCGAATGATTTTAAACCTGCCTTAGTTTGAAAGTTGGGTGATGGTAGGCAAAATTTTGTATTCATTGTGAAAGTAACAAGGCAATCCTTTATTGAAAATGTCTTTGAGTATTATTATGTTAGTAGAAACAAAGTTTTTTTTTGTTAGCTATTTTAAGTTAGGTTTTAAAAAAGTAAATCAATAAGTAAAAAAAAGAAAATTTAAGTTTTAAAAATAATTAAAGTTGGTAAAAGGTTTGTTTATTAAAATAATTATATCAATAAACAAGATTGTTTTATAATGTGTTAAATAATCTAATTAAAAGGGTTAATAATTTGGTTAATAAAAGGACTATTTATTTAGAAAATTAAATTATTATTGTAATTTAAAAAATATAGTTTATAACATAATTATAGAAAATATCTTGTAATTTATTTGAAAAGGACAAATATTAAAATTTACAAAAATTATATTATATATAAAATAATTTATAATAATTTATAAAAATGTTTAGAAAAGAAATAAATTGAAAAATTAAAAAGAAATTAAAATACCAAGGGGGTGTATTTTAGTTGGAGGCAGTAAAATTGGGGAGTGTTAAAAGCAGTGGGCTAAGTCCAAAAGAAGTTTGAGTATGTTAGACACGGTGTGAGACTGACCATGGACTTATGGCATGCTAAAGGAATTGAGATCGTTTGAATCAAAATCAAAAGGCTCTCAAGAGTTGATCCGGAAGCATTGATTTCAAGTATTCTAAAAGAAAGATTGTGATGGATGGATAACTAAGGTGTATGATGGAGAAAAGGACAAAGGTTCCAGTTAAAGTATCCTCATTATGTGGCAGTGGATACCCATGTGTAATTTTCTTTCTTTTATTTATCTCCCTTGCTCTGATCCTTCTTTATCCATATGTCTCCCACGCTCTAACCTCTCACCACAATTAAGTCTTGCCGAAAATCACATAGCCGACAGAGCCACCGTGGATTTGCAGTTTCTGGTTGAAGTTCGACTGTAAACTTCAAATCTTCAACTTGTCCAAAACCCAGAAAACCCAAAACACATAACAACAAAGAACCCTAACCCGATTACACAAGAACCCTAACCCTAACCTTGCATACGAAAAACCCTGAATCGAATAACTCTAACCCAATTTTTTATTTCTAAAATTCTTTTATAAAATTCACCAATTACACCAAAATAAAAAAATACGACCATCAATTGCAACAAAAATACAATATAAGGGCCATCAACCTCTCATGCAGTGAATTTTCAAGTTATAATCCTCTCTAATTCTTCTTTGTCCTTCTTCTAATCTTTGGGTTTTTCTGGAAGGCTTAGGGTTTTAGTGTGAAACCCGAAGTATTCAGAAAGTTGGGTCTCTGCCGAGGGAAGGAAGATTCACAACATAAATTGATTCTCCAAGGAATTTTTCAGATTCCTCAACTTAGCTTTAGGGCTTAGCTTATATAGGTTTAGAATTAGATCAAATAGGAAATAGTTTAAGTTAATTAGTTGTTACGATTTATATTGAAGATTTAATTAAAATTGAAATCTTAGATTGATTTTAGATTTTATTTTGTGTAATATTTAAATTAGGGTTTTCGAATGATTCATGTAATTGGTCCGAATATATATTGCTTCAAATATTCATCAATAAAAGAAAATTGATCTTTCCAATTTGATTTGATTAAAATATATGAAATTGGGCTTTTTAGGTTAGATTGAGGGTGAAGATGGTGACGTTAGGGATTAGGGTATCAAAACCCTAGTTGCTTGGAACGACACATCTCATTGTTAATACATAATCACTTCTACAATATTAATGGATCACGACTCAGCTCATTCACTCTTGATATATTTCCACTTAGGGGTGTCAAAGGGGTAGGGAAGGGAAGGGGCCGGGGGATACATTCCCATCTCAATCCCCGCCCTCAAATTTATTCCCCATCCATGTATCGGGTCCCCGCCAAGGGGGAATTTTGTCTCCCATCCCGGTTCCCATGGATCCCCTCTGTTTCTGCGGATATATATAAACATAAATATTTATTTATTATTTTTAACTAATTTAATAAAAAAATTCAAAAACTAGACAATAAATTAGTAAACTAATCATCTACGATAAATATATTGTTTTAACAATATTTAATCTTGAGATTCATGAACGCAAAATTTTCAAACTTAAAAATAAAATAAAATAGTCATTTAGATCTCTCTCTTTTACTAACAAGTTATTTGAAATGATAAATAAACCTACTTAGAAATGTTAAACTATATATTAATTAACGATATTATGGAGTTCTAGTGCGGGGCGGGGACTCCACGGGGCGGGGATATGTTCGCCATCCCCATTTCCAAAGTGCTTCGAGGGAACTTTATTCCCCATCCCCGTCCCCGCGGGGGGAAAATTCCCCATCTTTGCGGTCCCAAACAAGGAAACCCCGCAGGGATCCTTACTAACGGGTGCAAATTGACATCCCTATTTCCACTCGCTCTTTAAACTATTTTAGACCAGTTTCAAGTGAAAACTGAACTTATGATTACCAAATATTATTTCCCTTTTTACTCATGCTTTATCTCAAAGGATGGTTATTTGCAAAATCAACTTAAGTATCAATTTCACTCCTTATGAGTACGATACTCTTATTTTTATCACTTGATGCAATTAAAGCATATATGCATACTTGCATGTGACACTCTTTTAATTTTAAACAACAATGGGGAAAATAAGTAACAATGATCCTTGTAAAGGAGTAATGTGAACAATGAATCAATTGGTGTTAGCGGGATATTTGGCTGAGCTCAAGATAAAGGGAAGAGAAAGAGTTAAAATTAACATGAAATATTGAGTTTGTAGGATTGTATTGATACATTTCTCTTGTAATAAATTTTTTGCAAAGTAAGATTGATATCTCAATTCCATTTGGAATTGAGGTAAGATATAGTCATAGTAATAACGATTGGTGAACCGCCTAAATAAATCCTTGTATCTTTCCTCTCTTATTTACTTTCTATAAGCAAATTATTAAATTCACTGATTGTGTAATCGATACGTACAGAAAAATCATTTGATTGTTAAAATTTGTTTTATTGATTACATTACAATCAATTATATTGTACGTGGTATTTTATATAAACAAAGTCAAAAGAAAAATCTGAAAAATCAATTGCACACCATGTGTTACACAATTTGCTCAAAATAGTTTTTATCAATAATTTTACTGGAAATAGGTTAACATTGTGATCATAGTAAAACTATTGATTGAGAAATTATAATATTAAGTCTTATCATCATCATTGGTTCTATTCCTTAGATTATGCATATTCGAGTTTTCAATAATCAGCTCAATTTAAGCGGGTTGTTTGATCTAGGCTAAAACTTTTATTTGCCATAGCTTTTCATTTTATTTCAAAACAGTTCTTAAAAGGTAATTTTACCTTGGGGATCTATTCAACCCCCTATAGATAAATTTTTGTCATCTAATATTTAGAACCATATAATATAAAAACATTTTGTACATGTCATATGATGTGATAACCTTTCTACATAAAATAACATTTTTAAATTGTTTTTTACATAGTTGCAGAACACCACTTAAGTATACTTATAAACGATATTTTTTTCAAAGATTTCATATATAAGATATAGACATGAAGAATATTTTTGTGTTTTTATCCTAGATCCAGAAAATAAAAACCTTATAATAGGCCCTAAACACATAAATTTATTAGACAAAACATATTTAATTGAATGAGATCTAAATATACATAAAGTTCTGAATCCACCACATTCTACCTATTTAGCTTAACAAATTCAAAGAGGAAAGAGAACAAACACAAATAATCAAGCATGAATCAAATGAATAAAGTAAAAAATCAATGAAAATAGAAAGAATCCCAAAAGATTAACTCATAATGTTTGAATAAAATAAATTTGTAGAAAATATGTTTCCCTATAAATACAACAAAGTATAAATAGGTTATTCTTAAGGTTTGACAGGTGAAAAAATATATATAATTTTTTTTTAATATTCACAAATGGTAGAATATCTATGTATGTTGAGATAATTTGGTAAACCTCAAATTAAGGCCACCAAAATTTATAAACAAAAATTCACAATAATAATCATACAAACGTAGAAGATCAATGTGATTTTCTTTATCAGGCAGTTATAACAGATGTCTATCAAACCTCTCAAGAAAGGAGACGAAGATCCCAACAAGTATACTAGGAATAACATTCATTCGGCCATTGTAGGAGACCATTATGGGTGAAGATTACAACCAATCGTAACTACTCACTTCGTTGAGCTGGAAAGTGATCAGAAGTGGATAATCCACTTAGTTATGTTTTTTAAATTGTAAAACTACAAGTTTTCTTTCTTTTATTTTGGAAGAAAAAAAGGTCAAAACCCAAAGATAAAAGATTACATAACAATCAGTCAGAGAGTAGATACTCCAATTCAATCAGTTAATAAAAAGATAAATTTGAGCATGAACTAGCTCATAAAACATCAAATTAGGACCTAGATCACACCCTGTGTTGGAAAGTGTGTTTGCATAAGTATTCAACTCACAATAAGTATGATAAACCCAAAATTCCCAATCCCGTTTGAGCAACTGTTGATTTTTTTGTCCCAATCACTTTCAATTTTACTACCATGTTCCAAATCCAAGCTCTTTTTATAATATTAATCCTTCTATCCCAGCCCAAAGTTCAATAATATATGCACCACAAGAACCCAAATACCTTATGAAACCTCCAAGCTACTCACTCGTACAACCTCTTAATCATACTAGCTCCATTTGTGTTCAATTTCACAAAATCGAAGGAGTATGAGACCATCTTATTAGCTTACCCTCTTGACACAACTCCATATTACTACCATACAACTCAGTGGCCAAAAAATACTCATGATAAACTTTAGTAACATGTCGTCATAGAATTGGAGGTCTAAAAAAATTCACATAATGTTGCTCCTTATCCATCAAAATCCAAAGTGCATGTAAAGATGTTTCCCAAAGTTACGACCATGGCGAATATCCACTAATACCAAAATCCAAATGAAAATTAGTATCCACCCATTCTTTAACATAATTAGTGAAAAAATAACCCCCTCATGTCCAACTTAACCACATTAGTCCAGATAGAAAAAGCCAAAGGATAGTCACATAAGACATATATAATGGATTCCACTTTTGTTTCATAGCGATCACAAATTGGTCTTCCTAATTGCATTTTATTTTCCCCTCATTAGTTATTATCCTACCATAAGACACAAAATGAATAAAGGGCCTTATTCGTTCATGCACTTTAAGCGTTCATATAAATCTCTAACTATCCTCGCCATTTTTCTTATCAAAATTACACATTAATTTATAACTTGAAACAATGTACTCACCTTTTTTATTGCTTGACCAACAACAAAAATCTTTTCCACTATTACCATCGGGAGGGAGAATAACTAGAATTTTAGTTACCACATTCAGAGAAAACAAATGCTTTTAAAGAAACCGTATTAACGTCATATGTATTAATATCCATTAACTTCATACCCGGTTCAATCCAAAAGTGAGACGAAACATCTATATTAACATTATCTCTTATATGCCAATATGCAAACTAAGCAAACTTAGGCCACAAGTCACCAATATTCTTTGATAAACAAAAGTCATTAACTCAAAGTTTTCAATCTTATGTAATGACGTCTCTTACAATAAAGTGAAACTACTTTCACTAAGAAATTTTCTTTGTGATCACTAAAGGAACTCACTGACACAATATTGTTGCAAATTATCCAAGCGCACGACAAAAGCAATCAAATTCCTAAGGCAAGTACACAAGTAAAGAAACAAAATGTAAAGTGGTGATTAAATGGTTCATTCCCCTCTTTGTATCTAGTAGGGGTGACAATTGAATTCATTAACTTAAAATTCATCCAATTCATCCAATCCATCAATTACCATTAAAATTAATTAATAGATTGGATTCAATCCATCCAATTAAACACATGGATGGATCCAATCCATCTATTATATTTTTTAAATCCATTAGATCAATTGTATAATAAAAAATATTTTATTATTTCAAAAAACTCAATTTTTTGTCTTGTACTTTCCTATAAGAAATTTATTTTCTTAGAAGAAATTTTATTGTGAAAAAGTTATTTTCTTAGAAGTAATTTTGCTTTTTTTTCTTATGGCAAGTTAATTTTATTTGTATGTCATACGATACGAGAACTAAAAAGTTGATGTTGCGTCTTTTCCATTAGCGTCTTTCAATCTATTAATTCTATTTTTTTTTTCAAAATTTAATTTCAAATCACAATGGATTTTGAATCAATCTTTTCCATTAGATTATTTCCATGCCTTTTATCAATAATTTATCTACAGTTATCTACAATTTTTTTTAAAGTTAACTATTACAATATATTTTATTAGTTTTAATTAGTTGTAGAGACAGAAAATATTTAATAGTTAGTAAGAGATGTATTAGTTAGCGAGAAATTTATTTATTTAATTAGAAAAATTAAAGAAATTATTTAATAGACTATAGTTATGAATTTGGAGAGAAATAGAATTTTTTTAATTTTTTTTGTATAATTCAAAATATAAAATTTATATTTTTAAAATAAATTATTTAAATTAGTTTTATGGATGGATGGATATCCATCTATTAAAAAAATGTTAATGAATGTATTTGATGTATTTTTTTCTTAATGGATGGACCAAATTGGATTTTTATAAGGAAGTTTTAATGGATTCTTAATGGATTAATGAGTTCTTTTGATCTATCCATTAACAATTCAATCCATATCCATCCATTTTGCTACCTCTAGTATCTAACAATTCAAAAGGGATAAATAAATCCCCATGATGTCAACGTCGAACTAGATCTTCACCTAGGGGAAATGATGGAGTACCGACCCTTGGTCAGGAACAATCCATATGACGTCAAGTAAAACTTTAAGTGCAACATTGAGAATTTTTTTACCTTATATAGCAACAAATTTGGGATCTAGTGAAAATAACATAATAGGTAAAAATAACAACAAGTGAAAAGATGTTGTCAAAACAAGTATCATGAACTTTATACAAATATCAAAGACATGGCAAGAATGATCGACATGGGTAATTTTTTTACAAGGACTACATGTTTTTCTAATCCCGAAGGAAAACCAATTTACCATCCTCAATTATCTGATCAACACAAACTTGCTCTCGAAAGATATGCACTATGGGGTAAGAATGTTTCACTTGCTGCAATTTTTTTTAAAAAAAGAACCATGTATAAGAAAGAAACTTTCTTCTACTGACTTTGCATATTCCTTCCTTGGAGAAAGAATCTCAAGATGCATATCTCGAAGTCCAGACTAAGCTTCCTTTAAAGATGGCCCAATTTCTTCTACCATCATACAATAATGGTTTAGTGTTTGGTTTGTTTCATCAAGAGCGGGCTCAGATGTTGACATTGACTCTTGAAAAGAGTACAAAGCTTCATTCCTCTTTGTTACTTCTTGCATAAGGGAATTCACTTAGTGAACCAAAGTGCCGGGGTAGCCAAAAGTATTCGCAACATCTTCTATCTTTGAAAATGAGAAAGATATCTCCCAAATATCCTCCAAATACTAATCTCGTTCAGTGGTAAGGGCTTTGAACTTCTTTGAAGTGGTTCCATTTCCTTTTGAAGAAAGTATACCATAATAACTTTTCATCAACTGGCAACACTAAAGGTTAAGACAACTAATGCCCGACGAATATATTATACCAAGTCTAAAAACCCTCTTCACAATCGACATCATTCTTATTTTCAAGGTGTAATAGTATATTTGTAAAGGACATGGATATAGAGATCATTATAAGCCCCCCACCCAGAAAAGGAAACTACCATATGTCACCCTCAAGAAGGTATCGTCTCCCCCCATGTTTTCTTATCGCCCATTCGTGGGAAACATGGGATAAAACATTTATGAGATAGTAAGAAGTCAATGTCAGTAGCTGGCCCACGATCCCATTGGAAATAAGGATTCAACATTCCACTATTGAATGAGTGGGATGTAACATTTTCTAAGGAAACCCTAGGCCCAAATCCTCTATAAATACCTCACCCTAAAATGGATAGGGGACAAATGCTAATTGATACACTTATACTTAAGCACCAAACATATATACAAAGCCTTTCACCTGACGTGAACACGACCTTTAAACCACCATAAACACCATTTTACAGGGCTTCTCACCATTACGGGTAAGCCTTAACCACCACAATTTATTATACACCTACTAAGTAGGGGTGAGAATAGACCAGACTAACTACCAGAAATCTACAACCTAGCCTACACAAGCCAATGTCAGACCATACTTTTTCTTAAGTAGAAAAGGCCTAGGATTTTTTATAAGCCTATTTAATTAAATAGGCTAGGCCACATGCCATAAAAATCCTTTCAAGCCGGCCTATTTTAATAAATATGAATAAATTTATTATTTTTATATTGTATTTTGTACTTTATATCAAAATACAAAAGTAAAGTTTAGTTATCTTAAAGAACTTGTGAAAATAGGTTGAAAAAACCTTATGAATAATGTCATAAGTTATTTTCATAAGTTCTCTCAAACAAATATTCTCACAAAACTTATGCTACTACATAAGCTCAAATAAGTCAATGTAAACAAGCATTTAGTCTCATTGTGCTTTTGATTCTCTGGTATATTTAAACATCAATTGAATTTCTTATTTACATATGCTTAAATGATACAAGCTTTTTAAGCAGGCTAATAGGCTAACCAGACCTTCAAAAAGGCCAGACCCAGGCCAAAAAATAAGCCTATGATAGGCCACAAGCTAGGCTTAGGATTTGAAGATTTTGGTAGGTCAGACTTAGCTTGGCAATGCCTAGCTCGACCCAGCCTATTCCCACCCCTACTACTAAGGCCTTTGAGTACCATTGCCCTTACAGGGGTAACATACGCACTTGTACTTTTTGACTAGTACAATAGCGCCCACCACGGGCCCTAGTTAAACTAATATATAATACACCTCTTTCACTATAAACCTTCCATCTTCCTTAGAAGATGGTCAGAAAACTCTATGTTCCAACACGAATACCATAGTCGAAGTGTCGCAGGGTAAAAACTACCAGAGCAAATAAACACTCAAAATTACAATGAATTCTCCACCGAAGTTTATTTTAAAGGGAAAACATAGATAAAACCCTAAAGAACGGAATTATGGTCATCACAACCAAATTCAGTTTCACAATTCGTTTATATGCAAATAAGATATTAGTACCCCGTGACACTCGTTATAACCAACATGAACCGTTTATTTAGATTTTACGAATATGAGTGTTATCCTAAGGTATTTCAATTTCTTCTAATTGGTATGACATATTTACTAACAGAAATAAAAAAGGGAACACAAAAGTTTTTAATTGCGGTGCTTGATGAGACATTAAATCTCGCTCATGTGTATCTCCAAGTGTGATGAGAAACTCAAAGCTACATAGTTTTAGGTAGAAATAATTAGTATGTTGGTTGATTTTAATTTTGAAAATGAGTTTAGGCATGTTTGGGGCGGTAAAAAGACTCACTGATTGAAAAAGATTTGAGTTGGGGGTGCTAACTATTGATTGAAATAAAAGACTCGCACTTGGGCGGTAAATGTGTATTTAAGAAATTCTTTGGTCGCTCCACAGGCAAAAAAATAGATTTTTGATTGGTTGTAGTTTCTTTTAGGCGGAAGACGAGTAATAGATCCTAGACAAGGTGAACATCTTGCATTGGACAACTCGAGGAAAAAGGGCGTGCATTTAATTATTTCCTTTTTAATCCAATTTTTTTAAATAACGAGTTTAGTGTGAAAGACTAGTAATTTTGGCAGGCCAATTACGTATTTTATCAAAGTTTGATAGTTTTTTTTATACATAAATTGCATGATAAACACATAAAATTTGACAGGTCTATAACGTTTGTTATCAAAGTTTGTCAATTTTTTTTTACATAAAATGCATGATAAACACATAAAATCTTACATGTTTGTAACCAAAGTTTGGCATAATTTTTTTTACATAAAATGCATGATAAGCACACAGATCTATTACCAAGGTCTGAGAGTATTTTTTTATACATAAAATGCATTCAAGACATTGGGCATTACATTACGTTGCATTAATTTCCAAAATATGCAGACATTATGCATTACAATAAATTCTAAAATAAGCACACATTTACCTTGATGTTTACTCCCCTTACTTCAGTTTGCAAACACATGTCCCTAACTTGGGCCCTTCTTGAGTAGGAACATATAAATCATCCTTTCTATTATAAATTTTCGGTGGTGAAAATGAGCTTGATCCTTAGCCAACATTGTTTTTCTACCTCCAAATAATCTTCAATATGTCAGTAGTCCTCTCGGATGCTTGTGGTTTCTTCTTTTAAATTGGTTTCCCATACAATGATAAATCATCATTCAGTTTTTAGTACAATGATAAATTACTAGTGAGTTGCCAAAACAATGATAAATTATCTTTCTTTTCAAAGATTTAGGGTCATTATTTTTTATTTGACATTTCCTCGAGTTATGACCAAAGTTATCACACTTGGTATGTCTATAAGCTACACCAGACCTCCTAGTCCTTGAACATGTTTCATCATGCTCTCTAAACCTTAGTTTCTTAGGCCTACGTGGACCCTTATTATGCTTTAGTGGTAACATATCTTCAACATCAACATTATGCCACATGTCTATTCCATTTAAGAGACTTATATTGTTTCCATAACATGTTTGATACACCTCCTTCATATAACAAGAATCAACACATAATTATGGGTTCAGGTTTTGATAATGCATCATATCCACAACATTTATATAAGGTATTTCCACTAAGTCTCAAAAACAACATGAACATTATTTTTTCAAGATCCACTATAAATTGAAGTCCATTATAGGGATTATTAACTTTCCATATATCATTCACACTCCATGTTGACAATCACTAACCATGCAACATAACCTATTCATTTTCTAGATATGGGCTTGAGATTATGTTTAGATTTACCAAGCTTAACTAAAAATCTAGCAACCAAATTGACTAAGTAGTTTCTAATCTACTCAACTTGTTCAAACAGTTTTTTAAAGACACTCACAACTCCTTGCATTTACATACCACTTGCATAAACAGAAAAATAAACAAATGTAACAATTGTAAAATAAAGCTCGTGCACCACACAATTACCTACTTATAATAATTTCCACAAAAATCATACTCAACCATACTCATAATAATCTTCCACAATATAAATCATACTCAATAATATCCATAATTATATTCACAATAAGTCCTACTCCACAAATCCACCTTGACAAATATCAAATTAAAAAGAGCTATATCCAACAATTTTCATGACTCACTCTATACTCTTTTTTAAGGAAACTCTAAATTAAATCCAATTTCTATTAACCCATTTGCATAATTTATTTGACTAATAATGAAAATGCTGCAAATAAAGTGCACTTTAATATCAATTCTTACAAACTTATAAGCATAACCACCAACAATTTCAGACCAAAACCAGTATTCACCAGCTTAAAAAAAAGGCCAAATTATTTTGCTAAATGTAAAAAATACGATTCTTTCACGGTGAAATGTGTTCAGAAAAATAAAAAATCAAGGTGCTTCTGTGCAATTGGACAGAAGCTACACTTTGAAGAATTTATTAACCCTGTAGAAGCAAACATGCAAATAGCCAGCTTTTTGGTTTATTACCAAAGAATGGCATGCAAATACATTTATTAGCAACAGCTTTGTACATTTTCATCGTTCTCGAAAAGATTAAAAATCTGAGAATGAGCACTAGCCAGCATGTCTAGGCATGGTAAGTAAGGTCGAGAATAAGTTCCGAATGTCCGGCCTAATGCAGCGGATAAAGTGACAATACCTGCATATTAAGATTGAGGAAGAAAATATGATCAATGCAATATACTATAAGAGAACTACATTTCAAGTTGTAAAGAATGTAAGATAACATACCACGGTTTGAAGCTCAAATTATCAAAATGCTTCAAGATAAAGAGTATGCATGAATATTTTAACAATGTAGCATTATAAGTCTCTGACATCACATACATTAGTGAAACATTTTCCACACAAATATCCTGCAGAATAATTTAACAAAATTAAATTAAACCATTAAATATTCAACAGAAATAAATGAATTAAAAGCAACTGTGAAACTCAAGTCATGGCCTACCTTAGAAATAACAGATTCACATTTACGCTTGAGACCGTCGAGAAGATACTGATCTGCAGCTTTAAGGAGGTCCGGGGCAACATCCAAATCAACAGCTACTGTTCCGGTGTAAATAAATCTAAAGTTCCAACAGAAAATTAGTTCATAAATAGAGCCTATAAAAACATCAATTTATAAGAAAAGGGGCAATATCAACATACCTCATCATCAACTCAAAAACATTATATTTAATATCTGGAATCTCTATATCCTTGGCTTTCCTTTCCTGCATTACACATTGTAAGGCATTATGAAGGACACATTTACATTTCAACTCCACATATCCTTTAATCCTAATTCAATTGTCAAGTGATTATGTGGCTTTCAAAATTTTCAAAATGTTTGTGGAGTTAGATAACTAGTACCCCAACATATTAAAGATACCAAGAAACGAAGTCATCTTGATCAAGTTTCTATTTGAATATTTGCAAAAGAATAATAGTTGTTACTTACAGGTAATGAATTATAAGAAGACTTGAAACTAGGTTGAATGATTAGTTAATGCTTACCTTGTAACCCCCATCAAACATTGCGCGAAACATATCAGATGAAAGTAAACAAGCTCTATGAGCACGAAAGGGTTTGCCTGAAGAAAGGAGAATTAAGTAAATTAGTAAATATATCATAATCAATATGCATACAAGCAGAAAATTAATAGAAAAAAGCAGCAAAAATTAGCAGCAGCTTTTTTACCTTCAACTATGAAGGTGACATCAGAAAGTACTGGACTGTTTAGATATTGCTCACCCAAGTAAATCTACAATACATACAACACAAAAACAAATATCTCATTTTCCATTCTCAGGATCATCACCATAATATGAACAAAACAACTTTAGTTGCGAAGGCAATAAGTTCAAAATGCAGTTGAATTATGCAACCATGATAATACGGAACATGCGCAGAGCAAAAAACCAAAATAAAAGTGATGAATCCAGTGAGACATAAAATGAAAAATACCCTGGGAGTTGGTGATGCAGGCACAAGATCAACAATAGAGGAACTCATTCCTTTGGTAGCCATTGTGTGAAGTGCTGCAGAGGCGTCACGCTTCTGCTTTTTGATTGTAGATTCAAGAAGATCCAACAGCAATTCTAGTCCTGAAGATTTAGCAGCATATTGATTGAAAATACTTCCTAAGTACTTCCAGAAAAAGTGGACAAAAGTATATATTAAAGTTTGTTACCATTATAGTCAATGAAAATAATTTTACGATCATCAGCAGAACATAAATGTGCAAGAGCAAGAGCTACACGTTTCTGAACACCCTTTTCTCCAAAGCGCATAAGATATAACATTTGCTTCAGTACCTGTAAAAGAGGAATTAATAAAACAATCAAAATCAATAACGTAAACAACAGTAAAAGGAATGTTTGAATATCTTTTAACTAAACAAATAAATCATTGGTCATAGACATAATAACTTATAACTTGGGAGAAAACTTACTCGCCCTTCAAACTTGTTTTCCAATCTTTTTAACATCTTGGCTACACACTCTTGAGTAGGCTGCAAGTCAAACAAAACTCTTAAGGAAACTAAATTTGTAATAAACTAGTAAGAGGTTCTAATGATTATCTTGATAAACAAGACCACATTATTATTTGAAAAGAGTAAATGAACATACTAGAGCAGTGAAATGTCCATCCTGCAGTTTTTGTAAGCCGTCAGCTTTAATAATTAGAGGAACATTGTCCTGTCAAACAAAGCAGTTATGTCAGAGGCATCATATCACAAGCATCAATGATTAGTAAAGGTCCACGGGAAATGCAGACCAAGTAAAGAACAAGGAAATTAACTTCACCTCATTATCAGCAAGAGCATAAAGAGCAAAAGCTGCATTGTGTTGGACAGAATCGTTCTTAGTGGAAAGAAGATTGAGGAGGGGCTCAATACCTCCATTGTAAGCAATGCCAGCTTGATTGTCTGAGTCCTGACATGATTATATAAACAGTTAGAGTTGAAATCAGGAACCTAATTGCCACATATTGCTAAATATCAGTTGCCAGTGATAATCACCTGTGCCAACCTCCCAAGTGCAAAAGTTGACATTTCCCTAAGTTGTAAATCTGGAGACTTAAGCATTTTGATTAAAGGGATTATACCACCTCTTTGGGCAATCTGAATCTGCGTGAACCAATTGTGGGGATTAGTATGAGAATTTAACATGTGACAAGCTATCACATTGTAGGTTAGCAAAACACAAAACTTAACCAACCTTGCAATCTGAATCTGTTGTGGCAAATTGACCGATTAAAAGAGCTGCTTCTCTTTGGGTCTCCAAACAGGGGGAACTATTAATGAAAACATAGATTAGTTGAAATAGAAGTAATAGGTTACCAGCACAGAACGCTACAATGTTTGACAACTACATCACATTCTCCTTAGTTTAATGAAATAAAAGACAAGATGTGTCACCTTAGTAGGCAAATAACTGGTTGTAAAGCCTCTTCAAGTAGAACTTCTCTCTTAATTTCAGGCGAAGAATGGACAAGATTTCCAATCACACCAATCTACAAAATTTAATTTTCATTCAGCCTGTTCTTGTAGCTTAGAAAACTGCAAAAAGCAAAATATAATGTAAAAGATTATGTCAATTCATTTGTGTCTTACCGCCTCATAATGTATTGTAGGATCCTGTGATCCAAGCATTAGTACAAGAGTGGGCAGCGCATCACATTCAACAATCTGCATTTTCTAATTCTTGTAAGTAACTATAACGAAAGAATCCACCATTGTAAGTCATAGTGCCAAATCAAGTACCTGGTCTTTATTCTCAGCATTTTGAAATGCAAGAGTTCTCAGGGCCCCTGCAGCGGCTCTCCGTACCTTTGTATCATTGAATTCAAGCAAATCAACAAGAGGAGGGATGCCACCTTCCAACCTGAACATAGCATCTATTAGGGAGCATGTACTGTAAGGTAGTGTTCACAATTGCAGATAACAGATTGTTAACATTCCGCTATGTATTAATGCTATAACGGCTAATGGACAACATTTTGCATTAGATAATGTATCACAAACAAGGCTATCTTTGAGGGCATACAAGGCACATTGCTGTTCAAGGCCCAAAATTTTGTGACGATTAAATTGTATCTAAATAGGATCTCTTAAAAAAATCACAATTAAACCATGATTAAATAGGGCCTTTGATTCTTTTGTCATGGTTGAATCAAGGCTTACCGACACAGGGACTCCAAAAACTTAAGACGGCTATGATTATAAAACAATGGTGATATATACTATAGTTGTATAACGCAAAAGCAGACAATTTAACAACATTCCAAAGTATTGGAACTTGGAAGATGAAAAAAACCTGACAAGGGTCTTGATGTTGATATTTTCATGGGCAAGATTGGTTATTGCATCCGCTACTCTCATAAGAAGACGAGAAAAAAGTGACTGAGAAACACCAGGGGCTTTAGGTCTCATCAACAATTGTACAAGACAAGGCAAGGCTCCCTCATCAACAATGAGTTGTTGATGCTCCTGCTGTTTGAACATGAAGATCAGCATAAGTAAAACAAGAGTTATTACCAAACACGACACTGCTGCTAGTAATTTGAAAAAATAAATAAATTAAACATAACCATCTTCTCAAATCAATAGTGACAGTGATGCAAATTTATTTAAATTGATTTCTACACCATAAATCATAGTCATGATTATATTAACGAGTACAGTGAAATTACCTTGACAGCAATATGTTCAAGGATAGAGACACAGTCCTTTAACACGTCATAAGTATCAGCAGCAAATTCACCTCCATTAGACACCATAAGCAAAACCTTCATCAGAGCAGGAACAATACCACAAGCTACCAAAAGATCCACAGTATCCTCTGCAAAAAGAGAAATCGAACAAACAAAAATAATCATTCAAAATTAATCAGAGAAATTAAAACAAAATGAAGAAATGGAATCACAAACAAACCGTCTTTGGCGTATTCAGAAAGAAAACACAGATCATTTTGAGCAGCACCAATATCCGGATTGGACAACGACCACCGAAAAATTGAGTTTAACCGATTTATGCGTTGAGTAATATCATCGGCGAGACATAGAAGGCGGGAGTTTTCAAGAAGAAGTTCTTCTTCGGTGAAATCAAATTTCCTCTTCAAACTTTGCTTGCGGTCCATGTTTTTCTGATAATCAAAATGGTGTTGAACTTCAATTATAAATGCCTAAGAGATTGAATGGTGTTGAACTTCAATTATAAAGCATAAGAGATTGAAATCCGATTATTAAATGAAAGTAAAACTACTCTTCTGCTTTTCCAGATTTTAAGCCAAAAAGAATTTCCATCCATTTAGCGTAAAAGAAAAGTTTGAAGCGATTGGAATAGCGGTAACGTTTGGCGCTGAAGATTTTCTAGAAGAAACATTTTTGAAATATGTTTAGCGCGTTTCTTCTTTCCCGTTTCACTCTTGTTTTTTTAATACATTTTGCTTAATAATTATGTTGTTTAAATAAATTCACTCTTATTATTATTTTAAACATTATAGTAAAACATTTTAAGATTAAATATTAAGATTTGAAACCATTGTATCATACTGTCATATCTCGTAATCACTAGTTTAGAGAAATCTTTCATATATTATACTATTCACTTATCCATATTATGGATATTTAGAACTGAACCAATGCGATAAAAATTGTTAATCAGAGTAAATTAAACTGAAACCAAAACATATTAGTAGATAAGTTCAAATTTATTTAAGTCATATTTTAATTAAATGTACGATTTAATTTGATTTGCATTTTGTATTTTCAAATGAGAAATGATATTTTAACATCTAAATTTTAATATAAAAAAATGTCAAAAATAATACTACTTCTCTTTAATATAAAAAAAAAGTTTATTTTTTATTATTAAAGAATCAATGTATTTGAACTATATATAATCCAAATACATTAATTCTTTGACAAATCTAAAAAAGTAATTTCTTTTTATATTAAGAACCAGCGTATTAGCCTTCACACTTTTAGATGGTATCAAATATTAGGTGTATGAAATACTAAAGTATAAATACTAATATTATATTAGGTGTATGAAATACTAAAGTAGAAATACTACTCTTGACACGTTTAGATGGTGTCAAATATTAGGTGTATGAAATACTAAAGTAGAAATATTAAATGTATGAAATAATAAAAAGTAGGAGACAAATATACACATTAATATATGGTCAAATATTAAATGTTAAAACAATCGATGTATGAAATAAAAATAGAAGAGAGATATACATAATAATATCTAACGTCAAATATTAGATATTTAAATAAAATTTATTTTTACAAATCGAATCAAACCAAATAAAATTATAATATTTTAATATATTTGATATATTTTTAGAAAATACTCTAATATCTAAAAAAACATAATCAAAATTTAAAATATTAGAAAAATAAAATAAAAAATAAAAAATAAAATCAAGATATAATAATAATAATAATAATAATAATAATAATAATAATAATAATAATAATAATAATAATAATAATAATAATAATAATAATAATGAATTGGATGTTTATTTCCTTTTGTTTCAGGCAGGGAAGGGGATCAAACCTCCAATTAATATATAAAAATATTAACAATAAATAGGTACATAAAACGAAATAATAAACTATTATTTACATATAGTAGTAGAAAATTTTTTAGATTAAATATTATTAAAATATTTATAAATTCTTTAAATTGAAATATTATAAGAAAATAAGAATAATATTTTTTTTACTTTTTATTTTCTTTTTAGTCAACTTTTAAAAAAAATAATATTATTTTAAACTTAAAAATATCATTATCTATTATCAATAAAAATAGAATATCATTATAAAAATATTGATAGGTGTTGAATACATCACTCTATTATAATTAAATTATTAATGTTATTTCATCATATTTTTTTTCAAATTTAACATTTTTTTATTAACTTCTCAAATAAACTGATCCAATACACATGTTATAATAACTAAAAGTATAAGAAAAATTTTAATTTTAATTTACTAACCTGAGAATGTAATGCGACAAGTGGTAATATTTAATCTCACTTCATTATTGACAAGGCAATGACATCAATAAGTTTACTGTTGCCATAACTTAGTAACTTAAATAATAAAAAAAATAATTAATATAAATTGTACTAATGTGAGAGAAAACACTCATAACTAAAGTTATCAAAGTTACAATTTTTCAAAGTCATTAAAACCTGGTCCAGCATGAAGATATCATATAAATTATATAAATTGATATAATTTATAAAAATAAAACCTTTAAACATGAAAAAAAATTTGATATTAACAAACAGCGACAACTTACAAACTCAAAGAAACTACATATGAAAAAATAATATTACCTGCAAAGATCGATGATTTAGAAACTTGAAGAAATTGCATAAAAATTATAGTGACATATAAAAAATGAATCCTATATAGCTAGTGCAAACTGTATACAAAACTTACCGAATCGGAAGAATTTAACCTCACTAGGCAAAGACGAAGATTATAATTTCAAGGAAAAATTATGCGATAAAATAAATCACTTTAATATAACTAGTAATATGTTCAGCTACATGCAACCATTTGGATGGAGAGTTTGAAGTTTCAATGATTACTTATTATTGAAAATAAAACTACATTGTCTTACTAAGAAGCATGATGGATTGAAAAACTAGAAATATTTGCATGAGAGAAAATAAAAAATTCTAAAGAAAGAGATATAAATGAATCTTACATGAGGTCGATTGCACTTTACACTTGTTGGTAATTGGTGTCTTAGCGGGGAACGGAGAAATACTGGAAAATGTAGGAACTAGGAACGAATAAGAAGAAATACAAATTATAGGAATTAATATTTTTATAATTTATTTAATTTATTATTTATAATATATTTTGACGAAAATTTTTAATAGAAAAACTTTTAGAATTATGATTTAGTATGATTATTCAATTTTAGAATAATAATTAATATTTGACAGATTTTTTTAACCAATTTCACTCTATATATATATATATATATATATATATATATATATATATATATATATATATATATATATATATATATATATATATATATATATATATATATATATATATATATATATATATATATATATATATAAAAGATGTTATTTTATACTATTGTATCATTATTTTTATGTTTTATATAAATTTTTTTTTTTGGAAAATAAATATATTATATTCAAAATAAAAAACAATTACAATCAAAGCGGTCCATCCAGTCAATCAAAGATATATAATTTAAAATCATGTTTTTAGTTTTTTATTAAGATATAAAAATTAAATTGATTATTATTATTATTATTATTATTATTATTATTATTATTATTATTATTATTATTATTATTATTATTATTATTATATATCAATTAATATGAAAATTCTTTCATCTATACTATAAATATAGTGTTTTACTATTTAATAATTATATTATTTAAATAAATTATTTAAATAACACTGTTATTATTTAAATATTATAGTAGAATATTTTAAGATTAAATATTAAAATATCACGAGAAAGTAAGAATAATATATTTTTATGTTTATTTTTCTTTTTAGTGAACTTTTGAAAAAATATATATTGTTTCAAACCTAAAAATGTAATTATCTTTTATCTTTAAAAATAGAATTTCTTTAAAAAAATATGATCGGTGTTGGATACACCATTCTATAAATAAAAAATGGGTTGAAAAAATGGACTACATTACAAAAATTTGTCATCTCAATATTACTTATATCATTTACATAAATTAAAATAAATACTAAAATATTAAAATATTATTATTATTATTATTTGCTTAAAACATGACATTTAAAAAGGTTATAAAATAATATACTCATAATATAAAATAATTTTATACTATCATCCAAATCAAAATTCATCATTTTATCATGTTATATTATTTATTTAAAAATAATAATTTAATTTGACACTTATCATAATTGTGATCGGTCGACGGTATAAAATTATTTTACGATCAATGTACATTTCTTTTTCCCAATTTAAAATAACTAAAAGTATAAGAGTTTATAATTTCAATTTACTAACTTGTGGCATAAAAAGTTTATCAAACTTGAACAAATAAAATTATAGTGGTATATCAAACATGTAGCTATAGTGTAATTTGGAGGAAAAAACTTACAAATTAGAATAATTTGACATCACTGGGCAAATTAGAAGAATTTAGTATGATTACTTAATTTTGGAATAATGATTGATATTTGGCAGTTTTTTTAATACCATTTTCATTCTTTTATTTATTATTATTATTATTATTATTATTATTATTATTATTATTATTATTATTATTATTATTATTATTATTATTATTATTATTATTATTATTATTATTATTATTATTATTATTATTATTAGTAAAATCAAATATATGTAATTTTATACTATTGTATTATTATCTTTTACATTATATAATATCTATAAAATCATGTTAACAGTTTTTTTATTAAGATATAAACGTTATATTATTATTACTATTATTATTATTATTATTATTATTATTATTATTATTATTATTATTATTATTATTATTAATTTTATTAAGTTTATTTTTCACACCTTGAAAAAATTGAATTTTTTTAAAATATATTTCATCTACTATAAATATTGGGTTGTACTATTTTAGTTCTTGTAAATTATTATTTTTGTAAGTAATTGTATTATTTTTTTTCTATTTTGGGCCTATTTTTTTATTTTTAAAATAGTAAAAAAAAGTAAATTTAACACATTTTTTTTTGAATTAAATAACTAATTTTAATATTCGATAACATAAATTTTTATTATTGAAGATTGAAACATAGTTAAAATTACATAATTTTTCAAATATATATTCAAAAAATTTATTTTTATGAAAAACTTTTTAATATCTTCAAATGTAAGTGTTTTTTTATATTTTATTTTGATATCTAAATAAAATTATAATAACAGAAAGAAATACCTAAGTAAAGTTTTATGAAAAACTATTTAAATCAATTTGAAATTTGAAATTAAAAAAAAAAAAGATATTTGTAAATTTTTTTTAACAACAATACATAATAATATAAAAATTATATTTCAAAAATACTAAGACAAACATGTTCTTTATTTGGTTGAGTCAAGTTAAATCATATTTAAGTTTTTAATATAATTTTAAAAAATTAAATCTATTCATCATCTTTATCATCTAAATCTAAACATTAAACCTATCCATAAAATATCTAAGTCATGTATATCTCATTTAGTTGCATCATCTCATTCTCAGAAACTCTTCTCATTCAAAGGACTTTACACCATCAACACATTAAAATTGGTTTTAATAAAAATTTAAAATAACATATAATCTAAAAAAATCCTTACAACGATATTAATTTTGCATAATAAATCATATTTTTTTAAAATTTTATTTTCAATCATCACGTTAAGAGTTCATATGATTCTTTGGTCTCATATTTTTTATATTTTTTTAAAAATCGTATCAACAAGCATGCATGTTCAATTAGTGACGTTCAACCACTAATCTAATATATTAATCGGATTAATTATCGATTCAGATTTTAAAATGCTGAAAATATTTTGATTAGTATGAGGATGAGAGAAGGGTGTCAGAGTTATATGTTTTGAATTTACAATTCTATCAATTACTCAATGAAATTAAATGACGTCTATCAAATGATAATTATGGAGGGGGTGGTTACTCTATTTCTAGGTTTGTCTAATTATCTTTAAACCTGGTGTGGTTGAAAATTCATGACAATATAATGAATCAATAAATGATTTTTTGTTAGACATATGGTAAAGTAAATGATAACCAAGTGAGTAGAGTTTATGTCAAACCAAAACTCATTTTGTTCAAACTTCATCTTTCTTTAAAATTTCAATGCTAGATTTTATTTCCTCATTATCTATATTCTGTATGCTTGACTTGATAACTTTTAATGTTATTGGTATTGCATCCAACCAAATGGACCCTACGTAATCTTGCGGATGAATTAGAATCATGGTTAGTGTTATGATTAGACAATGAAAATCTATGTTTATATTTATTTTTGTTATTGTTGCCCTTCCTTTTTAAGGCAAAGGTATCTGTTTAGGAACATCTATGAATACATTTTGACTAATAGATACACTAAATATATATTTTTTAGTATGATTAAGGTTAGACAAGTTCCTAGATATAAATGAAACTTTAATACTAAGCAAATTTATAAGTTTATAACGTGTTATAAAGTAAAACTTAGACAAGAAAAACTACATATTATACTTATAACAGTAAAAAATTAATGTATAATATTGAAACTAAATTGCAATCTACAAAATAAATATACATTTTGATCACAATTATACAAAAAATGGTAATAAATTTTTTATTCTTATAAATATTGCAGTTTTTATTTTTAACCCTTAGACAACAGTTTTTACAAAATAATTGTTGTCAAAGTCAGGTAAAATTGTTGTCAAAATTCAGGAGGAACTAAAAATGAAACTGCAATATTTATAGAGACAAAAAACTTATTTAACCCAAATAGAAATACTTTTTAAATTTATTAGATAATATCTCCGATCATTATTATATATCAATTATTTAATAAACTTATAAAAAAATTGTTGATTATAATTGTGATCAAAGGGTGTTTAATGATTTTTGTTACCATAATTATTTTCCTCCATTTTAATATGTGGTTTGAAAAATTATTTTTTATTTATTTGATCTGTGAATTTAATATTAAAGTCCTTACTTCAAAACCATTAGGAAATTCCTCTTTTCTTTGTTTTTGTTTTTTACGTTTAGTTTATATATATATATATATATATATATATATATATATATATATATATATATATATATATATATATATATATATATATATATATATATATATATATATATATATATATAATTTGATTATAAATTATATTTCTTCAACTACTATCTAGATAAGAAAGAAATACATTACTCACATAATTAACGAACCCCTTTGATATAAATAACATCACCAATCATCTTATTTCAACAAGAATATTTGAGTAATTATTAATAAATTGCTAACTTAAGAAGGGAGAAAGCATTCATACTTATCCTTACATCAATTATAAAATAATTCTAGAGTTAGGAGAAGCCGATCAATTATAAAACAAGTCTAAAGTTAGGAGAAGCCGAGTTGTTTATTAAAATAGTAATCAAACAAAAGTACTCCCTCTATCCGATATTTTTTTATATTATAAATTTTTTTTTTAAAATTTATAAGTTAATAATTAAAATTTCCATATATACATTAATTATTTGAGTAATTAAAAAATAAATTTCTCTTATAATAATATCGGCCAGATAGAATATGTTTTTACTGTCTTTATATTGTATTTAAATCAATAGGGGAAATTTATTCACCCGCCAATTAAAATTTAATAGATATTGGTAATGAATTTTATCCATAATATGTTTGTAAATGTGTTTGATTCTATTGTGCTAGTAAAAGCCATTTACATTTTGGTTGAATTTTTGTACCTCTTTGCAGTGTTGCTTTTGGATATTTTGGCCCATTTATATTACATTGATGCGTTACGATAGAATTGTAAAGTTGAAATATAGACTTATATATATATATATATATATAAATTTTATTATATTTTTAGGATTCAAAATAATGAGTTTAAGAAAGTTGATTTGAATGAGGCGTTGGAATCATGATATGTGGTTGGTGATAAGAAAAAAAGTTCAATAGTTATGTTTATAAACTCAACTTTATCATATTTTAATCTTAACTTCTTACATTTTTGTTATGCAAGTATTCATCACTACACGAGGTACTGCAGAGTTTACTTTGTTTCCATTTTCTTCTTTTCCTTTGATCTTACCTTCTATATTTTAATGTTGTTAGAAAAACAAATTTTTTTGTTAAGAAATAAATGTATGTAATTAGAGAAAGGATTCCATAATTTTTTAGCTTGGTTTATTTGTTTGATGAAAACTCGTGAATGGAAGTAGAGTGGAGTATATGTGTTAGAAAAAATAAAAATAAAATCTTGTCGTTAGAAAGAGAGAAAGACGTGGTTATGTTTTGCTTGTTGAAAGAAAAGCATGAAAAATTTGTTTTGCTGTTGTTTGAGAAGATGCGTGATTATGTTTTGCATGAAAAGTTTGTTTTTGTAATTTTTTTTTAAAATATATATGGTTATCTCTTGCTTGAAAAGTTTAAGTTTGGATCAATGATAAGTATAAATTGTAGTTATTTTATATATAGTTTTGTGTCATTTATCGACTCTTATTTGTTGATATTTATTTAATAAATTTTTTAATTGTGTAAATACGTTAAGTTTGTGTATATCTGAGTTTTTGTGTACATAATGTATCGTTTGATAGTTTTTCTTTCATTTTGTAGGTATTTAAGCATGATTGGAGCATTGAGTAATAAAAACTCTAAGATGCAATTTTGCAGCATGAGAAGAATAAGGCATGCAGAGAAACCTAGGATAAGAGGAAAATAAGTGATGTTTTGTCACTAGCGTCGGACGGTGCTGAGACGGTGATAGGGCGTTGTGAGCTTCGGGGCCGTCGACGAGCGACGCAGGAGCGATGCGTGTATGTGACATAATTGTTTTTGTATATATTTTTGATTCATTTCATTTGTTATGATGATGGTTTTGGGGGTGTTTTTGTTCTCCCAACTCCATCAACTCATTTTTTGGTAGATTAACTTAGAAAACAACAATGAAGCTTACACACGGATGACCCGGGGAGGATTTATCATTGAATGATGCTGATAAACTAGGAGATTTGTGGTTCATTTCTCTTCTTCTTTGTGTATTCTTTATTTGTTGGGTTTGTATATGTATTTACTTTGAACTCATGTCTATTTATCTCCTATGGCGTTATATAAAGCTTGCTTTACAAATCTTTGTAGATTATTATCCTAGATTTTTGCTCTATGCTTGGGGTTTGGGTTGCTATAGACATATACTGCTCGAATTCGTATCTAGGATGATTATCTAATACTGTATAGATTTTAGAGATGGATTTAGAGCTATTATTCACTTGGATGTTTGTGCTTAATGCATATGTGTTGGTTGTGTTGTGCTGAGAGATTGTCAACGTGAGTAACACGTTTGTCTTCTGTGTGGTTGAGGTTGGTTGAGATATTGCCTCTGAGATGATATAATGAGTCTCTCTACTTGAGTTAGAAATGACTTAGGGTGCGAGTAATATGTGATGACATTGATGAGTGTTGTAGGTTGAGTATAACTGATCGATATGTTTAATTTTATGATGAGTCGATTATATGCATTCTCGATAAGTTTCTTCTCTCCGAAGAATGAATTTAGTTTCTGCTAATACCTTTTTCCTTTCTATACCAAAACAACACATTCAACCCTAAACTTATAAACACAAGACTTGTCAAACAAAAATTCAGTAGCACTAATCCATGCGGAGTCTGTTATACCCCAAAATTTGCCCTCCTATTTTTGAAATTAAGATGCATCTCCATACTCAAGAACTACTCAAGAGTTGACCAGACAAACCCTCTCCTAAGCAATCAACCCCATAATTAGGGTTTTGCTTCTCTCAAGACAAAGATGAGTTTTAATGGCTCAAGTGATTATCATGTCTCCTCGTATGCATCAAAGTATCACCATGTCAAGTTTCAAGCCTTATAACTCAAGTTTGCTCATTCAATTACTCAGATGGTTGAAAATCAGTTGTATTGGACAAAAAGTCAAATATGGTCAACATACAGTCAAAATTCGTCATTTTTGGTCAACATCAAGATTTTGAAGTTGCATTCATCATTTGATCAAGGGTTGATCATGATTCATCAAGAAAAGTCAAGAATTGATCAAAAGTCAAAAGTTTCTAAATTAGGGTTTCTTAAGGGAAAGTCAACAGAACTTTGACCAGGCATAACTTATACATACTTCATCAGAAGTTTTTCCATAAAATCTCATTCTAAAGGGAATTTAATTTCCTACAACTTTGTCTCTCACAGGGTTTGTCCAAAAAAGCTTCATTTGAGAGATATGGGTCAATACATTATAGGTCCTTATAAAAGTCAACAAAAAGTCATTTCCCCAAAGAAGTGTACATGAGCATGGAAGCTTCAATGAAGATGAAACCAAAAGGAGATCTTAGAGGACATCTTAAGCTCTCTAAAAAAAACAAGATCACTCCCAAATGATAAAAATTTAGCAAGTTATGGCTTGACCAAAATTGGAAATTTTGAAGAAGTGCACGAAGAAAACATTGATCAATATTGAATTTCTTCCAAAATGGACCTTGTTTTTTATGATGTAAACTTGTTCCCAAGATAGTCCATGACCTCTAACTCCAATCACACTCTTTCCTTTCATTTATTTAATTTATTTTTAAATTAAATCATTTAAATTCAATTTTAATTAAATAAAATATAAAGATTAATTTGTGAGGCCTTGTTTGAATCACTTGGAGGCCCAAAAGGATCAGTCTTGGAAGCCAAGAAACCGAGCAAGATTGATTGGAGTTGATTGAAGATCAAAAATAGCAAGATTGGATGTTAATTTCAAATCAAATATCTTTGCATTCAAGGCTTGATTTTTCATCAAATTTGTTAACCTAATTTGATCTCTTATATATACACAAGGATGCCAGATGCAAAGAACACAAATTCTCTGCCTCAAGAACCCTAACCAAGTTGCAAAAAACCGCGGTGTTCAAGAAACTTGAAGACCAGGATTTCAATCAATTCAAGCCATTCCAAGCATTAAACAACATTTATTGAAGCTCTCTGAATCTTTCCAGACCCTCACAGTTGATCAAAGCATCCAGAATCAACAGAACGCGATCACGGTTTAGTTCATATTTTTTGAATTTCGATTTCATACATGCATATTTAATTGAATTTGATCATATATTGGTGTTTGTGATGAAGTTTCGAAGCTTTCTAGATAGGTTAATTGCATTGTAAGCGCAGGTACAAAGATTTGCCATGGCTAGGGTTCAAAGCTTCGAATTAGGGTTTTGCAAAATAGTAAAAATTGGACCAAACGAAGGGCACCGTCATGCTTAGAACATCAATTCCAATAGATCCATGGTTCCATAATCAATTTATATTGCATATCTTTTGATTTTGAAAATTGCAGGTGTAATAGTGACGGACAAATCCGTGGGTAAAAGCTTTACCAACAAACGATGGTTGTAGGTAAAAGTCTTGTCCAAATCAACGAAGAGGATGATCCCTTGGCGGGTGTTTTTGAATTTAAAAATCAACTTTTTTGTTTTTCATATATATTAATTGTTTTTCGTTCCAATGACAACTAACACCTGCAACACAGATGGCAAGGCATGCTGACTAGCCACCCTAGGGACATGGGTTCGACTCCAGCCTCCCTCACCTATTTTTTCAACATTTTTCCACTAACCATGATTTTCTTTTTTCTTTTTTTTTTCTTCAATTTTCTTTCTTTTATTTAATTTTATTTCAAATAATTATCTAAACATCACAAAAAAACCTACAAATATTTTTCTTTTTAGATTTAGGTCACAAAAACTATTACTTAACTTTTGACATAAAAAATATGTTATTTTTCTTTTATTTAAATTATTTTGCTTAATTAATCATAAATGAACTTTAACTTGTTTTCTTGATTAAAATCAATTCCAAAAAATACAAAAATAATTTTCTTTTATTAATTTAGGTTTTCTACTAACCCTAACACTTTTTTTACTAACCCTAAAAACTTTTTCTTCTAACATTATTTCTTTATTCCGGTTTAATCATTTTCTCGCTATTTTTCGATTATGTAACTGTTTCCAAGTTGTAATAGCTAGGTTTAAACTTCTCTCGCATTTTTCATAATTATGTATTTGCTCACAGGATGTAATAATTTAATTAGGGCTTTTACTTTCCGCATTTACTTTTCAGCACCTCATATTATGTATCTGTCCCAAAGCCTTGTAATAGCGTAGGATTTACTTTCCGCACTTTTACTTTCTGCACTCTATATATTTACTGCTAGTAACTAGGGTTTCTATGACAAGACTAATCAATGAACTTAGATAACCCTAAATCAAGATAAGATATCTGAAATTAACACACTTTTCACACTTACACCCTTAGGGTAATCTCTCTTGTTGCCTTCGGAAAAAATGGTCATGTCCCTCAAACGTAGGGGTACCATTAGCAAAAGTCCCTCGATTCAAAATCATTATAAAGATCATAGTCCTTCGATCACCTTCGACGTTGCCTACGAATATATGATCTAGTCCCTCGATGTTGCCTACAAATGAATGATGATCGTCCCTACGAATTTGCTAAGGTATCCTTACAATGTTTCCTTCAATGATCATTCGATGATCCTACGCGTGTCCCTTCACATCCAACAGATAGAGTTACCTACCAACTAATGGTATGGATATCGCTACCCTAAAGGAGAAGGAAAATAACAAGAACGACCTTCCGAGTGGGTAATACTCTTAATTACTTGCTCAATCAAAATACTTTTCACACCTCACACTCTTTTCAAAAATACTTTTAAACGAACACTTTGTATACATTCATACGAGAATCATTACAAAGTTACATTTTCAAACACTTCGTATACATTCTTGAGAACTGATACAAGAATCATTACAAAGTCAAAGTCAAAATATTTTCAAACAAATCACACACACACAAAAGCAAGTTTTTGAAAAGTGAGCTAAGCAATTAAGAGCTCGTAGATAACTACGGATGGAAAAGGTGTTAATACCTTCTTTTTTCATAATTACCTCCCGTACTCAGAATCGATAAAAGGTCTTTCCTGTTCTTTTCATCTTTCCTTTATTGGATAAAAGAAAAGTCGGTGGCGACTCTTGCTAACCGTAACATTTGCGATAAAACACAAAATAAACAAGTCAGTTCTCCCACCGTGTTATAGAGACGATACGATATAACCTAAATATACCCCAAATAAAAATATTTTCTTTTACTTGCCACTTTACCGCTTCAGTAAAATGGCATCGCTTCCCGGGGATTAGTGCTCTTATTGGAATGCATTGTGATAGTTTCTTTGTTTTTGAGTTGTGCACATAATGTCTATATTGTCCATATTATGTAAATAACAATTTATTTATATTGATACTTGTATATGTTCACCATATTTGTGAATTTTACATGTTTGATATACTTGTATATTTATTTGTATATGTTAGTTTCTCTTCATGTTTGCAAAGTGTTTGGTTAGGTTTCGCTGTTAGTCTCGAGATGAATCACAAAAGATCTCCACCCTGATCCTGAAGCTATGAATAATACTTTCATTCACAATCATGCCATTAGGTATTTTCATATGGTTACCTGCCAAACATTCTTCGAAAAAGCACCAAACCAAACTTGTGTGAGAAATGATGAGTTGTTTTTCATTATGAGTGTTTTCCATAATCGTCCCATAAACTCAGCAACCTTCCTATTGACAAACCTAAGTAGGGTTTCCAATCAAACCATAGAAAAATATCTTTGTAGGAGGTCTAGTCACTCATATTGCCACTACCTTAGGACTTCAAAATAGAATTGCTCACTTAGAACCATTATGTGGCTATGATTTACTAGGTATCGACCACTGTTTTAACTATAGTTTAATTAGGCGTAATGGACCTGCCCAGTTTAAATGGCTTATTAATTATGAAGTTGTTCACCTTTTTACTCTTCTGAATCATCGGTTTACTAGTGTCCACAACAAAAATAACTGACAGTACAAATTGGAAAACTTGGATGAAGACTCATCACCATCAGAGACTCTTTCAACACCTGAAAATGATTATTCTCCTCTTTTAGATGCATCTTCATCAACTTTTTCTCTGGCCCTACTGATCCACAAGGTGTTGAATATGATCTAAACGCTTTAAGAAGAGAAGTCACGACCCCTTGCCATGACCTGAGAGAGAAAGTGGACATAATGACAAAACAAATGGACCATTTCTTCCCAGAGATTTTCTCATTTCGAAGAGCTCGTGGCCTATATGGCCCATGATCAGATTACACACAAGATTTTTTCTTTTCCTCTTTTACCTTGGATTAAAACATTGAGGATAATGATTGATTTAAGTGTGGGAGATGAACTTTACTTGCTTTCTAGATTAGATTTCTTACTTTGTAGTTAGATCTTTTAGCATATATTTTTCAAGTATTTTATTCTATTTTTAGTTTGCTTTATCGGATCGTAGCATTGCATGTATTGTTAAGTCTTAATGTGTAGTTTTTGTCGTTTATTAAATTTTCACCATTTCTTGAGCCATAACGAAAAAATTTGCAAAAAAATAGTGTTTGTTTTAAATTTAAGGGCAGTTAGACAAATTTAGGACAAGTTATAGAGATTTGGAAATTGTTTAAAAATATCAGTATCGTCTTAACACATTAATTCTCTTAATTGTAAAAACCGATAGGGATAATTGTTATTATCATAGCCTTAAATTCTCACCATGAATTATGTCCTTAAGTAGTTTATTTTAGCAGTCAACTCTGAATTAAGCGTGCTTTACCTAGGGAAGCTAATGAATATAAGTGAATGATCCTAATTTTCCTTCTATGATTAGTTTAAAATAGGGAATGCGCCTTCTAAGTCAGGTGGCCCTCGCCGATCATTTCACCTAACAATTTTGGAGCCTGCAGAAATAGAATAATGTCTGTTGTTAGTTGGTTTAGACGTACTATGGTGTTGAACTTGGTAGGGAAGATTATGGTCTGATACCCCACAACTACAATTAGGGGAACAAAGGGGTCACGCCTTTTTAGGTACTATAACCCCGTGCAAAGGATCAAAGTCACTAATCGATCGCCTTACTATGAGTATGTATGGATAATGGGTTTATTATGATTGCGCCTGAACAAAAAAGGATGAAAATGGGATGAGTATGCTATAGGTTTAAGCATAATGACATGATTTATATTGGTTTATATAGGGAAGATATATATGAACACAAAATACATAGTGTGTTATTGCGATGCTCTCGTTTATGTGATTCAATACCTAGTGACATAGCCTTGTTCTAAGTAAAACCTTTATGCTCAAGGTAACTATCATATGTCACTGGTCAAATTTGTTTTGCTTGATTACAATCAATGGTTCAAGTATGTGATAGTTTGATATTTGACCAGATTTACACATGATTTATTATTGTTTTGCTTCCATTTCCACTAATATGTTGGTATTTTGTATTTGTTTCAGGTTATTAACCAAATGGAAAGTGTATTCAAATAAACAAAGCAAAATAGACAAAAAAAATAGAAGAAATGAAGTAGCTTTGCACTCATGGCGACCACCATGGCATTCACCATAAAAGTGGCCATAAGTGGTCCACATTCTAACGGTCAAAAGACCAAGTCCTTGCCACCTGAATAACATTACATTCTCAATGGAGGGTGTGGAGTTCACCTCACGTCACAAAGAATAGGAAGTTGGAAAAGAGCTTTCTTGGTCAAGAACTCATTCCATTTTCTCCTACATTTTCGCCCACGAAGTTATAACCTCCCTGGTCAGTTTTAGGGTTTTGAAAACTCTTTAAATACCACCATCTCTCTCATTTTCAAGGGATTCATACTTAGTTATATACTTAATCCATATATTATCGAATTTGAAAGCGATTAACTCTTCATATCAAAGAGTTATCACATCATTGATTGATTAAGTAATCGAGTTTGAAGTCTCTTTGGAGTAGACTCAATTACAAACTCGATCAAGTTCATCAATTTGCTTCATGTACTAGATTTAAAGTCTCTTCGGAGCAGGTTTCTTTATTTAATCGCTTTATCTCTTCTTCTACCTTTATTTTAATCACACTTTACTTAACCGCACACTCTTCTTCCACCTTTCTTTTAATTGCACGTTTAAAGCTTTATTCTATTTATTCACTATGTTTCATTTCATGGTCGAATCAATTGTTTTATCATATTTTACAAACATGTCTAGCTAATTTTATAAGTGTTGAAATGTGAGGACCACCGATTCAACGATACTCTAAATTGTTGTTCCTTGAGAAATACTTATGAGGTTGTTTTGATTTTAATCGCAACTTTTCTAAATCTAAATTTCTCGGTTAATATGAAAGTATAACCATTTAAAAACCGGGTAAGATTGAAAGTCGTCAGGTACAAAAGATTAAGGTTATATAATTTTTAATTGGTAAAAACCATGAAAGCTATTTATTAATTAATTAGGAAGGTCGGCATTTTAATAAAGTACTTTTGAACCAATTTTTGAACGTGTTTGTAATTTTAAGATATGGTTGGTCGAGCGAACGCCAGGAACCTTTTAAAATCTTATTTTCCAATTAAAATTACTTTTCATCTAAGTAAAAAATCTAATTTCTGAAAATAGGTTTTTACTACTTTAACGCTAGTAGCGCCTACCATCGTGATAGTGGTTGATACACATTAAAGTGTAAAATCAGGTTCTGAATACGTGGAAGTGGTTGTTCTTGTTATTTAATTCTTTTCAAAGTAGAAAAATATTGTCCCATATTAATTGAATTTATGAACAACAATAGTATCAACAAATTAATGAGATCCATATTCCAATCTTTCATTTTTAATATTAATTTAAGTCTTTTATTTACTTTGTTTGCACAACTCCAATCTTTATTTTATTAGCATTAGATAAACTATGTAATGATAGAAATTGCTAGCTTGACTATTAGGTCTCTGTGGGATTGACACTCTTTGTATTACTCTGATAATGTTCAAGCACTTGTGAAATACCCCATTTGTTTCTAATCAATGATTCTTGTGTGTTTCCATTTGTGCTTCCATATGTGTTTATTGCTTGTATGAATCATATGTGCTTCAAAATGTTTACATTTACTCTATTTATTTTATCAATTTTTGGCTAAAAATGGAGAGTAAAGTGTTAGTGTTTCTGTTTGTCCTTATGTCATGAAACATGTCTCGATATGTTGATTAGCATGCTGATATGACTGATAAGATGTTACTGTTTTTGTTTGCCATAATGTTATGAAACATGTGTTGACATATTGATTAGCATGTTGGTAGGACTATGATACTGGTAAGGAGAGAGTAGTGATTGTGGTAGTTTATTATATGCAACTATTTAGAGGGAGCATGATAGTTTGTTATGCTTGTTTGGTGTTTTTACTTTTGATGCTACTACTGTTGGTAATCTATGTGCATGATGTCTTACCAGATATTCTAACATTCTGCCTGTTGGAGCTATGTGAAGCTCCTGGTGTGAGGTTATTTTATCTTCTGCTGCATGTCTCTCTGATGTGTGAACTTGGATAGTTTATATTGGATTTTCTAGTGATATGTGTTTTCCTTTGAGGGGGAGTATTGATCATGGGTGACATGGAGAGTTTGGACATGTATGTTCTGTCTAGATCTTGTATTATGTTGGAGTTGTGTTGTGTGAAGTCAGACCACATGTCTGGACATATTGAGTATTGAAGACGGTGTTTTGTAACTGCATGTGATCTTTAATATATGTTTCTATTGCAGTTTATACCAAGTTTACATGTTTGTATGTAGCTTGTGTTATGGTTTTATTCCTCTCTCCAGGGTTATTGTGCAATGGTTGTTTGAGCCAATATTTTCCAAAGAGGGAGATTTTTAAATCCATGGTTTTATGATTGGAATAAATTTTCCTAAAACATGATTCTGAACTGATGTTGAGCAAGATGTCACAACATCTTGACCAACTCTCATGACATGTTCTGTTGTAATGTATACCATACAGATGTTAAGCTCAATGTCTTGACATCTTGGCCTATTGTATAGTAGGTGTTGTTGTTATATCTCTTGACATGTTTAATTTGGTGAGATCCTATTGAATATATCTAACTGATTTTTGTAGTTCAAGAAGATTTTGTTAGGAACTGTGAATAATTGATTCAGTTTCATAAAAGGATCTTAGAGATTTTTTTAGGAAACTTTGAATATTTGTTCCTAATTTTATGTGAAGACCTTACAGTTGATTTAAAGCAGCAAATTGAATTTGATTTGAAGAGCCCAAGCCCTCTCTGCAAGAGTATATAAATAAGAACTTTCTAAACCTAAAATAGTAAGCATTCACATTGAAGAAACCGTGGGTGTGTTACAGCCCAAAAATTTCCCTTCTGATTTTACATTTATCTGGCTTATGTTTCACATTCTTATGCGCTATCATAGCACTCACAATCATGCATTGCATCGAGCTTCAAAGACATTAGATTATAGTTTTCTTATGATTTTGGTTTTCCCCATTCGAAAGAGGTGATATGGAAATCAAGTGGACAAGGATTTGAACTTACTGTCATACCCATAATTTTCCTATCCATTTTCTTCATTATCCGTAGCCAAATATCCAATCATCTAGCTCCTAAAATACTAAGGGTCTCGAAGTGAGAGTTTTTCTTTGATATAAGACATAAAATTATTTTAAAATAATAAATTTATTTATTTATCATCCTTTCACTTTAGATTTTTATATATACTTAGTATTTCTAACATTAATTTATTTAGTTCATGTTTATTTAGAAATATATATATATATATATATATATATATATATATATATATATATATATATATATATATATATATATATATAAAATAGGTTGTGTTAGATTATTTGTATTTTTCTTAATAGCAAATGTGTACCGTCCATTATAATTTTCAAAATTTATTTTTATTTTGAATTATTAAAATAGCACAATTGGCAAGAGAGCATGTCTAGGATGTTACTAGTAGGGATATTTAAAATATTGTTAATTGAATTGTATGTTTAAACTGAATTGGATTGAACCACAAAAAAACTGAACCACTTAAATGAATAATAAACTGAACCATTTAATCAAAACAATTTAAATTCAACTTTAAATTGGTTCAAAATCAGTTTTTATTATAAATTAGTTTCATTAGAAGATACTAAATACTTCCCCTCAAACTGAGAATTATGCTACGACACAGATTGACACAAATTGACACAACATCCTCTTTTGGAGCACAAGAGGAAACTCACTAACAGAAACAAACACTTGAACTATCCATTTACAGACATAGAGAACCAGACCTCTATATTGGATAACTCAAAACACAAGACACAATTTGTGTTCATAACTCAAAAACAAGACATGGAACAAAAATACTTGCAGAAAATGCAAGAACCAATAAACTAAGAATAGGACATCCTATTCAATATCTTTGCAAAAACAACTGCAAAGATTGACCTCAGACTTAAATACGTCTGAACAATACCCTTTTCCCTATGTTTTCCAAAAGTTGACAAACATAACATTCACAGACTCTAAACTTACCCATATCTGAACGAAGGACATGAGAGTAAAACAAACGAAGACACAACAAAAGTGAAGGGAAGAAAAAGAAATAAAAAGACACTCTAAATACATGAGCAACTAAAATAACGTACCTAGACTGTAACAATTATCTTGGTCAAGAAACGCTACTTCAATAAGAACCGCACCAGGTGAATTTGTGCAGTGGCTGAAGGTAATGGATGTCTTTAATATAACATGTTTATTTCGAAACTGACAATTTCCAAAACATGCACTAAGTTAGAACACGTGATACACACCATCAATACACGTCTTAGATGAAAAGCTTAAGAATCATCCCTGGTGGTCTTTCAGGATATAACATGTATTGAGATATGTCCTGACTTCTTGTTCGACATTGTTCTTCTGGCTTGAGAAGATTAGTCTTTAAAAGACTTTCCATATGATTAGAAGCGGAATTACACTGTCTTTGCTGATCTCAATACCCCTTACTCCCCCCGAGGTACACAAAATAAGGACATCTTTGATGTTTTTCCTCATAATACTTGAAGTATTCTTAATTTTTAATTTGCCACAATTTCCAAATTAGCAATCCTTAGTTTGCTTGCTTCATAAGATTCAGATTGCCATACTCTGTAACTTGTAATAGAAGAAACCTCCTTGTTAACTATGTTTATAACTAATTATAAGTCTTCAAGAGATAAGTTTGAACCATATCATCTTTCTTCAATCTCTGGTGTCTTCAACAGTTGTGATGTTACATATTCATGTAGAACATTCTCTTTTATACATCACAGTCTTTATCTATTTCTTGATTCAAATTTCCACACAATTATCACAAATATCCAGCTCTCATCAAGATATTTGACAGCATCTGTATGCATATCCTTAGTTGAATCAGCTCTTCCAATAATCATCAGATAACATTGCCACACATCCTTGACTTGTTAAGATAACAGTGAACTTTAGTATTGATATTTAGTCCACACTATACCATGAATTCTTTATACAGATACTCATCTCCCAACAGAGTATCTGAATTTTTCATTCAGGCTGCACATCTAATAAGTACTTAGTCTCTCGTCAAAGTACCAACCAGTTTAGTCATTTAGAATTGTCTACTCACACTAGATCATCCTGACTGGTTACATCTTCACACTCACTTCTACTTCCAGGCAATAAAATATATATTCAAAACTGAAGACTTTAAGATGATGTTTTGACATCTGATACAACATCATCCATTATGCTTTTGTGGGTAACATCCATAATTCCTTATTCATAACACTTGGGGGGGGGGGACACAAGAAGCACTGCAACTGTCAGCTTTACATCCAAACAATTTACATGTCAAGGAAAAATATGATCCACATCTCAATAAGCTTTTTTTCAGACTCTCATTCTGATTTTGAGATGATGGATGCCATAGTTTATACCTGCAGAGGAGATTCCCTCAACTAGGTTTCTAGAACAGACTTAATCATGGCATAACACAAAAGTATGCAGATTCTTTAAGATAACCTGTCTTCCTTGATTCATCCCTACAATACCCTTCCTAGATAATATTTAGGGCATTTAATATTCATGACTATAATTCACCGTGGTTGAGACACATTATTCAGCTTCAAACAAAATTTGTTCTATGGTCATGAACAACTCTGAAGGCTTAGAAAACACTTAGAAGAGGGGGTTGAATAAGTTTTTCCCTTTTAATTTTTATTTTACTTAACAACAATCTAAACATACAATGATTTTTATCCTAGTTAGTTTGAAACTCAAACTACTCCAGTCCACCTGCCAAGGTGATTTTGCATTTCTCAAACAAGGACTTAATCCACAATAATCAAAAGATTAAAATTGCACAACCAACTGTTGTGACTAACAACAATGAACAAGCCAACTGCAAGTGACTAACACCTCTAAGACTCTTTTGTCCTAGCTCTCTTGAGAAATCTGACCCAACTGGTCTCTCAAGGAACAATTACACAAGAACTTCTAACAAAGTGTATAAGGTTGCTTCTAAAAAGCTGTATCACAAAAGTGAATTTTACACAAGAAAGTTTAAGCTCAAAACTGAAAACAAACTTAACACAATAAGGTTTGATTTTGGCAGCAAAGTTTTCTTTCTAGGAATTGTTGTGAATAATTGTTTTGCTTATTTGAAAGTTTGCTCTTTATATAGCTTCTAGAAATTGTTCTGTTGCATTCCGTTGTGTGTCTTGGATAATGAGAAACGTAATGAATGTTGTTTGAATGCATGTGCTTTGTTTTCTCAATGAGCCTCGAAATTTGATCCACTCAAGTACTTAAGTCGTGTTATCTTTAATTAGTAACGATATTGTAGCAGACTTTGTCTTAGAAGATGACGTATGGAAGAATCATGATCTTCTGTAAGCCTTATTCAAAGTATCTTCTAATAGAGGTTTCCTTGGTGCTTCTATCAGAGGTTGCGTTAGCATGCTTCCTTCAGAAGTTGCTTTCAGTGTGCGTGTTCAGAAGTTCTTTTTTCTTCTAGAACTTCTAACTCTTTTTCTGCTCAACATAATTTGATATTTTACTTTTCTTGAGTGCTTGAGTCAGAACATCATATGCTTCTTTCAGAAGTTCTTTTTATCTTCTATAACTTCTAACTCTTTTTCTGCTCAACATAATTTGATATTTCACTTTTCTTGAGTGCTTGAGTCAAAACATCATCCGAAATAAAAACAATACACATCAGAGTATCATATTTATTATACAAAATTTATTCCACTTGTTATCATCAAAACTCTAAGATATGATTAAACCCAAACTATGTTCTAACAATCTCCCCCTTTTTGATGATGACAAAAATATTAAATTTTGACTAAAAAAATTGTATATATGAAGAACGTATCTCTCTGTGAGATAGATAATCTCCCCCTGAGATAAATAATTAAAGAAAACTAAGTATATATTAGAACTTCTCTGAGATTGTTCTTTCAAAGCTTTCAGAGATCCTTATTTCAGAGTTTCTTTTTCATTTTATAGCTTGAATCATTTCAGAGTTTGAGGCTCTAGAATTTGGGTTTGTCTTTGCAACGTCTTCTTTCAGAGCTTATGTAATCATGTATACTTTAGAAGAAAATAAACTAGTATATTTGTTGTTAGAAATGTTTGACACTTTTGTCCCAATAACATGTTATAATTAATCCTATCAAAATCTCAATTTTCTCCCCCTTTTTGTCATAATCAAAAAGTCATTGTTTTTTTTTTAAAATAGTGTAAAGTGAAGCTAAGTACTGATAACATTAATTTTAAAGATACGAGTATAGAAGGTGTGTCAAAACAAAACATTTAAAACAATGATGCACAGAGGGTTGAAAATGGAAGGACTAAGTGGGACGAGAAACTAGGGAAAGTAGAAGGTTCTTGATTTCATTGGAAGAAGTATTTAAAGAGAAACACATGCAAATGAAAAGTTTAAAGTTAATTTTAAACCAATTAAAACAAATTAATCATCACACGCAATTAATAGAGTCTGACATTAGAGGGATTTCTTGAGATTTGAAAAGATTGCAACAATTACCTAGGGACGGCGTGTCAATATCTAGCACACGTGTGTGACCTATCCGAAGTTTTGAACACGTGTTCAACTTCTAGGTTAATAGCGTTACAACTGTTTGATATAATGAACTTCTGACCATATTTGTAATGAAACATTTAGAGAATATTTCAGAACTTCTAGATATGGTTTCTAACTTAACTTATCTTCTAACTTTTGAAGAGATATTAATTAGAACATTCATTTAAAAATAGAGCTTCTGACTATATTGAAAACAAACAGAAATTTCATTCAGGGAAAAATTACATACTTATATTTTTCAAAATATATTTAAATCTATCTTCACAAAGAGGTTTAGTGAAAATATCAGCCCATTGATGGTATGTATCTACAAAGTTTACACTCAAAATTCCTTTCTGAATATAGTCCCTTATGAAATGATGTTTAATTTCAATATGTTTTGTCTTAGAGTGTAAAATTGGATTCTTAGAGAGGAAAATGGCAGAAGTGTTATCACAAGAGATAAGAATCTTACACTCATACAGATGGTAGTCTTCTAGTTGACTCTTCATCCAAAACATCTGAGTGCTACAGCCAGCAGCAGCTACATATTCTGCTTCAGTGGTTGAAAGTGCAAGAAATTGACATATTCTGCTACATATTCAAAACTGAAGACTTTAAGATGATGTTTTGACATCTTTTAACATGAGATCAGATTTTCACCAAGAAATTGACAACTTCCAGAGGTATTTTTCGTTCTACTCTATCTCCAGCAAAGTCAGCGTCACAATAAACTACTAATTTAAAGTCTTTGGATTTTTTGTAACATAGTCCAACATTAGTAGTACCTTTCAGATACCTTAGAATTCGCTTAACACTAGTTAAGTGATATTCTCTAGGATCTGATTGGAATCTTGCACATAAGCAAACGCTAAATAGAATATTTGGCCTAGATGTAGTTAGATAAAAAGAGATCCAATCATACCTCTGTAGAGTTTCTGATCTACCTTCTTACTTACCTCATCTTTTCTCAAAATGCATGTAGGATGCATTGGAGTTTTTTCTTCCTTGCTTTATGATAATTGGAATTTCTTCAGAAGTTCTGTAACATACTTGGTTTGATGTATGTAAGTATCTTCTGAACATTGATTTATTTTAATTCCCAGAAAGAATTTTAGTTCTCCCATCATAATCATCTCAAATTCTGCCTGCATAGACTCAGAAAATTCTCTTTCAAGAGAGACATTAGAAGTTCCAAAAATAATATCATCTACGTAAAATTTGACAAATCAAAATACCATTTTAAAATGTTTTTCTAAATAAATTTGTGTCCACTTTCCCTCTGGTAAAATTCTTTTCTAAAACAAAATTGCTTAAACGCTCATACCAAGCTCTAGGAGCTTGTTTTAACCCGTACAAAGATTTTTTGAGTTTAAAAACATGTTCTGGAAATTTTGAATCTTCAAAACCAAGAGGTTGATGGACATAAGCTTCTTCTTCTATGTAGCCATTTAAAAATGTACATTTAACATCCATTTGATATAGAGTGATGCTATTTTAAACAATAAAAGAAATTAATAGTTTAATAGATTATAACCTGGCGACTAGAGCAAAGGTTTCATTATAATCAATACCTTCTTGTTGACTATACCCTTGTGCAACCAATCGTGCCTTGTTTCTGACAACTTCTCCTTGCTCATTTAACTTTTTTCTGAATACCAACTTTGTTCCAATTATATTGAATCCTTTAGGCTTTGGAACTAGATCCCACACATCATTTTTGGTGAATTGGTTGAGTTCTTCTTGCACTTCTATAATCCAATCATTGTCTTGAAGATCTTCATCTATTAAGGTTGGTTTAATCAGAGAGACCAGAACAAACAATGATTCTTTATTGTTTCTTAGGATCATCTTTCTTTCGATAGGATCATCTTTCTTTCGAATAATTACATTTTCTAGATGTGCTGATGTGATTCTTGGAAATCTTTTCTGTGAGGGTTCTTCAAAAATTCTCAAGTTGTCCAAAACATCTTCAATAGCAGGATCTTCTGAGTTGTCCTTTTCTTTTGTCCTTTCAGATTCTTCAGAGTTTGTCACCTGAACTTCCGTACCTGCAGAACTTTCAATCTGGTTTGGCTTTTGATGGCCAAGCTTGTCACCAAATCTTACTTTGATTGATTCTTCAATAATCAGAGTTTATGTATTGTACACTCTATAGCCTTTTGAGCATTCAGAGTATCTAAGCAGAATACACTTTTGTGCCTTATAATCAAACTTGTTCAAATGATCTTTAGTATTTAAAATATAGCAAGTGCATCCAAATGGATGAAAATATGAAATGTTGGGCTTTCTGTTCTTCCATATTCATAAGGAGTCTTTTCAAGAATAGGTGTTATAGAGACTCTATTTTGAATATAACATGTTGTGGTCACTGCTTCTGCCCATAAGTGTTTAACTATATTAGTTTCATTGATCATGGTTCTGGCTATTTCTTGCAATGTTCTATTCTTTTGTTCTACAACTTCATTTTGTTGGGGAGTTCTAGGACAAGAGAAATCATGAGAAATTCCATTTTGTTTAAAATATTTTTCAAAAAATTGGTTTTCAAATTCTCCTCCATGATCACTTCTAACCTTTATGATCCTAAACTCATTTTCATTTTGAACTTGTTTACAGAAGTCAAAGAACACAGCATGTGACTCATCCTTGTGTTTTAAGAACTTTACCCATGTCCATCTACTGTAGTCATCTACAATGACCAATCCATACTTCTTACCTCTGATGGATGCAGTTTTCAATGGTCCAAATCGATCAATGTGCAGAAGTTCTAATGGCCTAGAGGAAGAAACAACATATTTTGATTTAAAAGAGGGTTTTGAAAATTTTCCCTTTTGACATGCTTCACACGAAACTTCTAAGTTTAACTTCAAATTAGGAAGTCCTCTGAAAAGATTAAGTTTGTTAATTAGAGAAATTTTTCTCATGCTAACATGTCCCAATCTTCTGTGCCAGACTGATAAGTGCCAAAATGTTATTATTTTGTATATATATTTTGTGGCACTTATCTATTCTTTAGTTGTTAATATCGTTGAATAATCCCGAATTTTTGTTGTAAATACGTTTAATTGCGTTTTGTGTACAAATTATACCGTTTGATTAGTTTTGTATATATTTTGTAGGTATTTGTTGCATTATTGGAGCATTGAGAATAAAGTCTAAATGGAGCTCTAAGATGCATTTTTTGATCGAATAAGGATGGAAGATTGAAGCCATCCAAGCTGCAAGAGAAAGAAGCAAAATGTTGCCTGGCCAATTTCGTCGGGCGAGGAGTCCAGCGTCGCCAGGCGACATAGCTGTTAGAGGAAGAATTGGCTTGGTTCTGACTTGTTTCGCTGCTTGGGCGTCGGGCGAGGAAAAGTGAATTTTTCCGGGCAAAGCTCAATTTCTCCGGGAGAAGGTAGTTAGGTGGACTTGCAGAGAACGTGGCTTAATTTGGGCCAAGTTAAATGAAATTTCGCCGGGCGAAGCTTTTAGTTCGCCGGGCGCCTGTGCGGAAACATATTTTCTTTATACTTCCATTTTCATTTCATTTTTTGGTATGGTTTTTGGGGTGTGAGTTTTTGCTCCCAAATTCCATCACCCATTATATTTTTTGATAGATTATCTTAGAAAACAACACTAGGGTCTTGCTCACGGATGATTGGAGGTGGATTGCTCTTCGATAGGTGTTGACAAATCGGTGTAAATGGGTCGTTTATCTCCCCTCTTCTCTTTGTATTTCTCTATTATGTTGGTTGTGTATGTATATTTACTCTGAACACATGTATATTTGTCTCCCTTGGTGTTGTATAAAGTTTGCTTTATGAATCTGTGTTGTTGATTGTCTTAGGTTTTTACTCTATGTTAGGGATTAGAGCTTTGCTAGAGATATGTTGCTTAGGTTCTTGCCTAGGATGGTTATCTGTTAGTTTCTGAATGCTAGAAATAGGTTTAGAGATGACATTCACTATAGAGTATCTAATTTTAATGCCTCTGTGTCGGTGAAGTATGCCAGAGATGGGTATGGAGGTGACACAGTTGACTTCTGGTTTCGAGGTATGCCAAAAAAGGATATCGAGGTGATTCGGGAGGATTCTCAATTTGAGTTAGGAATAGCTTAGGTTGTGAGAAGGTATGTGATGAAACAGACTAGTATCTCAGGCCGAGTATGACATGGGCTGTAGATTTAAGTTTGTGACGGGTAGTGTGCATTCGTTCCGGACAAGCTATCTATCCTTTATAGTTTTTGTTCATTTACTTTTTGTCTTTTATTTTCAACTCTTTTAATCCCAAACTCATTAACGGTAGAATTGTCGAACGACGAATGAATAACCAATCTTTGTGGACACGATATAACCTAACCGGTATATATCACCCGGTAAAAATAAATACCAACTCTTTGCTTGCTCGCTTTACCGCTGCAACAAAATGGCGCCGTTGCCTAGGATTAGTTTTATTGTTTTTGTATTGTGATAATTCTGTTGTTTTTGAGTTTTGTAATTATTGTATATGTTGTATAGGCTTTGTATATGAACTTGTATATTATTACTTGTACATGTTGTGTTTACTTTCCATACTTGTACATATTTGTGATTTTCTTAGTTTTCATGTGATGTTGTGAATTGTCTCGTAGTCGTAATGTTTGTTGCGTGGTTGTTAGGACACTTTATTTAGGTTTGTGCGGTGTGGCAATACCATGGCATGACGAGAGAAGGTTACTAGTGCTCGCACAATAAAGGCGTCGAGCTTACGACGTAAATAAAACATGTTTGTTTATGTGTGTGGTGGCTTGTGTTTTAACAAGTTGAAATAGGACTTGTTCTTAATTTTAAATCTTGACTTTTCAACTTGTTAATTCATTTTCACAATGTTTTCGTATCGTAATTTGCTTTTGTTTTGTTACGTAAATGTTGTATTTCCGCAAGCTTGTCGTGTTTAGCTTGAGGAGTTTTGTTAGTCGTAAATATTGTAAATATTGTACGTTTTATTTTTCTAATTCTTTTGTTGTTGTTTGGACTCAAATTTTGGTCCGGTAACTTGAAGACTTTTGAGGTGATTTTCTGAGTTTGATCGTTTCAACTCACGGATGAATGGTAATGATAGTTTTCAAAGTTGGTACATGTCAGGTACTCATTTATCGCTTTCTATAGCGTAACATGTTTAGGAAATTTATCATTTGTATAATTACCATGCTATTCATTATTTTTGCATTACTTGCTCATGAATTGAATCTCTTTAGTATCATTTTTAACCATAAATGTGAGGAAGCTTTCCATTGTTTACATATGAGAGTCCACATTCTTGTTTTAACTGGATTTTATTATGATTAATCTTTTGTTTTATGTTGATTGTATGATTGCAAGAAAATGATCAAGGCATTTTGTTGATTTTGAGCATAACTACCTTGGCCAAATATTCAATTCACCTTGTGAGTGTGTGAACGTTTGTTTGCCCCTTTGAACTTTTATCAACATTCATTTTTATTTGAACTCGATGCTTGTCTATGAGTGTTAATTCACTTTTTTTTTGTATGGATGTTGATTTCTTTATTTCTTGAACCCTCAATTATATGTTGTTGTGTGGATTTTTACCTTGCCTTAGAAAGTAGGGAGTATTCACACATTACTGTTGGTTAAATTCAAGTTGGGGAGAGAAATGTTTATATATTTATATTGTGGTTGGTATGAGGTTAAGAGAAAAGAAAAAAAAAAGAAAAGAAAGTGAAAAGGAAAGATTAGAAAAAGAAAGAAAAAAGAGAAAAGCTTTGAAAAAGAAAAACAAAAAGAGTATGATTAATGTTGTGTTAATAATTGAGGTAATTTGGTTTTACAATTTGTGATGAAGAATAATTTTGATTGAGATTTTATGCTTGAGTCTTTTCGAGTTGATCACTCCCTTAGGTTTAGGCAAGTTTTTGTTTTGATTAGCTTTAGGACTTATCACTTGTTTATTAACCAAGCCACATTACAACCTTGAAAAGACCTTGTGATTCTTGCATTTATATTTTCAATACTTTTTTTGGATGAATGCATAATTTAGTCTTTTGTTTGCAAGATTGTGGATGAGTTTTTTTCTCCCTCACCTTTGTGTGTTCTTCATCTACCGATGAATTTTTGCTAGGTGTGATTCATGATTGAGCTTGTTTTGTTTTAGAATGCTTTGCATCATTTTTGTACTTATGATTTGTTTCGTTTATATGTTATCGTTCTAGGATAGTGTAAGTATGTATTTTGTCGTGCACGTTTTTGTTTGAACTATACATTTGTTTTCTGTTTTAAAAACTTGTTGATTCGTTATTCTTTGATTATCATTCATTGTTTCTTTAGGTTTACTTGACTTTGTTTGAGGACAAAAAATGTGTCAAGTTGGGGAGAGTTGATAAGTGCCAAAATATAGTTATTTTATATATATGTTTTGTGGCACTTATCTATTCTTTTGTTGTTAATATCGATGAATAATCCCGACTTTTTGTTGTAAATACGTTTTATTGCGTTTTGTGTACAAATTATACCATTTGATTAGTTTTGTACATATTTTGTAGGTATTTGTTGCATTATTGGAGCATTGAGAATAAAGTCCAAATGGAGCTCCAAGATGCATTTTTTGATCGAATAAGGATGGAAGATTGAAGCCATCAAGAGAAAGCAGCGAAAATGCTGCCTGGCCGATTTCGCCGGACGAGGGTCCAGCATCTCCGGGCGACGGATCTGTTAGAGGAAGAATTGGCTTGGTTCTGACTTGTTTCGCTGCTTGGGCGTCGGGCGAGGAAATGTGAATTTAATTTGGCGAAGGTAGTTAGGTGGACTTGCAGAGAACGTGGCTTAATTTGGGCCAAGTTAAATGAAATTTCGTCGGACGAAGCTTTTAGTTCGTCGGGCGACTGTGCGGAAATAGATTTTCTTTATACTTCCATTTTCATTTCATTTTTTGGTATGGTTTTTGGGGTGTGAGGTTTTGCTCCCAAATTCCATCACCCATTATATTTTTTGATAGATTAGCATAGAAACAACACTAGGGTCTTGCTCACGGATGATTGGAGGTGGATTGCTCTTCGATAGGTGTTGACAAATCGGTGTAAATGGGTAGTTTATCTCCTCTCTTCTCTTTGTATTTCTCTATTGTGTTGGTTGTGTATGTATATTTACTCTGAACACATGTATATTTGTAGCCCTTGGCGTTGTATAAAGTTTGCTTTATGAATCTGTGTTGGTGATTGTCTTAGGTTTTTACTATATGTTAGGGATTTGAGCTTTGCTAGAGATATATTGCTTAGAGTCTTACCTAGGATGGTTATCTGTTAGTTTTTGAATGCTAGAAATAGGTTTAGAGCTGACATTCACTATAGAGTATCTGATTTTAATGCCTCTGTATCGGTGAAGTATGCCAGAGATGGGTATGGAGGTGACACAGTTGACTTATGGTTGTCGAGGTATGCCAGAAATAGATATCGAGGTGGTTTAGGAGGATTCTCAATTTGAGTTAGGAATAACTTAGATTGTGAGAAGGTATGTGATGACACAGACTAGTATCGCAGGCCGAGTATGACATGAGCAGTAGATTTAAGTTTCTGACGGGTAGTGTGCATTCGTTCCGGACAAGCTGTCTATCCTTTATAGTTTTTGTTCATTTACTTTTTGTCTTTTAATTTTCAACTCTTTTAATCCATAACTCATTAATGGTAGAATTGTCGAACGACGAATCAATAACCAATTTTTATGGACACGATACGATATAACCTAACCGGTATATATCACCCGGTAAAAATAAATACCAACTCTTTGCTTGCTCGCTTTACCGCTTCAACACAAACCCATTGTTCATCGTTCATTGACAGAAGGCATTTTGCATTTTGATATTTAAGATCAGAAAGATCAATTTTGTATATGTTGTTCTTTCTCTTGCCAGTAAACAGGATTGACCCATCTTTTTGACTTACAACTCTACATGAATTTTGATTGAAGATTATGTCATAACCATTGTCACTTAATTGACTTATGGATAATAAGTTATGCGCTAATCCTTCTACTAACAGATAATTAGAAATATAAGTGAGGTTACCATTTCCAATGGTTCTAGAACCAATGATTTTCCTTTTTGGTTACCTCCTAACTTTACATCACCTCTAGATTCAAGTTCCAGGATTTGGAACATAGACTTTCTTCCCGTTATATATCGTTAGCATCCAGAGTCCAGGTACCATGATTGGTATTTCAACTTCGCTGTTAAGGACATCTGCAACATAAATTATTTTCTCCTTAGGTACCCATATCTTTTTGGATCCTTTCTGGTTAGAGTTTCTAAAGTTATGTTTGAACTTTGGTTTAACATGAAAACTTTCAGAATAAGATGTGTATTTATATCATGTGTGTGACCATAACTAAATTGTTTGCGCAGTGGTTTATATGTGATAATCATTTCATCAACATGTTTAGGTTGATATACTTATTTCCCTTTGGGAGTTTCATATCCAATACATCTTCTGTTGTTTCCACTAACACCATAGATCATTGAAGCCATTTTGCTTATATCTATGCTTTTAGTAAGAAATTTCTGAAAGCTATAGTCATATTCTTTAATAATATCTTTTAAACTTGAAGCAATATCTAAACTAGAGATTTTTGAACTTTTTGGAAATCATCTTTGAGTTTAATGTTATTTTCTTTTAGTTCAAAATTTTCTACATTAAGTTGATCAATTTCATATACAAGACTCCTTTTAAGTTTCTTCTATTTGATCTTGAGTTAACTATAGTTTTCTAGAAGTTCTGATAAACTATCTACCAGTTTAGCTCGAGTAAATTCAGAAAATACCTCTTCAGGTTCTGATTCAAAGCATGAGTCATCTGCTGTTGTGGCCATAAAATCTAGGTTGACATGCTCATCTTCTGAGCCAAAATCAACTTCAGAAGATTATGAGTCATCCTAGGTGGCAATCATTCCTTTCTTCTTTTCAAACTTTTTCTTTGGATTTTCTCTCTGCAGCTTAGAACAATCACTTCTGAAGTGTCCTGGTTCTTTGCATTCATAGCAAATCATGTTTCTTTTGCTAAACTTCTTGTGTCCAGAAGATTCTCCTCTATCTTCTAATATCCTGTAGTTTCTAAACTTCTTTTGCTTGTACTTCCATATTTGGTTTATCCTTCTAGAAAGTAGAGATAGCTCATCTTCATGTGACTCTGAATCTTCAGAGCTTCCTTCTTCAGCCTGAAAAACATTAGTATCAAATATTTTAGTAGATTTCAGAGCAACATACTTACCTTTCTTCTAGGGCTCATATTCATCAAGCTCTATTTCATGACATCTCAGCGCGCTGATAAGTTCTTCTAACGATATAACGTTCAAATCTTTTGAGACTTTGAAAGCAGTGACCATTGGTGCCCATCTTCTGGGTAAAATTTTGATGATCTTTTTTACATGGTCTATTTTGGTGTATCCTTTGTCTAGAACTCTCAGGCCAACAGTTAAAGTTTGAAATCTTGAGAATGTTTCCTTAATGGACTCATTTTCTTCCATTTTGAATGCCTCGTACTTCTGGATGAGAGCTAGAGCTTTAGTTTCTTTGACTTGAGCATTTCCTTAATGTGACATTTTGAGTGACTCAAAAATTTCATGTGCTGTATCTCTGTTGGTAATATTTCCGTACTCCGTTTTTGAAATGGCATTCATCAGGATATTTCTAGATTGTCATGATTCTTAAAATCTAGTTTCTGTTGCTTATCCATTGTTTTTCTATCTATCTTGTTTCCGTCCTTGTCTACTGGGTGTTTGTAGCCATCCAAGACCATATTCTAAATATCAAGATCATAGCCTAGAATAAAACTTTCTAATCTATCCTTCCAGTAATCAAAATCTTCTCCATCAAACATAGGAGGTTTAGTGTTGTTGTTGTTGTAATTTGTTGTCATAGTGTTTTCCTTTTGGATCTTTATCTGACACGGTTAAGTGGTTGCACCCAGAACCAAGAGCTCTGATGCCAATTAAAGGCTTAGAAAACACTTAGAAGGGGGTTGAATAAGTTTTTCCCTTTTAAATTTTCTTTTACTTAAAAACAATCGAAACACACAAATATTTTTATCCTGGTTCGTTTAAAACTCAAACTACTCCAGTCCACCCTCCAAGGTGATTTTTCCTTTCTCAAACATGGACTTAATCCACTATAATCAAAAGATTACAATTTCACAACCAATTGTTGTGACTAACAATAATGTACAAGCCAACTTCAAGTGACTAACACCTCTAAGACTCTCTAGTCCTAGCCCTCTTGAGAAATCTGACACAACTGATCTCTCAAGGAACAATTACACAAGAACTTATAACAAAATGTATAAGGTTGCTTCTAAAAATCTGTATCACAAAAGCGAATTTTACACAAGAAAGTTTAAGCTCAAAACTGAAAATAAACTTAACACAATAAGGTTTGATTTTGGAAGCGTAAGTTTTCTTTCTAGGAGTTGTTGTGAATAGTTATTTTGCTTCTTTGAAAGTTTGCTCTTTATATAGCTTCTATAAATTTTTTCGTTGCATTCCGTTGCATGTCTTGGATAATGAGAAACATAATGAATGTTGCTTGTCTGCATGTGCTTTGTTTTCTCAATGAGCCTCGAAATTTGATCCACTCAAGTACTTAAGCCGTGTTATCTTTAATTCGTAACGGTACTGTAGCAAACTTTGTCTTAGAAGATGACGTATAGAAGAATCATGATCTTCTATAAGCCTTTTTCAAAGTATCTTCTAACAGAGGTTTCTTTGGTGCTTCTATCAGAGGTTGCGTTAGCATGCTTCCTTCAGAAGTTTCTTTCAGCGTGCGTGTTCAGAAGTTCTTTTTATCTTCTAAAACATATAACTCTTTTTCTGCTCAACATAATTTGATATTTTACTTTTCTTGAGTGCTTGAGTCAGAACATCATATGCTTCTTTCAGAATTTGCTTTCAGCTTGCGTGTTCAGAAGTTCTTTTTATCTTCTAGAACTTCTAACTCTTTTTCTACTCAACATAATTTGATATTTCACTTTTCTTGAGTGCTTGAGTCAGAACATCATCTGAAATGAAAACAATACACATCAGAGTATCATATTTATTATACAAAATTTATTTCCCTTGTTATCATCAAAACTCTAAGATATGATTAGAACCAAACTATGTTCTAACAAACTCTTCACATACCTGGTTCCTTTGATCAGAGGAATGTACCAGATATAAGCTCATCTTAATTTCTCATAAGGGGACTGAAGTAAGTACCTTTATGAGTCTTCTTACTTGCATTGAGCTTTACTTTGATACTCCCATAAGCATAGGTCAGAAATAAACTAACATCTGGAGTATAGTAACCTATTGATCGTGTTTCCTTATCAACTGATAAGCAGATGTCTCCTCTTCCAGATCAGGAGAAGGCTCTAAACATATATACTCACACTACATTTGTTTAGCACCCAGAAAATCTATTCTTCAACTGGTAGCTGCATACCAGTAGTAATGTTCTAACATCCTGTAGAACATCGGTTCCATCTCATTGGAACTCATCATCCTTGATAATCTTTAAGGTCTTCAACTTGCAGATGTATATGAGAATCATTGATTAATTGATTCTCATAAACTCTATTACTAAATGCCTTTATGATTGGACTTCATAAGTTCTCAAGTATCTTTGACACTTTTAATAGGTTGTGAGATCTGCTCAATATTCTGTTGAATAAAAATAACCCTAGGATCCTTCTTTCACTTTAGGGGTTGCATCAGAGGCTATGCAGCAAAATATAGCCATACTTCAACAAAATATACACAATGCTTACTCCATAATTCACTTGTAAGTATAACACATAAGGATTGAAAATAAATCAACCCTACAATAAGCTTTCCTCTCCACCAAGCAAAAAACTAGACCCAACAAATACCCTGACCAATATGGAAACACATAAGCACAAAAGTTACCTTATCAACAACTTCACTCCCGCATGAAGGTTTTTGACAATATTTTCCATGTGCTGATTATAGGCTGAACAATACAATTCAAAATCCTCACTCTCGCGTAAAGTCTTTGAATTTAACTTTCTTGTTCCAACATCATTATCTTCTATCTTCAAGAAGTACAAAAGTTTTGGTTATGTTGGTCTAGCTTTCCACAAATAGGTTAATCCTCCACTTCAAGGGACCATACAATATAAAAACTCCTTGTTCAAACAATCTTCTACCTTGTATACAACCAAAAATTATCCCCCATGGATCTCATCCAGAAATAGACAGAATGTCTGCTCTGATACCAATTATAATCCTGGTTACAGGAAGACTTAGGATGTCATGACATCTGATCTAACATTATAAAACAGATAAGGTAAAATATAAAAATTAACAGTGCAAATAACAAAAAAACTACAAGGAGTTGCTAACCCAGTTCAGTTCTAACCAACCTACATCTGGGGGCACACCAAGCCAGGAATGGAGTTCACTGTCAACAATATTAATTTAGAGGGAAACATCCATGTTTACACTCCTCACTTAATTAGACTATCCAATAACCTTTCTACCTAAGATACCACACTTAGATATGAGAACCTCCACTCACTTCCAATCACCTCAGTGATGTCTATCAGTCACTATCACACCAATAACTGCATCAACTACTTGACTCCTAACATAATCAGTTTGGAGATACCTCACTCCAAACACAACTAAAACAGTTTGAAGATACCACACTTCAAACACAATACAAAACAGTCACACATGTGACACAAACAAACTTGGAATTGCTTCACAGCTTCTTCCAAGGACACAACTACACTCATTGCTTCACATCTTTTGACTAAGTAAAATAATCATCTTGCCTACAGGCTTCGAGGTACAAATCAATGACCATCCCACAATCCGGATTGTTCACCTACAAACCAATTCTCCTAGAGAGTTGTTATAGACTCAACCCTAAAAACTACATCATTACTAAATTCGGCTGGTACCAAAACTTAGGTTACAAATCTTTTATTTATAACATATTATTCAATTGGAAATGAGCCTTCAAAACATAATAAACTGACATAACAAACTACTGCCAAGATATTCTCCACAAATATCTTCATATTGTTATAACAACAAATAGAGAATCAACAAATATGCAACATATTCTCCTATAAAGTCTCCCTAATATATCTCCATAATTTTAGGCTCCAAGTAACAACAAGTAAGTTGTTACAATTCTGCAAAAGATTTCCTTAGGAATATTCTGCTTCATAACAGAATCCAATCTGTCAGCTCAAACACGATGTCATGACATCTTCTTCGACATGTTGTTCCAGATATTAAAACATTTCAACACATCATGTTTCTCCATTAAATAGAACTTCTAAATTAGTTTTACCAAACATAAAGTCAATCCTAAAAATAGAGAATCAACAATATATATATATATATATATATATATATATAGGGTGTTCGCGGTACGATTTGGGCGGTTTTGACGCAAAAAATCATCCGAACTGCGAGAAAAAAAGGCGTGCGGTTTGGTTCGGTTCGGTTGACTTTTAGAAAAAAAACCAAACCAAACCAATGCAGTTTGGTTCGGTGCGGTTTGTTCGATTTTTTACAAATATTTTGTTGAGCCATACATTCACATATAAATGACAACATAACTTTGTATTTTATCATTCAAACTCTATCAAATAACAATAAAACTCATCATATTTGGACAATAACTTTCCATTTAATATGTAAAAATTGCATTAAACAAAAGTGAAATAATAAATATAAAATAATAGCATAAAATAATATCAAAAATATTATAATAAAACAAAAAAATATACGAGATGAGAGATTAGTGAAGATGAAAAAGAAAGAACATAAAAGAGAAGAGATTAGAGATAAATATGTGTGATAAAACGAAATTGAAAGAGGGAACATTTGCATAAAAATGAGAAGGTGAAAAAGAAAGAATATAAGAGAGTAGAGATTAGAGAAGAAGAGGCAAGATGGAAGTTGTGAAGATGGAGCGATAATGTCATGAGAGATTTAAGAAGACTGAAACTGAAACCGAAACCATAAGTGTAAGGATGAGAAAATTGTTTGTAATCATAAGACTAATATATAATAAGTTTAGGTTTGAGTTAGATGAGAGTTAAGTAAAATTTAGGTTGTACCATAATGCGGTTTGATTCGGTTTGCAAAATACAAACCGCAAACCGAACCGAACCATGCGGTTTTGTTAAAAGATGGCCCAAACTAATCCGAACCAAATGCGGTTTTTTGCGGTTTTGGTTTGGTTTGGTTTGCGGTTTTTTATTGGGTTGGTTTGGTTTTGAACACCCCTATATATATATATACATATATGAGGAGGGATCAAATTACACCCGAAGAGTTACACTCGCACAAAAGCGTGACTTCAGATTAATATTTTTTTAAAATCAACCGTAGGATTGAAACGTACTATCATATAGATCATACCTATAAAGTTTGAGATTAATCTATAATGATTTACTATACAATCAAGATATCCAAAGATTAATGTCAAAATGGACTTTCATATAACGTTAATTTTGATGTAGTTTAATGATATAGTATATTATTATAGATTAATCTCAAACTTTATAGGTATGATCTATATGATGATATGTTTCAATCCAATGATTGATTTTAAAAAATATTAATCCGAAGTGACGTTGTTAAGCGAGTGTAACTCATAGTGTAACACTTGGATAGAAAACAAAGTAATTTTTGTGAACCTTCAAGTTTGTTCTTGAGAACCTGAAGGCGAAAACTGTTTCTTGTAACTCATATGTAATCTAATGTAACGACTTTTTTAGTATAGTGAATTGAGGAGATGCTCGCTCCCTTGTTAAATTGTAATTTATAGTGTCGAATAATGTGTGTATCAAATTAGATTTAATTTAGATACACACAAGATTTGTTTTAGATCTAAATAGAATAGATAGATTTGATTTAGTTCCAAAATATATATTTTGGGATTTTATAGTTTGTAATTTAGGCTTAGAAAGCAAGCTAACCTAAATCTATAAATAGAGAGAGTAACAATATTTTTTCTAATCAAGTCATTCACAGAATTTTGCAGTTGCAAAGTGAATAAGAAATTTTCTGCAGTTTGTGGGTAGAAAGAGACTCTGCAGAAAATCATTGACTTTCTTTTCTTCTTTAAAATTTCTTTTCATTGTCATTGTTATTGTGTGGTGATAGCAATTTTGTTCATCAATATTAATAGAAATTCATCATAAAGTTTGATGGATTTCCAACATTCCTCGGTGTTGTGAATCGGATGCCTTGTAACAAAATATAAACTTGTTGCTTAATGATCAAGAAACAATTAGGGTAGGAAAAAGAATGAAGAACACGATGAACACAAGGATTGGTTATTAACTGCTATTCTTTCCTTACTCTTGAAATAATATTACAAGTATACAAGAATAACAAATAACCCTCTCACCCTAAAATAGGATTTATAGTATGCAATGATGAGAGACTAGTATGCTATTTATAATAAACCTAACATATTAAACTAATGGGCTTTTATCACAAATACTCATTACAACCTAACGTAGGGTACAATCTAACTTAACCAATTGGACATAACAAACATGCCCAATTCGATGCTAACAATCCTAGCATCCTTCGACACTACAAGCTAGAACACACTTCGACTACAACTTGTAACACTCCGATAACAACATGTGAGAAAACTTCGACTACATGCTAAACTCTATCGAAATGATGAACCAAGATACTACCTTCGACCCAATAGAGTTTGATCCAATATCTCAAAAATCTCCACCTTAGAACAAACACTATTATCAACTAATGAACTAGTTTTGTTTGTGCAGCTTTATCAACTGCATACACTGGAAAAACTTGCAACTAGGAAATGTTTTGGTGATCATATCAGCAACATTATAATTTATCGAAACCTTCAGCACTTGGACTTCTCCACGCTCGATTACCCTTCTGACGAAATGAAGCCTCACATCAATGTGCTTGGTTCTCTCATGATAGGCTGAATTCTTCGACAGGTGTATTGCATTTTGACTATCACACTTAACAATGATAACTTCACCTCGAATTTTCAGCTCCTTAACAAAACCTTTAAGCCATAATGCTTCTTTCACAACTTCAGTTAAAGCAATATACTCCACTTCAATGGTTGATAATGCAACAACCTTCTAAAGTGTTGCTTTCCAACTAATTGCTGTACCAAACAAAGTGAAAACATATCCAGAAATAGATTTTCTGGAATCCATACAGCCTGCATAATCAGAGTCGACATATCCTTCAATTACTACTTTACTATCTTCACCTAAGGCTCCACCATAAATTAAGACTCTGTTCAGAGACCCATTTATGTACCTTAGAGTCCACTTCAATGCTTGCCAGTGAGCCTTTCCAGGATTCTCCATGTACCTACTTACAAGACTTACTGCATATGCTACGTCGGGTCTAGTACAAACCATAACATACATCAAAGAACCTACTACATTAGCATATTAGATGCTATTCATATAAGCTCTTTCGACCTCAGTACTGGGACACTGATCAATACTTAACTCGAATTGAGGATTTGTTGGTGTCACAACAGGCTTCGAATTCGACATACCAAACTTTTCGAGAATCTTCCGTAAATATGCCTTTTGAGATAAGCATAATTTCGACTATTTTCTATCTCTTTGAATGTCAATCCCAAGAATCCTGGAAGCTACTCCTAGATCCTTCATTTCGAACTCCTTATTAAGTTCAGCCTTCACCCTCAATACCTCTTCGACATTCTTACTTTCTATGAGAATATCATAAACATAAAGTAACAAAATAACAAATGAATTACCAGGACGAAATCTAAAGTAAACACAGTGGTCGAACTGACTTCTAACAAAACTTATGCGTGCTGTAATACGGTGGGAGAACTAACTTTTGAAATTTGTTTTGCTTTTGATTGCAAATGTTGCGGATAGCAAGAGTCGCCACCGACTTTTCTTTTATCCAATTAAGGGAAGGTGAAAAGAACAGAAAAAGACCTTCGTTAGATTCTGAGTAAGAGAGAAGGTTATGAAAAGGGAAGGTATTAGCACCCCTTTCAATCCGTAGTTATCTACGGGCTCTTAGTTGCTTTTAGCTCACTTTAAAAATTGCTTTCTGTGTGTGTGTGTGTTTGAAAAATATTTTGAAAAGACATTTCACTTTGACTTCGTAATGATTCACGCTGGAATGTATACGAAGTGTTTGGAAATGTTTCGTTTTTGAAAAGTGTTTCAACTTTGATAAAAGTGTGAGGTGTGAAAAGTATTTTGATAGAGCAAGCAACTAAAAGTCTTATTACCTACTCAGAATGGTCGTTTTCGTGTTATATTACTTTCCTTTAGAATAGTGTTATCCATACCATTAGTTGATAGGTAACCCTATTCGTTGGATGTAAAGGGACATTCGAAGGGACATCGGATGGTCATAGAAGGCAACTTGTAGGAGTATCCTAGCACATTCGAAGGGACGATCATCACTTTTCGTAGGCAACAATCGAGGGACGAGATCATGTTTTCGTAGGTGACATCGTGGGTCTATGATCTTTGTATTGAAGGGACTATGATGATATGTTTGTAGGCAACGGTGCTAGGATACCTCTACGTTCGAGGGACTTGACCATTTATTCGAAAGGCAATGAGAGAGAATACTCTAGGGGGTGCATATGTGAAGAGAGTGTGTTGAATTCAGATATTTTATCTTGTGATTAGAAGTGATCTACGTTCGTTTTTATCTTGCCATACACGCCTAGTTACTAGCAGTTTATAGGGTGCGGAAAGTAAATTGCGGAAAGTAAAGTGCGGAAAGTAAATGTCTTACGCTATTACATGGCTTTGAGGCAGTTACATAATATAGGAGTGCGGAAAATAAATCCTAATTAAACTATTACATCCCATGAGCAGTTACATAATATTGGAAAAGAATGCGAGAAAATAAATCCTAACTATTACAACCAGTAAGCAGATACATAATAATCAGAAAAGATAAGAAATTCGCCTAAGAGAAAATATGTTAGTAAAAAAAAGATTTTTGAATTAGGAAAAAGTTTTTAGGTTAGTAATCCTAATAGGATGATAGAATAATTTTTTGGGAATTTTCTGGATTGGTTTTAATGAGAAAAACAATTAAAAGTCAATTTTATGATTAATTAACAATTAATTAAAATATGCATGCAAAAATATTTATTTTTATGTTAAAAATTAAATAAACATTTTTCTGTCCTAAATGCAAAAAGAAAATATTTTTTGGTGATTTTTTAATGCATGAGAAAATTGTTTGAAAAGAAATGAAATTAAATAAGAAAAAATAAGAAAATATGTTAGTTTGCAAAAGTGTTAAAAAGAAAGTGGGAAGCCAGGGATCGAACCCCTGACCTCCTGGATATACCAAGCATGTGGCTACCAACTGAGCTGCGTGCGTTTGTTGTTCTAGATCTGCAAGCATTGGATTATAAGCGTTGCAACGTGTTATTTTGGATTTTTAAACACACTCAAACGTGGGCCCCAGTATTAACGTGTAAGCCAATCGGATGACAGAAACATGCACGCCATGGTCCAACAGTCAGCACCGGAGTCAACCGCCGGAACCCTAATGCCGATCGTCTTCTCCGGCGGGTTGTTTTTCCAAAACTTGCAAAATACTAAAAATTGAAGCTTAGGGTTAAGGCTACCGCCCCTAAATCAGGGTCTGCGAGTTCAGTGGTGCCCTTGTTTTGGCCTGACAATGCTTGCAAATTGAGTTTCGAAGAAAGTAACTCGAACTGCCCTAACAATGACAGATCCTTATTCCTGCGTTAAAGCTCACATGTAATGTATCAAACCTATTCTAATGACATATATAAACACATGTGGATGCATCAAATCAGTTAACAACGCATAAATTCAAGAATTCGAAAATAAGAATTTTACCAAACCGGAGCTATACGATTTTCACGTTTTGGGATGCCTTGGACCTGTGTAATGGTATGGATCGGTTGCTGGAAAGCTCAGGAACGTAATAGAATGCTTGGATCACCTTGAAAACAGCTGGAAAATCGTGCACGAATTTGCAAGTTTCTTTGAAAATTTTGAAGTTTTAGGGTTGGCCCATGAGGCTAGGGTTTCGTCCTTTGGTCTTGTGAATGTGTTATGTATTTATAGAGCAAGAGATTTGATAAAAAAGAATGAAAAAATATATTGCTTTGAATGCAAAAATATTTCCTTATAAATTTTCATCAAATCTTTCCAAAATTGGATTTTCTCTTCCTTGTATAATCTTGCACGAATTTGGCATGTATTGTGGGCTTCCTTGGTCCTCAAGATTGATAGAAATCAAACCCAACTTCCTTTATACCTTGCTTTTATATTTTATTTAATTTAAAATTAAATTAAATGCTTTAAATTCAAAAATAAATTAAAAAAATGGGAAGGAGGCGTGGCAAGGTGTAGAGAGGCCATGGATAATGTTAAGATCTAGTTTGGATCATAAAATTATAAGCCCATTTGGAAAAAATTTACATTTGTCACATATTTCTCTTTGTGCACCTCTTCAAAAATGCTCAACTTGTGCAAGGTGTATCTTGCTCAATTTTTAACATTTTTGGGTGTTCTTGGACTTTTTAGAAAACTCAAGATGTCCTATAAACAACCTATTTAGTTTCATCTCAATTGAAGTTTCCATGCTCAATAACACTTCTTTACAAAAAGATGACTTTTTGTTGACTTTGAAAAAGACCTATAATGTTTTGATCCATAACTTCCAAATGAAGCATTTTCTGCCCATGCTTGTGAGACATGAAGTTGTAGAGAATTGAATTCTCTTAAAAATGAGCTGTGGTGGAAAAATTTCTGATAAAGTATGTGAAAGTTATGCCTGGTCAAAGTTCTGTTGACTTTTTATCCAAAAACCCTAATTTGGAAACTTTGACTTTTGATGAAATCTTGAGTTTTCTTGATGAATCATGATCAACCCTTGATCAAATGATGAATATTACTTCAAAATATTGATGTTGACCAAAAATTATGAAGTTTGACTGTATGTTGACCACAGTTGACTTTTTGTCCAATACAACTGATTTTCAACCATCTAAGCAATTGTCTGAGGAAACTTGACTTGTAAGGCCTGAAACTTGACATGGAGATTCTTTGAAGCATATGATGAGGCATGATGACCACTGGAAGTGTTAGAGGTCCACCTGGACTTGAGAATAGCCAAACCCTAGTTTGGGTTGATTGCTTAGGAGAGGGTTTGTCTGATCAACCCTTGTGAAATCCTTGAGTATGGATATGTGAAATGTCTTGAGAAGTAGGAGGGAAAATTTTGGGGTATGACACGTGCCATGAATTTGTAGAATCTCCTATTCCACTTCGAGGAGATTGTTTCAGCCCATATAACGATCTATTCAACTTGCACACATAATCTTCCTTTCCCTTTTCGACATACCCTTTAGGTTGCCTCATCAGGATTGTTTCATCTAAATCACCATACAAGAACACAGTCTTTACATCCATTTGTTCCATTTCAAGATCGAACTATGCCACCATGGAAAGCAACATTCGAATGGACCTATGCTTTACAATAGGAGAAAACACATCATTGAAGTCTACATCTTATTTTTGAGTGAAACCCCTTGCAACCAACCTTGGCTTGTATATTTTCGACGCCACTCCTTCGATTCTTTCCTTAACTTTGGAAATCCATTTACAACTGACTAACCTGGCTCCAGTAGGTTTCTTGATCAATTCCCAAGTGTTGTTATCATATAGATACTTCATCTCATCATCCATGGCCTTCAGCCATTCAGTCTTATTTTGACTCCTCATAACTTCCTTATGGTCTCTTGGTTCTTCGTCTAGAACCTCACTTTCATAGATTAAGGCATAAGCTATAAGACCTGCATACCCAAATCTTTAAGGTGGTTTGATGACTCTTCGTGTTCTATCTCTTGCCAATAGATAGTCATTGGAAGTTTCCTCAACTTCATCAGCATCCTTTTCTTCTTCGACTTTATCTGGGATATGCAATTCAGCATCAACATGCTCCACCTCAACAAGAATCTCTACCTGTTCTAGCTCTTCATTAGATACTTCTACACTTCGACCAACATCATCCATTTTCTTGAAAGCCATTTCAGCTTCATTGAAAACAACATCTCGATTGGTGATAATCCTTCTATGACCTGACTCTAGGCACCATAGCCTATAAGCTTTGAATCCTCCAGGGTATCCCATGAACATGCATTTAAAAGCTCTAGGTTCGACCTTGTCTTTCCTAATGTAAGCATAGGCTATGCAACCAAATACTCTCAGTTTGTCGAGATTTGGTAGATGTCCCGACCAAACTTCTTCAGGTGTCTTCATATCTAACGTAGTCAAAGGACATCTCTTTATCAGATATGTTGTTGTCGAAACAGCCTCAGCTCAAAACACCTTCTTTAACCCAATATTAGTCAACATGCATCTAACTCTCTCCAAGATGGTTCAATTAAACCTTTCATCCAAAGCATTTTGTTGTGGAGTGCCTGCAGTAGTTCTATGCCTTGCAATACTAGAGGAAACACAAAAGCTGTCGAATGCCTCATTGCAAAATTCAAGACCATTGTCTGTTCTCAACCTCTTGACCTTTCTGCCAGTTTGGTTTTTGACCAGAGTCTTCCAACCTTTGAAATTCTCAAACGTTTCATCCTTAGTTTTCTGAATGAATATCCATAACTTTCTAGAATAGTCATCTACTATGGATAGAAAATACCTTGCTCCTGAATGTGATGGACACCTTGCAGGCCCCCAAAGATAAACATGGATCTAATCAAGGGATCCATGTGTTCTTTGTTTGCCTTTGTTGAACTTCACTTTGCAAGATTTTCGAAGTACATAGGGTTCACAAAACTTAAACTTTTTGACTTTGTCTCCACCAAGCAAATTTTGTTTCCCCAATTCGACCAGACCCCTTTCACTGACATGGCCTAATCTCATGTGCTAAATTTCTGTCTTCGACAAAGGTTTCGTGGATGCAACATTTGTCGAACCACTTACAACTTAAGCCTCATGGGTATACAAGCCTTGTTTCTTCATGCTTCTTAAGATTTCCTTCGACCCCTTCATGAATCTTAGGATATTTTTCTCTCATTGAAAAACATATCCTTTCTTGTCGAATTCACCAAGAGAAATCAAATTTCTCTTCAAATTAGGTACATACCTGACTTTAGTTAATAACCTTATTGACTCATCATGGATTTTGAATCTCACAGATCCAACACCTGCAATCTTACAAGCTTTGTTGTTTCCCAGCAATACAGATGCACCATCTTGATCACATAATTCCTCGAACAAGTCTTTGTTTAGAGTCATGTGCCAAGTGCATCCAGAATCCATAATCCACTCCTTCGATGAGTTTTTGCTCGAAACCACAAGAACACCAGATGAGTCGAAATCAACTTGAATAATAACTACATTGTCATTATCCTTTCCTCCATGATCTTTCAGGTGTTCAGGGCACACTTTTCTTGTGTGACCCTCCTTCTTACAATGATAGCATCGAATACTAGATGTTTCACCACTGTAAAACTTCTGCCGACTTTTACCTTTCTTCTTGTCGAATATATTATCCTTTCGCAAGAATTTTTCTTTAACGACAAAACCTTCACCAACCGTCGAAGGGTTATGCTCCTTTCATTCGTTCAAGTCCTTCGAATACAAGGCTGATTGAACTTATTCAAAGGTCAGGGAATCCATTCCATACAAGAGATTTTCTATGAAGTGAGCATGTGATCTGGGCAGCGCGCACAACAACAACAACGCTTGATCTTCATCATCGATCTTCACATCAATATATTTAAGATCAAGAATCAGCTTGTTGAACATATCCAAGTGCTCAGCCAACGCTTTGTCTTTAATCATCTTAAATGAATACAGAGTTTAAGATTAATCTATACTGATTTACTATACGATCAAGATATCCAAAGATTAACGTCAAAGTGGACTTTCATATGACGTTAATTTTGATGTATTTCAATGACATAGTAAATTATTATAGATTAATCTCAAACTTTATAGGTATGATCTATATGATGGTATGTTTCAATCCGACGATTGATTTAAAAAAAATTTAATTTGAAGTGACATTTTTGAGCGAGTGTAACTCGTGGTGTAACTCTTCAGGTGTAATTTGATCTCTCATATATATATATATATATATATATATATATATATATATATATATATATATATATATATATATATATATATATATAAGAGAGAGAGAGAGAGGAGGATCAAATTACACGAAGAGTTACACCATGAGTTAAACTCGCTCAAAACGTCATGATTAATATTTTAAAATCGTTGATTGAACATACCATCATATAGATCATACCTATAAGGTTGAGATTAATCTATAATGATTTACTATTCCATTGAACGCATCAAAATTAACGTTATATGAAAGTCCATTTTGACGTTAATCTTGGATATCTGATCGTATAGTAAATCATTATAGATTAATATCAAACTTTATAGGTAAGATCTATATGATGGTATGTTTCAATCCAACGGTTGATTTTAAAAATATTAAATATATATATATATATATATATATATATATATATATATATATATATATATATATATATATATATATATATATATATATATATATATATATATATATATATATATATATATATATATATATATATGGAGGAGGGATTAAATTACACCCGAAGAGTTATACCATGAGTTACACTCGCTCAAAAACGTCACTTCAGATTAATATTTTTTAAAATCAACCGTTGGATTGAAACATACCATCATATAGATCTTACCTATAAAGTTTGAGATTAGTCTATAATGATTTACTATACGATCAAGATATCCAAAGATTAACGTCAAAATGGACTTTCATATGAAGTTAATTTTGATGTAGTTCAATGACATAATGAATCATTATAGATTAATCTCAAACTTTATAGGTATGATCTATATGATTATATGTTATAATCCAAAGGTTGATTTTAAAAAATATTAATCCGAAGTAACGTTTTTGAGCGAGTGTAACTCGTGTTGTAACTCTTCGGGTGTAATTTGATCCCTCCTCTCTATATAGAGAGAGAGAGAGGAATCAAATTACACCAATTAGTTACACCAAGTATTATACTCATTTATAACCTTTGATTTGTTTAAAATCTAATGGCTATTATAGAAAAACATCTTTGTAATATGTTTCCTTTTTTCACAAGACCAACAATTTCATATATATATTTTGCTAATAAATGTCATATATCTTAAACAAAATATTCTTTATCTCTATAATGAATAATCAATTTCATACATAATAACATATATTGTCAAAGGAAAAAAAACATGTGACTTGAAATTTTTTTAAAATATATTAGTTTTAAGTAGTACTATTTATATTTACTACTAAAAAATTACTATCAAATTGAAATTATTTGAAATTGTTTTCATTGTTTTTGTAGGTTTATTTAAATTAAATTATATTCTATTAATTTAATTAATATATTTTTAATTTAAATAAAATTATATTCTATTCATTTAAATTAAAGGAAAAATTTATATATTTTTAAAATAAAATACATAATAATATTAAAAATGCACATAATTATAAAAAATATATTTAAAAAATAAGTAGAAAATATATAACAAAATAAATTTTATTGATCATCGTTCACTTTGTCTAAATTTTATTTAAATTATGATTATAATTTTATTTAATTTAAAATGAACGATGAAAAAAAAAATAATGAGAAATTTAATTTAAACAAAATGGAAGAAAACAATTTTTATTTTGTAAGTATTTTGTATAATATCTATTCAAATACTTATAAAATTGAAATAATTTTATTTTATATTTTTCACTTATTTTTTAATATATATTTTTTAAATTATGTGTATTTTGAATATTATTTTGTACTTTATTTTTTAAATATATTAATTTCCCTTTAATTTAAATGAATAGAATATACTTTTATTTAAATTAAAAAACATTAATTTTATCATTTATTTTAAATTAATAGAATATAATTTAATTTAAATAAACTTACAAAAATAATTAGAAATATTTCAAATGATTTCAATTTGATAGTAAATTTTAGTAGTAAATATAAATATTGCTATTGATTGATATTTTTATGTAATGTTATTTATTTTAAATATAATTCGTACTAATTAAAAATAATATATTTTAAAAAAAATTTCAAGTCACATATTTTTTTTGGACAGTATATGTTATTATATATGAAACTAGTAACAAACCCGTGCTATCGCACGGGTCTCGTCTGGATTCACATTACATTTATAGATTATTAAATTATTAAGTATGTTACCATGTTTTCAGTTGAGTATATGTCTCATGTAATCCATGTTGGCATTTAACTCCATATTTGTAGCAAGCGTCGGTCCTATCAACAAATCACGTCTGCATGAACAAATAGGAAAAATTATATACTTCTTGAAATACATGGAAAATGTACATACTATATATTTTAATTCAAAATAGATTTTTAATTTGAATAAAGTATAAGATATAAAGTTTACCAACTATCAAAGTGCTTGAAAGACTATGCAAAGTTCATTCATTGAGTCTATGATTAAACAAAAGGAATGGGACCGAATATATATTTACAACAAACTACGTTAATTCACACAAGTTTTCCATGCGTTTCTTGTCTTCAAATCTTTAAAATTGCGGGCTTTCCAAATTTGATATAAAACATTCGCAATCTTAACAGAACCACAAAAACATTTTATGCAGACCAATTTGGGTAAAACTTTAAGACAATCCTCCAAGTTACAAATATCAAACGGGTTCAACATGTCTCAAGCCAATTCAAGATATTACGACAAAACGATGAAAAACAGATTCCTTGATGATTCATAATGCGTGAAACAAAGATTGCAAATAGAAGGAAACAATTATGTTTACTAAATATTAAATTTAATCTCTCCACTATTCAATATTAAACAATAAATAAATAAATTTATTATCGTTTATCTTTAAAGAGTTGGAAATAAAATAAACTAAACAAATTAAAAACACATAAAATAAAATAATAATAAAAACATAAATAAAAATTAATATTTAATTTAAATATTAAATACAAATATTCAAATATTTTGTTAAAATCTAAAATATGAAGAAAAATACATAAACAAAGTATGATTAAATCTTCATACTTGTTTCATCAACTTCATGAGCATATTCTTTTAAAAGAACAAAATGTAAACATTGAATAAATGGTATTCATGATTAATAAAATTTATGAGTCAACAACTTGCAACATTTCGATTTTATTTTATTTTAATTATTACTTTTAATATGTAACATTTGTTTTCTAATAAAAATTATGGGCCTATAATGTATTTAATAACTCCTAATAAGTGGAAAGAGCACGAATAACATTGGTTTTTTTTTTGTAAACATTATTCCATTAATTGAAAATCAATAGATATTACAAAGATCGAGACACATAAGATATAGGACATATATCATGTATAGTTAGAAATTTCTCTAAAAGTATAAATTATATGAATATTAAATACATTAGACATAGTTTAATCACAAACTAAGCTAGAGTGCTAGAGTGCCGACTTATATCTAAAAGACAAAAGCAAAATATAGACAACATTAAAGCAGACGAGAAAATATGATAGAGTAATAAAAGAAACTCTAGAAGATTTATGATGGCTTTGGGAAGGGCGAAAAGTTACCAACATCAAAGTGTTGGAACAGATACAATAAATAGATTATACCCACCATTAAAACAGATCAAAGAGTGCTAGAGTGCCGACTTATATCTAAAGTTAACAGATATAATATTTTGAATTAAAATACACCTTTCATATTTTCCCTACCAACTTTTAAGTATTTATTCGTATTTATATTAAATCGTACAACCATTTTTATAACTTCAATCATTTTTATTACCTCAATTATATATAGCATCAACAAAAGAAATAGTTAAAAGATGTACATTAACCCGTGAATCTGAATGTTCACATCTACCCGTGAATCCGAATGAGTTAACAAAACTCAAGAATAAAATCATTTCTGAGATATTTTTAGGTTAGCACGTTAGATGAAATATTGGGAGGGAGATTTCTCTCTTTTGTTTGTAAGGGGAAATTTTATTTGTGAAACTGAATATTTGTTTGGACTGAATGTTACCATGTTTATTTTATATATATATATATATATATATATAAGTTTTTCAATTCAAATAATATTACCTTTAGATATTACTCAATTTTTGCAAACCCAAAATTTATGACAGCTTCCCGTCAAATAACATTTTTAAATCCTTCTTTTTATATATTATATTTACAATTTTTACAAACCTACCATGTATGACAGCTCCTCATCAAATTTCAATTTTAAATGAATATCTAAATTAGATCTTATTTATATGTCTTTTAACATTAGCTAAATTGTGAACATTGTAGCTCCAACAACAACCTTTGATTGGAGAAATTCTTCCCAAAATTTCGACAGAATCTGTGTCAACGCATATTCAACTAAATCAAGAGAAACCTGAAACAGTAAAAGATCATATAGAAATGTTTGCAGATATGATATGATTTTCAATTTTAAAAAAATATATCAATAGCACAGGTCTTGTCTTGATTCACATTAGACGTCTATAAGATTATCATTTATAAAGTATGAATTGTACTTTTCAATTGGTTCATATTCACATAGTAATAAATATAGGCTAATAATATGTATTTACTTTTTTAATCATATTCTCTAACTTCAATTATATTAAATAGTTGCAAAATAAAATTTTAAAACATGAAAAATTAAAATTAACAGTTTACAACTGATATCTCATAGATACGTTCACATCTACCCGTAAATATTAAAATAGATATGGAAAAATAATACTTAATTTTGGTTATAAAAAATAAAAAATATTTTTTTTATTAATCATATACTCGTCTGGATTCACATTACATGTCTATCAAACTATCATTTCAAAAGTTTGAATTTATTCTTCAATTAACTAATATTCACATAGTTACAAATATAGAATAATAATATGCACCAACTTTTAAATATTATATGTATTTATTATAAATCGTCTAACTTTAATTAAATAAAACAGCTGCAAATTTTTTTTTAAAAATATATTAAAATGAACAGTCTACAGATGATATCTCATAGATACATCAAACCCTAGTTGATCAATCTTTCACAAATTTTCAATACCACTTTTTGACATTTTCTTAACAACACGTTTGCTCTCAACCAAATACCAAACAAATATTGCTTCACAATAAGCACAAAAAACTGTGTACTTTTTCCTGTTTATAAGTGCCTAGAACCTGTGTGCAATTTATAAAACAATTTTTAATTTATTCATTTTAAAAACAATTGTTTTAATACTTCTCCTTTATAAAAATATTAGTAACTTATTCTCTTTTATTAAAATTATTGTAACTCACTTCCGTTTATGAAATTATTGTAACTTTTTTTGTCATTTATAAACATCTGGAACACGTTTATCTATTTATAAAAATATATGTAACCTATTCTCATTTATAATTATATAAATAATTAAATTTATAAAATTATTTGTAACTTATATTTCCATTTGTAAAAATAATTTTAACTTATACAATTTATAAAAATGATTGTAATAGTAAATGTTTATCTTTAATTATTAATTTTTTATGAGTATCATTTATCATTAAATTTTCATGACTACCATTTAACATTGTTTTATCATGATTACGATTATAAAATTAATTTGAAAAGATTGTGATATGTTTAGTTATTTCATAAGTTTAAAGAAATTACAAAATCTCAATTGATTTTGTTTTGCTTTATTATCCTTTCTATAAAAAGCTAAATAATTTCAAAACATATTTTATTTCAAATAAGGATATAAATAATTACAAAATATGTTTTTCGGTAATCTTGATTTTTATAGATACTTTAGTTAAGTTGTATGATATTTCTTAAATATATGTGATTTTTATTAATATTTCATACAAATACATGGTTTTTAATAATATTTAGTAACAAAATGTTAATTAAACAATAATAGTACTTACTTTCAATTTTAAACAAATAACATTATGAAATAAAATAAAATAATATTATTTTTATTAATATTTTTAAAAAATATAAATATGGTTAGCCATTACTCGTTTTTGGAATATTTATTTTAAAATAAATTTATTTGATCATTTTAGAATAAATCATAAATCAAGTGTAATTTATATGATTTTTAATATCCTTATAATCATAATTTATATGATTTTTAAGATATTTATAGTTATATTGTTTAGTGACCATTAATGAGTACATGGTGTGTAGGGTAGATTCAATTGAATATATTGTAAATAGAAAATATATATATAATTTCGTCTTTGTATTTTACCATATATTTATTAATGTGCATATATTTTCAAATAAATATTTATATTCTGAAAAAAAAGTTAATAGTTATCTTATAGAATTGTTTTATTTATAAATAAGTTTTTTTTTTTTTTGCGATGGAGCAATATATATAGTTTTCCATTTAAACGTTTTTCAAATCTTTCATATATTGCTCTTTGTATTATTATATATTATTGTAATATTTAAGTTTTTTTACCAATGAAACATTGGAATTGGAATTCAAATATAAATAAAATTCAAATATAAATAAAATAAATTAATAAATCAAATAAATAAAAAATAGTGTAAAATTATGATAGATTGACATGTCAGCAAAATTAAATGTTTGAGTCGTTGATGTCTTTCACAGTTTCAATCGGTCGCGCCATTGATGTTACTATTTAGACCTGTTACAAAATCTGTATTAAAATGGACACAGAGAATCAAAATATTGGAATGAAGAAGAATTGGAAGAAGATTGAGGAGTGAAAGAGTAAGGGTTTAGAATGGCTATATATAGGGTTTAGAATGGCTATATATATAGGGTTTAGAATGCATGGGAAGTTGTGATATCTTGGAATATCAAAATAATCCATTCTAATTCCAATAATATACATTTAATCTTGTAGTGTAATGATAAATAGTGGATATTTTTAAATCATGCAATGAATAATATTCCATTTAATTATAATAGATCTAATTTGGCCATTCCAATTCCTTTCTCACTAACCGTGAGTCAAACATTAGAATTCAAATTCTGTAAAAAAAAAAACATTAGAATTCAAATATAAATAAATTAACCGTGAATGAAACATTGGAATTGGAATTCAAATATAAATAAAATTCAAATATAAATAAAATTCAAATATAAATAAAATAAATTAATAAATCAAATAAATAAAAAATAGTGTAAAATTATGATAGATTGACATGTCAGCAAAATTAAATGCCAAATGAATATGGTAACAGCATAGTGTTGATTAGTCTATTATACCCTCGGAATAAGAAAAGTTATAACATTTAATCAAAAGGTTAGACTTGGAATTTCCAGGTACTTTACTTTTAATAGATTGATAATAGATTGATTATTCATGTGACAAGAAAAAGAATATTTTGTTAAGATATATGACATTTATTAGCAAAATATATAAGAAATGATTGGTCTTGTAAAAAAGTAAATATTTTACTAAGATGCTTTTTTATAATAGCCATTAGATTTTAAATAAAATCAAAGATTATAAATAAGCGTAATATTTAGTGTAATTAATGAATGTAATTTTCTATATATATATATATATATATATATATATATATATATATATATATATATATATATATATATATATATATATATATATATATATATATATATATATATATATATATATATATATATATATATATATATACACACATGTGTGTGTATGCTACTAGTTAGCTAGTTGTTCTTTGTCGTCTCATTACCCAGAGTCACGAGAGATTCCCAAAACGAAGTTTCATCCCGTGTATGTAACAAGAGATACAAACACAAAAATACATATGTAACGTTGACAGAAAGGAACAAAACCTTGACTATTTCTTATCTGGCTGATGTTTTCATGGATTATATTATGTTCCTGAGTCAGAGATTCCCCGCACAATAAGGGTAATTTGTCGTCACTATAGCGTAGGATGTATACATAGCTATCTTTTGGCTACTGAGATTCTCTATTTCACAGCACTTATATCAGAATAATAGGGACACTCTCTCTCTCTATATATATATAACACATATTGCAGTTTTATGTACGTTATTTATTCAATTATGATAAATTATTATAAGTTTAACCATGATATTTATTTAATATTTTTCTTAAAAGATATATCAATGTCAACCATCCTTTAATATTCAGAAACCAGTATTTCTTCATAATTTTGATTGAAGAAAATGTGAAAAATCGCACTTTGTGATAAAATGAAAGTGAAAGAATATTGGACCGCCATAGAAAATTCTCAATATACAGGCCAAGTCCATCTAAAACACATAAATGATAAATAAAAAAATCTTCAATCTAATAGTTTAAAAATATTTTCAGAAAAATCAAATATCACATATCAAAGTATCAAAATAAAAAATTCATTTAAAAAATAAGATATAGAAGAAATTCATTATAAAAAATTATCAAAAGTTTTTAAAGAAAAATAAAATATATCCGTATAATATTTGTTAAGAATGTAATTCTTTGTGTCCAAACTATAATGTATGTCAAAATTGTCGTGTGTCGAAATATTTAGCAGTTGAAGTGTCGAAGTAGTGTGTCTTAGCATAGAATTTTGATTTAGACTTAATTAAGAATTTTAGATTTTTGGATTTTGAGTTTTAATTTAGAGAGGAAATTAACCTTAAACTATAAATAAAAGGAATAACCCTATTATTATAAGAGAATAGATCACAATTTATGAGTAGAGAGAAACTCTGCATAAAATATTCTTTTTTTTTTTCTTCCTATTTTGTTTAAATTCTAGTCTTCTTCTCTCCAATTTTCTTTTTCTTCCGTTAATAATTGCGCATAATCATTTTGTAATTAGGGTTGATTGAATCACTAAAGTGAAAAATAAAGAATATATACTACTCTCCTTTCTACTCTAAAATGAGTTGAGCTGCTTTATCTATATTCATGTGTCGTACTTTTAACATTAATAAAAGTTCAAAAAGAAGAATGAGGTGTTCTTCATCAATATACTATATGATAATACATTAATATAGTCTATTGTTCATTAAATAAGATATTATTGTGATTAATAAATAAAACATTTTTAAAATATAATAATGTAAAGTTATTAGTAGAACCTAAATGTGTACACGCGAATCCCATTATATAAGAGATTATTAAGTATTTTCAATGCGGAAGATTTATATATCATAATAACATATTAGACTATGTAAAATAGATGTGTTAAATAAATTATTTAATAGTTGAATGTTTATAATGGAGTGTTGAATGAGGTGTTGAAAATGATATGTATTAATTGATGTTAAAAAGATTCAACATATTGAATGAGAAGAAGTGAAGACTACATAAAATACTTTGCAAAATCTTATTGGTTGTTATGATTATTTATATTTTTAGTGTGTTGTGAATGGTGGTGGTGTAGGGTGTTGAATTTTATTAAACAAAACTATTGTAGTGAATAAAAATTAAATGAATGTTGAATTATTAGGTGGAAGAAAGAGAACACGATGTGAATGATAAAAATTAAAAAAATAAGGTGTTGAATAATAAAACCATTATATATAATTTGAGTAGTTTAGATTAAGTTATAATTAAATGAATTAATTTTGATTTAAAAATGATTTTGTCAAGGTTTTAATAGTGGTTGTGCTCGTCTGTGGTCACGAAAAGACTTTTTGATAGAATTGCTGTGATATTGATTATAACTTTCGTGATGTAAACTAACCATAATTTATTTTGAATAAATTACACTCACATCTTCTAAGATTAATTAAAATGACACTGACATTTATTTAATTTTTAAATATGTCTCAAACTTATTTGAAATTTATTAAAAGGCTACTCACATCAAGGTTGGAGGCAGATGTGCATATCTACCTCGCAAAAGTTCGTAAAAATTTAGAGTTGGACAAAGTAGACATTGTTGAGGACGCGAGTCTAATACCTTGATTTGCTCTGCAGTAAAATTGGGACTAGACGAGGTGGGTTTTGCATCTTTAATGACTAAAATTTGCACAAATTTACGTTAATTCTCGCCCTCGCAAATACTTGCAAAAAAACAGACAAAACAGACATATTAGAGGATATAATTCTTAAATTTTATTTCATTAAGTATAAAAGTACGAGTAAAACGAACATTGTCTAGTGGATTAGATCCTCTTTGCCATCTATATTGACACCCCCTCTAATTTTTAGTAACAATCCAAAACAATAAATAAAAATGACATTTATCTATGGTTTTATATCTGTCACAAAAACTTTTGGTTGGAATACAAGGTTAGGGTATGTTAGCGCTTATTTTCAAACTAAAGATGTGGATGTAACATACATTAGAAATGTGAATGTAATTTCTCATTTATTTTTTATCATAAAAGTGGTGAATAATTATCAGTCAATTCCTTTCTATATCATTTTTGTCACAGTCATTTTTACAATAGATTTTTTTTTTTTACTTTTTAGAACTTTGAGTAAAAATGGTTTTTAATTTCATATACTTACTCAATTACTCAATTGAAGATCTTTTAGACAATGCCATTTATTAAAAAGGTGTGCTATTGTTACAACTTTTTTATACACGGCAAATTACACCGTATATAATAACTATGTAAAATACTTTTGCACAGAAACTAAAACAATTAAATTATTAAAAAATTAAAATTAATAGGTATTGTGTACAATGATAAGGTGTGGGTGTTTAAATGGGTGTAAGGATATTTTTTCCCTTCCCTTTATTAAATGCGAACAACTATTTTGGCCTGAATTTAAATAATGTTAATTCTTTGTTTTGACAGTCTAATTTCTTCAGCTAAACTCAACCTTGGTGATGGTGAGTTTCACTTCTTTCTCTAAACTCAATCGCTATGAGTGGCTTTTTGATGTCGGGACCTTCTATTTAATTAAAGCATTGAGACTTTACCGAACTCATTGGAGTAACATCTAACTTAGGTCATTCCTCTTGAAGAGGTGGAAGTGGGACCATTGCTATATATGTCATGCATGAACATATATTAATTGCAAAGAAGGGAAGTGTCAGAAAGGAGCAAATTTAGGTTATTTGCAGTAAATAAAGTTGTGTTATTAAACTTCTTCAATCAATGGTTCGGCCTCTTACCCTTTGGCTCATGAAATAAATAAAAAGTTTAGAATATGACACGTCTGGCTCTTTTTATGGAATCACCAACTAAGAATTCAGAAGATGTATTGAATGAGTGTGGAGCCACTCGTACATGGCCCTGAGGCATACCCTGACATTAACATGAAACTAGTATTCAGACATGTAGTTTCTAGGACAGTACCTTATGGTACAATAAGGTGATGTCGTTATCTTCAATCGAGATATCCATCAATACGCCTCAACTACACATTCAAAGAGTAATGATATTCAATGTTTTATCTTCTTTGTTTTATTAAATAGTAGTAGTAATAGAGAGCTAGTAGTAGTAATAGAGAGCTAGTGTTGTACAATGTGCATGAATTGAATGTGAGATGGACGAAAGTTATGGTCAAGGTGATTTTGAAATAAGTAAGGTTATGTAACTCAGAACCAATTCAATAGAAAACTATAAATCGAATTAAATTAAATTGAAATTACAAAAAAAAAAAATTGATTTAGATGTATTTGAGTCATCTTTTAATAAAATTGTACGGTTCGGTTCGGTTTGCGGTTTGTATTTTATAAACCGAATCAAACCGTATTATATTACAACCTAAATTTTATTTAACCCGATCCAACACAAACCTAAACCTATTATACTTTGATATTATGATTAAGAACAATTTTCTCATTCTTACACTTATGATTTCAATTCGAGTCTTCTCAAATCTCTCATAACATTATCGTGCCTTCTTCACCACATATATTTTGTCTTTCTTCTCTAATATCCACTCTCTTATATTCTTTCTTTTTAACATTCTCAATTTTATAAAAATGTTCTATCTTTCAATTTCGATTTTATGACACATCTTCTCAAATCACTTCTCTCTCTCTCTCTTATATTCTTCCCTTTTCATCTTTACTAATATCTCTAATCTTTTTTTTTTTGTCTTGGACATTGTTTTATGCTATTATTTTATGTTTATTATTTCACTTTTGTCTAATCTAATTTTTTACATATTAAATGAGAAGTTGTTGTCCAAATATGATGAATTTCGTTGTTATTTGGTAGTGTATGAATGACTAAATATAAAATTATATTGTCATCTATATGTGTATGTATGACTCAATAAAATATTTATAAAAAACTGAACCAATCGAACCAAATCAAATCTCATTTATTTTGTTTGGTTTGATTTGGTTTGTTTCCTAAAAGTCAACCGAACCGAACCAACCCACACATTTTTCTCTTGCGGTTCAAATAACTTTTATCGTCAAATTCGCTCAAACCGCACTGTGAACTCCCCTAGAAATAAGATACATTTTAATTAAAGATATTTTTTTTATTAATGAACAACTCTATTTAAAATGATCATCAACAAATCAACTAGAGAATTGTAGTTTGACGAACTCAGAGGTGGAGAAGTGTCATATTTGATTTATGGTGAGATGTGGCCAATGTTTAAAAATCTCTTAAAGTTTTAAGTAATAATTTAAAAATTGGTTGAATTGAAAAACTTGAGAAGTATTTTAAACTTGAATAAAAAATTAGTGGAGATCGAATGAAACCAAATTATAATACAGTAGAGTGAGCTTTCAGTACGGCGAAGTAGGAGTGGATCTTGCAAGATTAGTACTCTTAGTTCAAGTCAGTGAATGAGTGGGAAAGTAGTTTAAAGGTGTGAATGAGAGCATACCTGAAATGAAGTGTGTTGGGCTTAAAATTATTCCTATGTGATTTGACGAATTGTGTGGGGATTGTTCGATTACGTATGGCAGAGGTTAAACGTCCAAGGGAGAGGAATGAGTGTGTGTCTCATGATTGTGAGTACCATGAGTCCTCATTGTCTTAGTACAAATGTTCTTGGATTGAGTTTTTTCCTAAAGGAATAGGATTTTATAAAGGTTTTGGATGCTTAAACGATCAGAACCATTGTTATAAATAGGTACTCATATTCTTTTAGTTCTTGCATAATTTCTTCTATTGTTCTCGTGTTATCTCTGTTCTTGTTTTTATTTATTTGTGAGAGTACTATTTTAGTTCACCAAAATCATCATCGTGCCCCCCAATAGAATGAGAACATACGGTCTCTTGTGTGTTGTTGTGAGCTGTTATGTAATGTTAGAAAAAATATCATGACATCTGGTCTCTGGTGGAATTCTGGAATATGAGAGTTTAATTCTTTCTAAGTGCTTAGTTGTGTTTGTTTTGTGTGCCTCTGATTGTTTATTATTTGTGTGTTGTTCAAGTTTACATGGTTTTCATGTATCTTGTATTTTGGAATTGTTTTGCTGTTGTTTTCGTTATTATCTCTAGCTATAGCATGCAAAGGTTGTTTTAGCTAAAATTTGCCAAAGGAGGAGATTGTTAGGTCTATGATTTTATGATTAACGGTAATTTTGTTAAAATTTATACATCTACAAGATGTTGTGATATATGTCGTGACATAGTGGCCAGACATCACTGCACGCATATGTTGAGCATGATGTCGTAACATGTTATACCAGAACATCAGTGTAGGTTTAGGTTTTACTTCTTGGAAAATTTATTTCTTAAATATGAGATTTTGTATTGTTTTAGTTCTTTTTGTCGCAGTCCAAGGAGGGTTATTTTAGGGACAATGGTTTTATACCATAAGTGCTTTTGTTTCATAAAAAGTACCTTGGAGAGTTTTTAGGAAACTCTATATTTTGTTCCAAATTTTATGGAGAAGATTTTGCAAGAGATTTGCAGCTGGAATATTGGGTATGCGTGAAGATCCCAAAGTTCATGCTTGCTAGAGTATTTTTTTAAGGACTTTCTAAACCTAATACAACTTGGAAAAACCGTGTGTATGAAATAAGGATTAAGGTTTTTAGTTTGTTCATTGTGTGTCACTCTATTATCACTTTGATATTAGAGTTAGACAAAGTTTGAGTTGTAACTTGTCAATCCCTCACAAGCTTTTAAGCAAGAGTGGATTGTGTGCCAGATTGTCATTGTTCATCAGTCATAAGCTTTTAATCAGAACTGATTATTTGTCTTTGAAGAGTGTTTTCTATCTTGTCTATCATTGTTAATTTGTCACTATTTTGTGACTGAAGGGAAGTGAGATGAGTCTCATATCTATGAGAGTCTTAGATAGAAATAACACAAGTACTGATTAGGTGAGAAGTATCTATTTCCACCATACAAGTCGACTTGTATTGGCCCGCAAACATCAGAGTACACCACCTCAAGGTGATGTTTGATCCAATGACCTGCATCCTTATTGAAACTACTCTTGTGCAGCTTCCCTTGCACACTTTATTTGTAACGCCCCGATTTAATTAGAATTTATTTTATTAAAATAAATAGATTATATGATGTGTCGATATGTGTTGATGAATTTTATGATATAATGTGATACAATTTTTGGGGATTAGACGACTTAGAAATTTAAAAGATGAAGTATTAGGGGTATATGACTGAATGTGTAAAGACATGGGGTGTGAGGTCTAATATATTATTAATAATGATAATATTATGTTTATTATTACTATTAGTAATTGTTATTATTTTATAATAATTAATTAATAGAATGATGATATTATTATTAATATTAATAATTAAATATTTAATTGAGTAAAAGAAGGGCAAGGTTGGAATAATAGAATTAGGGGTCCAAGGGGTTAAGTGGTCATAAGAGAAAAAGGATTAGGTATTTGAAACGTAGAACAGAATGAGAACTATCGTAGACAAGAGAAGAGGAAGAAGAGCCTTAGGAAGAAAAGACAGAATTTTCCAGTAGAAAGCTTAGAATACTCAAATTCAAGGTAAGTGTGGAGTTCTAACTCTATAATAGGTGGTATAATTATGAGTAGATGATGATGTTCATGTTAGGTTTAGGTGTAGATAAATTTATGAATTGGTTGGTAAATTATTTGTTAAAATGTGATTTTGAATGATGAAATGGATGTGTTGATTGTGTTTGACTTGATATATTTGATGTGGGTTGATAATCCCATAATTTGGCATATTTTTGTGTGCTTATTATGAATCTAATGTTGGGTGAAAAATGATGCAAAATTGCAGATTTTTGGCTCTACAACACTGGGAACCCGGGTTCCCATATATGATAACCGGTTTCCCAGTGAAACAGTAGCCAGAATCTTCAAAATATTAAGTGGTAACCAGATTACCATATATGGTAACCGGTTACTCTGCTGAAATTGACAGAATTTCCAAAACTTTAAAAATTCATAACTTTTAACTCGAGCGTTTGTTTTGCACGCTGTTTGGACCGTTGGAAAGCTAAAATTATTTTATACAATGTGATATCCATTTTGGTGATAGTAGACTAATATTTGATTAAAAGAATTATGATGTGCATGTGTATGTGTATGTTGTATGTGTAATAATGAAAAGTATCTCTATTTATTAAGACGACGTTGTATGGTTAATTTGTTGGTTTTGCATAAAGCATTGTATGATGATAATGTTGATGATGGCCTGTATTGGCATGAAATTGGTTTAATATGAGAAATCAATATGAATATTATGTTGTTGCATGTCATTAACCATGCATTCATGAAATATGGCATGTATTGGCGAAATATGGCATGTATTGGCGCTGCTCACAAATGACATTTATTAAGTTGAGGGTTCTTCTCTGATGGTACCACATGCATCTTGCATCAGTGTTAGTTGCATTGAATAATGTCTGATTGTTGTTATTAAGATGATGTGATTATATATTCTTGTTGATTGTGATGAATTTTAGTTGATGATGTTCAATACGAAATTCTTGCATGATATATCTGTCGCATACATGTAATTATACGATTTATTATATTGTAATGATATCTCAACCCTTATGTTTGAAAGTTTCCTCTACATGGGTAACGTGCAGATGATCCGAATTAGCTTGTTATTGAGGTTAGCTAAAGAGTTCCTTCAGTTTGTGTAGATTGAGTCAGTGTCTGCTATGATACGTAATACTTGGGGGTTTTACGATTGCTTTATTTTGTTTGGAGTAAACTTTGTACAACTTCATTGCTTGAGTTTAATTTATGAGTATGCCGATTTTTGAAAGATGATAAGTACAAATCCGGTTGGAGAATTGAGATGATTATTTATGGATGTTTTTCCGTTGCAAATAAATGCAATAAAGTTTTAAGACTTTTGAATATTTGATTTGTGTTGCGTATCTTATTGAATGAGCATGTATGATGTATGAAACATGTGACATCCTATTTTGATGTTGTATTTTAGAAATTAATTTACTCTAATTTTTATATAAATTATCGACGGGGAAATAGGGTGTAACAATTGGTATTAGAGTAGGTCGGTCCGTCTGGCCAGGTTATTGAGTCTGCAGTGTAATAGTGGAATACAGTCGTAGTTTGGTTTCTTAGTACACAACATGTGTGTGAAACACTGTTGGTACTTTATTGTTGTTATAATCACTTGTTTGCAAGAGTGGGATTGAAATAACTGGGGGAGATGCTCGTGCTTCTCTAATATGGCTCAGGTGTGTGTGATACGGTGAACTGACTTTGTAGGATTTTTGTATCCAAATGTGCGGATAGCAAGAGTCGCCACCGACTTTTATTTTTATCCAATTAAGGGAAGGTAAAAGTAACAGAAAAAGACCTTCGTTAGATTCGAGTTCGGGAGAATGGTTATGAAAAGGGAAGGTATTAGCACCCCTTTCCATCCGCAGTTTATTCTACGGGCTCTTAGTTGCTCTTAGATAACCCTTTTTTTTTTTTAAAATTGCTTTCTGTGTGTTTGACAAAAAATGTTTTGAAAAGGCATTTCGCTTTGACTTTGTAATGATTCATGTAGGAATGTATACAAAGTGTTCGGAAATGTTTTTGTTTTGAAAAGAATTTGAACTTTGAAAAGAGTGTGTGGTGTGAAAAGCATTTGATAGAGCAAGCAACTAAGAGACTTATTTACCCACTAATTGGTCGTTTTGTTGTACTTCTACATTCCTTTAGAATAGCGCTAGCCATACCATTAGTTAGTAGGTAGCTCCATTCGTTGGATGTAAACGGGACATTCGAAGGGACATCGGATGGTCATAGAAGGCAACTTGTAGGAAGTATCCTAGCACATTCGAAGGGACTATCATCATTTTTCGTAGGCAACAATCGAGGGTCAAGATCATGTATTCGTAGGCGACATCGTGGGTCTTATGATCTTTGTATCGAAGGGACTATGATGATTTGTTTGAAGGCAACGTGCTAGAATACCTCTACGTTCGAGGGACATGACCATTTTGAAATCGAAAGGCATCGAGAGAGAATTACCCTAAGGGGTGCGTGTGTGAAAGAAGTGTGTTGATTTCAGCTATTTTATCTTGAAATTAGTGTGAGCTATGTTCAATTATTATCTTGCCATACACGCCTAATTACTAGCAATTGATAAGGGTGCGGAAAGTAAAATGCGGAAAGTAAAGTGCGGAAAGATAAATCCTACGCTATTACATGGCTTTGGGGCAGATACATAATTAGAAAATACGGAAAATAAAAGCCTAATTAACTATTACAACCCATGAGCAATTACATTATTGGAAAAATAGAATGATAAGAGAAAAAACGTCCGAATCGGAGCAACCTGTGAAAGAATAAGAAAATCGGGAAATATGATGAAATTGAAATAAGAGAAAATGTTAGAAAAAATGCAATTCTAAATATGTGAAAATTTATGCATGCTGGAAATAAGATAAATAAGTTAAAATAATTTTTTGGGATTTTTTGGAAAAGATTTAGTAATTAAAATGCAATTTATAATGATTTAAATGCAAGAATAAGAATAAAAATAAATATGCATGCAAAATTATATTTTTTAATTTATTAAATAAAATAAAGGTTTTTAGAAAAATAATGTGAAAAGAAAATTATATTTTTGTAATTTTTTAATGCAGAAATAAAATTGTGAAAAGAATTAAAATGATGCAAAAAATATTAAGATAATGAAAAAATATGAGAAAATAAGAAAATATGTGGAAAAAAGGTGAGTTTTGGAAAAAAGAAGCAAAGCTGGACTCTGTGTGGATCGAACAGAGGACCATGAGGTGAAAACTTGAGTTCACTTGTCATTACCACTACGCCACGCTGCATTGGATGTTATGGAACGAAAACGTGCAACCATGAGCTACACGCGTCGTCATCTGGTGGAGTCAAAGCACAATCAGCATGGTGGGGTCCTTTGACTTATGAACGAGCGAATCGGAACGCATCCTCCTGCCACGCCAGCTTCCTCGCCGGTCAACCAATTCAACGACGCCGGAGCCCTACGTTCTCCGATGAGGAGATTTTGAAAACAAAACACGCGAAATAAAAGAGAAGGACCTTGTCCCCCTAAACCAGACCTCCTGAATTCAATGGTGATATCAGTTTGCCCTAAAAATGTCCCTACAAGCCAGTTCGAAGCTTATGAGTTCGGAAACCCTAAGTATGGCAGAACGCGATTCTAACGTCCAACCTCTCAAACGACTACCCGATCGATCCAAAGGAACCTCATGAACACAATAAAAGCATTAGATTCAATGGAAACACGAGAATAATAAAATGCAAAAATCAAAAGTTTGAGATATGTATGATCATGTATGCATCGATCGACTTGTTTTAAACCATGGAATGAGTGTGTACTCAAACTTACCTCCCGAGCACGATGGAATGATGTTTGAGGAAAAACCTGGAAATTGAAATTCAATTTCAAAGATTCTTGGAAAATTTTGACAAAATAAGGGTTTGGCTTGAGCTAGGGTTTCGTCCTCGGGCTTGTGTGTTCTTGCAATTTATAGAAGAAATTTGGATGGCAAAAGGAGTGAAAAAGATTGCTTCTTGAATGTGCAAATATTTCCATTTAAAATAAAATCAAATATTGAAAAATATATGATTTTCTCATGAATGCAAAGCTGTCACGAATTTGGTAAGGGTCATGGGCCTTCTTGGACATTTAGAAAGATATAAAATCATTCCTTTTGAGAAAATGTTTAATTTTCATATTTTATATAATTTATTTTTGAATTAAATGTTATAAAATTCAAATATAAATCATAAAAATAGAAAATAACCAAGGCCAAGCATTTATGGGTCAAGAATAGCATCATGAACAAGTTTGGATCAAAAGATTATAGGCCCACTGGAAAATTTTGCAATTTGACCAATATGTCCTTTTTGCAATTGTCCAAAATTCCCCAACTTCGAATAGTGTATCTTGCTCAATTTTCCACATTTTTGAGTGTTCTTGGACTTTTTGGAAAGCTCTAAGAGTCCTCTAACCAATGTATTTGGTCTCATCTCAATTGGAGTTACCATGCTCAAAATATCTTCAAAACAAAAAGTTGACTTTTTGTTGACTTTGAAAATGACCTGTAATGTTTTGAGCTATACCTCTCAAATGAAGCATTTTTTGGACATTCTTGTGAGACATGAAGTTGTAGAGAATTGAGTTTCCTTCAAAACAAGAGGTGGTGGAAAAATTTCTGAGAAAGTATGAGAAAGTTATGACTAGTCAAAGTTCAGTTGACTTTTCATCTAGAAACCCAAATTTAGAAAGTTTGACTTTTGAGCAAATCTTGAGTTTTCTTGATGAATCATGATCAACTCTTGATCAAATGATGAATGTTACTTCAAAATGAGGATGTTGACCAAAAATCGAAGTTTTGTATGTTGACCACAGTTGACTTTTGTCAATACACCGATTTTCAACCATCCGAGCAATTATGCGAGGAAACTTGACATGAGGCTTGAAACTTGACATGGAGAATCTTTGAAGCATATGAGGAGGCATGAAGGCCATTGGAGATGTTGGAAATCCATCTTGACTTGAGAGATACCAAACCCTAGTTTGGGTTGATTGTCTAGGAGAGAGTTTGTCTGATCAACTCTTGAGGAATCCTTGAGTATGGATGTATGAAATCTCTTGAGTAGATGGAGGGCAAATTTTGGGGTATGACAGTGTGCGCAGTTGATTTAGTGTGCTGAGATTGGAAGGAGTGAAAATGTTGGTAAAGCTATGTTATTTCCCGAATTCAGAAGGAGTACAAATTCAAGAGTTAAGCCTACCGGTCAAAGGAAGTGTTCTTGAGGGGGAATGCTCAGGTACTTGTGTTGTTCGTATCTCTAGAAATGGAGAGCGATGTTATGCTAGTGATGTATCATTGTGGGTGAGCCTTGATTATATCCTGAGGATAATTGCGACTTACCATTGGAGAAAAATGTTGGATTAACTTGATATGAACTTTGGGATGAACTATCTAGAATTAACCCAAAGTGATTATGAAGTGTTTTGGCGAGTCGATGCAGATTCTCATGCTTGAAGGTTATACAGATTCAATGATTCTTGTTTGTTTAGCAAGTAGAATCGCCTCAGAGGAAAAATTAGAATTGTTAAAGGTTGCATCTCAGAGGGTATAGACCAATATGACGACTATTGATATATACGAGAGGTGTGTAATTGCTTGATGATCCCCTGAAGACATTAGCTGAGCAAGTAGGATAACTCTTAGAAGGTGAAGCTCAGATGGTTGCAATGTTTTCACCGTTGCATGTTGATTGTGAAGTTCTTAACTGTAGAGTTACCATTGTGTGCGATGTCAATGTTTTGAATAGTGATAAGAGTGATGATTGATGTAAATTTGTGTTGGAGTCACGTATGTGATTGTTGAATGTTGTTGAATGTTGTTGATGTGGTAGAAGGGTTGTGGATTGCGAGTGAGAGACGAAACTCAAAGATATTAGTAGTCTTGTGAAAAGAATTGGAACTTTGATGGTTTGAAAATTGAGAATTTAGGTGTTGAAACATGAGAACCCGTATTTGGGAAAGTTGCAGAATCTTACTTTGTCATCGTACACAGGGTAATCGGTTATGCGGAGGTAATCAGTTACCATGTGAAGAGTTGTAGAAAATAGGCTATTGTAATTTGCAGTAACCCATTGTCGTAGTAGGGTAACCGGTTACCGCTGGAAAGTTTTGGGAACTAAGTTACTGTAATTCGCAGTAACCGGTTACCGTAGTGGGGTAACCGATTACCACTGAAGACGACATGATTTTTGTAGTTCTTGAAAAGTTCATAATTTGAGTTATGTACCTCCGATTCGAGTCCTGTCTGAAGCGTTAGAAAGATAATACGATATAATTTCTTGTAAAAGTGATTTCAAGTTCTAGGACTAAACTAGATTGGTGTGTAAAGGTGTTTTGCAGTGTCAGTTCCGGTTGTTGTAGATTGTCGGTGTTGGTAAATCTTGTAAAACTTCAAAAATTCATAGCTTGAGTTTCGGGTATCCGATTGATGCGTAGTTTAGATTGTTGGAACACTAGTTCAACGCACTTTCTATTAAAAATATTTTTAGTGCCATAAGTCCAACTATTTGATGCATAGACAACTATTTTATATTGTCGAGTTATGTAGTTTTGTGAAATGCATGCAAGATGTCAGCTTTGGGGTTGGATGAATGGGATAAATAGTTAGAATAATTGTTGGAAAATAAAATTTTGAGACCAAGCGTATCACTTGGGAAGCTCTAGTGCTACTGGTTTAGATGAAAGTAGGTAGTACGAGATTATGTATGGATTATCGGCAGGTGCTAAGGTAATGATTGGGATTAAATATACACTTCAAAAGGATCGACGATCTAATAGACCGACTGACAGACGAGTATGTCTTCAGTATAATTAGATTAAGGTTTGGTTACCTTCCAATTCGGGTGAAGGGTGAGTATAATTGGAGGACAGTTTTTGGGACTCAGTGAAGTTACCTTGATTAACTGGACCAATTTGTTGTGGTGTTTATTGAGGACATTGTGAGTAGTCTTAGTCATAAAAAGGAAACATTGAATGTCGTGATTTGAATTACGGTGTCGAGAGGGAAGAAAATGTATATTGGGATGTCAGGATGTAGATCATGATTTGAAGAGGTGAATTTTTGTGAACATTGCTATTTTGAATGAAGATATCTGTAGAATCTATTCAAATTGAATAGAGGTCTATATTGAGAGGCTTTGAAAATTGTTTTGGAGACTAGAAGCTTTTTAGGATTAACTAGTTATTATCGTAGTTTGCTTGAGATGAGATCAAGTGAGATATGTTGTTAGTAAATAATTTAAGAGAGTGAGACGTTTGACATTAGTAAGGATGTGAATATATTAGGTAAATGCATAGAGATGTAACTTATATCGATTAAGAACGATTAGAATGAAGATAGTTTTTGGAGGAGAAGAGAAGTAATGCTAGAGGAAAGATAAATTCAAGAAGGATTGGGATCATGGTTATGACGGAAAATTATAGACATGAGTTGGAGAGAAATCGTGGAGTTCTATCACCAACCGTATGAAGGAATGATAGTGTTGAGATTGTGATTTTAATGAGACCCAAATGTGAGATTAAAGGAAAAGAGTAAGGATTTATTGATGTGGTCAAATTCTTCTAACTGAATAAAGACTTCTTTTGGAACAAAACGATCTGGATTATACTTGGTGTAGTAGTTTTCCTATATTATAAGATACTTAACAATTGTGTTGTGCTGCGTCGTGTAAGGGAGACTATGAAATGAATTTTTGGTATTTATGTATAATTGACGAGGTAAAGGACGCTATTATAGTTGGGTACTGATGAGTTATGCTACCATCATGGTTGTCGGCTACCTATTGAAAAATTGAGGAACTGATCACCCTTGATCTCTTGTTGATAGTAGACGGGATCGTGTTGGATGGGATATACTTATCGTGCTAGCTTGATAATGAGTAAAGTGAATTGATATTTTATCAAAAGGATAACTGCTTACCATTTTGTGTGAACCTAATACAAAAGTTTCTATGAAAGAGTTGGGACTTATTGAACAGTTCGGAGGCTAGAGTTGGTATGCGAGCTAACATTGTAGAGTGAAAGGTTAAGGATGTCCAAAAGCGAACATTGATGTTCAGGTGGATACCAAAGAGAAACTGAAGATAGATGTGAAACTTGGAGATCTAATAATTGATGGGAAAGAAATAAGGACATTGACTTTAAGGTAGATGATCAAAGTTGCGCGACTGAAGCGTGATGTGGCGCAGTTTCTTATGTGTGTGTGACTTATTAGGAGTCGAGGGTTAAACGTTAGATGCCTAGAGGAATAATGTAAACCAGCAGATATTCCAGAATGGAAGTGATATGTGGAGAATTTGTATGTTTTTCGTGTTGCTAACATGTCGATAAAATGTATTGAATTGCATGTTCAATCAGCGAAATGTAGCATTATAGTACTGGTGTATGTGCGTCACCATTTTAGATATTGTGGTTATGTTTGTGTACTTACGGCGACATCGTTGTGTAATGAAGTGATGGATTTTGCATTCATGGCTCGGTAGTGATGCATCTTGTTAGGTTATTGTGGTTGACGATATGGAATGTTAGATGGTAGTATTCGAAAGATTGTTAAGGATGATCTTGAGACTAGAGGATAGAATGCGAGAGTCATATCCAGAGTTGTCCGCATTAGGCAAATTTTGAGGACGAAAATATTCTAAATGGTGGAGAGTTATAACGCCCCGATTTAATTAGAATTTATTTTATTAAAATAAATAGATTATATGATGTGTTAATATGCGTTCATGAATTTTATGATGTAATGTGATGGAATTTGTTGGTGATTAGACAACTAAAAAATTTAAAAGATGAAGTGTTAGGGGTGTGTGACTGAATGTGTAGAGACATGGGGTGTGAGGTCTAATATATTATTAATAATGATAATATTAAGTTTATTATTACTATTAGTAATTATTATTATTTTATAAAAATTAATTAATAGAATGATGGTATTATTGTTATTAATAATAATTAAATAATTAATTAAGTAAAAGAAGGGAAAGGTTGGGATAATAGAATTAGGGGTCCAAGGGGTTAAGTGATCATAAGAAGAAAAAGATTAGGTATTTGAAACGTAGAACAGAGTCAGAACTATCGTAGAAGAGAGAAGAGGAAAAAGAGCATTAGGAAGCAAAGGCAAATAATTTTCTGGTAGAAAGCTTAGAATCCTCAAATCCAAGGTAAAGGTGGGGTACTAACTCTATAATAGGTGGTATAATTATGGGTAGATGATGATGTTCATGTTATGTTTGGGTGTAGATAAATTGTTGAATTGGTTGGTAAATTATTTGTTAAAATGTGATTTTGAATGATGAAATTGATGTGTCAATTATGTTTGAATTGATATGTTTGATGTGGGTTGATAATCCCATAATTTGGCATATTTTTGTGTGCTTATGAATCTAATTTTGGGTGAAAATGATGCAAAATCGCAGCATAAAAATTGCAAATTTTTGACTCTACAACACTGGGAACCCAGGTTCCCATATATGGTAATCTGTTACCCAGTGAAACAATAGCCAGAATCTTAAAAATATTACGTGGTAACCAGATTCCCATATATGGTAACCGGTTACCCTGCTAAAACTGACAGAATTTCCAAAACTTTTAAAATTCATAACTTTCGACTCGAGTGTCCGTTTTGTGCATTGTTTGGACCGTTGGAAAGCTAAAATTATTTTCTACAATATGATATCCATTTTGATGACAGTAGAACAATATTTTATTAATATAATTATGATGTGCATGTGTATGTTGTATGTGTAATAATGAAAAGTATCTCGATTTATTAAGACGGCGTTGTATGATTAATTCGTTGGTTTTGCATAAAGCATTATATTATGATAATGTTGATGATGGCCTGTATTGGCATGGAATTGGTTTAATATGAGAAATCAATATGAAGATTATGTTATTGCATGTCATTAACCATGCATTATGAAAGATGACCTGTATTGGCAAAAGATGGCTTGTATTGGCGCTGTCCATAAATGCCATTTATTAAGTTGAGTTCTGCCTTGATGGTACCACATGCATCTTGCATCAGTGTCAGTTGCATTGCATAATATCTGATTGTTTTTATGAAGATGATGTGATTATATATTCTTTTTTATTGTGATGAATTTTAGTTGATGATGTTGAATAAGAAATTCTTGCATGATATATCTGTCGCATACATGTAATTATATGATTTATTATATTGTTATGATATCTCACCCTTTTTTTTTAATGTTGCCTCTACGTGGATAACATGAAAATGATCCGAAGTAGCTTGTGATTGAGGTTAGCTTAAGAGTTCCTTCAGTTTGCGTAGATTGAGTCAGTGTCTGCTCTGATACGTAATACTTAGGGATTTTACGATTGCTTTATTTTGTTTGGAGTAAACTTTGTACAACTTCATTGTTTGAGTTTAATTTAAGAATATGCCGATTTTTGAAAGATGATAAGTACAACCCCGGTTGAAGAATTGAGATGATTATTTATGGATGTTTTTCCTGTGCAAATAAATGCAATAAAGTTTTAAGACGTTTGAAAATGTGATTTGTGTTGTGTATCTTATTGAATGAGCATGTATGATATATGAAGCATATGGCATCCTATTTTGATGTTGTATTTTAGAAATTAATTTACTCTTATTTGTATATAATTAGCGACGGGGAAATAAGGTGTTACACTCTTCACATATCTCAACTGGAACATTGATTTTTTGCAACCCAGTTACCAAACCATTCCTTTGTAATGCGTCGAGATCTCAAAAATTGAGATATCCAAGACGGTAGTGCCACAACCACTCATCGTGAATTTTTTCTGTAGTAAGACACCTATGCTTCATCACTTTCAACTCTATCTTGAAAGTCCTATTGGCAGAGATGGTGCTTTAAGGACTAAAATCATGTTACAGTCCAAAATGCGCAAAATCTTATTTTCCATGTGAATCATGTAATTCTTCTCAAGTAATTGGCTAATTCTTAAGATATTACATTTGATTCCTATAATACATAACACGCCTTTGATCAAGGAATGACCATCATCCCTTCTCATGATCAAAATATCATCGACCCTGTCGGCCGTTAAAGTGGTATCGTCCATGAATTTCACCTTATTCTTCGTGGCTGTATTTTTTTGACAAATCAAACCTTTCTACCCGTTATATGCATTGAAATACCAAAATCCAAGTATCACTCATCACTTCCTTAGACTCCCTCTCGAACTGTTACCATTACGTTTTGCTCATAACGCATTTCTGCAACATTTTTCAAACTGTTGTTGTTGTCCAACAACTTGCAGCTGCTATTGCTGTTATCCAGTAGCTTATTATTACCATAATTCTCCGTTCTGATCATAACCAGAAACATATATTCATCATCCACATCATGCCTCACAACCTTAGCCTCATCGCTTTGATTTTCTCTTGATTTTGCATTGCAATTTCTTGCGAAATGACCAAGTCTATGACAGTTGTAACACTGCATGTCACTGTTTTTAATCTTTTTAGTGTAGTTGCTTCAACCGTTACCTTTGGAGTTGCTCTCACCTCTTTTCCCCATCGAAACCTTCAAATTTTGTGAATGTTTTGCACCAAAATTTTGGAAATTTTCCTTTCATTTCAAAGGCCATTTTACTTTCAATATTTTACTCTTCTCATTGAACCGTGCTTGCAACACAATCTCCTCTTTTAGCCTTGTCATTTTCCCTTTCATCTATCCTTTGTCCATGAGCTTCAAGGGAGATTTGAAGCTCATCTTTGCTCAACGTCAAAAAGGTCATTCAATTCTTCAATTGCAACTACAATGTTGTTGAATCTTGATGTTAAGGAATGCAAGATCTTCGACACAACATTCTGCTCCGAAATAATTTCTCTACAAGACTTAATTTTGTTCACCAAACTTGTAATATGCGTTACGTAATCACTTATCCTCTCATTCTCTTCCATTTAAATCAATGTGAACGACCTCTTATGAGTTTGTAACCTCACCACCTTTGCTTTATCAACCACCGAATAAACTTTTTCTTAGATCTCCCAAACTTGCTTCACCGAATCACAATCATCAACATTTTTAAAGTTGTCACCATAGACACAAAATTGAATCAAGATACATTTCATTGTTAGTTAGCAGTGGAAAAATTAACTGCACTAACTACTATTTAAGTCATCTTCTTCCTCTTATAAAGAACAAACTTTTTCAACTAATTATAATTCAACATTCACCATTCTTATTTAATATTCATATATATATATGTGTATCATTATGTTGATTTACATGCTCATGATAATTAAAACGCCAAGACATAGTAATTTTGTGAATTTCTCATTTTATTTTTTTCTTAACTTATATATTATTGCTCTTCTACCTATGGTTTTGTAGGGGTAGAAGTACATCTTCAGCCTTATGGTAGCACGCAAAATTTTCCAAGGTGCGGAAAATTAACTTTCACTTATTGCAGCCGTTTGGACCATGACCGGACTGCTAAACGGTATTAATGTGAGATCCAGTGGTACTTTTTACCTTTTTAAATACTCATAAAATGGTACTAATATGAGTTCAAATGGTACTTTCTACCTTTCAAAATACTCATAAAATGGTCCAAACAAAAGTCTTTACACGCTTACAAAACCATTTTACACGCTTACAAAACCATCCATACAATTTGATTTCCCCACAGATGCATTAATCCCGTCCCATCAACTGCTATACTTGAGGTTGAAGCCACTCTTACTCAAACTTACCTCACACCTAGAAAGCAAATGTATTGACAAATATTATCCAAGTATGAGCAAAGTCACTATCAATAAAGTATAGGGTCTAGTTTAGGAATTCAAACATAGATTAAGATCCGGTCTAATATATTTAGAGATTTAAAACAAATTTTATAATAAAAAGACTTATATTCTGGTCTTTCTATTATTTTTTTCTCTCTATTTTAAATTTTAGAATTTTAGTTATTTTATTTAAATTTTTTGAAAATTTTAATCCCTGCAACTTTAAAAGCAGCTTTTAATGACATGTATCACATATTAATAATATGTTCAATATAAATTTTAAATAAAAATTGTTTTTTTAATAATTTATTGTAGAACTGATACTAACATGTCATTAATGTGAGCGTAATATCATTAAAAATTGTCTTCAAATTTGCAGCGGACTAAAATATTCAAAAAATTAAAATTAAAGGACTAAAGTTTAGAATTTTTAAAATAGATGAACCAAAACCCTAAAAAAAATATAATAAGGGGACCAAAATTACAATTAAGCCTTATAAAAAATTTAAAATAAATAAAATTAATATGAGTTTCTAAAGACTAATACATGCTAAAAGAAAAGAGCATGAATCTCTACTTCTAAAATGTTTGACAAACTCACACTATGATGATAATCATGAATTGCGCATCAGATCACCATAACATATTTATATCGATTTTATTAATGACCACTATAAATATTTAGAACCTTAGTATCATTGTCACACTATAAAAAAATTAGTGTTTTACGATATTTTCCGATATTGCAACGGTTTAGGCTAGCGCAAAATATGATTTGGAACAATTTCTCAATTGTTGCAAAACTTGTTTTTGCGAGTTTGATTTGCAAAAATTTAAATAATTGTCATAACATAAGACAATTTATCTGGATCTATAAAAAGAAAAATTCTTATTAGTAAGAATAAGTGAATATAAAAAAGACAAAAATAAATCTCACTCATTTTTTATCACAATCACCCCATAATCTCTATTAAAAAATCTAATTTATAATAAATTAAAAATTATCCACTATATTAATGAAATATGTACATTATTCTATTTCTTGTTCAACTTATTTCATATTAAAAATGTATCACTCCTATAAAATATTGCGATGTTATGAACTGTTGCAAAATAAAATTTAATGACTTAAATATTCAAAGTTACGACAGTTTGTAACCGCCGCAACATGTGAAGCTGTTTAAAAATAAAAATTAACCCACTTTTATTTACAAATTTCAGTAAATACATTTTTGAAAAAAAATAATTACACGATTAATTAAAATTATAAACTAATTCAAAAATCAAAATATAAATTTTACATTCATATAAAAAAATAAATGGTACATTAGAAATAAAAAGAATTAATAATAGAACAAATTATTAATTTTATCTACTTTACATGTTATATATAATAAAGTAGAATTATACCTAAACTTTAGTTACTATTTAATACTAATACTCTATCTAGACTATACCAAAATTATGAAAAAGAACCAAACTTTAGATATGACTTTATGAGTTCTAAATTCAATCAAACTTTAGATATGAATTTATCGAATTTGAATTTATTTTTTAGTGTATGATCCCATATTTGTGAACTTGTCTTCTGCAGCCTACCAAACATGATATGATGTTAGAATTTGGTCAATTTTAAAATTTTAATAGTAGAGTTCTAGACATAAAGAAAAATACATTGCTTGAACAACTCAAAGCAAGAAAAATAATAATCATAAAAGCAACTAAATTGACGAACAAAAACCAAAAGGAAAGACTACAAAAATAGAATGAAGGATGCAATGACAACACAAACCTCACCTATTATTGGAAGGGAAAAAAAAGTAGACTCGTGCCAGCCACCAGAAAATCTAAGAAAAAAGGTGTCGCTTAACCGCACCAAAGAATTGTAAAAAACTTACCCACACTAAATAACCAAAAATCAATCCAAAGGACAAATACAATTTACGAATCCAAATTAAACAAACAAAAAAAAGAACACTCACACAATCCTTCGAACCCTTTCCATGTAAAACCTCGACAATATCAATAAAGTGATCCAGCAAAAAAGCATCATAATCAATGAGAAAGAAAGAATAAAAATGAGATCATTAAATTTGTCATGGCGATGTCCTGCAATCGAAAAATAAACAAAGATGTTAGAGGGAGTTAGTAGTAGGAGCATTGATATAAAATTGAAGAACAAACACTCATGTAAGAACACTCTACTTGTCCACCTAAAACTTTAAGGTGATAGGTGAGTGAATTCTCTCACTTATATATGTTTAAGTCTCTACATTTCTATCCAATGTGAGACTATTTCCTCACTTACTCACACTTGCTATATTATTCTAACAAGAGGTACACATAGGATTTTAGAGGAGGAGAAGGATAATTCAAATGAATTTAGATTTTTGGGGACCAACCTTCAAAATTAAAAAAAAAAATGCTAAACTAATTTTAAACAAATACTTCAAATGAAACTGTTTCCTGAAAATTTTTGATCTCATTGGAAAATTTGAAATTATCCCGCTATTTTTCTTTTTGGGAATTTAGACTTGGTTTATGTGGGTATTATTGGCTGCTCCACGATAATTCCAAACAAACACTTTAGTATTCACAGTGTTTTGTGTAGAATACCATCTTCATGCATCTCATCATCAATCTCTAAACCTCTGTCAGGTGGCCTTGTTCCAAAAGTAAATTTATTACAAATTAGAGTGCTCCTAGCATTCCCACCCTGCTCCTCACTCCATGTCCTCGCATCATCAACCATTATTATCTTCTCTTTCTTCAATTGCTTCACGTGGTTATTCTCTAGTTGCTCCCTATAAGATCCTCTTGCCATGCTTCTGTAGTACCCTTTTATTTACTCGTTCCATTCCTCTCCTTAAGGCTTAAGATGCCTTTAACTCCTAATCTATGATCATTCTTAGTTGTCTCAACCTCATTGCCTTATTTATTTTGCACTGCAGACTTCCACTTCCTTCCAGTACTATTGTGTTTACCATTCACATTCACATTATTTTCCACCTGGTTGATAATGCTCATGTTATCCAAAGACTTAAGAAGGTCATCCTGCACATTAACTCCCACAAGACTCTCTTATGCTATATTCTCTGTATGATTGTTGCCCTCTTTAGCCCCACTAGTATGAGCCAAGATCCCACGAATTGGATCCGCCCATCTTCCCCTATATCATTGATAACCTTAAATCAGGACTTACTTCTTTTTATACCTTCAAAAGATTTTGCTGGCATTATATTCTTCCTCCTATCACCAACTTTTTTCCCCTGCCTTGGCTTCTACACAATCGTCCATGGTCTATCTCCCACCTCCTCATATCCTTTTGTTTTACCGTTAGTGCTTCGTCAACTTGAGTTCTAGCCACACCAACTCTTGCAGTGGTTACAAGTTTAGTTGGACACCCAACTTTGTAGTGACCATACCGTCTGCATGTCAAACGTAGCAAATGAAGACCCTCATATTCCAATTTGTATTTCTCCCCTTCCATACTAAACATAAGAAACCAAGAGTTTGGAGAGATTAGTCGTAACACGCAATCTAGCATATTTTCCTCTTTCATGCTGTATGATATTCTTGTCAATCTTTACTCCATGACCAATTCGATTATCAACACCAGTAAACACCTTAGCATCATACAATTCAATAGGTAGCATGATCAATCTTTTTTATTAATTTCAAATTAATCTTTTAAAATTACTTCATAATAATAATAATAGTAATCTTAATATTACCTCAAAATAAAAATATTTAATCCTTCAAGAATATATATATATATATATATATATATATATATATATATATATATATATATATATATATATATATATATATATATATATAAGGATCAACTTATTTCAAGAGTAAGTTTTTTTAGATTACTCCACAATCTTTGCCTTTAACACTACGCCAAAAAAGATCAAAGAAGACGTTTTTTTTTGCCTTTAAAAGCGCTTAAAAGCGTTGTTGTAGGTTTTAGCAGCGCTTTTTGTTTAGGAAAAAGCGCTGCCTTATGTATACCTTAGCCGGCGCTTTTTCTTAAAAAGCGCTTTCTAAAGTAGGCCTTTAGCAGCGCTTTTTCTGAAAAACGCTTTCTAAGTAATGTCTTTTATGCTTTCTGTAGGTATCTTTAAGCATCGTTTTTTCAAGGAAAAGCGCTGCTAAAGGCCTACTTTAGAAAGCGTTTTTTCCTAGAAAAGCGCTGCCTAAAGTATATATAAGACAACGCTTTTGAAAGCGCTATCTAATGTACACTTTAGAAAGCGCTTTACTGAAAAAATGCTGCCTAAAATATACATTAGACAACGCTTTTGAAAGCGCTGCCTTATGTATGTATACTTTAGGCAGCGCTTTTCCAGTAAATGTGCTTTTTAAAGTGTCTATAGGCAGCATTTTTGGGGTTTGTAAACCAAAATATATACACCATTATTAAAACCTGAAGTATTCAATTGTAATCCCATAAACCTGTGATATACAATTGTAATCTCATTATTTCAACAAAGAAGCGGTTATATACAAAAAAATGCATTATAATACCCTTACATTATATACCATTGTAATCTAAAATATATGTACACCATTATAATTCAATTCATATATTTCTAACAGAGCTAAATCAACCTTAACAATAACAAAGTCATATATCCCTAACAATAACTAAATCAACCATAACAAAATCAACCCTAGCAACAACTAAATCAACCCTAATTCTGAAATCGCCAAAATCCGAGGAGCGGACGGTCCTGGTCCTGCAAGGTATGAACATAATAACACAGTCAATAATGTATTCACACAATAATGTATTCATAACACTTTTCACACAATAATGTATTCATACCTTATATGATTCTTTGCTCAATAAAATATTGACACAATTCCTCCTTGATTTCTTCCAACTGGTTTTTCGTGTAATGAGCACACTTGTATTCATCAAAGTACTACATAACAAAACATAATAGGCATGATTTAGTTAAAAGTAATAAATTATATGAAATGTCCGATAAATATTAAAACAAATCCTAAGTTATAAATTCATATCGTGATTGAAATCTCTATTCGATTCATATGAAGGATTTCTCTCATAAACCTCATAACAAAGTATCTGCAATCTATACCGTCACTATTATAAGCAAAATTGTGAAAATTAACGTACTTGCACTTTGATCCATGTAATGTTGCTGGATTTAGACCGTGGTACTCGAGCTTCTCTTTGAGATCAGAATACTTGTATTGATCTAATAAAATAAAAACATATATTTAGAACAATCTTACAGAAATATATAAATATATAAATATACACGAATATTTAGAACAATCTCACTTACGTATCAATCATTAACTTCATTTATGGATAATTTGTCCAATCACCATCTACCGAATTCAGATAATATACCACTTCTTTTAAAGGATCCATAACAACCAACAACCAGTGATGTCTATAAATTAAAACAAAAGTTTATATGGAAATTTTTTACACAAAAGAAACAAAGATTAGAATAAACTTAGAATGAAAATCTAACCATGTAGGAATAGTATTATACGCCAAAAGATACAAGCTTTCTGCACTGCTGGCCATGAATCTCTCGACTAAGTGCTCTCTTACTGAATTTGGATCGCTAATAATTGTTTGTCCATTGACACGGGAGGAAGACACAAAATGGAATCTGTTTGACAATTGATTCCCGCGCTTCAATTTGTCATACAAGAACCTTAAATAAAAACATAATAAACATTAGACTATTTTTATTGAAATGTGTAAATAAATTGGTCAGCTAATTAAATAATAGATTGATCGCATTATCAGATGTATATATGTACAACACCGACGCCTAATTACGTATGCTGAAAAATATGTTTCATGTCCTCTTTTCCAATTGTTTCGGTGCAAGAAAAACCAAAGATACCTTCCTCCATATCCATTTGACGAATAGTGTCATTCATCAAATCTGATGTTCTCACGAGTGTTTCAAGATACATCCGAAATCGAGGCACAAAAGCACCTTTTCTTGGCATGATCCTTGGAAGATCCCTTTTCTTGATTGGTACACTACCAATTTTCTAGATCACTTGTTGTGACCCTCGAGCAGGTACCTAAAAATCATATAACTTAGGTAAATTATAAAATCATGAAGTTTTTGATTTGGATCATATAATTAACACTTTCAATGTACCTCTTTTTGTGATGCAACAGACTCGCTGTCCCGCAAAATCCCTTTATCCTTAGATGCGAGTTTTGTAGGAGTCTAAAATTACCATGTAAAAAAAAATAAACGTAACGGTTCATAATTGACATTTGAATACTAAAATATTCATAATGGTTTTCAACATACCTCATCATCTATGAAAATGAGGTCCGAGGGCCATGCAACAAATGATCCTATTGCATCTCGCAACAATGTTATCTCTGAGACAATGTCAGATACTGGTAACAACACATCCAAATCTAATGCAACATCAACCGATACTTTCATGTGTACATCTGGGAGCGGTCAATGGTGAAGTAAATCTCCCAAAGTGTTATGCAGTTTTCCCTTGCCAACTAGGCGATAAGTTAGTGACGATAAGTATAGCTGACAAGATGAAATATCCTAAACCAATAAATATGTTATTTTTACTGTGTATATATGTCAATTAACATAAATGTGCAGTTTTAATTTCATAATAACATATAATTACCTCGGGAAATTTATTTTGACAGTTGATACTAGCTTTGTCACTAGTTTCTTTCAACCGTGAACTGCACTTTTCCGCCATATATCTCTCTTTATCCTTTTGCAATTCATGTACTTGTGCTTATAATTCCTGTAATTTTTGCATCACTTCTTGATTGCTAGGATTTCTTTTCCTTGGATGCTTATACAAGGAGGTTGAAGTCACACCATAAACTTTTGATTTAATTAAATACACAATGTTATACTTACACATTCATCATAAACATGTTGACCATCATCCCTAACAGATCGATCTTTGCCACACGAGCTTCCTTCCACAAAACATGTGTCGGAAGTGATGTTTCGTCACTTTTCGTCTCGTCTAACTACGCATTGACACAAATAATAAGATCATCATTTATAACATATTGAGACAATTAATGAGATTGTAGCATTTATGTTTACTTATAATTTTTTGATGTAAGCGTGCATATCCCAAACGCCCTTTTTTGTATGGATATGTGGGTTTTGATGCTCTCTCGCGATCTGTGTCACTCACTTTCTTGAAATTTTTGTCTCTTCTTTGGACTACAAAAGCTACCCATTCTTCAGGTGTAATTAAGTTCGCATACTTCATTGGATGTTCCACTTCAATAAAATTTCCTTCCTCATCCTTAAGAAACTTGTTTGTTAAAAAAGATCTTCACCCTCTATGTCTTTTTTTGGCCAATTGAAGTATATAATTTTTTAGGTTATCTTCAATGTTAAAAGACCTCTATGAAGAAACATACGCATAGAGTGTGTTAGTATAATTAATTTAAACACATTATCGTCAACAAAAGCAAATAACAATCATATATGGTACCTGTATCTCGGTCCAGATTTTCTCTTTACCGATTTCCAACTCTTCTCTTTTCTAGCTAGGAGCGGTGATTGGAATGTGCATACGAACAAGTGTACCAATGTAGCTTGTCAACTTTGCATCATTAGGCTCAATTAGTTTCTCCTCATCATTCCAATTTACATTATATTCTACTCCTCTATCTCTATCACGAATGATTCCCCTCATAATAGTTATGCCTTGTGTAATGTCTCTATTTGAAATTTCATTTGGAGCATTTGCATCTTGTGAGTTTTCTTGATTACTAGCCATTTGACCTGTAATAAAGAAAAAAATATAAATGAAATGACAAATATAAAAATCCATAATCCATAATCTATATATTGAATATATATAAAATGACACATATTTAAATTTTATGGAATGATATAGACTATAATTATACTATTACCCTTTTCACTAACATCTCTTTCTTTTCTTGGTAGGAATATGTTCTACTTGTCTCTTAACAATGCAGACGGTTGGATTGATCCAAATACCCTCATTATAATCATTTCTAATACATGATTCATTCTCATTTTGATCATTTCTGGTCAAAGATTCAATTTCAACATCAATATCACCTTGATCTCCAATGTTTTCATCAATTACTTTGTTAGATAAAATAACTATAGAACATTTCGTACTTGTCAGATGAGTGACATAGAACACTTGTTTAGCTTGAGAGGCTAGAATGAAAGGCTCATCTTTGTACCCCACCCTATTAAGATCCACTTGCAAAAATCCTGACTTATCCATTCGTATGTCATTATTATTTTCAACCCACTTGCAACCAAATATAGGAATCTTAAACTTCTCATAATCAAACACCCAAATGCGCTCGATTACACCAAAATATGACAGATTTGTAAATTTTGGGTTTAAGTCCTTCACACTTGATATGTGCATTGCTTCAGCTACCAAGGTGACACCACTATTTTGCATAGTACTTTTATTATCTTGTTCTTTTGTATAAAATGTGTATCCATTAATTGCGTACGCGCTATAAGAAAACACAACCAAACTTGGACCATATGTTAAACATCTCAACCTTTCTGTTATTGAAGCGGGATCTAAACGATACTTTGAATAAATATGTTCCTTAAACCATGGTATGAAACTTATATTGTGCTCTCGTAATATCCAATTCTCATTTCTATTCGGATTTAAACATTGGAAAACACCGTTGTGCATTTCAACATACGGCTCAACCTCAATCTCATTGTGCAAAACATACAAATGCACTTGATCCCGTTCGACCCTTGATATTGTCACAACTTTATTTCCAATTAGCTTTTTACCTTCTTTTTTTCCAACTATATGAGATTTGGAGAGTCCAATTGATTGAACATTTGACAGATATTCAATACAAAACTCAACCGCTTCTCCAACAGTGTATCGTTCAGCAATACAACCCTCTGGTCGACTTCGGTTTTTCACATACCCTTTTAATATTTTCATATAACGTTCAGCAGGGTACATCCATCTCATATAAGTTGGTCCACACAATTGTGTCTCTTTCACAAGATAAACGACTAGATGAACCATTATGTCAAAATACGAGGGAGGAAAATACATTTCAAGATCACACAAAGTAACAACTATTTCTTTTTGCAGTGTTGATAAGATCGCAGGATCGATCACCTTACTGCAAATTGACTTGAAGAAAAAAACACATTTTAGTTATTGCGTTTCTTCCTTTTTCTGAAAAAATAGAACGTATGCCTATCGGTAGAAAATGTTCCATTATAACATGGCAATCATGCGTCTTTAAACTCTTTAACTTGAGGTCTTTCATATACACAAGTCTTCTAATATATGATGAGCCTTCTGGAATTTTAACTTCACTTAGAAACTTACACAATATTTTTTCTCCTTTCTAGATAGAGTGTAAACAACAAGTAGTAGATATGTTCGTCTTCCTTTCTTCATGGGTCCCAATTCAGTTCTCATTCCCATGTTTACCATGTCGTCCCTTACTTTAAGGCCATCTTTAGACTTTCCTTGTATATTGAGTAACGTACCAATAACAGTGTCAAATACATCATTTTTCAATATGCATAACGTCGAGGAAATGTCTTACATAAACGACTTCCAATATGGAAGTTCAAAAAAAAATTGACCTCTTCTTCCACCCACTCTTGACAAGTGTATGTGCAAAAGGCTTGTCAAATTGAGTACTCACATCTTTCACCTTTTCAAAAATTTGATCACTTGTCAACATTGTTGGAGCTCTACCTTGTTCTGCCTTTTCATTGAATGCTTTTCTCCACCCACGATAGTGATGATTAGAATTTAAGAATCTACGATGACTGAGAAAGACATTCTTCTGACAAGGTCCAATCGCGTCGTATCGGTTCCATCTTCACAAACAGGACACATTTTTTGACCTTTAATGTTGTACCCTGATAGATTTCTGTATGCTGGAAATCATTAATTATTCCAAACAACATCGCCCTCAAGTTGAAACTTTCTTTCCTATACGCATCATAAACCTCCACACCGTTCTCCCACAAAAACTTTAAATCTTTGATTAAGGTGTCAAGTATACGTCTATGTCATTCCTTGGTTGTTTAGGCCCATGAATTAACATAGATAACATCATGTACTTATGCTTCATACATAGTCATAGAGGTAGGTTATAAATCATAAGAATCACAGGCCATGTGCTATGCGAGATACTTTGAATACTGTGTGGTTTCATTCCATCAGTAGACAATGTCAAGCGAATGTTTCTTGCTTATTTTCCAAATTCAGGATAATCATTATCAATTTTCATCCATTGTGGTGAATCTGCCGAATGTCAAAACTTTCCATCAATAATTCTTTCATCTGCATGCCAATTCAAGTGTCTTGAATCAATTTCACTATGATACATGCGTCTAAATCTCAGAATTATAGGAAAATACCATAAGACTTTTGCCAGAGACAACTTTTTCTTATATGGAAGGGCACCACATTTAGGACACTCATTTAACGATGCATACTTGTTTCGAAACAAAACGCAATGGTTTGGACATGCATGTATCTTATCATAGCTCATGCCAATAGAGCACAACATCTTTTTAGCCTCATACGTTCGATTGGGAGGAACATTATCCTCTGGTAGCATATCTTTCATAATGGCTAATAACTCTTTGAAACTTTTATCCGACCATCCATTGCCCGCCTTTAAGTTGTACGACTTTAATACCGTAGACAATCTTGTGAATTTTGTACAACCATTATACAACAGTTTCTCTACATCGCTTACCAACCTCTCAAACATTTTGGGACAATCCTTAAGATCTTCTTCAAGCGCTTCTGCAATCTCTTCGACTCGATCATAATCGTATATATCTGTACAATTATCATTTGAAGCATAAGTCGTATTATCCCCCGATTCAACATTCCTATTACTTTTCTCACCATGCAAATTCCAACATGTATAACTTCTATCAATTCCATACCGTATTAAATGTGATGCCAACTGAACCGCGTCAACCCGACTCCCATAACAGCAACCCAAGCAAGGACATGTTATTCGACTGGGGTCTTTGGAGTGCGCAACAACAAACTTAACGAATTCTGATACCTCATTCTCGTACTCATTCGACAATCCATTGGAACACATCCATGTCTTATCCATGGTTTTACTAATTAAGCTAAATAAAAACAACTAATTAGGGCACAAAACGGTATAATGCATTTCTATCAAAACGCAAAGTATACACAGAATGGATTTGGAGCAAGAAAACACAATATATTCACGCAATTTCAGACAAATCCATCACATATTATACTGAAATAGTAATTTGAGGAAGAAATTTACCTCGAATTTACCAAACAACAACGTCAAGAAGTTTACACGAGAAGGTCGAACTCAAGGAAATGCAGAGAATGAGCGTTGTACATTGAATTATACCGGGAAACACTGCTAATTCAAAGGAAAGAAAAATTCTATTATAAAAAATTTCATACATATAAATATTTTCAATAGTATTTAATGATATGTTAACATTATGTCGGATTAATCAAACAGGATCAAAGCCACGTCATTTACCTAATAAGCCGATATCTTGTACATAAGATCCAGAAAGTTAACTAATTCTAATTATGAAAAATATAAGACAACTTGGCACTACCATATATGCAGCAGATGTAGCCAAAAATTTCACATGGTTAACTTGATACTAAGATATTTGCAATTTGCAATGATCTACAATACACAGTTTACCACTTTTTACATCAACAACAAGTCAACAAGATCATGACATAATAAAGGTATCCCAAATTCTAAATCCATTTTCAAATAAACAAACAAACAATTCACTCATTCATTCATTCAATCTAAACACAAGTAAACCAATACACACATAAACATAAAGCATAATTCCAAACCTTACACCAATATAAAACCCAATCAAAATTCAAATAAACAAACATTATTAACATTATCAAAATTCATGGCATCTATATCTCGAACTCACTACCTAACCAATTAAAAAACTTCTTCCAAATGCTAACCAAAAATACGCAAACCCCGAATAACACCATTATTAACCTGAACTTTCTTGAAACTAATTAATAACTAGATTAAGAGTTAACAAGGCTAGAAAAGAATTAACAAATTCCATTAACAGTAACAAAACTCGTATTCAAAACTAACAGTTAAGCCTAAACTTAAAACAAATTTGATATACTCTAAATTTTTCAAACATTAACAACTAACAGTTTCAGAAAACACAAATCAACAACTAGCAGTATCAATTTAACACTTAAACAAACATAAATCAGAGCTTAATAGAAAGGATAGTGAAATTGCTTACCACTATAGAGGTTGTTGAAGGGTGTTGATGGCTGAGGGAGTACGACAGCGGAGGGAATACGACGACGGAGGGAGTACAACAACGGATGGAGAACTGTAATCGTCAGAGGGAGTACGAACGGAGGGAGTAAGGAGTATGAACGAAGGGAGTAGATTATGAGGAGGAGGAGGAGAAGAGTATTGTTGAGAGAAATGAATAAGAGAAGATTCGCGTGTTTTTAGTTTAAGGTTTAATAATTTTAATTATAAAATTAGAAACGACAGCGCTTTTGAAAAGCACCTTCTTAACTCCAACTTTAGCAGCGCTTTTTTCATACAAAGCGCTTTCATTTCATTTGCTTATAGAAGCGCTTTTAAAAGCGCTTTCTAAGTTTAACCTTTAGCAGCGCTTTCAAAAAGCGCTTTCTAAGGTAAACCTTTAGCAGCGTTTTTATAAAGCACTTTCTAAAGGTAGCCTTAGAAAACGCTTTTTTTAGCGAATTTTTTTCTACAAGCTATAGCAGCGCTTTTTTTATAAAAGCGATGTCTTTGTAGTGTTGCCAAAAGTGTTTTTTGGCGTAGTGAATTAAAATTAATCTAATGGTTAATGCTTATTGCAATTTTAACTATTAGATTAAATCTAATTTAAAGGCATGGTCGGTCCAATTAAACTGGAGACCCCTTTCTAATTTTAAAAATGGGACTCAATTTTTTTAAAAAAATACAATTATAATAAATTAAAAATGACATATAAAAAATATAACTATATATTTTAAAAAATATTTAATTAGAATTATTTTGATTTTAATCAATCTCATTTTTATAATATATTAAATTTTTATCATTCTATTTTTTTTTATTGAATTTTTTTATAACATATTTTTATTAATATTCATATAAAAATTAGATTTTTCAAAATTTTGAACCCCTTAAAATATGAAGCCATGTGTTGTAGAGTCTGCTGCTTCTGCACAAGGCCGATCCTATTTAAAGACAAAGATTGTGGAGTAAATTAAAAATACTTACTCTTGAAATAAATTGATCCCCAATATACAGGACCGGTCCAGTGCAGGTGCAGCCTGTGCTACCGCACTGAGCTCCAAAATTTGGAGAGCCTCACTTATTATTTTTACTATTAAAACATTACCTTTTACTGCTGCTATTTTAAAAATATGTGAAAATTAATGTTTTCAAAATCTATCTCATACATGTATTTAGAAATAGGTGTAAAACTATAATTTGTTCAAAATCTATGATTTTATACTATTTTTAAAATTTTGGCATAAATTTCATAAATTTCATAAATTTAGACATATTTTTAAAATTAAAACAGGGTCTCCGTATTGATTGGGCCGATCCTCCCTATTTATAAACTTATCATTTAAAAATCAAATATATTTTGTGTCTTTAATTTTTTTTTAAAGGGATGGCTCGCATGGATGTATTTAAAACAAAATAAAAATAAAAGGTATGTTCTTATAAAATTAATTTTATTGAATAAATCATCATATATTAAATATAAAGTTTTCAATTTAACTATAAATCATCATATATTAAATATAAACACTTTCGTTTTCAATTTAACTAGATGTTTTAGATTTGACCTTGCGTATACATGTAATATTATTAAATTCTTTTGAAAAAAAAATTATAGTTCATTATGATTCTGCGTAGAAGATATCAAATTTTAACTAGATGTTTTAGATTTTAATGAATTAATCTCTACAATTCTGCGTAGAAGATATCAAATTTTTAAAAATAAAAAGTTTAAATTTTTTTTGATAAAAATTTAAATTAAAACTTATTTCTGAAAGTAAACATAACTATTTTATAATTTAAATAAAAAACAAATATATTTTTTACTATAGAGAGAATATATAGTTAACAAATACTACCTCTCTATTCTTATATTAAAAATCAAATTTTTAAATACCTTAAATAATCAAATGTATCTAAATTATAAAATGGATAGATACATTAATTACTTAATATATCTAAATATACATTTTTTATATAATAAAAATGGGGAAAATTACTTTTAAAAAACATTTAAACAATATAATTTGAATACTATTTATTAGACTCATTTCCTAATAGGATATAATGAGTCCAATACTATGGACTGCCTTCTAAAAAGAGGAATGTAATTTTTGTAAAAACAAAGTTTGTTTTTAGAGTGGGGCAATTGCATTGCATATGAGGAACAATTTAACTTATTGACTTTGTTAATTTTATGGTTAAGGGTAATTTAAGTACAAGCTAGATCCACTAAACATGATCTAAGGTTGTACTATATTTTAACAAGACCTAAAATGGTCGAATTGCCATTATTTTGTCCAACAAGAGTGTGATATCATATTCTGCATGTGGGGTTAATAAAATGCATAAAATCACCGCTCATCTAACGTCCGACAAATCTTAGTCGGTTTGTCGTTTATGACTTAACCAAATTTAGCCATGTGTTTTGCACGTACTTGAAATTAATGCCCAATTTATAATGTAAGTATAAGAAGCTAAATTGTATCTGATTCTATTGCAAGATCTACTAAATAAATAAAATATGAAGTAGTTTGAGATGTATTAGATTGTGTTGTACATTTAAGGTGTTTTCTGTGAGATATGTAAATTTATCAGAATTAAATAATCCTTTTAATAGGACGGAGGAGAAAAAGGCGATATTCTCAAAAACTAAAAAGATATCATTAAAGGAAAAGAAAAAAAAAAAAACCAAAAATAGAAGATGGAGAATAGTCCAGGTTCACTACTGACTACTCCTCTATCAAAAATTGATTATATACGCATATAAATAGAAAGGAGAAAAATAGTATCGACTCACAATACAAAATATTTTTATATTGTTACTTAATTATGAAAATAATTATTTTATAATAATAATAATAATAACAATTGTAGCCAGTCAAAAGTCCAAATTAATGTCAATTTATCTAAAATGATTTAATATATAAAGTTATATAACGAGATATTTAAGATACACTTTATAATATTCATTCGAACTGCAGTAAAGCGATAAAAGCAAAAAAGAAAGTACTTTTCCAAAAAAAATTATCGTCTCCATAGAGATCAATACGAGGAAAAGAATGTCGTTCACCGGTTTCAGTGTTTATGAGTTTGGGGTAAAATAATTTAAAGTAAAATAAATGAATACGAAAATAAATACATTTTTCCGATATAAAAACTTATCAGACATGAATTTAAACTACTCGTCACAAACTTAAATCTATCAATCAGTTGTACTCAGTTCTTCTTTTATAGTCATAACCCATTGCTCATCAAGTAAGACATCCTTAGCAATTTTAGGTTCAACTTGTGATAGGTACGCGTGATGATAACAAAAATTACTTATCTTAGAGCGAGTTGTTACCCCTTTGCTGATAATGTTATCAATTGGATGATCCTTGGAGGTTCTCCACTCCAATGGAAGACCATCATCATCTTCTTGTTGAGGTTGGTCTTCATCTTTGTTTTCTTGGATGTCATCTTCCTCCTTCTCAATTTCCACCGTCTTAGGTTGATTAACTCCTTTGTCGGTGTCTTTGAGTATGTCTTCCGTAGATGCACCTACATCATGAAAATAAATATATTTTCCAACACTATTTGGGCAAGTCTCATCAAAAGTAACATGAACCGACTCTTCAACAATAAGTAATATTTTGTTATAAACTATATATGCTTTACTAGATTATGAGTATCCAAGAAAAATACCTTCAACGACTTTCGAGTCACTGAAAGACCTATCTGAAAGACCTATGTTACCCACTAGGTATTTTGATTCCACCTGCATGACAACCTTAGGAATTAAAGAAAGCTTTAATTATATGGTTAGCCCAATTTGATGGGAGAAATTCGCAGATTTCAAACATGAAACCTATCGAAAGCTTACCCTTAAATTCCGCTGCTCACTTGTCTACAATCCTTATCAGGGTCTTGGATTCAATCGTGGTCACATTTCCTTTAAGCAATTTGGGTGAGAGTATGAGTTAAACCAACGAACATTTGGACGCCTTTTAGGATTCCAAACTGGTCCAACTGCCCATCCATAAGTTCTCTCGCAGGTTTACGAAAATGACATCTTAGACAAATTTTGGAGAGCTATAACCTTAAATGAAAACCACAACTCAGTCGTCTAGTTTTCAAACTGAATCTATAACCCAACACTTAGGTACTTTCAGATGATCTTAGCACAAACATTCTTAGTAGGAGTGAAACATGTGAACCAGTAAGTGAAGAAGAGCTATTTATTTTATATTGCATCTTCGAAGAAGATTATGTTGCATATGGTACTATTCTCATTTAGAACCTAACATGTATAGCCCGATCTTCGGTAGGACCTATTCATGTAGGAGGGATAATCACCTGTATTGCTTCTGCCCTTCAGTTACGAAATAAGTTTTCCCACTTAGTTTCTAACTCTGGATATACACTATTGGACATAAACCATTTCCGTCAAAACAGTTTGATATAGAATACATACTTCAGGATTAATGAATACAAACTTCTCATTAAAAATGAGGGCGTCCACCATTTCTACCTACCTAACCCAAAAATAACCAATGTGCGAAATAGGGAAAATTAGACTTATGCTTTGGAAGAGCAAAACTAAACACCTTTTAGACCTGCTATCCCCCCTACAGCGAAGTATCACCCATTACCTCCACCTACCTCAGATATGAGTCCTGCGATCTTTTCTCTTGGTTCCTCTAGGAAAAGAGGCAGGGATTATGAGCTTACTATTTTGCGCCAGGAGATTGTTGCGCTCCAAGAGTAAATTAGCGATCTTAGGCAGAAGACGGAGATAGAAAACGTCACTCACACTGAGGTGGAAGACTTTCTCTCTCAAGAGATTCTCTATCTTCGACACCAACTTTCTAAGGCTCTTCCACCCCGCCCACATGGGATAGTTTTATTTCATCGATTATTGTTCAGTTCGATTTACTCTTAGTTAGATTTATTTTTCCAAAAACTCATTTTGCATTTCCAAATTTTTTTATTCTTGATTAATTTTTAGTTTTTGAGTAATTTTTGCCCATTGTTATTTAGTTACCATTATTTATTTATTAATCTATTAAATAATTCATTTATTTTCAAAGTGTTGGCTAGGCAAAGAAAAAAAGGGAGTATACACTCCAAAGAATCCAAACCAAGCCCAATATGCTTCTAGACCCAGCGTAAAGCATGGTTGTCTCCATGGACTTTATGGTGGTCGCCACGGACTCAGTAAATTGAAAAAAAAATAGCAAATACGGGATAAAACCCTTGTCCCTTGTTTTTCTTCAACCTTCTTATCCCAAACCCCATTTTTCTCCACCATCTACACGCACTCATATAAACTTTATTAATCCTCAAAACCCTTCAATATTCCATAAATTACTTAATCTTCGACCATTATAAAAATTCAATTTTCACCCAAATTCTCATAAACCTTTGATTTTGGATAAAAATCCCAAATTCACCAAAACCCTCACTTTTAGAAGAATGGAGGAACAAATGGGAATAATGTTTTGGGAAGGAAATGCTGGAGACCGATAGAGTACTAGGTTTGAATCACTATTGAATTGTGTCATACAACCCACAAGGTATTACAGTGACCCATGTCTTCGTGCTTTAGGCATTTACAATGATGTTTATTTTCTGATTGATAATTTAGGATTGCATAATTTATTTGTGCAAAAAGATTCAACTTATGATATTTTAACTCGTGAATTTATGAGTTCTTTAATTTGCAATGTTGGGGCAGATCCTTCTAGCACCATAGGCACGTTCAATTCGTATGTTTAACATAGAGTACAAATTCACTATTGACGAAATTACAGATATGTTAGACCTTACCCATGGGGGAGAAATACCTTGTGAGGCTCCACTGGAGTCTGAATGGGGGAATGAGGCTTTTGTGTTCTAGAGAGAAATTATAGGTCTTACGACTGTTTCATTTGAGGGAAACCTTGCTTCCTCGATTCACAACCCAACCATTCGCTATTTTCGCTAAATGTTGGGTGACTTTATATTTGGCCGGGAAAACTGTAACAAAACGAATGGAAAAGAGATATTCTATCTACAAAATGCCCTTAATGTCTGACCTGTAAATTCTACACCCTTTATAATATCACACATGAGGCCCTCTATAGGTATTATTCTGTTTGGAGGATTGATTACCTCCTTGGCCCGAGCAATCCTCCTTGATAACATGCTTGAAAACTTAGAGCCATTGCTACGCCGTTCTCTTAACCTTGATAGTGCCAGAGCCATGTAGTTCTGTAGAAACCAAAAAAAAGGTGGATTACATCTTATGCTTCATAATAACTTTGTTGAGAGTATTGTTTTTCCATGGCCTTCACGTACTGATGTACAAGTAAGAGTCAACTAGACATATGATCTTGATGTTCCATCATACGTTGACCCACCACCTAGGTTAAATCCAGCCAATATGATAGAAGAAAATTATGATGACTATGATATGGAGGATCACGTTTCACCGCATGTTTCACATGCACGCACTCCACCACACTTCTCTTACCATGTTACAGGTGCCAACTCGGGACATATATCTCAGTCGGGTCCTTAGACCAGAGGATTCGCACAGGATGGGCATTACACCATATTATGTAGGTAGAAACAAGAAATGATGGCATTTATAAGGGAGTTGCATGTTGAGACACAAAGATCATATCAGCAAATAATAGTTGCTCAGATCACATAGGCTACTACACCTATACCTAGTATACTATGCTGGAAAATATGTCTAACAACTTGAACATTTTACAAGGACACAAAGGATACATCCTAGGTCATATCTGCCATCTGAGGAAATCAAATGATTCATTGACAGCACTGATAAAGCATATGACCTTAGTAGAGATCTCCAGAAGCCGGAGTAGGATACACAGAAGAAGGAGTAACACCAAAGGGGGCCACACTAGTTCGCACATGGTTCTTTTTATTTCTTTTCATCTTAGATCAAATCATTGAGGATAATGTTTGGTTTAACTGTGGGAGGGGATCTTTACTTGCTTTCTAGCTTAGATTTTTTGCTTTCTAGTTTATTTAATCATTGCTTTCCATTCTGTTATCGAGTCATTACATGTGATGTTGAGTCATGTATATGTAGTTTCTACTATCTATTACACTTTCCCTACTTCTTGAGCCATGCCATTTTTTTTTTGAAATTTTGATAAAAACAAATGAAAGAGCAGTGCGTAATTCTTGGAAATTTTAGGCTATTAGAAGGTAGGTTACAAAGACTTGGGAAAATTCCTAGAAAATCGGTATCGTATTAACACCGTAAGCCTCTCAATTATAGAAATAAATTTGCATAACTATTATAACATGACCTTGAATTCTCATATCTAAATTAATCTTTTAGTAGTTTATTTCAGTTGTCAGCACCATCCTAAGCATATTTTACGCAGGGAAGCTGATGAATATAAGTGAATAATCCTAATTTTTAATAATAAATCAGAAAATAAGGAATGCACCTTCTAAGTTAAGTGAATCTCAACTGATCGCTTAACCCAAAGAGTTGTAGAACTTGCAAAAAAAAAGTATAAAAACAAAAACCGATATTAGTTGGCTCAAGGGTTTATGGTATTGAAACTTGGTAGGGCATATTACGAATTGATCCCTCGCAATTGAAATCAAGTAAATAAAGGGGTATATAGCTTAAAAAGGGTACCAGAACCCCAAGTGAAAAGGATTAGAGTCACTAATCAGCCACTCTTATATAAATATGTGTGGATAACATGCTTAATGTGATTCCGATACAATAAGTTAGTTTGGACTCGATACAATAATATGATATGAATCGATTTGTATAGGAAAAAGACTTATGATCGCAAATGCGGAGTGTGTTACCACAATATCCTTAGTTTTTGAGTTAGTACTTATCAATGTAACCTTGCCCGAAGAAAAATCCTTAGCCTGGAATAATTTCTATAGAGCACCACTATTTTTCTTTGTATACACAGGTTTTGCTTGAGGACAAGCAAAGTTTCAAGTGTGGGAGATTTTGATGACGCGATAAAAATCCATTTATTTGACCTAATTTGTGTATGTTTTAGTATTGTTCTACTTTGAATTTTCCTCTTTTATAATGGTTTTGTCTGCATTTCAGGTATTTAGTCCTAAACAAGTTGTGAGCGGAGAAATGAAGAAAAATGAGTGAAAATAGAGAAAAATGAGTTTGTTTACACTAATGGCAACCCCTGTGGTGTTCACCATAGGGTGGCCATGGGTGGTCCACGTGCTTTATGTTAAAATACAAATTTTTGGCCATTTTTTAAGCATGGAGGCCGCCATGGCATGTGGCAGTCGCCATCGGTTAAAGATCCCAAACAATTACAAGCACGTCTGGTTTGCTCCCCAAATGACGAAAATCCCTCCAAAGATTTCGACCACATCTCCTAACAGTTACAAGAATTAGGGTTTTTCATATTTTCCTATAAACACTACAATAAATAATATATTTCATGACAAAGCTTTTATGTCCAACACGCTAAAAAACAAGAGAATATGTATTGCGAGGACAATGTTTGATTTTATTAATAAGATAATAAACATGTTACGTCGGTGTTATAAAAAACCGAGGTAACACAATAATAAGTTAGCGCCTTCTTTAATCCATAAAATTATAATACCTTGTTAAAATAGAATAGACAATAACATGTTTAGAATAGACTTAACACCTTCTAAGTTAGCGCCTTCTTTAATCCGTATTTTTAACTATTTTCAACGACTTAACACAAAAACTGTGTTAAAATAGAATAGACAATAATAGTAAAATTTAAATATTTCATTGATAGGAACTACAATATCACCAAAGCAACTACAACAATGCAAACAAATAAAACTACACAACAAATTTAAACTTCTCAGTCCACTAAACTAGAACATCACCCCTTACCATCCCTAACTTATTGAAATGTTCAAAAACAACTATTCCATAAGGTATGAGGAAAGTCTTTTCCTCACGAGAAGTCTCTATAATTTTCTTCAAGAAGTTGAAAATGGTAAGAGGAAGATTAACAATCATGTTGTAGGTGAGGAATAACCAGAGATGTTTGTCATACCAAATAAGTGTTTCCATGTCTTTCTCTCTTGGGTGGAGATTTGACACTAGAAGTTGAAACCAAAGTTTTGCAATAGGGCGTAGAGAAGTAGGATTAGAGAGATTAGTATCTTTGGATTAAAGTCGGTGAAATAGGTTTGCGTAGACACGGTTGGATTCATAATGTTCAACACAACTACAAAACTATTCACAATTGATTGTCAAAGCAATCAATGATGGAGTAATGAAAAAATGATCGCCATTAACATATGACTGGATGATTTCTTTATCACCAGCTGGTACAACAGACGCATTCATCCAAGACTCTTTAACAAGGTTAGTGTATATGAGGCCATGTACAGTGTTAAAGTAACCACTAAACTTTTGTTTGGTAATAACTTCCCTCGATGTTTTTTCCAAACCTTCAAAATCATTGAAGTTAACATACTTTCCTTTGATAATAAACAACAGATTTGCATCCATTTTTTATAAGTTCGTAACAAGGAAACAAAGAGTTGGTAATGAGAAGTTGAAAATACGAAAATACTTTGAATCAATGAGTTGGTAATTATACGATTAAATAGCTCAAAAGCCTCTTTGATAATCTAAAAGAGACGTTTCTAATGCATGAGCGCCACATGCTGTTCTAAATTCACTGTTAATTGTATTTTTTTAATTGTAAATTAAATGTTCTAAACCGTCAATTTTCTTACAAAACCGAGGTAAACTCTAACGTTAAATCCTTAATCAAATCCTCGCCATCCATTTCATGACTATCAACACTCAAGACATTACAATTAGTGATCCGTATGAAACATAAAAAATCTCCACTATAAAAGCATATTGAATATCAATACTTGTGCCTCTCAAGCACTGTAACGTCATGAAGAGTTTTAGGTTTGCAAAAGTGTTTGCCATGAAGAGTTCTATATGATGGATTACAGGAGCAGAAATTTTTTTGGGTTTAAGGTTTGTGTTCTTAAGTATTTATTTGAGCGAAAGATTATTTATTTATCTAACCCTTTTTTTGTGTCTAACCCTTTTTTGTTCATATCAGAAACAAATGGGTGCAAAAGTGATTGAAGATCTCTTTGCACACATCATTTGATCTACCCTTTTATTATATGATTTGAAGATCTAAACTTCAGGTATTCAATGTAAAGATTGAAGATCTCCTTGCACCCAACATTTGATCTACCCTAAAATTATATGATTTGAAGATCTGAAATCTAGACCTACCTTAAAATTATATGATTTAAAAATCTGAAATCTAGATCTTGTGTAAAAAAATGAAATATTTTGGGTAAACAATGTAACAATTTTAATTAAAAAAATGGTCACCCCTCAGTTTTATTTGAAAACCAAAATAAAAAAGATGCTAGTTTTTGTAAATAATAGAAATTCAGACATTGTGGATCGAATCCATGCGCTATTAAAATACCCCTCGGTGTTTTAAACACTGAGGTGATAAGTCCATACTTTTTATGACGACCTTATTTATCTCGCTTCAGATGCCGAGAAAAAATACATTTCACGTTCGATATTAGATGTGTTATTTGTAGTAGTGAAATAAACCCCTAGTTGTTTCATTTGAGCCATCCAAGCTTAGTGCATTCGCATAAGCCATATCGTGTCTGTTTTATGAGAAATAACTCTTCACACCGGAGGATTAATGCTTTGTTCAATTGAGTTTGTATCTAGCTTGGAGCATCCATGTACAAATTTTATTTCCGCATGATTTATCTTCCATCAAGAATTATCAGCTTTTATTTGAAGTATTCTTTTGTTCAGACAAAAGTCTCTTCGGAGCAGGTTTTTATTAAATTATTTTATTTACCTTTACTGCCTTTATTTTATTTTCCACATTTTTTCTACTTTCATATAAACCACGCCTTTTAATTACCCTTGCCATGTCTTATTCAATTATCGAATTAATCACTTTTATTATCGTTATTATGTCAAGTTAATTGTATTAGTGTAGGAATGTGAGGACTTTAATTAAATGTATTTTATCGTTCTTGTGGAATTACTTTTGGGATGTTTTGGTTTTTGATACAATTTCGCAAAAACTTATTTTAATTTGTCTCTACGAAAGTAAGACAGTGAAAACAAGGGTAAGATCAAAAGTCGTCCGGTACAAATGATTTAAATTGATTAAGTCTTTAGTTAAATGAATTCCTCAAAAGTCTTTTTATTAATTAATTAGGATAGTCTAATAATTCTAGCAATTTGGTCTTAAAGCCATTTTCAAACACGCGCGTCTATAGGTTTAAAGTCGGGTACGTAAGCGAAAGCTTAAGGATCCTTTTTGAATTAAACTTTTCAATTAAAATCACTTTTCTATTATGTAAAGAGCTTAATTTCTTAAAAATAGATTTACTACTTTAACGCAATAAGTGCTGAAACGGTAAAGCAAAAAACAAAAGTAAGTATTTTTATAAGGGTGATATATAGGTTATATTGTATCGTCTTCACAGGGATTAGTGCTATTGAATCATCATTGAATAACTTCTCACATTTATGAGTTTGAGGTTGAATTTGGCTGGTTTGTGTAAAAGGTAAATCCGAAAATTAAAAGTTATAAATATAAAAAAAAAATCATTCTTCAAATAGTAGAGAACTCTCGAGTTTGCATTTCATCTACCCTATCAAATACTTAAATCTAACACTTAGTTGTACGCCACCTAAACTACTCGTCAACATCATCATGTATCGCTCATACGAAGGTTATTTCTAACACATAGCGAAATAATAATCGTATTGCTTGCATCAGCGATCTCTCAACACAACACAAAACAACACTAAGGCATTAAGTATTTATATCTACATGAATATTAAGCCTTAATCTATCTCTAGAATTAAAACTCAATAGATGTTCTTCCTAAACTCGGATTCAAACCGTCCATCTGTACAACAACCCAAACCCAAATAAAAAAAGCAATCATCAACATTGATTTATTAAATAAGTTTCATACAAGACCATGAGTAAGAAATATACATATTGGTCATACATAAAATCCTAGTCGAGCTATAAAGACGACAGGGACAAGGAAGAAACTGAGCACGATCCTCGGTTGGAAAGCATGGAGATCGGAGTATGGTCCGGGCATACAACCCGGCCATACGAGCCATGATCCAGCTCGGCTAATAAAGCGAGCATTACGTTTAAGCCAGGTGAAACTGCCACATTAACCCTGGCGGCGCGCGTTACACATTAAGGCCATCATTGTTGAACGATGGACGTTACACACCTTTAAGGTAGTTCAGTTATGGAACTAGGAGGGCATAAGCTGTTATAGGCGTTAAACGAGGAAGTCACGTTACTTCTGTATAAATAGGGTTCCCGCCAGCGGGGTAAGAAATAGAATCATTAGCTTGGAGTTCAAGATACTTAGCTTGAGCCTCCAAATCCCTAAATACGTTTGTATAAGTTTTTCCTGCAAGAACACATAATCAACGTAAATTTACATACAAAAACCAACAAATAGAGATTAAAGAGAGAAGAGAAGAAGATGAACTAAACATTTCACGGTTTGTCAACACCAATCTATGAGAAATTCGATTCTGGATCATCTGTTTGCAACCTCCAAATTTTGTTTCTAAACTCTCATAATCAAATAATGGAGGTTTGATGAATTGAGACCAAAAATACCCAACCATAACCTAAAAGTATGGTTTTTGACCTAAATTTGTGTTTCTGCCCATCCCACACCACCCGACGCTCAAAATAGGACTTTTAGTGCATTTTCAAGTTTCCAGAGTGCCTCTGCACCGCCGAGCACTCTCGGGGCGCTGCTAGACAGTAAGTTGAAAAAACCAACACTATTTCGGCCATAACTTGAGAACCATAACTTTGATTTGTGCACGATTTGAAACATTTGAAAGCTTAATCAAAGATTTATCTAAAAATGCCTAAATATCAATCCTCGAATACCTACAAAATTGAGATAAAATCAATTAAACTCAATGATATTTACATGATAACGCAATATATACACTATAACATAAACTATACCGAATATATACTAAAGTTGACTTTTATTAACAAAAAGCAAACGAATTAAGCCGATGAATGCTAATTATTCACTCAAATTCACAATAATTTAGAACTCATCAATAAGCGCCTGCCATTTTTTACGATGAAAGGTATAAATTTAGAGTAAATTCGGTACTGAATATGAGAAAGCAACAGTTCCCGTTAAATTAATTCTTTACAGAATGGGAAATAGTGCCCGATGAAAATCCTACTTAGAAACAAATAAGAGTATTGTTTATTAATGGAATCCACATCCTGACATTGTTTGTTTGATTTATCACTTCTTATTTTATCGCAACCTTTCTTTTTCGCCTTTATTTATTTTTGCATTTCATTACCTTCTTTTAATTATTCGCCTTAAATAGACATCGTAATGATTTATGACGATAGGGTTAACCATTGGTCTCTATGGTTCAATATCTTTTAAAACTACATGATAGGTTGTGCACTTGCAGTTAGAAATTATACTCACTAAGTAGCCGATCAGGTACGTCTGCGCACTCCCAATGGAATTAGGATAATTCTTACTAAGCAAAAAGTTGATACAAGAGAAGTGTTCAAGAGAAACTCCACAAACCCCAATGCTTGTTGTTGATTCAACCATTTCTCTTCCTTTGATCTTGAAAAAAACCAAGACACAATGTTTGCAAATTAACTATATGGATCTTGCTACTCCTTTGCATACTTTATCTCTAAACCTTTCACGCACCGCCAATTTCACCTATTGTAACACAAGGCTTCAATTTTGATCAGTCGTTCTCTTGTTACTTCCTTTGCGATCTTTATATCCAAAGGATCCTTTGAATTCTTTATCTCTAAGGGCTTAACTTGGCCCCAATCCTCTTTTGATAGTCTTGCACGAAAATCCCCAAATTAATCAATGATCTTGGAGGATAACCATGAGGTTTTTCCGGATGAAGACCCCTGCAAATCATAACCAAATATTCTCGACTATACAAGAACCTAATCAGACGTTATCAATGCTCGTCTAGATGACACCCCAACAAAGAATCATTACAATGGTTTGTTAGTGTGTATGCATAATGAAGAGTAAATGCAGCCTGATTTTATGGTATCATCAAGTTGGAATGATGCATAAAAGATGTATTTATAGTTATGGAAATATTAGGACAAAAGAGAGAAGTTCAGAATTACAAGAAAATAATTTTTTCTCACAAAACAGTATGAGCCTACATGTATCTTGGATGAGTCAGCTTATAGTATTAAATTTAACAGCACGAGTCGGCTTGAAATGGCCTATGAGCCGACCTGAATCAAAAAGAAGAAAACGACTTATCCAGGACAACACATGAGACGACCTAAAATGGCGTTTGAGATGGCCTGAACCAAATAGAAGAAATCACTTTTCCGTAACTGTATAGGTGCAATTTTTGTGTAGAAAATTATTTTTTAGTTTCGACTATGTTTCCAATGATTCCTAAGACCTCTAAGTGCGTAGGGTTCCACCCAAACTCATAGAGATACCTCACAATACACATAAATGATATATTCTTATAGTTTTGGAATCATGTGAAACGTATATTGATGAAGGTAGCACTCACACTTTAGACCAGTGTTCTTCTGACTTCAAGGACTCATTCTCATCTTTGTCATTCACAGCATGACGATTCCATCCTTTCAAAACATCCTTCCAAGATATGATATCCATAGATTTCAAAAAAGCTATTATCCTAACCTTCCAATAGTCATAGTTTGCACCATCTAATAGAGGTGGTACGTTGTTATATCCACATTCCTTATCCATAGTACCAGAAAATATTCCCCTTGTAGCTCACCTAAAAATAGAACAGGGTGTTTGCTCTGATGCCAGTTGAAATTTTGGCATTTTTTCAAATACATATTCAGACAAATGTCACAACACCAAAACACAAGTCATAACATATGTTAAGACATCATCTTCCCGATACAACAATTTGCAGAAATTATGAATTATGCAGAAATTAAATTGTTGAAGATAAATAACACAATCAATTGTTAACCTAGTTCATTGCAGCATCACCTACTTTGTGGACATCCAATCAAGGAAAGAAATTTACTATGATAGTATTAGTTTAAAGCTAAATATCCCTAGTTTACAACTTATCGCCTAATCACTATCTTATGCAACTTCTACCTAGGAACCTCCTAGATATGAGATCTCCATCTCACTTTCCACAATCACCTCAGTTATAATAACAAAAGATCAAAACAGAAGATCACACTTTCAATTACACACAATCCATTATTTGCTTAAAAGCTCATGAGTGATTGGCATAAACAATGAACAATCAGTCAAACTCTATGCATTAACATGATACATGAGTGACATACACAAAAACACAGTACTATGAAAAGGTCTCCCAAACCCTAAGACTCTTGTAGAATAACTTCTCCTTATTTTTCACATCTTTCATTAGGTTTCTATTTTTCCTTTTAAAGACCTCAGTTGTCCATAGGCTTCAAATTCTCTGTCCAATTTGTAGTAGATTTATCGGCTGATAGTTGCATCAATTATGTCGAAAAATCTCTTTATATCTTGGAACAAAATAACGTAAGTTTCCTAAATTGTCTTAACATTCAATTTTAAAAACTAATCTACAACTTGAGATAAAATCAACTGATCCAAATAAAATCTTCTTTACCAAACACTTTAAAACTATGTACAATGGGGGTGTTGAATAAATTATTCAATAGTTGAATGCTTGCAATGAAGTGTTGAATGAGCTGTTGAAAATCATGTAGATTAATTGGTGTTGAAAAGATTCAACATGTTGAATGAGGACGGAGTGAGGACCATATACAATACTTTACAAAATCTTATTAGTTGTTGTGATCATTTAAATTTTTAGTGTGTTGCGAATGATAGTGGAATAAGGTGTTGAATTTTATTAATCAAAATCATTGTAGTGAGTAAAAATTAAATGATTGTTGAATCATTAGGTGAAAGAAAAAAAAAAGATGATATAAAAAATAAAAAATGAAAAGATAAGATGTTAAATAATATCTAATTAGTTTATCAAATATAAATCATTACTCATCAATTATAAATTAGGAGTACTCATCAATTATAAATTAGGAGTGATGTGCTATAAACTTATCAGTCAAGAACTCTTTTTATTAAAGAGAACTTAAATATGAATCCTCCACTCCTACTTGATTAAACGCTCTATGGGTTCTTAAACTTCTCTCCTTCACCTTTAGCTTTAGACGGTTGTTTCTTGTTGGTTCAATGGATTTTATTGTCAGTCCTTACTTTCCCACCAAAAGTTACATATAAGGTTTTCCATCTTTTCATAAACGCTTTTAGGAATAAACAAACAAACAACTCGTGATATATTAGTAGGTAAAGCTCGGGCAGCAACTTTTATAAAACAACTTATGCCTGCAAAAGATAAGTTTTATACTTTTATCTATTTCATCCCTTGAGTTTAAACCAAACCCTATTTTTAAAGATATATTATTGATGACACGTATGGTCAACCATTATTTAAACCTCTTATTGGCTTTCATAGTGAGCAAATAATAAGCACGTACTGTAAATAGTAACTACTAATTCTCACATTAGAGTTAAACATTTGACCTTGAATAGTATTCCTACGGTTACTCTATTGATATTTTGCGCCGAACAATGTTCTTTAACACGACTCACGAGTGCAGTCGTGGGTGGTTCTCCAACTCCACGAATCACGCAGCCATTTAAGGAAATTAACAATAACACCATGACCGTAAAATTACCAACATATTTATCTAAACGTCTCCCGTAGTAACTATAAAAGACCAAAAAAATCAAAATCAAAGGAAGCAGCAAACCAAGTACTGAAAGTCACTACACTGAAGTACTACGGAGTAGTAGATTTATTAATCCAAAACAAGTTAAAAAAAAACTGATCTTAAATCTTAATACAAGTTACAACTTACACGTCAAAATAATACAACTAAAAAAGACCGTTAGCTAGAAACTAACGGCGTAACCTTACAAGGACTAGGTGGTAAACTAGACTTTCCAGTAGCAACAAGACGTTGCACAAATCTCTCTATTCTGTTACCGTTTGTTTCTTCTAGTAACCGCTTCCCACCAAACGGCAACGACTCCAACACTCTCTCCTTCAACACCTCCATTTCTTCTAAACTATACGCCTGCACAAAAACACACCGTTAATTAAAGTTAACGCAGTTGAAAATAAAATTAATTACTTTCGGTTACATTTCCTTTTCCGGTTCATCTGCTTAATTCTTTTTAGAGAACCAAACAGTGTGCATAATAAAGAAATAGAAAGAGCCATTGTTGTTGTACCTGAATTCTGGCATAGTCAGTACGGTTCCAACTGAAGGCGTTTCCCATCATCTGATCAATGGTTTCCGAAACGCCATCCAGAGCAATGTCAACCACCGTCGACGTTGAGCATTCATGGACATCACGCACTCTATTCGCAGGCGCTCCGTTCCCGATCGACAGAACCATCAGATCCTCCACGCTGTTCACCGACGGGAAATCGCGTTTGTTGTGTAGAACATGTGTCACAGCCGCTGCCGCCGGATTGTTCATCACCAGTCCACCGTCGACTGCTGAGCAAGAGGTCTTACCATCAACAGAAGCGAATTGGAAGGGTTTGAAGAGGCCTGGAGTCGATGACGTGGAGCGACAGACCTTCCATAGCTCGAAGTTGAAACTGTCTGACTCCGACGCGTCTGCTCGTGAGAAAACGAACGGCGCTGAGGTCTTGAGATCAAAGCAAGGGATAAGTAAAGGCTTACACGTGTCCTTTAACGTTAACGATTTCCCTTCATTTCTTTGAAACACTTTTTTCAACAATCTCTCCATACTTCTCGACGAGAATCCTCCCCGCCGGCGAAAAACGCCTACAGATTTTGGTTTGTAAAGTTCACCATTCTTATCAGCGATGAAACTAACAGCATCTCTAGCAGTATAGAGAGGCCTACCGAAACCGTCACCAGCAGTGATCATAGCAGCGAGTATCGCGCCAATGCCAGTTCCAGTAATGATATCAAAGTAATCAGTGATTTGAGCGTGAGGATCTTTGGTTTGTGAGCGGATCTGGTCCTCGAGATGGACTAAGACAGCGCCGGAGACAATGGCGCTGGTTCCTCCGCCGTCAATGCTTAGTATGCGGGTTTTGGAAGTGGTTCCTCCACATTGTGAAACTGAAAGCCATTGTTGTTCAAGTTTTGTGAATATCTCTAACGTCACTTTACTAAGCTCCATTTTGTGAATAAGAATAGATATTTCTACTTTCTACACCCCCTATTTGAGTTTGAGTTATAGTGAGAGTTGCAGTTACTCTTTAGTTTGGGAATGGCGTAGTTATATGGAGGATCCTTTTGTCCTTGTCGTTATTTTTTTAATTTTTATAATTGATTTTTGTTTTATTTTTCGTTAATTAATTAAATTAATAATTAATTTCCCGTTCCCACTAACATAAAGTACAGTTATAGGACCGCGAGTGTGTGTTTACGTGTTAGGAAAAAGGGGTTGCACGTGCAAGTGCGCGTGTTGTTTAGCGAGCGTGAAATTCGGCTTGTCAGCCGGCTCGGCTAGCGCTTCTGAGAGTTAGTGTATTCACTATCACTGTTCACTACTGGAGTGATGCTGTCACTGCCATCTGTTTGTTTTTTGTGTTAGCTCTGTTGTGTTTTTTTTTTAATTTAAATTATGAATTGTAGTACGGTTCTAGTGTTTGGGATGGTTCCAAGTTTCTTTCTTTGAATTAAATACTTGGTCAGCTTATTTTGTGGTGTTTACTGCTCGGTTATCTAGGTGAGGAAGATTACTGGGGATTTCCAGTCATGGTTCCTAGAAGGGAAGTTAAGGATTTTGAGGAGGAAGTGCATAGCTTGGAGATTATTATTTTTAAAGCAAGCAAGTTCAACGAGTTTAATAGTATATTTTTCTGTTGCCTCTTCAAAAAAATAAAAAAGTAGCACGGGATTAACCCCATCATTCTACCCTAACGCCTTTCAAAATACTATCAATGTTATTCATTAGCCAATATTTATATCTACACCTCATTCACAATTCACAAATACCGTGAGATGAATAGTAAACAGTATGTAAATAGTAAATTGTGAATAGTAGTACAAACAGTGGCTGAACATTAACCTTAGTACCAAAAAATTGATTAATTGAGAGGTGGTTAATGTAATTTATAATTTAATTATTAAATATTCAAATATTAAAAATAAATTTTATTAGTAAAATAAAATTGATTGATAAATTATAAAATATTGATTAATAAAATAATGAAGTTGATTAATAAACGCGCATATATTAAAATAATATTAATAATAAAAGAAAATTAGTTAATAGAGTGTAAAATATTAATTAATGAATCGATAGAGTTGTTTAATCGTACCATTTTTATATTTCAAGAAACGCTGAAATTTGTCTGGAGATTTAGCCAAAGGTTAAATTTCTAACAAATAAAAAGAAACAAGGTTGTTTGGTGTAAAGTCCCTCGCAACATTGTTCTAATGCAACTATAGCACACAAGTAAAAAGTAAAGTATTTATTTTTTTTGGGTGATATATACCGGTTAGGTTATATCGTATCGTGTCCACAGAGATTGATTATTGATTCGCCGTTCGACAATTATATCATTAATGAGTTTGGGTTAAATGAGTTGTAAAGAAAAGACAAAAAGTAAATGAACAAAACTATAAAGGATAGACAGCTTGTCTGAAACGAATGCACACTACCCGTCACAGACTTAAATCTACCGTCTAGTCATACTCGGCCTACGATACTTGTCTGTGTTATCACATATCTCTCACAATCTAAGTTATTTCTAACCCAAATTGAGAATTCAACTGCATCACCTCGATAGCCATGTCTGGCCTACCTCAACAACATAGAAGTCAATCGTATCACTTGCACCGACTATGTCTAGCCCGACACTCCTAACACAGAGGCATTAATCACAGATACTCTAAGTAAATGTTAGCTCTAAATCCATTTCTAGCATTCAGAAACTAATCGATAATCATCTTAGGTAAGAATCTAAGCAATCTATATCTAGCAAAGCTCAAATCCCTAACACAGAGTAAAAACTTAAAACAATCACCAACACAGATTCATAAAGTAAATTTTATACAACGCCAATGGCGACAAATATACATGAGTTCAAGGTAAATATACATACAAAACCCAACAAATAGAGCAATACATAGAAAGGAGAAGAGATCAACCACTGATTTACACCGGTTTGACAAAGCCTATCGAATAGCAATCCACCTCCAATCATCCATAAGCAAAGCTCTAGTGTTGTTTTCTAAGTTAAACTATCAAAAAGTATAAAGTGATGAAATTTGGGAGCAAAAATCCACCCCAAAAACCATAACTCTAAAAAATGAAACAAAATGAAAGTATAAAGAAAATCTGGTCCGCACGAGTTGCCTCGCGAAATAAAGCATCGCCCGGCGACGGTTCATTTACAGTTGGATCATATTTTTGACTTGCGATGTGAGTATGTGACTTTATTCCCGCCTCTTTGTTATTTTTGACGTGTTTGTTGACTTGTGCAAGGTACATTGAGGATATTTTGGTTAGGTACCTAATCTTGGTACACTAACACACCACTTCTCCCGTGGTTACACTTCTCTCGTGGTTCTGTTTGCGTTTTAAACGCACTTTACTTTTTGTTTTCTCATATTACGAGAAATACATATTCTACTATTTCGTCTGGATATGTACCTTTGTGCAGGTGTTCCGATTGTTATGAGGACGTGTCTGCTACACGCACATGTTGCACGATATCACCTTGTGGGTTATATTGATCAAGCTATTTCTGATTATTGGTTTGTTGAGGGAAGTTTATTCGAAGTTTTTCAGAGTATTTTTAGCTTGCAGTGCTCTTCGAATTTTTATTATCCGTTTCGTATTAACTTTACTTTGTTTACCGCATTCTTTTATCACTTTTTTAGAGAGCATGAGAATTAGGGTTTTACTGCTTTCTTTGCCATGAGAAGTAGGAATAGAGATGCATGATGGGGCTTTCGTAGTTGGAGCATGTTCAGGAACCCCTCTGGTTTATTTAAAGACCCGTTTAGGGAAATTCTGTGTGCTAGTGTTGCTTGGTTTATTTAAAGTCCTCTTCCGTGCATAGGGAGGTGATCTTCATTGTGTGTTTACAATTGTGCTTGCATAGGTCAGAAGTGGTTAGGACACCCGACGTGGTGCCACCAAGCAAAGTCCCGCTTTTATATTTCCTATTATCGAGTCATTGATATGATGGGCAAGCGGAAAGGGTCGGCAGTCGTCCCTCGCAGTTCTAGTTCGTGTCTTGTATGGTGCACGCGAGTCGTGTTACTATTCCTATCGAGTTAATTACAAAAGTGGCCAGAGTTCCCTATTCTGACTCTCCACTCATTCTTGGGGTTCACATTTACTGCAGAACTCGCATCATTTGCTCTGTAGGTTATGCCTACGCTTGTTTGACATTTGTTTGCGCATGGCATTGTTTGTGTGCTTCTGCCAAAGCACTTGTTTGCTTAATACCTCTTCATCCTTTGGTCGTTCAACCGAGGTGGATGTTAGGATAGTTTCCCTAGGTTTGCTCGGTTAGGATAGTCTTTGAGCTTAGACTTTTATCCTCAACCATAGGGTCACTTTGCATGATAACATTAGGGGTAGAACTAGTTAGTTTCCCTTTCTTGTTTTCTAGTTTCTTTTGCATCCTTGCATGTAATAAAACTAAAACTTGTTTTCTTTTATTTTGAAAGTAAATATACTTAATAATGGTTCGAATTCCTTTTTCAAGGTCAAAGCAACCAACCAATACAAACTTTTTTTGCCTACGAACTTTCTTTTTGTGTTTAAAACCTTTTTTATAAGTAAAAAACACAAAACCCACCAAAACATGTGAGCCGAACTACGTCGCTCTGACTTTCCCATTGCACGAGAGAATACGTAGGCATCTTGTCGCAAGGCTCGATCGAGCAAACTTTGTAAATACTTCTTTCTTTTCCCCGTGTTTTCTTTATTTTCTTTTCTTTCACATGGATTCTCTTTCAGCATACAGATATAGCGATTAAGCGATAAATAGATATAACACACCCATTAGATAGAAAATAAAAGTGGATACCATAGAGTACTACGGGCGTGTGGGGTACTGATACCTTCCCCTCGCGTAATAGACTCCCTTACCCTATCTCTCGGTCGCAAGACCGTGTCATATCCCTTTCAGGTTTTCGCGATGCGTTTACCTTTCTCCTTTTGCGAGATAAAAAATGTTCGATGGTGACTTCATTGATATAGTTATCGGATGATGTTCAACCGGTTGTTTCATATACCACGCGGTCTGAGACGCCAGATGACGAGATTTGAAGATTTGATGATGATGATGATAACAGAGATGGAGGGTGTGTAATAAGACTGCATGGGGTGATGCTCATAGGATCATATGGAGGTTAATTAAAGGTGGTGACACTTGTCACCACCCAACCAAAACAGCAAAATAAAAACAAATTAAAATAACAAAACGTGATTAATTAAGAAAAAGCAAGCCATAATTCCGACGCCTCTCTCTCTCCCTCTCTTCATTCTTAGATGCTCTCGCCTCTCTCTTCATTCATCCTGTCGGAGAAGACAACCCGGCCGCTCCAGAAATTGCCATACGGCAGCGGCGACACTCTGATTCCCTTTGTTTTTACATATTTTGATTCGTCTCTCTTTCTTTTAACTAAATTTGTGGTTTATTTGTCTAGATTCCAAGTGGAAATGGCTAGATCTAAGGTGGAATAATAAAACCCTAAGTCTGTTTTCGTGAAAACGGCGGCGACGGTGGTGATTAAAGATGAAACAACAGTTAATGAAGAGAAAGATGAAAGGAAATCGGAGCCTGGTCTCCTTAAGGCAACGATTCGAGACCTCTTAGTTTAAACCACTGTGAGATCTCTCTGAGTTGAGGATGGTATTTCGATTTTATTTTATTCTTGATCTTTGATTTCGAATTTCTGAAGGGATTCTAAGTAGGAAAATAATGAGTTTTTGATTTAGGGTTTTGAGATCTAGGGTTTGTGTCGTTTTTTTGTTTTTCTGTGAACAGTGGTCCCCTGATTTATGCGCATTTGAATGCTTATATATTGATGCGGTTAGGGTTTTTCCCTCCTTATAACCTTGCTGGATCTTCTGATTTTGTTCTAACAGGGCCTTACGATTTTTGTTCTTTTTCGGGCTTCACATCATTCTGATTTTTTTTACTTGGCTTTTATTGACTTGCAGGAAATCTGGTTATTAAATGTTATGTTGGACTTTTGAAAAAAAAGGCTTTGATTAAATTTGACTTGTGAATTTATGATGTTGTTGGACTTGTGATTGTGATTCTTATTTCGTACTTGGGCCGGAGTTTGTTATTATACTTGTTGCTTTTTGAATCTCTTTTGCTTATTGAACCTCTTTTTGTGAACCAAAAATAATTGTGATTTGCAATAGAGGTTTAGGCCTATGATTGATAAAATTATGATTCCATGAGGCTTTATGTTGCTTTGAACTTGATTTTCCTTTTACTTGCATTATTGTGAACCAAACATCCCTTTGTGATTTGCAAAATTTGCCAATGATAGATTATGAAGTCACATGATATGAGGCCTTTGGTTGAGCTTAAACATGATTAAAAAAAACCTTATCCTGATTCTTGCCAATAATCCTTAATGATAAGGTCACTTGAAAAAAACTCTTGTGGAACATTATTGTTTATGCTCCACTTTAATGTTGCTAACCATGTTCATTTTTCTTGTTTCGCGTATGGCAACGATGGTGAGGATGGCACGGAGATGGCAAGGTTGGAGAATCTGGAGGGAAACTTCAAAAGCTTTGAATATTTCATTAGTGACTATGTGAATTCCTTTTAAGTTTTGATTTGTAACACTTAGGATTAGAAACTTGAAAGTTCTTGTAGCTTGAAATTTTGAGAAACTTGAATTGCTTGTAATGTGTTTCTGTAGAGTTTGAATCATATTGAACATTAAGGATTGAAAACTTGTAATTGGTAGTAAAATAAATGCATTCATATTTGTACTTGTAAACTCGAATAACAAATAAAAATTGAGTAACTTGAAATTCTTGAGCAAGAATGAGAATACACGACTTCGTACACAAATAATATAACAAAATAAGACGAGAAAAAGACAAAAGTTAGTTTACCTAGTTTGATCAAACAATCTACTCTGGGGAGAGAGCAACTCTCCAATTCACTATACTCAAAAAGTTGTTACAATATGTTACAGACGAGTTACAAGAAAATAGCCTTCACCTTCAGGTTTTAAAAAATTATCCTATTTTTTTCCCAAGTGTTTCCCAACTTTTTCAACCTTCAATATATGAATAACTCAAATTCAAGGTGTAACAAGTGTTTCCCAATTCCGAATAAACGTAGATAACTCCAAAGGTTTTCAAAACCATTGTCTTTCTAAGGTTTCCCTTGAGAATAAAAAACTCCTATGCTATGTCTTTAAACCCTTACTCTCCCTTATTGGTGTAAACTCTAAGATTGTCAGATTTAAACATAATAAAGAGACACATATTTATAATAGCTAAAACTCAAGCCCAAAAACACAACTCATTAATTATTAGAATAAAATATTATAAATATCTTATAATATATTTTATATTTATTTAGACTATTTCAAAATTAATATATATCCAATATTCTAACATTAAATAACACAAACCAGTCAAATCCAAAATCCACGAACCACTCAAACCAGACATTCTTGTTAATTTTCGGCTTCCTGATTTTTTTTGAAATCTGGAAACATGCTTTATTTTTCTTTATCAAAAAAGGTTTTTAAGGTATATTCCAACATTACTAAATAGTCGGTAAATCAAATTAAAGACAACAGTCTTTACTGAACCTCCTCTAACACTTGATGTGATATGTTGGGAAACGAGACAATCGTGAGATTAATTGTAGGTTACTTATTTACTCTCTTGTCAGTTTCTTTTTTAGACTTTAAAATCTTTTTAGAAATCCTCTCTCATCGATTCACATTCCGCATTATCAATCTTTTTCCAAAAATCGTTCAAACCCTAAAAATTCCTAGTACTAGTCTGAGCTTGCATTCTGTTCATCCCCTCAAAAATGGCTCGTCAAAAATCATATGTAGAAATTCAGGTCAAGATCAACAACCTCATCAGGAACATCCTTCAGGCATATTTTTATCCACACCTGTAAGAAAATTAGAATTTCTTGCTGAAGCTCTCGTGGATTTCAAAAATCTTGCAAATAACTATGATCCCCTAGATGTGGTTACTCTTCAAGGATGGTTTGTTTACTTTGATCATCTATGTGGATCGATTCTCATTGATTTGGTTAAAGAATTATGGATACATACATATGTATCTGTCAGTGGATATGTATTCTCAAGCATCTACGGAAAGAAGATCTTCACCATTGAAGAAGATATTTCAAAATTATACAGTCATGATGGAACTGGAGCCTGAATAATCAACATGACATCCGAAGGTTTTCTGACTTCTGGAAAAGCGAAGGATATTTTCAAATAAGGGTATATAGAACATAAACCTAAATACCTTATCAAAAACCTTAGGGTTTGGTACAAAATTAACATCTGCAGTAAAAACAACAGCACCTGTAACCGTTTTTCCGTCAATAATATCATTACTTTGCTTTATTTTTTATTTTTTATTTTTTATTTCCTTTATTTTATTTTTATTTTATTTTTTATTAAATTAATCAAAACGACATCGTTTTAATTTTTTAATATTAAAAATATTTAAAAACGCAATTAAACCGCCAGTTTAGAAAAATTGTCGATTTTTCTGGTTTTTTCGGTTTACCCCGATTTTTACCAGTTTGCATCGGTTCAACAACATAAGCGATCCAATAATTGAACTAGATGATTTTAATATTTAAGGAGATCCTAACATTGAAACAATTTTCCCTCTTTGAAACTAAATTTAGTACATATTAAAATTATTTTATTTAAACTATCCAATTAGATTATGTTGCAATTAGAATTTATTTACAATTAAACTTTGTAAACTTTGTAAACTTTGAATTTAAATTATGAACTAATGAATTTATATGATATTTAAAAAAATTTAAGTGTTAGTTATATTTTGTAGAAACCAAATAGTTTTGTTATAATGACTGGTATATTTAACCAATTAGTCTTTTACCTATATAGTTTTGTTATAATGATTGGTCTATTCAACTGAGTTATTTGGTTTAATCCAATTTGATCATGCAGTTTGATCAATAATCCAATGATTTGACTGATGAACAAGTGATCTAATACTCTTACCGATTTAATGATCGATCCAATTTTTAAAACACTGATTAAATAACTTTAGATGGATGAATTTATATACATATTATATTTTTATATGATTATTTAAATGCATGTGTCATCCTATACTTATCCTATTTGATTACTATATATAATAATTTTTTATAAAACAATAATTCCTAAATGTTAGATTCCTAATCAGAATGAATACTAAAAAAAAATATACATTCAAAATATTATTTAAATGGTTTTCAATTAATTAACAAAAATAGTAATTTGCGGATTATAATGAATTTATGGTTTCAATTTATGTTTTATTCTATTTACTATGTATGATATTAAGGATAAGTTTATAATTTATATTTTTTTTAATTTTAATCTCATTTTCTCTTATACAAAATAAATATTAAAAAATTAAAATAATAAACAATGGTTAACCCCAGGGGCGGATCCAGACTTTATATATTGGTGTGGCTAAACATAAAAGAAATTATCGACTAAAATATATTGAAAATAAAAAATAATATTAATTTATCTATAGTTTAAAATTTTAAAACAATTCGACCCACTTCTCAATTCTTTGCACCGGAGTATAATAACTGATTCTTGAATTAAATAAATTAAGTAACCAAAGTTATAATTAAACTTAAATAATTTAATTATTTAAAATTTATTTATTTATCTATAATTTAAATAATTTCAAAGTCATATAAAATTTAATTATTAAACTATTATAAATATAACAATTTAATTATTTAAACTTCTAATTAATCTATAATTTAAATAGTTTAAATAATTTAAATAATTTTAAACAATCTTCAAATAAATAATATTATTTGCCAAATATTGATCGTATTCTTCAATATAACTTTATAATAATTAAATTATATATAAAGTTGAACTTATTTAAAATTATAAGTAAATTAATAAAGTTTAAATTAAATTCTTAAACAGATAATAATTTCAGTCTTGCCAATGATATTTTATTTTAAATTGTTTTATAAAATATATAACATAAGAAATTGCATAAATTTTTTTAACATGAACTATTAATATACAATATTATTATCAAACAAAAATTGACAATCTGTGTTTTTATATAATTAAATATGATTTATATTTGTTAGTAATTAAAATTTTAATTTTAATAAAATTTTAATTCAATCTAATAATTATTTGGTTATGAATGTAGTAAATATATATACATGGCACTTAAATAATTTTATTACCATGGTGGTATATAAAAATTTCCATAGCACATGCATCCACCCAACTAATTTAAATCTGTAAACCAAGAAATCACAAGAAGAAGACTAATTGGAGCAAAACACCAAGAAGATCAAAGGTAAGGAACTGGCTAGGATGACTAATCTAATCGAATATCTCTAGAGCTCAATCACTACTAGAAAAAATTGAATTTTTTTGTGGATTTGAACAAAAAATCAGCAAGCAACGTGTTTTCTACGGTTTATGATTCCAGCTAATACCTTCGTGGATAATAATTTTTGCAGAAAAATCGACTGATAAATCCGCAGAAAATGTTTATCTCAAATTTTTTAAAATCATTTTACTTTTATATATATATATATATATATATATATATATATATATATATATATATATATATATATATATATATATATATATATATTAATTTAAAATGCTTTGATTTTAAAGAAGACAAATGCATAGAACAATTTATAAACTACAAAAAATAAAAATTTAATTTTAAATATTTTGATTTTAAATAAAACAAATTCATAGAACAACGATTTATAAACTATAAAGTTTGTTACAAATTTTTTTACATAGTCACATTAGTAAAAATTACTCAAACAATTAATTTGTCTCGCTAACTTAAAAATCATAATTCAATATTAACGTCTACTTTATCTGATTCTTCGACGTCATCTTCATAGTGATCACTAGATGTGGTGGATGAGAAGATGACCCAACAAATTCTAAATGATTCATTAAAAATGAAATTTTATTATTCGCTTCGATCATCACTTTTTCTTGTCGATGTAATTATTGCCTCATCTCCAACTTCTCTTGTTTTTGTCTTTGCAACGATGCATTTAAAGCATGGACTTTACTTCTCAAAGCATCAATCTCTTGAGAGTCACTTGAAACACTTAATGGATCTGCAAACAAGAAAAACCAGATTTTAGCACTTTGAAAACTTGGCTCAATGTAACTAACCAGATTTTAATGTTTGTTTGAAACAACAATAGCAATATTATTACGGGTGTATGGTTTGGGGAGAGAAAGGAGATATAGTAGATAAGTGCAGCCCATAAGAGAAAGAGTAAAATTGAGGTTGTCCAATATCTTTTTCCTTCCTCCACAACCTCAAAATCACTGCTTCTAACCTCACTCTATGTTGGTTTTGAGGCAAATATCATAGTACAATTTACCAGTAACTTCATTTGTTGTTACGAATAATTTACGAGCATTATCACCGTACAAGGATCTGCAAGACACAACAAAAATCAGTGTTGTTATTTCTGGATCTCTCTTGAATCAGTGTTGAAAAGTCGAGTATGTTCTGCTCCAACAACACTTCTATCAAACACTAGAAGGAAATTGGTGGCTAGAGAAAGGTTTAGAGAGACTTATTGCCTTGGCACCTATCTAAGGGTTCCCCCTTACTGGTAAGTATCTCAAGGCCAAAGATTATCATTTCTTGATAGACAATGTAAATCAAAACTTGGCTGGTTGGAAGATTAGGCAGCTATCTTTTGTAGGTAGAGCTATTCTTGCTAAATCAGTCATACGGGCGATTCCCGCCTATGCAATGATGAGCTCGAGGGTCCTTATCTCAGTGTTGAAGCACATAGAGAAAATCCAAATAAGTTTCATTTGGGGTGATGATAAGAATAAGAAGCATATATACACCCTTGAATGGAAGCAACTTGTAAGACCAAAGGAGTGTGGAGGTCATGGCCTTAAAGGTCTCACTGTCATGAACAACGTGTGTCTAAACAAGATTGGGTGGAATTTCCGCCCGAATCATAAATCCTTGTGGTGTGAGGTTTTGAAGGGGGGTATGAAAAATGACGATCTGATAACCATTATGTCTCGACTTAAGCAACCAACTCGAGCCTTTGGAAATCCATAGTGGACAACTGAAAGTTCATAGATAGCATGTCTTATTAGGCGGTGGGAAATGGGAAGAACATTGGATTGTTGGAGGATTGTTTGATTGGACCATGGCAAACCACACTTTGTGGTATTGGCGAAACCAGCGAATGCACAACAAAGACTTTGTCATTCCTCTCAACCTTAGTATGATGACCATTTTGGACAAAATTATGTATTACAAGGAGAGCACTAGACTTCTACCTAGGAATCATATCAACCATCATTTGATCGTGGAAGTTAACTGGAATCCCCCTGAGGAAGATTGGGTGGTTCTTAACACTGATGGCGTTGTTTCTATCACATGTATAGCAGGCTGTGGTGGTTTGGTTAGAAACCATCATGATCAGTGGAATGTAGGCTTTTCAAAGCATCTGGGATCTTGCAATGCACTTACTATGGAAATGTGGAATGTGTGGGAAGATATCATGGTGGCCAAAAGAAAAGTTTTTGATAGAGTTGAGATTCAAACAAATAATCGCGAGGTTTACAAGCTGATGTCGGGTACTGAGACTTTTAAGCATCCAAATGCGTCTTTGATCCATAGAATTAGAGAAGCAATTACGAGCTTGAAGGAGATTTTTTGAAAAAAGATCTTTCGCGAGACAAATGCGTGTGCAGATGGCTTGGCAATGTTGGGTTTGAAGATGCATATGGGCAATGGCAGTGTAGATAATTTTTTCTTTAGAAATAAGGTAGATACTAAATTATTCCAATTCTTTTTTTTCAAAATTTAAGACTTTTTATTTTTCACAAGAATTAAATTGAATCCTTGTGTTTTTCTTAAAGATTAAAGTCTCCTTCAATCTTATATGTTTGTAAAATGTTTCTCAGCGAATCTCACTATTAACAGTTTCTTAGTGTAAAAAGTATTTAAACTATAGTAATTACCGAACCGTTAAAAACATTTAAATTTTATCTTTATAATAAACAAAGCCATGTATTAAATTATTTGTGAATTGTTGGGAAAATATTTCATTTTATGGTAATATAGTATAATAATACTGTGAATGGATGAATGTATTCAAATTGCACAGTCAAACGTATATCCGATTACCAGATTAAGCTAAATAGTTTCAATGTCCTAATCTGAATAGTATGGTAGAATTGTATGCACTAGTAATGTTAAATGAATCTCTTTAACAACTTCCATATTTGTTTCATTCCTTCATATTATTTAAACAGACACATGCGATAGTTTGAAATCACAAGAATCAGTGCATAATTCAACTAAGTTTCTCTCTCTCACACACACATCCACAAAACAGTGCTCATGGCTTCCCAAATCCCAGTTTGCGCTACTCCCATGCTCCAATCTTCCAGTGTCAAACACTCAGCAAAGTCCAACTATCCTGTCAACCTATCCCTTCAATCAACGTTTCATTCCTTGAGAGGTATAACTGTTTATATCTCTATCTTTTTTTATGTATTAAATTCACATTTTAAACCTATTTGGTCAGGAAAAATGTTGAATGTGGGTCTGCATGTATTTTATCTATATGATTTGCGAATTTTTTTGGTTCATGTAGCAACAAATTTCAACTATATTTTAGACATGACAAGGAAATATTTAATTATTCATCAATGGATACAACACGTTTTTTAATGGAACTTCGCATATTATATCCTTGCAGTTGCACCACATTTATTACCAATGCAACATTCACTATTGCTAAATTGTTGGAAACAAACCCTAACTTTTTCTAAATAATTTTTCGTATGATAAGTTTTTTTTAAAATCTAAATACGCATTAATTAATTTATTAAATATTTGGTATATAGGTACACGTCCCGTGACAATCATCAAAGCAACATATGACAAAAATTCCGGAGGATTTCAACCAATCCCTTCACAAGGTAACATAATAAGTATTCATTTATATATGTATTATTATTGAAGTAAATTTTTTTAATACAGCATCAAAATTAATATAATTAATGACTCTATCTATCAAAATATCTTAATGAAGTTTCACAAGACAATGTGCTTTCCGATGAGGCTGTGAAGAATGATGAATATACTGAGGCTTTTCATCAGGTATGTCATTTCTACTCTACTTCATAAGGTATTGCTTAGATTTTACACTAAAAATATTGAATGATAAATAAAAGTGAATGTCTACGATAGAACAAAGTGTGATAGAATATACTTAATTAATGAATCATGCTTATACCCTAAATATTCTTTTTCTTCTATTAATAGTTTTAGATTTAAAATAACATCTATAAAAAGTGATAAATATATTTGATTATTCTTCTCTAGATGTGCGTCATGAATACATGACATGCACTTGTTTTTGTTATGACTATACTGTATTATGTAAAATTTGACAATATTATCATCTCTAATCCTTTCATCAAATAAATGTTCTAAAATGATTGAATATTATATATATTTAGAACGAGCTCGATCTCACAATCGGGACTTCCTATACTTACTTTTCAAGAGTATATTTATGAACTTGCTCTTGGGCTAATTAATCATGCTAATGTAGGTTATGGTGACCAACAAGATTAGGACGCAGATAAACAAAGTGAAAATGATGTTGAGGTCCATGGAAGATGGAGAAATAAGCATATCAGCCTATGACACAGCTTGGGTTGCATTAGTGAAAAATGTTGATGATGGAAACAAACCACAATTCCCATCTTCTCTTCAATGGATTGTTGACAATCAACTTCCTGATGGCTCATGGGGAGATGAGTTATTCGTGGCACATGATAGGATTCTCAACACCTTGGCTTGTGTCATAGCATTGAAATCATGGAATGTACACCCTGACATGTGTGACAAAGGTAAAGTTATACATGTCAAATTATATGCTTTTAGCTGTCATAAGGACTAAAAAGAACTAACTGTGAATATATATGCATGTTCATATTTTACAGGAATGAAATTTTTTGTGGAAAATCTTGACAAGATTCAGGATGAGAATGCTGAGCATATGCCCATAGGGTTTGAAGTTGCTTTTCCTTCGCTACTCAATATAGCTAGAAGTTTGAATATTGAAGTGCCTGAAGATTCTCCCATCTTGAAAGAGATATTTTCAATGAGAGACCAGAAACTCAAAAAGTGTGAATTCTTATTATTCAATCACAATACAATACATGATTATCCAACATTTTAAATAAAATTATTATCTTAGTTTTTAACTGATAATTTTGATCTAAATGACAGAATACCAAGAGAAGTATTGCACAAGGTTCCGACGACATTACTACATAGTTTAGAAGGAATGCAAGATCTAGATTGGAACCAGCTTCTACAGCTTCAGTCCCAAGATGGGTCATTCTTGTTCTCTCCATCCTCCACAGCTTTTGCTATTATGCAAACCGGCGATAAAGATGCTCTCGACTACCTGCAAAAAATTGTCGAGAAGTTCAATGGAGGAGGTAAAATTCTCCTACATGACATTTTATCGCGTTATTAATGTATGTACAATTAGTTATTTTTGTTAATGATTAAGTTTGTTGGAAATGTTTATTTTGCCAGTTCCAAATGTGTTCCCGGTGGATTTGTTTGAGCATATATGGGCTGTGGATCGGCTAGAGCGCCTTGGAGTTTCAAGATATTTTAAGCAAGAGATCAAGGACTCTGTGAACTATTTGGCAAGGTACATTCCACATAGGATAAGTTGATTTACAGTTGCAAATACTCGAAGAAAAATGTGTGAATTTGGGAAAATATACCTGCATTGTCTTCTATATGATTGATTATTCACTTGATTAATGTGATTTGGAAATCTTAGATACTGGACGGAGAAAGGTATTTGCTGGGCGAGAAATTCGGAAGTACAAGATATTGATGACACGGCAATGGGATTTAGACTTTTAAGGTTGCACGGCCACCAAGTTTCACCCGGTAAGTTTGATATCTACATCAATTTCTCATATTGGTTTGAAGAAATATATATAATAATTATCTCCGCAAATGAATTGAAAATTTCGGTTTTGATTCCTTATTTGGCAGATGTTTTCAAGCATTTTGAAAAAAATGGTGAATTTGTCTGTTTTGCGGGACAGTTGAACCAAGCCGTGACAGGCATGTTCAATCTGTATAGAGCTTCTCAAGTGATGTTTCAAGGAGAGGAAATTCTTGAGAATGCAAGAAACTTTTCTGCGAGATATCTATCTAGGAAACGTTTTCTTAATCAGCTTTTCGATAAATGGATCATAACTAAAGATTTACCTGGCGAGGTGAGTTCTAATTTCAGCCAGACGAACCTTAAAATTAAAGTACTTTATATGCATATATATCTATACATTAACACACTTTCTAAAACACTGTGTACATACCAAACAATTGTAACAACTCTGCAGGTGGGTTATGCTCTGGACATTCCATGGTATGCTAGCTTACCCCGATTGGAGGCAAGATTTTACCTCGAGCAGTATGGTGGAAAAAATGATGTTTGGATTGGCAAGACCCTTTACAGGTAAGAACATTAGCTTTATCCTCCAATACTTACTGTTTGATCTTAGTTTCAACAAATCGAAAACTTAGAATCTCAACTTTGATAGGATGCCGTTCGTGAATAATGATGTTTATTTGGAGCTTGCGAAATTGGATTACAACAATTGTCAAGCAGTGCATAAGAAAGAATGGGAGGAAATCCAAAGGTAAGATTAATAATAAGAGAACACTCTCTTACATGATTCATTCAATGAAAGCAATAATTAATAAACTTTCCAATATTTACAATTGCTTATTTATAAAATAGGTGGTACCTGGAATCGGATCTAGAAGGATGTGGATTGAGCAAAAAGAATCTCCTGTATGCTTATTTTGTAGCCGCTGCCAACATTTTTGAGCCTGAGAGGTCTTTAGAGAGACTTGCATGGGCTAAAACAGCAGCTTTGCTCCGGACAATCAAGTCGTATAATAAAAACGTAGAAACTTGGGATGCATTTGGGGATCTGTTAAAGAATGAGAGAGATGATAAACTTCTGGGAGTTCTGCTGAAAACCCTTGATCTCATTGGCTTCCACATGTTTAGGCGCCATGACCAAGAAAATTCACATTACTTGAATCGAATGGTGAGTAGAAATCCTTTTGAGGCTTGTAACTTTAAATGCATTTGTAATTGTAACTTCTTTTGAACACAGCTATAACCAAGTTTATGTTAAATGAAACATGTAAGTGAATAGCAAATAGAAAGAAGTTGAGAGTTTTTTGCTAAAGATTTTCATTTTGTTAAATGATCAGTGGCAAAGCTGGTTCTCAAGCTGGAGAAGTAAAGGACTCAGATCCCCAGGAGATGCAGAATTACTTGTCCAAGTAATAAATTTAACCTCCGGCAATTGGTCAGAAGATCTGGAGCTTGATCCTCAGTACCAGAAATTGCTTGAAGCCACTAAGAGAGTTTGTGTTAGCATCCATAGTTATGAATGCAACTTTGTAAGTAATGAATACTAGTTTTATGCCTAGCTTCTGTAAAGAGATTTAGTGCATGTTTGGATTGATGATGAGATTGATGATGTTATTGACAGGTACAGGTTGCCAGCGATTGCAAAGAAGTAGAGTCGGAGATGCAAGAACTAGTGCAATTGGTGCTTCAAAGTTCTCAAAATGATTTGCACTCCAGTATCAAGAATTCATTCCTCATGGTGGCCAAGAGTTTCTACTATGCAGCTTACTGTGACCCAGTGATCATTTCCTATCATATTGATAAAGTTCTTTTTCGAAAAGTGATCTGAAACACCTAGCTTAAGCTATTAATAATGTTTAGAAACACGTGTATCAGGATGACATGATTTTTCTGTAAGGTTCAACACACGAAAATTGTGTTCTTATAACGTGTACATTCAAAAGAATTATGGGACTGGAACAAATTCCTTGGCTGAGAAGAAATTTGAGGCTGTCTTCGAAACTTCGATGTCTATTGTCCTTGTGTATGTAAATAAATCTCGATTTAAGATTGAAGGGAATATCCATATTCACTATGTTGGCTAGTTATATTACATTTGATACATTGTATAAAATGTCTCTTGCGGTTTATTTATTATCTACTTTTTATATTAAGTTCTTTTGGAGCACCGAATTATTACTGTGATTTGGGTAATTCAGTGCCATTGTTCAGGTGTGGATCAACTCCAACGGATAGATAATAGATAAATATCTATTTTTATTAGAGATCAACTTACTCCAAGAGTAAGTTTTTCTAACTTATTCCACAATCTTTGTCTTTAAATTAGATTTATTCTAATGGTTAAAAATTGCAATAAATATTAACCATTAGATTAAATCTAATTTAAAGGCAAATATTGTGGAGTAAATTAAAAAAACTTATTTTAGAGTAAGTTGATCCCCATTCATATTACACATCACAAAAAGTGTTCGTGATCGATAAATAGATAACTCAAAAATGTAATCCGAATATAATAATAAAAAATTAGAACCAAAATACAAATGCATCATCAAATACTACTGGCTTTGGTGGATGATGAGTAGAAGCATGAACACCAGAGACTGAAGTTGTATGAGGTGCATATGGTACGGCCTGTCCAGAGACAGGAGAAGGTTGTATCGCCTGACTCCTTTTTCTCTGCATAGAGGTATGTTGTGCAATCATGTCGATCTCAATTGAAATGGTCTCTCAATCATTGTTCTTGTAGAAGTACGGAAAAGTTGTTAACTTAAGGACCAAAACAAAGTTGAAAAGAGATACAAATTAAAACCAAAAATGTGTTTTCGATTCCAGCTGCGATTATAGAGCTACGTTAATGGCTTCCCTGCCTCCCCCCAAATAAGCTCACAAAAATCTCATTGATCATGAAAATAACATTGCCAACACCTTTCTAATGATTCTTAGTATTGATAACAAACTACAAAATCTCATTTCTAACCTAAATCGCACATTTGAGTGGATATTACATAAACTCTAAAAATTTCAAAAACAACTTAATTGATTGTGATTGATTATGGTTGGATGCTTGAGAGAGTGATGCTTGATGATTTCTAACAATTTGGGTTGCAAATGTGGTTGATTTGGTGAAAATGAGATTGAGAGAGTTTTGGTGTGGTTTGTATTTTTTTTGTTTTGAAAGTGGCACTGTAATAGGAGGAGAAGAGACAGGGCCGACCTTGAACCCGGTCAACAAGGCCCATAGCCCAGATCCTCCAAAAAATAGGGGTCTCAAAATTAATTTTTTATAAATTATAAATCTGAAATAAATATATTAATATTTTTGTTCAACTTAATGTAAAGTGTAATTTAGTTAGTGTAGTGATAAAATTCTTTTTATTTAATTAAAGGTCAATGGTTCAATCCTTAGTGCATACATATTTATTATTTAAATATATTCTTTTTTCAAAAAAATTCAAAATATAATATTATTTCTCGTCTTTTTTTTATGGGGACGAATTTTAAAATTGGCACATACCCTCCAAATTGTCGGGGACAACCCTGAGAGGCATTGCGCTTTTTAGTTAGTCCACAAACCAAAAATATATTTACGGTTCTAAAATATAATTATATTTTTAATTAATACCCAACTCTTCTAATATAATTCATGTCTAACATGATGTAAATCAAAAATATATTTTTCGATTTTCAAAAATATTGTTGAAATTTTACGTAGCGCGCTTAAAAATCATGGGGTGAAATAAAAAATAGTCTAGATTTATCATACAATTCATGATTTTGATGTTAAAATTGAAATGAATCAAGTGAATCATTTACGAGTTAAATTGATTTAGAATTATGGATTGTGCATACAATTAAAATTTAAAATATATATATATATATATATATATATATATATATATATATAATTTAAAATAAATTTTAGGAAATACGTCATTTTCATATTTAATCTTAAAATTACATAAATTTATTTATTAGATATTAATCTAATAGTGTAGTATTGTGCTCTTCTAAGATAAATATTTATTATTTCTTAAGCTTTTCTCCATTTAGAGTATAATATGGATAACCTATTTATAGTATAAATATAATATTTAAAGAACTCTCTACCTTAGATCAACTTAGGGATGACAATGATATATAGGGTGACTGATACTAAACTCCTAAACTCTTGTTATTAGTTCCTTTGAGTAAGTGTGATATTTCATATTCGTTACATATTTGATATAATAATAATAATAATTTTAGATTAAACTAATATATATATATATATATATATATATATATATATATATATATATATATATATATATATATATATATATATATATATATATATATATATATATATTTGACAGATATTACAAAAATATGTATGTGTTTGTAAGGAAATATATAACAAAATATTTATTTATTTTATCCGAGAATATTCATTAAATTATCTAATTCATATCTATAACGGATTTTATCCATGAATATGAGTTTTTTTTTCATGCATACTCCAACTACATGTCCATTTTCATCTTCTTCCTTAGTTGTCAAGTGAAGATCCATGTCGGAAATTGTGAATGAGGAGAGAGTACTGAGGCCCTATAAAATACTTTGCAAAATAAAAGTTAAAGTTAATATGTTGAATGTTTTCAACACCAAATAATTCACCTCATTTTCAACACTCTATTCAACACTACGTTGCAAGCAATCAACTATTGAATTTTTTTTAAACATCTCATTATACATAGTCTAAGTGTGATATTCATATTGGTTACATATTTGATATAATAATAATAATTTTAGATAAAACTAATAAATATAAATATTCACATACACAAGTACTATGAAATATGTATGTGCCACTAAAAAACATATAACAAAAAATTCATTTATTTTACTTGAGGATATTCATTAAATTATCCAACTCGTGTATGTTGTTGTACTCTAAAATTTACTATCTTTATTTTAATCTTATTTGATTTATAGTTTAAAATTTACTATCTTTATTTTAATCTTATTTGATTTATAGTTTCATTATCATAAGCATGTGTGCATATCATTAGTTTTATGTTCACACTACAAGAAAAATGAGTTTTAACAGCGAAAATATTTGTTGAGAAAAATACAAAGTCATTATCAAATATATTTTTTACAGAAAAAAAATATTGTTGCATGTCGCTGGTATAAATGTCGTTGTAAAAAATTTTGTAACGACATTTGATGCCGTTGCCATAACTAGTGTTTTTATAACAATAATTATTATTGTATTTGATAGAAGATAATGACCATAATCGTTACAAAAAGATACTTTTGTCAACAACTAAAATGTTACGAAAAAATACAAAATGTTGCTCAATTATTGGCATAAATTAGAATTCCCACAACTTACTTCATTTATTGAAAATATATTTATGTTTTTTTAAGTATTTAAAATTAACATCATTTACATTTTTAATTTAATTTGTCATGACATTTTTTAAAATAAATTATTTTACATTGTAAATCATTACCATATTAATTTAATTTCTTTTCAAGAAACATAAACATAAATTAATATAAAATTAAAATATAAAATATCATAAACTATCCTAATTATCACTACAAAGAAAATGCCCTATACAGACGGTTGGTTATACCTACGGGCACTAAAAGAGTTGGTATAAGATTATTATTCCGCATAAAAAAACCAAAATTTTATAATATTGATCCATAAAATTCTTGAGCGCCTGAGTTTCTCCCCCAAAGCTAAAATAAAAATCTAAAACCCTAATTTCATCCCAATCTAACCTCATCCAAAACTCTTATCCTTCTCTCTTGAGATATCCTTTTTCGCCCTTCATTCAACCCAGAAGATGAAGAACACACTGTGTCGCCGCACTCTCTATTGGTGAATTTGGGGACTAAGTTGCATGCTAGGTTTATCTGGTTATGATTATTGTTGAAAGACAAATAAGTTGTTGAAAGACAAGTCTTTTATATACACTTACTACACACATCACATATCTAAATTGTTTCTTATTTTTGTGGATGATAGATAGTTGTTCCTTTTCACTAGGTTGAAGGATTTGAAGATTTCAGGATGTTGGCTAGTCATCCTAAAAAAAGAATATCATTCAATTGGTTTATTCGTGATGGTGATTTGGTTATTGTTTACGAGAGTCATGACAACATGAAAGGTTCTAACAGTATCTGAGGGTTTGTATTTGCAGAATTGTTTTGGTGTTTTTAACCATTCACATTGGATTGGAAAGCCTTTTAAAGTATTCAGCAGTAAAGGTGGTTTTATTTACTTGTTAACTCCCACACCATAATTATGGACTCTGGTGTTAACTCATATCAGTCAAAATCTCTATGTTGCGGATATTAGTTTGGTTGTCATGAACTTGGAGATTATTCATGGTTACTTGGTTCTTGAATATGGATCTGGAAGTGGATCTTTAACAACTTCAATTGCAAGAGAAGTTGCACCTAAAGAACATGTCTATACATTTGTTTTCCATGAGTAAAGGGCTGCATCAGCTAGGTAACTAATAAGGAAGAAGATACTGAGATTGTCCATTTAGAAATTGCATGTTATCAGCTTCTAGTGCAGACATAAAGGCATATGGGTGCAATGAAGTGTTTTCTAAGGTATATTCTTTATATTGTAGGTTGTACATGGTATTGTGTAATCCATGTCACTGCTTTTTGGTATGGAGTATATGTTTGAATTTTCTTGGTATTGTGTCATCCATGTCACTGTATTTTGGTATGGAGTATTTGTTTGAATTTTTAGGCATTTCTAATTGTTCTTGACTGGCCCCCTCAATACCACCTATGGCATAACACATTCATTTCATGTTCATGTAGCTTTGTTCTATGTCAAGAGATATGTGCGTGAAGGTTAGAGTTGAAGCCTTTAATGGCCTTGCAAAGACAGAAATAGTATCTAAGGATTTTCTCTTGCAAATCCTATCAAAGATGGTTTTATGAAACGGAAAACAAAGAGAAACTATGGATCAGATCACTTCTGAAAATTTTGGAATGTTGGCAACTAGTGTTGCCGGTGCACTAATGCTTGGACTTGAGGATGAGTTTTTTGAGGTAATTTTTTTAAAATATCATAGCAATATATTCTTCTTTGGTTACAAAGGATCTTCTATACATTGACAGAAACTATATGCCTTAATCTCAAAACTTGTTCCTTGTTTGATTATATGAAAATTATATTGAGTTTTTGTTTTAATTGTAGGTGTGAAAGTCTAGATTTTCTGGTTATCATCCACATGTTTAGAATTTGCACTTTTCTTTTTAGGTTAATAATAATATTTTAAACATAAGCTAATCTTGGCAATCTACATGCTCTTTCATGCCAAGAATTATGCAAAGTGTTTGCTTTACTGTTATTGGCACTAAACTTGTAGTAAAACTAAAAACAAATAATTATGTACAATATATAAGGACTACACTAGTCCATATAGTAGCATTAAACCTGCATGTAATATTGATTACATAATAGTCAATGATAAATTGTTATGATTGAAAGCATCCTTACATGACTACTTGCTTATTTTCATGGTTAATATAGACAATCCAAACTTTAAATGTAACTCTTTTTGCTTGTGAGCGAATTGACCTATACATAAATTTAAGGCATTTGACCCTAGTAAAACAGAATTGACCTATTATATTTTACTCTTCAATTTTATATTCTGAATATTATAAAAAAGTTATTAAGTTGAGTTTGTAATTTATTTTATTTTATTTTTAACAGGCTACAAATGCTGCTAATACTCAAATCAAACCAGATAAATTCTCAAAGTCCATGCAGTGATGAAGATTAGAAATTGCTTTTAACTTAGATATGTTTGTATTTTTTTGTCGCAACATCTATTTTGGTGATTGTTGTTATAATTTACATTATTTTGATATGTTTATAAGACTTGATATTTTGACAATATAATTGAAATTTTCTTTGATGTTGCTTTAAATTTTAGGTGATGCAGGTAGAAAAAATATATTTTAAAAAATGTCTTATTAAAAAATTATTAATTATAAAAAAAAAATATACCAATGGTTAATTTCATTCTATACCAACGAAAATACATAGTGGATAGAGCTATTAAATAGTGTAATTATTTGTTGCTATAGCCTTGAAATTTTTACCAATCCCAAAAGTTATAGTTGGAATAAGTTATTGGGACGGAAAATTGTCCTTAGTATAGCGAATTATAGTTGACGGAAGCAAACATCTGTTGGTATAGGTTTTTTACCTTTACCAACGGTTAGTGGACCTTTACCAACGAATTTTTGCCGTTGGTACATATCAAATTTCTTGTAGTGTATTATATATAAATTATATGCTTAAAAAACATCAAAAATTAAAAACTAAATAAATAAACAATCATGTTCCCATCAGGATCGTCTCAAGTTTTTGGAGATCCCGTGTAAACTAGTCATAATTTAGCATCAAAAAAATAAATAGAGACCCTATATAATCAATATTTAACCTGACAAATATTTTATGAGACTCTATTTAGCCATAATTTAACACTGAAAATTTTGAGGCCCTTTGCAGTTGATCGCCTTGCATGCCCTCAAAGACGGCCCTGACCCATAAAAAGCAAAATTAAAATTTACATATTTAACCAATAAAATTATGACTCCTCATACTAGCATGAGTATTAATCATAGAATCATAGAATATAATAAAGCTAGATGAGTATTTTGACAAGTTTGCCACTTGTCATACTCTCAATCTTTCTATTATATTATATTTACATGTTACTATAAGAGGTAAGTTTTTATTAATATATTTATATTTTATATTTTATTATATTATTTGCTACTATTTATTATTATTTATTATCATTTAATTTTGTTTATTATATAATTGGACCTTGGAAACATAAATACAAAATCGGTTCACATATAAGTTTTTTACTCAGCACACGCATAAGCGAATAATTGGGGAAGACCGAAGAAGCGAAACCGAAGAGAGTCGTTTCACTTCCAATGTCGTCATCAATTCCTCTTCTCTCAATTATGATTCATCTCATAATCAATGTCATCTATTCAATTTTCTAGGTAATTAATTGAAGTTTTTGTTGATTTATGCTGATTTCAATAGTATAACCTGCATCTAAGGATAAAGGGATTTTGCAGCACGGCGAGTCTGTTGCATCACAAAAAATGGTACGTTTAAAGTGTTAATTATATGATCCGAATAAAAAACTGCATGATTTTATAATTTACCTAAGTTATATGATTTTTAGGTACCTGCTCAAGGGTCACATCAAGTAAGCCAGAAAAATAGTAACGCACCCAACAAGAAAAGGGATCTTCCAAAGATCGTTCCAAGAAAAAATAGTACCTTGATTTTGGATGTGTCTTGAAACACTTGTTACAACATCTGATTTGATGAATGATGTTATTCATCAAATGGATATTGAGGAAGGCATCTTTGGTTTTTCTTGCCTCGAAACAATTGGAAAAGAGGACATGGGTCAAATTTTCTTGCATCAAGAATTAGGCGTCAGTATTGTGCACTTATACATCCGATAATGCGATCAATATATTATTTAATTAGCTGAACAATTTATTTACACATTTCAATGAAAATAATTTAATGTTTATTATGTTTTTATTTAAGGTTCTTGTATGACAAATTGATGCGCGAGAATCAATTGTCAAACAAATTCCATTTTGTGTCTTTCTTCCGTGTCAACCAACGGTCTATTGTTGACGATCTGGATTCAGTAAGAGAGCACTTAGTCGAGAGATTCATGGTCAGCAATACAAGATTTGTATGATATGTAACATTTAGTTTTTATTTTGATATTTTTTATTTATTGTAATTGAATTTATTTCGTTATATTTTGGTTGTAATTGATCTTTATTTATTTTATTTTTTGAACTATTCAGACTAGCACATGTGAAAATTTTATTAAGCGTTAAAAAAATATTTTATCGATTTTTTGGTAATGGTTAAAAGTTTTATAAATTATGTAGTAAATCAAATTTTAAATTAAAAAACTATAAATTTGGCGGGCCGGCCCGCCAACTCGTTAGTAAACGAAACATACTTGACTTTTGAGTTCAGACGCCTAAGTTGGCTCACCCCGTCTCTCCCCACTTTTGAACAGACTTAAACGGGGCCGACCTAAACGGGGCCAACTGCCCATTTAGCCACCCTTAATTATTGTTGGTCAAAATGTGTGTCTTTTAAATTACATAAAAATAGTTCATATTTTCTATTTTGCAATTTTTTTTATCGTTAATACAATTTCTTAAATATAAAATTTTAACCAAAATCTATGTTAGATTTATAAAATCTGAACAGTAACAATACATTAATAACTTTAAAATATATAATTAAAATGATCCATTGGACCTTTAAAATATATATAGATGAATTGAATCAATCCATTAACTAATTTTTTTGTATAATTGATGGAATGTATAGATGTTTTAGTTGATGGATTGAATAGATTTTTACTTAATAGATTTAATTGTCACCCCTACTACTTATGTTATACAATTTTTATCCATTACATCATTTTTATAAAATTAAAATTATAATATTGAAATACGGGCAGGGCTGACCCATCGGATATCACATGACTTTGAAAAATAAGTCGGATTTATTTTTTATAGTCCATTAAACAATCGGACCAGATTATCCCATTTAAACACTTTGACCTCCCCGAAGCAGGCTTGGCTGTAAGTGTTTGCATGGTTAGTGTAAATATTAACAGTTTGACAGCTTGTGTTTGCATGGTTAGTGTAAATAATATCTATACTACCAGTTATTATTCATAATTATCAAAGAGTGAAAAACATTTAATTTAGTCTTAATGATTTAAAAAGCCATGCAATAAATTATTTGAATCGTTGCCACTATTTCTTTTTATGCTAATATAATAAAATAATTGTACAGTCACCATTCCAAATACCAGATTAAGCGAGATAGTTTCAATGTCCTAAACCCTGTAATATGGTAGAATTACATGCACTGGTAATGTTAAATGAACCTTTTAACAATTTCCATATTAGTATCAATGTCCTAATCCCAATAATATGGTAGAATTGCATGCACTTGTAATGTTAAATGAGTCTTTTAAGCAACTTCCATATTTGTTTCATTCCTTCATATTATTTAAACAGACGCATGAGACGGTTTGAAATCACAGTGAATCACAAGAACCAGTGCATAATTCAACTAAGTATCTCTCTCACACACACCAACAAAACAGTGCTCATGGCTTCCCAAATCCCAGTTTGCGCCACTCCCATGTTCCAATCTTCTGGTGTCAAACATTCTGTCAAGTCCAACTATCCTGTCAACTGTTGGGTATTAAAATAACAAAATAATATTAAGACAACTAAAATAAGAGATAAAAGTAAGAGAAGCAATTGTTTATTAAACTCTTGGATGATTATGGGATGATTAAAACATTACAATGTATCAACTATTTATATTAATTGTTGTGCTATGAATAACTAACTTAATTTTCTCCTGACCATCAAATATATTGATGATTCCTATAACTTTGAAACTTTCTCTCCACTACATATAATTGACTTTACATAATAAATTAAATATGACTTTACTTTTGGACAATCTCCCACTTAAAGCCTTATTTATTTGCTTTCAAAATCTCTCAACTATGTCAATTCTAATGTTGCTACGTTTCTGATAGGCCATAAGAGTTTCTGCACCAAATAAACTTGTCAGCGTTAATCAATTTTGTCATAGCATCTGCTAAGTTATCTTTAGTGTGAATCTTCTGCATATCTACGCTCTCTTCCTCTACTACTTCTCGAACAAAATATTATTGTACTCCTATGTGTTTAGTCCTGGAATGAAAGGCTGGATTTCTTGCAATATGCAAGGCACTCTGACTATCACAATACACAATAATATTCTGCTGCTTGTGCCCGAGTTCTTCCAATAACCTTTGAATCCCGATAGCTTCCTTGCATACTTGGGTAGCTGCCATATATTCTGCTTCTATGGTAGATAAAGCTACGACAGTTTGTAGCTTAGATAACCAACTTACCGCTCCTCCTGCTAGTGTAAACACATAGCCGGTAGTAGATTTTCTTTTGTCAAGATCACCTGCATAGTCTGAATCAACGTATCCTTTGACAACAAACTCTGATCCTCCAAAACATAATGCAACATCTGAGGTCCCTTTAACATATTGATAAGTGCCAAAATTTAGTTATTTTGTATATATGTTTTGTGGCACTTATCGGTTCTTTTGTTGATATTCTTCGATATAAATCCCCCTCTTTTTGTATAAATGTGTACATAATAGAATAATTGAGTTTTTGTGTAAATATTGTATCATTTGATAGTTTTTCATCTCTTTTATAGGTATTCATTCATAATTGGAGCATTGAGTAATAAAGTGTCGAAGACACGGCTTCAAACGCACGATTTGAGCAACTCATCAACGAATAAAGCTCAAAATCAACAAAATAAAAATCATCAATTTGCTTGATATTTATTCATGGTTAGATAGAGCATTTAATAAGATTTCCAACGCTTCAAACCGGATGCAATTTCGAGTTACGGTTCTCAAAATATGGCAAAAACAAAATGTTGAACATCACAGACCGCGCTTAGCGCGCCCTGCGACTTCAGAATTCTTTAAAAGGGGCTAAAAACTCATTTTTAGGTTATGGGTTGGGTATTTTTGAGTCCCAACACCATCAACATCATTTTTTGGTCTAGATTAGCTTAGAAAACAACATTAGGGCTTGCTCATGGATGATTGGAGGTGGATTTCTCTTCGATTGACTTTGACAACCAGTGTAGATCTGTGGTTTATCTCTTCTCCTCTTTGTGTAGTTCTCTTTTGTTGGGTTTGTATGTATTTTTACTCATAACTACTGTATATTTATCACCATTGATGTTATATAAAGCTTGCTTTACGAATTTGTGTCGGTGATTGTCTTAGGTTTTTACTCTATGTTAGGGGTTTGAGCTTTACTAGAGATAGATTGCTTAGATTCTTACCTAGGATGATTATCTGCTAGTTTATGAATACTAGAAACGGGTTTAGATCTAACATTCACTATAGAGTATCCGAACTTAATGCCTCTGCGTTGGTGAAGTATGCTAGAGATGGTTATGGAGGTGACGCAGTTGACTTCCGTGTTGTTGAGATAGGCCAGAAATGACTATTGAGATGATTCGGGAGGATTCTCAATTTGGGTTAGAAATAACCAAGGTTGTGAGAGGTATGTGATGACACAGCGAGTATCGTAGGCCGAGTATGACATGGGTGGTAGATTTAAGTCTGTGACGGGTAGTTTACATTCGTTCCAGACAAGCTGTCTATCCTTTATACTTTTTGTTCATTTACTTTTTGTCTTTTATTTTCATTTCTTTTAATCTCAAACTCATTAACGGTAGAATTGTCGAACGACGAATCAATAACCAATCTCTGTGGACACGATACGATATAACCTAACCGGTATATATCACCCGGTAAAAATAGTACCAACTCTTTGCTTGTCGCTCTACCGTAGCAACACATATCTCAGGATCCTTTTCACAACATTCCAATGCTCTCTACCTGGATCTGCCATGAACCGACTGATCATTCCAACTACTTGAGCAATGTCTGGTCTAATACAAATCATAGCGTACATAAGACTTCCCATTGTTGATGCATACGATACTCGAGACATCTCCTTCCTCTCCGCTTCACTGCTAGGACACATATTTGAGGATAGCTGGAAATTGATAAGAAGTGGGGTAGAGATTGGCTTACAGTCTTGCATGTTGAAGCGTCTCAAGACTTTCCGAAGATAATTCTTCTGAGAGAGCTAAATCTTCCTATCTTTTCTGTCTCGGTGAATTTGCATCCCTAAAATCTTGTTTGCGAGTCCCAAATCCTTCATATCAAACTCCCTAGCCAACTGTGCCTTCATTTCTTGGATTCGATCTTTATTGGGGCCTACCACCAACATGTCGTCCACATACAACAACAAAATAATGAAATCATCATTATCTAACCTTTTGTAATACGTACAATGATCTGAACTCAGTCTGTTGTATCCAAGGCTCATGATGAAGGAATCAAATCTCTTGTACCAACACCTGGGCGCCTGCTTTAAATCGTGCAGAGATTTGGTCAACCTGCAAACCAAGTTTTCTTTTTCTTTTTCTTCAAACCCTTCTGGTTGGAGCATATATATTTCCTCTTCAAGTTCTCCATGAAGAAATACAGTCTTCACATCTAATTGCTCAAGATGTAAATCAAATGCGGCACACATTGCAAGAACTACTCTGATAGTAGTAAGTCTTACCACTGGAGAAAATATCTCATTGAAATCAATGCCTTCTTTCTGAGCATATCCTTTGACCACCAGTCTTGCACGATATCGTTCCACTTGATCGTTGCCATCTCATTTAATTTTGAACACCCATTTGTTTCCAATGGCTTTCCGACCTTTGGGAAGTTCAACAAGTTCCCAAGTGTTGTTCCTATGTAAGGCTTCAATCTCCTCCTACATTGCTGCCATCCATAGAGAAGTATCTGAACCATTTAGCGCCTCATGAAAGGTTGATGGTTCTCCATCTTCTGATAGAAGACAATATGCATCATGACTAGCCATCACATACTCTGATTTCCATGATGGTTTCCTTATCTGACGTAATGTTCGTCTAGCTTGAACATCATCGGCTTCTTCTAGTTCTTGTACCTCGTGATCTGGTTCCAGTTCTGCTTCAAAAGAATCTTCTTCTCCAGACTTTCCATCTATATGAATAGTAGTAACACCTTTAGGCGTGCCGTCATTTTCCTGCTCACTTTGCAGTTCATTTTCTGCAAATATGACATCCCTGCTGACAATAATCTTGTGAGCAGTGGGATCCCACAGACGATACCCCTTAACACCGTCAGCATAGCCCAAGAATATATATTTTCTGGATTTAGGATCCAGCTTGGTTCTTTCTTTCTTGGGAGTTATACATCACGTACACAGGACAACCAAACACATGAAAAGAAGAATAATTTCCTGGCTTTTTATTCCACATTTCCATCGGTGTCTTTAAACCAATCGCAGTTAATGGTGATTGGTTTATCAAGTAACAGGTTGTTTTCACTGCTTCTGCCCAGAAGGACTTGGCTAGTCCTACAGTTCGCATCATAGCTCTAGTCCTCTCTAGGAGAGTTCTATTCATCCGCTCTGCTACTCTATTCTGCTGAGGTGTATGAGCAACAGTAAATTGTCTCTTAATACCACCTTGCTTGCAAAATGCCAAAAAATCACCGTCTATATATTCTCCTCCATTGTCTGTCCTCAAGCATTTTATCTTTTTACCAGTTTCAAGTTCCACTAGTGCTTTGAACTCCTTGAATATTGGATACACATCTGACTTCTTTTGATCGGGTACACCAATCGCTGGAGTAGTCATCAATGAATGATACAAAATATTTTGCTCCTCCTATGGATATTTCCGGTGACTCCCACACATCAGAATGAATCAAGTCCAGTATGTGATTGCTTCTAGAATTTCACTTAGCAAACTTTAATCTATGCTACTTGCTTATCACACAGTGCTCACAGAAAAGTAAATTTACCGTTTTGAGCTCAGGTATGAGATTACGTTCTGCAAGAACTTTCAAGCCTCGTTCTGACATATGGCCTAGTCTGCGATGCCACATTGTCGTTGAGTTTTCTTGACTAGTTGATGCAACTGACACATCACCCTCTAGCAACGTCTCTCCCATAAGAATGTATAAATTTGTAGATAGCTTTTTTGCCTTCATCACTACTAGAGCACCTCTCACCACCTTCAAGATCTCACCTTCAATATGGGTCTTGCATCCGAGGTCATCTAATTGTCCAATAGACAATAAATTCTTCTTCAACCCTTTCACATGTCGTACCTCTTGAATTGTGCGAACTGTACCATCATAAATTTTTATTTTGACAGTACCGACACCAGCAATTTCTAAGGCGTAATCATTTCCCACAAACACTGATCCTTCTGAGATAGGTTGATAAGTGTAAAACCAATATCGTCGAGGAGTCATGTGCCATGTTGCTCCTGAATCAATTATCCAAACGTCAGTGAGCTGTTTACTACCCTTGGAACCAGTTGTTGCTCCATTATATAGAGTCTCTCCATCATCATAGGTATTGCCAATACATCCCTGAGATGAACTTGCCTCAGAAGACTTCTCATCATTCTTCTTAAACCAACAATCCTTTTTCAAGTGCCCTTTCTTGCCACAGTTGTAGCATCTCACATTCATCTTACTTCGAGATTTTGATCTACCATGATTTTGGCTCCCACTAGGGCCACGTTCCACTGATCTGCCTCTCGTCATTGTCAAAGCTTCTATTTATTTTGAGTTTTCTTGACGGTCTTCCTTATTTATACGTCTGGACTCTTCCTCAAGAATAGCTCCGGCAACATCATCAAAGTATAGACGGTCTGTAACATTATTATTTGTTAAGTTAATGACAAGTGGATCATATGAATCTGGTAAGCTCTGAAGTAGAAGTTCCGCACGTTCATTTTCTACTATGCTAAAATTTGCCGATGTAAGTTGAGAAAACATTGTATTTAGAGTGTTGATGTGATTTGTCACAGACGTGGATTCACTCATTCGAAGAGTATAGCGTCTTCTCTTTAAGAAAATGCGATTGTGTAGTGACTTGACCTCGTATAATTTGATGAGGACATCCCATAATCATCCAAGAGTTTAATAGGCAATTGTTTCTCTTACTTTTATCTCTTATTTTAGTTGTCTTAATATTATTTTGTTACTTTGATACCCAACAAAACTAGTGCATAATTCAACTAAGTATCTCTCTCACATACACCCACAAAACAGTGTTCATGGCTTCCCAAATCCCAGTTTGCGCTGCTCCCATGCTCCAATCTTCTGGTATCAAACATTCTGCCAAGTCCATCTATCCTGTCAACCTATCCCTTCAATCAACTTTTCATTCCTTGAGAGGTATATTACTTTATATTTTTATTTATTTTCAATTTTATGTATTAGATTCATATTTTCAATCTATTTGGTGTCTGAAAAAATGTTGAATGTTGGATTAATTTGATGTACTATATATAGTACATGGGAGAGATTATTTTCCCACTCTTTGCATTGCATCTACACAAAAAAAAATATGAAGGAAAGAATTATTTATTATAAAAAATGATTTGTTTATCCTACGCTAATATTTGTATTCTTTGTCGGCAAATCTTAACTCATCTGAAAATTGATATTATTAGATCGGACGTCATTACCATGGTTCAAATTATTGTACCCACAATTATGTGTTATAGTGGTTATTATCATTTTCTCTACGTATAAAAAATATTTTGGATTCCATTTTATAAATATTTGTATTTTTATATATGGTGTAGTTGTGATTTCATCAAATGTCTCTTATAATGTAGTTCCATTGTTAGTTTTTGTTTTTGGTGTACGTGGTTGAGATCTAACTTGTATTTTTTGTAGGTTTTTTTTCTCTCTTTATTGTTGTCTGATTATTAGCTGATTTATTTGATATATTTAGTGATGTTTACTTTATTTGTTGTTTTTCTGTTAGCTTTATTGTTGTCTGATTATTAGCTGATATATTTGATATGTTTAGTGATGTTTACTTTATTTGTTGTTTTTTTGTTAGCTTTATTGTTGTTGTATTTTTTTCTCTTTTGTTTTCCAGTAAATATCAGTTTGGTGTATAAATTCGACACCCTTTTTTTCATTTTGTATATTTCACATTATTTTCTCTTTTTTTCATCTAATAATTTAATACATATTCAATTTTTACTCACTACAATGATTTTATTTAATAAAATTCAACACCCTACTCCACCACCATTCACAACACACTAAAAATCTAAATATTTACAACAACCAATGAAAATGTGGTCACACTCTCTCCTTATTCAACAAGTTGAATGTTTTCAATATCAATTAATTCACCTCACTTTCAACACTCAATTCAACACCCCATTGTAAACATTTTGAAAAAATAATTCAACACACTCATTAATACGTATTTTGATGGACTATATATCATTTGATAATCTGATGAATATGTGATCCTTTCATCAAATTTTCTAAAATGATTAAATATTATGTATATTTAGAACCGAGCTAGATCTCGCCAACAAGATTTCCTATACTTACTTTTCAAGAGTGTGTTTATGGACTTGTTTTTCGGCTAATCATTCGTGGTAATGTAGGATATGGTGACCAACAAGATTAGGATGCAAATAAATGAGGTGAAAATGATGTTGAGGTCCATGGAAGATGGGGAGATAAGCATATCAGCTTATGACACGGCTTGGGTAGCTCTAGTGAAAAGTGTTGATGTGAAAATAAGCCACAATTTCCATCATCTCTTCAATGGATTATTGATAATCAACTTCCTGATGGCTCATGGGGAGATGAATTATTTGTGGCCCATGACAGGATTCTCAACACCCTGGCTTGTGTTATTGCACTGAAATCATGGAATGTACACCCTCAAATGTGTGAAAAAGGTAAATTTATACATGTCAAATTATATGCTTTTAGTTGTCATAGGGACTAAAAAGAACTAATTGTGAATATATGCATGTTCAAATTTTACGGGAATGAAATTTTTTGTGGAAAATCTTGACAAGATTCAGGATGAGAATGCTGAACATATGCCTATAGGGTTTGAAGTTGCTTTTCCTTCTCTACTCAATATAGTTAATAGTTTGAATATTTGAAGTTGCTTTTCCTTCTCTACTCAATATAGTTAATAGTTTGAATATTGAAGTGCCCGAAGATTCTCCTATCTTGAAGGAAATATTTTCAATGAGAGACTAAAAGCTCAAAAAGTATGTATTCTTATTCTTCAATCACAATAAAAACAACATTGTGAATAGAATTATTATCATCTAAAATTTAACTGATAATTTTGATTTAAATGACAGAATAGCAAGAGAAGTGTTGCACAAGGTTCCTACGACATTGCTTCATAGTTTGGAAGGAATGCAAGATTTGGATTGGAGCCAACTTTTAAGGCTTCAGTCCCAAGATGGGTCATTCTTGTTCTCTCCATCCTCCACGGCTTTTGCTATCATGCAAACCGGTGACGAAGATGCTCTCAAATAGAGCTGTCAAATAAGTTCAATTTTTGAAAGTCCATATTTTTTAGCCTCACTAAAGCCCCACTTTATTGAGTCTCATATTAATGAGAAATTTTTTAGGCTCCATAATTTTAGGGCCCTTTAATTAATGTGTTATTTTTGGGCCCTGTTGAGGGGGCTTATTCTGTTTCAATAATTTCACCTCTAAATAATCTTTCACTAATACTTTTGTTTCTCACTGAGAAAGAACATGCACTGCCCAACAAGGTTGAGGAGGATTTTCTTCGTTTAAACCAGAAGCAAATATGATTTTCTTGATGATCAATATTGGCATAAGTGGGAATGAATTAAAACACTCATTTGTTTTCTTAATCATAAGTAGAAAGATCAAATTATTTGACAGGATCAATATTCTTATAATTCTTAGTGAGAATGGATTTAGGCCATTTTATTCTTAGTGATCAATCCATGACTTTGGTCCACATTTGGGAACTATTATATGATTATAAACTATGATAATAGTAGGAGTTATTTGATCAAATGGAATTTGTCTTTATCGTGTCTGATATAATCAAATTAAACAATAAAATTGGTGTATGAACATGTTCTCCACGGCTTAGTCTCAGAAGTGTATATATTGCATATAATAATGAGTCACTGAACAATATAGCATTGTTCACTCTAGGTATAGAGTAATGCTTAAATTTATATTGAAAATTGATAGTAAATTAATGGAATTTAAACAAACATGCAAATTATTGGAATTGTTTTTTTTTTATAGAAAAAAATATTATTTTATAAAAAAACAGTTTTTTATAATTTTTTAAATAATTTTTATTTTAAGAATATTATTTTTCAAAATTATATTTTTTTAAAAGAAATTATTAATTTTTTATTTCGGGCCTTGAGCCCCCTTCTAAATTTTGGGACCTTATATTTTTGGGGCCTATATATTTTGAGGTTCATTATTCTTAAATTTTTTTAGACCCCTCATTACGTGGACTAGGGCTCAAATTTTTTGGCCCCCTAAATTGAAACCTCTACTCTCAACTACCTGAACAAAATTATTGAGAATTTCAATGGATGAGGTAAAATTGTCCCACAAAATAACAGTTTAGCATGTTTCTTAATCTATGTACAATTAGTTGTTTTTGTTAATAATTAAATCCGGTGGAAATGTTTATATCGACAGTTCCAAATGTCTTCCCGGTAGACTTGTTTGAGCATATATGGGTTGTAGATCGGCTAGAACGCCTTGGAGTTTCGAGATATTTTAAGCAAGAGATCAAGGACTCTGTGATCTATTTGTCAAGGTACACTCCACATAGGATAGATTTAGAATTGAAAATACTCAAAGAAAAATGTGTGAATTTGAGAAAACATACTTGCATTGTCTTCTATATGATTGATTATTCACTTGATTGATGTAATTTGGAAATTTTAGATACTGGACAGAGAAAGGAATGTGCTGGGCAAGAAATTCGGAAGTTCAAGATATTAATGACACGGCGATGGGATTTAGACTACCCAGTAAGTTTGATATTTGCATCAATTTCTCATATTGGTTTGAAGAAGTATATATAATGATCTCCACAAATGAATTTAAATGTTCGGTTTTGATTCCTTATTTGGCAGATGTTTTCAAGCATTTTGAGAAAAGTGGTGAGTTTGATTGCTTTGCGGGACAGTTGAACCAAGCCGTGACAGGTATGTTCAATCTGTACAGAGCTTCTCAAGTGCAGTTTAAAGGAGAGGAAATTCTTGAGAATGCCAGGAACACTTTGATAAATGAGTTTTTCGATAAATGGATCATTTTGCCAATGAGCTTTTCAATAAATGGATCATAACTAAGGATTTACCTGGCGAGGTGAGTTCTAAAACACTTTGATGAAATTCATGTGAGTTCCACTAAATCAAGTAAGACCCGTTGTTTGTAGAGACAGGACTACATACATGTTGATCAATAAAATAAGGGTTAATACCTATTTTCACCCCTGACATATGGGGTGTATTTGAAAAATCTTCTGCCAAAAAAAAAGTTCCAATAATTACCTTGACAAATTTTAAAAGTTTCATTTTTTACCTTTAGGAGGCCACATCACCAAAAAGGCTGATGTGGCTTATTTTTTTGTTAAATTTGTAATTTTTTGTTATTCCACGTCACATAAGTCCCATTAAAATGATCAGAATGCCCTTAGCTCCATTTATCTTAAAATCCAATATTATTTTGCAAATCCATGTTTCATCTTCATCCTTGCAAAGTGGCCGCAGCAAATTAGGGCGCAGCATCTTCTACTTCAACGTGGGCTTCTTCTACTTCAAGCAAAGATCTCATCTCAAAGAACACAACTTCTTCTCTCCTCTTCATCTTTAACTTTTCTTTGATTTCATAAACATGAGTCAACCAATTTGTTCTACTTCAAGCTTATCTTCAAATGGTAGAGTAACTCCCAAATGTGGCCACAATGTCTCCATGAAGTTATTTGTTTCAAAATCGGTTGCAAATCCCGGGAGAAAATACTGGAAGTGTAAGTTTTGGGGTAAAGGAGATGACTGCAACGCAATTGTTTGGGATGATGAATTTTCTGGTGATTTTGGTGATAATGGCCATTAGGATGTAGTTTCAGTAGAACTGATGAGAAAACTGGAGAGAGATATTGCACTGAAGATGGAAGACATGGAGAAAAATATTGATGAGTTAAAAAAGAAGCTGAATTATGTTTTAGTTGGGTTTATTTGTCTTTTGGTCCATTTCTTACTTAGTTCATGTAAAAATTCATGAAGCTGTAGCTTATGTTCTAATTTCTATGAAGTTGTAACTTATGTAAAAATTAGTTGGGTTTATTTGTCTATGAAGTTGGGTTTATTTAGTTCATGAATTATATTTCTTTCTTATGGAATATATTACTCTTATGAGTTTTGGTTTTATGGTTAGTTAAGTAAATCTGTTCTGATACATAGTTAAGTAAATCTGTTTTGGAATATTTTGGAATGAAATAACTTAAGTCAAGACAAAATGAATGATACATAACTTAAGCTAACTCTGTTCTGATACATAGTCAAAGTAACAAAATGACAATAACACAGGAAACTTTCAAATTGAAATTACGAAATAGCACACTATGTGCACAACTACTGATCAATGCCCTTCCTCTTCTTCTTTGATATCTCCTTTGAGGTACTACCACCAGTTTCATCACCAATGGTCAAAGGTGCATCAGGTGTTGATCCAGGCCCACCATGTCTTTTGACATTCTTCACTTCATTCAATCTTTCACTGACTCTCTTTCTTGATCGCTTCCAAGGCATGGCCTTTTTCTTAGCTGAAGGTTTTTTGACATTAGTAGTAGTAGGGTCAGGGTTTGCAGCAGGTTGTGATTCATGTGTTGGGGGAGGTTGCATAGCAGTAGGTTGTGTGGGATTGTCAACTTGTGATTGTTGTTCTTCATAAAGATCCATCATATTATTCAGTAATGCATCCATCTCTGGGCCTTCATCCACAATTCCACCTCCACTTGCAGTTGTATCAACATTTACATCCATCTCTGGGCCTTCATCCACAGTTCCACCTCCACTTGCAGTTGTATCAACATTTGCATCCATCTCTGGGCCTTCATCCACAGTCCCATCAGATTTTTTAGACACTTTGGTCCTGGGTGTCTTTCTCTGCATTATTCAGTAACAGATATAAGAACACAATATTGTATCAATATGCTAAACAAGGCAAATAAAGACATTTCATGAACACAATACCTTTCTCTTTAGTGCATTAGGATCTTGCTCCTTAGCTTGACACTTCCTAGAATTATGGCCAAATTTGTCACAATGTGTGCATCTATATGCTACACCTACCCTCCTCATCCTTGAACCATTGTCATCCAACTCTCTAAACCTCAATTTCTTAGACCTTCCAGGTCCCTTCTTGTATTGTGGTGCCAACAATTCTTCAGCATCCACAGTTGGCCACATGTCCATGCCATTTATTGGACTAACATTGTTTTCATAACATGCTCTGTAAGCTTCTCTCATTTAACAAGGGTCAACATATTTCTCAGGATCTAAGTTTTGATACTGTAATGCAGAAACAACATGCCTACAAGGTATGCCCACAAGATCCCAAAAACAACAAGTGCAAGTTTTTTTCCCAAGATCAACAACCAACTGCAATCCATTATATGGGTGATGGACTTGCCACAAATCACCACTGCTCCATGTAGGCAGTCATTCTCCACTGAAATATGTTTCCTTATCAAGCCTTTTCCTAGGATTAGGCATGACATTGTGCTTCCACTTATCAAGCTTCACAACACTATTAGCAATCTTATTCATCACATAGTTCCTAATCCATTCTACCATAGTGAGTATTGGTTTATCCCTAGCTTGTAATATTGTACTATTGAAAGATTCACTCAAGTTATTCATCAAAACATCACACTTAGGGTAAAATGAAAATGAATGCTTACACCATAGTTTTTTTGGCACTCCCATCAGCCATTCTCATGCCTTCTTATCAATTTGTTTAAGCTGATTCATCTTCTTCTCCCAAGCCTGGAAGTAAGTAGCCTTTGCAGCCCCCAGTAATAGGTCTCTAATGGCAGCTCCCCCTCCAAATTTCTTCTTGAAATTTGCATACAGGTGTCTGAGGCAGACCCTGTGTTCAATTTGCTGAAGCATTTCCTCAAAGACACTAACAAGCCCCTAAAAACAGCAAGACAACAGAAAAAAGCATATAACATTAGCAATTGATATAAGTTTCATTTTTAACATCATAAATGTGAATAACAAAGACACTTTGTACCTTTTGTTGGTCTGAAATAAAAACATACTTTCTCTCTTCTCCAATGTCTTCCATTAGCAATTGCATAAACCATCTCCAGCTTTCTTTTGTCTCAGTCTCCACCACACCAAATGCCAAAGGATAATATTGATCATTCGGGTCCCTTGCTACAACAATTAACAACTGACCTCCATATTGTGCCTTAAGATGACACCCATCTACCCCTATAAATGGTCTACAACCCTTAGTAAACCCTTTCTTGCATCCATCAAAACAGAAGTAAAATCTATCAAATCTTAGTGGTAGTGTTGGATGTGGTCTCTCAGTGTTTAGTTTGACAGTGTTCCCGGCACAATGTTTTCTCAACTCAGCCGCATATCTCCATAACATGTTATAATGTTCCTTTGCATCACCTTCAATTATTTCTTGACCATAGATTTAGCTCTCCAAGCTTTCCTTTGGTAATGCCCAGAATATTTCATAAGCTCGGACATAATTTGACGGTTTAACTTTCCTTGTGACTTCCTCTTTCAACCACCAACTTAGAGACCCTTGGAATTGGCGGACTTGTTATTTAATACCCTTGCATGTGTGGGTCCCCACCCAAGTCTTTATCGTAAGTGGTGCCTCCCACTTTGCTACACAATGCCAAAAGCCACATTTACTCTTACACTCAACCCAACCCTACACTCTCATTCTTAACAAACCTTATCTCTCTACCATTTAATCTTGACCAATCCACGATAGCATCTTTAAATTCGAAAGAGAAATGAACTCCATACCTAATTTGAATTGAAAGTCTTTGTTAAGCAGCTCTGATTTGAACTTCTCATACTTTGGCTTGGAAGGTTTGTCATCCATGTCACTCTCATCAGCATCTGAACTTTCAAGTTCCTCACTAGCATAATCCACATCTTCACATTTGCTTGTATTCCTCTTTGAACAAGATCCTAAGACACTTTTGGGCACCAAAAGACTGACCTTGTTCCTTTTGCTCCTTTCTTTCATCTTTTTGGGATCCTTGGATGCACAACGCTTGAATCTCACTGATTTCCCATCGATCTCCACCCTATTCCCACTAACTTGGAACAACTACCTCCACTTGTTCAAATTGCTCTTCTTCTACGTCAATTACTCTTTCCTCTTCACTGTCATTGAAACATTGCCTTGCATCAACATAATCACCACTACTATCATCTCCACTAGAGGTGCTGAAGTCATCAACATTAGGTAATAGCACCTTGGTCATCATGTCTTCTACACCATGCTCTACCCAAAGATGGTCATCAACCTTACAAGACATACAATGCTTAGCAACTTCTACAACTCCTGCATCATCAACAACATTTGTAAACCCTTCATCCGTTTGCGGAATCTTTCTCCATAGCCTAAAACCTTCATAACCCCAATCTTTAACCAGACAAACAGCTTCAAAAAAGCTCCATTTATCTTCGTCCTGACCTTCAACAATAGTCTCACTACCTCCTCTATAATACATATGGCCGTCTTGCACAAAATTTCCTCCATGATGAAACACTAAATTAAACACACCCATTTCCTTGAGATGAAGCTGTGTTGTTGCGACCACTTTGCAAGGATGAAGATGAAGAAAGCAAACCCTAATCGTAGGGTCTAAATTGAAACATGGATTTGCAAAATAATATTGGATTTTAAGATAAATGGAGCTAAGGGCATTCTGGTCATTTTAATGGGACTTATGTGACGTGGAATAACAAAAAATTACAAATTTAACAAAAAAATAAGTCATATCAGCCTTTTTGGTGCTGTGGCCTCCTAAAGGTAAAAAATGAAACTTTTAAAATTTGTCAAGGTAATTATTGGAACTTTTTTTTTGGCAGGGGGGTTTTTCAAATACACCCCATATGTCAGGGGTGAAAATAGGTATTAACCCATAAAATAATAGTTTTGAAAAAAAGTGTGCCAGTGTATTATTTTCATTTCTACACCATTAACATTGTAACAACTTTGCAGGTGGGTTATGCTCTGGACATTCCATGGTATGCTTACCCCGATTGGAGGTAAGATTTTACCTTGAGCAGTATGGTGGTAAAAATGATGTTTGGATTGGCAAGACCCTTTACAGGTAAGAATCTTAGTTTCATCCCCCAATCCTTACTGTTTGATCCTAATTTCGACAAATCGAAGACTTAGAATCTCAAGTTTGATAGGATGCCGTTTGTGAACAACGATGTTTATCTCGAGCTTGCAAAACTGGATTACAACAACTGTCAAGCAGTACATAATAAAGAGTGGGAAGAAATCCAAAGGTAAGATTAATAAGCAGAGAAGACTATCTTACATGATTCCTTCAATGAAAGCAACAATTAATAAACTTTCCAATATTTACCATTGCTTATTTATATAATAGGTGGTACCTGGAATCCGAACTAGAAGGGTTTGGATTGAGCAAACAGAGACTCCTGTACAGTTATTTTGTAGCAGCAGCCAACATATTTGAGCCTGAGAGGTCTTTAGAGAGACTTGCATGGGCTAAAACAGCAGCTTTAATCCGGACACTGAAGTCGTATTTTGAAGACGTAGAAACTAGGGATGCATTTGTTGATCAGTTAAACGAATCCATCAAGGGAGGAAACAACTCAAATAAGTAATATCATTCATATACTCTTTACCTTTCTCATGCCCACTACTAGACATCTGACATCATTTGAAAATATTAACTCTGGCTGATAACTCAATGTGGACATTAAATTCCACGACTGATGCAACAAAATATGTTTTTGAACATGCATGTGTAATTTGATGCAGGTGGTCGTGGTCAAAGAATGAGAGAGATGAAAAACTCCTGGGAGTTTTGCTGACTTCCCTTGATCTCTTTGGCTTCCAAATGTTTAGGCGCCATGACCAAGAAAATTCACATAATTTGAATCGAATGGTGAGTGGTAATCCTTTTGAGGCTTGTAACTTTAAATGCATTTGTAATTGTAACTTCTTATGAACACAGCTATAACCAAGTCTAAGTTAAATGAAACATGTAAGTGAATAGCAAATAGAAAGAAGTTGAGAGTTTTTTGCTGAAGATTTTCATTTTGTTAAATGATTAGTGGCAAAGTTGGTTCTCAAGCTGGAGAAGTAAAGGACTCAGATCCCCAGGAGATGCAGAATTACTTGTGCAAATAATAAATTTAACCTCCGGCAATTGGTCAGAAGATCTAGAGCTTGATCCTCAGTACCAGAAATTGCTTGAAGCCACTAAGAGAGTTTGCGTTAATATCCATAATTACAGAATCAACTGGGTTAGTAATGAATACTAGTTTTATGCCTAGCTTCTGTAAAGAGATTTAGTGCATGTTTGGATTGATGATGTTATTGACAGGTACAGGTTGGCAGTGATTGCAAAGGAGTAGAATCAGAGATGCAAGAATTAGTGCAATTGGTGCTTCAAAGTTCTCAAAATGATCTGCATTCAAGTATCAAGAATTCATTCCTCATGGTGGCCAAGAGTTTCTACTATGCAGCTTACTGTGACCCTAAGACCATTTCCAATCATATTGATAAAGTACTCTTTCAAAAAGTAATCTGAAACAACTAATTACTAGTAATGTTTAAAAACACGTGTCACCGCTCATTACTTCATAATTATGTTTGGTGTCAAATGCAGCCATCTTGTTTTTGTAACAGACTGATGAGTATGAAATTAGTTTTTAGACGACTTAAGAAAATTAAGTTAAAAGGGAAATGTATCTTATTTCAAATATTGTTTAGATGGGCTTTTTAGCCATTAGGTCTTTATGTTACTCTCCACTATTGTTATCACTATATATGTTCTCTCATTGAGAGAGTGAAGAGGAATGAATGAAAAAGATGTTATTTAATTTTTGGTGTTCTTTTCCTTTTTAATTTAGAAACCCTACTTCCTTAGCTTTGATAGGAAAAATCTTCCTATCACAGACAATGCAATAAAACTGAAGGGAAAAAGGGTTTCTTGAACAATATTAGATAATGAAATTTATTATTGGGTTTTGATCTTGATATATTGCTTCCTAGTAGGGGTATGTTTTCATTACTACTAACTTACTTGTGATATGAAACCTTACTTAGTTAGTCATGGGTTTTATTTATTTAAAAAATGTGATTAGAAGTCCCCTGAAACTCATACATTGTGATTTTGATGTAATCTAAGTAAGAAATTAAACAGAGCATATTAGCCTGGTGGGAAAAGTTAATCGTTTTGAATTTGGTCATCTAAGATGTTACATTTACATGTGGAAGAAAAAAGAAACAAATGAATCACAACTTAAAGTGAATGCTCAAAAAAGTTGCAAGCATAAGAGATAGTAATGATATATGAATAAATTCATTAATGGTATAGCAATCTTGAAGCGCAAGGGATACATCAACATGATTGAATAACTTACACGATATCAAACAAAAACTTACTAGAGGCATGGAATTAACAAGGATTGAACCCATGTCTTACATTACAGAAGATTTTTGTTTAGCAGTCTAGCTTTGGAGGTAAGAAGCCATATTGAGCTCTATCTCTTCTTTGGCCTGTTTATCAAATGATTCCTCGCCAACATATAAATCTAGGACTGATTTACATAGAAGTTTACTCTGGATGCTTCCCACTTCCTGTCCGTCAACTACAACAACCAGGACAAAATCAACATCAGAGGTTGGCATGGTTTAGAATACCTGAATTAACCTTATGTGAATAGTTCATGAAGTTCAAACAAAATTATATATGCACTGCATTATGATTCTGAAAATTGAGAAGATTGAAATGCAAACAAGCGGAAGGATATCTTACTTGTTGTGCGAAGAACATGGCCCTTCTCTCTTTCGAGATGAATTACAGACCCGCGAGGTATTTTGATTTCATCACTAAACTGTGAAGTAAACCTACATCAAAGCATGCAAGTCAAGTATAACCATAATACGCAACATGAAATCTTCACCCAATTGGTATTCAAATACGATTAACAAGTTGAAGAAACTATTTCACCTCTGAAGCAATTCTTTATTGTCTGATCCCCCATACTTTATCAGCCTGCTTCCAACAGACTCTTCAAACGCACTACGCACCGAACGAATGCTCAACTTACCATAAACAATTTGAAGCCTCACTGTCATATGTATATCATTCTCCAGTAGATCTTCAGTAAACTCCTTATTTCCCTTTAACTCGGATGCCGAAAACTTCCCATACTTGTCAGAAAGAGATTTCTTTATTTCATCATCATCAGCATAAACACCTTCAACAAAAATCACAATTTTCCCAAATTAGAAATACCATAAAAGATCAAATCATTTATTGATGAATAAGGAAAATGGATAATGAAAGTAACATACCAAATGCATATACATCAATGTTCTTTAAACCCAAAACGCATTTCCTCCGCAACCCAATTCCGCATAGTTTCTGAGAAGCTTCTAGAATCGAAGGAAAGGAGGATCCGGTTTTGGAGTCAACAACTGGAACCCCACTGTCGGCCAAACTGAGGGAGCCCCACAGAGGCAAGGAATTGTCTGAAGAGAAGAGCGAATTCAAAGCATTCTGGAGGAAGAGGCGGTGGCGGTCATTGGAGGAGACGGCAACGAATGCGGCGGTGGCTCCGGCGGTGGCAGCTGCGGCAGCGAATTTGGAGAATGGGCGAGGGGATTGAGGGGGTTTGGGGTTGGAGAAGATGAAAGGGAAACGAAGTGAAACCATTGTTTGTTTCGGAAGTTCCAATGTGTTACAGAGTTGTAAGACATGTTATGCTGCGAAATTACTGACAATAAAAACAGTTTCCCAATGCATTCTTGTTCTTGAGAATTAAAATTTGGTCAAAAAATAATCATCATTTCTAGTCTCTTTATATTAATTTTTTAATATTTTAATCTCTCTATAAAAAAATTAACTATTAAGTCCTTCAATATTATATTTCATGTTTTTTAGAGATCTTCGTGATAAAATAGCTTAATTTATATAAGTGACATTGAAATTATAAAATAAAATTCTTTTAATTGATGTCACGTCATTATAAATATTTAAAATTTATTATCATTATTATTTTAAATTTTCTTTATAATAATTAAATGTTTTTAATTATTTATAAATATTTATTTATAAATTATATATTATAAATTTTAATTCTAGAATATATATTTTTGAGTCTATTTTTAATAACGTAACAACAATTAAAAAATGTCACCTCATAATTTCAATGTCACATATGCAAATTAGACTATTTTGTTATGGGGCACCTCAAAAAAACATAAAATACGATATTGGGGACCTAATAGTTGATTTTTTTATAAGAGGACTAAAATGTTTTAAAAACTAATATAGGAGGACCAAAAGTGCATTTAAGCCAAAAATAATTTAAGAAACTCAGAGAATAAAAGTTTACCTTTTCCTAATAATTTTTTTAGTTATACATCAAATTTCGAATTTTTTTTATCAATAGCCATGTTATAAAAAAATACATAAATAATCATGTTTTGAAATTAATTACCTAAATAATCGGGTTTCATGGTAAGGATACAAGCAGGAGTCATCTCATATGGCTCATGCATTGTTTTTTAACAAAGAGGAGTCATCTCAGATGGCGCCTAGGTGTATGTTTTTCACTTAAAAGTCATCTTAGATGGCGCCTAGGTGTGGAAAAGTCATCTAAGATGGCGTCTAGGTGTTAAACCTAAAAAAAAATCAATTAAAATTAAAGTATGGGACACTGTTGTGAATTAAACTTTAAATCTAAATTTTCATTACAAACATAGTGAATACATGTCGAATAACAATTACATAGATTTATTCTCAGCGACCTGGGACATATAGACGACCACGGGTTCCACAGGTGTGTCCTCTCCTAACTCGTGTAATGCGTGGTTGGGTTGATGGCCCTTGTGCATGGGTCGATGGCTGCTCGTAGTGTATGCGATCAGGATCCATGTATGCCTCAAGATCTGCATTGCTTGTCATACCGCTTTCGTATAGATGTGTTCCTATGTTCTCAAAGTTTGATCGTTGTGGTGGGGGGTTAGGCTCCATGTGGGGATGATAGCAGTCGTATGTATAGGTAGAGTGTGAATGTGTGGGGTGAAAAGGAAATTGGGTGTTTGGAGACTCGTACCCATACGAATGATGGGGGTTTGATACGATGATGGTTGGTGGTATGTTGGGTTAATTGGGGAATATTCGTCGGGCATGCCAGTGTCCGGACAGAGGTGAGATGTTGATGGGCCCATATATGGGTGTTGGACATATGCTCTTTATTTGGAGTATTGTATTTGATTGTTTAGCATGTGGGAGTATTGAAATTGTGTGTCAGACATTTGGTGGATTGGTAATTAGGTTGAGATTGTGGTTGGGATTGAGTGTTGGTGGTCCTGTATCATCAGGTTGGTTGGCGGGAGGTCGATGGACGTTGGGGTTGTTGTTGGTAGTGTTGTCGCGGTTGTTGTTGGTAGGGTTGTTGCGATTGTTGTTGGTAGGGTTGTTGCGATTGTTGTTGCGGTTGTTGTTGTGGAGTTGAGGGTTGACCCCACTGGGTGCGTGGGTCGACCAAATAGCGGGGGTGAGAGAAATGCATTTCTGGGTTCGTTACGGATCGGTGTCAAGCAATGTATTGAGGAGAGTGTTGCATAATTTCGTCATCCTCGTAAATAGGAAATTGTAAGACTGTTTACAGTGATTTCTGGTAAACAACCGCTAGTCTTCCAAACTATCGAATAAATTTAATTACTGTTATTCAATTTCTCTGGTAACTTGCAGGATCGACTAGATTTATCCTATGGGGTTTGGTCGTTTGGATAAATCTACTAGTAAAACTGGTATTCATAGTTAGGATTTTTAATTAAAGTGTTTTAGAGGCATTCAATTTACTCTGATTACTACACTGAATGATTCCAATGACATGATTAAGCAAATAAATGTAAAACTGGACTGAATGATTAAAGATTCAAATATGATAAGGGACGTTTAAATGCAGAAAGAGTAAAAACTTTAATGTAAAGACTTTAATGTAAAAACATGAATGTAAAAAGTGTCTGAATGTATAAAGGACTCGAATACAAGAACAACAATAAATAAATGACTTTGAATGCAAAAGTATTTGAAATGACAGTGGAATGAAAATGGAAGATGAACTGGAAAATACAAAGAACTTTTATTGAATTGTAAAAGTATTGGTGTTATCATACGTACATTGTTCGAGCATTCGTTTCCCTATCCATGTGGTATTTTGAATGTTTACTGAATTTTGTACAATAGATATGACACCCGAAATCCTAACACTAAGACTTCTATTTATACTATTTCGACCATAACGGTCTTGCTATAAGATTCTGCCACGTTCGAAGCATGTAGAACATTGCTTCTCTCTAGCCTCCACGCGTCTTCAAATACTCCAGCGCTGATATATTTGAATTTCTAATATCCCGCTCACGTTTGAATTTCAAATGCCTTGGTATCCTTCGCTTCAAATTCATTTCACAATCTTCACAGACATAGTCTCATTACCACTTCGAAGCTTCTTTAAATGTTCCTTCACAGTTGTCATTCGAAACTCTGAACTTTGACCTTTCCCTTCGAAGAACAATCTCTTCCATTCCGAAACGTAACATTTGCTTTATTCCAACAAAACGTCAATCTGTTTCATTTCAAACTATATTATCAAAATCTTCAGCCAACAAAGACATGGTCCTGACGATTTTTCCACATCCTACAAAACCCCCAGGCAAAAGTTTTTCAATTATCATATCCCTATTGGGCATCGACCCTTTTGATATGCCACGAATCCAAACATATCGGATTATGCAGTATATCTTGGAGCATACCGAACTACATCTTCATAGGGTCGTTGTGGTGCTTTTCCACAATGTTAAACCGTATAATAGCAGTCTTCGCAGTCCACACATGTGCATCATCTTCATTGCGTACATGATCCAAACCCAAGTATGGTCTCCATGTAAACTGTTGAGTAAAAATATATGCAGATTGATGATATATTTTAGGGTTAATACCTATTTTCACCCCTGACATATGGGGTGTATTTGAAAAACCCCCCTGCAAAAAAAAAAGTTCCAATAGTTACCTTGACAAATTTTAAAAGTTTCATTTTTTACCTTTAGGATGTCACATCACCTAAAAGGCTGATGTGGCTTATTTTTTTGTTAAATTTGTATTTTTTGGTTATTCCACATCACATAATTCCCAAGAAAATGACCAGAATGCCCTTAGCTCCGTTTATCTTAAAATCCAAAATTATTTTGCATTCTCCATGTTTCAATTCAGACCCTACGATTAGGGTTTGCTTTCTTCATCTTCATCCACACACAGCAAACCCGCCACCGTTTGAACAATCCACAAACCCCACAATCTCCCTCTAACACCAAAAGTTTTCCCCATTTTTTCTGAAACAAACCCTCTCATTGGTCTTGCAAACAAATTCGTCATCCCAAAACATGCTGCTATTGTTCCTGCTGTTTGTAGCTTCACCCCAAATCTGTCATAAAAATATTGTGCTATTATGTTATCTGTTGTCATTTCAACCCCAAACGAGAATCCATAAAGGCATCAGAAGTTGAGTGACGCCAGAGCCTATGTTTGCCCAGCCAGCGGAGAAAGCATTGGCTGAGCCAACAACGGATTGAACATATCCAGATCTAGTTCGCTACGAAGTTGGCGAGAGAAGCCCACCAGAAATGAGCGATGAACTGACCGGGAGTATAGGCAATAGAGGTGAGGAGGATGACAGGTGCGGTTATGAGAGAGAGAATACCGGAGGCTCTACGGGGACCCACGAGGTCGCAGATTGGACCCATGAGTAGGCGGGAGAGGATGGAGCCAGAAGCGAACTGCTCGCCTATGTCACTGTGAGGTTGAGGTCGTGGCGGATGATTGGGAGGAGGAGGGATGGAGAAGGTGGTGAAGAAACAAGAGAAGAGGTTGAACCATTTTCTTGAGATGAAGCTGTGACCACTTTGCAAGGATGAAGATGAAGAAAGCAAACCCTAATCGTAGGTCCAATCGAAACATGGAGAATGCAAAATAATTTTGGATTTTAAGATAAATGGAGCTAAGGCATTCGGTCATTTGCTTGGGAATTATGTGATGTGGAATAACCAAAAATACAAATTTAACAAAATAAGCCACATCACTTTTAGGTGATGTGGCATCCTAAAGGTAAAATGAAACTTTAAAATTTGTCAAGGTAACTATTGGAACTTTTTTTTTGGCAGGGGGATTTTTCAAATACACCCCATATGTCAGGGGTGAAAATAGGTATTAACCCTATATTTTAAAAACATATATGTTAAAATTAGTTGGAGTTAATAAAAATTACGTACATCATTCGCGCCAAAGTGATCTATTAGATTACGATATAAGACAACGTTGAATCTCAGATGAGATTCTCCAAGTTGACTATTTGAGTAAGAATATAAAGGATAACACTTACAAACGTGACAATTTTTTCCCTTGTTCCTCGGTGAGATTCTCCTAAAGTCAAAAGACTCATGCTTTAATTTTTTTATTTATTATAAGAAAGATGTATCAGAGGTAGAGGTAGAGTGAAGAATGGTGATGAAAAATACTCATATGAGGCGCCATATTTATAGGTGAATCAGTCAACAAAAGAATAAATAAGGTGGTTAGGGCCTTGCATGCATACAAGCCACGTGTCAGAGAGGAGTCAAGAGAGATGACGCCTCCTCTCTATTTTTGCACTTAGGCGCTATTCAACATGGCTTATGGCAGGCTATGTGGCAGCTAGGTGGCAGAGCTATGCATGCAGGCTAGAGAGGGAGGCCAGGTGGCAGGCTATTTATGACTAGGCCTGTAAAAATCCAAATGAGATGGCGCATCCTCTCTAATTTTGTACATAGGCGCCATCTCTCTTGGTTCATACATGTGTTTTTGAAATTTGAATTTTGTCTCATTCATTCTCATACAATCATCTGCCACCTCTCTATATATCTCATACAATCAAACATTTCAAACACTTCAAACACTCAAACCTAGATAAAATGTCATTTGTACCACAATATATTATCACTGTATATGATCAAGATGAGGTAAGAAGAGCTTACCTTATGAATGAGCCATGTAAAAATAAATTAACTGAATATGAATCCACAAATGTTGGGGGAAAGGATCGTTCTTTTCAATATAGTTGGCATGAAGAGTATGATTGGTTGGAATATAGTGTAGAAAAATATGTCGTTTTTTTGTTTACTTTGTTATGTGTGCTACAAAGGTACTAGTAATTCTACATTTGTGGTGACGGGTTTTAAAGGTTGAAATCTAAAGAATAAGTTGAATAAACATGTTGGTGAGAAACTTAATAGTCATCATAAAAAGTGTGTGAAAGCATGTGAGGATCTTATGAAGAAAAAACAGAGTATTGAGTTTTCGTATGCAAAATATATTTCAAAATAAGTAGATTATCTTGTTCGTTTAAATGCATCACTTGAGGCTATCAAATATCTTGTTAGAGGCGTATTGACATTTAGGGCATATAATGAGGGTGACAATTCTGTTTATAAGGGTCATTTTCTAGAATCTGTAGAAGCCTTGGGGAGAAATAGTGAGAAAATAACAAGTGGTTGGAGAAATTGTAAGATGACTTCTCCTGTTATTCAAAAAGAACTTGAAAATGCATGTGCGGTTGAAACTATTAAGAAGATAGTTGGAGAAATTTGAGATGGTTTCTTTTGTGTTCTTGTTGATGAATCTGGTGATTGCTCTGGTAAAGAACAAATGGTTGTTGTAGTGCGGTTTGTTGATGTTAGAGGGTTTGTTGTAGAAAGATTTATTGGAATTTATTCATGTTGAGTATACAAGTCCAATAACGCTTAAAAGGGCTCTTGAATGTTTATTGTCGGGGTTTGGATTGTGTATATCTAAAATTCGAGGTCAAAGATATGATGGAGCAAGTAATATGCGCGGTCAATTTTTAGGTTTGAACACTTTGATTCAAAAGAAAAATTCGCAAGCCTATTATGTCCATTGTTTTGCTCATCAACTTCAATTGGCTCTTGTTTCAATGACGAGAAAGCATGAAGATGTTGATTGGCTTGGAGGTGGGAGGTGACTCGGCGACAGTTTTAGGGTTTCTAAGGAAAAAGAGAGAGAGAGTAAAGGAGAAAATGGAGAGAACGAAAATACATAATGAGGAGGAAGAAGATATAGGGGTATGATTTTGAAATGAGAGAAAGAGGGAAAAATGAAATTAGACCAATGATATTGGAACACTTAGTGAATTTTTTCTGAAAAGTAGTAGAAGGAAGAATCTATTTTGTTAATTACGAAAATGAACAATCGTTAGTGCATTTTTTGTGTGGAGGAATGAGCATTTTCGATACTATGATCAATCTTATAGTAAATGCATGATCGGGGTTTTTCATGGTATAGTTCTATTAGAAAGTCCAATTAAATCAAATCGAACCATTATATAAATTCATCAGAATCAAACCGAATTGAACTGAAGCATTTCAATTTTTCTAGAAGAGAATTGAATCAAAAGTTTTGGTTTAGTATAACGGTTAGAAATTCCAAACTATACCAAACCATTAGAAGTCAATTTATTACAAATTGAATCATTTGTTAAAATAAAAGAACGAAACCATTATACTTGGTTTTGATTTTTTTTTTGGATAAAAAACTTATTTAAATTTAATTTTTTGATTTTCAGAAAGTCATGTTTTTTGTATTTTTGAAAAAATTGATTTTTTTTTCGAAAAAATTATTATTTTTTTTTTTGAAAAAATCGACTTTTTGATTCTAGAAAAATTAAATTTTTGATTTTTAAAAAAGTTGACTTTTTTATTTTTCGAAACAATCGACTTTTTGATTTTCGAAAAAATTGACATTTTGATTTTCAAAAAAATCAACTTTTGTTGTTTTTCAAAAAAACCAACTTTTTGATTTTCAAAAAAATTGACTTTTTTTTTTCTTCAAAATAATCAACTTTTTGGTTTTCGAGAAAAATCGATTTTTTTATTTAAAAATTGACTTTTTGATTTTTAAAAATAGCCTTTTATTATTTTTGAATTTTTTTTTTGATTTTTAGAAAAAAAAATTTCTTGAAAAATTCAATTTTATTATTTTTCGATAAAAATAAACTTTTTGATTTTAAAAAATTCGACTTTTTTTTTTATTTTGTAAAAATGACATTTTTATTTTTGAAAAATCAACTTTTTTTATTTTCAAAAAAATTAATTAATTAATTATAAAAAAATGAATTTTTTTAATTTTTGAAAAAAAATTATTTTTTGATTTTAAAAAAAATCAAATTTTATTTAAAAAAATGAATTTTAAAATTTAAGTAACAACGGTTCGATTCAATTTTAAAATCATTAATAAAATTTAAGTTTGGTTCACTAACCGTTTGTAATTATTGGTTTATTTTAATTTCAGTTCGGCTCATGTAAACGATTGTTTTGAATAGCCCTAGCCCATAGCAGATAGATAACAGCGTCGTTCCATTCGAGTCTCCGTCGAATACCAGATCTTCAAAATCCCTGAATACTGAACCAATCACCACCTCATCGGCGTGCATAACCCTAGATGGACCTTCTGAAGCAAGAGCTTCTCAAGAAGCGCCAATCCCTAGCCGAAGAAACCGGCGGCAAGAGAGTCTTCAAACGCTCCGAGATCCAACAGAAACAAATCCAGAAGCTCCGCGAAGAAGAAAAGCGCGAACTCGAAGCAAAATCCAAAAAACGCAACTCATCTTCCTCCGACACCACCTCCTCCGTTCCAACCTCATCGACCACACCTTCCTCCACCGTCACATCCACCACTGCCTCATCCAGCGCCTCCCTCCCGGATGAGCAGAACATCGACAGCCTCGTTCTTCCTAAACAGGAGGTCATACGTCGTCTCCGGTTCCTCAAGCAGCCGGTGACGCTATTTGCCGAAGACGACGATGCCAGACTCGATCGGCTCAAGTATGTTCTCAAAGCTGGATTGTTTGAAGTTGATAGTGATATGACGGAGGGACAGACGAATGATTTCTTGAGAGATATTGCGGAGTTGAGGAAGCGGCAGAAGACGGGGATTGGGAGTGATAGGAAGAGGCAGAAGGCGGAAGATGGTGCTACTGAGGATGGTGATGGTGGTGCTGGGGATGATGACTTAAGCGATTGTGGTGGATCCAGTGGAGGTGATAATGATAAGGATTTGAAGCGGATGAAGGCGAATTTTGAGGATTTGTCTGATGAGGATAAGATTCTGGTGTTTTTTAAGAAGCTGTTGAATGAGTGGAAACAGGAGTTGCGTGAGATGGCTGAGACGGAGAACCGGACAGCTAAAGGGAAGTCCATGGTTGCTACTTTTAAGCAGTGCGCGCGGTACTTGAACCCTCTGTTTAAGTTTTGCAGGAAGAAGGTGAGTTTTATGCTTTTTGGTTTGCATCATTTCAATTGAACATGTGTATATTGATTGTTTAATGTCTATGCATTTAGCAACCTACTTTCCTTGTATTTGGTATTAGTATAATAGGAAAACTTAGAATGTGATTGGAAACAAATTAGATAGTCAGTTTGCCGGGATGTAAACTGTTTGGTTGAATGGGAACATACTTAAGTTTGATACAGATTCAATCAGGAGAGGTGGAAAGGTAGGTGTATTGTACTGTTGTATATTTTAAGGCGAGTTTTGGAGAAGATGGTAATAGACTTAAGGTGAGTTTTTCAGAGAACTTTATATAGCTTCATTGCATTTGCATGCATCTAGATGTTGTGTTTCTGTTGGTAATGTGAGATACAGTATTTTAAGCGACACTTCGAATTTGAAATGTTGGCAATTTGGTGTAATAGGACTCTCACACGGTGAGTGAAGGAAAGGATCAGACCTATTTATGATGTATTATATGCAGCTTTACCTTGCATTTGTGTGAGGTTGACTCCACATCTCAAATTTGTGATTCTAGTCGCACAAAAGCAACTCCAGTTGTTGCTTTATTTACCGTTAGGACTCGGGAGCATTGGACTTGAGTATCACATTTGAAGTATATGATATTGACGTGGGCCTTATATGACTTTGGGATCCCCTCTACTTTTGTGGTGTAGTTCTCTCAAGATTCATAGTTGTTCCTTTCTAGTAGTGTTGTCGACGGCGGTCCATGGCAGAGAACTAAAATGCCGCCATACCGTCCGCTTTGCTACAGCATTAGTGGAAAAAACTCGCAATATCGGCTGATATTTACCCTTGTTGCCAGCCCAAAAAACACCATATATATATCCGCCATAGCGGCCATGGCGCCGCTATTTGATAACACTTCTTTCTAGTGGAGGAATCAACCCTTGTTGGTTGTTATTTTCCATTATATCTTCTAGGGGAGAGTTTTGACCAAGAAATTTGGTTGTGTGTTTCGAGTGCTGCACAAAATCTACCTCTTAGGATAGATGCTTCCTCAAACAATAAAAGAGAGTCCTTTGATTCTTGAAACATGGCTCCTCGCTTAAATTTAAAGAAAATCTCGTGTTAAGGCATAATCCTATTTCCTCTTACACATGCAATTTTCTCGTGTTTTCACTCCTTAAATTATATTTTAGTACACTTGTTATATTTTGATTGGAAATTGTAAGAACCACACCGAAAGAATTGTATCTAAGTTTTCTGCTTTCAATAAATTGTTGAGCTGATTAATTTTTATTCATACGTCTTGAAAATTTCTCGCATTCACGGCTTACTTGAAGTTTGGTTAATAACTAAATACAAAGTTTTAGACTACTTCAATCTGGTTTAATGTATGATTGCCAAGCCATGATTCTCTCCTGTCAATGTGAATTTATGATATGCACATAGCTATCACAAGAGCGCGCGCGCCCCCCCCCACACACACACACACACACACACACACACACATATACATATATATATACATACATACACATACATATACATACATACATACATATATATATATATATATATATATATATATATATATATATATATATATATATATATATATATATATATGTATGTAGGTATAGGTAAAGGATAAAATTGATATTTAGTGAGTAGCTGAACTTTGCTTGAATGGTACAGTTTATGACTGGGCTGCTGTAATAGGTTCATCTATTTGTCTTGTAATTAGCTTATGTTTGCTTAATAATAATAAAATGCATTCCAATCCAACTTCTGTTAGCTGTTTATTACTTACTTGAGATCCCAGTTAGACATCAAATATTTAAAATACCTTTCAGTTTTAGAAGTCTATGTTCTGTATCTTAGTGCTACTATTTTGCTTCAATAAATGACTTTCATTTAAGCATAAAATCATGTTGATATGGAATGTGTCAGGTTGCATGTTTTCTGAAGTATCTTTAACTAATAAAATGGATGTGGTGCATTCTATTTTCAGGTTCTTCAGGATGACATTCGACAGGCACTATTGTTGATGGTTGAATGTTGTATGAGGCGAGATTATCTGGCTGCAATGGACCATTATATTAGGCTGGCTATCGGAAATGCTCCCTGGCCTATTGGTGTTACTATGGTTGGTATTCATGAAAGATCTGCCCGTGAAAAGATCTACACAAATAGTGTTGCTCACATCATGAATGATGAAACAACCCGCAAGTACTTACAATCAGTAAAGAGATTAATGACATTTTGCCAAAGGCGTTACCCAACATTGCCATCTAAAGCAGTTGAGTTTAACAGTTTGGCAAATGGGAGCGATTTGCAGTCACTATTAGCAGAAGAGAGATTTAGTGGGGTCAATCAGGCATCTGAGGAGAAGCTTAGGATAATGCCTGCTCCTAGAGAAAGTTAGTTATTCATGTCCTGTTCTCTGAAATGACAACATCTTATCTGATGTTATTTATTTTCAACTACTAAATACAGTCTGCTTCTGTTTCTTTCTAAGTGATTGTATAAAACGAATGCATTTGTGAAAATGGATAAAACATGTAAAATTATGATATTTTCTATGCCGCCCTTGCCCCCCTTGGTTTTAAGTTCCACCTCAGTGTTAGTTTTTAGTATAGTTAGTTCAGGTGCTGTTTCAGGAAGCACCACAGCTGGGTCTTGATTTTAGCTTTTGTGGCCTGAATCATCTTTACAGTTCTATTTGCTTTTGTCTGAAAAGTTAATGAAATATTGTCTCAACTCCATTTGTGTAAAAATGTAAAAATTCCAAATTACTCGTTCTATCTTTTTATAAAACATTTCTTCTAAGCTATGTGTTTTTCCAAGAAGTTGTGTACACTGAAAAATTTCAGACAAGTCAAATTCAGTTTGTTGGAACAATATCTATTTTGGAGTGTTCATTCAATTAATGACATTTAATTTGTTGTTTTTAGATATTTTCTATTCGTAAAAAGTAATACAAGAGTGACTCTTCGGGTAGTGATTTTTTTTATAATAGTTTGATCAAATAATAGTAAGACAAAAATGACACAAACAGAGAAAATTTTGCAACAAATGAATATTTTCTAATATAAAATCCAATTTCATTTTCTTCTTTTCAATTCATTTGCATATCTATTTTTTTTTTTTAATTTACAAAAAAATATTGCCACTAGAAATCTAACCTGGACCAACCCTTTAATTCAATCGACAAATACGAATTGAGCTACTCTATTCACCCTTTATTAATATATGATTTTTCTTCTAAGAAAAACTATTAGAATTATCTATTTCTATTTAACTAGCAACTTATTGGATAATGAAAGAGAAAAATTTAAGACCACAAAAAAACAAGAGAACATTGTGAGTGTGAGTAGAGGAGATTAAAAAAAGAATATATTTTTTCACAGTTAAAAAAGGAATAACTTTTTGTAGCTTTTGTGAACTGCTAATGAAAGAAGCGAACGTGGAGAAACATCAGCCTTGAGATCGTACATGTAGCGCTACAAGACAAGCACCGCCATTAAAAGGCAAATTAAACAAATACGGAAAGAGATGGTGTGCCTCTTATTTTATTTCATTTTTTTATTTATAATATTTCCTCTTTATTCCCCCTCTCATTTTCTTCTTAAATTTATCATTAAATCAATCATAACAAATTAACTTTATATTAATAATGATAATTCAATTTTATTTAAGAATATAATAATCTATAATAAATAATGCTCAATAGTATAATTTCATAAAAAACTTCAAGTATTTGCGTTTTTTAAATTCCAAAATAAATCATTCTTACATCTTTTATCATGCATATGTATATTTTCAATGAAATTAATTTCTTTTTTCATTACACTCCATCTCTTAATTAATACTTCTAATTAAAATTTTATTCTTGAATTAATAGTAACAATAAATATTAAAATTAATTTATTAAAATATTACCTTAATGAAGACTCTTTCTCAACAAATTTATAAAATAAAATATTTTTTGTATTTATTAAAAAAAGTTAAAATTTATTAGAAATTTTTTAATAATGTAATAAAAAGAACATATCTAGGAAGTGGAGGGAGTATTGTATTCTCCTATGTTAGTGTGTAAGTAATATTTTAGTGTATTTCTTACAAAAGAAAACAAAAAAAAAGAGTGTGTGATTGAAGTCAAGTGAGTGAGTGTAGAATGTGAAATCAATCATTTCATATCACGAGACAGTAATATGATGATGCTTCTGATAATGATATTATATTCTCACATGTAAAAAATAATTATGTATTGATGCGGGTATGGATACGGTTGAGGAACTTGAGATTCCAATTCCATCTTCATCTTCTTCATCAATGGCGAAGAGACCTTGTCCATCTCAAAACCCTAGAATGGAGGTCGATAATCTCCTCCACGACTTTCTCTCTCTTTCCGATCGTCCTTCTCTCTCCCTCGATCTCTCCCTAGAGAATCTTCTCCAATCAATGCCTCCTGACTCCGATCTCATCGATCGCGCTCTCCGAATGGGTTCTCTGCTTCTCGATGCCGCTAAACACTCCTCTCGCAAACGCTCTTCCAATCATAATTCCATTGTTTGGCCTTTCCCTCCTGATCTCACGTTTAAGGTTGGAGCACTTTTCGATTCTACGCTATCTATACTTTTTGCGATTCCGCTATTGAATCGCGCTTAGCGTTTTTTGTTTTGATGATTTTGATTTGCTTTTGAGCTGTTGAACTTTTGCTTTTTCATCAACGCTAGTGTCTAGTACTAGTGTTGTAACAAAATCGTTATTGTTCTGCGATGTGAAATTTAGGACATAATGTAGTGTAATATCAGCGTAACCACTATTTTCTGGGATTGGCGGGTGAGAATATTGACTAGTACTGGGGGAAACTATTGCGTAGGTTTTGAACATGTTGTAGTATTGAATAGTGGATTATGTTTTATGATGTGCAGATCTTTTCGATGCTTGATACTCAGAGCCTGTGCTATGTATCTGCTGCTTGTTCGTTTTTTAGCAAATGTGCTAAAGATCCTTTGTGCTATCAGAATATTGATTTGACGACACTTGTTCCTAAGGTTAACAATGCTGTAGTTGCTACTATGATTCAGCGAGCTGGAAAGGCACTAAGGTATGCAATTTTTGGTTGTACTGATGCTTTTACTTCTATGTTATATTTAATGTTTTCAAGGAAACTTCAGGTAGCTGCAGTGATGATCATTTTGTGGGTGTAATTGGTGATAATGTTAAATTGAATCATCACCTGTAAAATTGTCAGAAACAAAACAGGAAATTTAGTTGCATGATGATTATTTTGTTTGGATGTTCTGCCTCATCTGAAATGTTATTTCCCTCTATTCATGATTCGTGTTGTATTATGGCATGCTGCATTCTCCTAGCCTTAAACTTTGGTTCCTGTTAAAATTGCACATAATTATTTTTATTCTTTTTTATAAGTGTCCATTACTGTGTAAACTTTGTTTGCGTTTTCAATCTGAAAAGAATTTAGCTCTTTCTATCTGGAAAGGAAAAACTAACTTTCCATTTGAATTTATATTTACTTGTTTCTTTTTGCCTTGTTATATCTGTTTTAATTTTTTAATCAGGTCTCTTAAACTTGGTGTTGTCCCTGCTACTGTTTGTTCTCCTGGATTTTGTCAACCATTGGTTTCTCCTGTCAGAAAAGCTATTGTAGAGGAGCCTAATTTTTCATGGAATGATAAGAGGTCTCGTCAAGGGAGAGAATCATCCATTCTTACAAGATGCTGTTTAAACCCTTTAAGTGCGGAGGGTGGTGCACCGGGGTATGTTTCTCATGGACTTTGATGTTTACTACTTTTTTGGGATTTAAATTTGAACGGCCTCTTAAATTCTATTCTTTTAGGGCTCTTTTGAGAAAGTTACACCTTTACAACATTGAGAGAATGGACAACGCATCCCTTTGTTGTGCATTGTCAGCATGCCCTTCTCTCCTTGATCTGGAAATTGTTGGAATGTAAGTTAGTTTACTTCAATTCTTGGTCTTTCCTGTCTTATCGTCATTACTTGTAACTTTATAAGCATTTCTCACTGCTAGTGGCTTATGGAAAAGAGGGTGTCAGTTGTCACTGTTTAAACATGAAGAAAATTGAACTCTTTCTTTATGTTGAATTTAATTTCCCGTGATCTGGAATATGCACTATATTAATTTCTATATGCATAGTTAGCCTGGGAATTCTTTCTGCTGTAAGCCTCCATGACTTCAGTTTTGGATGGTTGATTTTATTACTATATTTGTTTCCTTTCCCTTACAAGCTCTGATGTTAATATGCTGTATCTGCATATTTATTTTTAATAAAGGTATATTTTATTAGTTTTTAGTTTCATTTGCAACATATGATTATATGATGTGTATTTGTATTCCTGTCTCATGTTTTCTGCTAGTTCATTTCTTTAGAAAGAGAAGGTTGTTTCAAATGTATTTATTGATGGTAATTTTTTTAAACTTCTAGCCATGTTGAACTGAGGCAAACTCTAATGTCAGTAAGTGCAAACTGCCACTTGATTGAGCGTTTGTTTTTCGAGTCTTCCAGAACTGGTATGTAATTTTTTCAACTTACTTTTCCATTGAGAACACTTTATATCCATGCTTATCTCTTTTTAATTATCAGGTAGAGATGACAGCTTGAAAATGCAAACCTGTTCTGAGCTAGTAAACAATTGTCCTCATCTAATCTCTTTATCTCTTCGAGGGTTTAAGCTACATGATTGCAAAGTTCGTATTCTTGTTAAGGTATGCTTTCATTGTTTGTTTTAAGTTCTCATTTCCAACGGTCTTTGCATTGTGTACCCATTGGAGGTTTTGATGAACTATGACTGTGTCTTATTATGTTAAAATAACAAGTTCCACGTCGGGTAAAATAGAGAAGGCTAAATGTTGACAAGCAAAAAGAGATCTAGTGGCCATTGGTTCAAACTTTTGGACCAAGCTTTGATCTCTGAAGTCCAGTCCATAAACACTCCACCAATTGGGCCTATGCACTAAAATTTCAAAGCGTTAATATTGGGAATTTTTATCTATTTATTATATTAATTGTAATATACTCCCTCAAATTTCAATATAAATAACATGAATCACTTGTTTGGTAGTTCAAAATATAAGAAAACATCAATTAATTGTACCCTTCATCTAATTTATATTTTATTTTCCAAAAAACTTTTCATTTCTATGAAACAAGTCACTGTGAAGGACATTTTGGAGACTACAATTTTTTTATTACACCAGTAAAATTAAAAGAAAATATCATCATAATTAGTGCGAATATGTAATTGTATTTTTGCTGCTTGTATTCAAAACTGGAGGGGGGAGTATATGTTTCCCTGAATATATAATGCTGATCTGTACGTTTTACTCAAGTTTGTTGAGGCATTTGGGTGGGAAAGGGAGAAGAGTTGTAAATGTGGACAAGATATTCAAGTGAATCAAATTATTCATGTAGTCAGTTTTTTTTTTTTTTTTTTTGTGGTCATTTTTGCTCTTTTCTGATGGGAGTTTTAAGTTACTGATTTCTTTTCACCTTTTAATAGCTGGGAGTGCAAATTCAATTTTTCTGAATAATAATTTTGCTATGGTACACGCCTGTGTTTGTCAAATTAGGAAGGCGATAGTATATTACTTTATTTTCTCTTTTCTCATTTGAACCGAAGAGTCTATTAGGGGAAAGACATGACAGATATATCTTCTTAGAGTTTGTTTGGACAAGACAATTGAGAGTTTGTTTGCAATTTTTAAAATTTAAAGGGACCAATTTAAAATGATTATGGACCAATTTAAAATGAAAAATATGGCGATCAATATTCAAAATTTAAAATAATAATATTAACCAATTTGATATTCAAATTCTATGGAGTATGAGAGGAATTTGAAATTCTTTGATTTTAGGTGTCATCTCAAGATCATTAAATTTAACTTGGGCAACATATTTTATAGATTTCCACCATTTTAACAATTCTTCATATTTTTTATCCAAACAATGATTTTTGTACAAATTCTTTTAAATTCCCTCAAAAAATTATATTCCCTCATTAAAATGTCTTATCCAAGCACACTCTTAAAGTTTGTGGCATTAATATTAGTAAACTAGGTATTCTCCTAATTCTCATTTTTGAAGCCCCATATAATTTCAAATTGCATTTTGCAGGGATTTCGGAAACTGAAATATGTTGATTTTTCAACATCATATTCAATCACTGGAAATTTCTTAAGGTTAGTTGTTTCTTACAATACTCCGCAAGAACCCTCAGATCTTCAGATCCTATTCGTCTCTTGAGATAGTTGCTTGCTTCGAAAAAATATATAACCTTGATTTGTCAGAAACCTTGGAAGCTCCAACGGTGGGAATTTGCTCGAGGTCTTAATTTTAAGGGATTGCATGCATCTCAAAGAGGTGGGGTTGCAATACATTTCTAGTTTCCTTATTTTATTTTTAAACCTGCCTTTGAAATGCTAATAATTCATGTGCAGATGGAAGTTGCTAGGATGTTGACAGCAATTCTTGAAGGAGATTTCAAATTGCTTATACATCTTGTGGGTACATGGAAGAATTTGAATTTCTAAAAAAGAGTAGAATTTCTTCTCGAATCTCAATTTTGATCTAATTTTTCACTCTTGCGATTAAACAGGACATATCCAATAGGGAAGGCTTAGCATGTGAGGCTGACTGGTATCACAGGTGCTACAACTCTAGGTATTGATTATCAGATGTGGTTCATTAATTTTCTGAATGACTGCTGTCGTTTCTTATGTATTTAATTACATGTTTGGGTATGCGTTGCAGCATTATGCCTATTAAGCAGGTTTTGGAAGCAAGACCTGATATGCGTGTGGTGGCTGAATATCCATCAGAAGGAAGGTCAGATATCTTTCAAATATGAAGGGTTTTATGTTGTGAAAATTTTCATTCTGAAAGTGGCTAATTGTGTTGCAGCTATGTCGAGACATTTGATACTGATATGAATAGTGATATAAGTCTGTTATCACAACTTAGCAGCCCCTTATCAGATGGATCAATTTTTATGAGTACATCTGAAGGTAGTTACAACAGTGATCATGGTAGTGGAAATGAGGAAGGACAAGATGCGGTGATTTATGGGGAAAGTTCAGACGAAGACAATAATCTGAGCCTGTAACCAATCCTCAATGCATGGCATTAATTGAAAAGGACAACAATATAGTGAAGTTGGTACTCTCTCTTTTTCTATTTACATACTTTTGTGTGAAAAATGACAAGTTGATTTTTATTTGACAAAGCATTTACAAAAATAGATAAGTATATGGTATGGTGTCTTTGGGTTGACCTGGGGTACAAATTTTCTTAGAAGATTTTAAAGGAATAGATATGTCATGCCCATGGCTGACATGTGACAAATGGGCATATAGTAAATCTGTCGGATAATAGATAGGGATGGCTTAATTTGATATTTTAAAGTTAGGTCCTTCTGATTCAATGTTTATTAGCAACTATTTCATCAGCTTTGTTCAACTCTTGCATATCCTAATAGTTGTTATATTTGTGTTTTAAATTTATCCACTAGGGGAGCAGTAGGAGAGGAGGAGGGATATGCCGGTCGCTGGACCCCGGAGTTTTCAGCTTTTGTTCCGCCCTTCACAGATTCTGTTGAGGATTGGGGTTTGGTAGCAATTTTGTTATTGGCCTTTGTTTCCATGTTTGCATAATGTTAAGTATATGGCCGCTCCATCCTGGTCTACCCCCAAAGAGAGAGCTGATTTTTCCTGAGCATTATCAATCCATATCATATGACATGGGCGTTTTTGTTCTATCTATCTCTCTTTCCATTGATACTAGCTATCTAACTTGCAAAATAAAATATAATAAACAATTATTTGTTCACATTCTTATGACAGCCAGGTATGTCATTTATTTCGAACAAAAGAAATGTGAACTGAATTTTTTTCAGGTATAATTGGTGGTGGGTAATAAAGTTTTGATCATGTGATCTCATGAATTTTGTATTTCTTCATACTATAATCCCAATTACCTAAAGAAATGTTATCTAGCACGGTCCTCTTCGCAACCAAGGCTCAACTCCATACCTAATCATGGTCGAGATTATGCCCATTAACATCTTAGTAGTTCTTGCTCGATCCCACATATTAATGTATTGGAAATGGAAATATTGTTCAAAATAAAAAACAATAGGCATAATTGAAAAAATAGTAATGATTGGTAAATTAAAAACTAAAAATAATAGTTATTTTAAATCAAAATTAATTTGATAAAACAACAAATCACTGTAAGGCTGAGGGAGTAATAAAAATCTATTATTCAAATAATTAAAAAAATAGACAATACAAATTATTTAGATATTAGTAGGTTGTATGAAATTTTTACCTTATCTAAACACAATTATGAAGAAAAACGTGTCAGAATGTTAATGTCCATTGCCAAACATTACTATGCGGCAACTCCACACGAACAGAAATAAAGCACTTTTTTCTTGGAAATAAACAAATTACTTTACCAAATCAAAAGATGAAAGAAGAAGAAGAAAAAGCAAAAAGACACGAAACGTTTCGGTTTTCCTCCTTTGTTGTAGTGCATTATGATTTTGATATTATGGTTGAGTCTCTATGCTATCCGACATATTTACTCATTCGATTGAACTACCTAGTGGTGATATACTTACATCCAAAAGAATAGTTAGAGGTTGGCAACCCAATTTGAAAGCTAAAACCATTATAATAATTTATGTGTTACCCATAAAGGTACAACTGATTGAACTATCTAATGGTGATATACTTACATCTAAAAGAATAGTTAGAGGTTGACAACCCAATTTGAAAGCTAAAACCATTATAATAATTTATGTGTTACCCATAAAGGTACAACAACTGAGGGGGAAATGGTTAAAATGTACACATTAATCCATAAGTGCGAGCTTTTTAGAATGAAACCCGATGAAACCATTGATGATATAAAAAAAATATTCACATTAGAAATCATATGGGAACTTCGGATAAAAAGGTTATAAATAAAGATTTGATCAACAATGTCATTAGATGCTTAAATCACATTTGACTAACTAAAGTCACTAGAATTTTTGAATTTAAGGACTTGTCTTCAATGGATTTGGTTACCTTCTTTGCAAAGTTGCAAAAACATAAAATGGAGCTAAAAAGGCTATCTCTTAAAGTCAAAGATGGCAAAAATTCAAATACTGATGAACATATGACATTATTAGTTTAAAAATTTAAAATATTATAAAGCATGGAAAGCAACGAGACTTTCAACACAAAATAAAGAAATATCTTTATTCTTTCCAATAAACTACCAATGTGGAAAGAAATGTCATATAAATATATGAATTGCCCTTGGAACCAAAACAAAAAAAAAAGCTGAAAAATTCAAAAGACCTAAAAATATAAAAAAGACATACATAGCTTAGGATGACAATGATATGAAATATTAGGATGAATCATAAAAGTAGAAAGAAAAAAACATTTGTCTTATGACAAATCACGAAGATAACGAGATAAATAGTCCAACTTCATAATTTACTTATAAAGAATTGTTTAGCACTTGTAAAAAGTTAGATTTAGATTCATGTAAATCAAAACACTTTGTTTCTACTTTTAAGATTACTATATTTTTCCTTGAAGTGGATATTAAAAACTTATTGGATGAAATAGAAAACCTTAGAAAAAACAAAGTTTTTTAATTCAAAGCTCTTCTTTTCCTTCTCTTTCCCCTGCATAATTAGATAGCCCTAAATGACCAATGATCTAAAATATTTTCTTATTTGAATGATCAAGAGTTCTAGAGGTTTGAAATCTCCAATCTTTCAAACATTTTCCAGAGGTTCATATCCTAAAAGAGGATTATTTTTTAAAATAAATCCGGATTATCTTACTAGAGGATTACACAAAATTTCATTTCTAATAGAAATAAGATATTTAAAATATGAATAAAACGTACCTCCTTACCAATTTTCTTATAACTTTGATTTATGTAATGGTGACTTTCTACTCAAGTCTTATGCTTCTATAGCAGAGCAAGTGTTCTTTATTTACTTTTTCCTTTTTAATTCATATTTTAATTTTCCATAATTATTTGAACTTTTGTCAACGATTATAGATGTTAGTGCTATATTCTCGTCTCCATATTTTTCGCAATATTATATCATATTTCCATGAGACATTTCTTCTTGTTTCTTTTGGAGTAACCATTTGCAGTTTTCTCCTTACGAAGATATGGACAATCACTTTTGAAGCGCTCAGGCTTGTCGCAACCATAACATACCTTAGTCTTTTTTATTGGGTGCGGATGTTTATCCCTTGTATGGTTGAAAATTTCTTATAGGAAAACTTTTCCTTCTATCCAGGTGTTGGATCATTTTAGTGAGAACACTAATTCCTCATCATCATATGTCTCTTCAGCATCTTCATCATCTATGATTTTTTTTTCATACTCCACTTTCTAAGCTTGAAGTTCTTTGGCTTTAGCCATGTTACCCTTATCCGCAAGGGAAATTTCTTTTAACCTTCTTGACTAGTTCATTTGCATCTAATTGAAGTTCATGATTTCTTAAACAATAAATAATTTATTCAAGTGTAAAATTGTTCAAACTTTTTACTTCCTGAAAGATCTTTAGTCTCCATCTCATGGATAGACTTCTCAAATTCTTCTTTACATAATTAATAGTGGTGTAGCTTTTGACTATGATTTGGATGATTTGGAATTCAGAGACATGAGTTTGAAAACCTAAAAAACATGGTTTCATTATCTTTATTCTCCTTCAATGATTTGTTAATGTCGTTCGTATGTGCTAACTAGAGAGTCATAAATATTCTAGAAATAGATCTATTTGAAATTTCAATAAATTCCTCGAAGGAAATAGTATTCGTTGGGATGATTTTTTCCTCGTGCTAAAGTTTTTAAGTTTTCTTATTAGGAAGGAGGTACAATATCTCTGTTTGTATAAATTCCCTCTTCGTCAACAACAACAATATAACTTTTTTTAGCCATGTCCCATAGTTTTTCATCTTAACTTATAAAGAAACCATATAGTTTGTCTTTCCACTGGGATAAATGTTCACTATCTCCATTAAAGATAGGTGGTTTAGAAGAAAAAGGGTATTTATATCCAGAGGTTGATTCATCTCCCAAGTCTAACATCTTTTTTTCTCAAATAATCTTCTATTCTTACACAATTAAGTGTTTAAATAAGAGATTGGTGCTCTAATGTCAACTTGAGGCGAGAAAAGACAAGAAAAAATAGAGGGTTTAATCATGTTGGATTTAGAACTTATTGGATATTCTCAAGCACAAAGAGTGTAGCAACGAAAAAGATAAAGATAATATGGATAAAAGATCACACTCAAAGTTTATATTGGTTCACCCTATTAACGAGAGATTAATCTAGTCTCATCACACTTAAGAGATTTCCACTATAATGACACTTGATTACGGGCAACCACATAGACAACCTAACCTTAGATTTTCTTGTCTCACGCTAGAGGAGTTCCTTCCCTTAGCACCTATAAAAACCTCTTTGCCATAAATCATTAAACACTTGGTTGCCTCACACTAAAAGGCTTTGGAAAAATTACAAAGTATTTTTTTATAACAACTCATACAGAATGGTAAACCTAATAATCTTGATTACAAGTGATTACTTTTCCTAAAAAATAATGAATAAAATGCATTTGTTACTTGGTGTTTGTTCTTTGCTAAAATGACAATATTTTTCAAAGCTTATAAGTTCAGAGTGACACAACAATAACTCAGTAATAATATGTGTATAGTTGGCCTTTATATATAAGTGGATATTATAAAATTCTTATGTGTTTCACTCTTGCCAATCATTTGGCCGTTTGGAAATGAGTAGTTGGAGTTGCAATATCTATATGTAATCCCTATCAATTCATTCCTTGTACTTATCATTAACCTTTTATTCCTAGTACTCGCGCAATTTTCATGACGTGACCATTGAGCACATTCTCTATAGGTGACATATTACAACAAGTCTTCGTAAATGAGGTGCATGTAATTAGCTTTTTAATTAGGCATAGATAATCATGTTTGTATGGGTACATGTGATCTTTCTTGCATTAAGGTGTAGATGATCACAATATCCTTGAATGGATGCTCAACTTTGTTGACTTGAACACAATGATTATTTTCTTTGGTATAGGGAAAATTTATCATTTCTTCTGACTAAGTGCTAATGATCATTTCCCATGCTATGGAGATAGATGATTACTCTTCAGCTTAATTTAGATGGTTATTTTTGACTTGTTGACTCTGGTATAGATGATCATTTCTCTACAAATGATTATGTATTAATTTTTTTTAGATAATTGCAAATGTTCTTACATATGAAAAAAAACACATTACTATTACTATTACTATTACTTTATGATCATTTCCCATACCCTTTAAACTTTTATAAATGTTGATTCAAATCATGATGATAAAAGATGTTTTTAGTTTTAGTTTTTTACACTTGTAATAAAATACTCTATTTATCTCATTATCCTTCTCCATTTCTTTCAAACACCCATTGAAAACTCTTTGATAATTGATTGAGACAAATTTAAAAGTTATGGAGGGCTACAATTAAAAATTGGGATATAATCAATATTACATTATCGAAATCGTCCAGAGCATTGATTGGGTATTCAATTGTTAGTAAAATTATAAAAGTTCAGAAATGTGCCTTTTTCCCTTATTAAAAAAAGTGGAGATTTTTTATCTCATAGTTGGAAATAGGATTAACTGCATTCAAAATTTCCTGCAGTCATAGAGAGCTGATTAATTTGTTGCAAGTAATTTATCGAGGACCTGGTGTGCTAAATTTATGAACGCAGGAGTTTTGTACATTTTTTTTGTATCAATCATATTGAATAGCAGTAATCTTAATTAAAGATTCAAGTATCTTGAAAGCTATAGAAATTTTATCATCAAATGTGTAAACCCCTCATTTCCACCTGTTCATAACTTGTAGAAATTCAAGATAAGAAATTATTGACATTGATTTAAGTTTAATTGTGTTTTAATTGTTCATAACTTGTTCATAACTTGTTCTCTTTAGTTCATAACTGTGTCCAAATTACTTGGCTTGTATTTGTGTGTTTTAGTTTGGCTAGTCTTGGTCAACTTTAATTTGTAGACTTGGTGAACTTAGTTAATTGTTCAAAATTCAAACTTATCATCTTAATCAATTAACATATTGAATATATTAATCAAATAACATATTGAATCTTATTAAAAACATAACCAAATACACCCCTTAAATCTCTGCAACACCGCCCCATAAGGCTCATGCCTTAACTTGTTTTCATTTAGTATTGTAAACAGACAAATACACTACAGTTTAGCTACACTTGAAAGGATCATATATTGGCTTATGTAATTTTCTTAACCAATTGAAGTTGAAGATAAATTAAAAAAATAATACATTCAGCCATAGTGTGTAGACCAGATAAAAAAAAAAAACAAATTACTGTAGAATAAAAAGAAATATTAACACAAACAGTAGAATCAAAACAAAAACAAAGACAAACATGGAAGAAAACAATTACATATACCAGGACTAAACAAATCATCGGAAAAAAAAAAAAAACCATTTTTAACATTGATTCGGGAAAATAGTTCTGCTACCGAGCTACTATGCCCAATAAGATTCGAATTATTTCCACCAGCAGTCTTCATCTCCAGCAATAAGTAAATTCCCATTGATTATGTTCCTGCCATATCTGATGAAAGGCTCTGATTTCGCAAATATGGTACTGCAGAGCTTTGGTAAAAACCAGATGGAGCAGAGTAATAATTATTGATGAACACCATAAACTTTCTATTTCAAAAATGTAAATCTTAAACAAAATAGTTTTCCAAATTTCTAGTATACAATGATTGTTCAAAAACTGGACCGTTTTTCCTTTTGGCAGGAATGCTATAGCAAAGGCGGATTATAAAACCAAACCTATGCTCATGACTCTATTTAATTTAATAAGCCATTGATAAAATCCAACCTATACAAAACTGACTAAATATCAGGAGACAGCTGTTGCACTGGACATTATTAAGAAAATTGATGGCAGTTGCACAGAATAAATACAACTCATCAGCTCGAAAAGCATTCAGTCAAGGAACAGCAGGGACCGGAACAATTCCTAGTTTTCTGCGAACATCTTCTAAATCTTCATGAAAATGCTGCTCATAATACACACACATTAGATCATTGCACTGAGTGCCGGCACGAACAGCCCATGGGAAGTAATGCTGAAAAAACAATTTTCTCTGTTTTTCGCTGAATCTTGCTGTGCCACCTATAACAGACATCATGCACATAGGAAGATACATCTGTTCAAACTCGATTACTTTCAGTGCTGACTCACCAATCAAGTTAGTAGGAAGGTCAAAAAGGGTATGCCAAAAGTCATGAACCTCACGAGCTCGCATGGCAACATAGGCCAGCTCGTCTGTATCCATGAACCGCACAGGAGGTCGATCGTCGGGTGAAAAGTTTCTGGACCCCATAAATCTAGCATAGGCAGCACCAAATGTATTTGCTGGCAGGTCCCAAGCATGTCCTACATTTGCAGATATAACACGAGGGCGCTCCAACAGTACTGCCTATTAAACAAGATTATATAAGAAAAAGCATTCATATTTTCTGTTTGACAGAACAAACTTCATCGTGACCAGCAAAGTAAAGAATGAGAATCATTTCAGAGATAGCATTGAGAATCCTATTAGGTGACAAATATTTATACAAAGATCACTCAATATTTAACCTCAGCAACAAGAACAAGATGGTTTCACAAGATGATGAGCAAGAAGAACAAACATGTATGTTTAAAACAAAATGAAAATAAGGTGATGAGAAATGACTACCGACCCTTCCTTCGGGGGAAGATTTCATCCTTTGAAGAACCCTTTGAAAGGCAGGTTTTCCGGTTGTTTCACCAAGAGCTGCTATCAAATCAGCTCTCCGCGGATTCAAAAGCGCTCCGACTGCGGAACCAAATGCCACCGCTGCCTGCTGCCATGTCTTCAGCTTGATTCTACCGCCATCCACCATTCCAATTTTTTGTTAAATCTAAAACATAACAATAAGAAAAACCCTACATCATTAGCCTAATCCCATTGTAGTCGCCAACAATAAGCAAAAACAAATAAATAGGAACAAGCAAATCGATACGAAATTCACAAGAAAAAGAACCTGAGTTGAAGAGCGCTAGGGGATTCGAATCAACTGCAACTACCGACGGTGTTTCTCATTACTAAATCTCTTTCTCCCATTCCAATCAAATAAAACTCTATTTTTTCATTTAACTTTTACCTTTAAAATATTTCTTTATTTTAAATCATAAACACTTTATTTCCTTCAAAATAATTATGTTTACATATTTTAATCCTTTAAGGTACAAACATATTCTCCCCCTTTAGATAGATTAAAAAACAAAAATAAATAAAAGAGTGAATAATAATTTTATCAAATTATCTTATTTAATCATTAATTTATTCAAATAAATAAAAATAATAAATTAAGAGTATTTATGAGAGAATTGAAAGATTAAATATAAAATTGCATGTGTCAAATATTTTAGAATAATTTTTTTTTAAAATTTGACACTTATTTTAAAACGGAAGAAATTTATGTTTAACTTTTTTTAAGTGTTAAAAGTTTTAAATATTTAAAATTATTTTTGACATGTTGAATTAACATTTATTTGATTTTCTTTTATTTAAAAATGTTATTATTAATATTATTATTTCAGTTAAAATTAATAAAAATTAGGCCTATATTTATCAAATAAAATTAATATTTATTTGATATTTATATTTATACATCTACTTTATGTTATTAAAAAACATTTTTACTTTTTTCTAAATAATTGATGAACAAATACTCACCGTACGTACAAATATTATCAAAATATCTTGATAAAATTTTCCTTGCAATAAATGCCATTTTTAGTATTTTTCTCAATATTTTGATAATAATATATTCATAAAATCATTTATATATTTTAAAATCATTTCATTTGAATGTGTTTGTAGAAATGTTTTTTTTCCTTGTAATAACAATCAAATATGGTACATTTGTTCATGACAAAAACATTTATTACTTAATATTATCATTAATTTCTCTTTATTTTAATTATTCACTCATAAATTTTTCTTTGATTCTATTTATTATATTTATTTATATTTAAAATTACTTATTAAAGAAAACTTATACTCACTAAATATATTTGACTTTAACATTTATAAAAAATAAAATTATTTCAATTTATTTATAATTATTAACTAACATTAACTCAAATTATTTGATTTTCATAAATTTAATAAAAAATTATTAATAATTTATAATAATAATTACAAATTTTAAACAAACCTTTTTTTCAATGAACACTTTATTTTAAATTTAAGACATTAAAAAATTCAAAACTAAAAAAAATACTTTTCAATTTTAAAATTGAAAAAATTTTGATTTAAAATTTTAAAATATTATTATTATTATTATTATTATTATTATTATTATTATTATTATTATTATTATTATTATCTCAGTTACAATTAATAAATTTCAAATAAAAATAAAAATATTTTTACTTTTTTCTAAATAATAGAATAAGTACTCATAAAAAAACTTACACGGCACATACAAATATTAACAAAATATCCTTATAAAATTGTCGTTGCAAAAAAATGTCATATTTAATATTTTTTCAATATTTTAATAATACTATATTCATAAAATCATTTATATATTCTAAAATAATTTCATTTTAATGTGTTTGTACGTTTTTATATCTATGTAATAAGACCATGACAAAAATCTTTATTACTTAATATTATCATTAATGGTGATGGGTCTAATGTACCTTCTAATTCAGGTGATTTAATAAAATTATTTATTTAAAGTAATATTAAAATTGTATTAAATATATGATTTAAAAACATTTTATATGTATATTTAACGTGGTAAAATTATTCTTACTTCTTTTAGGGATCCAATTTTTGTTACAAATGGTCAATCAAGAATTACAGGATACTGTTAAATCAGGTGTAAAATTTTATATGCATATAACATTGCTAAATTATATTTTTAACCACATGCTCCTAATATTAAAATTCACTATTCGGTATATAAAATTGTTTTTTGTTTTGTTTTGCATAAACTGTAGATTCAGAATACTTAAATATGGGTCAACCAATATGTGTTTGTGAATTCTTAGGTGCTTTGATGTGGTATGAAGAACGCATTCAAAAACAGTATAGACCACTAACACCAAAATTTTCAATGTGTTGCATGCAAGGCAAGATTAAAATTGCTCCGTACCTAAGACTTCCCCAATCATTGCATGATTTATATCATAAACAGCAATGATTTATATCACAAACATGACCGGAGGAGTAAATTCTTTTTGGAAAACATATACGACAATTCGTGACACCATAACAACACTTAATAATCAAATTGTGAAGTTAAGAATATTAAGAAAGAGAACTTCTGATGGTCGATGTTACAATCTACCAACAGCTTCAGAGGTAGCGGTATTGGTTGTCGGTGATTTTGATTCAGCAGACTTTGATAGAGATGTTATTGTTGAAACTCAGTTTGGATTATTGCAACGTATTTCTGTATTTGAGCCATCATATTTACCATTACAGTATCCACTTCTCTTTCCTAGAGGAGAAGACAGGTTTTGAAAGGATATTTCATATTATGAAGATACTAACACATCTATTTCAAAAAAGAAGTTTGTCACGCAAAAAGAGTGGGTTGCATACAAAATTCAACAAAGAGATATTGATCATTCAACATTATTGTTTTCTAAAAGATTATTTCAACAATTTTTGGTGGATTCATTTAGTGCGATAGAGTCTTCACGCTTGAAGTGGATTAGAGATCATCAAAAAGACTTAAGAGCTTAAATGTACAAGGGCTTAACTGAGGCCATTCTTAGAGGAGAAACTAATCCAAGTTCATCGGAAGAAAGAATTGTGTTGCCGTCTACTTTTGTTTGCAAGATATATCAAGATGCTATGGCTAAGGGTATCGATTTATTTATCAAATTCACATGTAACCATAAATGGACTGAATTGGTTGATTTTTTTGAAAACATATCACGTCAACCCAGAGGATAGACCCGATTTAGTAAGTCGACTTTTCAAAATCAAACTTGACCAGTTAATAAAAGACATCAAGAAAGGCAATATTTTCGGAAAAGTGAAATCAGGTAACCTTATACGTAATTTCATACTAATCTAAATTTTTTATATAATTATTAATCAAATGAATTTTTAACCACTATTTAATATTAATTGAAATTGTTTATTTTAAACTTGCAGTCATATATACTATTAAGTTTCAAAAGCGCGGACTTCCACATGCACCCATATTGATTTGCCTTCAAACTAATTACAAGCGTGTCTCTCCTAAAGATATTGACAAAATAATACCTGCTGAGATTTTAGATAAAGATAAAGAGCCCATGTTGTTTAAAATTGTATCATCACTCATGTTGTTTAAGGACTTCGTTGAATTATGTGAAGGGTCCTACATCTTTTGAAGAAATAAAAACAGTTAATAATGACACGAAGAAGACTTTTAAGGAGGCTTGCTATGCATTGGGATTTCTAGATCATGATAAGGAATACACAGATGCAATTGTAGAGGCAAGTCAACGGGGTACAGGAGAATATTTGCGCCTATTGTTTGCAACTTTATTATTGTCAAAGCAAATATCTCACCCAGATTTTATTTGGAATAACACTTGGGAGTCTCTGTGTGATGATATTTTACATAAGCAAATATGCCTTTTACAAGTTCAAGGTAATATGCATATTAATTTAAAATTTATTATTTTATTTTTGTATGTATTATGTATTGTTATTAACAATTAATCTATTATCTAGCCATAAAAGAAAGATACCACCATTACACCAAAAATACCCTTTCCTATTTTGAAAATTACATGTCAAAAAGGGTTAATTTGTATATTCATAAAGCCACAAATTATTTTCACTTCTTAGCAACTCAAAACAACACACGTGTCCCTCACTTTTCATTATCATGCTCTCTATACAAACACACACTTCACTAACATTTTATTCACTCCTTCCACAATCAAAAGACACGTGTGCCTCTATTTTTCAAATCTTTCCTCTTCCCTTTAGACGTTGCAACTTCTGACTCCTCTTCAGAAGTTGCAACTTTTGACTCCTCTTCAGAAGTCTCAACTTCTGTCTCCTCTTCAAAAGTTGCAACTTCTGACTCCTCTTCAGAAGTCTCAACTTCTGAAGAGGAGTCATTTTAGCTACAATTTTAGCTACTATCTAGCATTTAAAGGAAAGGCCCACCACCTTCCCGAATTTGTCTTTCACCTTTTTGAATTTTACATGTTAATAAGGGTGGTTTTGTCAATTCATAAACTAACATTTTATTCGCTCCATCCACAATCAAAAGACACGTGTGTCTCTATTTTTCAAATCTTTCTTCCTCTTCAGAAGTTGCAACTTCTGACTCCTCTTCAAAAGTCTCAACTTCTAACTCCTCTTCAGAAGTTGCAACTTCTGACTCCTCTTCAAATTTTAGTTAACATTATACTTATTTGAGACACAAAATTCAATTTTTTTTATTTTTCTCACGGGGCACTATCATTTTATTTTAATTAAATTTTTTTTTTTATTTGAGACACAAAATCTACTTTTTTTTAAATATTTAAATTAAATTTAAATTATTATTATTCATTTTATAATTAAATAACTCATTTCAAATGTACATGTATATTTAGATAAAATCTATATCGTATTAAATAAATTTATAACGGGACACGACCAATTAAATTCACGCAAAATTATTTTTGATAAGTATTACTTTCAATATGCATTTGAATAAAAATTTACTATATAAAATTATTTTAATCTATACAAATTCATGAATATCATTAATTTTTTATATAATGAATATCATTAATTTTTTATATAATTATATTTATCATTCAATATTATAAATATCAAAACAAATCTATCTATCTATTTACTCTACAATCAAACATTCACCTTATTTTTCATTGTTTTCAATTCATTACTATTCCTTCAACAACTTCCCAGATATATTCGCGCACGTGATCTGTTACTAGTTAATAAAATAAAAACAAAATCCTAACTTTTATCGACGCTAAAAATAATGTTTCACTACCACTTTTCAATTTATCCATCATGACTTTTTAGTACCCATTCCCTTATGCTTCCTCATCTCAATTTTCCTGTGGGAATTGGAATGTACGTCACTACGAAAAGTTGGGCTATTTACATACAACCATGAAGTGAAAGCAACTATGAAAAGTAAAATTATAAGAGATTTTGATGATGAAAAGATGGTTTTTGTGAAGAGTTTTTTGTGCTTTGGTTTGGTTAAATATGTGAAGAATTTTTAGGCAATATTTTTTTATGTTTACTTAATCTGGTTGATGTCCTTCACAGATTCTATTGGATGAGCCATGTCAAATACATAAATCGGGAGTAATGACAATAACAAAACTTACCTGAGATGGTTTAAGATGTGCTTTGAAGAAGAAGGGTTGTGAAAGTATTGTTAATTAGATGGTTTGCATTATATGTTTGAATAAGGGCTTAGAAAAATGAAAAGTCAACCATTGATGGCAGAGTACCGGAAGTTGGAAGGCTGAAAAGCATGTAAATTTTTACACAGTTCATTCAAAGCAGACTTTGATGTTCCACTTTCCAGTGTAGCGTGTAAATTTTGAAATCATTGGATTATTGAAGTTTCGATGTATATAACTATAATGGCCAACAATATGTATTTATTAATTAATTTATTAACTTAAAACTATGGAATTAAAAAAAAATACTAATAAGTCTGGTGATGCCACATCACCCGTATTAAATGTCATAATTGAAATATTTAATCAATATTCATATTTACTCATGTATTTAGATCAATTTTAGTTATTTAATTAGAGGATTTATCATGTAATTTTCAAGTACTTTTGTCTTATATATTTATAGTATTTATAATAGATAATATATTTATTTATGAGCATCTTAAACATGAAGTTAATGAACAATGTCACCTAATAATTTTGTAATGTTATTTGTTTACCTTGAATTATTTCATGTTTATGCTATTAGTTAGTTTTCTCCTACCAATATTGTATGAATTACAATATTGTTGAAAGATCGGATCCAATTCACATATAGATAATGTCTCCAAGCTTCTGATGTGTTCATTTTGAGTTTATTTCCTAAATTACATTTTTTTCTCGATAAATATCTTTCATGTTGAACTGAAGAGGTTAAAATAATAATAAATAACTCTTTTTTAGAATCAATTGGTCATTTTATTGCTTGTTACTTTCTTGTTTTAGGGTTTAAATCCGCGGTAGGAGAAGAGAAAAAATCTTTAAATTTATTGTTCTCTAAGGGTTGTTGCTTGTCTTGAGTTGGAAGTTTATGAGAAAGTGCATCAAATTAATAAATTTTTTATTGGCTTAAATGCACTTTTGATTCCATGTTTGAGCGTTTTAAACAAGACTTCTACGGTGAAGTTTGCAAATTTACTTCTTTGAAAAAGTTATTTTAATTGATCAATTAGAAAAGTCTTCAAAATCCTAGAATTCCACATCATTGTTACTATGTCGGTGGTCTATCATAAACTATTTTCATATAAAACTTTTATTTATTGCAAATAAGTTCTTCATCAATTTAATAATAATTTATCAATTAAAAAAAATTTGAATTAAAAAATCCAATTTTCTGACGTGCTTTTTTTCTATTGAAATCCTAAATACCTATTCCTATTTGTCCTCCATCTTCTTCTTCTTCCGTTTCATAGATCATCATATCCATATTTCATCAATGAAAGACTTGAACTGTATCTATTTCATCTTCGTTGTTCAATTCTCTTCCTTTCACATATAGTTGTTTATATTGAAATCTTATATTTTTCAAAAATCAATTTGATTAGAGTAATTACTGAGAAACGATAGATTTGGTATTTGGGTTTTTATTTTAAGTTCAAGTTGATTTGAATGTTTACTCATAAACGATCGATTTGGTGATTAGGGTTTGTATTTTAAGTTGAAGTTGATAAATCCTTCTTACTTAGAAACAATCGATTTGGGAATTAGAGTATGTATTTTTAAGTTGAAATATTATTTAAATATAGTAGATTCTCTCTATAGACTTTGATCATACAATTTGATTCATAGTAGATACTTTTCATAGACATTGATCATACAATTTGATTCATAGTATATCATAAAATTGGATTCATAATAGATCCTTTCTACCGACTTTGATCATACAATTTGATTAATAGTAGATCTTTTCTATAGACTTTGATCATAAATTTTTATTCATCGTAGATCCTCTCCATAGGCATTATTCATACAATTTAATTTATAGTAGATCTTTTCCATAGGCTTTGAACATACAATTTGATTCATAGTAGATCCTTTCCATATACTTTGACAATAAAATTTGACTTATAATAAATCCTTTCAATTTGATTCGTAGTAGATCATTCCCTTAGACTTTAATCATACAATTTGATTCACAGAAGACTCTTTCCATAAAATTTGATCAACAACTTGATTCATAGTATATCACTTCCAAAGACTTTGATCATACAATTTGATTCATAGTAGATACTTTCCATCGATTTTGATCATACAATTTGATTCATAGAGATCCTTTCCATAGACTTTGATCCTATATTTGATTCATGGTAAATCATACAATTTGATTCTTAGTAAATCAATTCTATAGACTTTTACCATACAATTTGATTCATAGTAGATTCTCTCCATAGATTTTGATCATACGATTTGATTCATAATAGATCATTTCTATATACTTTGATCATATAAGTTTATTCATAGTAGATACTTTCAATTTGATTCATAGTAGATCCTTTCCATAGACTTTGATCATATATTTTTATTCATCGCAGATCCTCTCCATAGACTTTGATCATACAATTTGATTTGTAGTAAATCATTTCTATAGAATTTGATCATACAATTTGATTAATAATATATATTTTCCATAGACTTTGATCATTCAATTTGGTCCATAGTAGATAATTTCCATAGACTTTGATCATATAGTTTTATTCATAGTAAATCCTATCAATAGACTTTGATAATACAATTTGATTCATAGTATATCCTTTCTGTATACTTTGATCATACAGTTTTAATCATTGTAGATCTTTGCCATAGCTTTGATCATAAAATTTTATTAATAGTAGATAATTTCTATAGACTTTGACCATAAAATTTGATTCATGATAGATCATACAATTTGATTCATAGTAGATCTTTTTCATAGAATTTGATCATACAATTTGATTCATAATAGATCATAAAATTTAATTGATAGTAGATCATTTTCATAGACTTTGATAATACAATTTGATTCATAGAGATTCTTCCCATAGAACTTGATCATGTAACTTGATTCATGGTAGATCGTACAATTTGATTCATAGCTAATCCTTTCTATAGACTTTTATCGTTTAATTTGATTTTTAGTATATCATTTCCTTAGACTTTGATAATAAAATTTGATTCATAATAGATCTTTTCCATAGACTTTGATTATACAATTTCATTAATAGTAGATCCTTTCTATATACTTTGATCATACAATTTAATTCATATTAGATCCTTTCAATTTGATTCATAGTAGATCATTGCCATAGAATTTGATCAGGCAATTTTATTCATCATAGATCATCTCTATAGAATTTAATCATACAATTTGATTCATACTTGATCTTTTCCATAGAATTTGATCATACAATTTGATTAATAGTAGATCATACAATTTGATTTATAATATATCCTCTCCATGGACTTTGATCATACAATTTGGTTCATAGTAGATCATTTCCATAAACTTTTATCATACAATTTTATTCATAGTAGATCCTCTCAATAGACTTTGACCATACAATTTGATTTATAATATGTCATTTTCATAGACTTTGATAAATCAGTTTTAATCATAGTATATCCTATCCATAGACTTTAATCATACAATATGATTCATAATAGATCGTACAACTTGATTTATAGTATATACTTTCCTTAGACTTTGATCATACAATTTAGTTCATAGTAGAACTTTTCCATAGACTTTGATCACAATGTTTTATCCATAGTAGACCATCTCAACAAACTTTGACCATAGAATTTGATTCATAGTACGTCCTTTCTGTAGACTTTGATTATACATTTTTAATAATAATAGATCCTTTCGATAGACTTTGACCATACAATTTGATTCATTGTAGATAACTTAATTTGATTCATAATAGATCCTTTCTATAAAATTTGATCATACAATTTGATTCATAGTAGATCCTTTCCATAGACTTTGATCATATATTCTTATTCATCATAGATCCTCTCCATAGTCTTGATCATACAATTTGATTTATAGTAGATCCTTTCCATGAGCTTTGAACATACAATTCGATTCATAGTAGATCCTTTTCATATACTTTGATCATACAATATGACTTATAATAGATCCTTTCAATTTTATTCAAAGTAAATTCTCTCGATAGAATTTAATTATAAAATTTTATTCTTAGTAGATCCTTTCCATAAAATTTGATCATACAATCTGATTCATAGTAGATCTTTTCCAAAGACTTTGATCATACAATTTGATTCATAGTATATCATACAATTTGATTCATAGAAATACTTTTCATAGATTTTGATCATACAATTTGATTCATAATATATCTTCTCCATAGATTTTGATCATAGAATTTGATTCATAGTAGATCCTTTCCATAAACTATGACCATGCAATTTAATTTATGGTAGATCCTTTGAATTTGATTAATACTATACCCTTTCCTTAAACTTTGATATTAATTTTTTATTAATCTATGATCCTGTTCATATACTTTGATCATACAATTTAATTCATAGTAGATCCTTTCCATAGAATTTGATCATACAATTTGTTTCATAGTACATCATACAATTTGTTTCATATTATATATCCTTTGCATATATGATCGTGCAATTTGGTTCATAACAGATCGTTTTCAAAGGCTTTGATCATACGATTTAACTTATAGTAGATCCTCTCTATAAACATTGATCATACAATTTGATTCATAATATGTCCTTTCCATAGACTTTGATCATATAATTTTAATCGTAGAAGATCCTATCATAGACTTTAATCATACAATATAATTCATAGTGGATCATACAATTTGATTCATAGTATATCCTTTTCATAGATTTTGATTATACAATTTTAATCATAGTAAATTCTCTCCATAGACTTTGATCATATAACTTGATTAATAGTAGATCATTTCCTTAGACTTTGACCATAAAATTTGATTCATGATAGATCATACAATTTGATTCATGATATATCATTTCCACAGAATTTGATCATATAATTTGATTCATAGTAGATCATAAGATTTAATTCATAGTAGATCTTTTCTGTAGACTTTGATAATACAATTTGATGACCCTTTCTAGAGACTTTGATCATACAATTTGATTCACTGTAGATCATATAATTTTATTCATTGCAAATCCTTTACATAGACTTTTATCATACAATTTGATTTTTAGTAGATCATTTCCTTTGACTTTGATAATAAAATTTGATTCATAATAGATCTTCTCCTTAGACTTTGATCATACAATTTCATTCATAGTAGATAATTTTCATAAACTTTGATCATACAATTTAATTCATAGTAGATCCTTTCAATTTGATTCGTAGTAGATAATTTCCATAGAATTTGATAAGAAAATGTATTTATCGTCGATCCTCTCCATAGAATTTAATCATACAATTTGATTCATAGTATATCCTTTCCATGTTTCCATGGACTTTGATCATACAATTTGGTTCATAGTAGATCATTTCCCTAAACTTTAATCATACAGTTTTAATCATAGTAGATCCTCTCAATTGACTTTGACCATACAATTTGATTCATAGTATGTACTTTTCATAGACTTTGATAATACAGTTTTAATCATAGTATATCCTATCCATAGACTTTGATCATACAATTTGATTCATGGGAGATAAATCAATTTGATTACTAGATCCTTTCTATAAAATTTGATCATACAATAGATTTTAATCAAATGATTTTAAATTTCCTCAAAAAATTACTTTCCTTATTCAAATGCTTCCTCCAAACACACTCTAATAGTAACGTGACGCAATTCAACAAGAGCAACTAGTAAGAGTAACGTGACTCTATTCAACAAAAGCAACTAGTAGTTTCTATTTTACTTATGGTACTTCTAGAAATTTCTATCTATTTTACATGAATTATTTTAAAATTAAAATCAAAACAAAACACTATTAGTTAGTTTAACCATAGCAAGAAGAGTCATTAGCATTGAGAAGCAAGTTAGTTTTCTTCTTCTTATTCTTTGAATGTTGATGCACTTTCTTCTTCTTATGTTGAATCATTTTCTTCGTTTGTCTTATTATTTGTATGTTATTTTCATGCTTAGGTTTGAGAAGATTTGTTGTGCCATGGCCAATGCAGCTGACAATCCAGGAAATAACAATCAAAAGTTAGTTTCTACTTCATTTATTGAGTTTTAAACATTATTAGATACACCTATATTGAATTTATGGTTCCTTGCAGTCCTCCTGCTCCAACAATTGAGGATCTTGAAAACAGATTCAATTCCATCAAGAAAATGCAGAAAAAGCTTACCAAACGCACACGCACACGTATCATCAAGCAAATGGTGTCTATGTATAAGTGTCATTTATTTCTAATGTTTTATATACTATTTTTTATGATCTCATCATAATTTCCTGTTCTATGGTTATTTAGATTTAGTTGTTATAGTGTTTCTTTTTATGATTAAAGGTTGGAAAGTGATTTGATTTGATAATTGTTTGTAGGTGAACTCCATTGGAAAATTGTATCAGTTTATGCAGAAAATGTCAAATATGTGCCGAAGAATGAACTTGTAGAGATTATAGTTGAGAGGCCGACAAGATTATTATTTTTTTGATTCTACGATGCAGGAATCCGAGGAATCCGAGTGACATAGAAATGTGAATATGTACTGTCAAACTTTGCAACAAATTGAATCTTATTGCTTGCCGCAATAAAGGTGATTGCTTTTCAGCTATACAACAATGATGGAGGCAATGGAACTCCATTCTCGACTCCAAATTCTTCTGAATTTTACTGCACGTTGGAGTCGCATTTTGCAGCTGGATGTTTTGCGGCTTACAACTTTACTTCGACTTTTAGGTTCTCGACTAATGATAGTCCAATGTCGCAACAAGATTGTCAATCGACTCCACAAGATCATTATCATTCCCCCGATAATACATATGGCTCACCGATGAGTGGATTGTGTGTAACCAGAGATTTAAGTAGCTTCAAGCACACGCTAAGAGAATTGGAAAATGCAAATGCTTGGTTAAATTATTGTCATATTGTAAAGTCGAGTTGATTCCATTAATCTCATCAAATAACTCCATTTTCATTTCTTTCATTACAGTTTTTTTATATATAAGTACTAATTTAGACACTTCAATGGCTCTAGAGAATATTTCCACCAGCTCATATCTTGAATGTTTTAATGAATGAAAGCTACTTACATCTTCACTTTTCATATCTTGAAATTGAAGTCTCCACAAAAAGTTCTCAATGTCCAATTTCCAATTTCGTATTCATGGAGCTCACTTACATTTTTTTTATCTTACTTTCTCGCAGTGGAAGTCGCTTGTTGGGAATTTGAAAACTTTTGTTCAACCTAAATACTAAACAACCTCAGAAATAATAACCTTTGTGTAGAACAACCACAATCAAATCAAAATGAGATAAAAGAAGAATAAGAACAAACACACCAATATTTATTTACTAAGTTCGATATAAAATTATCTAAGAATAGAGCGGCTATCTCTTTTATTATGAATACATTGTTAAAAACAAGTTACAAAGAAATTAGCTTTGAATATTCCTTAATTTGTACTCTTTTCACACAAAAAGATCCTAAGAGACAGCTCACTAACAAAAGTGTTTTTGTAATGTGTTTTCCAAAACAAATAATCTCTTCCAAAAACAAAGCAACAATCTGACCTAGGCACCTCACACCTAACATAACGACCATCTAGGCACCTCGCACCTCTGTTCATCTATTCGCAAATGAAATAGAACCAAAACTCCACAAAAACATCAGACACTGACCTCAGGGCCTTGTTGGGCACCTTACAAGTGTCGTAATGTTTAACTCGCAACTGTGTCCATCTGCTGCTTGCAGATGAAACAAAACCAAAGCTCCACTAAAAACATCAGACATGGCCTCACAACCTTGTTGAGCACCTTGTAGGTGACATAATGGTTTTGAGCCAAAAAAAACTCAGTTCATTCTTTGTATGTAGAGATTTTAAGACATACATAACACAAATTATTTTAATAATAATGTATCTAATTTATATATATATAAAAAAGTGTCAATATTTTTAAAGAATCTTAAAAGTGTAATGCTGCCATTGCATTTCATAGGTATCACACGCTAACAAAAAATACACAATCGATATCTCACGTATTTGATATAATCTGAAAATATTCACAGAAATACGACCTTCGTTGTTACCAACTGGAGCCCAATCAGTTGCCTAAAATTTCTTTTTTTATGTCAAACACTGAATTCGATGAAATTTCTTACATTCAGATCAATAGTAAAGACAGTGATAGAAGATTACATGAAATTATGGATGCAAAATCAAATTTGCACATAATATACATATACAAAACCACCCAACAGGTCAAGACCAAAAATAAAAATACATCACAATAACAACAATCTTAATTACCTGTTTCCTAGTAGCCCTGTCAAGAACTTAATTCTGCATGGCATAAAACTGAGGAGCCAGTTCAGTTAACCATATGTGGTCAACTCTGGTTAAATTGCGAACATACTTGTTAGTAGTTTGGATCAGTTCATTAAATATAATGCACTCTGGTTTTTTCCGGAACAATACAGAAGAAGGGTGGATCTGCACCACTTCACCACTTGCCAAAGCCCTGTTGTAAGGGTTCCAATTAGAAGTCATAATACTGATAAAAAATTTGAAACAAAACGATATTTTAATCTGCCCAAATTTGATACCTGTAGGTTCCATCTGGCTGCTTCACAGCTGCGTTGAGAAAAAAGGAAGCAACAAGGCATCTGCGAAATTGAAGCATATCATCTCCACAAGAAGCAAGTTTCAGACCCATTTGTTGAGCATGTCCCTTTATCTGCCTGAAAAGGGAATTTCAGAAATGAGAATGCATTTAATGTCGATAGCATATCTTATAGATACTTTGAAATATAGTTTAAACACAATAAACAACCTGTGAATGTCACGAGCATGTCTAAGAGAACGGCTATTGATAAAATTTTCTTTGCACCATTTTCTCAAAACTTTTTCGCTTTTTGCTTTATTCGTGTCCATTGCTCTCTTCTCCAATAAGTCAATAGCTGCTCTATACACATTTATCAAAGTGATGTGGTCTCCCTCTGGACTTGCGAAGCACTTAGTTGCCGTTCTTACCTGACCATAAATTGAAGAAGCACAATAAGTTAGTATAGAGAAGAAAGAAAAGTTTATGTAAAATAAAGACTAGAATCTTCTTATAGTCATTACTAATCACATGTATTTAAACCATCCATAAGATGTTTACAAATATTTTGTTAAATGGTCAATAGGAATGGCATAGTACATAATCATTCATTCGTGTTTGCATTTACATTTCACCAGAACACAAAATAGAATATGACAGGAATGATTTAAAATAAGAATTCATTCTTCAAACCTCTTCATACTTGTCACGCGGAGTATAAAATATTGATTCCACAGAAAGCATTGCAACAGTTATCAACATCTCTTCCAAGCAGTTATACTCACTAGCTAAAATAAGAGCTTTGGAATAAATAGGATCCAAGGGCAGTTGAGCCATTTGCCGTCCAACTGGATCAGATAGTTGACAGTCGTCTGTTAAAGCACCCAATAAAAATAGCTGCTCCAATGATTTTACAATAGCTGTCCTGTTCGAACATGTGAAACTTACAATGCATGAGATTACAAATATTCAAAGATAAGCCGAGGTTTTTAAATCCTTTACGCAACAGTAAGTGGAACAGAAGTGTTTATTAACTCAGGTACTCTTCTAAGAGCAGTTAGAGGTAACTTGGTAACAAGGTTTGAGAAATGTACATAATAATGACAGAAACCAGTTTAATTTGCAAAGATAAGCCAACAAATATCTGCTTTGGCTAAATGCAATATAATTTTACCTGTACTAATAAGGGTTACTTTAGTCTTGCAGAAACAAACCAGCAATGAAATGTCTGTATTATATTTCAAAATGATGACCTGGGTAAAGAGATAATAGCATCTTCCCAAGTGATTTTAAAAAACCTTCTAAAGATCCCTTTATTTTAAATAGGTTTTATTATTTTGCAGATCCCTGTAGTTTCATGAATTTTCAAATAGTAACAGGTTCTTATAGTTTAAGCAAAATTTAAATATCCATATTCCCTAATGGTTATTAGCTTTCAAATTGGTCCTTGTAATTAAGCAAAAGCTAGCAGGGTCTTAATAGTATTTGGTAGTCGGCCCTTATTCAAAAATCTTTAGAAACATAGAGATTGTAGGAAATTATTTGAAGCGTGGGAATCTATTTAAAAACAGAGTGAAACTTTAAGAATCTAGTTTACATAGTAATTTAGCCTTAAAAATAAGCAACCGCGATTTTTCCATAAATGGGCATATGTAGGGAAGTTGTCAGGCCAAAATTTTGAAAAGGTTCTAACCTTGAAGGCTTCTCAATGAAATCGAATCCTAATATGTCGTCAACCCCCAAAGCCTTAAGCTGCAAAATGACATTAGCAAGATTGCAACGCTTAATTTCTGGCATTGTAGAGTCCTCAAGTTTCTCGAATTCATTTTCTGGATATAGACGAAAGCATTTTCCAGGTCCTTCACGTCCTGCACGTCCACTGTTACCAAAATATAGATAATCAATATGCACTTCCATTTTAGAAGAATTAAATATATTACTTTCATGGCTAAACTTAACTACATGTATAAAATACCAATCATCATAACTAATATATGATTTTAAAAGATAATATAAATATAAATTCTAGTTCAAGAAAAGCTATACTTTGAGCCCTGGCAGCTTATACTTTAGTTCTAGTTGTGTTTCCTGAACATATATATACAAGAAACAATATCAAGGTGCAATGTGCACGCTTCCCGTAGATAGTAGATAATATAGTTTTGATTGGAGACTTGATAGAAGAAATAGATGAAAAGTTAAAATAAGGAGACAAGCCTAAGAAACGCAGAACTTCGGCCTAAGCAGGAGTAAAACGGAATATATGGAAAGCAAATTTAGCAGGAATGCACAAATTATAACTTAAGGTGACATTTAGAGAACATATAATATCACAAGCCTCGTGTTTTTAAGTAACCTTGAGTACATCGTACAGAACACAATGACAGAAGTATAGAGAGACACCAACAACACAATCATAACGGGGTGGGTGAAATGAAATGGAGGAATGGATGTTTTGGGCATGATTCATAATAGCAAAATACCACTCAAAGAAAAGGAAAATTTAACCTCATTGATAAAACCTGCAATTTTTAATGGGGCTAAATGTTGGGCGACGAAGAGTCAACAAGAAAATAAAAGTGTCACATAATAAGAAGGTTAAAATGGATAAGTGGACACATGACACTATGAAGAAAAGTTTACTTGGTGAAGGATAGTCCAAGGGTAGTTTTCTTCTGTAGATGAATCCATCCGTCCAAATTCTCCTCCTCAAAATATAGTCCTAGGGCAGTGCAGGTAACTCCAAACACAGATGTAAATGTTGAACTTCAGATTGACAATGGAGATAAGAATCACAACAAGTACAGTGTTATTGTTCAGAATGACCTACGCATTCTGAGCAAATGTCGGGGTGACGAAATTGAGGGCGATACAATTCATGAACTTGAAGATTTTCCTATCACAACTCCAGGTAATGGCACCAATTATGTATTAAAGGGTGGTTCTAAATTCACATCGATTAGACCTAAAGCTCGGAAGTATCACCTAAAGTTAAATATAAAACATAAATTTAGATGCACTTGACTTTTTACATGATTTTTGGTTCTTGTTTGTTCCCCCATGATTTTGTTTATTATTTTATTTTAATTGAATCTGAATATTTCTTATTGACATGAAATTGCCATTTTGGGGGGAAAATCAAAGGTAATCCATTAACATACTAAACTTGAAATGAGAAAGGAAGTCTTCTTAGGTTAAACAGCCAAACTTACTTCATTTTCATTATATTAACTAAATCAACTCAACCAACAATTGAGGCAACAACTAAACATCAAATAGAGTCAAACATTAAACTGACTGAAACAGAGTCCAGGACCATACCTTCTTTGCAGTGCCTGGGACTTGGATGTAGGTACTACAATCAAAGATTCCATGCCTTTTCCAGGGTCATAGGAACGCGCTTTTACAAGTCCAGGATCAATTACATACTTGATTCCAGGAATCGTAATTGATGTCTCAGCAATATTAGTTGCCAATATCACCTAACAAAACAACAAAGTACCAAGTTGAATACAATATAATACAAGTGATTACCTGATATGATAAATATCAGAGGTCACTTCGAATCTACACAAGCTCACATTAAAGACTTCATTGGCATTAATGGTTACACACAAACTCAAATTAAATGGTGATGCCGAAGTGTTGAAAAACAGTATGGTTCTAGCAGCTATTGTTTTCATAGGGATTATTTCCATGTCTAATGGCATAGTTCCTAAAAGAGAAGTGTTGGTCGAGTGCAATAAAACATCAGAGTGTCAGATTATAGATCTTTCATGACAACGGATAATACAATGCTGGTTTAATGTAAAGGCAAATCTGGCATTTTGGGTCAGTGTGACAATACAAAAAATTCTACAAATAGTACATTAGTACATCACGATCAAACTGATTCACTGATAGAACAACAGAGAAAAGGACAGAAGAAAATCAGTGTGATTTCTGAAATTGATATTCAAATGATTTGGATCATAAGGGCAATGCTGTACATAGAGATTATAGGTAAGAAAGAATCCATTACCATCAATCACAAATCGTGAATGGACAGTGCTTAAGAGAATGAATAAAAATCTAGATGAAAATGTCAACTGTTTCAAGTTTAAAACTAGAAAAAAAAATGAACATTTAAATTAAACTTACTTTCCTGATTTTTCTATTGAATTCTATGCAAAAGTAATACAGTAATTGAACAAGAGATAAATTACAGTCACAGGATACCTTGCGAAATCCAGATTGAGCCGGTGCAAAGGCTCGCATTTGCTGCTCAGATGGAAGAGCTGCAAATATAGGCACAGGTAGAAGCTTCTTACTTCCTTCAGGTAACTTTGTAAGTCGCTCATTGATAAGCCTTTCAACAGCTTCAATCTCCTCTTGCCCTGTCAGAAATACTAGTATATCACCAGGGGCCTCCCCTAGATGAACCTGTAACACATCAAAGACATGTGACTTTGAGTGCCAATGATATAAATTTTATTTCTCATCCACTGCCACGATGTCATAATCTTGTGTGTGTGTGTGTGTGTGTAAGCCGAAATATGCATGAATGACTGATGCAACAGGCAAACATGGATGATAAAATGACATGCATGAGACATGAAACTACATGTTATAAATGCGTACACGGAACCACTGTGCCGATTAGGATCTAAAGATCTCATACAATAAACTAAATGTTAAACCACATTATTAAACTATTACATGGACTGATTAAACAAATGACCTGGAAAATCGTTATCAAGGCAGCATCTAAATAATCTGTTTCTGGAAAACGAGTATAAAATAAATCCACAGGAAACTGTCTCCCTTGGATGTGAACAGCTTTGGCATCACCAAAGTACTCAGAGAAAGTGCGAGCATCAAGACTTGCAGACATGATGATTAGCTTCAACGGAGAAATCTTGTTCCCATTATTAAGGTTCTGACCGTCACTGATAGATTTTGAACGAGCAACTTGCACACGTTTTAGCAATCCCAACAAGACATCAGTGTGCACGGTTCTCTCGTGTGCTTCATCAACAATTATAACAGAATACTTAGAAAGATACTGATCCAGTAATGCTTCCCTGTAAGCACATGTAAAAAATGTTAGCGACTCTCCCGTAAGAAAAAATTGTACTAACAAACCATGACAAAAAAATAAGATATTTTAATATGAAACCTCCTCAACTACTTCAAATCACGTAACCGATTTAAATAAAGTAAGACAATATTCTTTGTAGTTTGACATCAAGAATGGAAGAAAAACAATTATGGTGTTACATCTCAATAGGAAACACTCCCATTAATCAAAGCTACACAAAAGTTGTACCTCAGAAGCAATCCATCAGTCATATATTTGATCCTTGTTGAGTTCGAAGTAGAATCATCAAATCTAACAGAGTACCCAACCTTTTGGCCCAACTCAACACCACATTCGTCAGCAACTCGTTTGGCCACAGTGACAGCAGCAACACGTCTAGGCTGAGTTATTCCAATAACTTTTCCATCGCGGCAAAATTCAGCATCAAATAAAAACTGTGGAATCTCTACACAGTACAATGCAATAGAGTCATAAACATAAACACTGAAATCCGCTATCTCTAAAAAACCCATTCTATTTGGAAAAACAACTTAATTAAGCGGTTAAAGGTTATAACACAAGTGCTTGCCATGCAAATATACACTACGCATAAATAAAGTCAAACTATTTTCTTATAAACTACAAGTAATTTTCGTAAGCTATCCTAGAGAGGTTGTGAAAACAGGTTGAAAACAGCTTATGAATACTAGTATGTCATAAGTTGTTTCAATAAACTCTCCTAATAGTCTTGCCAGTAAATAAGTTCGAATAAGCTAATCCAAACAGACCATAAATCATATAGGATTAAAGGAAATGATCATAACCAACCACATTCATAAGAAGGATAAGATGTAACCTACGTGTAGTTTTTCCACTTCCAGTTTCACCAACAATAATCAAAATATCATTCTTCCGAACCTCTTCGATTAATCGCTTCTCAACTATAATAAAAACAATGCCAACATTAACATATTGCGAATGCGAAAGTATTAACACACATCATACAAAATAAAACTAAAAAAGGCTATACCTTGAGCAATAGGAAGAGACTTTCTCTGTTGCGCAATCTTTTGTTTCCTGTAAAATTAACAAATGTGAATGAAACCAATAAACTAAAACCCTATTCAAAATTTTACACTTTTCTCCAACCCTAATGAGAATGATTATTTTTCCTTGATGGGTTTTGAAAAAAGAATGAAATTGTTGATGAATTAGGGGAAGTAATAGTGATACCAGGGAGAAGAATAGTTTTGCTTATTTCGATTTGCATTGGAGAATTTTCCGTTGTGGTTTCCATTAGCATTGGGTTGGTGGTTTCCACGAGCCCCCCAAGGCATGTTATGAGCACTTTCAATGAACTCGATTAGTTGTTTCTCTGAGCTGAAAATTGAAGAACAAGTGTGTTTGTTATGACTCCAAAAGCGTCGTGTCGGTAGTGTCGGAAACGGTGAGACGGAGAGGTAGTTGGTGCAGTCGTGGTGATGATGCAGGAGACGGCGGAGCTATGAAGTACGGAAGACAGAGATGAATGGTCGCCGTTTGGAGTTGTGGACGGACACTCTGCAAATTATGGACGAGGAATAGGTTAGGAATATTGCTGATAAATTGATTATTGTTATTAATATTATTTTTGAATAATAAAATTAATTTTCATTTTTTGTAAGTTGGTTATTCAACTGTTTTAATAAATTTAAAACAACAATAGATTTCTTTTCTTTTCTTTTCTTTCTTTTTTTTTGTGTATTTTTGGAAATATAAAAATACTTTTGGTAACTCATAAGAAAGAAAAAGAATAAAGCGCCAATTAAAAACACGGAAAAATTCGGCCAAAAATATTTTTGACTCAACTATTTGTAATTTTGATTTAGAATTATTGATAAGAAATAAATTTAAGAAAATTTTTGGAGTTATATAAAGATATTGAAAAACATTTGTTACATATTGGGTTTGTGTACTTACATTATTGAGAGTTCTTGGACGCTTTCAGGGTTTTTTTTTTGAATTCTGAAGGCAAATGTTATTTTCTTGTAACTCATATTTGTAATCTCTTGTAACGACTCTTTGAGTATAATGAATTGTAGAACTCCTCTCTTCCTTAAAGTAGATCTTTTGATCGAATTGGATAAAAAATATTTCGTCTTTTCTCATCTTATTTTTGTTATATTTTCTATTTATTGGTTATCATTGTTGAAGGCCATTTATTTTATTTGCAACTGCTTTTTGCCTCACATATTAAAATTGAACATTGTTATTATCACAACAAGTGGTGTCATTGTTTACAAGTGAGCACCATGGCTAAATGGGAGACCACAGAATTTTTCGAAGACAACGATTTTGGGTTATAGAAAGTGAAGATGTAAGCCATTTTAATTAAAGAGAAGTGTGTTAAAACTTTGAATGGATAGGCATTTATGTCTGCAAGGCTTGCACCGTCAGAAAAGACTGAGATGATGGATAAGGATAAGAGTATCATTATCTTTTGTTTCTAGGATAAAGTTCTAAGGGAAGTCGTTAGAAGACAAGAAATAAAGATGCATGAGACTTCTGAGTTGTTATTGTGTTATTGGGGAAGGGTTGATATCAAGGAAGCTTACTTGGTTGGTAGAAATTTTTTCCAGAGGAAGAATAGTAAAAACCAAGGGATAAACCTGTTAGAAACTACAACGGAGAAAACTCAGTTTAAGGTGGAGTATCCTACTATGGATACTAGTAGTAACGTGAGAGTGGTTACATGATTTTTTTATTATTATATGACTCGTGATATGGTAAGGAGGGGGATTATAGCATCTCAAAAGGACAGTTATGATAGCCTTTAGTGTTGTGCTTTAAATGTGGCTCAAGGGTTGCAAAATTCAGAAAGAATGACCTTCAGGGAGGTTCGAAAGTAGGTGGAGTCAACGATGGTTGAAAAATCATGTTTATGGATTTGTTAGTTTACCTAGGCAAAAAAGGTGATTGAAAATAAGTGGATACAAATGGCGAGATCAAGGTTCAAGAATATCTTGAACTTGATGAATATTGAATAGTATTTCAATATGGTAGAGAGCAACAAGATGGTTGATGGTTAAATTGATATCAATATGGTTTTAAGTCAAGATGGAGATTGTTGAAGTGTGTCTTAAAACTTTTGTTGCTAAAGAGAAAGAAAACATGTTTCAAGATTTTCAAAAACCAGAAAGTCCAAAAGTAGTATGGTCCGAGAGCGATTCATGGGTATCAGGTTCGGTTCATGAGTGCATTTATTAATGTTAGAATATTTTATATTAATTTAGAGACCATATAAATTAATATAAAATAATAATATAAGATATTTTTAATATTCTAAAATATATTATACGATATATATATTTATAATAATTTAAAAGATATTATAATATATAAATTTTTAATATTCTAAGGGATATTATAAATATTTATAATATTTATGAGATATTATAAGAATATAATAATATCTTTTATTCTAATAATTAATGAGATATATTTTGAACTAGTTATGGATTTGTTGAATTTTAACAATTATAAATATGTATCTTTTATGTTATTACAGAGTGACAATTTTAAAACTTTAGAATTAAAGGTTTGGGGAATTTAAAGAAAAAAATTAGAAGGATTTTTGGGAAACCTTTGCAATTATTTAATTGCATATACAATTATCCTTGAACATCTTGATATCATTAATGGAAAAATATTCTAATAATATTGGAATATATGATAGTGTCTACACATTTAAGTTTCACCTTGATAAGCTGAAAACACATATAGCTTATAAACTCATATGATATTTTAGATCTGTTTGGTAACGATCTTTTCATCACGAATTTATAATTTATTTTGCTAATTTATAGTTTATTTTTCAGACGCTATTTTAAATAGCATTTTAGCTTATAGCTTATTATTTTTTATTTCTTTTTTATCCTTATTATTTTAACAAAAATTCACGTTTATCCTCAATAATTTATTTTAATTTAAAATAAAATAATTATTATTAAATATCTTTTATGTCATTTTACATTAATAAGTTAATTGAACCATTAATGTTACCAAACACTTCAATTAACTTATCAGTCATCAGTCTCAACCATCAGTTATAAGCTATCAGTCTTCAATCATCAGTCATCCGTTATAAGCTATAAGATATCAGCTAGTTTATCAGTCAACCACTAATTTTACCAAAAATACCCTAAGTGTTTGTGCTATTTATGTTGAATATTATACCTCATTAATTACATTTATAGTTATTTTAAATATTACGTATGATATCATCAATTGAAAAATATATAGACTATACTGGAATACACAACTGTATCTACATATTTAAGTGTCCACATTTATAAGTTTAAATCACTATCCCAATAAATGATTGTTATTGGTTATCTCACAAAATAAGTATCACTAAGAGCTTGCATTTAAGTGTATATGTCTTTCAAAATCATTAATAATGTACTCCTTCTATAACCGTTTATAAAAAATACACACACTTTTCTTGTTATAATTTATAAGCAAAAAAATATTAATTTAATTGCACTTAAGTATCTTTTTCTCAAAATACATATTTTCTAATACAGAATTAAATACAAATTGTATTAAATATTACCATTATCCTATTTCTCGGTTTTGGACGTGAATGCCTTCCAAGATATGCTTCTTTTGTCTTCTTTAACATTTTCTTTCTTTTTCAAATTTGATTCACTTGCTTCAAGGCTTTTCAGCTCATGCTCATGTTTAGTAAGTTCTCACAATAGGGTAGATATATCCAAAGCTTTTAGATAATGTGACTATTTTATAGTTGCAACCTTAAGTTGTCATTCCCTAAATATGGACCTAACACACTATTAGCATAAGTTTGGTTAGACAAATTCATTCCTAAATTTTCTAACTTGTTGATTATATGAACGAAACATATTTGCATGTAAGCCTTTTTAATATGTTAATTTTAGATTTTCTTCACATCTTTAGTGCCTTTATTAAGGACTTGAAGTGTGTTCCATGTTGTTTCAGCTATCTTACAATGTAAAATTTTAAAACACACGTTCACGCTCAAAACAAAAGTTGGTATATTGCTCATTTTCAAAACATAAAAATCTTGCTTAGTTCTTCATCATTTCAATATTTCTGGTGTTTTACAACAAATACATCATCACTAATACTTTTTTGGATAAAATGATTGTCTTTGATGGCTACCTAAATGATTTTATCAACTAACATTGAATGAACATGCATACATTCTTTTCAATTTTCATAGTTTCTTCCTTTGAATGTGAGATCTCTATTATACGCAGATTGTCCTTACCCTTATTCACAACTTTTGAAATTGTAAGATTTGCTCAAAAGATCAACTTAGTGGCAAGTTATTGGATTGAATATGAGCATAGAATTGTCTAAAAGGGAGGGGTTTGAATTGACCTTTACCCAAAAACTATTTTCAAAACTATTTTCTAAAATCAAAGTTTGTAATAGAGTAGAAAACAAAAGTTTTGAAATATTGAGTTATGGAATAAATAAAAGAATTTACTCAAATATCAGAAAATACAACACAACATAATTGATGAAATTACTAACAAGTGATGCATCAACTAACTAATTCAACTCACATGACATATTTTCTTATTTTTATCCTACTCACTATGGATAATTTTTATGAGTTCCTATTAAAATTGAATCAAGTTATCATCCCTATTTGTTCACCATCTTCATATTTATTCTTGAACAGTTTACATTCCACTTAAAATTTTTACATCCAACTTCATTGTTATTAACCTAAATGCATTGAAAAATATATTAAATACGATCCTTCAAGTTTAATACTTGTAATAATATGGTCATTTAAGTTAAGACTTTGTTGCAAACATGAACCACGTGGTTCTACTATTTCATCTTCAATCTTTGAACTTAATAAAACCGGAAAAAATAGTTAACATTTACCACCTTGTCTTTACAACCCAAAAATCTCCACTCAATGTTTGTTCCATTTTATTTTATAGTGAATTACAATCTCTTTTTTCACATGAAAATATAAGTATTAAATTTTTTGAAAGATGATCACTCGACAATTTCTTTAAAATTGATGATTCATTTCCTTTGAATAATTTTTTTTTTACTAAAGTAGAATAATTACATCTTGAATTTCATAAAATACAAAAACAAACATCGGGGTGTTTACTTTTTATTTAGGGATTTTTTAAGTTTGAAATTTTTTGTGATCAATCCTTTTTTAACAAAGTTTATACTTTTTTCCTACATTACAAATATTTGATGATTAAACAAATGATAATTTCTTATTCCACCTCATGGTCTTCTTAGTCACCACATGAAATTCCTCAAATGCCCTTAAAAATTGGAAGTATATTTTTGGTTCGCATCCTATATTATGCAAATCACGTTGAAAGGGTTAGGTGCAAACTAGAAGTATACTTCTGATTTTAAACCAGACTTGTATATATTTCCTGTACCAGATTTTCAACTTATATCCTTTGGTACCAATTTTCCCAGAAAATCCAAATCAAATTGAAAAAGAGCTTGTCGAACTTAACAAGAAGTGCAAGGCAACACTTGATAGAACAAAGCAGGAGGGAAGACTGCAATTATTGATAATAATTTTGTCTGATTTTAAGAGTAAAACAAACATAAGTTTTTTATCTGTCTAAATCAAATCTTAATGTTTTATTTTATTTTGTTAAATCAAATTGTTTTGTTTTGCAGATAAAATAAAGCGTGTATGTGAGACTGAATTGAGAATAATTTCCCAATATTTTGTTATTTAGAAGCCCTCTAATACTTGTATGCAGTTCATCCTGCTTATTATGCACACTTGTTAGCTTTCAGTGCTAGATACTATATCAGCGAAGTTGAAAATTTTAATTCTGATTCTGCAAGTGGTAATAGGAGTACCACCAACTTTGTGGTGACCTTGCCATCTATCTTGAATAACATCAAAAATGTTATATTTTACTGTTGATCTTGGTATGTCGTACAAGTTTCGAGGATAGGTTTGAGAATTCAGATATTTGCCATGGGTGTTCATAAATATTTTCTAGTTATTTTTATAATATGTCTGTCAGATCTTACTCTCACTAGTTGAGAGTTTAGATAAACAATATTAAATTATATACAAAAATTAGTCCACCTTAATTTATGTATTGTGTACTAAATTATATACCTTAATTTAACTCATTTTTTCTTCTATAGTGAAAATCGAAAGTATATTTCTGATTTTTATCCAAATTTCTCAAAATTTGATGCACATTGAAAATATATTTTCGATTTTAGAGGGGTATTTTGGGAAATACATAGGGTTTAACTTCTTCCTATGGGATGGATTAAGAATTTTCCTAAACAGATCATCTTAATTTTTTTTAGAAAAGATCAAAACATTATTAAGACAAAACTTAAAAAGATAAAATGTATTTAGTTTTTCTTTTCCGATAGAAATCAAACATCATTTATGCGTAATTATAGTGATTGGTTAATTATTTGAATCAAAGAGGATCATAATAAACAACATCTATAGTGATTAATCTCTTGAGTCAGAGAGGATCACAATGGACGACAAATATAAAAATTAATCTTTCAAATCAAAGAAGAATATATTAAATGACAGTTATAAAAGACTAATTTCTCGAGATAGAAATGACCAAATAAACGACCTATCTCTTATTCAAAAATTTAACACTACTACATGTTCAAAACAGAGTTCAAATGACACAGAGAAATAAATTCCTCAACATCTAGTCCTAATATATGGGTGAACTAGATGGTCGACCCGCGCAATGCACAACTATGTCATTTATTTTTGTCACTATCAACTCAATGAATTATACAATATTTAATATTTTCATATTCTATATTTTTAAATTGACATGTCTCCTTATAATTGTTGATTTTTTTTCTTTTTTTCCAACTGAATAAAATATAAAATAATAATTTATAGAAGGATTTTTTAAAAAGTGTGTTCATAAGAATTAAATGAAAATTAAATATTATTGGTATATTATATTCGAAAGAAATCATAAATGAAAAAAGAAAATTAAACAATAAAAATAATTTAATTGGTATGATTATATCTGGATGAAAGTAATGGCTAGAGACGTATATTTCAATCTTCACTCTAAGGTTGTTACTCTTAGAGACCGTAAACTATAAAACTGTAAGACATGTAGATTTATGTGTATCTTTATTACAAAGACAATAAACAATCTATACAAAAATAATTATGAGTTCAAAATATGATTAATATAATAATTAAAATTTATACTAAAGAAAGAAATAAAAATTTATATCAAAAAGAAAACATAACTATTGTCATCTCTAGACTTGAGAAGAAATAGGAAGGAAATTAAACCTAAAAAAACAAAAATTAATACAAAAAATAAAAATATTTTAACACTATTTTTAAAGTTGTGATGTTCCAAATAATTGTAAGTGTAAGAGACCTATATTTCAATCTTCATTCTAAGATTGTTGTTTGTAAGAATTGAGGTCGATTAAACTCTCATTCAAATTGCAAAACCTACAAAATAATAATTAAAAATTATACTAGACAATATGAATATGAGTATGAAATGAATTTGAACATGATCAAAATATTATTATTTATTAAATGAATTAGAAAATGATCAAAACAATAAAATTAAAATTTATACGAAATAATATGGATATGAAATTGATTTGAATTGTTGTAAAAAAATGAAACCTTCCAAGATTCGATAAAGATAAAAAAATCAATTGAATGGGTGTTGAATAGTTCACCCATTCATCTCATATTTTTCCATTTTATGCATCAATTTCTAAAAGTGTCATGAAGAAAGTGAGAGGAATTTATATCCTTAAAGTAGAAAGTGGGACAACTTGATAATATTTGATTACAATTATAAATTATTATTTAATCAAAATATTATTTGATAATATTCAAGTTATTACTATAAATTATTAATGATAATTGATTAACATTTCAAAAATCAAGTAATTGTAATTAATTTTAGTTAATAATTGATAATAAATTAAAATAAATAAAATATTTATGAGTGTTAAAGACAAATATGATTTTAGTGAATTTTAGTGAATATGATTTTTCTGTAATGAGTCGTTTTAAATATCAATGCATAATTGCAAATAAATGGAAATGAAGACAAATTTATGAGTGCATAATTGAAAATAAAGTAAAATACATGCTAATATTTATTATTTATTAATAAAAAAAATTTCATGGACAAATATGTAATACAAATCAAATTGATAAAAAGTGTCAATCATTAAATTGAAAAGACAATGATTCATTTTATTTCTTTAATTTTCACCACCTTCAATAACCCCTTAAATTACATTTTAAAAGATAATTATTAATGATAAACACTAATAAAATTATTCGTACATTTTTATTAATTTTAATTACATAATATAGATAAAAGGAATAAACTTTTAGATATAAACAATAGTAAATAATATATAATAATTACCTTTAGGTAATTATCCCAAATCATCATATACACTAATAAAAATAAGACTTTTATCAAACAAAATGTATGGAGAGTTTCATTCTAGGATAGATTTGTGCTGTCAATGTAATCCATATATGAATTATACTAACCTTCAAGTAATTTAAAGTTTGTTGGCTCATAAAATCTTAAATATTGGAGTTATGGTGGAAGTGATATCTACAAACAACAAAACAACTCATAAATTTAATCATGTAAAATAAAATACAAAATATGATATACTTTTAATACTAACCATTGGTAGTCATTTTGGCATCTTGCCACCCAAATTTTTAGATATTAGAGTTATCATGAAAGAGGTATCTACAAACAACAAAACAACAATAAAACACTAATTCAAATAATATAGTTGTTTGTAAAATTATCTTGTGTGATGAGAGGCTAAAGATGATCAAATAGAGATATTCATGAAGATTAATAAAAATAAAATATTAATATGGGAGTTACAAATGTTAAATAATATAAATATGTGAATAATATTATAAGAATGTTAACGTAAATATGAGTACTATGTATCAGTTATTTTATTGAAAAAATGTATCAGTTTTGCTATCGTAGAATTCTCATAAATAGGTGAATTAATTAATGGTGATTTTATTTCAATTATACATTGATATTCAAAACAGTTTATTAAGACAACATTATATTCACAAAATATATGTGGCTTTAATACTCATAAATTTTTTCTTTATTTTAATTGTTTATCAATTATCAACTAAATTAATTATAATTCTTTAATTTTTTAATTAAATAAAATATTAGTAAGAAGTATAATAGTTTGAATTTTTTAATAAAGTAATAAAATGTAAACTCATAAAGAATTTTTTATTTTAAATTTAAAAATAAATAAATAATAAAGATTATTAATATTATTATTCCTAACACAACTGTTATACATAAAATTAATAAAAAGTTATATTACTTTTTATTTTAATAAGATGTAATGATTGACTGTCATTAAATTTATTATAATTTAAAATTTATAATATTTAAATTTATAAAATTAATTAATTATTGATTAAAAATTTAATGAAATAAGGTTTTTAGCTTTTTTTGTTACAACACAAAAATCTAATCATATCATAAATATAATTTTTTAATAAAATTAATAAATTAATAATAAAAAAAATGAATAAAATAAGAAAGTTTTTTAGTTTTTTGTTACAACATTAAAAATGTAATGATATTAGAAATATTAGATCTTTTTATAAAATTAATTAGTTAATGAATGAAATAAAATTAACAAAATATTATTAGTAACAAAAAATAAGTAATATTTTTAATTTTTTTACAATATTAAAAATGTAATAATATTAGAAATATTAGATTTTTTTAAAACTTATTAATGAATGAATGAAATAAGTTTAACAAAATATTGTTAGTAATAATTATTTTTTGATATATATTATGATTATTATTATTATTTATAATTATGATAGTTGATTATATTCTTATTATTATATTATTATTATTATTTATAATTATGATAGTTGATTATATTATTATTATTATTATTATTAAATTTAATATAAAATTTGTATAATTAAGATTTATATTTAGAATCGTTGATAATAGGACATGTGGCTAGGGTCACCATCGTAACTTCTTTGAATTTAGAATAGGTAGATGCATTTAACCTTTAAAGTAAATAACTAAATATGTAATCATATTATAATGTAAATTTTAGAGGAAAATATCCAAGCCACAGAAGTTAAAAAAGCAAATTGATGATTTTTTATGAAAGAAATAACAAGATAATAATTGTATTGACCACTTAACATGGCGACTGTCCCTTTGTTAGTGTTACCGATTTCCCTCCTCCACCGTCGACCATCTTCTCCTCCCTCTCACATCCACACTTTCTCTAACCCCATTTTCACTAACTCCTCAACCAACAAACCATTCCCACTTTACGGTATCAATCCCAGCGACTCAAGACGGGACAATCCTCTCTTCTTGGATGAAAACAATGCGGTGGTCGATGACATGGACGGTTACCTCAATAACCTCTCCCTCGAATACGAATCTGTCTGGGACACTAAACCAGCTTGGTTTGTTCTTCTCACTATTTTTCCTTCTTTTTTTTGGTTGGAAGTGATTGATATATATATGTTTTGTGTTTTGTTTAGGTGTCAGCCATGGACAATAATGCTAACTGGGGTTTCAATTGTTGCTATTAGCTGGTTGGTTTTTCAATCTGTTGTTGCTACTTCAGCCATATCCTTACTCATTTTCGCATGGTGGTACATTTTTCTTTATTCTTATCCTAAGGTTAGTTCCTATCGTTTCTTTCTCTATTTCAATTCACTTTCCAAATCATTATCTTTTTTAAGAATCATCTCGAGATTAAGGTATGGTCCTGAATACAACATTATGACAAAAGTTGATAAATGTGGTTCACTCCGGTCTACTTAGTGGAATAATGCTTGATTGTTGTTGTAATTTCATTTTTAGAAAGTTCATGTCGAATAGACTCATTCTTTGATAAGTAGACTAATGCTCCGGTAGCGACGTACTTGTAGTATTTAAACACAACTAGTAATTTAGTAGTATTATGTAACTTAAACATTGCATCATGGAAAAATCACAATAGCTACAGACATACACACAATTTACCGAACTTTGTTGCGGACAGGCGCCAATCATCATGCTCTTATGTGTTTATTAATCTGTTTAAACGCAACTGTACTATGTAACGCTAAACATTGCATAATAAAAAGACTACTAACGTTTCACTGTTGGAGACACCTAGACACAATTGGCGAAACTCGTGAATGTTCTGCTTTTGTTTATTTATTTATTCATTAGCTGCGAGTTAGTATTAGTAACCTGGGAGTAGGTTCTACTGCACTACAATCGGTTGAAACACAGCAAATAATTTGCTTTTGAAGTTAAACCTGCAATATTTCTTGTTGTTTGTCAGGCATATTCAGCTATGATTGCTGAGCGCAGAGAAAGGATTACCGATGGTGTTGAAGACACGTATGGTCGTAGGAAGTAGCGGTGATTTGAATTGAATTATTCCCACTCTTCACTTGTGCTCATCTTTCTATATCTCTCAGAAGTAGCCTCTGCTTGCTTGTATTTTATATTTAGTTAATACAGCAGTACATGTTAAGGCTTTTTTATTCACATTATTTCTGTAAATTAGCTTGGAGATTACATGTTAAACAAATCTAGAGAATTGTTCATTAGATTTGGATTTACGGAAATGAGCATTTTTCTGTAAGAAATAAGCAGCACTCATTCTCTGTCATATGAGCTTTGGTCTATAGCATTCTCATGCTGATTTGTGGTATGCAGAATTTAGAAGAGAGGATTTTAAAGAGAAATTTCACCAACTTAAAAGTTGCTACTAAATGCAAAAGAAGTTGCAAATTGCAATCTAAAATTTCAAAGTATTAGTAACTTGCAAAAAGGGTTAGAAACAGTCAAATAATTTATAGCAGAGTCCCACAATCATGATTGTTCAGTCTCACACCATCAATACAGTGGAAGGCAAAATCATTTCCAACCATTTGAATTTTTCCATTTATTGCTTTATTAGGGAAACAAATACTGGAGAATTTTTACAATCCTGACCTGAATATCATGTTGTCTTTTTCTTTGTGAATAAATCAATTACAGTTGGTGTCAGCCCCGACATAAGTTTTTGGAGGCCCAGTTAAGGTTAACTATGTTATAACTGTGGAAAAATCAACAAGGGTTGTACTTTGCTTGGTTTAACAATGACAAATATTTTATGAAATTCTATTTAAGCAAACACGGACACTTTCAAGACGGCTTTGGTAGGTGTTGAACGAAATAATGATAAAGTGTCTTTCAAAATCTGTTTAGATAAAACACCTAAATATTGAACTTTGAACTACTAGGAACAATACTGAACAAAATTTGTTTTGTGCCTTAACTTTTATGGTATCAATAGAAGAAAGGTCCTCCTCCAAACTTTTGAGAAAAAAAACTGATTAAAGCTGAATTCCTGTCAAAGAATTCAGTCTTGTTCAAAGTCAAATATCATAAAAATAGAAAGCAAACATTAGAATGATAGAATAATGTAAGAGCTAAAAAAGTGAAGTATTTAACAGATTTATATAATAATCTGATCACATAAATTGTTAAAAACTGTATCTAACAATCAAAACATCACTTCAATTCATCACTCTATAATAAGATTCATTCATCTCTTGTATTTAATTACTCATTTTTCCAAGCATACAAAATAAGAGAAAATCCAAGACCCTGCAACTGAGAATCTCTAAACTGCTGAGAATAAGCCCAAGTCATCATAACGGAAGGATCCGAAACAGATTGACCAGACCACAATTTCTCAGCAGAAACACAAGTTTGAAACATGAAAACAGCATTTCCTGCAACATTCCCAAACAACCAATTATGAACATCCCAAAACACTTCCACCGGAAAACTATCCACCAAAATCGTCTGATTACCGCGAAACTTCCACTTCAATTGCCTCACCTGCATCACTATCTTGCTATCAATTCTAATCACAAGACAAGGATCATCACTACTCCCAATAACAGTATCACACTCAATTCTCACATCATGGATCTTACCCTTGTCACAAAATTGAGCCTTTGCAGAGTAAAATCTCTTGCCGAAAACATGTTCTCTCTTCGCAATAAAAACCGCATCAGAATTATAAGCACTAACATTGCTGTCATAATCAATCTTCTTGCATGCTTCCTTTTTCAGATCTCCTAAAAGCAAAACCATCTTTTTGTTAAACAAAACAACTACATAGTACCCTTCCAATGGTTCTGGCCCAGAACCAAATTTAGCATAACTCAAATCCCAAAATATAGCAATTTTACTAGACTCAACTTCCAAATTCTTACACCCTTTTCTTTTTGAAAACAACCATGGCTTTATATCAACCTTACACAAACAATGATTCCCCAATTCCTCAATTCCAACACTCAACCCTTGGCCCATCAAATTCTTTGTCCATGAAACTGTTATCAAACATGAACGACCTCTCAATTTACATTGGTAGACACATGTAACCACATTCTGTGCCCCTCTTGTGGAACCTGAAGAGGATGAAGATGAAGATGAATCTGCAACCTGCACACCATTTTCTCCAAAACAAGAAGGAAACTCCTTCATGACAGAATCACCAACAGCAGAAAAATCTAAACTTTTTCTTAAAAATCTGATCTTGAACTGGTTTTTGATCATTCAGAAAGAAGGGTCTTGTTATATACAAACCATTGATGAAATTCTTGAATATCAGGTTCAAAAGACTTCATTGTTATGCATTTGGAATGAGATGTCAGAAGAGAAAAAAGCAAGATTCGCTTTACTTGTCAATTCTATGATGAGATTGATAAAGTAATAAAGAAACCAAAAGTGTGAAATTTGAAAAATTTGTTAGAAAGAGAAGCTGCTTTTAGCACATGGGGTAGGAAGAAAAGGGGTAGAGACTAGAGAGTTGAGAAAATTGGTCTAAGCATGAAGCATGGGTAGTTATTGGGTATAGATTTGTTGCATAAAGACATAGAATGGTGTTTGTTTTATACAGACTTCTCCTTGCTGTCTTTGTCTCTTCTTTTTTTAATATTAAAAAAATTGTTACAAATTAAATTTTGAAAGTATTATAATTATGTATCTGATAAGAGGAGACATAGTGGTTAAACTGTTGAAAATAATTACTATAAGATGATTAAAAACATCAAATTAACGTAATTTTTAAGTGTAATGTTGGGTGCACTATGAGACAACGCACAATAACTTTTATTATTCAACATTCTTATTTTTTATATTTTATGTCATCTTTTATTTCATTCACCTAATAATTCAATATTTATTTAATTTTTACTCATTATAATGATTTAGCTTAATAAAATTCAACACTCTAATCTATTATTTTTATTTCATATCTTATTTTATTTTATATTTTTGTTTTATGATTATATATTAATATCAATTATCAATTGAAATTAAATTGAAATAATTAAGAGTTAATTAATTTGTTTTATTTTTTAATTTAATAACTTATTTGAATTTTTTAATTTTATATTTTTAATTAATTTTTTTCTTTCCAGTAATAAAGATGAGATAAAATTACAAAAAACTGAAAAATGCAATACAAGAGTTTATGGGAGGCTAAATAAAAAAATTAGAGAGAAAAATTGAAATTTTTTGTGTCCAAATCTAATGAACCAAGTCTCTATTTATAGAGAAAAAATGATGAATTTTAAGGAAAATAAAAATAAATAGAAAATTAATTTCAAATATTAAGGTGAAATAAAATCTAAATAATCACAACAACCAATAAGATTTTGCAAAGTATTCTATGTGACTCAATTTTTCCTCATTCAACATGTTGAATATTTTCAACACCAATTAATCCACATCATTTTCAATTTTCAACACTCTATTGCAAGCATTCAACTATTGCATAATTTTTTCAACACCCGCATTATACATAGTCTAATGGTATATAAAGAAACAAATTTTTTGTATATGTTTATAAGAGTATTGTTAAGAGTACTAACTTACGATGTGTCTATAGGATAAAAATTGTTGAGAATCAAATGTGAGAAAAAAGTCTCACATTGGTTAGAAAAAGGAAGATTGAACACTATATAAGTGAGAAAATTCACACACCTATCACCTTAAGATTTTAGGTGGATATGTGGTATGCCTCTCACAAAGGTGCGTCCTAAATTAATGCTCCCTCCTTGGATTGTTTCGAGATAGGGACCGACCCGCAGGTGGTAGATAGAAGGTATGTGGAAGAGAGAGCTTTCACATGAGGGGGATTATTGTGACTCGCACTTGAGAGAAAATTTCGGTGAGGAAGAAGATCCACATTGGTTAGAAATTGGAAGATTGAACACTATATAAGTGAGAAAACCCACACACCTATCACCTTAAGGTTTTAGGTGGATTGGTTAGAAATTGGAAGATTGAACACTATATAAGTGAGGAAACCCACACACCTATCACCTTAAGGTTTTAGGTGGATATGTGATGTGCCTCTCACAAATAATCACTGTGGTATCATGAGCCTTTAAGTGAGAAAACCCACACACCTATCACCTTAAGGTTTTAGGTGGATATGTGATGTGCCTCTCACAAATAATCACTGTGGTATCATGAGCCTTTAATTTCGAGATAGAGACTGACCCGCGGGTGGTGGATAGAAGGTGTGTGGAAGAGAAGAAGTCTCACATTAGTTAAAAAAGGGAAGATTGAACATTATATAAGTGAAAAAATCCACACACCTATCACTTTAAGATTTTAGATGGTTATGTGGTGTGTCTCTCACAAAAGGAGAATGATTTGTTACACATGAAAATGTTTGCTTAAATTGGAATTGTATAAAATTTAAATTTAGTTTAAATTCATTAAATATAAAACTTATATAATATTAAAATAATTGAAAATTTGATAATATATTGAAAATAGTGGTAGAATATGGGGTGAGATTGACTTAATCAAAACATGTGTGTAATAGATATATATTCTATTTGTGGTAATATAAAAAATAAAGAGGTCTCGCTCTCATCGTTATTACTACTTGTGAAATGATAATGCGATTTCATCTATAAAAGATTAATTAAAAATTGAAATAAATGAATTGATTTAATTTCATTTTTTTAGACATTATTGTTCCGCACCGAAATAAAAAACGGATGTAGTCACAGAAGCTACGGTTGTAACGCCCCGAATTTAATTAGTTATTTAATTAAATTATATAAAGAATTAATTACTGGAATTTAGTTGAAGTTGAATTTATCATTAAAATTATAAGGAGCATTAATATATTTATAAGTTGATTTAGGGTGATTAAGTGAATTATCGAAAGTTGGGATTAATTAATGATGAATTAATTTTATTATAGAATGTTATTAGAAATAAGTGTGGATTAATAGAATTATTTAATTAAGGCCTATTTGGTGTTAGGAACATAGAACGGAGGGTGAAAATTAACCCAATAGAAATATTATTATTATTATTATCATTATTATTACTATTATAAGTTGGATTTAATTGTAAGAGATATAAAAGGAGAATTATAAGGGTTTAGTGAATATTTTTGGGAAAAAGTTGTACGAGGGAGAAAGAAAAGAGGAACAATGGTTTGGAGGAAACTGCCGCCGAAATAGGAATTGTAGACCGGAAAGCCAAATCGGAATTCGACCGGAAATTATAGAGAGACCGTCAATCCAAGGTAAGGGTGAGATTCTAACTCTATAAACGGGTTTATGATGAATCGTATGTGGGATGGAATTGTATAGAATTATCTCTGTTTATTGCGTGTGGTTTATGTTGCAAAACGATGAATATGATATAATTGATGTGTGAAATATTTCTGTTGTTGGATCGATCATACGGCTGCAGTATTTGGATCAATTGAATTTTGGGAATAAATTAGCTAAATCGATTAAGATGAGAACCCCAGGAAAGTATTGAAGTGTGTTGCCGGAAAGGAAAATTGAGACGGGCATCACAGGGAACAAGAAGAAGACAAAGAGTGAAAAGAAGAAAAGAATTGAAACGGGGACGCCCCGCCTCTTGTGGCCCTAGAGGGCGAGGGTGGGCGCCTTGGATGGAGAGAGAGAAAGGGCGGGCTCCCTAGGGAGCTGGGGGTGGGCGCCTCACTCCTTGTGTGCATGTTTTGTTCTTTTCGTTTCTTGTTTTGTCCTGTGAGTTATTTCCAATCATTTTAACCAAGTAGTATTAAATTAGTTCTAATCATTTTAACCAAGTAGTATACTTAAATGATTTAGAAGTAGCATATTTAGTACAATAGTGTCCCGTAGAATAAACTGTTGGTTTAATAGTAATATTGGTGAAATAGTATATTCAGTAGATTATAGAAACAAGAATTAAATTAGCTATAGAATGTATGTTTACATAGCTAAGTCTAATTAGTTATTCAGTTAAGTTGTTGTAGATAAACACTGTAGAGGTGCAATAGCAAGACTTATTAGTATGTAATATAGTTAATATTGCTTGTAGATTTAGCATGTTGCAGAATGGATTATAGCAGAAGTAATTAAACTGTAGAGTCAGTGGTAATTAAAATAGCAGTATATATTTAGTTGAATTAATTAATTGATTAAGTTAGTATATCTATGCATATTTAACAGAGTAATATATATCTAGAATTTAGTAGCATAATGAAAAATTGACAGAAACAATACTGATTAGTAGATATAAGCGGTATAATTAGTTGCTCGGAATTAACCGAAAAGTGTCGTGCTAGTTCGTGTTTGTTAGTAGGTAATTGTGATGGATTTGTTTTGTGAAATTATGTTGAGTACGTCGTGTTGTGATTTTTCTGTGTGAATTATTAGCGATGTGTATATTGAAATTATATTGTTGTTGTTTGATACAAAGTTGTAGGATGGTTCAGTGACAATATTTACCTCTATTTATTGGTAATAACAGTGATATAGGTGTATGTCTCGTGAAGTGAATTTCCGTTGTTGTTGTATGTGTACATTTGCATCTTTGTGAAGGTCTGTATTGGTGGAATTGTGAAGAAGGCTTATGCCTTGTGCCTCTATTAATTGACAATAGTGAAGGGAGTTGAAGCTCTGTTGGTACCACATGCATATGCATTATTGTGTCTCATTTGAATTATGTTGTTGCTAACGGTGAAGTGATTTCATGTTGCTGTTAATTGGGAAGTTGTTGTGATGTACTAACTGCGATGTGATAATTTTGTATGATTTAATCCTAACATATTATTTATCATACACTTGTTTATATTTTTGGATATCTCAACCCTTCTGCTGATATTTCCCATACCATGGGAAATGGGCAGGTGCTCAAGGATAGTCGTGGAAGTTCGAAGTAGCATTATGAAGTCGTTAGTTTTTGTTAGTTCAAATTGGTGTCATTGCTCTGATACGTAACACTCAGGGGGATGAATGTTGCTTAATTTGTTGTAGTTGCTTAAATTATCGAAGTTTATGAATAATGTGAATACTTGATCATGTTGATTAATGAAGTTGGTTTAGTTGAATAATTATGCTAAGTGAAGTTAAATAATATTAATCAATATTGTGAAATGTTTTGAGGTTGAATAAAAGACGTATTGTTATTACTATTGAAGAATTATAATTCTGTGGTTATTTGATTAGTTGATTTAATAGAAAAGTCTTGTTATAAGTTCATTCTTGATCTAAGTGTTATGTATCTGTATAGTTGTGACTAAATGCATGTTGTTTTGCGAAGAAATTGTGACATCCCTTGTATGATTATCTTTTCTGCACTCTAATTTAAATAATATTTGAGGGGTAGAATTGGGGTGTTACAATAGTGGTGGAGAGTTTTCGATGTGACGGAGCGGGGGTGTGTGTACCTGTAAAGTTAATACTCAAAAGTTCAAGTCAGTAAGTGAGTCGGAGAGAGAGTATTCAATTTTTGTTCGAAACTATTATCTAAAATGACGCCATCCACATATATAGAGGAATTGAATAACTAATTCGCTAACTAAACATCGTGAGATGCAGACACTCGTTGGATGTGTAGGAGGAATGAATTTTTGCTTCTAGATCATTGAAGGTTTAATAGTCAGAAGAACGTTCCAAAAGCCTTAGTGTCCGCTTGATAAGGATATGAGATATTACGCTTAGAGCTTGCCATACTTGAAATTGACCTGCTTAGATCGAATCAATCAGGGGAGTTCTTTCATTGGGGTACTCTGATCTCCAAAGGTGAAGCCAGATCCTTGAGCATGTGGTCGATCCAAAATAGTTGTCCTACAAGCCCCCCACGTTTAATGAATAAGTGCGAGGGTTGAAGGATTCTCATATATCGGTGATCACTTGCACTTTCTTCGCCTCAACCACTTTGTAACTTAGTGCGCCTTTTGGATGAGTGATTATGATCTTTCTAGGGATCCGAACCACTCAAGTATTACGTGTGAGGGAAGTGAGTGATAAGACATATTTCACTTAATAAGGCCAGATCATAAATGAGGGAAGAACTAAAGTCATCTTTATTCTAGGTTTTTCTTCCATCTTATTTTTGGATCGTTCGTCTTTCTTCTTCTCAAAAGTGTCTCTTTAATTTTCTTGAATTAACTAGCGTATCATGATTAAGAGACCTCCAAAAACTGTAAAAAAGAACATGGAAGACCCCTATTCTTTGTGGGAAGGTTGTGCATTTTCTTCGTCTGTCTCAATTTTTACTAAAGATGGAAACTTGGACGGGCCCTTCTCTGACGTTAGTGAATTGTCGCTTTCGGGGCTTACCATCCCTACCTACAAAGACAAAATTTGTAACAAATATGATAATTGTATCATTCCTCTATATGAGTATCTCTTTTCTATTACGGGGTCTGTTTTCCCTTTACTATTTTTTAAGTGGGCTTTCTCAACTATTTCATGGTTGGCTCCACCTCAACTTCATCCCACCAGTTGGGCATATATTAAAACTTATCAACATTGGGCCGAGTATATGAAGGGAAAACCTTCTACTATTTTATTCTTTCATATCTTTCATTGAGACCGAGGTACTCCGGTCCGACTAAGGGGACGAGGTCTGGTTATTTTGGTGCTGAAGATATGAATTTTCGATGCTTTCCCTGACCACCTTCCTTCACGGGCCGATTCTTGTTGGTCACCCTTCATCCAAAGGCTCACATAACTGTTTGTGCGTTTGAGTTAGAAATGGGGAGAAAATCTAAGTCGTTGTTCCCCTATTATTGTTCGATGCAACATTTTCTCTTGGAGAATGACTCATGTTTATAAAGGAAATGACTTTACAAATGAGGATTCTTTATAAAAGAGGGATCCATTAGAGTTTGTTAACCCATTGGGCTATGCCGGTGGTGTGGTCCCTTTGGATGAAGCTGAGAAGAGGTGTCATAAGTGTTTGAACATAAATATGTAATTTGAGAAATGATTGAATCATGGAAACGACAATTGCTTCTTTGAAGATGTGATGTATCTGCAAATACTTTGACAATCAAGTCATTATAGATAATGAATGTGAGATTTTAGAGATTACCAATTGTATAATTGGACATGAGTCATACGCTAAAGTTTATAGAAGGATAATTAAGATTTCTAGAACAAAAAAAATAGATGGACAATTGTGACAATTAGATAAGTTATAAGATGATCTTCATCATATGATTTGGATATGATCTTCAAACCAACAAGTGTTGTATATGAGATATAGCTTCAACTGGTTGACGCAACATTTTTTTTTTGGAGTAGGGGTGGGGACATAGGGGTTCAAAAGACCTGTTGAAATTAAATATAAGGTGAGGGACTCCTCCATGGTTGCTTTTGGTTTGGTTTAACATTATTTCTCACAAGAATACTAAATACCACAAGTGAATTACAATAGTAAAATAGATTTTTAGTTTATCATTGTTCACCAACATGACCAATAACCGGTCTATGTGTCATAAAACCCATTAGGGGTGAAACTGATACATCAAATTATGGAAGATATATATTATGGGATAAAATGATACCGGTGTGTAACTTTTCATTAGCTTTTGAATTGAATATTCATAATTGGTCTTTGGATTATGACTAATGGGCCAAAGACTTATCCTCATGCATATCATTTTTATAAGGTGATACTTATGATATATGATTCACTGTCACACACGGGTCAAAAACAAGCTTACAATGGTAGTACATGGAAGTGACACTTGAGTCGTATAGTAGTGACTCTTGAGTTAAATTAACCAACCGATTGAAACAAATAAGGGATTAGTTTTTGATTATGAATACGATTAAAAGAATTTGATTACGAGTAATATTAACGATCTAATCTACTGATTCGGTTTTTGACTTATCACTGGTTACTACGTTTCCAATTCCCTAAGCAGATTTGATCCTTATTCGATTACAATATCGATTGGACAAACACAATTGATACTACGTGGTTTACAGTCCTATTTTCTGAATTAAGAAAACTGCTAAAGGTTACATGAATTAACAAAAAAGTTATGCTAAAACACGATTATGATTAAGGAACGTAAATCAATCAAATTCAATCAAAACTACTCCACTACATATCGAATTAAGCATTTGAAACTCACAATTTCTACGGAGAATTTGGAAGATGATTATGGATTAACTTGGTATTGTGTATAACATTCTGGCCATATGCTGTGAACATTTCCTGCAAATGATAGTATCCCTCTATGGGAAGTGTACAGAGAAGAGATAATAGGCCATTTTGATGGTTGCCTGCTGGTGTATTTGGCGGCAACGAAATGACATTATTTTTAATAATAAAGTGGGGGATATGGATTAAATAGTGTACAATGTTAAAATTTATTCTTAGTGGTAGGTGTTCATAGGAGCTAAGGTTAACATTTGTTTCTCGTTTTATGATTGGTGTAAATGTCCACTAGATTTCTTGTAAATAGGTATTGATGGCCATTAGTATTGTTGGAACAATTGCTCTGTTTTTGTATATCCAAGTACATTCTTGTACTGAGTTGAAATATAAATTAGCTTATAAAAAAAGAATTGAAAAGGAAAAGAAATTGAATTGATAAATGTAAAATCCTCAAAGTTGGGTGGAAACACAATTTCACTGGACCAACCTTAGATGATTAGTTCTCTATAGAATTCGTAAGCCGTATTTTCTAATTTCGTGAAAATTGAATAATAAACCTAATGCTGCAATTTTGTTTAAATAACACAAGCGAAATAGGTCCCTAATAGCAACCGACCCAAAAAAACATAAAAATCAGCCTAAAACTAATTAGTTTATTAAGTCTGACACAAAAACACATTATTTGACTCTTCGACACTCCAAATTGGCTTCTGATTTCAACACCAAATTTGTAACTTATCCCTCAGCTTTCTAACGCATATTAGAACAATTAAACAATATCTCGTAGCTCATGTTATGATCTGTATAATGAGAAAGTGTCAAATATCTGCTTATTAAAAAAAATAAGTTACAAAATTAAAATAATAGCCAAAATAAACTAAAGTTAGGAAACACATTAAAAACAATAAAAATAACGTAAGAAACTCTAGAATTGTAGTGGCAAAATAGTAAAAGAGTGTGCATTAAAATGCACCGATCAATATATCAATTTGTCTTACTCATGCAAATGACCTCCTTGCCATAAGCATTTTTCAAAAATGAAGATTAGTATGATTATAATATTCATTCATCACAAGGTTTTCGTTAAGGTTAGTTGTGGTAATTAGGTTGAGAGTTAGAAAAAGTAAAAAATAGATGTTGTATAAGAATTGACTAGACCATGAAATGCCTTATTGTAGCATTGATCAACTAAACTTAAGTAGAAACATTTGCCTAACATTGATTCCCTTGAACTCCTTGTATGGTAGACATGTCATGATTATTATATGAACTAATTTGCTTGATCTCCATTTCTCTGTCTTGTCTGACTTCACTATGAATCATATGTCTTACAATATCAACAATAATGTAGCATTATATCCAAATATTTTATAATAAAACACGTTCTCATTACATGTGGTTCCTTAGCCTTCTATCCAAATATTTTATAATAAAATACGTTCTCATTACATGTGGTTCCTTAGGTGGATTCATCGACACACTTCTAAAAATTGTTGAAAGAGGCACAACTGTTGGCATTCCCATTTGTTTGTGGAGGTTTATGAGGTTTTTTACGGCCTTACCTCTTTACTTAGACAATGATGGTTGATCCATGCTACTGAGGTTATTTCAAAATCGCATGTACATATGTCAAATATAGTCCTAACTTGGTAAATGTAACTTCAATGATAGATGTAGTGCACCATGGAGTATGACAAATTTATTGTCAAACTGTAAAAGTTAGTCGATGATCAGTTAATAATTTTCAAATAGGGTTATATTGTATTCAAATGATTATGCAGAGAAAGAAAATATGTCTCTTAATTGTTGGTCATGATCACAGAAGGGGAATGCAACAACGACATGTTGTGGGATAGTAGTAGTAACAGTTCCAAGAACGTTGCAGAAACATGTTGTAATCAGTTACATAAAAGTTATAATCATTTATAGGAAGCAAAAACATTATGATGAGTGTGAAAGAGGGAGTTTAGAGCAACATGTAATGATATTTGGACTATGATTATTCTACTCATATGACGGAGAGGAAGGATTGGTTTGTCAAAATCAATCATGCCACAAAGAACATAGTGAAATTTGTGGATGATATCCCTCTAGCGGCTGATGTGATCAGTGATGTTTTGATCATGAGAATGGATGATGGACATTCCTTTATCAAATATGTATTGTACATTTTAGGAATCAAATGTAATCTTTTAAGTATTGGTGAATTATTTGAGAGTGTTTACAAGATTCACATAGAGAGCAAGGCATTGTGCATTATGGACACAAACAAGGTCTTGGTCCTAAAAGCTCCTATGACTGCCAACACTTTCAAGGTTGAGTTGAAGGTTATAAAGCACAAGTGTCTTGCTACAACAACTAGTCGAGAAGTTGAGATATATCATTATCATCATGAGCATCTCAATTTTAGGGATTTCAATGCATTGCAAAAGAACGTGATGGTAATGAGGTTGTCATTGATCAATATACTGATTGGAATTTGTGAAGAGTGTGTACAATGCAAGTTGCATAACCAAGCATTACCTTGAGATGGGGTATTCTGATGTTTATGGGTTGTTGCTAGTTGACTCGATTGGTGGTTATAGATATTTTATCACATTCATCGATAATTATAGTAGAAAATTATGGAGAAACTTAATCAAGAAAAAGGATGAGGTATTCAAAGTGAAGACCTAATGGCTTATTTGTTCACTAAGGGAGTCACAATTGAAGTGTTCAAAAGGTTTAAGATGAACATGGGCATGAAAGACTCGAAAATCTTGAATTAAGATGGTGTGTTAAATGAAAAACATTAATTTAAGTGCTATAACCGGTTACCACGTGGTGTAACCGATTACACGTAAGTGAAAAAGTTAAATAAGCTAAAAAAATGACTATGAAATTGGTGTAACTGACTACGCATTCACAGTAACTAGTTACTATAACTAGTGACCACTATTATGGAATTGTTTTTGTTTCAGCTGCAAGCGATTGCATGTTTGTTTAATCGGTTACAGGTCCAAAAATAAGTTTTTTTTGAGTTATTTTGATTTGTTACTTGTTTCCCAATCCATATGTAATTGTTGTATAAATGCCTTGGAGGCATCTTCATCTATGTAAATGAAAATATTTTCACTCTCATTTATTCTCTCTTATTTCCTCTCTGATTCATCATATTCAAATCCTCCATTTTTATCGAGCACTAGAATAAGACCGGCGCGATGCTGAAGACACCGATGGAACCTCCGACATGATAACTAGTATCAAATAGAGTCGTCATTGAATGTCTTTTATCTCACGAGGGAGAAAGGAAAACATCGAGTAAACCTGAGGGGAAAAATTGCGGTCCTATGACCGTGAAATCGAGAGAATCTAGGTAAGGGAGTTAGTTACGCGAAGGGAAGGGATTAGCATCCCACGTGCCCGCAGTACTCTACGGTATCCACTTTCTATTTCTAGCTAAAGGGTGTGTTATATCTATGCTTGATCGCTAATCATGCATGCAAAAGGAAAGAGAAAATAAGAAACCACGGGGAAAAGAAGAAAGTATTTACAAAATTTGCTCGATCGAGCCCCGGGACAAGATGCCTACGTATTCCCGCGTGCAATGGGAAAGTCAGAGCGCCGTAGTTCGGCTCACTTGTTTTGCTGGGTTTTGTGTTTTTTACTTATGAAAAAGGTTTTAAACACAAAAAGAAGAGAAAAACGCACAAAGGCGAAAAGAGTTTGTGTTGGTTGGTTGTTTTTACCTTGAGAAAGGAATTTAAACCATTATTAAGTGTTTTGCTTTCAAAGGAAAAAGAAAGAAAGCTTTAGTTTTATTATATGCAACATGCAAAAGGAACTAGCAAAGCAAGGTTGGACCTATGATTTACGATGCAAGGGAATCTCTACCTACATTGACATGCAAAGGATGTGGATCCTAATGTCTAGGCTAAAGAACCAAACCTAACCAAGGGAGCCTACAAGAAACAAACAAGCAAACACACTTCACAAGTAGAATTGCCCTAAACGGGTCTTTAAATAAACCAGAGGGATTCCTGAACATGCTCTAACTACGGAAGCCCCATCATGCATCTCTATTCCTACTTCTCATGGCAAAATAAAGCTGTAAAGCCCTACTTCTCATGATATCTAGGAAAGCTATAAGAGAATGTGATAAATGGTGTAGAAACTACCAAACGGATATAGAATCCGAAGAGCACTGCAAGCGGTAGAATTACTCCGGAAAACTTCAAGTACTGCAGCCATGCAACAAGAATAAACCGATGAGAATTGTTCAAAGCATCGAAACAAGCGGAAAGCGTATTGATACGCATCCGAAGCGACAATTCCTGCAAGAACGAGATTAAGGCAAGCAAAACAAGATAGGAATGGTGCACACGTGGGTGTACAAGCTCAAGCAAAACCTGCAAGAAGGGAGTTAGACCCAAAAAGCAAGTAGAAGAAAAGTATGCGAGTATCGAAGAAATGAGTCGCATGTGTATGCAACGCATGTCCCTGCACGAAATGGAGCACAAACAGTAGCCAAGCATAGCTAGGGTGACTACTGTTCACCATTAGAATTGAGAAAGTCGAAAAATGAACCGTGGACGCTAAGCCGATATCCGCTAAGCGCCACAACCCAAAAGTCGAACATTTGGCGCTTAGCGCTCGGACCGCTCGACCTCCAACCTGCAGAAAAATTATTTTTGATCCGAACCACCTGTTTGTGATATTTCCATACAAGAGTCCGATCCATACCGTTAGGCCATAATCCAACAACAAATGAGAACTAAACGAACGTAAATGGGATGCAAATCGACTGATAAAACCAATGTTCACATACATGTATTGATGCATGAACACGTGAGGAATGCAAATCGAATCGATAAAACCAATGTTCACATACATGTATAGATGCATGAACATGTGAGGAATGCAAATCGAATCGATAAAACCAATGTTCACATACATGTATAGATGCATGAACATGTAGGGAATGCAAATCGAATCGATAAAACCAATGTTCACACACATGTATAGATGCATGAACTTGTGAGGAATGTAAATCGAATCGATAAAACCAATATTCACATACATGTAAAGATGCATGAACATGTGAGGAATGCAAATCGAATCGATAAAACCAATGTTCACATACATGTAAAGATGCATGAACATGTGAGGAATGCAAATCAAATCGATAAAACCAATGTTCATATATATATGATGATGTGTGAACATGTGAGGAATGCAAATCAAAATGATAATTCATGTTCACATGACGAGCTACATGTATGAACATGCAAGAAATGCAAATCAAAATGATAATTCCAATGTTCATATGACGAGTTAAATGCACGAACATGTGAAGAATACAAATCAAAATGATAATTCCAATCTTCAAATGACAAGCTAAATGCATGAACATGTGAGTAATGCAAATAAAAAAGATAATTCCAATGTTCAAATGACAAGCTAAATGCATGAACATGTGAGGAATGCAAATCAAAATGATAATTCCAATGTTCATTTGGCAAGCTAAATGCATGAACATGTGAGGAATGCAAATCAAAATGATAATTCTAATGTTCATATGACAAGTTAAATGTATGAACATGCAAGGAATGCAAATCAAAATGATAATTCCAATGTTCATATGACAAGCTAAATGTATGAACATGCAAGAAATGCAAATCAAAATGATAATTCCAATGTTCATATGTGCATGATAATGCAAGCTAGTCATGACATTTTGAGGTTTTCTTTCAAAGAATCTAAATCATGCATTGACACAAACATTTGGAGTGCACATGCAACAAGTTCATGCACAATGTACTAAATGCTTGGATATCTACATGTTGAATGCAAGTTTTGCTTCAAATCATCATGAATCAATGAAATTGATCAAGCTAGATATTCACCGATGCATGAACATGCGATAGATGATGCAAAATGTATGAGTTTATGTCCTATATGCAAGGGGAAAACAAATGCACAAGTGTATATGCATGCTATGAACCAAAATCCATACTCCGACACACATAAGGCGACAAAATTCAAATAGAGAAATTCAAAAGAACAAGCTCGAGATCTAGAATCTACATTGAATTTACATGCAATTTCAGTATTCAACTTTAAGAAAAGCTGAAAGTCAAAACAGCTTAAAATAAGTGCTTATTTGAACCTAACACTTACTTGCACTTGAAATTTGAGTCAAATTGAAGAGGAATTCCTTGTGCTCTTCAAAGAAAATACCAAATCAATGAGGAATTATTGATAATCTTCACAATTAAGCTTGAATCCTTGAAGAAAAGCTTGGACTTCAATGGAGAATTGAAGAAGAAGAAGAGAAATCCTTAGATCTTGAAATTGAGAAGAAAATCAAGAGGAATCTGATCCTTCCATGTCAAATACGTGTAGAAGAAACAGAGTAAGATCTTGATTGGAATAGGATATGCTGCGAAGAGGAGAAAACAGAAACCGCAGGTCGCGCTTAGCGCGGAGGGCGCGCTTAGCGTGGTCTGTGAATGAAGCCGGTGGTGAACGGATGTCCGGTGGCGGCCTGTGGTGGTTGCTTGGAGGGAAAGTTGCAGTTTGAACTTTTTGAGTTTTTGTGCTTTGGAATTTGAGAGAATTGGAGTGTTTGTGGTAGTGGAAAATTTAGCAAATGATTGTGTTGTTGTGATTTGTGAAGAGGAAAATCTATTTATAGCTTTGGATCCATAATCAACAAGCTAATTATGATTATCCGAATAATTTTCATAATTAATCTAAAACAGCCAAATCCGTACAGAATTCAGAGTCGGAATATAAACGAAAAGTGTCTGGAATGCGATTTTGCTTGTTTGAATCGAAATCCCAACTTGATCCGATGAATTATCAAGGAAATAGGAATTTTTGAAGTTCCAACATCAATTTTGGACCACTGACACATGCAGAATTTCATTCGCGCTCTGGGGGGAAAATGCCTCGGACGAGGATCTTCTGATCGAAATTTGCACATGCGTATCTCTGAGACATTTGAAGCTAACAAGATTTGTGAACTTTTGGCACCAATCCCATCCCGTTTCGATGAAAATTGAGCGAGATATGATTTTTCGAACTTCGCGTATCAGATGAAAATTGCTCGGTTCAGCTCAAAATCAACCTCAGAGAATAAAATTCTGGTACTGATCGGTGGGGAATCAGCTCCCGTGTTGCAAATGAGAGTTGTAGAGGACTTTGATATGGAATTTTAGAAATCGGTCCCGCTCAATTCTGAGCTTCCAGCTAGGAGATAACGCTTTTTCGGTGAGCCAAAACGCATGGTTCAGCACTAAAATCAACTCGATCTGCCGGGGAAAACGACTCCTCTAAGAGCCTTCCTCACAAAATATGTTCTCGACCTTCAAACGGAAATCATAGATAATAATGAGAGGGAGAAGCCAGTCGAAGATCAACGGAAAATACCCAAGGAGATGAGAGATACGCCTTCTGGAATGCCCAAAGTGCGCCGAAAACCCGAAATCCACTTTATTGAGAAATAAACTCTTTTTGGCTGACATGTGGAATACCTGCAACCTGATACTCCTTATGACGAATGCTATGCATGCTATTACATGTATGTTTTATGCAATAAACTTATAAGCCAGGGAAACACATAAAAGAAGAGGGTAAATTTTGGGGTACAACAGATGCGCGTGATTGAGATGAATTATTTAAGCAGTAGATTAGATAGATCTTATTTATGTTAGTATACAATGCTTTCTAATTAAAACAATGAGATGAAGAGAATATTTTAAAAATACAATTTAAAATATTTTTTTAATTATGAAAATGTAAGATAAGACATCAAAATTATAAATGAGAAATTTATAATAAATATATACAATTTAAGTAAATTTTTATCGTTTCATTGGTCATTTTTTTCACCAACTCTAAAAATGTGTTTTCATCATTTTTTGGATTGATTATGCTTCACATTCGAATGATTCACACAGTACGTAATCAAGTATCACAATTGACATAAGAATTGAGATGAAACTCTCCATTTAACAATATCTTAGTAGTTTGATAAGATAATGAGTATAATGTATTAATATATTTCTACGAGTTAAATGATGAATTGTGTATTAAAATAAATACAAAAATATTGTTCTTTGTTTGTCTTTCATTATACCAATCATTTTAATGTATACAATTGATTTAATTAAATTGAATTTTTTTTTATATTAATTATTTATAGTTTATAAATATATTGTCAGACACTTATATGCCATAGATTAAAAATAATTATTTAATTTACATTTGAGGTTTAATTTTTAACATATAATTATAATTCCAATTAAGAATTATATTTTAGAAAGACATTTGTTTGTATACTGCAAAGTTATAAATTAAATTTAAAAGTATTATTTAACTATTTTATTTTAAGCAATGTTAAAATGAATATTAAAAATTTTCTATTGATAAATTTTAAAGAGTGAAACATCATATTTTAGTTAGTGTGCCATAAGAGATGATGAATTATAATTAAATGGTTTGAGAGATGATGAACTCAATCAAATAGTTTGTGTCTCAAAATTAATATATTATAATAGATAATAGATAATAGATAATAGATAATAGATAAATTTATCTTAAGCAATATAATACTCATTTTATTTTTCAACTTTTATTTATAATTTTTATGGAAAAAATATTATATTGTGTATTTTGTCCGAAAAAAGATGATAGATAAAAAAAAATAGTAATGATTAATATATGAAAAATAAATAGAGAATAAATTTGTCAAATATATAAATACGAATATTTTATTTTAGTAGTTATGAGTAGAACGTTACAAATTATGATAAAATGAATATTAAAAGTTTTTTATTGATAAATTTTGAAGAGTGTCACATCATATTTTAATTAATGTGGCATGACGATGTACAATGTGGTGGTTGAATAAATTATTCAATAGTAGAGTGCTTGCAGCGGAGTGTTGAATGATATGTTAAAAATGATGTGAATTAATTGGTGTTGAAAAGATTTAACAAGCTGAATGAGAGGGAGTGTGAGCCACATACAATGCTTTGTAAAATTTTATTGGTTGTTCTAATTATATAGATTTTTAGTGTATTGTGAATGGTGGTAGAGTACGGTGTTGAATTTTATTAAACAAAATTATTATAATGAGTAAAAATTGAATGAATGTTAAATTCTTAAATGAAAGAAAAAGAAGATGATGTGAAGGATAAAAAATGAAAAAGTAGTATGTTGAATAATAAAATTATTATACAGTCCGCCGAAAGATTATAAAATGTCAATCAAATAATTCGAGAGATGATGAATTTTCAATTAAATAGTTTGTAAATTAATGTAGTATATTATAAAAGAAGTGATTCCAAACTCTAATAGACAGTGTTTTAAAAACCGGACCGGAGATCGAACCGGTGAAGGTACTGGGTCACTGGTTTATTGGTTGAACCACTGGGTCACTGGTCGAACCGCATGACTAAACCGGATTAAACCGGATTAAACCGGATAACTCAGTTGATTAAACCGGCCTTTATAACAAAACGATATAGGTATAAAACTTGTCGAACCAGATGACTCAATCTCTACAAAATATAATTAGAACTAATTTTTTTTTTAAATATCATTTCATAAATAAATTCACAATTTGATAATTTAAATTTAAATTTTAAATATTTTAAATATTTTAAAAATATCATATCATAAATAAATTTACAATTTGATAATTTAAATTTAAATTTTAAATATAAGTATCATATATAATAAAATAGTACAAAATTACAAAGTATAATTGCAACATAGTATAATTGAATAATTTATAACAAAATAATTTTATTATCTACTATTTAGTTTCAAGGAGTAAAGATTATTTTAATATTAAGATATCCTTCTTCAATATCAAAATTATCTACAAAATCAACCGCATCAACAACATTTTCTTTGTCAATAGTATAGTTAATTAATTTTATTTTTTATTTAAATATAATATTTTAATAAAATAATCCAAATAAATAAAAAATTTAAATTGCATATTTTTTTAAAAATTTAAAAATTTTGAATAAAAAAATTAAAAAAATTAAAAAATGCAGTTGGACCACCGGTTTTAAAAAACCGCCGGTTTTCCCGGTTTTCCCGGTTTTCACCGGTTCTTGCCGGTTCTTACCGGTTCAACGACATTCCCGATCCAACTATTGAACCAGACCGGTTATCTGGCCGATTCCCGGTTCGACCGGTCCGACCGGCCGGTCCGGTCCGGTTTTTAAAACACTGCTAATAGATTCCATATTAGTTCAACAATTTTCTAAAGTCTTAGCTATTTTTTTCAAGGATTTTTAAGTCATTGACATTTTTACTAGACTTTTCTAAATTTTAAGTCTCGCAAAAGAGAAAGAGTCCGGCCAAATCAGAGATGAAAGTCATAATTAAGGTCTTAACTAAGTGTGGTCCTTCCCATTAGAAATATCAATTGAAAACTAGATATATATCTCTTCAGATTCAATGCTCCTAAATCACAACATGTTATCAAACCCTTAAGTGTGACTTTTTCATTAAGATGTTATTCAATCAATTCTAGTAGCTTTTCCCCTGAAATTTAATAAACCACTTTTTATGTGTGGAAAAAGTAAACCATGGTTGCTTGATCAAGAAACTGATTAATCATCTTTTCTCATATCCATTGCAAGTTGCAATTGACTTTAAGGGCCGATTTTGATCTACTTTATAGCATTCAATTTTTTGTAAAAAAATTGGTAGAGAGAGTTCCATCACATGTTGTGAGACTTGGCAAATTGAGAAATTGCAGGCCGCTTGAGCATCATGTTCAACAATTATTTTCATGACATAATTGGTCATCTTTGCTTTAACCAAACCATGAATTAGGAGCCCCACCAAGGGACATTTAGATTATAGACATGCCAACTGCTTGGAACTTTAGGTACCGTTTGATTAAGCCAATTTTTGGTTACATTTTTTTAGAGGGTTAAATATATTTTGATCTTATAAATATTTTAATTTTAATTTTTAATTCTTATTAAAAAAATAATATATTTTAAATTATATAAAATTATTATCCACGTAGTTTTAGTTCATCTTATTAAATTAATGTAGATTTTTAAATGATTATTTTGTATATATTTTTAGAATATATAAAATTCTTTAAAAAAAACTTCAAATTTAATTTTTAAGTCGAGATTTTCATTACTTTTATCATTTATCTTTTAAAATTTAAAAAATTCATATTTAATTCGTCTTATTTTAAAAATTTCAAAATTTGATAAAGAAATATTGTATAATATTCTGAACATGTGTGAAAAAATTATTCTAAAATTTAAAACCAAAACCGCATGCATAAAATTTTTGTAGTAACTAAAATATATTATTTATTTAATAGGGATTAAATATAAGAATTAAAATATTTCTAGAGACCAAAAACATATTTAACTCTTTTTTTAATAACCTATATATTTAAAAGAAAATGCTAATTTGTGCCCCCACACATGTTAAAATACTATTTATAGTAATTTTCTATTGGAATACGTGCATTCAAATTTTTAAAATTTTAAATATAATTTTATTAACACTTAATTTTTTTTAAAGAAAAAACTAACATGTGCAAGAGCACAAGTTAATAAGATATTTGCATAAATATTCTTTTGAAACACGTGCATTCAATATTTTAAAACTTTAAATATGCTTTTATTACATTTAATTACATTAAATTTTTTGTAATTATAATATATTTAACATGTGTCCTTAGGACTGTTGTAGGATTTTTCCGTGAACAAAGTATTTTGATTATCGATTCCACAGGGATTGGTGCATGTTATAGTCTTTCAATAGAAAAGTATGTTTTAAGATGATGTAACCAAAGGGTTTGTTATCTACTCTACTAGAACCATGAGTTTCCAAACAACAACTAAATCAATTCTTTCAAAAGAGTTATGATTTGGATTAGAGAGAGTTTGAGGTTGTTTTCAAGTAAGAAGGCATGTCAAGATTAGTTTCATTGATCTAGTTTCATACATATTCATTTTAATCAAGTGATGAACATAATAGATGATTTCTACAAATACATATCCTCTCAATCTTGTAGATTTCCTACCAAGATTGTGAATGTTATCATGTTAATCCTTGCATGATTCCTCACTACAACTATTAGCATGATAATCATTAAGTGCAATATTTTGTAAACTCTAACACACAAATCTATTCCTAGCATTTGTTTGTGAGAGGATGAATATCCTAGGTCACTTTGAAATATTCTTTTCCAAGCAAAACTCAAAGCATAAAGATGAAGAACAAAGATATTCAACTATATTAATCATCAACCATGTTCATACACAAATGGATTAAAATAAATACATACTATATAGATCAACTACCTCTAATCTTGACACAAAAGGAGCTTAGCTACTCATTTCCATGGTTGCCTTGCTCTCAAGATTGTTGGTAGAGATGGTGAACATGAGAAAATCAAGAGAAAAGCTATGGTTTTTCTTCCTAAACTTGCCCTAGATTTTACAAAGATGAAAGATAATGATGGTCTATGTTTTCTTGCTTCCTTTACAAGCCAAAAGGTCGGTGAAGTGATGGGTTGGTGGCTCCAAAGGTGAAAGCATGGGCTGTCCTTTTTCCGATTTCATGAGACCGAGCCTGTTAAGTCAGTGGGTCATCTTGCACACGCCGACCTGTATGCTTCCTCTTCCAAAATTATCTTCAAAAGAATCATCCTAAAGCTCTTCAAGTACCCTTGAATCCAAGCTTGGGAGAATTAGTTAATAAATTCCTACAATTAAGAGTAACTAAAGTCAAATAATACATATATTAAACAAAACTAGATAAAAACCTAATTAAAGCAATATACTAGAATAAATATACAAATTAAATACAAAGACATTGTTAAGGACCACAAAATAATGTACAAAATAACTACAAATTGGTCCTTAACAACTCTCCCCAACTTACTTCTTTGTTTGTCCTCAAACAAAAGTCAATAATCTTACAAAGCTAGAAGGAACAAAATGCAAGCATGCAAACTCACACAAGAGTAATGGTTCAAACTCGACATACAAAAGCACACATCAATCGCTTCTTCTAAACACAACATGGCCATGAATTAAGTTCTAAACACAACATATCAAAACATATAACAAAATAAAAGATATGTTCACACTTGAATCACCTAATCATTTCTTCAAAGTTCATGAAGAACAAAATGCATATTCACAAAGGACTAAACACTCTCACTAATAATTATGCACATCCAGAATAATTCATGTGTTCATCGAAACAAGTTAAATGATAAAATGGAAACAAAGATCACTAAGGACTTTCAAGGTTGTAACTTGGCTTAGGTTAGAAACAAGGGATATTTAAGTACAAAGCCATTGAAACGAATCGGGTAAAAGGATATGAAGAGCATTTCACAACTAATTCCCATCTTACTATTCACAACCTCTTTTCTTTTTCTACACAATGATCCTCTCTTTCTTTTCTTTTTCTTTTTGTATCTTTTCATAAACAAATTTCTTTCTTCTTTTGTATTTTTCTTTTCTCTATTCTTTTTCTTTCTTAGGATCATTGTGCCATCAATTCTAGGTTCTTTTTGATCCACCTCCCCAACTTCATTTATATCAATCCTTTTTTATTCAAAATCATGCTCTTCAAGGGTTGATTAACAAAAGGGTTGGTATTCACAAACAAGAAAATTTATAGAATGAATTATCATTGAATTTTTCAAAGATTATCAACAACTATTAAGTGGCCTACTTAACAATTAGTCGATTTGATACATTCATCCTACAAATACTATTTAAGCTCAAAAGGGTTCACAAGGATTCACTCTCTCACGGGTAATTGGAGCCCTTTTTAGAATTGGTGGTTTTCCTCATAATGCACAAAATTGCCTTGATCATTTCTTAGTTTCCAAGTTATCACAAACAAGTAAAGATTAAGCATGAATCACACGAGTTAACACAACTATTAGACACTCAATATTTGGTAAAAAGTGGAAGCTTCTCACATATATGGTTTATGTCCTAATGATTCGAATGTGAACACAAAATTTTTGTACATGCCGAAATATCTTGCATAAAGAACAAATTTCATAGACATATTATGTTTCTATAAACGATAAAATGTGTACCTTCTTTGTGGAATGAATCAAGAATTTTATCATCACCATCACTTTGGTGAAACACGCTTACTAGCTTTGAAGAACCATTTGAACAATCCGGACAAACCACAAGAAGTAAATTCAAACTAAATACTATAATCTAAAAATAAAATAAAATAGAACAAAATAAAAGAAACTAAACTTAAAATAAAAGACACCCCAAAATGGTGTTTAAAACTTAAAAGAAGTATTTAGGCTTCATGCCTACAAAAATTAATTGGAATTACAAGTCAATCCCCAAAATTGGATGGCAACCAACAAAATCCAAAGTTTAAAACTAAATTGCAAAAGTAAAATCTAGACTAGAATGCTGAAAGTAAAATAAAAGCAGGGAAATAGGAGAAAATCAATTAGAGGTCTCGAGAATCGAATCTCCAATCGACCCAGTCGAACCAACCGAACCGTAACTCTCTTCACCATCATCCTCATCTCCCACCTCCTCCTCAAGATTTGGCCCGACCGGCCAACCAGATATGTTTCGAGTCTCACCCGCAGTGAAATGGTTCACTCCGGCTCTAATCTGTAGAGCAAGGTGCTCCATGCTCTCATGCATAAACATAAATGCTCTCGATGAGCGAGATGCATCCGTCTGCTCCATTCTTCGATGGACTAGCTTGAGGAAGTGCGAATCGTACAGGCAGCAGATTATCAAGGACCTACAAAAGCGATCACGTAGTGATCATCAACAACGCCATCAATGGTAAGGTGTCCTCGCAGAAAAGCCACCTTCGCTCTCTTCAAAGAAACCCATAATCAAGCCGGGATAAGTGAGAGCACACTTTATACGCCCCCGAGGTATAACTCAGTAACCTCTTTCATTCGCGATCGACGGCCAAAATCAATTTGCTCCTCATCGAGCATGTAAGCAATCAAACCCGTCTCCATGGGTATCAAGATGTGTGGCTCCTAGGTTTCAGATTGTAGAGTCACATCATCACTCCGCGCTAGTTTTCGGTGGTCTGTTGAATTTCAAAGGTTGACCAGCCGATTCGTTTCATAAGAATGCCGGACAAAGAGCTTATTCTTCACATGTTGTAATCCCAATTACCACGAGCAGTGCTCATGGTAGACATCCAATTGGTCCTCCGGGCTGTCATTGATGCCCGAGCTGATTCTTGCGAGAGAAGAAACGGACTTGCCTCGAACAATCAAGCAAACCTAAACTCACATCCCTCGGCGGATAGCATTAGCATAGAACGCAAACAAGCTCCACATTCACCTTTGTTTGAGGGTACAAAGAACTTCCAACCCGTAGTTATCAGGATGACATGAGGGGTGTGGTAGTGCCCTTGCTCACGGAGGTCGATGGTGCGCTGGTCCAGATGTTGCGCTCCTCGAGCTCTTTGTAGCGAGCCTCCGAGCAGCCCCAAGAATCATCGAGCAGCGGTCGAGAGGCCCCCCAACAGAGGAAAGTCTTTGTCGCTTAGGTGCCATCCGAAATTTCAACACAAAATCAATAAAAGTGACACCGAGGTGTCCATTAGCAATGAATCAAGCAAACAAAGCAAACCAACCTACCAAAGCATTACAACTAGTGAAACACTAAAAACACAGGAAGAAATTCTTCAGACCTGCGATGGCCATGTTGAGCGATGATCATGAAGGCGATGGCGCGCTCTGATTGAAAAATTCTTCGCAAAGAATTTTCTCCACACAATTACTTCCTAGGGCAGCGAAAATAATATCCTATTACTTCTCTAACACAAAAACATCCTAAATCTAAGAAAAAAATTCGAAAATTCCTAACCCTAGGTTTTCAAAATCTAACCTAAACATGCAATGTAGACGAAATTGAAAAAGGAAAAACATAGAATACTTACTAGGATGCCTTGGGGGAGTGATTTGACAAAGAAATTCGCAAAGATTCGGAGATTTTGGTTGGGGATTTTGGGATTTAGAGAGGATGAAGAATGATGAAGAAAATAGGGAAAAGGGTTTAAAATAACCCTAACCCTTTATAAAACTAACTGAGCCACGATTTGGGCCTCCAAAATCGATTTTTCAAAATATTTTTTAAAATCCGACATGGTGTCCCTATCTTGCGAAAGTTTCAGATGGGTCAAAATGCTTGGGCGCGCTCGGTTTTCAAATTTTAAGAAAGCAGCAAAATTAATGGGCAAGTGTAAATGAGTTCAAGGAAGAATACTTACAATGTTGGGGTGCCTCCCAACAAGCGCTTTGTTTAACGTCGGTAGAGCTCGACGGTTCATGATGATCATTGATCATCAAAGAGAATGGCACCAACATCATGATTTGCTCCTCCGAAATTGTAAACCTCTTAGATTTCCTTCTCCGCCGCATCATTTCGGAAAACGTCAAGTTTGTTCTTGGAATTCGTTGTTTCTTCAAAAAGCTTGAAAGCGACCTCTTTATCTTGCACTCTTACTTTCATAATTTCATTGTCGACATCAATCATCATCCGAGCCGTCTTCATGAATGGTCTTCCAAGAATTAATGGTATCTCTCGATCCTCCTTCATGTCAATTACCACAAAATCCACAGGAAACAAGTACTTGTCCACCTTTACTACCATGTCCTTAATAACTCCATAAGGTGAAATGGTTGACTTGTCTGCAAGTTGCAAAGCCATTTTTGTAGACTCCATTCTAACATTCCCCAATCTTTTAACAATGGATAACGGAAATAAATTGATGCTAGCCCCTAGATCGATCAAACCATTACCCTTGAATGCATCTCCAATGGCCACGAACGTTACACTCCGGATCGAATTCTTTCACTGGAAGAGCTTGCTTGAGTATGGAACTACAATTAGCATCAAGCACTATTGTCTCCTTATCCTTGTGCCTCTTCTTCCTTGAGAGCATATCCTTCATAAATTTCACATATTTCGGCATTTGCTCCAATGCTTGGAAAATGGAATGTTTATGTGAAGTGTTTAAAACATCCATAAATCGAGCATATTGTCTTGCCTTCTCCTTCTTGACGGGCATGAGGGTAAGGTACATTTTGAATGCGCTTTCTTCTTTACTTCCCTTTTATTCTTTCTTTCCTTATTCTCTTTCTTTTACTTCCTTTACCTTGTTCCTTCCCCTTTTCAACTAAGTTTGCCTCCTTTTCGACTAAATCTCCCTCAACAAATAATCTCTTATTTTCAACTACATCTTTCGATTCATCTTCTTTTACAATGTCATCGTTTTGTTCAACTACAACTTTAGCCCTTTTTGGAACTACTTCATTGTTTTCAACTAAATCATCTTCCACATCAACGTCATTAATTTTTTTGGAGGGAAGGTGAGGATAAGGTAATTTTCTCCATGGATAAGTGACTTCTTTCTCCTTCCCCTTTCTCATCTTCTTCTTCTTTTCCTCGACATTCTCCTTTTCAACTACATCGTTTTCTTTTTCATTTTCAACTAACACCTCTGATTCATCCTCCTCAACTTCTTCATCGCTTTCAATCATCATCTCATTTTGGCTTATAGTGAAAATTGCTTTGCAATACTCCTTCGGGTTTGTTTGAGTGGTTGGGGAAAATGATGTCGAAGCTTTTTGTTCGGAAAGTTGCTTAGCGAGTTGTCCAACTTGAGTTTCCAAGTTCTTGATAGATGCCTTCGTGCTCTTTTGATTAGCCATTGAGGCTTGCATAAATTGAGCTAGAGTGTCTTGAATGTTGGAAGATCTCACTTGACTTTGAGGTTGGTTTTGTTGTTGACTTTGATTTTGTTGTTGTGTTTGATTTTGATTTTGTGTTTGATATGGATTTTGCCTTCCTTGGTTATTGTTATCTTGCCTCCGCCTCCTTGATAACCTTGATTACCCTTTGTTGGTAACCTTGGTTTTGATTTTGATAAGGGTAAGGAGCTCGTTGTTGGTACCCTTGGCCTTGGTTGGCCACATAGTTAGCTTCCTCATTCTCCGGAGGACAAAAGCCGGTTTTATGATCTCCTTTGCACAATTCACAACAAGCTATTTGGTGAGCTTGCTTATGTGATGCTCCTTGTAACTCCATGATTTGTTGAGGGAGTTTAGCCATTTGTTTTGTCAATTCTTCAACTTGTTTCGCAAACAATTTGTTTTGCGCCACAAGTGCTTCATGACTCGAACCAATTTCTAAAACTCCCGTTTCACTTGTACACCTCCTTGATCATGTTGAGTTTGATGATCATTCCTACCCATCTTCTCAATTATTTGGATTGCTTCATACGGTGTTTTGCCATCAAAGAACCTCCGGTGGCATCCAACAACAATTTGTGTTGAGGTTGGAGACCATTTCGGAAAATATGAATTTGTGTAAGCTCGTCAAAACCATGGCTCGGACACTTCCTTAGCATAGACTTATATCTTTCCCATGCCCGATTCAAAGGCTCGTTTACTCCTTGCGAAAATACCGAGATAGCCGTCTTAGCCTCCATGAAACGTGATTGAGGGAAAAAGCGTTCAAGAAACTTTTCCTCCAAAACGTTCCAATTAGTCATTGTCTCTTGCAATTGATCAAGATACCAATCTTTTGCCTTCCCCACTAGAGAATGAGGGAAAAGCCTTTGGAAATATTGTTCTTCTTGGTCTTCCGGAGCACCCGCCGCTCCCGCGATCTCATAAAACTTGGTAAGGTGAGTGTAAGGGTCTTCATGGTCGTGGCCATGAAATGGACTTGCATAGAGAAGTTGAAGCAAGCCCGTTTTCATTTCCGCAACCCTTGCATTTGCTTGTCGGGCAAATTGAGCATTATGGCGAGGGCTATTGACACACGGCCCCCGTGGTGGTGGTGGTGGTGGTGGTTGATTCTCCTCCATAGTGGTAACTTCTCCAAACACGGGTGGTGTTGAAGAAGTAGATGCTTCTCCTCTTTCTCCTCTTTCTTGCCTTTGCCTAGCTTGTCTTTTTCTTCTTTTAGCACTACTATTAAGTCTCCTAGCCGTCCTTTCAATTTCGGGATCGAAAAGGAGTTGGTCGACCGGAATACTTCCCCGCATAAACTAATTCCTGAAAAAGTCTAGCCGCACAAAAGAAACAAAGAGAGATTAGTGGAAAAAGTCTTAAAACACACAACTATTGCTATACTAACAACATCAAACGCCAATCCCTGGCAGCGGCGCCATTTTGTTGTAGGATTTTTCCGTGAACAAAGTATTTTGATTATCGATTCCACAGGGATTGGTGCATGTTATAGTCTTTTAATAGAAAAGTATGTTTTAAGATGATGTAACCAAAGGGTTTGTTATCTACTCTACTAGAACCATGAGTTTCCAAACAACAACTAAATCAATTCTTTCAAAAGAGTTATGATTTGGATTAGAGAGAGTTTGAGGTTGTTTTCAAGTAAGAAGGCATGTCAAGATTAGTTTCATTGATCTAGTTTCATACATATTCATTTTAATCAAGTGATGAACATAATAGATGATTTCTACAAATACATATCCTCTCAATCTTGTAGATTTCCTACCAAGATTGTGAATGTTATCATGTTAATCCTTGCATGATTCCTCACTACAACTATTAGCATGATAATCATTAAGTTCAATATTTTGTAAACTCTAACACACAAATCTATTCCTAGCATTTGTTTGTGAGAGGATGAATATCCTAGGTCACTTTGAAATATTCTTTTCCAAGCAAAACTCAAAGCATAAAGATGAAGAACAAAGATATTCAACTATATTAATCATCAACCATGTTCATACACAAATGGATTAAAATAAATACATACTATATAGATCAACTACCTCTAATCTTGACACAAAAGGAGCTTAGCTACTCATTTCCATGGTTGCCTTGCTCTCAAGATTGTTGGTAGAGATGGTGAACATGAGAAAAATCAAGAGAAAAGCTATGGTTTTTCTTCCTAAACTTGCCCTAGATTTTACAAAGATGAAAGATAATGATGGTCTATGTTTTCTTGCTTCCTTTACAAGCCAAAAAGGTCTGGTGAAGTGATGGGTTGGTGGCTCCAAAGGTGAAAGCATGGGCTGTCCTTTTTGAATTTGCAGAAGCTAAGTCAGTGGCGGTCACGAGCGACACTGTAGCATGCTTCCCTCTTCCAAAATTATCTTCAAAAGAATCATCCCTAAAGCTCTTCAAGTACCCTTGAATCCAAGCTTGGGAGAATTAGTTAATAAATTCCTACAATTAAGAGTAACTAAAGTCAAATAATACATATATTAAACAAAACTAGATAAAAACCTAATTAAAGCAATATACTAGAATAAATATACAACTTAAATACAAAGACATTGTTAAGGACCACAAAATAATGTACAAAATAACTACAAATTGGTCCTTAACAAGGACACATATTAGTATGACCCATATTTAAAGATTAAAAATAGGTCGGACCATATACTCGATCACCAATTAATCGTTATATTGTACATTCTTATTTTATTTTGTCATATATCATTAACAAAACTCTGTGAGACCACAATAAATAATCAAAACAAAATAAGTTGCCAAACCAGCAAATATGGTCAATCGATGCATTTATGAAAATCGAAAGACATAGTCCTATAAAAATAGTTAAAAAGGAAAGTAATTACATTAACATTAAAAAGGAAAGTAATTACATTAAACGTAAAAAAATAGACACATGACATCCCTTAGAGACAAATGAAGCCCATAAATGATCCACCAACGAATAACAAGATAATATATCTTTTCAATTTGATATTAGATTGAACTCTATTGGGTTGAAGTAGTGTATGTTGTAGTCGAAGTATGGTCAATCATGCAGTTGTAAAAAATAGTAGGGTTGTTAGCATATCGAATGAGACCTATTTGTTATGTCTAATTGTTTAAGTTAGCATGTACCCTAAGTTAGCTTGTAATGAGTATTTGTAAAAAGCCAATTAACTTAGTATGTTACATTTATTATTAATAACAATAGTCTCTCATCATTGCATACTGCAAAATCTGGTTTATGGTGAGAGAATTATTTGTTATTCTTGTATACTTGTATACTTGTAATATTATTTGAAGAGAAAGCAAAGAATATCAATTATAATCAATCCTTGTTGTTTTTCGTGTTCTATCATCTTTTATACTGTGTTTGTTTATTGATCATAAAGAAATAATTTATACTTTGTTTCAAAGGCATCTATTTTCACAACAAATTGGTGCGGTGAGCGTGAAAAAGACTCTGTCAACAAAGTATTAGATTGAAAAATTTCACCGGAGTGAACGATTTCGGTCCGTGGCGCTTGAAAATGAAAGCCCTACTAGTTCAGCAGGGTTGTTTGGAAGCGTTGAAGGGAGTTGCAACCATGAATGTCGAGTTAACGACAACTAAGAAGATGACCATGATAGAGAAATCTTACAATGCAATCTTATTGAGCCTTGGTGATAAGGTTATTCAATATGTATTAAAGGAGACGACAACAACATGGTTATGGGTGAAACTTGAAAGTTTGTACATGACTAAATTGCTGGTAAACCGAATCTACCTGAAGCAAGCTTTATATCCATTCAAGATGAATGAAGACAAAATATTGGCTTAGCAGTTGGATATGTTCAACAAGCTGATTCTTGTTCTTGAAAATATTGATGCCAAGACCGATGATGAAGATCAAGCGTTGTTGTTGTGGTGTGCTTTGCCCATATAACATGCCCACTTCAAAGAAAACCTCTTGTATGGAAGAAATTCCATGAACTTTAAAGAAGTTCAACCAACCTAAGGACTTGAACGAACGAAAGCAACATAAGTCATCGATAATTGGTGAAGGTTTGATTGTTAAAGGAAAATTCTTGCAAACTGATGGTAAGTCCGACAAAAAAAGGGTAAAAGTCAGTCGAAGTCTTATAATGGCGAAGCATATAGTATTCGTTGCTATCACTATAAGAATGAGCGTCATACAAGAAAAGTGTGCCCTGGACTCCTAAAATAGCATGGAGGTAAGGATAATGGTAACACAATTGTTGTTCAAGATGATTTTGACTCATATGATGTTCTTGTGTTTTCGAGCAGCAACTCGTCGAAGAAGTGAATTATGGATTCTAGGAGCTCTTGGAACATAACTGTTGCACCCCAAATTTTACCCTGCTATTTTTTCTACTTGCATTGTATTTATATTTAAAAAAATCAGTCATTTACTCATTGCATATGCATCATTTCGTCGTATTTAAACTGATCGAAAGTCAGTCTAAATTGATATTCGCATCATTTTTAGTTATAAAAATACCCGTTATTTCACTTCATTCATTTTTATCTTTCTATCTGTTTCTTGCATTATTTTAAATTATTTATATGTCGATGATATCGATATTTCGGTTTTATAAACACACTGTTAAAAGCGATTCGACACTGTGCGAAAATTAGCGAAAAAAAATATTTCAAGTTTTCATGTTTTACTCACTGCTTTATGAATCTACGTGTCGCGTAGATCATGAAAGTGTGCTCTCTCTAATTTTTTGATACATTTTTTAGTCTCGTTTTTAACCGTAAGCGTTTTAAAGCCGAGTATTATTTATTATCATTTTATTTCGATTTTAACCATTTTGATAATTTTTCTTTAATCTTCGAGACCCATAGTTTATTTTAATGTACTTATTTATTTTTTTCGGATAATTGGAGTACGTAGGCACTGAGTCTTACGACCAAAGGCGAGAAAAAATAATAAAAACATTTCTTTTCTCTCTTTCTTTCTCCTTTCAAAACTTAGAAGATCGTAAATTTCACACGAACACTCTTTGAACTAAATGGGTACCATCGAGTACGATAGATGTAAGGGGTGCTAATACCTTCTCCTTGCCTAACCGATTCCCGGACCTGCATCTCTTAATCTCGTAGACCGTCTTATTCTTTTCTCTCGTGAGTTTTATTCGATATTTCCCCTTTCCTTCTTGGAATAAATAAATCTCGGTGGCGACTTCATTTTCATTTTTGTGTCGATATAATTATCAGAATTTTTTTCGATAAGTCAGGTCGACAATGACTCCAAACAAAGACTTGTTCGAAGAGCAATGTGATCAAGATGGTGGATGTTTATTTCTGGGATACAATAATGCCTACAAGATTACAGGTATTGGATCTGTGAGATTCAAGCTCCATGATGAGTCAATAAAGTTGCTGACATAAGTCAGGTATGTACATGATTTGAAGAGAAATTTGATTTCTCTTGGTGAATTCAACAAGCAAGAATATGTTTTCCAATTAGATAAAAGTATCCGAAGAGTCTTAAAGGGGTCAAAGGAAGTCTTAAGAGGAGTGAAGAAACAAGGCTTGCATACACTTGAGGCTAAAGTTGTAAGTGATTCAACAAATGTTGCATCCATGGAAGTTTTGTCGAAGACAAAAATTTGGCACATGAGATTGGACCATGTTAGTAAAAATGGTCTGGTCGAATTGGGGAAACAAAATTTTCTTTGTGGAGACAAAGTCGAAAAGCTGAAGTTTTGTGAACCCTGTGTACTTGGAAGATCTTGCAAAGTGAAGTTCAATACAGGCAAACAAAGGGCACATGAATCTCTTGATTACATTCATGCTGATCTTTAGAGGCCTGCAAGGTGTCCACCACATTCAGGAGCAAGGCATTTTTTTATCCATATTAGACGATTATTCCAGAAATTTATGGATATTCATCCAGAAGAATAAGGATGAAACTTTTGAGAAATTTCAAAAGTTTGAAGACTCTGGCCGAAAATCAAACTTGCAGGGATGAGCATGAATTTTGTGCTTTGGGGAAGTTCCAGAGGAAATCCTCCAATTTTTCAAGGAGAGCATGAACCTGAAAAACATAGATATAGCTGAAAGCAATTGAGAAAATCTTTCGGGTCATGAATTGTTCGGATGTGCAGAAGATGCAGTTTGGTACCCATATGCTTAAGGAGGAATTTGAGGATTGGTGGAATAACACTGTTCATAAGTTTGAAGAAGATGAGATTGAGGTTACTTTGGCACTTTTCAGATATGCATTTCTGGAGAAGTGTTTTTTCGAGGATGTGCTTGAAAAGAAAAAGATTGAGTTTCTTAAGTTGAAGCAGGGTAATGGAACTATTGAAAAGTATTGATATTATAGATACTGGTGCAACACATTCTTTCATTTCTATGGATTGTGTTAAGAGATTGAATCTTTAGTTGTTTGATATGAATGAGAGTATGGTTATTGATACTCATGCTATGGGTTCAGTGACTAATTTTTTCATGTGTTTGAATTGTCCATTGTGTATTTTTGGTAGAGACTTTGGAATTCATTTAGTGTGTCTTCCGTTAGATCAACTTGATGTTATTCTTGGGATGAATTGGTTGGAATATAATCATGTTTATCTCTACTATTTTGATAAGATAATTATTTTTCTTGGTTCTGGTATTGAGAGATATTTGTTTATGACTGCTAAGAAGGTGAGTGATTATGTGAAGGGTGGTGTTTGTTGCCGGCTTTGATGGTAACGTCGAATATTGGTGATAAACGGACGATAAATGAATTATCAATAGTTTGTGATTTTCTAGAGGCATTCCCTGATGATGTAAGTTATTTACCGCCATAATGTGAGATGGAGTTTACGATTGACTTAATTCCTAGAACTAGTCCAATAACAATGGCTCTATATCAGACGTCAATATATGAATTAAAAGAGCTGAAGAGTCAACTTGAGGATTTTCTTGAGAAGAGGTTTATTCATCCTAGCTTGTCACCGTGGGGTGCACCAGTTTTGTTGGTTAAGAAGAAAGAAGGTACTATGAGGTTATATGTGGATTATAGACAACTAAATAAGGTGACTATCAAGAATAAGTATCCACTTCTGAGGATTTATGATTTGATGGATCAGTTGGTTGGTGCTACTGTGTTTAGTAAGATAAACTTGAGGTCTGGGTATCATTAGATTTGTGTGAAAGCTGAAGATATTCAAAAGACTGGTTTTATAATAAGGTATTGTCATTATGAGTATTCTGAGAAGCTGTTCGGTGTGACCAATGCATCTGGTGTATTTATGGAATACATGAACACGATTTTTCATCAATATTTGGATAAATTTTTGTTGTGTTTGTTAATGATATTTGGATCTATTCCAAGAGGGAAGAAGATCATACCGAGCATATGAGGATCGTGTTATCCGTGTTGAAAGAGAAGCAGTTGTATGCAAAACTTTCCATGTGTAATTTTTGGTTGAAGGAAGTGAGTTTCCTTGGTCGTGTGATATCGAGTGGTGGTATTGTTGTCGATCCGTCGAAGATTGAGGTTGTGTCTCAATGGGAAGTTCAAAAAGTTGTTTCTGAAATGAGAAGTTTTCTTGGTTTAGCAGGTTATTATTAGAAGTTTATTGAAGGATTTTCCAAGTTAGCTATTTCGTTGATGTAATTGACTAGGAAGGGTCAGGCTTTTATTTGGACTGCTAAGTGTGAAGCTGGTTTCAAGAGCTTAAGAGAAGGTTGATAACCGCTACTATTTTGATTTTGCCTAATCCGACATAACCGTTTGTGGTGTATTATGATGCTTCATTGAGGATTTAGAAGGTGTGTTGATATAGAATCGACAAGTCGTAGCTTATGCGTCAAGACAACTTAAGGTGCATGAAAAGAATTATCTGACTCATGATTTAGAGTTAGTTATTGTTGTGTTTGTATTAAAACTTTGGAGGCATTATTTGTTTGGATCAAAATTTGATGTGTTTAGTGATCACAAGAGTTTGAAATATTTATTTGATCAGAAATAGTTGAATATGAGGCAACATATATGGTTTGAATTCTTGAAGGATTATAATTTTAGTTTGAATATCCGTCATGGTAAAGAGAATGTTGTGGTTGATGAGAATAATGAACCATCTATTAAATGTGTTAATGAATATGTATCGATGAGAATGTATTTTTCAAATTTATTATCCTTGTTGATGATATATATATATATATATATATATATATATATATATATATATATATATATATATATATATATATATATATATATATATATATATATATGTGTGTCTGTGTATTCTATATAAATAGATAAAATGCCACCTCGAATTAATAAGAATAAAGGTAGTGGTAAGAAGTCCCAATGCCCGAGGATAATAACATGTAAGGCACCTCAGTTGGCCACGTGTCTTCTCCCACAGAGTCAGGTTGATCTTATGTCCATGGCCAGTACTCAGCCTTTTATACCATTACTCTCCTCTTAATATATGCCATTTCCACATGGGGGTTTGTATTTTATCATCCCGTTTGGGGCCATCTTTTGTTAGGCCACCTGATTTTCTTTTCAGGCAGACCCAGATGCCCTCATCCTTTCAGCAGATTAGAGGACCCAATATTTCACATCCCACACAGACGCCCTCATCCTTCTAGCAGATTAGAGGACCCAATTTTCCACATCCCACACATATGCCTTTATTCTTCCAGCAGATTGGAGGATCTAGCACCCCTCATCCCACACAGATGCCCTCATCCTTCCAGCAGATTGGAGGATCCAACACCCCATATCCCACATAAATGCACTCATCCTTACAACATACTATAGGATATTCAACACCCCACATCCCACACAAACTGAAGGATCCAACACCCCACATCCCACACAGACTGGAGGATCCCGCACCCCACATCCCACACATGTACCCGCACGTGAGGATGATCATGCGCAGCTGGGTGATGATGATGATTTAGATGGAAATGATCTTCGAGGGAATGATGATCCGAGTGAGATTCATGTCATTGACGGGAGATTTTGAATTTGGCCCGAAGGAAGCTCGTAAGTTTCTTATTTAAATTTTTTTATTTAAGTATACATTTTCATTTTTAATATAAATATATATTTAATATTGCTAATTCAAATTATTGTTGTTTAGTTTCTCAACTAGTCGGACTGCTGCCAAGGTTATAAGTTATATAACTCAGTAGATGTATAAACAATTTTGGAAGAGTTTTAAAGATGTTCCAAATAAAGAAGCTTGGTTTAATAAATTTAAGGTATAATTAATTTACTTTTTAGTTATTCTTATTTAGATGACTTTTTCATTATAATTGTCTAACTAGTTATTTTAATGTCATACAACATTGCAGAAAAATGTGTGTGGGACCCAATGAACGAGAGGCTGATTAAAAAAAAATTATAACAGAACCTCAAGATGACTTTCGGACATATTGCAGCGTGTTAGCAGCGTTTGAAACTTCTGGGTATCCGTCCCAATTGGATAGTAAAAGAGGTTTTTAGGAAAATTTTAAATATTGGAAGACACCAGAATTTTAGGCTAAATCTGCAAAAAATTTAAGATGAGGGCATACGAAAAAGAGGGTTGCGTTAATGCAGTTGGAAGTATAAGTATCGTATAACATGTTTGACGCATGGTAAATATTACCACTTTTTAAGTTATATTTTGATTCATAATATATTTTATTAATTATAGTTAATTTTATTATTTAGACTAAGACTTTGGGGAGACCACCACTGATGATTGAGATGGTTAAAAGACCCGGACAAAGAAAACGGGAGATTTAGTTGACGAACGTACACTAAAAGCTTTCGTAAGTTATTTAATTTATGTTGTTTATTGTTGTACCACAAAATTTACCCTCTTCATTTTTACATTTTTGGCTTATAGTTCCATTATCATGAGCATACATGCATATTATTGATCTAATGGTTATGGTTTAGAGCATCTCAGGTTGTGTAAGAAATTGTGTTTCGGCTAATTCAGACTATTTTGAACCAGAAATTGATATTTCTCGGTTCGAGTGCTTGATTCATAATCTTCTGGTCTGAAGGTTATTTCAGGTTGATTCTATATATGTTGGAACCATTTTAGTATGTCCTCTTTTTTAGCTATTCAGACTGAGGGCCAATTCATCCAGGAAGGACTCCGACGGTTCATTTCTTAATAAAGTTGAATTCATTTTCTTTTGTGTTTCAGATGCTCCAAAATTCATAACTCTCAGCTCGTTGGATATTTTTGGTTGATTTTTGACTAGAGAGTCCATCTCGATTTTATCTCCAACTTTCATTCTCAGGTCTGCAGCTAATTGTCTGAAGAAAGCCTCCAGAAAATTAATCTTTCAAGTGGAATAAATTGAGTTTTGTGGCTGAACCGTGTTTATGGGACACTAAAAAATTCATAACTTTTGACTGGAATGTCGAAATTGAGTGGTTATGGTGTCTAAAATTCGTCTTGACGTCCTCTTCAACTTTCAAGTTCGAGGCGAGAGCTAATTCCTTATGGATCAATACCAGACTTTTATTCTTCGATGGTGTATTTGAGCTGAACCGAGCATTATTTCATCGGATGCGCAATGTTTAAAAAATCATATCTCACTCGATTTTTGTTGAATTATAATGGGACTGAAGTCAAAAGTTCACAAATTTCGTTGGCTTTAATTTTTTGTGCATATCCCGAGTTTGGATTTTGATCAGAATCCCCGTTTGGAGTATTTTCCCTAGGTGGCATTGTTAAAGTTCTGCACGTGTCAGATGCCTGTAATGTGAGCTGAAACTTCAAAAACTCATATCTCCTTAACTGTTTGTCGGATCGAGTCGAATTTTGTGTTTCACGACACAGTTTTTCTTTCCGGACATTTTTCGTGTTGGGCCCGTTTTCAAATTCGGCACGATTCTCAAGGCCAAATACTGTTCACAAAAATCCCTCGCATAAAGCCAATTTGGGCCTAATTTTGAATCCAATTCACTCAAGCCCAATATCTCAAGTATAAATTAAATATTACTCTCATAATTTGGGTAAGAGAAATCATTTGTTAAATTTTCGCTCTCAAATCACTCTTTTTTCCCCTTATTTTTCTCTCAACTCATAAACAACACATAAAAAAAAGTCAAATTTTCATCACTTCCTCGAACCTGATCGTCGACCTCCTCGGCCTCCTCGTGCCCTCTCCGCCCGACCTCCTCTCGCCGCCCGTCTCCCTTCCTCTTCAATCTTCAATTTCGGTTAGCTTCTATTTCTCTTAGTTGATTTAAGTGCTTTTTCCAATTAAGTGATTCTTGAATCATTGCTTATTTGATCATTTTTCTTGGAATAGAATTGGAAGTAGCTTGTTCATGTATTAATTGATTCTTACATTGATTAATTGAATTGATTTTACATGTTTATGACTTGATTCTTGAACTCGAAGTTGTGTCGAGGCGTGAAATTTAGTAACGTTACACATTCATGAGTTGATTTATTTGCACATAAGGTGTTTGTGTTAATGTTTGAATTGGAAATAACATGCTCATGTATTGATTAATTCTTACATTGATTATTTGTATTGATTTTACATGTTAATTGCTTGATTCTTGAACTTGAAAGTGTGTCGAGGTGTGGTTTAATGCACTTATTCATGAGTTAAATTACATTGTGTTGATAATTGAATTGATGCATTAAAATGTGATTAATTCTTGGCTTGTGGTGATTTAATTCCATGTGCAAGGTCATGTCGAAGTGTGACATTGGTTGATTGTTGTATGCCTACATGTTACCATTTGTTGATATGAAATTCCATTCATGAAGCATTGCATTTGGTAGCAACGTTACATGAATTAATCATCATTGTTATGCATTGTTTTGATCCAAATAATTCCGATTTTGGCATGTAAACCAATTATGTAGAGTTGGTTTCATATAATGTAATTGATTTAATATCCAATTTCATACCTCATTTCGAAATTCAAAACAAGTAGGAATTGGAAGTTAAATCGGTTCATGATTTTTACACTTTTCATGCATTTTCATGTATTTTTGTGAACCAAAATTCATTTTTCATCAAAATTCCAAAGTAGCAATACTTGCCCTAGACGTTTTGGCATGTTTTAAAATTGATTTTCATATTTTTGGAATCAAATTCCATGCGCATCATGCCTAAACGGAGTTGCTGTCCAGCCACTAAAAACCTCATAAAAATGTTGCTTCCACTCAAAATTAATTAAAATCGATCGCATTTTTGAATCCGTTGGCACGTTTGAATGCGACCATGTGATATTTAGCTTATTTTGACAAGTTGATTTTTTCGCTTAATTTTCGAATAAGTGCTTTTCTGAGCCGATTTTTGATTTTTTTTTCATTTCTCGCATGTTTATACTTGTAAATTAGCTTATGAATAATGACTTTTGGGCTTTGTGCTTTCGATAAACACTTTCCTTGTTAATTCTAACCCTTTGTTATTTGTGCAAGGTACCTTGAGTTCTTTTTTTGATTATGTAACTTCATGTTACCATGGGTGATCGGAAAACAATACTTGTTACTAACTTGTAATATTTATTCTTGGATAATGAGTTATATTTTGTGTAGATGCTTCATTAGGATGTGTCGATACACATTCCGTTTCGCCATTGTATATTGGTTAATGTACCTTTGTGCATGTTCTATTTCGCGGATGTGTCGACACACTCCGTTGTTTGTTATACATTGGTTAATGTATTCTTATGCAGGTTTGGTTATATGAATGTGTCGACACACATTCTATTCATGGTGGTGCATTGTTTAATGTACTTCATGTAGGTATTTGATTGATTTTGGATATGTCCGCTACATATCCCAATCTTGCACACATGTGTGTGCACCTTTTGTTTGCATTGCTTGGGTAGTTATCCTTTTGCAGATTTCCGTTGGTGTTCGGATGTGTCAACACACAGTTCATTGATCATTATACATTGATTAATGTGTTTTTTCACATGTTCTGTTATCTGAATGTGTCGATACACATTCTATTCATTGTGTTGCATTGTTTAATGCACTTTATTCATGTGTTTGATTGATTTGGATATGTCTGCTACATATCCCAATCTTGCACACATGTGTGTGTACTTTTTATCTGCATTGCTTGGGTGGTTATCCTTTTGCAAGTTTCTGTTGGTATTCGGATGTGTTCGCCAGACATTCCGATCATGCTTATTTGATGCTTCTACGCATTGCTTATCGAATTTCCTTATTGCTTGTCAGCAGTTCACGAAGTTTTCTGGACTATTTGCTATTTGCTATAGCTTTTACAGATTGTTATCCGTTTGGTATTTTATTACCCTTCTATAGCTTTCTTTTACCATTTTCTTAGATATCATGAGAAGTAGGGTGTTTACCGCTTTCGTAGATATCATGAGAAGTAGGGTGTTTACCGCTTTCTTAGATATCATGAGAATTAGGAAAAGAGCGTGGGCTCGAAAATCACTATTTAAAGACCTGTAGCAGGTATTTCGCATTTTGAGTGCTACTTGTGTTTGGTGTGTTTAAAATCCTGCATGGGAGTAGGTACTTTTCAGTAAGTGTTTATTGTTTGCGCTTGCATAGAGGTATGGTGGTTAGGAAACCTATTATGGCACCATCATTAAGTCCTGATGAGAAAGGCACGCAGAAAAGGGTTAGCAACCAACCTCTGCCCAGTTCAGTATGTGTCATCCCAACTCACGCAAATTGTGAAAGCTTCCTTTATCGAGTCATATGTATATAGTGGCAAGGGTTCCCTATTCTGACCCTCCATGCTTTATTTGGAGTTCGCATCGTCATGCGCCGATACTCGCATTCATATACTCTTCACACTTGGTAATTCATATCAAGGCGTGAATCCCTTTCGCACATGAGAGAACTCCTGGTTGACGCGGAATGTCTCTCCGTGGATATGGTTTTTCTCCGAAAGAAAGCTCCTGGTTGACTCGGGTGACACACCCTTGGCTATGGTCTTTCTTTCTTCTTTCCCCCGCGCTTCTGTGTATTATTTGTTTGTGCATTGCATTGCATTGTTTGTGTGCTTTTTCCGAAACACTTGCTTGTTTCCTCCCTTTGTATCCCTTGGTTGGTCAAACTAGGTGAATATTAGGATAATTTCCCCTAGGACCACTCGGCTAGGTAGATTTCGAGCTTAGACATCAGGATGGTCATCCATGCATGTCAACATAGGTAGATATTCTCTTTCCATCCTTGACATAGGACACCTTTGTATGATAATATTAGGGATAAAGCTAGATAGTCCCCCTTAGATGTTTTTCTTCCCCTTTTGCATATCAAAACTAACATATTTTCTTTATTAAATCTTAAAACATGTTAATAAACTTAAATACTTTCGCCAAGATAAAAATAATCCACCAACTACAAACCATTTTGTCTTCAGACCTTTTTATATGAAAACCTTTTCGAAAAGGGTGTTTCTTTTCAAATCCAAGCAAATTACTAAGTGTGTGAGCGGCCGAGCATAAAAGTTTCGATAAGCTACAACGCCGAGCACGAATTGCAATCGTAAGGATGCAAAATGCAATTTCTCATAAAAAACATTGCAACCCACCAAATGTTTTGAGGAGAGCTACATAGTGCTTTGATCCCTAATTGTACGAATAGGGTACGTAGGCACTAAAGGTTCGCAACCACGGAAAACACGACTAAAAAACCTTTCTTTTTGTACATAATACTTTACATTCATTCATGTTATCTTAGACATAGGTTGTAGATAGACACTCACACCTATTAGATAGGAAGTAGAAGTGGATACCATAGAGTACTACGGGCGTGTGGGGTGCTAATACATTTCCCTCTCGTAACTGATTCCCTTATCCGATCTCTTGGTCGAAAGACCATGATTTCCCTCTATCAGGTTTACTCGATGTTTTCCTTTCCTCTTGCGGGATAAAAAACTCTCGATGACGACTTCATTGATATTATATCCGATGATTTCACAAGTAGTTTCATTTATATATATTTTAATTTAATGATAACTTTGTGGCGTGGTTTTCACGTGGCAACTAAGTAGTCGTGGCATGAAAATCACGTGGCAACTTTTTAATTTAATTTATATTCAACTTTTTTTATTGAATGTGTAGGAGGATTATCAGAACTCGCTCGCAGAATTTCTGATTCATAATTCTCAATATACTCCGGGAGAGCGAGAGTCGCTTCATTCAAATGTGAATTTTTATATTTGGAATCAAGTCATTGGCAGAGAAGGGCCCAACGATTATTTTTTTGATGGTGAAAATTTAGCGAGCGCCTTGAGAAGTGGAGATAAAACTCTATTTCAAAGAGTTAGAGATGAGGAAGGAGGGTCACATCAACCAAATTTGACACGGAACAACTTGAAACACTGAGACAATTGACGTTAAATGAGGTGAGACACGAGTCAGCGCAACGTGAGGCGACCATGAAAGTCCAAATAGAGGCCCAAATGGAGACAATGAGGAAAGAGCAACATCGACAAATGAAGGTCATGGCGAAGATGCAAACTGATATGAAGCATCAAATGATGAGACAATTTATGCAGGGATTTGCTGAAAATCAAAACATTCGTGGTCAAGAGCTGAAGGATGACAGAAACGAAGATAATTTTGATGTTGACAACTATCCCAACCAAGATGACCCGATAATCTTTTTTATTTATTTTGCTTTTAAATTTGAATTTGTGTAACATACTAATTAATTAAACCCTCCCTATTTAGTATATTAAATTAAAAAATCTTAAATTTATAATATTAATTTATTAATTTTATTGTATTAAATGCATTTAATTTATTAATTATATATTTATAGTACATTTATTTTATTAATTTAATTTTTTATAAAAGAAAAGCAATAAAATTTATTTCAACAATTAAATTAAAAAAACATTACTATGATATGATTTACATGTCACTGACATATAAATTACGTCGCAATCTAAATTTTTTTATAAAAAAGTGTGCTAGTATGTTTCATTGTAAAATAAAATTAATTAGTGATTTTTACGTCACAAATTAGTGACGCGAAAATCATGTGACAAATAAAATTGTTGTTCTGACTGCTATGTTTGCTTCCACTGCAATGCTCTAATTTTTATGCAAACATATTACGACGTAATTTTTATGTCACAATTTTGCATATGAAAATCACATGCAATAAAATTGCCACATACTTCTCTGCGATGTAATTAGTCATGTCGAAAAAAATACGTTAGTGACGTAATTTTGTATATTATGAGGTAATAATTAGATTTTTTTTAATGATAGCTCCACATTCTTGTAGTCTTATTTAAAATTATAATAAATAAATTAGGTTATGTTGTTTTTGTGAACAAAGATAAGAAGCGTACGTGGGTTAATCCATATTGTGTTTTAAAATTTTCGTTATTATCTTATTATTCACTAAATTAATTTAGTTAATGAATTTTTGTTAGTATCATCATTGTAAATTGTAGAGCGACAAAACTTTACATGGTACAAACAATGCACGACACATGTGTTTCTCCCCCCTTCAATTATTTTTCCATGTATCATGTATTTATGTCTTGTTTATAAATAGATAGTAGCTACTAAAGAAATTGGAATGAGTCTAGTGGTTTAGTTACGACAAAGAAGCCATTAATAAAGAAAGCAAATGAGTCATGATTTGCACAATAAATATTAAATAGCCAAAAGAGTAGGGTGTCCCAGGGGCAAATATTAAGTTGCATAGATCCCACTCTAGACGTGCCATACAACTGCATGAATATGATACTCAGGACAATATTGCACTCACAATATAGTGTGAAAGATAAGTTACAAGACTTATTGACAAGGCATGAGAATGAGAAATAACCAATCATGACCATGACTTTTGAACAGTAATAATAATAATAATAATAATAATAATAATAATAATAATAATAATAATAATAATAATAATAATAATAATAATAATAATAATAATAATAATAATAATAATAATAATAATAATAATAATACATAATAATAATAATAATAATAATAATAATAATAATAATAATAATAATAATAATAAACAATAATCATAGTTTTTAAAATAAATGAAGAAGAGATGAATGTGAATTTCTTAATAGATTTATAGAAGGAAAAATATATAGGTTCTTAAGAAAGTAAATATTATGATATGAAGAGAAAATATATATGTAGATTTAACTGTATTTCTTTTATTGGTGGGATTGACAATCGGATTTTTAATGGCAAGGCATACAATTCTCAAAAATGATTCAAACAAATTAGTTAAATAGAAAAATATGTTCTAAATATTAACATGTTTTCATACCATTTATCTTGAATATTTTAATTTTTTAGCACAACGGTAAGAGGCTGATTGAAAAGATGAACTTTTGAGATTATGTCCTATAACTTATAGTTTACATTTATATGTTCATATGATAATTTAGACTTATTTGGTAACGGTCTTTTTATCACGAGTTTATAGTTTATTTTGCTAGCTTATAGCTTATTTTTCAGACGCTATTTCAAATAGCGTTTTAGCTTATAACTTATAGTTTATTAATTTTTCTTCCTTTTTATTTTTATTATTTTAACAAAAAATCATTTTTATCGTCAATAATTTATTTTAATTTATAATAAAATAATTACATATTAAATATCTTTTATGTCATTTTACATTTATAAGTTAGTTGAACAACTAATGTTACCAAACACTTTAATTACCTTATCAGTCATCCGACTCAACCATCCGCTATAAGTTATAAGCTATCAGTCATCAATCATTAACTATAAACTATAAATTATCAACTAATTTATTAGTCAACCACTATTTTTACCAAACAGACCATAATCTTTAACACATAATTCAAAAGTTCATGCATATTAATGTTGCATTTTCTAGAACAATGAAATATAATTTTTTAAAAACTTAGAAATATAAATGTTGTCTTGAAAAAAATAATTAATATATTAATTACATAATTGTAATAAATTCAATATCCAATTTTTAAGATAAAATTTCTTTATTTAATTCTTAACATATGATATTAGGATACATGTTAATATTATTTATTTTTTAAAAGATATATATCAAAAAAATTTCTTTTAAGTCAATTGCTCAAAAGCAAAAAAAGAAAGAAGAATCTTTCAATAGATACCTAGCTAGTTGAGGACCCATCTAAATTTAAAATAGGATGTGTTCTTAAGTAGTGTGGAATGATTAAAGGAGACGGAATAATCAATAATGGTAAAAACTATGAGACAAAACATTACTTTGAAATTCAGGTTAATTATATTCCTTATGGAGTGCTAATGTTACTGTTAGTGAAAAAGATTCGGAATTTTCCTGAAATTATGAATTGCTTTCCGGCCCCTACCTTCACAGTAGTAATATATAATCAATTATTGTTGACAACAATATTGGATTTTATGCGATTTGTTGAACTGGATAAATTTTAGAATTGAAACTGATGTTGAAAGCTTTGATCAAAGTGTCACCCTAAAGCCTAGCCATCCACCCATGTGATGAAAATTTACAACTCATCCGGTCACTTGTCATAACAAATTAAGGGGATCGTATAAAAGAAGAGCAACACCTATTCAAGGGATAAATACATTTACAAAGGGTTGTCTGTACACATTTTTTAATTTTCAATTCAATTATTTTTATCAAAACTCAAAACTGATTTGGGAATTGAACCATGCGGGCACCTCCTCTTTGATCTGTCATATCATAGATGAGCAACACTTATTTAAAATCGACACTGATCAATGAAGTTGATTTAATATTATTGCTTTAAGTCCAAGAACCATCGTGATTGCAATCTTTGATCCATGACGTCACATCAAAATCAGTTGCGAAGTTTCGTTCCACGTAGCTTCCACGATATCCACCATATTTTATTCTACAACAGAACATCGTCTTTGGGAATCGACTTCTGATTCCCGTGATTTCTACGATTCCACATTCGATTTTCATATCCAAACTCTAAAAGCACCCTGGGCAAAGAAATCGAAGTCTCAATAAGCCAAAATCTTAGATTTGCACCATTTGGATCCACCAAACTCCAATCTAACCCCGACCAAATGGTTACATAAATTACGAGCAGCCGTGAGATAACGCTAACAAACACTCCCGGATCGAGATCTAGCTTTGTGACATCCCATTCAACTAGAGGTATCAACCTCAAACGCTTGGAAAAGCTGGTCAGTGGACATGTTCAGATCCATATTTAGATACGCAAAGTCGAGATTAATTTAGTCCCATTTTTCTCTCAATCGAGCAATGTCATGGGTACGCCCATGCCAAATGAATCTCGGAGTGGATATCTTCAAATCCGAGCCAAAGTTCATTGGGAATTCAAGTAATAGCATAAACAATCACTTCCAAAAGGTGTGGTGGCACAAAAACATCACGACCAACCAACGCCGAATGTTTCATCATCGTAAAAGCCTCACGATGCATGTCTGATCATCGTAAAAATAAGTGCTCAATTTCAGATAATTAATAAAGCTCTAGAACTGTAGAATGATAGAGGAGTTACAAGATGATGAGTATTCTAGGACGTGAGGTAACTCAAGAGATTAGGTTGTGAGGCAGATGTCCTATCGATGAAGTAAGGAAGGGATACATGGCTCTCCATTGGTTGGAGAAGTCTTTAACACCCTGACTATGTTCCAAGGGAAAATTATAAGGGCTTCTAGTGTGCATGTAATACCTGAAGTTGAAGAAGGCGCGAGGATTGGTCACCAAATTCACATTGAAATGAGAGGGAACCTGAGGCTGCTCAGGGAATGAACTGTATGGTTAAAGGAAGTTTTATAAGGATCGATTGGTACTTCTTATAATAACAAGATGCATATTGTGACACCCCGATTTAATTCGAATATTAAATAAATGAGAATTTAATTATTTAATTAATTAAAGTCTTAAGTATTTATATTTTTGGATTTAATTGGATTAATTGAAGAAAGAAGGGTTGGAGGTGTGCAGAGTAAATAGTGGGTGTGAGGAGTAAATCACTCTACTTTTACTAATTATTAATTATGCATTTTATTTGGAATAATAAAGGAGTATTAAAAGGAATATAAAAAGGAAAAGAAGGAAAAAGGAGTTTTTGGGAAAAGCTATTTCACGTAGAATTGGAGAAGAGAGAGAAGAGAGGAAAAGTCGGCCGAGGAAATCAAGATCATCGCGAGGTAAAGGGTGATTTCATTCGGTTTTAATGCCTTATGGGTTTTGGGAATCAACCGGGTAATTGGGTATGTTAGGAAAATTGATTATAGGTTTGTAGGATGAAACCCTATTTGTGTCGGATTATAGAATTAAGATCCTTAGTGTGTCAAACAACTAATAGGAATGATGAAACAAAGATGTATGATGTTGTATTGGTGTATAATGGATGCATTTTAGTGTTCCTAATGTTGCAATTCGTATGGGATTGATTGGATGTGATTTGGAATGCATAATGCTGTCAAAAATAGCAGTTTTTGATTCTGCAGGTCATGGGAACCGGTTCCCATATGGGAGAACCCGGGTTCCCAGTGTTTTGATCACTAAAAATGACATTTTTGAACTCAGGAACCGGTTCCCCATATGGAGGAACCGGGTTCCACGGTTTCTTTTTGAAAAATACTAAACTTTAAAAATTCATAACTTTCAACCCGTAAGTCCGTTTTAGTCGCCGTTTTGGATGTTGTTTCTTAAATTAAATACTCTATTTTATAAAATAAATAAAATTATAATTAATGGATTTTATTTTGAAAAGAGCCATTTTTCCGATTAGTGAACTATGGTAGTTTTAAGAATGGTGGATGAATTGGTTTAGATTGTTCTGACAGGTTGAACGAAGATTGACGCTTATGCGTTGGTTTCCTTGTTGTTTATTTATGATTATATTGACATCATGTGTTGTTTTCGATGTTGTGTATTCATGATGGATGTTGATCTCAGTTGTTATTGTTGTATATACTGGTGTTAGTCTTACTAATTGAAGAGTAAGCGTTTGGCATATTTATGCTTTATGATAATTATTTCATGATTATGCTGTTATCATGTGATACTCGTTGATGTTGGCATTATGTGGAATTATGTTGTGATCATAATCCGTTGAATTGATGTTGCATGCTTTTATGGTGCATGCATGAGCATTTGTTAAATTGGTTCATTCCCATTGTGCGGAAGTGAACTGGCAGAACCAATAGACTTACCCGGATTTAGAGGTAGTGAGGCTAGATTCTTGACCCAATGGTTGTGGGCGAATCATGGATTTCCGCTGTCTTTCCACATGTAAACGGAGCAGTGGGTGAACTCGGTTCACGTTTTTGTACCACATGCATAGAGTCTGCATTGCATATAGGATTGTAACATGCTAGGATGGTTTCCAGTGTTGCAATTTCCATTGTTTGTTATATACATGTTCATTGTGTAAAATGCCTTATGAATTGACTATGATCATGTGTTTGGTTAATGGATTAATGTATTCGATTATTCTGTTGTATTTAAAAACGTATAATGCATTTTATATTGAATAGAAATCTCACCCTTACTTTAACGATTTCAGATCCGAAGTGATTAACTGCTTGGAGTTGGTGAGGATAGCTCTAGAGTTGAGTCAGTTAGTTAATCCGCGTGTCAGTGTTGTGCTCTGGTAGATGTAACACTGGGGAAATGGTTGTTTTGAAGTCCTTTGATGGATCCTTAATGGTTTTGAATTGTGTCTTGATTTATTATCCTGGAATAACTATGAATGACGTATTCGGGATTTTGTTATGTTTCATTTCCGCTGTTAAACATAACTTTAAGTCTGTTTTATTTAATGATTTATTCTTCAGTGAAAGCATGACAACTGTGTTGATTGATTTGAATTATATAAGTTGTGACACCTCTTGATTTATGAATAAAAACTCTGATTATAATTTATAAAAACGCGGGTAATTAGAAGGGGTGTTACACATATTATTTTTGGTAGCCTAATAAATTAGAACTCTATCGTTAAGAAGGCTTGACTCAGAGTAGTATTTGGATGGGTGATCTTCTGCGAAGATTTTCGAAAAGCGTGTGAGTGAGGACACAGCATAAGTAATCTTGAAAGTAGTCTGGGGAATTACAAATGGTATTAGAGCAAACCTATCCTAGTACGACGTGGTTTTGGGACGAACCAAGCTGAAGTTTGTGGGTATGTAACACCCGAGGCTGAGGAGGGGGAGGAGAATGGTCACCAAATTCACATCGAAATGCGAAGGAATCTACAACTATTCAGGGAATGGACTGCATGGTTGAAGAAAAACTTATAAGGATTGATTGGTACTACCTATAGCATTAAGATACATTTTCTTTTCGGTAGCATAAGAAATAAGAACTCCATGGTTAAGGAGGATTGACTTGGAGTAGTAGTTGGATGGGTGACCTTTCTGGGAAGTTTCACAAAAAGCATGTGAATAAGGACAATGCATGCTGAAAAGAACCGTGTTGATATGTGCAGTCAGTTTGTAATACCGAAATTAGTCTGGGGCATTACAGTGCAAGTTAGGAAGAATGAAAGTCTGTGTCTGATGAAGCACACTAGGTATAACAACCCAGGAGGCTCTGCATAATATGAAGTTGTGAAGGCTTTAAAGAGCTTACGACCTCTACAAATTCCAATCAAAATCTCCTCGACATCCAAGCAGACCACGTACCTTCTGAGGCATCTCGAAGAAGATCCAAATCCAAAGAAATTGGCCCACCTTAACCCTGGTTGGTGGGAGTTACTCCACAATCAATCAATAAAAAATAAGGTTGATTATTTAGATGACACGTACCACATCTATCGGACTCTAAGCCACCCAGATAACACATTCGAGGATGAGCGATCTGTATACACTTGTGGCCGGTCGCAATATTTAATTACTATATTTGTAAATAATCAATATAATATTTAATATGTACACACATACACACATTTTCTTGCAACTACGTTTTCTGCCTTGTCCCTTATTTAGGACACCAAAACACGAATACAAATCATAGTGAGCCAAGGTACGACTAATGCATTTGATGTCTGACTCTGGATTCAAGGGGGTGCTGTCGGAGGCGTTTGTTACGCTTGACTAAAATAATCAACCCACTCATCGTGGAACGCGCCTTTGAAGTCAATGAGTGATGTCAGAGACGTTTTGTACATCCGACTAAAGCAGTCAACCTCTTCAACTCCGAATGCGCCTTTGAAGTCAATGGTTGTTTTCAGAGACGCTTTGTATACCCAATTAAAATAATAAGCCCCCTAAATGCTTAATGTACTGTTTCAGTCCAAAAGTGTTATCGATGGTGCTTTAGACGTCCAATTAAAACAATCAACCCCTCAACACTAACATACCTTCATAGTTTCGAGGTGTTTTCGGAGACGCTTTGGACGTCCGATTATAGCAATCAATTTCCCTTAGTACCTTCATGCCTCTAAAATTTAGGGGAGCTATCGGAAACACAATAAACACTCATCTACAACGACCAATTTCTATAGGATACTATGAGACATGTTTTACATGTTCTAATACAACATACAAATACTCCATGTCAAAGATATACGCACAATAATATTGCTACCATGTAAGTATATACTGTGACACCCCGATTTAATTAAAATATTAAATAAATGGGAATTTAATTATTTATTTAATTAAAGTTTTAAATATTTATATTATTGGATTAATTGGATCATTTAATGAGGAAAGGATTGGAGGTGTGCAGAGTAGTTAGTGAGTATGAGGAGTAAATTACTCTACTTTACTAATTATTATTATTTCATTTTATTTGGATTAATAAGGAATATTAAAAGGAGTATAAAAAGGAAAATAAAGGAAAAGAGAAGGTTTTTGGAGAAATCATTTCACGTAGAGTTGGAGAAAGAAGAGAAGAGAGGAAAAGCTGACGCCGAGAGAAACCGAAGAATCATCGCGAGGTAAGGGGTGATTTCGTTTGGTTAATATGTCTTATGGGTTTTGGGAATCAACTGGGCAATTGGGTATGTTAGGAAATTGAATTATAGGTTGAGATTATGGAACCCTATTTTGTGTCGGTGTATGGAGAATTGATCATTAGTGTGTCAGATAACAAATAGGAATGAGTAAATGATGTTGTTTGGTGTCAAAATGGTGTAAAATGGCTTTAGATTGGTGTTCCCAATATCACAATTCGTGTTTGGAAGTTTGGAAATGGTTATGGATGCATAAAGCTGTCAAAAATAGCAGATTTTGCTGTTATAGGTCGTGGGAACCGGTTCCCTGTGGGGAGGAACCGGTTCCAGTGTTAAAATTAAAATGGGCATTTTGTACATGGGAACCGGTTCCCTGTGAGGAACCGGTTCCCCATACAAAAATCCAGGAGACTCATTTTAAAACACAGGAACCGATTCCTGTGGGGAGGAACCGGTTCCCATACATTTTCCAGAAGCGTGTATTTTCAAATTGTGGGAACCGGTTCTCCTGAGGAAAGTTACCACTGTATTTTTCCAAAACTTCTAAAACTTCAAAACTCATATTTCCTAAACCGTAACTCCGATTAAGTGCTTTTGTTATTTCTTAAATTTAAATTTCTACCTTTTGGAAAAGAAAATATTATTTTCTCAAAATTATTTTCAAACGAGTCGAGCTCCGATTTTGAAAGGTATGGAATATTTAAGGACAATGGGGAATTAATACTACATGGTCTGAGTTACCGGATGAGAGCTAATGCATACCATGTTATATTTTGATATTCATTGTGATTTGAATGTGATATATTGGTGAATTGGCAATAAGTGGATTATGTTGAGATCATAATCTGTGAATTGGTTTGGATTGTTTGATAAGTTGAATGGAGATTGACATTCGTGTGATGTTCTTTTCCTTGTGGTTCATTCATGATTGTATTGGTATCAAGTGTTATTGTTATTATATACTGGTGATAGTCTTACTGATTTAAGAGTAAGCGTTTGGCATGTTTATACTTTGTGATAATTTAATTCATGATTATGTTGTTATCATGTGATAGATTGGTATTGGCATTTATGTGGAATTATGTTGTTATCATATTCCGTTGAATTGATGTTGCATGCTTTTATGATGCATGCATGAACATTTGTTGAATTGGTTCATTCCCATTGTGTGGAAGCGAACTGGCAGAGCCAACAGACTTACCTGGTTGGAGGTGGTGAGACTAGATTCTTGACCCGGTGGTTATGGGCGAATCATGGATTGGATTCTTGACTCAGTGTTCTGGGCGAATCATGGATTACACTGTCTTTCCACGAGTAAACGGAGCAGTGGGTGAACTCGGTTCACGTTTTGGTACCACATGCATAGAGTCTGCATTGCATATGGGATTGTAACATGCTAGGATGGTTTCCACTGTTGCAATTTCCATTGTTTGTTGTATACATGTTCATTGTGTGAACTGCCTGCCTTGTGAATTGATTATGACTTTATGTTTGATTAATGGATTAATGTATCCAATTATTCTGTTGTATCTAAGAATGTATAATACATATTATATTGAATTGAAATCTCAACCTTACTTTAACATTTCAGATCCGAAGTGATTAGCCGCTTGGAGTTGGTGAGGATAGCTCTAGATTCGAGTTTAGTTAATCTAGTTCGCGTGTCAGTGTCGTGCTCTGGTAGATGTAACACTGGGGAAAACGATTGTTTGGAATCCTTCAATGGATAATTTGAATAGTTTTGAATTATGTTGATTTATTATCCTGGAATAACTGTTGGATGATGTATTCAGGATCTTGGTTATGTTTTCATTTCCGCTGTTAAACATGACGTTGAGTATGATTTATTTAATGAATATTCTTCAGTGAAAGCATGACGCTGTTTGGTTAAATTTTTATGATTTAAATTGTGACGCCTCTTAATTATGGATAAACTCTGATTATTTAATCCTATAAAACGCGGGTAATTAGAAGGGGTGTTACAATAGTGGTACAACACTGTCGGTACTTGTTACTTTTCTGAGTGATTATTGCAGGAGTAGGGTGAGCCTAAGTGGGGGAGGAGAAGTGCTTCTCGGATATGTTCCAATTATAGGTCATTGATACGGGGTACTGCTTGAGAAGACAGTACAAGAGTGGTTGGAGCTGTTGGAATCGTTGGACCATGGGTCATAGTTGGAAGTGCAAAGAGGCAAGTACGATTCTGAGAACAGAAAGTGTTGGTAATGATGGTTTATACTCCAGTATGATTATCGGATGTCTATTGACAAATTGAGGACTTGATCACCCTTAATCTCTTGTTGATAGTAGACGAAATCGTATTGGATGATATATAATTGTCTCGCTACCTAATTGGGACATAAAGTGATGAGTATGGATGAAGTTTGGTAGAAGCTTGTGAACCATATGAGTTGACGAAGGCTCTAATAAGGATAATGAATTGAGATGGATGGTTAGAGTTGCGTAGATATTAATGATGGTGCTGTGGTATTTATGTTGTATTCTTCGACGGAAGTAAAAGGAAAATCTAAGAGCGATGAATTACCGGTAGTAAAGAATTGTCTTGAGATTGTTCCGAGTAAGTTGGATTGCCAGTGGTGGATGAATGTCCAGAGGTGTTTCCAGGAGACGTCGGTGAATTTCCGCCTGAGAGAGAGGAGGAATTACTATAGATTTAATTCCTGGAACTAGTCCGGTGTCGAGGGCGCCGTATCGCATGTCGGCATCTGAGTTGTTTGAGTTGAAGAAACAGTTGGAAGAGTTGGGTGTAAATTCTAATGTTCCCTGAGAATAATAGCGACTCATCGTTGAGCAAGATGTTGGATTAGCTGGAGGCTACCCTTGGGTTGAATGTTTGAAGTAAACCAAGTGATTATGAATCGTTTTGATGAGTCGATGCATATTCTTGGCCTAGAAGATATTTGGTGATTGAGAAGAATGACTCTTAGAAGATGAATCTGGTGTGATAGGAATGTTGCAACGCTTCCGGTTGATCGTGAAGTTGTCAGTGTGAGTGACCTCTTTGTGTTCTTGAAAAGATTAATTGTGTCAGTGGTTGATATAAAGTATGCAATGATGTGAATTGGTTATTGGAACTGTAACTTAACGAAATTAATCATGGTAATGATGTGTGTTGCGGTATGTTGAAGTTAGAATCTCAAATTTTGAATTCTATGATGTTTTGGGATTTTTCACTCTCACAAGGTGAGAAATCGATTACCTATCATAAGGAATTGATTTCCTGAAGCTGACAGCATTATTTTTCGAAAACTTGTAAAATCCATAATTGGAGTTTTGGATGTCTGATTTGAGTTTCGTTTGAAGTGTTGGAAAGATGATGTGATGAACTTTGTTTTAAAAATGGTTCCAGCACCTGTAAGTAATTTATTTATCGTGTAATGATGGTTGAGGAGAGTCGGAGTCGTTGTTAATGTTGTTCTGGGTACAAAACTTATTTCTATGACACCGTACAAGACGCCAACTTTAGATATAGAAAATTGAAGAAGCTATTGGAAGGTGCTCAGAGAAATAGATTTGTAAAACCAAGTGTATATTGTTTTGGGGTTCTGATTGTGAGGAAGGATTCCAAGAGTGGAAGAGGGGTTGACTAGTGCTCCGATTTTAATTTTGCCGAATCCGGAAGGGTCCCTTGTTATGTATTATGATGCGTCATTGATGGGTTTAGGTGGTGTGTTGATGAAGGATAAGCAGGTTGTGGCTTATGCTTCGAGACAATTAAAAGTGCATGAAAGGAATTATCCGACCCATGATTTGAATTTGGTAGCCGGTGTATTTGTTTTGAAGTTATGAAGGCATTGTCTGTATAGTTCACGGTTTGAAGTGTTCAGTGATCATAAGAGCCTGAAGTATCTCTTTGATCAGGAAGAGTTGAACAGGAGGCAGAGAAGATGGTTAGAATTTCTCAAGGATTGTGATTTTGGTTTGAATTACCATCCTGGGAAGGCAAACGTCGTGGCAGATGCGTTGAGCAGGAAATCCTTGCGTATGTCGATGTTAATGGTCCGTGAATTGGATTTAGTGGAACCATTCAGAGATTTAAGTTTAGTATGTGAAACTACTTCGAATAGTGTGAAATTGGGCATGTTGAAGCTGACTAGTGGTATTTTGGAAGAGATTCGAAATGGACAGAAATCCGATGTTGGTTTGGTGGATAGGCTGACATTGATTAACCAAGGCCAAGGAGGTGAGTTCTGAATTGATGAGAATGGCGTTATGAGACTTGGTGATAGAGTGTGTGTTCCGGATGTTGCTGAGATTGGGAAAAGTATTTTGGAAGAAGGACACCATAATGGATTAAGTATTCATCCTGGTGCTACTAAGATGTACCAAGATTTGAAGAAATTATTTTGGTGGTCTGGAATGAAAAAGGAAATTGCCGAGTTGTGTATGCGTGTTTGGTTTGTCAAAAATCCAAGTTGAGCATCAGAAGTCATCGGGATTTATGGAACCGTTGTTTGTTCCGGAATGGAAATGAGATAGAATTTCAATGGATTTCGTGTCTGGTTTGCCGAGGACGACGAAGATCTGTGATTCTATTTGGGTGATTGTCAACCGATTGACGAAGTCTGCTCACTTCATTCCGATAAAGATGGATTATCCGATGGAGAGGTTGGCAGAACTGTATGTTGAGAAAATTGTAAGTTTGTATGGTATTCCGTCTAGCATTGTGTCGGATAGAGATCCGAGGTTTACTTCTAAGTTCTGGACAGAATTGCAAGAAGCTCTGGGTACTAAGTTACGATTGAGTTCCGCGTATCATCCGCAGACAGATGGTCATACGAAGAGGACGATTCAATCGTTAGAAGATTTGTTGAGAGATTGTGTGTTAGAGAAAGGTGGAGCTTGGGATAGCTATTGATTGTTGATAGAGTTTACCTACAACAATAGTTTTCATTCGAGCATTGGTATGGCTCCGGTTGAGGCATTGTATGGTAGGAGATGTCGGACACCGTTGTGTTGGTATGAATCTGGAGGAAGTGCGATGATTGGACTAGAGATTGTTCAACAGACTTCAGAAAAGATTAAGATGATTCAGGAGAAGATGAGAACTTCTTAGAGTCGTCAGAAAAGTTATCACGATAAGAGGAGGAAAGATCTTGAGTTTAATGAAGGAGACCACGTGTTTATGAGAGTTACTCCGATGACTGGTATTGGTCGAGCTTTGAAGTCAAAGAAGTTGACTCCGCGCTTTATTGGTCCGTTTCAGATTACCAAGAGAGTTGGGAAAGTTGCTTATCAAAATTGCTTTACCGCCGTCACTTGCGAATTTGCATGATGTTTTCCATGTATCTCAGTTGAGGAGGTACATTGCGGATCCGTCTCATGAGATTCAAGTGGATGATGTTCAGGTACTGGATAATTTGACTGTTGAAGCAGTACCGCGCGAATTAAGGATCGGAAAGTGAAGCAATTGCGAGGTAAAGAGATAACACTGGTACGAGTAGATTGGGGAGGACCTGCTGAAGGAAACGTCACTTGGGTACTGGAGAGTCAGATGAAGGACTCGTATCCCGAACTGTTCGTCTAAGGTATGTTTTCGAGGACGAAAACTCTTTTAGTGGGGGAGAGTTGTGACACCCCGATTTAATTAAAATATTAAATAAATAGGAATTTAATTATTTATTTAATTAAAGTCTTAAATATTTATATTATTGGATTAATTGGATCATTTAATGAGGAAAGGATTGAGGTGTGCGAGTAGTTAGTGAGTATGAGGAGTAAATTACTCTACTTTACTAATTATTATTATTTCATTTTATTTGGATTAATAAGGAATATTAAAAGGAGTATAAAAAGGAAAATAAAGGAAAAGAGAAGGTTTTTTGGAGAAATCATTTCACGTAGAGTTGGAGAAAAGAAGAGAGGAAAAGTCGACCAGAGAAACCAAGAATCATCGCGAGGTAAGGGTGATTTCGTTTGGTTAATATGTCTTATGGGTTTTGGGAATCAACTGGGCAATTGGGTATGTTAGGAAATTGAATTATAGGTTGAGATTATGAAACTCTATTTTGTGTCGGTGTATGGAGAATTGATCATTAGTGTGTCAAATAACAAATAGGAATGAGTAAATGATGTTGTTTGGTGTCAAAATGGTGTAAAATGGCTTTAGATTGGTGTTCCCAATATCACAATTCGTGTTTGGAAGTTTGGAAATGGTTATGGATGCATAAAGTGTCAAAATAGCAGATTTTATTATAGGTCGTGGAACCGGTTCCCTGTGGGGAGGAACCGGGTTCCAAGTGTTAAAATTCAAAATCTGGGCATTTTTGTACATGGGAACCGGTTCCCTGTGGGGAGGAACCTGGTTCCCCATACAAAAATCAGGGAGACTCATTTTAAAACACTGGAACGGTTCCTGTGGGGAGGAACCGGTTCCCATACATTTTTCCGTGTATTTTCAAATTGTGGGAAGGGTTCTCTGAGGAACCGTTACCACTGTATTTTCCAAAACTTCAAAACTTCAAAACTCATATTTCCTAAACCGTAACTCGATTCAAGGCGTTATTTCTTAAATTTAAATTTCTACCTTTTGGAAAAGAAAAATATTATTTTCTCAAAAATTATTTTCAAACAAGTCGAGCTCCCGATTTTGAAAGGTATGGAATATTTAAGGACAATGGGGAATTAATACTAAATGGTCTGAGTTACCGGATGAGAGCTAATGCATACCATATTATATTTTGATATTCATTGTGATTTGAATGTGATATATTGGTGAATTGGCAATAAGTGGATTATGTTGAGGTCATAATCTGTGAATTGGTTTGGATTGTTTGATAAGTTGAATGGAGATTGACATTCGTGTGATGTTCTTTTCCTTGTGGTTCATTCATGATTGTATTGGTATCAAGTGTTATTGTTATTATATATTGGTGATAGTCTTACTGATTTAAGAGTAAGCGTTTGGCATGTTTATGCTTTGTGATAATTTAATTCATGATTATGTTGTTATCATGTGATAGATTGGTATTGGCATTTATGTGGAATTATGTTGTTATCATATTCCGTTGAATTGATGTTGCATGCTTTTATGATGCATGCATGAACATTTGTTGAATTGGTTCATTCCCATTGTGTGGAAGCGAACTGGCAGAGCCAACAGACTTACCTGGTTGGAGGTGGTGAGACTAGATTCTTGACCCGGTGGTTATGGGCGAATCATGGATTGGATTCTTGACTCAGTGTTCTGGGCGAATCATGGATTACACTGTCTTTCCACGAGTAAACGGAGCAGTGGGTGAACTCGGTTCACGTTTGGTACCACATGCATAGAGTCGCATTGCATATGGGATTGTAACATGCTAGGATGGTTTCGTGTTGCAATTTCCATTGTTTGTTGTATACATGTTCATTGTGTGAAGCCTTGTGAATTGATTATAACTTTATGTTTGATTAATGGATTAATGTATCCAATTATTCATTGTATCTAAGAACGATAATACATATTATATTGAATTGAAATCTCCTTACTTTAACATTTCGGATCCAAGTGATTAGCCGCTTGGAGTTGGTGAGGATAGCTCTAGATTCGAGTTTAGTTAATCTAGTTCGCGTGTCAGTGTCGTGCTCTGGTAGATGTAACACTGGGGAAAACGATTGTTTGGAATCCTTCAATGGATAATTTGAATAGTTTTGAATTATGTTGATTTATTATCCTGGAATAACTGTTGGATGATGTATTCAGGATCTTGGTTATGTTTTCATTTCCGCTGTTAAACATGACGTTGAGTATGATTTATTTAATGAATATTCTTCAGTGAAAGCATGACGCTGTTTGGTCAAATTTTTATGATTTAAATTATGACGCCTCTTAATTATGGATAAACTCTGATTATTTAATCCTATAAAACGCAGGTAATTAGAAGGGGTGTTACATATACCATTAGACAATAATAATTATTTTTTATTTGATAGTAAGATACTTAAATATTGAGATGTTGATCATTTATCTGCCTAAGAAATATTACACATTTGGATTTCTTGTTTTATATTTTAGCCACTTAACATGACCACAAAAAACCAAATCAAGAATAAAAATGTGGTTAAATTCTTTGGAGCAGAAATGTTGCAGAAGTTAATCAAAGTATGATTGTTCTACTAAATTAGTGATGTAAGAGTAAAGTTTTAGTAGAGTTACATGTTGGCTTTCAACCTTACGAGATTATTACAAAGATCAATACTATTGAATCTCTAATCAAATCATAAGATATTTATGAAGGAGAGAGTATTGCGTACATATTAATTAAGATAATAATATTTTAGTGTGTTATTATTTAAGTTACTAATAAGATTTTTTTCATTTTTCTTCTAGCATTTTCACAAAAATGGTTTATATATTGTGAAATAACTTTAGGAAATATCATTTGTTATTTGCTTTCGTAATTTAATTGATTCGTAATTTTTTACTTTTTTATTAAATTTTTTTTCTGTTTAAGTGTAAGTAGGTTGAAGAATCTTAAGTTCTCCCTTATATATATATATATATATATTGGTCCATTTAAGCAGTGACACATTTATTTGGGGGCCGATAGGTAGGGGTGAAAGTATGTGAGGTCGACTAACAAGGGTCTACAGTTTAGTCTACATAGGTCAAGGTCAGACCAGCCTTTTTTAAGTAGAAAAGGCATAGACTTTTTATAAGTCTATTTAATTAAATAGGCTAGACGCAAACTCTAAAAAATGCCTTTAAAGCCTATGAGACCGACCAATTATGATAAATATGAATGAATGTATTATTTTTTATATTGTATTTTGTGTTATATATATTAAAATATAAAATAAAGTTTAGTTATCTTGAAGAACTTGTCCAAATAAGTTGAAACAACTTTAGGAATAATACCATAAGTTATTTTCATAAGTTCTCACAAATAAATAATCTCACAAAATTTATGCTATTATATAAACTAAAATAAGTCAATGTAAATAAATATTTAGTCTCATTGTACTTTTGATTATGTATTATATTTAATCATTAGTTGAATTGCTTATGTACATAAGTTCAAATGATATAGACTATTTAAGTAGGCTAATAGACTAATCAGACTTTCAAAAAAGCTAGACTCAGGCTTAAAAATAAGCCTATGATAGGTCATGGATCAAATTTAAGCTTTGAATATTTCAGCAGACCAAACTCAGACTTCGCAAAATCCAGTCCGGTCCAACCTACTAACATGAGTCAATGCACCTCTCACTTTTTTTAAAATTTTTTTATAAAATAAAACAACAATGTTTAGTAATAAAGTAAAAATATTCAAATTGATACAGTTCTTCCTATTTCCGTTCCCCAAACAAATTCTTCTTTCACTGTATCAAGCTGTTCATCTTCTCTCCTATTTTTTGATTTCATTCCTTTGGGCATCAAGAAGGAATTTGTACAAAATGCCTAGGTTTAGATTTTCTTTGTGATGGGTGTTTTTTTGTTGTAACCCCATCTCTTTTATAATGTTTCCTTTTATATATACAAGGTTTCATTAAATTTTTTTCATCTTCTTTCAATTTCTAAAACAAATCATTTGTTAACCCTCACAGCTTTTCATCTTTGTTCAATTTTTCAAATAAATCTCTCGTTCACTCTCACAACACATCAAACTCTTCAACGAAGGCAATTTCAACGACTGACGACTAGTTCGCGGTTTCTACGACATCAACATCTTCATTCACGGTTTCACCAATGAATTTGACGATGACTTTGTTCATGGTTTTGACAGAAACATTGTTCACGGTTTTAACGGTGATTTTGTTTGTTTACGGTTTCGATGACATACAATTTTGACAATAACTTCGACAACGGTTTCGAAGCAACTTTGTTTACGATTTTGACTGTGATTTTGTTTAAAGTTATGATGATGAAAGTTATAATCAAAAGGTATGTAATTTCTAAATGTATTTGGTAGGATGAAAAGTTTCTCTGCTCTGCTCTGTTTGTGGTAAATTGCAAGTTATAAAAACATATGAGTTGAATTTATTTTTGTTTGCAACAACTTATAAAATCACATTTGTCTGTTGTGAGTTAAATGTATTTTTATTTGCTCAATGTTTTATAGTATGTTATTGACACCCATAATTTAAATTTTAGCCACTAATTGCTTTAGTAAACAATGTTAAGAAATTTTATGTCATTGCTTTATTAGTAATTGTTTTATCAGTAATTGGTTTAGTAGAAATTATTTATTATCGTTTAAATTAATATTTTCAATTAGATTGAGGAGTACCATATGTTTATTAATTTTAAATTATTATATATTTATTTGTGTCGAAGTTAATATTTATGGTACTCCTAATATTTAAGGCAAGATCCACCCGTACATCTAAATCTGCAAAATTTTATTAAATCTTATCAAATCAAAAATTTTAAAATTGTATAAAATAATCATTAACAAATACCAAAAAACAAAACTCATTCAAAAATTTATAGAAAATACAATAAAATTCCGAAATATTTAAATTTTTTTTATTTTCGTCCCTATTCTATATAAGTTAGAATGTGTGTTTGGCGCCGACACTAAGGACCTTTGACTTTCAACCATTAAGCATTTCCACCAAACCACTTGTATTACTTGTTATATAAGTACAATTCATTTGTATATATTACATACTATCTTAATTTTGGTGAAATATATTTTGTTTTGTTTTGAGTTTTGGTGTTAATTTTTGTTTTGTTCTAATAAATAATAATATACATTAATAAATACAATAATTTATTTATTAAATAGTTATAAATATTTTAATTATTTTTTAACTATATTATTTAATTAATAATAATTTAAGTATTTAATAGTTAATAAATAAACTTAATAGTTTGAATTATATATTATAAAATAATTATTTAATATATAATAAGTGAAATATTTAATAGTTAAGATATTAAATACTTAAAAAAATTAATAAATTGTTGAAATATTTTTAACCAATTTAATTAGCATTTTTTGGTTATCGTCCTTGTTAGTTAGTGTGTTTTTGTTTTAGTTCCTAACTAACTATATATATATATATATATATATATATATATATATATATATATATATATATATATATATATATATATATATATATATATATATATTGTTTAGAATCCCTAGTTATGTGATTCGATCTGTATTTTTTGGCATAGGTCTCTAATTTTGAGTTTCAAATATTAATATTCTAACTATTTAATTCATTAAAGATTTTAAATAATTATATAAACTATTAATATTTCAACTATACAATTTATCAACTATTAATATTTAAAATATTAAATATTTTAATTATTTATTTTAATTTAATAAATATTTTATCTATTAATATTTTAAATTGAAGACTAGTAAATATAATAAAAAATAATTGTTTCATAATATTTCAACTAATTGAATAGTATATTAACTTTTAAATATTTTATTTATTAATAATAAAATAAAATAATAATTAAAATGTTTCTACTATACAAAATATTAAAATGTCTCAATATAACAAAATCTATTTTAAAACAAGTTACTACATTTTATATATATATATAGCCTATTTATATTTAAAGATTCACAAGTAATTTTTTTTCTTCCAAACAGTAACATATCACTACAAAAAACACGCTTGAATAAAGGAGGATACTTTTCAGTTTGTGGGGTTTACGATCTCCGCAAATTTTGCTGAGTTTTTAGAGCCACAGCTTATTCGACTCCCACAAATTAACTGCGGGGATTTTCAGAGATCGCTAATATCTTAGTTAATACACTGAGAGGTTATAAACCACCGTAAAATATTTGAGAAATGAAAAAGATTAATAGCAATCTGTCTTTATTATATTAATGTTTTAAAAAGATAGAACATTATATTAATAATAAAATAAGAAAAAGATGAAATACAAAATTTGCTTACACAACTTTGACAAAACTAGCCAAATACACTAAAATAATAAGGATAAAATTTCTCAACTTCTAATTCAATGTCTTATCTGTTCAAAGTTGCAAACAATTGGGTATTTTCACTCTACTTTTTAAATATAAACTGATGCCTTTGTGTTCCTATTTATAAATATTCAAGCTTCAAGTTATTACAATTGGATTCATATGTTTCTTGAAATTTTCGGTACAAAGCAAAGAAAGAGATACAATATATCATGTTACAATGATCATAAAACTACAAGCTGCAATGACATCTTAGCTAATAGTTACTCATTATGCAGAAATTTAATTTAGCTAGAACACACTAAATCTCAAAGGAAAATTACAAAATTCAAAGGAAAACAAAATTTTATTTATCGATTGAATTTTTGAATGAGTTGTGTTTTTAATAAATGTCAATTATAGTAACTTTTGGTGAGCATAGGTTGATGTCAATGAGCACGGTGTTAAAATATTATCATTGTGATGTTAATATATAAAAGTAATGTTATATCTGAAATTTTACCATTATATTGCATTTTTATTAAATAAATTTTTTCATTTTTTTCAATAATTGTGATGTGACAAGTTTTCCATAATATCTCACTCTATGAACCTTTCTTTTCTAAATAGTAATTGAAATATTTGTACTTCAACTTCAATTGAATTTTCAATAAATTCCTGAAATTTATCCTAATATACCAAACTATCAATTTCGAACAAAATTAAAAACTACATCTACATTCCTTTCATGCCAAATTTTGACAAAAATAATATAAATGTGTGTCCTTGCATGTATCATCCTAACAACAATATTAAATGTAAATATATTATATATTTTGTTTGTTCTTTTTTTTGGATCAAATTCAGTAGTCAATTATACATATTTTTTTCTTTTATAAAGTAGTATTTCCTTTCTTAAAAAAATACGATTCCTTTTTTTTTTCTTCCAGTTATATCATATCTATTATTTCTATTATGTGGTTATCATATTTATTATTTCTATTACGTGGTTATCATATTTGCTATTAATTAACAAGCTCATAAATTTATTAGCCTGCTGCTGGGAAAAAGAAAATCCCTCTGAATAGTGAAATTCACTGGAAAAGTTGGATGTGTAGCCAAATTGTGAAGGTGAACAAATGGGATAATTGTATTAGAAAGGTACTAAATGAGACAGTGTTGTTGATGTGGTCCATCTTACAAGAGAAGTTGATTTTGTGGAAAGGATTAGCTACCTTTGGTACCTTTAGATATTAGTCTCCTTTGGTACCTTGATTTTGCTAGTTAGCTAATGTTGCTGAACTATAAAATAGCATATTTATCAACAACAACAAAGGAGACTCAATAATAAATTTATTGCACACTTAATTTATTTTACAAATAGATCCTTTTCCGAGTGGAGAACATGGACACAACCACTTATTTATTATTCCAACCAAAAACTACTATTAGGAAATAACTCGAACTAAATTCATACAATAACAACGTACCAACCCCTTCCTTAGAGCAACTAAAACCCTCTTATTACTTGTTAGACACCTTAATATAACCCACATGTGTAGTATTTGCAACTCTAGTAAGAGTTTGGAAATCATAACTCCAACACTTTGAATTATTCTTAGGGTAAAACACCCTACAAGAAGAATATATAAGAAATTGGAGTTTGAATTCAGATTTCAGATTAAGACTTTTTCATGATCCAAAACAAAGAATAAAAGATTTGGAATAAAAGTAATTAACACAATATTTTTATTCTGATTCACTATTAATGAAGCTACCTCCAATCCATCTCCTAAGGTGATTTCGCCTTTTCCCAAGAACTTAATCCACTATAATCAAATTTGATTATTACCACAAAGATCTACTGTCAAGGTCTTCTTGAGACTTCTGACTATACCCTAGTCTATCAAAGAATAATTAACTTACAAGTTGAGAAATAAAATGTGTGTTTACAAAGATGCTTCTATGAAAGTAGATTACACAAATTGAAATACAATAATTAACACAAAAGTGTTTGTAGCAAGTGTATGAACAAAAATTCCCTACTTTACAGCTCTTTACACAAAGATGAAATATTTATGTGCAAGCTCTCTTAGGAGAATTGTGATAGCAAAAGTTGTTTTTCATTCTTATAAGTCTTCTTTATATATGTTATTTCTCTGAAGCATGGTGTCAAAGTTATTATGCTTGTAGTAAAAATTAATCAACTTTTTTAATAATAAAAAAATTAAGGTTAATATCACTTTTGCTCCTATCAAATAGAGGATTTTTGCTTTTTCTTTGTAATATTTTAATTTTTGTAAAACTAATCTTACCATAAACAAATTTTGTCGTTGATATCTCATTCTTTAGCGCTTACAACTAGACTAGATTATCAAATGTGATATGTTTTGCAACTTAACTATATTTATTACATAACTGTGTCAAATAATAAAAGTTATAAATAATTTAATGTATCATATAATAAGTTTTGTAATAAAATAAAATTATCTTTTTTAGAATAAACTGAAACTTTTTTAATTTTTAGGATAAACTATAAATTTTTAATACCCTATTTATTTTTTATTTTAAATGCATAATTTTTTTAAATATTATTACAAATTAATTTTAAGTCGTTATTAAGTTTTTATTTATAAATGTCAAGGTTAAGTATAAATGTTAAATATGAAATTTAGATAACATAAATGTGAAGTTTCAAACCTATATTAAAATTTTAAAATATTTTATGAAAAATGTTCCTTGTAATTATATATATATACACACGCATTTTAATCATTCAAAAACTAAAAGAGAAAATTAATTAAAATATTTTAAATAACTATTAGTATTAAAATAATAAAAACATAAAATTAATAACAATTCAATATATAATATAATTACAATCAATAACAACAAACAAGTTTAAAAAATAATAGAAAAAGAAAATTAAAACAGAAAGTTAAACAATTAATATATACATTTCAATTAAGAATAAATAACAACAAGCATGGTAATGCCCGTTACATTCATTGAAGAGAGTGTTTGGGTTAAAGTCCCATTGTCCTTAAAATGGTAGGACTTTGTAAAATTTAATTTTTCCAACCTTAAGATAATAAATAAAATGCAAACATGACATTTAAAATAATTAAAAAATAATAATAAATCCATGTGAGTATTTTTGAAATTAAAAAATAATTCAATCACCGTGCCATATAGGAATTTGGCGTGTGCTATTTTCTATCAAGGTATAAAACAACATGATTTTCATATAGCAAGGTTAATTTTAAAAAAAGAATACAGTGAGGTAAACCAAAAGTCGTCAGCAAAGATAAAAGTGATAATAATCCAAAAAATTTAAATAAAATAATAAGAAAAAAAATTGATGATAGAAAAAGACAAAAAAGACATGATACCAATGTCGCCATAAAGGGAGAAAAATCCGGACTATATCTATCAACTTTGCTTTTTTGCCATTATAACAACAAAATTATCGCGCCTTTAGGCAAAATCAATCAATTTTATTATTAAAAAAATTAAAATAAAACAAATAAAGTGATGAGAGAGATAAATTTCATAAAGTAAAAAGGCACAAAGGCATGGTGCATTTGTCGCCATAAACGTAGCAAAACTCTGCCAGTATGTATGGATTTGGCTTTGATGCCTTTATGGTGGCAAAGTTACCGTGCTTTTAGGCAAAATCAATCAACTTTTTATAAATAAAAGAAAATAAATATAATTATGGGAGAGAAAATTTGATGAAGGAAAAAACCACAAAGGCCTTTGCTGCCATAAAGGAAGCAAATCCCAACCAATATCTATGGATTTAGCTATGCAGCCTTTATGGCGGCAAAATTATCGTGGCTTTAGGAAAAATCAATCAACTTTTTATAAATAAAAAATTATGAGAGAGAAAATTTGATGAAGTGAAAATGCACAAAGGTATGATGCCTTTTCCTTAATAAAGACCACAAAACCCAACTCATATCTATGGATTAGACTTTGTTGCCTTTTTGGCGACAAAGTTTACGTTCTTTTAAGCAAAATCAATCAACTTTTTATAAAAAAAAATTAAATAAAATTATGAAAAAAAATTTGATGACACAAAGACATGGTGCATTTACCGTCATAAAGGCAGCAAAAGTCAACTCTTACTTATGACTTTGCCTTTGTTGCCTTTATGGCGGCAAAGTTACTATGCTTGTAGAAAATTCAATCAACTTTTTATAAAAAAATAAATAAAATGATGAGAGAGAAAATTTTGATGTAGTAGGTACAGAGACATGGTTCTTCTACCTTCATAAAGTCACCAAAACCTAACCCGTATCTATGGATTTGGATTTGCTAATTTTATAGCGGCAAAGTTATTGTGCTTTTAGGCAAAATAATTCAACTTTTTAAAAATAAAATAAAATAAATTAAATGACGAGAGAGGAATTTTGATGAAGGAAAAAGGGACAAAGGTATGATGCTTTTGCCGCCATAAATACAACAAAGTTCCTGGGCCTTTAGGCAAAATCAATGAATTTTTTATAAAAAAACTAAACTAAAATAAATAAAATGATGAGAGAGAAAATTTGATGAAGGAAAAAAGCACAATCAACCATAAACGCAACAAAACCTATCTTGCATCTATGGATTTTGCTTTGTTGTCTTTTGTGGTGACAAAGTTACCATGCTTTTAGGAAAACTCAATCAAATTTTTATATAAATATTAAAATAAATCAATCATATGTGAATAAAAATATGTTTGTGATTCAAAATAGATTTTAAAAGGGATTTTGATTCTAATGTGTTTGAAGAGAATTTTTTATGTATGATTGATTGCAAAAATAATTAGGAGAAGCGGTAGAATCGTGTGAATTAAAAAAAGGAATAAGGGTTTCAATTTTTTAGTAAGAATTTTCTGAGGTTTTTGGTTTAGTGCTGGGAATTATCGTGAGTGATTGTTAGCAAGGGGTTGTGTTTATGTCTCCTAATGCCAACTACAAGACCATTTGTTTTCTCTTTCACATTTGTCGTGTTCGGCTCTCCCCTGAAAACATTGAAATGTGTGTTAATTTAATTATTTAATTATTTAATTATAGAGGTACCGTCAAAAACACCTTATATACTGTCATTTGTAGATTATTGATTGTGTTGAAAACCTTATAATAATGGTGCTACTTGATAAACAAAGTTAAACTACTGGAGTATATATTTTTATTGTTTTTTATTTGTGTAGTGTTCTCATTAGCTTAATGATATTGATTGTGGTTATTTTGTCCAGAGGTTTATGGAAGAAACTACTATATTAAATCAAACAAAGATTCCAAAAATGGTATGCATTTACAATTTAGTTATTATTTTAATAATGAATATTTTTATCTAATTAGTTAACTAAATTATATTATGTTATATTATATAGTACTTTGATGACTTCGAGTGTTTTACTTACTCGGAAGATAAATTGGAAGAAATTAAGGAGTATTGGAGTCAATACATGCTTAGGCTAAGAATTATATGATGTTTTCTTACGTAAACACTAATGCAAAATGCGCAAACAACAACGCCCAAGTCACCACGTCAAAGGATCCACCGTGGTAGAATCTATTCAACTATGCACTTTTTTCTCTTCATATTTAAGTCACTTTTCACCACGACTGGAAGTTCCAACCGTGATAAAAAGTGGGGCATTGTCATGAATTCAAATCTTGATGTTGTTGTTGTTTTATTGTTGTATTTTTTATGTTTTATTAAAAGACATACAATAACGGTTATTTAATACAACCATTGTTATATGTACCACACATAGTCATGAGTTTGAATCTTGTTGTTGTTGTTTTTCTACTACTGCATTTTTATATTTTACTAAAATACATACAACAACAGTTATTTAACAAAATCGTTTTTGTATGTAGCGTATTTATTGAGTTTATTCTCTATCCTTAAATAAATTTCAATCGTCCATTCAGTGTCTATCAATGCTCAGGACACTACCGTTAACGATTTGCATGAAACCTAAAACTTAAACAAACACCCAACAAAGATCCCTTCATCTTCTGTCTTCAAACATCATCTTTCATTTATGACACTCTATTTCTTCACTAAACCAAGCTCAAAAATATCATTTCTTCCATAAGCAAAACTCGAAAGCATCTTTTCTTTAATTTATAAATTTCAAAACTCTGTCATTTATTCTCCATCTTGAACGAGACAAGGAAATTATGGATTTAAGTTAGCAACGTTAATTGTTGTTGTGATTATTGTTATTTTTTGTTATTATTATTGTTGTTATTATATTTCTTGGTCTTATTATTATTGTTCTTGTTGTTGTTGTACGTTGTTGTTGCTGTTATTGGTGTTGTAGTTGTTGTTCTTCTTGTTTTTGTTGTTCTTGATGTTATTGTTGTTGATCATATTGTTTTTGTTGTTGTTGTTGTTGTTCTTGTTCTTGTTCTTGATGTTCTGGTTCTTGTTCATATAGTTATTGTTGTTCATGTTGTTCTTGTCATTATTCTTGATGTTCTTACTGCTATTGTTGTCCTACGGCTATTTTTTATATTTCATTAAAAGGCATACGACAACAGTTAAGTTAACTAACCATTTTGATATCATACGAATTTTCCTATATACTATAACGGTCCCAGAACCGTGATTGTAAGTTACACATTTACAACAACACTCTACACAACAACGCTCGGACCTGCATGATTATATGGGTTTTACAACCGTTGTTAAATGAATTTTATGTAATAATGAAAATGTTAGTTTTATCTTCCTAAATGTTGGCGTTTCTTTATCATATTGTGTTTTGAACCATAAACATGGGCAATGCAAACAACATAAAGTAGATAAAATTGATTTCAAAGAATAATCAATACCTGAACCCAAGAGAGTTGGTGGATCATTGAATATGGTTAACGATGTTATTATTGAAGCATGTCCCATGTATTGGGTGGTTTGATGTCTATGTGATCGTAATTTTAGGGGAGTGTAGATTTGGTATTTTTTTCATAGTCTTAATATTTGTCTTGTTGGTGTTGAAATTGGTTGAATATGCATGTGGAGAAAGGGGATTATGTGCTGTGTGTAACACAACCTCTAAAACATTTCAAAATATTTCATCATAAATCAGAGTAAATATAACATACATATCAATCGAGAGTGTCACACATAATTCAAAAACCACATACACCCGTCATGCTCCATAACATTAAACTTACATTCATGTTTTTCATATACTTTCACATAGCATATTGTTTACCATAGAATTTGGTAAACAACCGCTGGTCTTCCAAATCGAAAAAGGGATTTGGTTACTTGCAGGATCGACCCGATTGATCCTAAGTACATGTGTTTAGTTTTGAATTTATGTGTTTTTTATATGTATGAATCCTTTGATGAAACTAATGTTTCAAAGAGAATAGTATAAAATATCTTCAAGAGTAAATTGAATGTAAAAGTTTCTTGACATAAACTTAAAAGAAATATAAACACTTCGATTGAACATCAACAACAACAATGTAAACTGATGCATCATAGGTACATTTCTCAAAACTCGTTTCTCTAACGCTGGTACTTTGAGTAATTTAGAGTATTTTTGTACAAATATGTGAACACATAGAATCCTAACACTAAGACTTATATTTATACTAATTTCGACCAAACAGTCTCTAAACAAGAAGTCGCCACGTTCAACATTTGCATCCATCTTAAAATACCAAACCTCCATGCGTCCTTTCAGATAAGATCAAACTTTAAATTTTAAAACTCTTGGCCTTCAAATATCTTTGACATTTCAAGTAACTTTAATCCTAATTGTTAATTTGTGAACCCTTTCGCCAAACACTTAGAAAAATTAAAGCTTTTATCAACTCTCTGCCTCTTTGCCCGTCGAAATCTTCATATAGATTTTTCAATTCTTCCTTTGAAACTACATTCCTTTCAACAAATATCATTTCAACTAATATTTCATGTAGTCGAAATATCCATTCAACACATGTAGCAACAAAATCACTTTCATTAAATCAACTTGGACATAAAAACTACTTCAACACATTATTCACTCATAATAACATAATAAATAGAGTGCATAAAGTATGTATCTAAAAACATAAATTCAAATGTTTCCTACTGTTACATTACCAGAGCATGACTCAACCCAAAGTAAATATGTAAATAAAATAAGCTACTCATTCATTTATTCTCTTGCTTGAAGCAACTCTAATCTTCAATACACGATATTGTTATCAAACATCATTCCAACAGAAGGGTGAGAATTCACATAATTATTGAAATTGTATAATAATATATAATATATAATATATAGCATTCATGTATACATACAATATTCTCACACTTCATATACTTACAATATAGCATCACCCAACTACTCATATTATTCACAAGTATTCAATCACAATTCACAATTTCACAAATTATAATATTTTCACACAGTTCACATAATCCCATATTGCAAACATAGACACAATATGACTCAATGCAACTCAAATTCAATACTCATGCATGTATTACGAACCTCTTGTTATCATTTTTTTTTTTAAATTTAAACCGGGTCCGTCCTCTAAACCGATAGCACATAAAATCATGTCCTCTAAGCTTTTAAACCTCACTCTAGATTTGAGATAAGTCACTAGCTCCCTCGGAACTAACAAGCATGCATATTGACAATAACTTATGCATGTGCAATTACAACAACCATATGCAATTAAGACCATTATCTAATGTTAACATCCATGCATATCTTCAATAATTCATCACACTTGAATTACCACACATTTGCACACACATACACATACTCAAGAATTATTCACATACAATTCATATTCATAACATCTTTTCACCAAAACACAATCACAAAACATAGCAAGTAATACACCAATTACCATCACAACTTAACATCAATTCACAAAACACATATATCCATATAAACAAGTTTCATGCCATTAACAAATAGCCTTCAAAAACCATCCAAAAACAGTTTAAATTTCAAAAATTAAGTAGAAATCAATATAAAACGTGAGCATCCATTATCCAAAAATAATTCAACAAAATATTTATTTTTCAACATCCAGTGGACCGGGCTAAGCGAGGCCATTGCGCTAAGAGCACAATCCCAACACGATTCTTTCATATAAAAACAAAATCTAACATCCAATTGATCACGATTTAAGATACTATAACTTACATATAACATATAATTTTAAATAGAAACATCAAAACACAATCATTCATCATTTACCAAGGATTATTCATCAAAAGCTAACCATTACAAACTATTGAAATTTAAAGATTTCCTCCTAAACACGTTTCTACCCATTATATAATACTACAAAATCCTAATGATTAAGTAAAAACCCACCCTTACCTTGATTGTCGATAAACTCTTTGAATATTCCTTATGGTTCTTCTCCTCTTTCTCCTTTTCTCTACTTTAGCCTCTTTTCTCCTTATTCCCTTACTAACTTTATTTCCTGTTTTTATTTAGCTCCTAATAAAATAACACTAACCTAGTAACCACTAATGTGCTTACCTATCATACCCCCACATTACTAATAACCTGTCGCAATTAGGCCCAATTATGATTATTCTCAATTTTTCTATAATTATCACTAATAAAATAATTCTATCATAACCCGACATTATTACTAACTATAATTCTACAGTTCGACATAATTAACTAGACTAACCTATCACAACATTTCTAATAATGAAATAAATCAATTATCCACAAAAAAAATAAATAATTAATATCTTATATATAACTAGATAATAAAATAAATAACTAATTATTAAAATTGGAGTATTAAATTGTGGACCTGTGTGAGTTATATATACGCAGAAATGTATTGAATGTGCTCACTTCTCACAAAAATTGTCGTGATGCGTGTTGTTGTTTAAGTCCTTGATGCATATGCCTCATTTTCACTTTTTAACGGGAACTACTTGATTAGATGTGGAACTTGGTTTTGGTTTGGTGCATGAAGGCTTTGTTTTAGATTGATATGGTGCAAATGGTGTATCTTGGTTCAATTAAAAAGAAATTATTTATAAGAGTTTTGTGTTATATAAAAGTAACAATCAATTTTCTTACCAGTGGCACAAGGAGAGACTTAGAGGAATTTAAGGAATTTCAATAAATGAGGGTTTCTTTCACATATGTACTTGTAATTATGATTCTCAGTAGCTAGTTTTCAAATTTTTTTATCACTTAGTATATTTGATACATATCTTGTACCATGCATGATTTAAACAAGTACTATTGTTAGATATTTAGTATAGCTCATATAGGCACTTGGGGAACTCATCGAGGGTGTTGTTTTTGGTAGCCCATATAGATAGGTATAACTCCTTGATTCCTCGCACATGGGTGCGGGTCTGCATATTGTGTTTTGATGCTTTTGTGTTAACACCTCATTGGTTAGTTATGGAACTTTCATTGATGTTATCCTTGTGTGTATTTGTACCGAGTCATGAGGGGAACCCCGGGTTCTAGGTGAATCTGTTTTGATGCATGTACCCTGTAGAACCGAGTGAACCCGTAAGATAGGGGAACTCATTGAGATTTAGTAATCTCACCCCAATCCTCTTATTATTTTTTCAGGAACAGGTCATTAGTGGTTGAATTGCTAGATGGTCAGTTTCGAGGACTGTAGATGAGCAGAATGCATGAAGACCTCTGTAGATGTATATTTCCGTTGTGCGATGTTGAAGACAAGCTTCTTGGATACATTTTGAATAAGATTTGTATTGTATTTTTCAGTTTTAAATTATTGTCCTTTTTCATCTAGTTGTATGTTTCTTGTACCATTTATAACATCAGTACATATTATTCTAGACATATATGTATGAGGTGTTATAGTTAGTATAAATCATTTTAAACATTGTTTGTTTGAGATTACCGTGAGGTTATAGCCCTAAATATGTTGTTTTTGTTGTAAACTCTTGCGACGATCTTTGTGGTACATTTTGTGCTAAATGACCGTCTTTACTATTAATTCATTTTGATTTCTTAAAAAAAATGTTTTAAAGATAAAATATTTATATAATCATTTTTTTAAATTTTAAAATGAAAACAGTTTTTCTTTGACTATAAAAACTAATAATACTTTAAATATTTATTTCAAAAGGACCATCTCTTTATCAATAAGGAAACAAAAGTTGAAAAATTAATGAAAATAAATACTCATTAAAATGCATTTCTTTTTTTTCTTATAAATAAATTTAATATATATGTTTTGACCGTTAAAGTGGGGTTAAAAAAGGGAGTGTTGCTGTAAATAGTTGTGGTAAAATTTTATACTATACTTTAGGTTGTTAATATTTTATGAGATTTGCATGACATTTTAAAAAATAGAACACATAAAATGAACAAAAAGCATATTTGAATTTTCAAATGACAAAATCATTTTTTGTTTGTTTGTGTTATGCCATTTATAACAATGTTGTTTTCTGGGTCGTTTGGATTGTGTGGGTAAGGGGGTCCGTTATGTGGGTGTGCAACAAGAGCGCACATAATTTCAAATGTTTTGGGGTCTCAAAATTAAATTTGGGCCTAAATAAAAATATATTACATAAAATTGTATTACGTATTTTAAATTTTTTTCACAATTTATTTTAATAAATAAATTGTTATAGAAATACTTTTAAATTGTTATCTTAATATTGATTTATTTTTATAATTTTTTTTTTTAAGAATGTAAGTTTATTACCTATATTTTAATTATGTTAATTTATTTATATTTGAATTAAATATTTTAATTTTTACTTGCTCTAATATTCTTACATTTTAATATTTTAATTTGATTGTTTTTTTATTTCATTGAATTATTTACATAAGAATTGTTTATTTATTACTTATACTTTTATTTGATTAATTAATTTATTTGAAGGTTAGGAAATTTTTTATTTCTGAAAGTTATTATTGTAATAATATTTTAATATTAAGCATAATAATTCTGAAAAAGATTCTCCATAGAAATAATATTCTAATAATGTTTTATTTAAAATGTTCATAATAGTAGATCATGTAAAAATCAAGATTTTTAGATGTGCAACTAAATAAATCAATTAAATTGAAATAGAGGTTCTAATTTTAAATATTTGAATATTTTTAATTAAGTAAAAATATAGATGATAAATTAATAATATTTTATATTTAAAATTATGTAATAAATTTATATAAAGATCAAATGAAAATAAATATTTTTAGAGTAAGAATAATATTGAAAGTAAAAAAAATATAGTGACACCATAATAGATTCTCCTATAGAGATAATAATCTAATAATTACAGCAAATATAAAATATTTTTTCAAAATGATTCTCTTATTATGGAACTTTTTAAATCTTGATCATAATGGACAAATATTTTAATAATAATATAATACTCAAAGTAAAAATGCTTTTGAAAAGAATATATATTTTTAATAATAAGTGTAATAGAAAAAGATTGAGTAAGGTGATCCTTACATATATATATATATATATATATATATATATATATATATATATATATATATATATATATATATATATATATATATATATATATAAAAGGAGAAATCAAATTACACTTAAAGAGTTACACTCGTTCAAAACGTCACTTGGATTAATATTTTTTAAAATTAACCGTTGGATTGAAATATACCATCATATAGATCATACCTATAAAGTTTGAGATTAATCTATAATGATTTACCATGTCATTGAACTACATCAAAATTAACGTTATATGAAAGTCCATTTTGACGTTAATCTTTGGATATCTTGATCGTATAATAAATCATTATAGATTAATCTCAAACTTTATATGTATGATCTATATGATGATATGTTTTAATCCAACGGTTGATTTTAAAAATTATTAATCCGAAGTGACGTTTTTGAGCGAGTGTAACTCATGGTGTAACTCTTCGGATGTAATTTAATCCTCTTTATATATATATATATATATATATATATATATATATATATATATATATATATATATATATATATATATATATATATATATATATATATATATATATATATATTAACCGAAAGTTTAATATATAATTACAAACCCTTTTTCTATAATTGATTTCCATTAATTCTTTTTATTTTATAGCATTGTTTTATTTTATTTTTTATTATATATTATTGTTAAGTATAATTATCTAATCATATATTAGAATGTGGTAAGTTTATTTTGACTTAACTATTAAATGTTATCATAGTTTTTTCTTTTTGGTTTTTTTATTTAACTTGCTAAATTAATTAGAATATAGAGATCATCTTTTATTTTCGTTTGCAGGAACTTCCATCGGGTGATTGGAACTGCATTTTGTGTTGTTGTAAATTTTGTGGGTTATTTGCAGAAAGTAAAAAGCAAAATACTATATATAATCCAAACTATGGATGTGTGATTCTAACTTGTCAATCATGAAATGTATTTTCTCATATTTTCTCATATTTTTTCCTGATAAATAATAGGTAAACGTAAAATCTAAACATTTAATCACAAGTATATAGTCTCTTAACGAAACTTGTTCACGAAACTTGTCTTGAGGCCAATAATGATGGGACCGTTCACTTTAACCGTGCATTTGTATGTGGAAAAACATGTCAACAGGTATGTTACTTTTTTATATATTTTTAGAACCTTAAATACTATTCTAATTTTTTTAGTTATGCAATGATATTTTTGAGATTGATAAATTAAATATTTATGAATATTATGTATGTATCAAATTTTATGCTTGAGCTGTTGTGAATTAATCTTAATGAGGCAAGTGTATATTTCTTTTTGTCAGTGAAGGCATTTAATTATATTATATAATTAAAGTAAGTTGTCTTCTTTATATGTTTTTTCTATCAACAACATATTTTCTAATATTGCAATAACTAATAGTTAAAAGTTGTGATTTCAGATATTTGAGAGGTTTGAAATACTTCTACGAGGTAAACATGATGTAAGAAATGAATTTTATGTCACTTTGTTATGTAAATCACATGACATTGGTTGGAGTGATTCATAGATGAATATAGCATTATCGATAATGTATGAATGCTTTCAAACTACTTTTGTCAATCATAATGCCGATCAGATTGATATGATCCCAAATATTTTATCTAGCCGCTGGTAAGGTCATTTTTATAAGAAAAATGCTTGTTTTTACGAAGGTTTTGTACAGAAGAAACACACGAATGCATCTTGTCCATTAATTTATATAGTACTCTAATCATAATTTCTATCAAGTACATGAATAACCGTTTATACTGTATTAGAAGTGCTGCCACGTATAGATTCTTGCCATTCTTGCATGATATTCTTCGTAATAAATAACATATAGCTCTTATTTTGGTTAGGTCAAGCTCTCTTGCAATTAATTATGCTGGATTTTTTACTGTACTATTGGAAGAAGGTGGCCATGCAATTAGTGTTGCTACAATCAGGTTTAAAATCTCTTTTTAAATTTCTTATAAATGGTACTCATTGTGAAATTTTATTAATTGGTGAAATAGGATTCATGAAAACCAGTATGCAGAGATGCCATTTATTGGAACCCGTTTTATATATATAGAAAAAGAGGAATGTGTCGTCGACTCATGAATGCCATTGATTCGGTAAGTTCATAGCTAAAATTATTTATATATCTTTTTAAATTAAAATAAAAAAATCAAATTTATTTGTTTCAAATTCAGACAAAATATATGTATGTCTAGAATGAGTATTTAAATTTTGTTTATTTTACTCAACATAAGAATTCTATTTTTATCACTTTATATTACTACCATGTAAGTATACTAATAGAATAAATATTTTTGTTTTTGATTCAGATGCTAAGATACTTAAATGTTGAGATGTTAATTATTCCATCTGCTCAAGAAGTATTACACACTTGGATTTCTTGTTTTGGATTTGAGTCACTTGACATGACCACCAAAAATATAATCAAGAACAAAAATGTGGTGAAATTCTTTGGAGTAGAAATGTTGCAGAAGAAGATAAGCAAAGTATGATCTTTCTTCTAAAAATCTGAATTTTATTGAAAGTAAAATGAAAGTTCTAGTTGAAATAATAGTGAAGCTCTACTCGAAAATGCGTATAAGTTTAAATGGACTAAAAAAATTATTTAATTTTATAACTCAAAATATTATTCTGAACACAATTAGAAACTACAATTTATTTTATTAAGTCTTAATTGTCCGATTAAATGGATGTAAATTTATTTTATCGGCCCCGTATCCCATATTCAAGTGTTAAAGCCCTTAATTAACGATAAAGTTTGAGGTTGATATGCAGAGAGAACGGAAACCCTGAATAAACCCTAACTAGTTAACAGGAACGATTCAGAGTAGTTAGGTTGAAGATTCTTTTTTCGCTTTCACTCCTCGCCAAGTTTTGTTAAGCAACCGAACCATGAAGCACGGTGCATACAGCATAACTGTGATCTCGGAACAGAAGGAGAAGCATCTTCTTCATCGATCAATTGCTCTTTACTTGGAGCATTCTGGATTCTCCAAAACGGTGAAAAAGTTTCTCTCTAAATTTAAATTAATTTTATGAGCAATTAGTTATTTTCACAAGTTATCTTTCAGAATTTATAAAAATATGCTCAAAAAAGTTTATGAATAATACTATAAGCTGTTTTAATAAGTACTTCCAAACAATATTACAAAACTTATAGCTTAAGATAAACTCAAAAAGTGCTTCCATATTTGTGTTTTGTTTCTCACCGTCTTGGCTGGATTTTCTTTCTGTTTTACATTGTTGCTACTGCTTGTGATGTAGGAAGATAATACAGAGGGTTCAACGGTTGATCTAGAAGATAATACAGAGGGTTCAAGAGTTATCCCCTTATCCACAATATCACTATAACATTAGTAGGGTTGGTTGTTCTGAACCACAATCTAAGATTGAGAACTATGAGACACATGATTGGAAGTTTCAATCTCACTTTTCTAGTGGCTGCTGCAAGTTTCTCTTATTCTTCTTCATCTTTTTCATTCAATTTTTATTTCTCAATTCCGTTTTTTGAATCATACGTTTATATTATGCTCTGTTTAGTTTACACCGAAATAGAAATGAATTTTTGAAAAAAACTTCAAAAACTACACCAATACATTGCTTTGTGTTGACCGTATTGAAATTTGATTTGATTTGGTGTAGTATAAGAAGAGGATCTGAATTATGAAGCAGGATTAGGAGTGGTGATTACAGTGGGTAGCAAGAAAGGAGTGGATCAGAAAATGGATAAGAGTAAGAGGTGTACTGATCTACTTGCAGCTGGCAAAAAAAGATATATCTCTATTTATTAACTTATCTATGTGTGTGCGCGCGCACTTGAGGAGAATTAGATGTTCCTCTTGCATTGTTTGCATTGTTGTTAAATAACTATAGCATATTAGAATTTGAATAAATTACTATTGTGCTTTTATCTCCAACTCAAGCTAGGGTAAAACTAAGATTAACTTCTACCTATTGTTCAAATATCAATATTCCCAACTTAATTTATTGGAACTTGAAGCTCCTATTAAGATTTGTGGTAAATTTTCTTTGTTTTGAACTGGGTATTGTTCTTTTGTTGGTTTATTCGTGGATTTTGATGATCTGTTTTAGAATATGCTAACGTTTTGCTTGGGTTTTCTTGTTGTTTCATTATTATTGTGGTGGTGTTTCGGTATTCTGTGTGTGGTTACAAATTTACTGCCGAATTGTAGTGTTTTTTGGGGGTATTTGTATTGTGTATGTTTGCTTATGAGTGAGTGTGTTACTTAAGACTATATAAGTAACAAAATTTGGTGTTGCTGGCTTAGTGTTTTCATCCCAAATCACAAGCCCATGTTGGTGTTCCCCTGGACTTTTATCCGATGGTAAGCTCTAGTCTTTGTGCCTCAAGTCGACAGTAAGAGAGGCTTTATTGTCAATTCCATTTTGTTGTTTTCTAAGAGTATCTCTATCTTCTACCCATTCATGTCAGCAATTGCGTTTTTGTTTTTACCCCAATCGGGGGCTCTCTATAATCATCCTAAAGTTCAAGTATTGTGCTTACACTTTTTTGTGGGAGGGACTATAATGAAGCTCCAGATTTCAAAGGATCTGGAGTCAGTTGTATAGAAAGGAATATAAATACGTAAAATAGTATATAAATAATTTTGTGTCATATAACCTGTTATACCCCAAAATTTGCCCTCCCACTTCTCAAGACATTTCACATATCCATACTCAAGAATTTCACCAGGGTTGACTAGACAAACCCTCTCATAAGCAGTCAACCCCAGGCTAGGGTTTTGCCATTCTCAAGTCAAAATGGACATCCAATGCTTCAAGTGATCATCATACCTCATCATATGCTTCAAAGAATCACCATGTCAAGTTTCAAGCCTTACAAGTCAAGTTTGCTCAGTCAATTGCTCAAATGGTTGAAAATCAGCTGAATTGCACAAAAGTCAACTGTGGTCAACATACAGTCAAATTTTATAATTTTTGGTCAAAACCAATATTTTGAAGTAATATCCATCATTTGATCAAGGGTTGATCATGATTCTTCAAGAAAAGTCAAGATTTGATCAAAAGTCAAAGTTTCCAAATTAGGCTTTCTCAGACAAAAGTCAACAGAACTTTGACCAAGCATAACTTTCACATACTTTATCAGAAATTTTTTCACCATAGCTCATTGTCAAGAGAATTCAATTCTCTACAACTTCATGTCTCACAAGCTTGGGCACAAAATGCTTCATTTGGAAGCTATTGATCAAAACATTACAGGTCTTTTTAAAAGTCAACAAAAAGTCAGCTTTTTGTAAACAAGTGTTCATGAGCATGGAAACTTCAATGAAGATGAAACTAAAAGGGATGTTTAGAAGACATCTTGTGCTTTCTAAAAAGTCCAAGAAAACCCAAAAATGTTAAAAATTGAGCAAGATACACATTGTCCAAGTTGAGCATTTTTGAGGAGGTGCACAAAGAGAAATACTTGAGAAAATAAAAAAAATTCCAAATGGGCCTAACTTTTCTTGATTCAAACATGTTATCTGAATTGGAATCTCCAAGCCCAAGGCCACGTTTTTATCTTTTATTTTTTATTTATTTTGGATTTTTATTTATTTAAAACTAATTTAATTAAAATAAAAGATATAAAATCAAAAATTAAGTGCAAGATGGATTTTCTCTCATCCTTGAGGTCCAAGCAAGCCATTTAATCTGATTATTTCGAAATAATTGAGATTGCCAAGCAAGCCATTTAATCTGATTATTTCGAAATAATTGAGATTGGCAATTTGATTTGATTGAAATTGACTTAAAAGGAAAATATTTGGTTTGATTCCAAATCAAATAATTTTTCATTGATTGGCTTCATTTTTTCTTACAATTCTTGACCTAATTTATTACAATATAAATACATGATGATTCTACATGCACAAGAGACGAACTTCTGGCCTCAAGAACCCTAAACCAAGCTTCAAAAAACCGTGTGATACAAGGAAGTAGCAGCCAAGGATTTACATCGATTCAAGCCAAACAAAGGTTGCCAATCAATTCCTTGGTGTTTTTTGAAGCTAACCAAACCATTCCCACGCATCCAAACGTCCAGAATCACAAAATCATCATCACGGTTTGCTCTCCAAATTTTCAAAATCGAATTCATGGTTACATGCATTTTAAATGTATTTTGATCATATATTCATGTTCATGATGTTATTTGCAAGCTTCCTGTGTCGTTTGATTAAGTTTTAAGTGCAGGAAGGAACCAAGGGTTCATAAGCTCCGATTGGGGTTTTCTTATTTAGGACAAATTGGAAGGAACCAAGGGCACCATTGTGTTTAGAACTTTGTTTCCAGTTGATCCATGGCCTCATATTTCATTTATATTGCATATTTCGTGGTGTTTGGATTTATAGGGATTTAGCTATAGAAGCCATCTGTAGGTAAAAACCGTGGCTATAGGTTTAAAAATTCAAATGGGGAAGAAGACCCCTGCGCGCGTTTTCTGGTTAAATGGTTCCCAGAAATCAATTTTCTTTGTATTCTTTCTATTTCATATGTCTAACACCAAAACAGGTTGGCTCAAATGGTGGAGGAAACGCGCGTTTCTCTCAGAAGACACGAGTTTGAACCATGCCTTTTCCTAGAAATTCTAATATTTTTGATATTTCAGCTTTCAGAAGTCACAGTCTTCAGAAGTGCTCACTTCCGGACCCCTAGAAGCAACAACATGTCTAGAAGCTCTAGCTTCTGGACCCCATCACAAGACGCCACACCCAGAAGTGCTTACTAGCTGGACCCCATCACAAGACGCCACGCCCAGAAGTGCTTACTTCTGGATCCGTCTCAATGACCCAAAATTGCAATTGGCATCTCGGGCGGAAAAGCCCAGTGCCTACTTGGCGCCTCACAGAACCCCGAAGTTTCAACACGGGTGCCTCAACAAGGGATTACCCGAAGCTCCGACCTGCGGCGTTCTTCGAAGTGTACGTATTTTATCTCTTTCCATATTTTGATTATTTTTGCTAATTTCATAATTAACTAAAAAATTAGTAAATTAGGTTAAATAATTAGGATTAATTAGACAACTTCCACTAATTTTTTCTTTTATTTTAATTAATTAATTTAGAGTTAGTATTAACTAATTAATTAAAATTAATTAGACTTAGGATTATTTTCTACATCTCAAAAATCCAAAAAATATTAGGACTAGTTTTCTTTTCCGTTATTTACTTTCTCGCATTTTTTTCCAATATTATGTAACTGCTCATGGGATGTAATAGTTTTAATTAGGTTTTACTTTCCGCACTCCTATATTATGTAACTGCCCCAAAACCATGTAATAGCGTAGGATTTATTTTCCGCACCTTTACTTCCGTAATTTACTTTCCGCACCCATATAAACTGCTAGTAAATTAGGCGTGTATGGAAAGATAAAATCAACATAGCTAACTCTAATCACAAGACAAATTATCTGAATTCAACACACTCTCTTCACACATGCACCCCCTAGGGTATTCTCTCTCGTTGTCTTTCGAATACATGGTCAAGTCCCTCGAACGTAGAGGTATCCTAGCACCATTGCAACCAAACATATCATCATAGTCTCTTCGATACAAAGATCATAGTCCCTCGATGTTGCCTACGAATACATGATCTAGTCCCTCGATTGTTGCCTACGAAAAGTGATGATCGTCCCTACGAATGTGCTAGGATACTCCTACAAGTTGCTTTCTATGACCATCCGATGTCCCTTCGAATGTCCCTTTACATTCAACGAATAGGATTACCTACCAACTAATGGTATGGATAGCACTATTCTAAAGGAAAGTAAAATAACACGGAAACGACCGTTCTAAGTAGGTAATAGACTCATAATTGCTTGCTCTATTAAAACATCTTTTCACACCTCACACGTTTAGAAAGTTAAAACACTTTTCCAAAACGAAACATTTTCCGAACACTTCGTATACATTCCAGCGTGAATCATTACGAAGTCAAAGCGAAATGTCTTTTTTCAAAAACATTTTCAAACACACACACAGAAAGCAAATTTTAAAGTGAGCTAAAGCAATTAAGAGCCCGTAGATAACTACAGATGGAAAGGGTGCTAATATCTTCCCTTTTCATAATCATGTCCCTTACTCAGGATCTAAACGAATGTCTTTTCCTGTTCTTTTCACCTTTCCTTAATTGGATAAAAGAAAAGACGGTGGTGACTCTTGTTATCCGCAACATTTGCGATCAAACGCAAAACAATCTAAAGTCAGTTCTCCCACCGTATTACATAACCCAAACTCAGGTTCAAGGATTCTTTACCTGATTTTATGGGAACCTTAGGCGTAAGGGAGTATTATTACACGAAGCTGCATTTGGATACTGTGATCTGAAGAAGCTTGAATCCGAGACTTCGTCTTTCCGTGACAATCCTCGACAACTATGTGGTCCAGCTCTTAAGAAGATGCAGACTCTATTTGAGAAATATGTGAATTTTTGAACTTAGTTTGATTAAATTTAGTTAATACCAAATTTGAGGTTTCATATTGATATTGATATGAAGATGACAACTAACTTCATAAAAATACATGCATAAAAAGTAAATGCATGAGTAGTGCAACTTCAATTTTGATAAGTATAGGACACCTAACTTCATTAAAACTTAATTCATTTATTTACAATGAAAATGAAGCTCAAATTTAATATAAACATGTGAATTATATATGTAAAATGTATAGAAAACTACTTGACATGTTTGTTTTTTAATTGATGTTACGACAGATTAGAACACGGGGTTTACAATATTTCTAGAATGAGAGAGTCAGCAACAAAGAGATTCAAAGTCTTCCAAATTCCTATAGATTGGTTGCTTGATAGCGGTTATGCCACCAAGGTAATTTTAATTAAGGTTAATTATGCTAATTTAGTAAGGTTCGTTAAATCAATGGGCAAGTAGTTTTATTGGTTTCTTTTGACTGTTCCCTTTAGTAAATATAAACCTTCTATTGACTCAACTTGTTTATACTTCTCCACTCAGTTGCTTATTGGACAAGTTGCTGACAGTAAATTGCAAAAACAATTGTTAACTTTGCTGATAAATTTCAACTTCAGTTCTGTGTTCTTTTCTGCTTGCACACGTGTGACCCTAGATTTCACTGTTTTATGTTGTAATCTTTGTAGCTTTATGTATGAAATTTTTCACTGGTTTTGGTTTGAATACTAGAATATGGAGGATCCTGTTCCAGCAGCTGCAGAGTTGGATGAGAAGAATGCCTTGGCTTTAGCCATTGTTACCGTGGGTAATTTGATACCTTTCGACTTCTTTTTCTCATGCTATTAGAGGATAATAATCATGTGAAACAAACTATGCTCCAGCATCGCAGTCCTATCTGCACTGTGTTTGTAGTTACAAACTTATGATTTAAGACTAGAATGTTTTGTTCCATATTGAAATTAGATATGATCTCTTGACCTCAATTCATAAAATGTTTTGTAAAATGGTGACTCCAGCACTAGTACAAAAAGATTGATTTACATCCATTTTTTATTACAATTACACCCATTAAATTTAATAAAAATTGGATGTATATCTATTGGGTGAGAAATGTCTATCTTAATTACACCCGTTTAACACTAGGGGGTAAATAACTTATGATTTACACTCAATTTTTATTAAATTAAATGGGTGCAATTGTAATAAAAAATAGGTGTAAATGCGTTCTTATCGTTCTTAAGTACACCCTCTTTTAATAAAAATCGGGTGTAATTACACCCTGTTTTAATATAATTTTAAACTCTTTTTTAATATAAATTACACCCATTATAAATAAATAAATTATGTCACATTTAATTCCATTTATATCATATTTTAATTATCACATTTCCTTGTTGTACTAAGAAAAATATTTTAAATAAATGCACATAAAAATCATATTTCATATAAGAAGTCATAATACTTTTCATATTCAGCAAAAAAATACACAAAAATCATATTAAGTCCTATTAGCATCCAACAGCTTTCAAGAATTTATCATAGAGGCTCGCCGGTGGTAGTCTCAAAGAATGTTGTTGTCTATAGTCATACGAACACGGTTGTACTGGATACACACCTGTAACTGCTCTCGGCTCACTAACTTCAGATCAACTCCTGAATACTCCAGTGCCTACACAATGATAGGCAAAAAATGTGATAAAATATGGCAGTAAGCAAAAATAACCGAACTCCGTGTCTAAAGTATATCGCCAAGAGCTCTTGAGATACATCATTTTCTTAGTCTTTTCCAGAAAAACTAAACTTCCATGATAAAGAAGTTACGAACCTTAATTGGTAGAGAGATGATTACTGTTTCATTTCCACTAGAAAGAACTAATGCTCTAGTCTCCAGTTGTTGCTTAAAACTATGAAGAACTGACATTTTCTGTTGTTTCCCTGATACAAGGGTGAAAACACAGGCGGAACCTCTGACATGATAACTAGTATCAAATAGAGTCGCCATTGAACATCTTTTATCTCACGAGGGAGAAAGGAAAACATCGAGAAAACCTGGGGGAGAAATCGCGGTCCTATAACCGTGAAATCGAGAGAATCTAGGTAAGGGAGTTAGTTACGCGAGGAAGGATTAGCACCCACACGCCCGTAGTACTCTACGGTATCCACTTTCTAATTCTAGCTAAAGGGTGTGTTATATCTATGCTTAATCGTTAATCATGCATGCAAAAGAAAAGAGAAAATAAGAAACCACGGGGGAAAGAAGGAAGTATTTACAAAGTTTGCTCGATCGAGCCCCGTGACAAGATGCCTACGTATTCCCGCGTGCAATGGGAAAGTCAGAGCGCCGTAGTTCGGCTCACTTGTTTTGGTGTGTTTTGTGTTTTTTACTTGTGAAAAAGGTTTTAAACACAAAAAGAAAGAAAGCGCGCAAAGGCGAAAAAGTTGGTGTTGGTTGGTTGTTTTTACCTTGAGAAAGGAGTTTAAACCATTATTAAGTGTTTTTGAGTTTGAAAGGAAAAGCAAGTTTTAGTTTTAATCACATGCAGCGTGCAAAAAGAAACTAGTAAAGCGAAAGGTTAGACCTATGGTGCAGGATGCAAGGGAATCTCTACCTATGTTGACATGCAAAGGATGAGAATCCTAATGTCTAGGCTAAAGAACCAAACCTAACCAAGGGAACCTACAAGAAACAAACAAGCAAAAGTGCACAGATCACAAGTAGAATTGCCCTAAACGGGTCTTTAAATAAACCAGAGGGGTTCCTGAACATGCTCCAACTACGGAAGCCCCATCATGCATCTCTATTCCTACTTCTCATGGCAAAAGAAAGCTGTAAAGCCCTACTTCTCATGATATCTAGGAAAGCTGTAAGAGAATGCGGTAAACAGTGTAGCAAGTACCGAACGGATATAGAATCCGAAGAGCACCGCGAGCTAGTAAAATACTCCGGAAAACTTCAAGTACTACAACCATACAATAAAAGTAAACCGGTGAGAATTGCTCAAAGTATCGAAACAAGCGGAATACGTGCCAATACGCATCCGAAGCGACAATGCATGCAAGAACGGGGTAAGGCAAGCAAAACAAGATAGGAATGGTGCACACGCAGGTGTACAAACTCAACCAAAACCTGCAAGAAGGGAGTTAGACCCAAAAAGCAAATAAAGGAAAAGTGTACTTATATCGGAGAAACGAGCCGCATATGTACGCGTCGCGTATCCGCAAGAAATGGAGTGCAAGCAGAGTGCATGACTAAGGGACCGCTGCTCACCATTAGAATCGAAAAATCGAAAAATAAACCGGAAGACCGCTGCGCCATGCAACCCAAAAAGTCAGAACATTTGGCGCTTAGCGCGCTCTGGACCGCGCTAAGCGCGACCTACAACCTGCAGAAAAATCAGATTTTGCACCAGACCACCTGTTTATGATATTTTCATGCAACAATCCAATCCGTATCGTTAGGCAAAAATCCAGCAGTGAAGGATGGCTAAATGAACATGCATGGAATGCAAATCGAACGATAAAACGAATGTTCATAGCGAAGTAATGCATGAACATGCAAGGAATGCAAATCGAATCGATAAAACCAATGTTCATAACAAAGTGATGAATGAACATGCAAGGAATGCAAATCGAACGATAAAACCAATGTTCATGGCGAAGTAATGCATGAACATGCAAGGAATGCAAATCGAATCGATAAAACCAATGTTCATAACAAAGTGATGAATGAACATGCAAGGAATGCAAATCGAACGATAAAACCAATGTTCATAGCGAAGTAATGCATGAACATGCAAGGAATGCAAATCGAATCGATAAAACCAATGTTCATAACAAAGTGATGAATGAACATGCAAAGAATGCAAATCGAACGATAAAACCAATGTTCATAGCGAAGTAATGCATGAACATGCAAGGAATGCAAATCGAATCGATAAAACCAATGTTCATAGCAAAGTGATGAATGAACATGCGAGGAATGCAAATCGAACGATAAAACCAATGTTCAAATACATGTGAAAATGCATGAACATGTGAGGAATGCAAATCAAAATGATAATTCCAATGTTCATATGACAAGTTAAATGTATGAACATGCAAGGAATGCAAATCAAAATGATAATTCCAATGTTCATATGACAAGTTAAATGTATGAACATGCAAGGAATGCGAATCAAAGTCGATAAAACCTAATGCTCAAATGCAAAGTATGCTACATAGAGGAAAATTTTCATTCAATCCTAGTTTATGCATTAACACAAACACATGGAGTGCACATGTAACAAGTCCATGCACAATGCACTAAATGCTTGGATATCTACATGTTGAATGCAAGTTATGCTTCAAATCACCATGAATCAATGAAATTGCTCAAGCCAAATACTCACCAATGCAAAGAGAAATCAAATGCACAAGTGTATATGCATGCTATGAACCAAAAATCCACATTCCGACACACATAAAGCGGCAAGACTCAATTCAAATCAAGTTATTCAAGAATACAAATCCTAGAATCAGAATCTACATTGAATTTGCATATGATTTCAATATTCAATTTCAAGAAAAGCTGAAAATCAGAAACAGCTTAAAATAAGTGCTTCTTTGAACCTAACACTTACTTGCACTTGAAGTTTGAGTCAAATTGAAGAGGAATTCCTTGTGCTCTTCAAAAAAAATACCAAATCAATGAGGAATTGTAGATAATATTCAGAATTAGGCTTGAATCCTTGAAGAAAAGCTTGAAAACCAATGGAAAATTGAAGAAAGATGAAGAGAAACTCTTGAATCTTGAAATTGAGGGGAAAATCGAGATTAAACCATTCCTTCCCTGTCAGATGTGAATAGAAGGAGGAGAAGATGATATAGATTGAAATAGGAGAAGTTGTAATGGAGAAAAACCAAAATTCGCTAGCCAGAGAGCCGTGGTGCGGAGGTCCGTGGCCTACGGTGGTTTCTTGGAGGGAAAGTTGAAGTTTGAACTTTTTGAGTTTTTGTGCTTTGGGATTTTTAGAGAATTGGAGTATGGATGGTAGTGGGAAATTTTGCAAAATGATTGTGTTGTTGTGATTTGTGAAGAGGAAAATCTATTTATAGTTTTGGATCCTTAATCAACAAGCTAATCATGATTATTCGAATAATTTTCGTAATTAATCCAAAACAGCCAAATCCGTGCGGAATTCGGAGTCAGAATATAAACGAAAAGTGTCCGGAATGCAATTTTGCTTGCGTGAATCAAAACCCCGACTTGATCCGATGAATGGTCAAGGAAATAGAAATTTTTGAAGTTTCAACATCAATTTCGGACCACTGACACGTGCAGAATTTCATTTGCGCTCTTTGGGGAAAATGCCTCAAACGAGGATCTTCTGATCGAAATTTGCACATGTGTATCTCTGGAACATTTGAAGCTAACAAGATTTGTGAACTTTTGGCACCGGTCCCGTCCCGTTTCGATGAAAATCAAGTGAGATATGATTTTTCGAACTTCGCGTATCATATGAAAATTGCTTAGTTCAGCTCAAAAATCAAACTCAGAGAATAAAATTCTGGTACTGATCGGTGAAGAATCAGCTCCCGAGTAGCAAATGAGAATCATATAGGACATTGATACGGAATTTTAGAAATTGATCCCGCTCAATTCCGAGTTTCCAACTAGAAAATAAAGCCTTTTCGGTGAGCCAAAACACACGGTTCAGCACTAAAATCAGCTTGACATGCCGGGGAGCCTTCCTCACAAAATCTGTTCTCGGCTTCCAACCAAAAGTCGTAGATAATCATGAAAGGGAAATACCAGTCAAAAATCAACAGAAAATACCCAAGGAGATGAGAAATATCGAGTGCCCAATCGCCAAAAAAATCCACTTTATTGAAAAATGAGCTCTTTTTGGGTGCCATTCGGAATACCTGGAATCTAATATTCCTTATGATGAATTCTATGCATGATGTGGCATGTATTTTTATGCAATGGGACTATAAGCCTAAAATATGCGGGAAAGAAGACGGTAAATTTTGGGGTACAACAAAGGGCTTGACATTGGTTCTTCATTTGGTCATATGGTAAGGATTTGCAGAAATAGGAAAACTAGCGACTTGTCGTGCAGTTTCCAAAACCTGTCAATACATAATCCTCATGGAGTCTTTAACTGAAGAAGAAACTGACACTACTCAAGCAGAAATTCGAAAAGTTTGATTTTAAAATACAATCACGGTCCACCATCTAGAACTAAGAACAATAAAAAGAACAGTATAACAAATTTTACCGATTCTAAGAGTTGATTAACACTTAAAATGGTCAGGTTATTGAAAGATAGTGGTGATTTGCAGTCTGACTGATTTCCACTTGGTACAGGCCCATTCTCTTCATCCATCAAAGCTACCGAAGCCATCTAGAAATATTTCATCATAGATGTAGTGAAACATACTTTTCGAAGCCACATAAATGCAGATACAATTATGAAGGTGACACAGTTGACTTCTGGTTGTCGAGGTATGCCAGAAATGGATATTGAGGTGATTCGGAAGGAATCTCAACTTGGGTTAAGAATAGCTTAGATTGTGAGAGGCATGTGATAACACGGAGGAGTATCGTAGGTCGAGTGTGACATGACGGTAAATTTAAGTCTGTGACGGGTAGTGTGCATTAGTTCCAGACAAGTTGTCTATCCTTTATAGTTTTTGTTCATTTACTTTTTGTCTTTTATTTTCAGCTCTTTTAATCCCAAACTCATTAACAGTAGAATTGTCGAACGACAAATCAATAACCAATCTTTGTGGACACGATACGATATAACCTAACTGGTATATATCATCCGGTAAAAATAATACCAACTCTTTGCTTGCCGCTTTACCGCTTCAACACTATACAAAGATGATAGATTAGCAGAGGCTGGAATTTTGTTCGATGAGCTTGTTGAGAGAGGTCTTTCTCCCTCAGTTGTTACCTATAATCTGTTTATTGATAGTTGGTGCAAATATGGTTCTCTTGATAAAGCTATGGCACTTCTATTCAGTATGTGTGAAGAAGATAAAGAGCTTATGAAACATTTGTCCCAACTATATTATTTACAAACTAAAACTTTTCAAATTAGGGCATTTGGTCTAGTGGTATGATTCTCGCTTTGGATGCGAGAGGTCCCGAGTTCGATTGTCGGAATGCCTTTTTATATTGTTTTGAAGTTGTGGAAGTTTGTCATTATTAATTCTTTAATTCAATATGAATACCCTACAAATTTATTTTTATATCTGTTTAAGATATGGAAATTGACAAGCTTGACTTATTTTCTTTATTAGTTAAAGTCACAATTATTTACTATTATTGTCAAACAAATAGTATTTTATTATAATTGAAATATTATGAATTTCTTAATACATGAAATATGATAATTAAAATAGGGTGTAATGTAACATATGAAATAGGGTTTAAATTATATTAAAAAAATATGTAAAATTATATTAAAAAGGGTGTAGTTACACCTAATTTTTATTTAAAAAGGGTGTAATAACACCCAATTTTTATTAAAAGGGTGTAAAGTGACATATATTTACCCCTGATATTACACCTAATTTTTATAAATATAGGGTGTAAATTAGCATATATTTACCCCCGATTTTTATTAAAATGCACCTGATTTTTATTTTAAAAAGGGTGTAAATTAGCATATATTTACCCCCGATTTTTGTTTAAAAAGGGTGTAACCTTGAACGTATTTACACCCATTTTTTAAATGATTGTAAATTCATTAGATATTTCTCACTCAATGAATATACACTCGATTTTTATTAAATTTAATAAAAAATGGATGTAAATTAACCTTTTTGTACTAGTGTGTGCTCTTAAAGTTAAGTATGTGTATTAAAGTGTACCAGCTATCAATAGAATGTGTCGGCCTTAGGCTGACATGTTTGCTTTAACCTATTTATGTCGGTCAAAATATGTGTTATCCCATAAGATGTTTGGAGACTGGGATAGGCTCTCCCAAACCCTTGTATAAATTCGACTCAAATTTCCAAACAAATACAAAAATAAGAAAATATATATATATAAAATGAAATCCTTCTCTAATTTTTTTTCCAACTTTTACTAGTTAGAAATTTCATCTTAAGCCGTAAATTAAATTTAATGGCTAATTTTATTTTTCTTCTATGAGATTTTGTTTTCTGATCAAATAAAAAACTTGCTAGTTCTCAATTCTCACAAAGTAATCAGGGAAAATCAACTTGCTAGTTATAAAATTGTAAAGAACACATTCTTAATACCCTTTTATAAATAAATATTGTAAAAACCTTTGTGCTTCACACATAAGTTTTTCTTTTAGTAATAATGAATGCAAGATGGTTTGAAAGCGTGTAAATTCCCAAAATATGGTACACCTTATTGTTTGTTTATAAACACATGGTTTAGCTCCTTGCATAAGATAGAAATGTATGACAAAGACATTACACCAAATGGCCATGTTTTTCTTGCATGATTACAAAAACAAATTTGGTAATATACATGAGAAGCAGTACTATTAAAGTGTCTATGTTCCAACTTCCAAGCAATCTCTCTATATAAACATGTCTAATTTTCTTCCATCTTTTCACCTACAACTATGACACAAAAGTAGTAACATATCACCAAAATGGGGTGGCTTGGATCCGTACTCTCCCCATTGAAGAAAATCTGGGTTCGACTTCATTCAAACAATAAAAGGAGTAAGTATGAGTTCTGATTTATTCATAATTTTATTAATACTACTTTATAGAGTAAGTATGAGTTCTGATTTATTCATAATTTTATTAATACTACTTTATAAAAAATAATGAGGATCATATTAATTATTATCGATTATAATTTTTTTTTCTTGTGGAAATTAGGTAGAGGAGGAATATACATCTTATATAAGGATGTGAAGTCATGTCCATGTGAAGATGTGCAAGTTCTCTGGTCAATATTGGTGGAGTCAGGCGCAGCTTCTGCTTCTTTACCATCAAAATATACACATTAAAATTTCAGTATATATGGCAAGAGAGGACATATATTTTGATGTAGTTTCTTATCAAATACTTGTAAATATTTATGTGCTGATTTCTACATGATTTCTATAGAATGTTTTTTTATTCCCTCTTGAAAAACAAAGTAAGCATATATTACATGTTCAAGAACTTGTAATATTTGTGCTATCTTTTATATTATGATGGTTTAGCCGGCAATGCCCAAAATAATGGTTGTGGTGTTAATATATGCTATTCTTTTTAGGTACTATAAAATATATAAAAAGATAGAACATTACTTATAATTGTTGAGAATGTAATTTTTTGTGTTGAAACTATGTTGTTTGTCGAAATTATAAGAAGTTGAAATGTCGAATAATTGTCTTGACATAATTTAATTTTAAGTTAGTATTGTTTTATTTGCATTAGTTAGTTAGTTGGATACTGCTTAGTGAACAAGCAATCTAAGTCTATAAATAGGGAGGTATCATATTATTGTAATAGGTGAATCATAATATACCAACAAGTAAAATAAAGAGCATAGATTTTTCTTTGCAAAATTCACAACTCCTTCTTCCCCTTTTGTAAAGCCTAATTCCTTATTCTTCTCCAATTCAATTTTCTTCTTTCATTATACTTGTTCGGTGGAATCATCTTGCATCTGAGGTGTCATTGATTCACTCAAGTGAACAACAAGAGGAAAAATTAATCGAAAAGATTGATTTTTGTTCATCAAGATTGATTAGAAATTTTCCAAGTTTTAGATGTAACTCCAGTATTTGATATCTAGAGCATTGTCTGTATGATTCTTAGGAAGCACAGTGCGACGAATCTTGCAAATAGACTTTTCTAGTGAGTCTTTCGCTTCTCAAAGATGACAACTACAAGAATTAGTGTAAGCAGGTGGAGATTGTTTTCTATTATGAAGATCTTTGAGATCTTGTGAAAGAATGAGTAATGCCACTTGTAGAAAACGTGATAGATGAACAAATGGATGAACATAAAGAATTGAAGAAGAAAGATTATAAATCTCTCTTTATAATCAATCAATGTGTTAGTCTAAAAATTTGAGTGATGTAGAAACAGGGAAAGATGCATTTTGGAGAAATTGTTTGGAGACACTTAAAAGGGGAAATAGGTGAGGTTGGAAACTAATAAAAGAACATATAAATTGCTGGAATCTCATGAAAAAAGAAAGCGTGAAAGAGCTGCAAGAAAATCGAAGAGTGATGTGACTTTGTAGGCGTAATCAACAAGAAAAAATAAAGGAAAAGGAAAATGGTTCAACAACAAAGGTAGACGAGACTACAGTAATTTGACCGGTAAAGAAAACCTGTAAGAAGGAAATTTATCGAATCAGAGAATACCCCTATACTTAAAAAATCACATAGGTGGTGTTGCAGGCAGAGGAAAAGATGTTGGATAAAAACTTGACAAAAGTCACAATCATTGTTTCAATTGTCAGAAGTACGGTCGTTACTCTAGCGATTATCCTGAAAAACAAAAGAATCAACAAAATGATGCAAAACTTGCAACGCATGAAGAAGAAGAGATGTTGATTATGGTCACCACAAGAGATGAAGAAAGATTCAAAGACCATTGGTACTTGGATTCATGATCCCCATTGCACATAACTGGTATAAAAGATTGGTTTGTCAACATATAAGCCTCGATGAAGAACATGGTGAAATTTTCAAATGACAATACTCTAGGAGTTGACGGTATTGGTGATGTTCAAATTATAAGGAAAGATGGCAAAAGGTTAGTAATTTCTAATGTATTGTATATACTAGACATGAAATGTAATTTTCTTAGCATAGGGAAGTTGGTCGAAAAGAATTACAAAATGTTGATTGAAGATAAGATGATGAGGATCTCGACTCAGGTGGAAGGTTAATCTTGAAGTCTCTTATGTCTCTTAATGTTATGGAGCTCTAGTTCCTTGCAATTGCAGCTAGCAAGGATGAATGGAAATAGAAATATAGACTTGGTCATCTCAACTTTAAAGACATAAGAAATTTGAAAAAAGGAAATATGTTTTAGGGTTACCATAAATTGACATTCCAAGTGAAGTGTGTGAAGAGTGCCTACAGGAAAAGCAACACAAGAACAACTTTAGCAAGTATGTAGGAGCAAGTCGAAGGCAATCTTTAAAATTATATACTCTAATGGGTGTGGCCCTATCCAAGTGGATTTTATTGGAGGTAACAAATACTTTTTACATTCATAGATGATTTTAGTAAAAAAAAAATGGACTTACATAATCAAGAAGAAAAGTCAAATCATTGAGGTATTTGAAAAGTCTAAATCTATGGTTAAAAGACAAAGTGGTCTAAAACTCAAGATTTTGAGGACTGGTGATGGTGGAGAATATGTGTCGAAATTAGGGGTGTTCGTGTTGCGATTTGGGCGGCTTTGAAGCATAAAATCACCCGAACTGCAAGAGAAAAAATGTGTGGTTCGATTTCGTTAGGTTGCCTTTTAAAAATAAAATCGAATCGAACCAAACCAAACAAAACTAATGCAGTTTGGATTGGTTCGGTTGGTTCAGTTTTTCCATGGCTAGGGTTCCAAGCTTGGAATTAGGGCTTTGCGAATTAGGGAAAATTGGACGAAACCAATGACTCCATCATACTCAGAGGATCAAACCGAGTTGATCCATGTCTCCATAACAAATGTATGTTGCATATTACTGGATTTTGATTTTTGCAGGGATTTAGCTACAGGAATAATCTGTAGGCGCATTTTTTCTGTTTAATTAATATTCAGAAATTAATTCCCCTTATAATCAAATCGTTCCATGTTACTAACATAATTGCAGGCTGGCTCAGTTGGTAAGGAAGCGCATGTGAGGGAAAGGGCTTGGGTTCGATCCCTGGCTTTGTCCAATATTTTTTTACACCTTTGCAAACTAACCCTTTTTTTCATATTTTCCTATTATTTCTTTTCTTATTTAATTTCTTTCAAACATATTTTTTTAATACAATAAAAAGTCACAAAAAAATATTTCTTTTCATATTTAGGTTAGAAAAGCTTTAATTTAATTTTTTTTATCAAAAAATATTATTTTTCACTCATGTTTTATTTAATTGTTAATTAATCGAAAATTAACTTTTAAATCACTTTTTCTATATCAAATTAATCCAGAAAATTCCCAATTTTTTTTTTTCTTATTTAATTAGGTTTACTAACCCTAAAACCTTTTCCTAACTTAAAAATTTTCTTTTTTACTAACATTATTTTCTCTTATTCACAATTCGATCTTTCTCGCGTTTTTTTTCAATATTATGTAACTGCTCATGGGATGTAATAGCTTAATTAGGATTTACTTTCTGCATTCCTATATTATGTATCTGCCCCAAAGCCATGTAATAGCGTAGGATTTACTTTCCGCACATTACTTTCCGCACTTTAATTTCTGTACATATTTAACTGCTAGTAACTAGGCGTGTGTGGCAAGATTAAAAGCAACATAGACCACCTATAATCACAAGATAAATATCCAAATACAACACACTCTTCACACTTGCACACCCCTTAGGGTATCCTCTCTTGTTGCCTTTTGAAACAATGGTCATGTCCCTCGAACGTAGGGATATCTTAGCTAAAACGCTTACAAACAAATCATCATAGTCCCTTCGATACAAAGATCATAGTCCCTCGATGACCCTCGATTATTGCCTACGAATATATGATCTCGTCCCTCGATTGTTGCCTACGAAAAGTGATGATCGTCCCTACGAATATGCTATGGTATACTTACATGTTGCATTCTATGACCATACGATGACCCTTAAAATATCCCTTTACATCCAACGGATATAGTTACCTACCAACTAATGGTACGGATAACGCTACTCTAAAGGAAAGCAAAATAACATGGAAACGACTATTCTGAGTAGGTAATAAGACTCTTTTGCTTGCTCCAATAAATTCAAAAAATACTTTTCACACCTCACACCATTTTCAAAACTTTTCAAACACTTTGTACACATTCCAGCGTGAATCATTACAAAGTTAAATACTTTTTCAAAATAAAACATTTCCAAACACTTCGTATACATTCCAGCGAGAATCATTACGAAGTCATAGAGAAATGCATTTTCAAAATATTTTCAAACACACACAGAAAGCAATTTATAAAGTGAGCTAAGCAATTAAGAGCCCGTAGATAACTACGGATAGAAAGGGTGCTAATACCTTCCCTTTTCATAACTGCCTCCCGTACTCAGAATCTAACGAAGGTCTTTTCCTGTTCTTTTCGCCTTCCCTTAATTGGATAAAAGAAAAGTCGGTGGTGACTCTTGCTATCCGTAATATTTGCGACAAAATGCAAAACAACTAAGTCAGCTCTCCCACCGTATTACATGGAGATATCACTATTGTGGAAGACATGGTCACATAAAACCATTATGTTTCAAGTTGTATGGTTACCCAACCCTACATCTCAACCTAATGTGACCCATGTTAGCCCAACTGAAAAGAAACAATGGATCCCCAAAGCTAACATCTCATGTTTCTTATCACACACGTCACCAACAGTGCGAACCACAGAAGACTAGTATTTTGACATTGGATGTTCAAGGCATATGACAGAAGACAAACATTTGCTGGTCAATATTCAAGATTATCCAACTGGTTATGTCAACTTTGGAGATGGAATGAAGGGTGAAATCAAGGGAGTAGTCAAGAAAAACTGCACAAAAATTCCTAACAGTGAAGATGTATTACTTGTCAAAGGATTAACATCCAATCTGATTAGCATAAGTCAACTATGTGATCAAGGGTTCAAAGTAAACTTCACAAGAACTGAATGTATCATTACAAATAAGAAGGGTGAAGTTACTATGAGAGGTATGAGGAACAAGGATAACTGTTATCTATGGGTTCCCCAAGATACAAGTTATCCCACTTATGTTAAGTTCAAACAAGTTGAGAGCAAGGAGGAGAAAAATCTTAAGTCAACTGATCTCAATGTTTCACAGGATGTCTTGACATCATATAACCCTACAAGAGCTAATGATCAGTCTATGGAAAGAAGAACTATGGATCTGGACCAAAAATTTATTAAATTAAAATTTGTCAACTGTTATTCAAGAGGATGAAATGTTTATGAAATTTCAAGAAGAGCAAGGGGTTTGTTTTCTAAAGAAATTATAGCAATTAAAAGCGTTTGGGAACTTCATTAAAGGGCTTGAATTTTCAAAATATCATTTAACCATGTTGAAACATGACACACAACATATAAAAAGTCCACGCCAAGTTCAAACATTTCAAATTTCCCCCACACGCTATACAACCTCTGAAAACCACAATATCTTCATCTCCTAGCTCAAGAAAAAAACATCCAGTCCTCCACCATCAAGATGTCTCAACACACTGAATCTGGACCAAGCAACATCAATAAAAACATCTCAACAGATGAAGCCCTAGACATTTCACCTCTCTCCATGATTCCATGCTTGGATGCAAGACCTAAAAAGTTTCACACTCGCCATACAAGACGTCCAAGAGAAACACCCGTTTCGGTTATAGGTAATGCCTCTGATCCTATTGATGTTGAAACTGATCAATATACTATATATGTTGATAGGGATATAAGGAGAATAATCTCTAAGACCCTAAATGTGGGTCTACCTGTTCAAGGGATTACCATCCCTCTTGCCCATATGCCTGCTGAGGTTATCCTAAAAGGGCCTACTGAATCATCCATAAGGGAAGAAGAGATCCCTAAAGGAATTCTTGAAAAAGACACTACTGGTGTTGGAACATAATCTGTGAAAAGAGCTTCTCCAAATAAATAAGTTGATTCAAATGCAAAAGGAACTAAGGACAATGTAGTTGAAGCTGTTGTAGATGTAGACGATCTGTGTGACAATGATTTAATTATAAATGTAAACCCTGGGATTGCAAAGAGATTAAAGACAAGAAAGGGAAAGGCAACTATTTCAAGCACTCCATCTAAGACTTCTAGGAAGAAGGTTATGTGTGGACCACCAAAGGCATGGAGAAAAGTTGTTCCATCTTCAAGCAAAAGGAAAATTAGTTCTGAATCTGACTCAGACTATGATGTTGAGGTTGATGTCCCAGACATCACACCTATGAAGAAGTCCATAATTCAGAAGTCCATAATTCAGAAGTCCATTGATGATGTATCTGATGCTCCAACAGACAACATATCTTTTCATTCCATCAAGTTTGCTGCAATATGGAAGTATATCTACCAGAGGAGACTAGCCTGGGAAAGGGAACTAGGAAAAGATGCCTTAGCATACAAGGAAATCATCAACTTAATCTCTGATGCTGGGTTGATAAAGATTGTGACCAAACTGCCTAAATGTTATGAAATTCTAGTCAAGGAGTGCATAGTTAACATCCCTGAGGGTTGTGATGACAAGAGAAGCAAAGAATTTCAGAAAGTCTATGTTAGAGGAAAGTGTGTTGAGTTCTCACCCACCATTATCAAAAAATACTTAGGAAGAAGTGAGAATGAAGAAGCGGAGCTAGAGGTCACTGACAATCAGATATGTAAGACCATCACAGCTAACCAAGTGAGTACTTGGCCTATCAAAGGTAAACTGTCTGCTGGAAAGCTGAGTGTGAAATATGCAATCTTGCATAGAATTGGAGCTGCAAATTGGGTGCCCACAAATCACACTTCAACAATTCCAGTGGGGATGGGAAGATTTATTTATGCAGTAGGCATGAAGAAACCATTTGATTATGGTACCTACATTTTTTATCAGACAATCAAACATGTTGATACTTGTGCTACAAAGCTGCCCATTGCCTTTCCCACTCTGATATGTGGCATAATCCTTCAACAACACCCTGGAATCCTGTCCACCCTGGATATTGAATGCAACAGAGGAACTCGATTGACAATCCACCAGAAACTGCTTGCAGGAGAACATGTCTCAGACATTGTTTCAACATCTGCAATTGCTGCAACCAAGACCACAAGTAAGGGTGAATTGATTGTTGAACTAACAGAAGCCTACATAGAACTGGATGAGGTTATACGCATAAGCTTAACAAGGAAGATGAAATTTGAAGAAACCATCCAAGTTCTTAAGAGGAATGTTGTTGCAAGTGCTACACAGGAGGAGCAAGAAGAATAATGTAACTCTGAAACTCAAGGCTCTTCAGAAGATGGATCAGGAAGTGAAGGAAGTGGGGAGTCTACAAATTCTGCACAAAACTGACTATGTTGAAGAACTGTCAATTGTGTTTCAAATGCCTCAATGATGATTTTTTTTATGTGTAATTTTGGCACTTAAGTGCATAAAACTTATCTTAGTCTATATTTACCTCTAGAATACAGTGAATTAGTAGTTGAATCTATTTATTTTTTTGTCATCCTCTATGAGTTAAGTATATGTTTGACATATTATGGCTAAAAAGGGGGAGAATGAGTGTGATGTTGTGTAAACGTGAGCCTGAATGTGAGCATGTGATGGTGTGTGAGATGTTGTGTGCAGGGGTGCAGCTAATATGTGTGTTTCCAAATATGATGTTGTGTGCAAGGGGAGCAGTTGTGATTCCAAATGTGACTAATGTTGTGTGCAGGGGGAGGAAGTGACAGTTTGTGTGCATCTGTGAATGTTCTAGCTAATGTTTGAACATCTAATTTTTCTGCTGATGTATCTCTGATACTCTGTGATGCTGATTTTACTGTGCTTACCTGCTATATGTTCTTAACCGTTAATGTTGATTGTGAGGCTGTGTTTTTGTATGGCTTGTACCCCAAGTAATGTTTTAGCCAAAATTTGCTAAAGGGGAAGTTTGTTTGTTCTGTTAAATTGGCAGCAATTTTGGTAAAACATTCTGCTCAAAAAAATTCCATGAAGTTTACTAAAACAACAGATGTCACAACAGATGTCCTGACATGTGAAACTGACTGAACTGATTTTAAGTTTAGATATTTTAGGAGTCATTTGTTTTAATTGTATACTTTGATTAAGGAATCTTTGGAACGATCTTCAGCAATATATGTGGAGATCTTTAATCCTACTTTCATGGAGAAAGATTAGGAAGCGCTGAAAACAAACAAATGAAGAAACCCTAGCTGTTGTAACTCTATAAAGAGGCTGCTAAACCTGTTTTCTGAGTTGGCCATTCCAGAAGAACTTAAGTGTACTATTTTAGATTGTTGGTTGTTTATTTGTTGGTTGTTTATTATGAGCCTCTATAATATTAATTGATACTTGAGTAGGACGTTAGTAAAGTTGTAAGTTGTTGAAGCAAGGGTGATTATGTGTCTTTGAAGAGTATCTTCAATATTTGTTCTTGTTAATTATCACCGTGTGTGACTGTGAAGAGTGATCAGAGGTTCTCATATCTAGGATATATTTCTTAGGTATAAGGGTCATTGGGTACTGATTAAGTGAGGAGTGTAAACTGGGAAGTTTAACTCTGAATTAATACTGCTAATATGGACTTCATCCCTGGCTTGGTAGCCTCCAAACGTAGGTTAGTTTGAACAGAACTGGATAAACAATTCATTGTGTTCTTATTATCTTCTGTCCTTAAAATTTTGTACTGTTGGTTGTTCATAAACAGATATCAGTGTCGTGACATCACCTTCAATATCTCATATCTGATACCAAAATTTCAACTTCTTTAGAGCACACAATGAAACCTAATAAAATCACATGATGGATGCAAAAGACACATTTTCTAGGTTAACATACATGTTATCTTGTATTAGCACTTGCAAAAAAATCCTTAAATGAATTCAATGATCATCTAAGTTCTTGCTATAAATTAAAATATCATCAAAATATACAACACCATATTTACCAAAATATTCCTTTAACACATGGTTCATTAGTCTCATAAATGTACTAGGTGCATTAGTTAACCCAAAAAGCATAACCATCTACTCATACAAACCAAATTTTGTTTTAAAAGTTGTTTTCCATTCATCCTCTTCCCTTATTCTAATTTAGTGATATCCACTTTTCAAATCAATTTTAGAAAATAAGCATGCATCAAACAATTCATCAAGCAAATCATCTAGTCTAGGAATTAGATGCCTATATTTAATGGTAATATTATTAATGGTCCCGCAATCAGTGCACATCCTCGAACTATCATCCTTTTTATGTACTAGAATAACAAGAACAGTACAAGGACTTAAACTTTCTCTTAGCCATCCTTTACTTATCAATTTGACAACTTTCCTTTGTATCTCTTAAGTTTGTTATGGATTGCTTCTATATGTTGGTCTATTAGGAAAAGATGCTCCTGGATTGACATAAATATGATGCTCAATTCCTCTTATATGTGGCAATCCACATTTCACCTCTTTCAGAAACAATTCTTTAAATTCCTACAAAAGATAATCAACACAACTTGGAAATTTTTTTCATTAGAAATGGTGGTAAGTAAAGGCACCTACTTGCAATTTTTCTTTATCATTCTTTTTTTTCCTTTTCTTTTTCTTTACTCTCTAGATCATTTTTACTCTCATTTTATTTTGATCTTCTCTCACCTCACAAAGATTTAATGCTACAAGATTGATATTTTGATCATGATACATAAAAGAGTACTTATTAGAGTACCCACTATAATTGGCTTTTCTATCAAATTGACAAGGCCTTCCTAATAACAAATGACTAGCTTCCATCAGTACTACATCACACAACACCATATCCTCATGTTTTCTAATTTTAAAATAAACCTCAACTTGTTTATTAACAAGCATTTATACTCTTTCATTAAGCCATTGGAGCTTGTAAGGATTTGGGTGAGGTTTTGTTTCCAAATTTAGTTTAGTAACCAAATGTGTGCTAGCAATATTTGTATAACTTCCTCCATCAATAATTAAAGAACAAACATTTCCTTGCCCAAGACATCTTGTATGAAAAAGGTTTTATCTTTGACTTGTATCCTCCTCCTTGATTTGGCTTCCTGACATTCTTCTCACCATGAGTAAATCTCCACTAGGTGTTTCTTCTTCATTTTCTTTGAACTCTTTTTCATAATTATTTTCCTCTTATCCAATAATTTCTTCATTTTCTTCCATAAGTATAATTCTCTTTGTTGGACATTGAGATGCAATGTGTCATTGGCCTTGACACTTAATACACTTAACACTTTTGTTAGTTGAAACACTTGAAGAAGATGTAATAGTTTTATCTTTGCTTTTAATTATGGCTTCCTTAGATGATGAAACACCTTTCTTATTTATTTTGTCCTTCCAACTTTGAGAATTGAAAGTTGTAGTGCTTCTCCTTCCTAGGCCATTTCTCATGAGTCGTTATTCTACCTTTATAGCTTGATGCACCAAATCATCTACTTCCACATAGAGATGCAGTTTTACTATGTCACTTATGTCACGATTTAGGCCATGAAGAAATTTAGTCATTGTTGCTTCATTATCTTCCTTCGCATTGGCTCTTATCTTTGCAACCTCCATCTCTTTGTAATATTCACCAAAGCTTTTAAAACCTTGAGTGGGAAGTTGTAATTTATTATGCAAGTCCACATGGTAATAGGAAGGAACAAATCTTCTTCTAATAATTATTTTCATCTCCTCTCAAGTGTCGATGGTTGATTCATTATATCTTCTTCTTTCTTTGACAATTTGATCCCACCACACCAAGGCATATTCTGTAAATTCAAGGGCTGCAACCTATAGTTTTGAACATTATTATTAGTGTTACAAGAAAAAATTTATTCGATTTTTGTTTCCCACTCTAAATAAGCATCCGGATCATTTTTCTCTTGAAAAGTTAGAACTTTAATTTTTATACCACTCAATCTTTCCTCTCTAGGCCTTTCCATTATCCTTCTCCTTGTTCTTTTCATCTTCATCAGTATTATTGTGTACGTTTTCTAATTGATCAATCCTCACATGAATTGTCTCTATTTGTTCTATTATTATTTCTCTCATTTTAGTTGTGAAAGCTTCCAACAACAGTCTATTATTAGCTTCTATTTGACGAGGGCTACCAGCACCACCTGACATTGTTAATCATAAAATCAAAAACAATAACAGTCCTCACGTGATTACACCAAAATTTGTTTTTTTTTTCAAATGAACACTCTTACCTTTTTTCACTCAATTTCTATTTTTAGTTCTTTAAAGAAACCAAATTCAATCAAACAAAAAAAATTCAAATGTTAAATACTCAAAAGATTAGAAATGAAAGAAAAATAGAAGAAAAAACAAGGAACTAAAACAGAAAATTTTAAGACAAAGATAATTAACATGGTAAAGTAGAATATAGCAACAAATAATGCAATAAGGATAATAATTAAACAAGATTGTAATGCTTTTTTCAATATATATGATTTTTTTCTAATTTATTGTTTTTTAATTTTTTTAATTATATATAAATGGTTCAATACAAGCTAATAATAACGATAAATGAAATTTTCAAAAAGAAATGGTCATATATGAATCGTGTTCTTGATACCACTTGATGTCTAACTAATTTAATATTCCATCATTTTTCAATTTATTTTGTTATATTTGTGAAACTTGTGATTTATGATGACAATATATAGTAGAAATTGCAAAATTACAAGTAATATTTGACTTTGAATATAATTGAAACAAAATAAAATATAGAAAAAAAGGATGGAAATGTTTTAAGTGAGGATCACCATACAAAAATAGTTTCTTGATAAGATTAAAATATGGTTTAATCCAAAACCAAATCAGCAATCCTCTCAAAATCACACAATGTATTTGTTTAACAAAAATAAACTTATCTTTTCATTCCTGATTTTCTCCCTAATTATAGGTAAAGGATAACTTATAATAATAACTTAAGAAATTCTACAAATTCAACCTACTAACTTATCATTAATGATTTAGGAAAGAAAGGTTACAAACTTAAAGGTAGTTGAGAAAATAGATATTCACTGTCTTGATGAATAATAGCAATTTATAGTCAATTTGATAAATGCATTCTACCTTTCTCATTCTCCCTCTTTTAAAGCTCGACTTATTGACTTCTTTACCCTATTATTTACTTAGGAATATGAAACCGACGAGATTCTCAAGTTTTAAGAGCTTTAGAATATTTTAAAACACACAAAAATTTTAAAAAATAAATAAAAACAAGTGTTTTGGGCCAAAATTTGACAGGACGAGCCTCAACATATTTTATTACAATATAATTGATTAAAAACATCAAAATGAGGCAGCAAGCCCACATGACATGCCCTCTTCATTAGCTTAAACCAAAATGGCAAGTCTTAGCCCATTTCCTTTCAATTGGTCCCTTGCTCCCATTGATTTGTTCACAAATTGTATTAGATTGTCATCGACTTTTCTAGTGTGTGCCTTTATCATAGAACCTCCCAAACTTCGGATTACTTCATTTAAATCTTGTTCTTCCATGTACTCATACCTCATACTATCTACAAAAACCACATATTTTTACCAATCTCTCCACTAACAAGCACCAACCTTCAATCCATCGTACACATACTAAAACATCCAACAAACAAACCTAAACTTTCAAACACCTCAACAATAATTTTCTTTTTACTCCAATAAAACATTCTCACCAAAGTCACCACTCAACCGACCTTGCTATCACCCAATCATGAACACATTAACCTAAACAACACAACCACACAATGAAAATATGGACAATGAACTAAATTACGACAACACCAACATTGTCGCGCAAAACTTTCACAATTTAGGAGAATGGCTTATGGATAATTCAGACACGAGAACTTATCAAACACATAAGGAGAATCAAACGAGATTTATAGAACATTTTGAAGCTCGATCGTGCGGAACCGATGGTCTCTTCAATCTGTTGTGTCGTAATCATTAATAATGTAAAAACATTCTCATAATTCAATTTTAATTATATTATATTTATGCTAATTTTTGTTAATTAATACTTCCTTCGTTCCTTTTGAAATGTTAATTAATACTAATTATATATTTTTTATTTGTTAATTAATACTTCCTTCGTTTCTTTTTAAACGTTATATTTCTTATAATTTTTTATTCTTATTTAATTATCACTTACAAAATTCAAGATAGTATTGATTATAATTGTCAAAATTACTTCTAATTATTTGTTATAAAGAAAAAAGTCAATTAAATATAATAAATAACTAATGGTATTACGGATAAAAAAATCTTGTTTAATAAGTAGCAATATTGACTACCTTTTTAATTCGTTTAAAAAGTTAAAAAAGATTACATTTAAAATGAATCTGATAAAGTAATTTGTTAAATATATTAGATTAATATATTATTAAAAACTCATTATTAGTAATTAAATAAAAAATATAATATACACGAACACTTAAATTCAATTGGCAATTTTTTTTTCTTATTACTACCAGTTTAGTCCGTAATGTGGGGCATTTTTGACATCGAATGAATTTAATCTCCTCTCAATCGTAATTGTGAAGGATTGAACTGTAGTCTTTCCTACTAAATTTGGTATCCCATGTTAAAAACAAGAGCACATGTCAATTGGTATTATATAGATTTAATGGACTCACTTTGTGTATTTTTTTTTTTGAATTTATACGTATGTTTGGTTTTATTTTTAGAAGATCCAAAATCAATTCTAAAGATATCAAATTGATTCTGAATAATGTTGAGGTGTTTATCTTTTTAAAAGTAAAATTGATTCTACTTTCATAATTAATTTTATTTGAAAATAAAATTTATAGTTTTTATTTTTATAATTGATTTTAATTAAATATTGAAATTTATTTTTTCACTCACTCATACATAAATATATATGAACATATACTCAATTAAACTCAATTAATTTAAAATAATTTTAATAAATTTAATTCTATTAAAATCAATTATATCATCATTAATCCAAACACACAAATTAGTAGATCGGATATTTTGTTGAGAATATTGGGTGTTTTGTTTTAAAAAATCTATACTGGCCAATGTGGCCATTAACAACTAGGCTGTTCATCCACCGATAGCATTATTAGTATTGGGATGCTCAAACATGTCCTTCTCATAAGCTTCTATACAAAACTATTATTAAATTTGTCTTATTTACTTTCTTCTGCTATGTCATTTTCTGCACTAAAAAACACAGTGTCAATACTTGCACATAGCTCAATCAATGTGCAGGGAAAAACTGCTTCAAAAATTTCAGTGAATCTTCACCGTGGATCACTAGTTATTTTCATCAATAATCATAACTAGTGATTCCAATTTTTGATTCCCTTGATTTTCTATCATTTTTTTCTTCTAAAATTTGGCCTTTTCCTATCAATATCAATAATATTATACACAGTCTAGATGCAAAAATATATACTATATGTTTATTGACAAGTTGCAATGTATAATGATTATTATGAATAGTTAAATAGCAATACTGAAACCTGACTGGGATTTGATACATATGAATAATATATGTCAAAAAGTTATACTATTAATAATTTATGCAATAGTGAGAAAAAATAATAGTCCTGTGCTCACATATTAAATTCAGATTATAGAAATTTTTATTCTTTCTTTTAACTGATTCTAAATTGCTTTATTACTTCTTAAATACCCTAAGCCTAAATTTGTCCTCTACATACATATATAAATTTTTCTGTATTTGACAACCTAGCTAGATACCTAAATTAAAGAACATTCAATTCCTTGATTCACCTAATCAAAAGTGGTAGCAAAATAGTATTGTAACAATTGTACAAAAATTAAATGGTCTCGGACCACAGAGTGACCAGTTATTAGTCCTTCAAATTGAATTATAGTACCTATTCTTTGTAAAGATAAACAAGAAGTATACATAAGAATATAGGAAAAAAATGTAAAATTTGATGCAAATTATAGATGAAACATAGCTAGCTAGCAGTGTTTGGCTTAGGGGACCAGCATTGTGTTGTGATAAGTAGGTTGGCAAGACAGGCCCGCCCGATTCTCCGAGTGCTTAGTTTTGTCAATGTTAATGTGTAGGATGGACTAAAGTTTTAAACTTACACTCTTACATATTTATTCCATTACACTCTAATATATAGATCAAAATTTTCGATTTACAGTCTCAACTATGTCATTTTCATCTTTTTTTTGTGGAGTTTTTGCAATGCAGATCTAAACAAAATAAGCATGTTCCTTTGCCCCCATATGATTAGGTACATTGGTCCCCACAATAAATAAACAAAATTAAACTTTTTTGTAAAAAAAAAACAATCAGCACATTAATGATTAATTAATTAATTAATTAATCACAATAACAATCGATGTGAGTGAGATACATAAAGCTTCATCAACATGTGTTTAATTAAACACATTAATTTATGACCATATGGTTAAGAATTTAGTAGTAGTACTAATAAGTAATCAAATTAAGTTAGACATTGATCATCTGTCACACGTTACATTATCAAGTTACACATGCACATGCACCTTATTAATTTAAAACTATATCTAAATTGAAAATTTACAATTAACAACCACTGCTACGGCCATGGCCATGGCCACGGCCATTGTTTGGAATCTGCTGCGGTGGTGGATATGAACAAGAAGAGTTTGAAGAGAATGACATGAGAGTAACGATGAGATCAGAGAAAGCACCGAGAATGAATTTGTGTGTGTTCTTTGGGTTGAGTGCGAGATAGCTAAGAAGAAGCTCGTGTAATGTATCCCAATTTGATTTCACGTCGTTCATCAGCTCCGGACGAGCTTCCACCATCTCTTGCATTGAACGTCGGAAGTCCATGTAGGGATCCGGCGAGTAGGTTGGCACGGCGACGCTTCCGTTGAAAATTGGTTTCTTTTTGTCGGATGGAGCGGTGGTGACTAATGAAGAGGAGGAGGAGGATGAGGAGGTGGATTCGACGATGGAGTTGGAGCGGCCGGGGGAGGAGAAAAAGAAACGGTTGGAGGCGAAAGCGGTGGCGACGTCGGCGGGTTGAGGTTCGGGTTCGGAGTTTGGTTCGGGGGAGGTGGTACGGTGGTGGTGGTAGAGAGTGTTGAAGTTTTTAATCATGATTGATGACGTGGCGGTGGCTGTGGTGGTGGTGGTGGAGAGTGATGGACGGTTGGGATCGGTTTGGTTTTGTTTTTGTTGGAGAAGAGATTTTGTAGGAGGAGATTGAGGTTGTATGAAAGTTGAGAAACATAGGTAATTGAGGCGTTTGAGGTTGTTTCTTCTACTTGTTCTTAGTGTAGTTGGCATTGTTTTTGGAGGTTAGAGGGTGTGAAAATGAATTAGGAAGAAGGGAAGGAGAAGTTTGGTTGATGGTTATATATATAGGAGTTGTTGTGATTTGGCACCATCGATGTGGGAAAGTGGATCGATATTATATATATCTAAAAGTTGTAGCATGGATAAACACTTTTTTTAATTGATAAGTGAATAATTGGAAATAAAAGAAAATTGATTCGGTGGCTTTTGGTGTTCGTATGAAGGGTGGATGTTGTAAGGTGCTAGTATTATAGGTGACGTGCGGGTAAATGTTAGGAAATAAGATTTCATTTCCACATTTTCGGGTGGTATAATTATATCATAAATAAGAATATGGTTGGCGTCAGGATGGATCCAGAAATATTATGTTGTGGGGGCAAAATTTACATACAAATTTTGTAAACAATTTTGTTTTCATAAAAAAATTATGTTTACATTTTGATAAATAATTGTCATATTTATCATATTAAAATACAAATGAATCATTAATTATATTTTCATTAATATACCTTAATTAAATTTTATTTCATTAACTATATAATAAATCAAATATTTTAATATTTTATTAAAATAAATTTCACTAATTATTTTTTTATAAACCGCTTAAAACACAAATATCATATTTACTTTTATATGGGATATACGTATCATCATATCCAGTTCTCTTATATTATCAAAACAATAAATTATCATGAAAGTATACACAGTGGCGGAGCCAGAAAAATTATAAAGCCTGGGCAAAAAAATTTAAAAACCGAAAATTAAGTTCGGTCAAAAAATTTAAAAAATGAAAATTAAGTTCGGGCAAAAAATGTAAAGACCAGAAATTAAGTTCGGGCAAAAAATTTAAAGACCGGAAATTAAATCCAGACAAAAAATTTAAAGACCAAAAATTCACATGGTATATAACAAAAAAAATTATAAAGCCTGGGCAAAAAATTTAAAAACCGAAAATTAAGTTCGGTCAAAAAATTTAAAAAATGAAAATTAAGTTCGGGCAAAAAATGTAAAGACCAGAAATTAAGTTCGGGCAAAAAATTTAAAGACCGAAAATTAAATCCAGACAAAAAATTTAAAGACCAAAAATTCACATGGTATATAACAAAAAAAATTATAAAGCCTGGGCAAAAAATTTAAAAACCGAAAATTAAGTTCGGTCAAAAAATTTAAAAAATGAAAATTAAATTCGGGCAAAAAATGTAAAGACCAGAAATTAAGTTCGGGCAAAAAATTTAAAGACCGAAAATTAAATCCAGACAAAAAATTTAAAGACCAAAAATTCACATGGTATATAACAAAAAAAATCTTTTATTTTTACCTTTTCTTTCTTTCAATTTTTGACCTTTTTTTCTGAAAAAAAAAAAAAAAAATTGGAGCCTGGGCAGTTGCCCAGGGTAGCCGTACGGTGGAACCGCCTGTGAGTATACATGTAAAACAAAAGATAGCTATTGCAAATATGTATGTGAAACGAATATATAATAATGTGTATATGTCAGTTGTATTACACATTGAAATGTAGTGGGTGGGGGCCTTTGCCTACACTAACAATAGAGTAGCTCCGATTCTGATTGGCGCAAGTGTGAGTGATTAAAATTTTATATTATTTTTTAAAAAAATGCAATGTTAAATTTATAAGAGAGATAATCAATTTATTTAATACCTTAAGATTTGAGTTGAGTTTGATATGTCTTTTATAATTTTGAAGTATTAATTTGTTTAGTATTTTTGATTCAGAGATGCTCCAATACCAGACTCGTTCGACTACAAACAAATATTTATATTTAAATAAACTAATTACTTATAAAGACAAATGAGACTAAAGACATTTAGATAAATTCATTTGAACTTGCTTAATAACATAAAATTTATGAAATTATTTACTAAAAAAACTTGAAAAAAAAAACTTAAGTTATTGTTGATAAGTATTTTTAAAATAGCAAAATTTGATATTCTATCGAATATTGGTTATAAAAAATATCAAATTTTACTATGATTATACATTAAATATGTAAAAAAATTAATAAATATAAATTATTGAAAATATTTTATTTTAATATAAATTAAAATATTAATATAATAACAATAACACTAAAAATATTATTCATATTTATTTATGTGGATCAATTAATAAATTTAAATGTTTTTTTAATGATATGTGACCTAATCTTTTTTAGTTAAATAAATTTGTTAAAAATTTAAATCTTCTAAACTTAAAAAAAATATATAAGTTTTTTCCTTTTCAATAAAATATCTAACTTATCTTGTGTCATATGTAAATTAGATTATAGATTATGTGATATGTCTATCTATTTTTTATCTACGACGAATTTCATTATTTTTTTAGAAAAAAGTATAACTAAATATTAACTACTAATATATTATAAAGAGAAAAAAAATGTAGTAAAAAAATATGGAAATCTAGATCTTGTCTTGTCCAACAATATTTCTTAGAAAACATTCTCTAGTTATTTCATACGTAAGTCATAATTTCGCTTAAGACCACAAATTCTCTAAAAGCATGCTCCTTGGCCCTTGTTAGTAGGTACTAAGTTAGATTAAGAATTCATCATGACTTCACGTACGAAATCACGTTTTGGTTATCATGTTAATTTCACTTTCAAGTAGCCCAACAAACAACCTACTAACAAGAAATCTTCATATCAAGTCTATGTGAAAAAGGCTATTATAGTCAAACCCTTTAGGTTGCAAGAATATTTTAAATTGAGATGAAAGCAAGATGCACATGGGGATAAACAGTTACAACAAGCATCAAAGAACAAACATTGCAATCAACCTTCAACTGTCTACTATGAATCTGAATCATGAAAACAAAACTTGAAAAAATGTAAAGGATTCCAAATAGTACATATGACAGTTTTTTTTTTGGATGAAATGGCACACTCAAAGTTGGTCCACTTCTTTGTGAAATCATCGCACGTGAAAGTGATATATCATTTCATTATTCATGCAAGATATCACAATGAGGACATGTCCTAAAACAGGTCCCCCTCTCTTCTAATACCAATTCCATTTTTCTCTACAAGCCAGAAAAAAACTCACAACAAGTACATGCATGATCTATATATATATAGATATAAGTTTTATTTTTATACCACATTTGCATTAAATTTTGTCATTAGTAAATGCATTTCAGAAAATTTTCAAATCACATTTATTGGCTTGAAAATCTAATAGTTTTTTAAATTTGAAAATTAAAAGTGTAGATATTTGGACAAAATCACATCTATGGGCTTGAATAAATTGAGGAAACTTCTTAACTCATTCTATATTTTTCTTAGGCACTATGTGGAATACTAAAAATATCTTTAAAAATAGAAAATAATTTCTAATGCATGCTAATTCATTTGTTTTTTACATTCATTTTTTTTTACAATAATTTTTTTTCGAAAATGCACTTTCAATATAAAATCGAAAATATTTTTCCAGTTTTGTGTAAAGTGCAACATATTAGATGAGTGCAAACTGCCACAAAACTTTAATATTACAAATCTATAAACCGGAAGTACATTTCCGATTTATACTGAAAGTGCATTTTCAGTATCATTCTTTACATTTTAAAGGATAAAATTACAATTGATCTGTTTTGTATAAAAAAAAATACGAACTGAAAATGCATTTCTGATTTTCTAAAAAATATTTTTAGATTTTTATAAAACGTCTCACTTTACTATAAGATGGGTTGAGAAATTGTCTAAATTAATTAAAGAACCACGCTTCAATGAATGTGGTCATGCACTACTAGTTTTGAAGCTCAATGTTCAACATCCTCAAAAAACTAACACAAACTAAAAAAACAAATTAGGCGTCTAACTCAATAAAATATGGAAGTTTAAGAAGTCCAAGTTGCTATATATTTTTAAGATCATAGGCTTAACTTAAAATAATCAACTAAATGAAACAAAGTTCATATTGAAATCACATAACGAAAACAGAAAAAAAAATAAAAACGATAGAAATGAGTCATCCAATGATATAACAAACTAAATCTCGATCAAAATAAACCACCATCTATAGATAAACATCTTTAAGACATCACCAAGTACTTTCCATTACAATGGCCAACACTCACCCTTCTATCAACTAAAACAAAAAGTAAGGTTTTCAAGCTATGTAGAGAAAGTACAGGAGGTTTCACATGTCTATCAAGATACCATTTTCAAGGTAAAAAAATACTTATCTTCCACATCTTTCACAATAGTAAAGGAATTTTAAAAAAATAGATATCATTTCGGACTTTTTCAAATCAAACAAACTATAACATGCCATATCATAACCCAACCACATTTCACACTCAGACCTAACTTCTAATAATCTAAGAATAAAAAAAGATAGAGCAAAGATTCCTATGAAGAACAAAGCCTCGTCCTAGCCACCTAAAGAAGTCATATAAAAAATATGTTCATAGGTCACAATTCAAAAACAAATGATTAATTAACTCGGCTCTCTCTACACATCGAACATAAAATACCATTAGGATCATGACCAAATTATTTTTAGTAAGAATGTTTTTTAGAAGTTGTGATTACAATTGTCAATTAGATGTTTTTTATGATGTTAAAACTAATAAAATATTAGCATTTTTGTATATTAGACGGCGTCTCTGAAATATTATGTACACCTATGCATTAGGGATCTTATAATGCATCTACAACATATTTGAAAAAGGTTTCATGCATTAAAAATGAGTTTATGCACTAAAAATAGATGCATGTATCGACACATACGTTGCACGTGTCGACACATGTGGGTCAATAATAAAGCATGCAACCTCTTTTTCCAAGTGTCAGTATGTACAATTTTTCAGATCGACACATACTGAAACATATTTTGTCATGTGTCGATGCATACGATTTTTTCAGGTCCACGCGTGTAACCCATTTTTAAAGCATGTAGCTTCTGTTTACATGTGTCAACATATATAGCTTTTTAGGTTGACACATACTGAAGCAATTTAATCTATGTCAACACATAACCTTCAACAATTTGACACATATGTCAACATGTGTCGACACGTGGTGTAGATTTTTTTTTAAAATGCATTCTCTTTTCAATTTCCAAGTCTATCTTTTTGCCTCTAACTTGCACCCTTAAAAATACTTATCTTCCACATCTTTCACAATAGCAGAGCAATCTTTGATGAAACTATAAACACATACTAAGATTTCTCATCACCTTCAACTTCTCATCTAAGTATACATACAAACAAATTACACATAATCATTATTTATTTGGGTGTCATTTATACTTGTGTTAATAATGTCCAACTTAGCATGGTGTAACCTAAGGTTGGGTTAAGAATCTTAGAGGGTTTCATTTGGAAAAACTTTAGGGTTTGTCCTCCAAGATCATAATGATGATTTGAGGGCTTTGAAAAGGTTTTGTAATTCAAATTTGATCAACTGAAAGGCATTGACAAACGAGAGATTCTTACAAAGAAGTAGTGTGAGACGGTGAATCGATTGAAAATCTTGCATGTCAATAATTCGTAATTTGTATTTGACCGAGTAAATATCTTTAAATAATAGTAGTTTTTTAAGGAGTGGTGCGAGACGGTGGATCAAATTGTTATTGTAGGGTGACTTGATCAAGCTCAGATCTAGGGAAGGGAATTTTTGTAGGATCAACATCAAACATAGGGTTTGTAAAGTTGCATTGCTACATTTCTCTTGTAAACAAATTTTTGCTTAGTAAAATTTTTTATCTTAATTCCAAACGGAATTGGGGGAAGACGTAGTCATAGCTAGGACGATTGATGAACCATATAAACAAATAATTGTGTAGTTCTCTCTCTCTCTCTCTCTCTCTATATATATATATATATATATATATATATATATATATATATATATATATATATATATATATATATATATATATATATATATATATATATATATATATATCGTTATATTTGAAATTATGTTGTTGATTGCATTAAAATTATTTAGATTATAAATGGTATTATATATCAACAAATTTCAAAGGAAAACCTGAATATTTGTTTGCACGTCAAGTATTTGATAATTTTCCAAAACTGGTTTTTATGATTAATTTTGTTGGAAACTGGTTAACATAGTGACTATAGTAAAACTATTGGTTGAGTAGCTATTATGTTATTTAATATCATTAGTTTCATTCCATCTTGGTTCTCTACGCATATCTGAGTCTCCAATAGTTTGTTCAGTTTAGACTATTTGGTTGATCTAGGCTTTACCTTTCGTGAGCCTTAGTTTTCAATTTTTTTTCAAAAAAGTAGCTTTTAAAAAAAATTAATTGAGAATCTATTTACTCCCCTCTAGATAAGTTGTTGTTGTGTAACAAGTGGCATCAAGAGCCCAGTTTATTTTGTGCTTCAAAAACACTTATTAGATAATATCTATTAAAGCTAAATAGGCATATAGTATAGCGCCTATATTCACCGGTGAAAGCTATGGAAATGGAAAACCATGTATCTCTATTCATATTAATTAGTATGATAAGGGATTGTGGGAAGCTATTATCAATGGTCCAACTCACGTTACACAAACCTGGTGATAATGATGTTGTTACACCCAAACCTAAAGCAATACGGAATAATGATGATAAGAAAAAAAATGGGGTTACAATTGTAAAACACAAAATATTCTCATATGCGCACTTGGTGTTGAGGAATTTTATCATATTTTCCATTGTAAAACCACTCAGGGTATGTGGGAATCATTACAAGTTGCCCATGGGGAAACTAATGAGTTCAAATAAGCTAGAATTAATACACTAAATCAATAGTTTGAACTCTTTCGCATGAAGCATGGTGAAACCATTGTCGAAATGCAAAAGAGATTATCTCATCTCATAAATCATTTGAACACACTTGGGAAACTAATTTGCAATTAAATTTCTACTAATAACGTTTTGAGGTGTCCTACTAGGAATTGACAACCAAAGTGTGATAACTGGTTTTTTCATCGGTTATTTTAAAACAATAAAGTCGCCACCTAATTTTATTTGTTCTAAAAGAACGGGAAAAATATAGATAAAACCCACGAAAAAGGATAAGGCGGTCTACGAGAACAAAAGACATGGATTCGAGAGTCGGTTATGCAAGGGGAAGGTATTAGCACCCCTCAGATCCATCATACTCAATGGGACCCGTTTAGTTCTAAGTGTTTATGTGTAAATTCACTAATTTCTAAATTAAGAAAAGAGAAAGAAGAAGTGTCTTTATTTTTAGGTTTTTGAACTCGCCAAAGACATCGCATCTTGTGCCTACGTACTCCCTCGTTCAATGGAAAAGTCAGAGTTTCGTAGTTTCTCTTAAAAATGTCATGGTTGGTTGTGTTGATTTTATAAGAAAAATCGTGCTTTAGACATTTCAAATGTTTGAACTTTAACTTGTTTAGTTTGTTTAAAAAGCTAAGTCTTTGTTCGTATTTGAAATGGCTATTGCACACTCTTTGTAAGAAAAGAGTTTGACGATCTCATATGAGCAAAAAAGAGTTGAGTGAGTTGAGTTGATTTTAAGTGGGTGAAAAGTACCGAAGCATTAGGCTATCATCTAATGATTCAAATACTAGAAACTGAATGAGTGATCTCATTCAATCGTCTATCAACCCAAAAACTTTATTATGAAATCGGTGAAGTGAAACGGGGTTTACATTATTAAGTGTTTCAAGTGAAATAAAATATTTAACTTATTGGGCTATCATCCAATAACCTAAATATTCTAAATTCGATTAAATCGTCGGGCTATCATCCAACAACTTAAACGAATGCCACTTTGTTATTTTTTTGACGCGGACAAACATATTTAGCTCATTGGGCTATCATCCAACAACCTAAAGACTTCCAATTCAATTAAACCGTCAGACTATCATCCAACAACTTAACTGAATACCGCTCTAGTTTATTTTGACACGGATAGAAGTTTTTAGCTTATTGGGCTATCATCTAACAATCTAAAGACTTCAAGTTTGTTTAAATCATTGGGCTATCATCTAACGATTTAAACAAACATCATCCAAGTTTTATGAAATTCATTTTTGAAAAAGAATTCAATTAATTAATTTAATTTGAAAGTGTTTTAAGAGGTTTGGTATATGGACCAAGAGAAGCTGAATTGGGTCATGATTAATCAAGTATATGGACTTAATTAATCTCGTGAGGATAGGTGCTCCTATCCCCAACTATGAAACCCTTTTGCATGGATAATTGGTATATGAACCAATATTTATTTGGGTTATGGTTAATCGATGCAAACTAGGGCTTCCATTAACCTTGTGAGAATGGCCATGACCATTCTAAACTATGAGACCCTTGAGGAATTTGGCGTATGAGCCAAGATGGGAAATGAAATTATTCGCATCACGTGTTTGGAGTGTACAATTAGTGAGTAAACCATACAAGCATACATGAGGCGAGTAAAATAATTTAGCACACAATACACGTCCAAATCCTTTAAATAATTATTAGAATAACAATTTATTTTGATAAAATTAATTAATATTTTAATCAATAATGTCGAATAAAATTGTCTTAGACTAATAATTATTTAATACAAAACAAAGTTTATTTGCTAATATAAAAAAAGGTAATTAAAAAAATAATTGAAAAGAGGTAAGGATTTAGAGATAGCCTGTTTTGAAGCTAGATTTGAGGGTGTAGATAAGAAGGGGAATCACATCGTGTAGGCTTGGGATGTTAGGTAAGGGCGTAAAGAATTGGCTAAGCTCAACGTATCGGGTGAAAGTCGGATAGAAGTCCCTACATCACAAGAGATACAAATAAAACAAACAACGCGGAGAAGCTTACAAAGCTCAAATATCAATTATTGAACATTGCACTTTATTAAATTAAATTTAGAATAGATTCATGTAGGAATCAACTCTAAGAAGGCAACCGATATATTTGTGTTCATACGCATTTGAAAGTCAAATCAAATTTAAAGTTCGAAATTGCAACACAATGATGATCATTACAATATAACTTATTGATTTACAAATGAATAATGGTAAAGTATAAAATCAAAAGTAATATGTACATAATTATATATTTACATTTCTAAATATAATAATAAAAATACTAAGTATTTTATATATTTACAAAATTAAAAATACATTACAAAATATTATATTGAAATAGTAACATGAATATTAAAATGCTAATGAACAAGTGTAGATGTGCTAATTGAAAGTAAATGCTTTGAACAATCCTTGAATGTCTTCACAAATAACAAACTTGTTAGTAGCATAAGTGGGATAAAATTTAAATGAATTGCAATTGCAATAAATTAGAACATAGTTAGTAAGCAAGGTATAAAATCAAAGTGAAATAGAATGAATAATGTTCATGAACAAATGAAGAATTAAACATCTATTATTCAAGCTATTATTCAATTCAAGTTCGAAACATGGAGAATTGACACTAAAGCAAGCTAAGATTAAATCGAACAAATCCGGGCAGCCACTACATGATCTTAACAATGCTTCTCAAGATTCAATTGATTAAGCAAAAATCGGGCAGCCACTAATCAACCAATTCTACTCAAGATAAAATGATTTTCTCGCTCAAATTCACACAAAGGAAATAATATATTGCCCTCAATAGTCTCTCGGTAAGATTTATACGTGAATAAACGTGGTATTATCGTCGCCTTCATCGAAACTAAACTCAAATATCATTCAATCAACAAGCTTCAATCGAAATTAAAATGAGAATAACACCATAACACGGTGTCCCATTAATTTCTCGGTTCGATTTACACGCTAGTAATGCGGTATTATCATTACCTTCATCGAAACTATCTAGAAATTTAACCTCAATTTCAAGTGAATTTAAGGCGAGACTAATAAGTTAACACATTCACAAAGCCATACCATTCAGAATTTATCACAAATATAAAAAAAATTATTACCAACTCAAAAATTCAAATAGACATAGCATCAATTCAAAACCGAATTCTAAAACAAAGTGTCACCAATCTTCTTACTAATAACCAAAATTCAAACAAAAATTGGATAGCATAATGTTATTTACAAATCAACATCTGAAAAATCTTTAGACTTGCACATTTTGTTACATGTTGTTATAGTTTCAAAGGTATAACAGTGTAATGAAGGGCATCAACCTAAACAAAAATCATACAGCATCGAAATTAAAACAAGCTTAAGGAAATAGAAAGGTTACCGCAAGATGTCGATGATAAAAAGTGTCAACGTCTGAAATTGAAGCAACATTGGCTTTGGAATCTAGAAGTTGAGCCTTGACTACAGGAGGATGAGAGACGAGAGAGTAACTATGAGAAGGAGGTCAAGGGAGTATGACTGGCTGAATGTTAGCAGCAGATGTATGGTGGTATGAAGTGAAAGCCAAACGACGAAGGTTGTCGGCTTGGTTGAGAACGGCAGGAGGTGGGTGGTTGTGACCGGTTGTTGAAGATGAAGAGAAAATGGTTTTGGAGTATGTTCGATGAGTTGTTTAAGGATGAAGGCAAGGCGGAGGGTTCGGTGAGATTAAGGAGTTGATGGCGTTTTTGGCAGAGGAGATGAGGGAGTCTTCGGTGGAGGTCGGTGGTTCAGATTGAAGAGAAGTTTTAAGATGGATGGTTGAACAAGGCGAGGGAGCGTTATGTTGAAGAGGAATTGACGGAGTGAGCGAGAGATTTACGGAGGGTAATGAAGGTAGGAAGGGTGTGCTAACAGATGGATATGGTGGGCGACAAGAGTGAACAGAGGGAGAGGTTTATGGCAGTGAGTGGAACGATGAAGAGGATTTTGGTTTCCGGTGGTGGAAATGTGGAGGAGTTTGGTTTTTTGGTAACGGACTACGGTGAAGAATGGAAGGGATGTGGCGATGGCGGTTTGAAGGGAAAAACAAAGGGTAATATGATGATGGAATGGGTTAAAGATGATGAGTATGAAGATGGAAGGGAGTAATAAAGAAAGGTGTTGAACGGAACACAGTGGAAGAATGTTGACGATGATGAAGATAAAAAGTTTGGATCTGATTTTTCTTTTATCCTTCGTTTCTCCAATTCCCTTTTTTTTTCCTTCTTTACATTCTATTTTTTTCTTAAACAGTGACAAGTTAACATATATATACAAAAAATTAGGTTAAAATAATTATGATAATACCTAAAATAACCTTATGATAAATTGGGCTATAAGGCCCAATAGGGTCATAATTAATATATCCAAAAATATTTTTGTTTTGATTTTTGTAGATAATAAATTGACACCTAATATTGTCAAAAACGATAAAATTTGGGCAATAAATTATTAGAAAAAAAGAAATGAGCACATTAAAATAAACAACGGGTCTCAAAGATTAAAGAAAAATTATCAAAATATTTAAAATCAAAATAAAATGATAATAAAGAATACTCGGTTGTAAAACACTTACGATTAAAAACGAGACTTCAAACTATACCAAAAAATTAGAGAGAGTACACTTTCATGATTTATGCGACACGTAGATTCATTAAGCAGTGAGTTAAAGGCGGAAACTTGAAATATTTATCCCGCTAATTTTCCGCACAGTGTCGAATCGCTTTTAACAGTTTGTTTATAAAACCTAATTATCAATATCACCGACATATAAACAACTTAACATGATGCAAGAAGCGGGTAAGGAGATAAAAATGAATGAAGTGGAATATTAGATATTTGACAACTAAAAAATGATGCAAATATCGATTTAAACTGACTTTTGGTCAGCTTAAATATGACTAACGATGCAAATGCGATGAGTGAATGATTATTAATGTTAATGGTTTAATGGAAGCATATGCAGATGAATGCGAAGCCTAAGCCAGATGAACTCAAAGTTATGATGGCAAATTTTGGGGTGTGACAGCTGGCCCTATTTAAATATTTTTAACGGGACGATTTGAAGAAATATCTTTGAATCGTCGGGTAAAAGATAATTTAAATACAACAGACCCAAATTTTCCCTGAAAAAAAAGGGGTATGATATGCATGCAACTGAGTGATTTGAGATTGCAATGAGTCATAGAGCATAATGATTTATTTATTATGCAATATGAATGAATGTGAGGGATCAAACTCATTAAGGTGACAAGAAAACAATATTGACAATGAACTAAGTGTCCCAAAAGTTCTGGCGTTCAACCAATAACGAGTTTCAACTTCTTCTTCAACCAATACATTTCATCTGGAATTGTCATCTAGAAAGGGTAACAAAGCGATCATTCGACAACGAGCTAAGATTTCACCCACTGAAGTATTTGGCAGATCAACGACGAACTATCTCCCATAATGAAGAGATTGCAATAGATCGGAATAACAAATCAATGACAAACTGTCTCTTATCATGAAGAAACTTCCATCTACCGGGATAACAAATCAACTATGAACTGTCTCTTATCATGAAGAAACTGCCATCCATCGGAATAATAAATCAGCGACAAACTGTCTCTTATCATGAATAAACTGTCATCCATTAGAATTACAAATCAGCGATGAACTATCTCTTATGAAGAAACTGCCATCCATCGGTAATAACAAAATCAACAACGAACTATCCCTTATCATGAAGAAATTGCCATCCATCGGAATAACAAATAGAAACACAACATATAACCATATGTTGAAACTTCAATCATTCTTCTATCAATCACCATCAACAGTCGAATGCAGCAATGCACATAACCATATGCAAAACTTCAATGAAATCATCATTTTTCGCTATTAACTAATAGCAGCACAACATATAACCATATGTTGAAACCTGAATCATTCTTCTCTCAATCACCATCAACATTCGAATGCAGCAATGCACATAACCATATGAAAAACTTCAATGATAATCATCATTTTTTGCTATTAACCAATAGCAGCACAACATATAACCCTATGTTGAAACTTTAATCATTCTTCTGTCAATCACCATCAACATTCGAATGCAGCAATGCACATAACCATATGAAAATCTTCAATGATAATCATCATTTTTCGCTATTAACCAATAGCAGCACAACATATAACCCTATGTTGAAACTTCAATCATTCTTCTGTCAATCACCATCAACAGTCGAATGGAGCAATGCACATAACCATATGCGAAACTTCAATGATAACCATCATTTTTCGCTATTAACCAATAGAAACACAACATATAACCATATGTTGAAACTTCAATCATCTTCTGCCAATCACCATCAGCAGTCGAATGTAACAATGCACATAACCATATGCAAAACTTCAATGATAATCATCATTTTTCGCTATTAACCAATAGCAGCAAAACATATAACCATATGTTGAAACTTCAATCATTCTATACCAATCACCATTGGCAGTCGAATGCAGTAATGCACATAACCATATGCAAAACTTCAATGATAATCATCATTTTCACTATTAACCAATAACATACAACATATAACCATATGTTGAACTTGAATCATCATCCGCCAATCACCAATACCATATAACCATTAATAATCAAAATTCAATGATAATCATCATTTTAATTAACCAATAGCAGCACAACATATAACCCTATGTTGAAACTTCAATCATTCTTCTGTCAATCACCATCAACAGTCGAATGGAGCAATGCACATAACCATATGCAAAACTTCAATGATAACCATCATTTTTCGCTATTAACCAATAGAAACACAACATATAACCATATGTTGAAACTTCAATCATCTTCTGCCAATCACCATCAGTAGTCGAATGCAACAATGCACATAACCATAACAAAACTTCAATAATAATCATCATTTTTCGCTATTAACCAATAGCAGCACAACATATAACCATATGTTGAAACTTCAATCATTCTATACCAATCACCATTAGCAGTCGAATGCAGCAATGCACATAACCATATGCAAAACTTCAATGATAATCATCACTTTTTGCTATTAACCAATAGCAACACAACATATAACCATATGTTGAACTTCAATCATCATCTGCCAATCACCATCAGTAGTCGAATGCAACAATGGACATAACCATATGCAAAACTTCAATGATAATCATCATTTTTCGCTATTAACCAATAGCAGCACAACATATAACCATATGTTGAAACTTCAATCATTTTATGCCAATCACCATTAGCACTCGAATGCAGCAATGCACATAACCATATGCAAAACTTCAACGATAATCATCATTTTTCGCTATGAACCAATAGCAACACAACATATACCCATATATTGAAACTCCAATCATCTTCCGCCAATCACCATCAGCAGTCGAATGCAGCAATGTACATAACCATATATAAAAATTCAATGATAATCATCATTTTTTACTATTAACCAATAGTAGCACAACATATAACCATATGTTGAAACTTCAATCATTCTATATCAATAACCATTAGCAGTCGAATGCAGCAATGCACATAACGATATGTAAAACTTCAATGATAATCATCACTTTTCGCTATTAACCAATAGCAACACAACATATAACCATATGTTGAACTTCAATCATCGTCTGCCAATCACCATCAGCAGTCGAATGCAGCAATGCATATAACCATATGCAAAACTTCAATGATAATCATCATTTTTTGCTATTAACCAATAGCAGCACAACATATAACCATATGTTGAAACTTCAATCATTTTATGCCAATCACCATTAGCACTCGAATGCAGCAATGCACATAACCATATGCAAAACTTCAATGATAATCATCATTTTTCGCTATTAACCAATAGAAAACAACATATAACCATATATTGAAACTTCAATCATCTTCTGCCAATCACCATCAGCAGTCAAATGCAGCAATGTACATAACCATATGCAAAACTTCAATGATAATCATCAGTGAAATTCGGCAAATGATGTCACGAGAATGTTATGACAATGTCGACACTATGTTAACATTCACAATATGAAAGCAAAAGAACACAATAAGTTGTTCACCCGTTCGGTTCAACAAACCTACATGGGGCTACCAAGCCGGGAGAAAGTTCACTACTAGCGATCAATTCGAAGACCCTACCAACACACTGTTGACCTTCTCACTTAATCACTACCCAATGATCATTTTACCTAAGTCCTACTTAGATATGAGTTCCTCACTCCCCTCTCAACAGTGATATCAACCTATTGACTAATTGAATTGTGAAGACACACTTCAATAAAATATTTTGATCTTGCTTCAAAGCTTCAATCAAGAGACAAACACTCGTGCTTTAAAGATTTGAGTGATAAACTACCCTTACAGCAAATCCTAGTCCAATGCACTTATCAATTGATAGTTGCTTGGCTCACAAGAGAAAATAGAATTACACAATACCAATTGTTACAAATCCTAACAGTACACAAACACAAGCTGCTATCTCTTCAATACATTCAAAGGGCGCCGCATTGTAAGGGTTCTTTTCCTTTTATAGAAGCCGAAACTTTTTGGGCTTCCATAAAGATAGCTAGGGTTCACTTAATTTAATCCTAAAACATGGTCTTTTCAACAACCAATTTAGGTTTAATTAAGATTAACCTAGCACGTGAGCATGCTTTCTAATAAAAAACAATATTTACTCAACAAACTTCGAAAAATCTCAGAACAAGCAGTTTCAGAATGTCACACCGAATGTCATAACATACATTATGACATCGATATTTTCTCTAGAATTTCCAGACTTTAGCTTCCGCTGTCTTTTAACATCCTTAGCGGTAGGATTTATCTTCAATCTTTGAATGTCATGACATCCATCATGACATTGCTAAAGCCTAGTTTTACCAAACATAATGCCAACTTAAAAACACTAACAAACTCCCCCTTTGGCACATTTTTGGCTAAAACTACCTAACACATCAGAGAACCTATGCAGCAGAAGACAATAAACTAGTTCTAAGTTTTCCTAAGCTTTCCTAAGCTTCAAGTAACTAGAACTTAGAGAAGATAAATTCTACCCATACAAAAATCTCACAATTCCCACAATTGCCCCATATACAAAATTTTAAGCAGGCATACAATTTCCCAAAAGTCCCACACTCATCTATATAGAGTTCTTCTCCCTTTTTATAAAGGGCCAAAGGAAACAATACAAGTTCCCCAAACTTTTAAACAAAAAGAGAAACAAATATACCAAGCATATAATTAAGTACCGGCATTGTTTTTACACATCATCAATACAATGATTACAATCATCCAAAATGAAACTCAATGGAAAAACAAGAATCAAAAAAGAGAAAACAATTGATGAAAAATTGACAAATCAAACACAAACAACTTAATTGTTTCTCTCTTGAAGAGACATCTTCATTGTCGGACATCAAGACGGACGCTTGATGGACTTTGAGGTTCGGAGCTTTCCTTTTCTTGGCCATTGGTGTCCTTTTGCATTTTGAACACCAGAATTTAGCTCTATACTTCTTTGAAGAAGTTCCAGAGTTATTTGCTCATCTTGAGAACCGAAATACCATCCTTTGCTTTGAAATCGAGAAGAATCGGGGTCCACATGAGTTGCACGGGCGTGATCATCGGATGTCATGACATTCTTTGTGACATCTGGATCATCTGCTAAACTAGGGCTAGCGGTCTTTGATTAAGGGGAAGAAATTCCGTGAGCATGTGATGTCTGTCTAGGATTACGGTGACTATCCTAGCAATGGCTTCTTCTACATACTTTGTACCTTCCTATTTCTTATCTCGGGGAACAGAGGATGAGGCGAAGTCTTACCAAGAACGATGAACCTTGATCATTCCGTTCATGCCGATTACGAGTCGATTGCCATTGAACGCAGAGGGAGACGTTCACAGTTCAACATTCATGGTTGCACCAATGCCCTAATCTACCATGGTGGGAGATGAAATGAGTCTTGGGAAGAAGAGGATGAAGAAGACATATTTCTCGGGATATATTGAGGAAAGAGAATTTGAAAGTATCTTGTGGGTGGAGAGGAAATGATACTTTCAATAAGAGAGGTTATTATATGGAGGTGTCTCTTGATATTCTTGAAACCTTTAAAAATAAGAGGAAAATAAAGAAATGACCCATTCAACTTTATTTGAAATACACGGTTTCTTCTCCTCTTTGTAAGAAATTTTAATTGCTACAATTCCTCATATTGACAAATGCCCAGTTTGCTCCTTAAATTCTCAAATTGACTAGCATCAAGAGCTTTAGTAAATATGTCGATTAAAGTTCGGTGACTACATGGTCGGTTTAATCACTTTCTCCTCCACAAGGTCTCGATGAAGTGATGTCTTATGTCAATGTGCTTAGTCCCACTGTGTTGTATAGGATTCTTTGAAATATTAATAGCACTTAGATTGTCACAGTACAATGTCATGACATCCTGTGTGACATTGTACTCAGACAACATCTGCTTCATCCAGACCATTTGAGAACAACTGCTACCACCGCTATGTATTCACTTCAGGTGGACAAGGACACAGTTTGCTTCTTGTTGAACCAAGAAACCAGATTGTTTCCCAAGAAGAAGCATCCTCCAAAGGTACTTTTTCTCATCAAGACTAGCCCACAAGATCACAATAACCGGACAAAATGGGTTCACATCCATGGAATACATAATATCATAACCGCAGTTCCACTTACATACTTGAGATTCTTTTCACGGTTAATGTGACTCACTTTAGGTTCGACTTGGTATCTTGCACATACCCCAACAAATGCAATGTCGTTAGATACAACAAGCTCCATATCATGCTTCTATACAAACTTTGATCTACCTTTTCACCATTTGAGTCCTTGGATAACTTCACATGTGGAGCAGGAGTCCTTTTATGGTGGCATTCTCCATTCCAAACTTTTGACAATATTCCTTGCATATTTGCTCGGTGTTGAGTCTTCCATCTGTGTGACGGTCCAAGGAAGTAGGTCAACTCTCCCATAAGACTCATTTCAAACTCGACTTGCATTTGATTGGAAAAATGTTTCACCATTGAGTCGACATTCCACCAAATACTATGTCGTCCACATAAATTTGAGCAACCATTATCTTTCCTCCTTCATTCTTGACATTTATCCAAGCCTCCTTTTTTTTATAAGGAACTCGGTTAGCCTTTCATACCAGGCCCTAGGAGCTTGCTTTAGTCCATATAGGGCTTTCCTTAATTTGTAGACATGATCGGAAACTTGGATCCACAAAACCTTTAGGGTTTCTACATATACTTCTTCATTTAAGTAGCCATTTAGGAAGGCACTTTTCACATCCATCTGAAATAGTTTGAATTTGAATGCAAGCAACCCTAGAAGAAGCTGATTGATTCCGGTCTAGCCCGGTGCAAAAGTCTCATCAAAGTCAATCCCTTCAACCGAGTGTAACCACGAGCAACAAGTCTAGCTTTATTTCGGTGACTTGTTCTTTAGATCCATTTTGTGCCAATGATGTTTGTTCCTTATGGTCTAGGAACTAATTCTCATACTTCATGTTGCTTGAATGGTTCAATTCATCTTGCATTGCTCCAATCGAATTCATCACTTGAGCTTCTTTGACATTTTTGGCTCTATTTTGACACAAAGCAAGAGTTTGACACCGGATCTTAACGTTGGTTCCCAATGATGAGATCCTTTGGATGATCTTTACGAATTCGATGGAAGGATCTTTGTTAACTTCCTCGATTGATTTTGGAGGAGAAGGATCGGTACATCTTCCTTATCGGTACTTGAGGTGATGTCTCAAACCATGTCTCAACATCATATGGGACATTGTTTTCCGATGATGATCATCAACAATGACATTAATAGACTCCATCATAACGGGTTACGGAGTTGAATACCTATATGCTCTGTTGTTAGTGTAGGAAAAATGCCTTCATCACTCTTGGAATCCATTTTCTCCTTTGATCACGATCTGTCGAATATAGCATTCTTGCCAAATACATGGAAATATTTCACAGTTGGTTTTCTTCCTTCCATAGTTCATACGGGTGGAGGAAAATCCCTTTCTTAGGGTGTGTTATGAACATAAAGTCGTATTCATAGCCAAAAATGAATAGGAAGTTTCTTAGCATGAATCATTGCTCGATTCGTATAGTCCTATTCTTTCTTTCCACCACCCATTTTGTTGAGGTGTTATAGGAGAAAACTCATGATTAATTCCCTCGAGAATTCATCAAATTTGCTGTTCTCAAACTCCTTTCCATGATCACTTCTTATTCGACAATTTCCTTCTCTCTTTGAAGTGTTTTGCATAGCTCCTTAAAGACATCAAACACATCGATTTTTCCTTGATGAAGTTTATGTAAACCGAGAAGTCATCCACAACAACATAGGCATATCTTCTTCCACCAAGGCTTTCAACCGCCCATCAAATCCATATGTAGGCTCCAACACTGAAGTGGTCGGATGTCTAGACATTGGGTGTGACATTCGGTTTGCTTTCCAACTTGACATTCACTCTTCCTTCATCAATATAGAGTTTTGGTATCCCTCGACACCTCCATAGTGATGATCTTTTTTCATCCGAGATGCAGATGTCCAAGTTTTGATGCCATAGTTTTACCTCCTTTTCATCCTTGTCGTAGAGCACAAGAGAGGTTGGTGTTCTCGATTTGTGGTTGTCCTTTGATCGACTCCTCTCATAACCACTTCTTGTTTATCATTGATTACAAGACATTCGGACTTGGTGAAGTTGACTTTTATATCACATAGGACTTATGCTTATGAGATTAGATCAAGCCTTTTAGAACACTCCATTTAGATTTGGAACTGGCCAAGTTTCCAACACCTTTGATTTCTCCTTTAGCTCCATCTCCAAAAGTAACAAATGGTAGAGTGAGGCTTGACATTATTCGAAGGTTTTATACGGTCATATGCTTGGCCAATTTTTTCTTGGAGGTATGTGCTATTAATGTCTCCTCTTCTTTGTTGAGTGTAGGGTACTTTGATGTTCTTAGGCTTAACATAGGAGTCTGATTAGGGTACGTGTAACCTATAGCGGATTTTATGTGTCCAAACCTTCCACAATGGTGACATCTCCATCTTTGAAACTACTTATTCATGTTTCTATGATGATGTTGGCCCCAATGTTGTGACATTTGCTTTGACATTGGCCTTTAGGTCTGTTTGACAAATTTCTTTGCATCTACATGTCTGAGCCATGAACATTTTTTTTTTTGTGACATACGGCTTTGGTTTCCATGCCTCTTCTTTTCTTGTCACCGGGTTCCTTTTTTCACCACATATCCTAGACCACACTTATTTCTAGTTTGGTGGAGAATTTCTTCATATATCCCATTTGTCAACATCTTGACTTAGTCATGTGATCAAGCTTGAATTCAACACTATTTCACTTGAGATGACTTATAGTTTTACACTTTTTTTGACTTCAAACCGATTTCTTGTATATCGTGTTCTTGTGCAAGTTCTTCAAAGGTTCATCACTAGAGTCATTATCGCCACTTTAAGATGTGACAAGTTTGGTGATTCCTCTTGAATCATTACTTGATTCACCATCGACAAAGTAACATTCATTCCTCTCTTTTGTTTCTTAAGAAAGGTAGGACATTCGACTTTAATATGTCCAAATCCTTCACATCCATGACATTGGATTCTCGCCTAGACTTCTTTTTCTTGACTTGGATCTTCTTGGAGTCATAAGATCGCTAATGTCGGATGGAATGTCCTTGACATTTGACCTTGACTTTGGATCAACCCTCCTGATCGGTTTGTTGAACTGTCTTCCAAGCATGGCTATAGCTTGGATATCTTCTTCATCTTCCACCTTGCATCCTTCTTGATGTTGGATACAAGTGCTATGCTCTTGTTTTTCTTGTCAGCAGTTCCCATTCCCATCTCATAAGGGATCCAATAAGTTCTTCAACCTTCAAGGTGCTGATGTCTTGAGCCTCCTCTATTGCGGTGACTTTCATTGCAAATCTCTTAGGCAAGGATCGAGAATCTTTCTCACTTCTCTCGACATCTTTTCACCAAGTGCTCCGAGGCATTGGCAATTTCAAAATATTCATGTGAAATTCATGAATATTCTCATCTTCCTTCATCTTCAAATTCTCAAATTTGGTAGTGAGCATCTAAAGTCTTGACATCTTCACCTTGGATGTTCCTCATGAGTAGTTAGAGTGTCCCAAACATCCTTGGCTCACATTGATGAACCAGAAGATATTCTGTCAATACCATTGAAGAGCATTCAATGCTTTAGAGTTCCCTAGAGCTAGCTCTTGTTCCTCTTTGCTCCATTCCTCCTCGGGTTTCAAGAAGAGTGCCATCTTTCTCAAGCTTGGTGGGATATTTCCATCCTTTATCGCCAGCTCCAAGCTTTAATGTCCACGATCTTAAGAAGGCAACCATACGAGGTTTCCAGTAATCATAATTAGACCCATCCGAATAGGTGGTCTTCCTCCAAATCCTCCTTCTTTATCCATTACGCGAAACTATTATCCTAGATCTCACCCATAACAAGGTGTCTCGATGCCAATTGAAATTTTCGGCGGCAGATCGTGATGTCACAGAGAATGTTATGACACGATTCGACACTATGTTAACAGTTCACAGAAATATGAAAGATAAAGAACACAATAAGTTGTTCACCCATTCGGTTCAACAAACCTACATCTGGGGCTACCAAGCCAGGAGAAAGTTCACTATTAGCGATCAATTGAAGACCCTACAGCCAACACACTTGTTGACACCTTCTCACTTAATCACTACCCAATGATCCTTTTACCTAAGTCCTACTTAGATATGAGTTCCTACTCACTCCCCTTAATCAGCAGGTGATATCAACCTATTGACTAATTGAATTGTGAAGACACACTTCAATAAAATATCTTGATCTTGCTTCAAAGCTTCAATCAAGAGACAAACACTCGTGCTTTAAAGCTTTGAGTGATAAACTACCCTTACAAGAAATCCTAGTCCAATGCACTTATCAATTGATAGTTGCTTGGCTCAAGAGAAACTAGAATTACACAATACCAATGTTACAAATCCTAATAGACACAAACACAAGGTGCTATCTCTTCAATACATTCAAAGGGCTGCACACTTGTAAGGGTTCTTTTCCTTTTATAGATCCAAACTTCTTTGGGCTTCCATAAAGATAGATAGGGTTCACTTAATTTAATCCTAAAAACATGGTCTTTTCAACAACCAATTTAGGTTTAATTAAGATTAACCTAGCCACAGCATGCTTTCTAATAACGAAAAACAATATTTAGCACTCAACAAACTTCTGAAAAATCTCGGGAATAAGCATTGCAGAATGTCACCTCGAATGTCATAACATCTGTTATGACATCTGACTGTTTTCTGCAGAATTTGCAGCACAGCTTTAGCTTCCAGTTCTGAGCTGTCTTTTAACATCCTTAGCAGGTAGGATTTATCTTCAATCTCTGAATGTCATGACATCCATCGTGACATTGCTAAAGTCTAGTTTTACCAAACATAATGCCAACTTAAAAACACTAACAATTAGTTTTCGCTATTAACTAATAGCAACACAACACTTAACCATATGTTGAAACTTCAAACATTCTATGCCAATCACCATTAGCATTCAAATGCAGCAATGCACATAACCATATGCAAAACGTCAATGTTGGCAATTCTTTATTGATAATAACCATTATCGGTAGAATGCCATGATAGTGTAAACAACTTTACTACGGAATAGAACTATTAATCTCCAAACTCGTGACTGAAAAATGGATAATTCCAAAGTGAACAAATCTTCTTCCAATCATACTTGATAGTAGAGCATAAAGATGCGATTAAATGAAGTTAACCACCTTCGGCCGAAAATTCTTCAAAAATCCATGTTGGGAGAGATAAATTTATGTTTAATGGGGCGAGGAACTCACTAGGGAAATAAACACACCAGAGGCTCGCGGGGAGATTAACTGGGAACACCTCAAAAAATCAGGTTTATAGAGGATTATTGTCATTTTAAGACCTACCGAGAGGACTATTATCTGACCTAGTCTGAAAAGATTTGGTTAAGAATAACAACAATGAGGATACCGCAATGGTAATCCTTGCTGGAGAAGGCTCGCTTAGGGAGAAGATGAAGCTTCCGTGGGGAAAACTTCACAAGAAACTCTGTAGGGAACATCATTGGGGAAATCCAAGTAGAGAATTTCGTTGACACAAGAGTTCATTGGGGAGTAACCGATCTCATCTCTGGGGAAGAAGTTCAACTTGAGAGTTGACGCTATTGCCGATTTATTTTGAAGAAGCATTCAAATTATACTGGGGAGAAGGATTAAGTCTTTCGTTTTAGAAATAATCTTCAAAGCTTGCATTTGACTTTATTTTGAAAGATCCCAAGTCCTGACTGAGGTTTATGCATGAATATACTATATATGATATGTCTGAGCGAAGCGACGTGACTAATGTATAACGATTATGTGATGATTTATAAATGCATGTATGGATTATTTGATATGTGCCAAATAAAATTTTACCATGAAGGATGAATCGTCAAACGATAACTGACTTTAAGTTAGATCACAAGACGAGAACTAGTGAAAAAGATTAACAACCAGACGTGAACTGGTTAAATGATTTTAACCACTAGACAAAAACTGAAGAAATAACTTTAACCACCATACGGAGACTGGTGAAATAATTTTTACCACTAGACGAAAACTGGTGAAATAATTTTTACCATCAGACAGAAACTGGTGAAGTGATTTTAACCACCAGACGGAAATTGGTTAATGATTTTAACCACCAGACGGAAACTGGTGAATTGATTTTAAAATAACAGACAGAAACTGGTGAAAGAACCTTTAACAACCAGACGGAGACTCGTGAAACATTTTAATCAACCAGGCGAAAAATGGTGAAAACATCTCAACCACCAGACGGAAACTGGTGAAACGTACCAAACAAGGTCAGATTTTAATGGCACAAGATAAGATGTATGATTGATAATGCATGAATATGCTTTGACTGTTTGACTGGTTAAGACCAAGAAATATTCTTGAAAGAATTTTCCCATCAAAAGGAAGTTGTTAGCATAATTCCCTACCACTCAAATTAACCACAACAGCTGTTGATGCTCGACATAAATTCTACTTGAGCAGCTTGAAGATACAGAAAAGAATCGTTCGTATGTAGTGTTTCTTGCCCCATTCTGTTGGGTATCTTAAGAGATTTGCTTTGAGAAGAAGTTGGAAGCAACTTACAATAATTTGATATTTGAGATCTTGCCCCAGAATCTTAAATTCCAATGCAAGATGCCCCTGATTAACAGATTCTTTGAGAGATATTACAGTATCTCGACGCGACTGCCCCAGATTGACTGAATCTTGAAGAATCGGCTTCATTGTGCTATAGCATGAACCAATATTCTCCTTGGATATACTTCAATGTGTCACGGTGACTTCCCCAGATTGACGGAATCTTGGAACAACGTGCCCCAGGTTAACTGATCTTTGGACAATGCCTCTGTCAATAGGGTCCTTAGATGCTTCACCCCTTCTTGGGTCATTTGAGAATAATTGTTGATTGTTCACTGGTGATCTTCCTTGATTCTAAGTGTTGACTTGAAAATAAGTTTGATTCATTCAAAAATAGTAATTTTAATGCAATGTTCATGCAAATTTTTGAAATCAACCTCATTATTGGAAATGATAAGGAAAAGAAAACAGTGAATGAATCACTAGTTTATACAGAGTAGGAAAATAAGATGCAATAACAAAGACAAATGATTAGCGAATCTCTTTAGGAGTCAGGTTACGCAACCTTACTGATTATGCTTTCAAAAGAAACCTTGCTTCAATTAGGTCTTTTGAGGGTTATAATGTGGTTTGGTTCATGGTTTAAGAAACAAAGGAAAAAGGCTCGAAGTTTATTTGTACCAGCCCCTTATTCATGATGTTCTCCAGTCCTACATTCAGCTAACTTGATACAAGCAATCATCTCTCGAGAGGAGTTGATGATGGTTGAGGAACCATTGAGGTTTCTTGGACACGACAGTCACTAACATTTTTGTTCTTGGTGTCTCGCGTCACACAACTTTGTTCTTTGCTCAAGATTTTTTGGTAATCCTTTTTGACTTCCAGGATTTTCTTTTTCTTTATTTCTTTCTTTCTCTTTTTTTTATTCTTTTTTTTTTTTACAAGTTATGTGACCTCGAGTTGTCTTTGATTAATTGGAAGTAATTGTGTCTGCCTGAGTCCTTGTTGGATGACGAATAACTATTGTTGTATCATCATTTATTGACCTCTTGATGTGCGACAGATAGCCAACATGGTATCATTCTCTTTTGATGCACATTGTTGATAGAAGAAGTTTTCCTATTGCAGTTTTGACCTTCCTCAACCTTTTGGAGGATAACCAATGTTGTATCCTTTGATGCACACTCTTGATGAGTTTTGAACGCTTGATTAGATCAACTAAACAATACCCTTTCCCTGGTTAAAAATAAGGATTTTTTTGAACAGAAAAGAAACTCCTACTTCAAGGCTCAAAGGGGTAAACGAGGGTCTATATCCCTTATAACTCCAGTTTTTGGGAAAGTTAAAACAAAGCTTGTACATCGTTAGTAAAGTTTTATTTGAAAGCATACTTACAACAATTATGGGTATTTTGTTATCATCATCCTCTCTCCAATATTTGCATAACCAAAAGTTTGATAAAGACAAGGAAATAGAAGAAATAATGATTTTTTTTTCTTTTTTACGATAAAGATGACAAAATGAGTGAACACAAATGAATTAATTCAAAACAATGCATGCTCGTTTCATTAATATTACCTTTTAAATGACAACAAACTTAAAAGAAAACAGTACATTTACAAACAAACAAAATGCCAGTGAAAAACTGATAAAGATGCCCCAAGGGTCGCCAGCTTCAAGGATGAGTTGTCCTTTCTAATTCACCAACTTCAAAGGGTACTTCTTACAGTCTTGGTACTCACTCAAGTATGGGGTTACCATTCAGAAACAGATTTCCTCCTTGAAGAGTCAAGTACTTCTGGTCAATCAACTGTTAAACTTTGGCTTTGTAAGAATTGTAATCCTCTGTTGAGTGTCCTACCGTACCAGCATGGTATCCACATCGCGCATTATGATCATATCTTGGCGGGAATGACTTGGGTGGCTTAATGAACTTGGGAACCACCAATGAATTTTGAACCAGATACGGAAGAAGTTGACTGTAGGTCACTAGAATTGGATCAAGAGGAGCATTCCTTCTTTCTAAATTATTTCGAGGTTTAGCTTGGCCCTGAAAATTCTGATTCTAAGTTTGAGGAGGAACAAATAAAGGCTGCTGATACAAAGGCTTGAAAAAATGATAACTGAGGATAATACCCCAGTGTTGCAGTGGACTTCCATTGCTAGAATTAAGAATATATTTGATGTAGGATATCTTATTTTCTGCACTTAACACCTGGAACTTATCATTGTCAGTCTTAGCCTTTTGGGTCTTGATATTTTCATTGCAATTAAAGGTTCTCACGAGCTTTGGGGATGAAGTATCATCTTTTGATCTTGCCACCCGGATGTCTATGCTTGAACCATCTGTTGGAAGGTCAAAGCCTTGTCGTTAACCAGATCTTGAACTCGGCATATAAACCATATTTTGCATTTGCATTGTACCAAGGTTTAAATTCTAGCTCTGGTGATGGCCTCAATACTCTTCATAACACAATAGCACTCTGAATTAGGTAAGGAAACAATTGAGTATACAACATTAAGATGGGTTGAATATCTTGTGGAGCACATTGGCGGTAATGCAGATTATTCTGCTAATTTGGACCCCCATTCTTTGGTTGGGGAGTAAGCAATTACTGTTGTCAAGGAATATTTGAATGTGAAGGCCGAGGATGACACTTAGTAGGAGAAGTTTGAATTGGAGACTTCACTATGTGTGGATGTCCTTGACCCATGGAGACACGAGATGACTGAGGAGAGATAACCAAGTTTATTGTAGTTGTTGGCATAATGTTGCTCTCTTTCTTCAACAAAGTTTGCAAGATATCCAGGACTAAACCCATCTGACTCGTTAGATAGTTGTCCTATACTCTCAACAGCTTTTGACCTATCTGAAGTTCCTTTATAGATTTTGAGACATCTTTAAGTTTTGAGCGTGTGTCGGGTAATCATTTTGCTCTTTTTGGACATAAGAGATGCAATGATTTTTTCTGATGTAGATGAAGTGCATGGTAATGCATGCAAGAATGCAAAGTGATGACAAATGATGTCGAATTTAACTGATATAAGAGCTATACATATAAAGGTTTAAAGGTCAGGTCGGACATGGTTTCGACGTCTACCCAACAATCCCTATATAAGGTTGGTTCTAATAGTTTTTTTTGCTAAATGTTTCTTGGAGTCTCAGATCCCCTTTTAACAAATATTATCATCACGCGAACGACCTACGTGGTGATAGTATTTCCAAAAGTATACTCCAAGAAATGGCTCTTAACGGGATACTCAAAATCCTTTATTTGAGTGGTCGGACCAGGTTTGGATATCTTAAAGAAAACTTAGAGTTGTAGGCCATTTGTCTAGAAATTGATGTCCTGCACTATCATGTGGGGTAACAACCTCCTTAAAACAACCAATTCTAAGTCAGAGTCTTCGCTTAGGTCCACAAGACATTGGAGTCAGGGGGACCTAGGCTATGCAACCCTTTTATCCTAAATGCTACCTAGAAGCCTATGTATTGGGCTTATCAATGTATTATAACCAACAAATTCCCAACAACAATAATATATATCAACAGGATAATATATAAAGCGTAAAGAAATAATAGGCGATGGAAAATAAATAAACATCAAGAAGAAAGCAATAAATAAATACACAAACATGCAAAGAACTAAACTAGGGTAAACTCTCTAATTTCTTTCCCAGTGAAGTCGCCAACTATGATAACTGATTTTTTCATCGGTTATTTTAAAACAATGAAGTCGCCACCTAATTTTATTTGTTCTAAATATATATATATATATATATATATATATATATATATATATATATATATATATATATATATATATATATATATATATATATATATAACCCACAAAAAGGATAAGGTAGTCTACGAGACTAAAAGACATGGATTCGGGAGTCGATTTCAAGGGGAAGGTATTAGCACCCCTCACATCCATTGTACTCAATGGGATCCATTTAGTTCTAAGTGTTTGTGTGTAAATTCACTAATTTCTAAATTAAGAAAAGAGAAAGAAGAAGTGTCTTTATTTTTAGGTTTTTGAACTCGCCAAAGACATCGCATCTTGTGCCTACGTACTCCCTCATGCAATGGGAAAGTCAAAGTTCTGTACTTCCACTTAAAAATGTCTTGGTTGGTTTTCTTTATTTTATAAGAAAAATCGTGCTTTGGACATTTCAAATGTTTGAACTTTGACTTGTTTAGTTTGTTTGAAAAGCTAAGTCTTTGTTCGTATTTGAAATGGATGTTGCACACTCTTTGTAAGAAAAGAGTTTGATGATCGCATATGAGCGAAAAAGAGTTGAGTCAGTTGAATTGATTTAAAGTGGCTAAAAATAACCTAAACATTAGGCTATCATCTAATGATTCAAATACTAGAAACTGGATGAGTGAGTTCATCCAATCGTGTATCAACCCAAAAACTTTATAATGAAATCGGTGAAGTGAAACGGGGTTCACATTATTAAGTGTTTCAAGTGAAATAAAATATTTAACTTATTGGGCTATCATCCAATAACCTAAATATTCTAAATTCGATTAAATCGTCGGGCTATCATCCAACCACTTAAACGAATGCCACTCTGTTATTTTTTTTGAAGTGGACAGAAGTATTTAGCTCAATTGGCTATCATCCAACAACCTAAAGACTTCCAATTCGATTAAACTGTTGGGCTATCATCTAACAACTTAACAGAATACCCCTCTAGTTTTTTTTGACAATGATAGAAGTTTTTAGCTTATTGGGCTATCATCCAAAAATCTAAAGAGTTCAAGTTTGTTTAAACCGTTGGGCTATCATCTAACAATTTAAACAAACATCATCCAAGTTTTATGAAATTCATTTTCGAAAACAAATTCAATTAACTAATTTAATTTGAAAGTGTTTTAAGAGGTTTGGTATATGGACTAAGAGAAGCTGAATCGGGTCATGATTAATCTAGTATATGGACTTGATTAATCTCGTGAGGATAGGTGCTTCTATCCCCAACTATGAAACCCTTATGCATGGATAATTGGTACATGAACCAATATTTATTCGGGTTATGGTTAATCAATGCAAACTAGGGCTTCGATTAACCTTGTGAGAATGGCCATGCTCATTCTCAACTCTGAGACCCTTGAGGAATTTGGCGTATGAGCCAAGATGGGAAATGAAATTATTCGCATCACGTGTGTGGAGTGTATAATTGGTGAATAAACCATACAAGCATACATGAGGCGAACAAAATAATTTAGCACACAATACACATCCAAATCCTTTAAATAATTATTAGAATAACAATTTTATTATGATAAAATTAATTAATAGTTTAATCAATAATATCAAATAAAATTATCTTAGACTAATAATTATTTAATACAAAACAAAGTTTATTTGCTTATATAAAATAAAAGTAATTAAAAAAATAATAATTGAAAAGAGATAGCCTGTTTTGAAGCTAGATTTGAGGGTGTAGATAAGAAAGGGAATCACATCATGTAGACTTGGGATGTTAGGTAAGGGCGTAAAGAATCGGCTAAGCTCAACGTATCGGATGAAATCCGGGTAGAAGTCCCTACATCACACGAGATACAAACAAAACTAACAACGCGGAGAAGCTTACAAAACTCAAATATCAATTATTGAACATTGCACTTTATTAAATTAAATTTAGAATAGATTCATGTAGGAATCAACTCCAAGAAGGAAACTGATATATTTGTGTATATACGCATTCGAAAGTCAAATCGAATTTAAAGTTCTAAATTGCAACACATTGATGATTATTACAATATAACTTATTTATTTACAAATGAATAATGGTAAAGTATATCATCAAAAGTAATATGTACATAATTATATATTTACATTTCTAAATATAATAATAAAAATACTAAGTATTTTATATATTAATAAAATTAATAATACATTACAAAATAATATATTGAAATAGTAACATGAATATTAAAATTCTAATGAACAAGTGTAGATGTGCTAATTGAAAGTGAATGCTTTGAACAATTCTTGAATGTCTTTACAAATAACAAACTTGTTAGTAGCATAAGTGGGATAAAATTGAAATAAAATTCAATTGCAATAAATTAGAACATGGTTAGTAAGCAAGGTATAAAATCGAAATGAAATAGAATGAATGATGTTCATGAACAAATGAAGAATTAAACATCTATTATTCAAGCTATTATTCAATTCAAGTTCAAAACATAGAGAACCGGAACTAAAGCAAGATAAGATTAAATCGAACAAATCTGGGCAGCCACTACATGATCTTAACAATGCTTCTCAAGATTCAATTTATTAAGCAAAAATCGGACAGCCACTAATCAACCAATTCTACTCAAGATAAAACAATTTTCTCGCTCAAATTCACACAAAGGAAATAATATATTACCCTCAATAGTCTCTCGGTAAGATTTATACGCGATTAAACGCGATATTATCATCGCCTTCATCGAAACTAAACTCAAATGTCATTCAATCAACAAACTTCAATCGAAATTAAAATGAGAATAACACCATAACACGGTGTCCCATTAGTTTCTCGGTTCGATTTACACGCTAGTAATGCGGTATTTTCATCACCTTCATTGAAACTATCTAGAAATTAAACCTCTAAATTTCAAGTGAATTTAAGGCGATACTAATAAGTTAACACATTCACGAAGCCATACCATTCAGTATTTATCACAAATATAAAAGAACGTTATTACCAACTCAAAAATTCAAACAAAAATATCACCAATTCAAAACCGAATTCTCAAACAAAGTGTCATCAATCATCTTACTAATAACCAAAATTCAAACAAAAATTGGACAGCATAACGTTATTTACAAATCAACATCTGAAAAATCTTTAGACTTGCATAGTTTGTTACAGGTTGTTACAGTTTCAAAGGTATAACAGTGTGATGAAGGACATCAACCTAAACAAAAATCATACATCATCGAAATTAAAACAAGCTTAAGGAAATAGAAAGGTTACCGCAAGATGTCGATGATAAAAAGTGTCGACGTCCGAAATTGAAGCAACACTGGATTTGGAATTTGGAAGTTGAGCCTTGACTACAGGAGGATGAGAGACGAGAGAGTAACTATGAGAAGGAGGTCGAAGGGAGTATGAGTGGCTGAAGGTTAGCGGCAAATGTATGGTGGTATGAAGTGAAAGCCAGACGATGAAGGTTGCCGGCTTGGTTGAGAACGGCGGAAGGTGGGTGGCTGTGACCGGTTGTTGAAGATGAAGAGAAAATGGTTTTGGAGTATGCTCGATGAGTTGTTTAAGGATGAAGGCAAGGCGGAGGGTTCAGTGAGATTGAGGAGTTGATGGCGTTTTTGGCATAGGAGATGAGGGAGTCTTCGATGGAGGTTAGTGGTTCAGATTAAAGAAAAGTTTAAATATGGATGGTTGAAGGAGGTGAGGGAGCGTTATGTTGAAGAGGAATTGACGGAGTGAGCGAGAGATTGACGGAGGGTAATGAAGGTATGAAGGGTATGGGAACAGATGGATATGGCGAGCGACAAGTGTGAACAAAGGGAGAGGTTTATGGAGGTGAGTTGGAACAAGGAAGAGGATTTTGGTTTCCAATGGTGGAAATGTGGAGGATTTTGGTTTTTTGGTAATGGATTGCGGTGAAGAATGGAAGGGATGTGGCGATGGCGATTTAAAGGGAAAAAACGGAGGGTAGTATGATGATGGAATGGGTTGAAGGTGATGAGTATGAAGATGGAAGGGAGTAATAAAGAGAGGTGTTGAACGGAACACAGTGAAAGAAGCTTGGCGATGATGAAGATAAAAAGTTTGGATCTAATTTTTCTTTTATCCGCCGTTTCTCCAATTCCCTTTTTTTCCTTCTTTACATTATGTTTTTTGCTTAAACAATGACAAGTTAACATATATATACCAAAAATTAGGTTAAAATAATTATGATAATACCTAAGATGACCTAATGATAAATTGGGCTATAAGGCCCAACAGGGTAAAAATTAATCTATCCAAAAACATTTTTGTTTTGATTTTTAGAGATAAAAAAATTGACACCTAAAATTGTCAAAAACGATAAAATTTGGACAATAAATTATCAGAAAAAAGAAATGAGCACATTAAAATAAACTACGGGTCTTAAAGATTAAATAAAAATTATCAAAATGTTTAAAATCAAAATAAAATGATAATAAAGAATACCCAGTTGTAAAACACTGCGATTAAAAACGAGACTTCAAACTATACCGAAAAATTAGAGAGAGCATACTTTCATGATCTAGGCGACACGTAGATTCATAAAGCAGTGAGTTAAAAGCAGAAACTTGAAATATTTTTCCTGCTAATTTTCCGCACAGTGTCAAATCGCTTTTAACGTCTGTTTATAAAACCGAATTATCAATATCATTGACATATAAACAACTTAACATGATGCAAGAAGCAGGTAAGGAGATAAAAATAAATGAAGTGGAATATCAGATATTATACAATTAAAAACGATGCAAATGTCGATTTAAACTGACTTTTGGTCAGTCTAAATATGACTAATGATGCAAATGCGATGAGTGAATGATTATTAAAGTTAATGGTTTAATGGAAGCATATGCAAATGAATGCGAAGCCTAATCCAGATAAACTCGAAGTTATGAGGGCAAATTTTAGGGTGTGACACAAAGGTCACCACAATCAAGTAAGCTAATAATATTACAATCCTAGACCTCACTACATTTTTTGGTAAGCTTGAAGACAATGTGCAAGAACTCACTTTCCTAGAGAAACATGAGAAAAACCATGAGAAGAAGCTAAAGAAGGAGAAAAGTGATTGTGAAACTAGTAACGAAGAGAATACGGATGATGAAGAAATGAGGTTTTTTGTGAAAAGGTACAATAGGTACATTAAAATAAATGGTGTAAATCATTCTGACAAAAACATCATCAAGTTTAGAAGAATTTATATATCCTCAAAGAAAGATGATAACAAGAAAGGAAAATCAAGACGTTCATGTTACAATTATGAGAAAACTTTCCATTATAAACCGGATTGTCCAATCCTTGATAAAGAAAATTAGAAGGCTCAACGCAAGAAATCTAGAAAATTTAGTAGAGTATATGTTGCTTGTGGAAGAGAAAGTGATTTCTTAAGTGATGAAGACTCAAGTGATAGTGAGGTAGAGGCAAATGCTTTTCTCTCGGCCCGTCGAGGTCAAAAGAAGAAAAAGAATGTAAGTCATTATAAATATGAACATGTTGATAAATTTTCTTATTCAAAGTTATAATTAGCTTTTGAAAATCTACATAGAGAAGCGATATATGCCTTTAAAAAGTTAACTTCACATAAAAAGATCTTTTCAAAACTAGAAGCTAAAATTGTAGAAGCCGAAAAGAAAATGAAAGCTCTAAAGAAATCTATGGTAGATAGTATAAAGGTTAAGAAGGAGGATGAAGAACCTTCATGGCTCAGTTGTGAAATTTGTCTCATTTTCCAAAAAGAGACTAAGATTATTAAAGTAGAATTGGACACAACATTACAATTCAAGGTTATATTTGTTATTGATCCTTCAAAGTTTAAAAAGTCTTTGAATAAACCACATAAAAAGAATAGATGTGTTAAAAATGATCCCAATAGAAAAATTAAATTTCTTCATAATTTGACTTTGTTGCAAGAAAGGTCATACTATTGAAAAATGTAAATTTAAGATTTTTTTGGTTCCTAAAGTTGTTATTCAACGGTTGCCCAAATACAACCGTAATTTCACTCACTCTCAAGGATCCAATGAAAATTGGGTACCTAGCACTCTTAATTTATTTTATATGATAAATGTTTTGGCTTCATGAAAAAAATATGGGTTCTTAATAATGGACGTTCAAGGCATGCGATGGGTAGCACTTCTTGTACTCATTTACTTTGTGCCAATGAAGAAGAGGTTGTTGACCTATGAAGACAAAAACAAGGATGGTATACTTGATAAAGATAGTGTAGGTAAATCCTTCTTGTACTACTATCTCCATTGTTACTTATTATTGAAGAGTTTGTGCTAGTCATTTGTAATGAATCTTATCTTAGGTAAGTCGGGAAAGGTATTTCTTTTCATGATGAAGGTAAATCTTAAGAAGACACTCAAAGCCACCAAAGAAGAAATTTATTAGCCTAAAGTGGTGAAATTTGAGGAGGAGTAAGATTATCCTAAATATGGGAATGGTATCTAATCAAAAATATTATTGGAGACATCACCATAAGTGACAACACTCTTTAAGACCACTCTAACAAGGGATATTTATGTGACAAACAAAGCTCTATCAAAAATTGTTGATGCAAAGTCTCTTGATAATCAATCAAATGTCCATAAATGGGAACTTTGACAAAGATAAAAGGTTTAGAAACGTTGAAGTCTAAAAGTATTTAGGTTTTGTAAGTGTTTCCTTCGTCTTTCATCCGGTGAGGTAATATCATTTCACTTATCTCTTTGCCAGTAAGTTTTTTATTTCCTACATTACTTATCTATACCATGTTCATTTTGATTTTTTGTTTATGTGATATATTTGATGTGTAATGCAATCACATGGATGTTCACATCCAAAACATTTAGGCTTAAATAGTTTTTTGGTCCCTGTAAGTGGACGTGTTTTTTATTTTCGTCCTTGTATCTTATTTTTCTTGGAAATGATCCCTAAATAATTAAATCCTTTTAATTTTAGTTCCTAAAAGTAAAATCCGCAGAAAAATTCGAAAGAAAATTCGCATGAAACCTGCGAATTTTAACTTCAGGTTCTAAAACTAAAAGAATTTTAATATTCAAGGATCATTTTCAAAAAATATAAGATACATGGACGAAAATCAAAACCATGCAAACTTAAAGGGATCAAAAGATTATTTAAGCCTGCATATTTTAGTCTTTTTTATTTCATCATCATTTATATTTCATGATATAATATCTTAACATTTGAAATATACATTGATAGTTTGCTTGAGCATGCCATTTATTCCTTAAATTTCATGTAAGTTTATTATCTATTCATTCACGCATGAATTAATTTGATCATGTTTTCGTGAAAATGAAATTCTTGATCAAGTCATGTCCCATCTTATGTGAGCATCTTTGATTTGGGTTTTAGTGGGGATATATATTTTCCAAGCTAGGCAATGCTTGTGCAGCATAGGGAGCACCATTGTGAAGTGTTACCTAATTGTGGCATCTTTGAAGCGACTCAACAAGTTTTCTATTGCATTGCATTCATAATACTTCATGCCTTTGTTTGTTATTGTGGTAATTTGTATTGTCGGTTATTTATGTGTAAATCCTGCGTCACTCAATATATATGGGTATATGTGAGTGCACGTTCTTTCTTTGCAAAAACATATTTGTGTGATATATTAGAATTTTTTTGATAAATGGCTTATTTTGTCTCTTTTTAATGTTGTCAAAGGGGGATAAGCATATGCTAAGGTAAAGTTGGCATGCACACATTCAGGGGGAGCCTTCATGAAGACACGAAATGCACCATCGCAAGTTTTACCTTCATCATCGCCTCTGTGTGATATATTGGGGGAGCCTTCTTGAAGACACAAAATGAATTATCTCAATTTTTTCCATCATCAAAAAGGGGGTATGTGAGTGCACTTGGCTGTTAGATGTTTTGCATGACGTCAAAACTAGATTATTTTTTTAGCATTTTTATATATTGGATTATGTCTCTAAGTTATTATGTGCACCTTTGCCTTAGGGAATCTTAGAATGCATCTACAACATGTTTGGAAAAGGTATCATGCATTAAAAATGAGTTTCTGCACTAAAACCAGATGCATATGCTGAAACCTACGTTGCAAGTGCCGACACATATGAGTCAATAATAAAGCCTTCAACTTCTATTTCCAGGTGTCGACATATACAATTTTTCAGATCGACATACTGAAACATTTTTGTCATGTGTCAACACATGTGATTTTGAGGTCGACACATGTAACCCAATTTTAATGCCTATAGCTTATGTTTTCATGTGTCCACACATATAGCTTTTTAGGTTGACAAGTACTGAAGCAATTTGATCTATGTTTCGAAGCATAACCTTCAACGAGTCCACACATGTGTCGACACATGACTTATATGTTTTCACATATGCTGTAGATTTTTTAAAAAATTGCATTCTCTTTTCAATTTCTAAGTCTCTCTTTTTTCCTCCAACTAGCACACATATAAATACTTAATACATGTATCATTTCTAACTTGATGAAATAATAAACATATACTAAGATTTCTCATCGTCTTCAACCTATCATCTATACATAAACATAAACAAATTACACATACTCATTATTTGTTTGGGTGTCATCTAGACTTATGTTGGTAACATCCAATTTAGGTTGGTGTAACCTAAGGTTGGGTTGAGAATATTAGGGGGTTTCATTGGGAAAAACTTTAGGGTTTGTCCTCCAAGATTATAGTGTTAATTTGGGGGGTTTTGACAAGGTTTTTCAATTCATATTCGATCGAGTGAAAGGCTTTAAATAACTGGAGGCTCTTACAAAGAAGTTGAGAGATATGATGAATCAATTGGAAATCTTGGGATACAACAATTCACAAGTTGGATTCGGCCGAGTGAAGATCATTGAAGAATGATGATTTCTTGCAAAGGAGTAGCGTGAGATAGTGGATCAAATTGGTATTGTTGGATTACTTGATAAAGCTAACATCAAGGGAAAGGAATTTTGTAGGATCAACATCAAACATAGGATTTGTAAGGCTGGATTGCTATATTTTTCTTGTAAATGACTTTTTGCATAATAAGAATTCTTATCTCAATTCCAAACAGAATTGGGGGCATACGTAGTCATAATAAAGACGATTGGTGAACTGCCTAAACAAGTCATTCTCTCTCTTTATTACTTATTTACTTTCTACAAGTAAATTGTTAAATACAGTGATTGAGATATTGATTCATATAGAAAAATCCTTTGATAATTATACTTGAGATTACTTTGTTTATTGCATTACAATCATTTAGATTGTAAGTGGTATTTCGTATGAACAAAGTGCAAAGGAAACCCTGAAAAATAGATTGCAAGTCAAGTGTTTGATAATTTGCAAAAATTGGTTTTTATGATTAATTTTTTTGGTAATTGGTTAACACCGTGACTATAGTAAAATGATTGGTTGAGTAGCTATTATGTTAATTCATATCATTAGTTTTAATTCCATCTTGGTTCTCTACACATATCCAAGTCTCTAATAGTTGGTTCGGTTTAGACAACTCATTCGATCTAGGCTTTACCTTTTGCGTGCCTTAGTTTTCAATTGTTTTTCAAAACAGTAAATTGTATTAAGAATTGTAATTTGGGATCTGTTCACCCCATGGATAACTTATCGTTGTGGAAGAAGTGGCATCAAGATCCTAGTTCATTTTTTGCTTCAAAAACGCTTATTTGATAATGACTACCTAACCAAAATGTGCGTACAGTGGAGCGCGTATATTCACCGGTGAAAACTATGACTATGGGAAAAATTGTATATGTATTTATCAGTTCATATGATAAGTGAGTGTAGGATGCTATCATCAATGGTCCAACTCAAGTTACACATACCTGATAATAATTAGAGATCTATTCACGCCCTCTAGATAAATTATCGTCGTCTAACAAAAGTTGTCAGAAGAAAGCAATCAATTTAGAGGAGGACCAACTACCCCAGATAAGTGAAAGAATCTAGTTCTCCATATTGATACGAGAAGCATAAAGCATTTCACGCTCTTATATCGTGGCTAGTGAAAAAAAACTCCTTTCTCTAAGTGGCTCCACCATCATCTATCATGTTCTAAGGAAATTGTCACATTCTGAATAGATACTAACATATTAGTGACCATCTCCTGTTGATAGATAAAGAAGGATTGCTTTCATTTCAGTCTCAAAGTTGGCTCTCATCCTCAGACACCCCCAACTTGACCAACGATGCATTCTCACTAGTATGCGATACTTTAGAGTTTAAGGAATCCAACACTCAAGAGAGAGTCTCCCACCCATGATCTTTACAAAAACAAGTTTTGAGGTCAGATTATACTTTTTTATTAAAATTATCTACAAATCAATCAAAAGCATCTTCATCTTTAGAATCCAAGAGGAATACTCTTTTCTACCATGATGAGGACGGTCACATTTTTTATTTATTATACAATTAATAACTTCAAATATATACTATAAAATTTCATATTTATTAATACTCTGGTAGTCCCATAAATAATAAACAATTGTAAATGTTATGTTAGCAAACATGAGCAAAAGGTCTCATATTAAGATACTCCCTCTGACTTTATTTATAAGCAAATTTTTTTTATAGATTTATTGAATAATAAATGTATCTAGTCTTTTATGTAGACTAAATATATTCATTATTTAATAAACCTAAAAAATAATATTTACTTATAAATTAGGAGTAGTACATAAAAACAAACATAGCAAGAATAGGTGCAAAAGTCATAAAATACGAGGGGAGCCAAGATGTACAGAATTAAATGGACCATGCATGCCATTGAATAGAGGATAATCACAACAATTCATTACCATCTTGTGATTTTTAGATTTTTTTTCTGATATTCAATTTAGGGTTTCGATTTTCCAAGATTTATATATTATGTTTCTCTATTTTTAACATGTTTTTGTATTTGTTAATTATGTTTGATTGATTTGTTATTTTTAAACTACAGGGAATTTGAGACCAATGCCAGATTTTGATGATGAAGATTATGACAATGATCCTTTTGCACAGAAGAAGGTAACGTTTTGCACGAATCTGGTATGAAATTGTTGTATTTAGCTTAGGGTGTGACGAATATTACGGATAATGATATTACGAATCTGGTATGAAGTTAGCAGGACTGAAGCTGAAACACTGAGTCCATGATGAAATGAGAGGTGACATTATTCAAGAACATAATGTTCTCACAATTGATTCTTTGATCTCTAACATCATTTAGCTTAGGTTCCAGTCTTATACTAAACCTGTGAATTTATTAGTGGTTAAATTTCAATTACTTTTCAAAATATATTGTGTTGTGCCACTGCAGATCTTTTCTCTTATTTTGTGATTGATTTGATTTATAGAACAGTAACATTTTTTAGGTTTAAAAATAAATAAGAAAATCTATTCCACTAACTATTGTTCCTGAACCAACACAAGTACAATGTCACGATATAGATAGAGAAGTTTCTCAATTCATATCTGAGTTGGATGATGGACTAACTTCAGCAATAAGTTCTCTGTGCCTACATTTCCCCAGCAACAATTGGTTGTATTCATATTTTCACCATCAAACATTTTATAAATCTCTTATATGCAAAAAAAATATGTGTTTTGTATCATGACTAAAGTTTTATTACAATATCATGGTACTGCTAATAATAAATTAGTATATTAATGTAGTTTTAAATTTTCAAGTATGTTATAAATCTTGTGAGTCAAAATGAAGGTTCTACATTCGAGTAGTTTGGATCATAACATATGTTTCGAAGAAAGACAAAAATTGCACATGTGATGATTGATCTATTTTAATTCAAAGACATAATTTATCAATTTTCTTTGAATTTTATGTAATTTAATTGAGTTGTCTTAGTGCATTATTATGAATTTTTCTGCACTGCAACACAACAAATATTTGAATCTACTTTAATAAGTATTTAGTTATGAAGTTAGGACGAGGTCTTACGAATAAACCTGGTGTAATTTGTGTGGAGGTCAAAACATAAGAATACAATAAATGAGAATATTATTGAAAACTAAGTCTAATAGTTCACAAGTTTGATGTGGAGTCAATAGATGAAAATACATGATTAAGAATTCTCTTCTAACCATCTTTATTGGAGTATGATACAAAGTTGGCAAAAAGTATGAGAAAGACAAAAATTTATGGAAATGGATCCTCTCATGCTATTCTCCTACTGCCATCTCTCATGTGCATTTGCTAGCCCTTGGATCTTATTTAATTATTTGATATTACCATTTTATTATGCAGATTTTTTATCTCTTTACTCTCCACCATTTGATCAAGGCAGAATGAGCAGTATGGAGAAAGAAACTGCAGAGATCTAGATCCAAAATTTATGGAAGCAAAAGTACACTTTATTATATACTGGAGCATGCGCAAATTTCTATATAGTTTACTACATATATCTATTGGCTTTGATTTGATTTAAGTAGAGGGGAACTAGAAATATCATATATTAGGGATTTAAATAGAAGGTAACACCATTCACATTCCACAAATGTCTTTATCTGCCTTCACAGACAATTGAGCCGTTCAAATTTATTATCAAATTTATTAGAAGACAATTAATCTCCATTATTGTTTCATTTACAATGACAATAAAATAACTATTGTAATTTTTTATATTACAACTTTTTCAATATCGTTGATTCTACTTTGTCACATTAAGACAACCAATAACCCGTGCGGACGCACGGATTATTTAGTAGTTACTATCATAACGACCCCTGCCTACTCCAAAATTCCTATACATTTAATGTCCCTATACTAAACACCCAACAAATGTACCCAATGCAGTGCTCTCTGAATTCTAAACGTACAGTGAGAATTTTAAACCACGTATTCTAATTGTGTTGCGATGATAATGATGCCTGCATCCATCAATTATATTTTTCTGTAACATCAAGAATTAATTTGGAAGGTTGTAACTGTCACTAAAATATAAAATCTTTGAAAACATCAATAACTCACTGAAAGAAGACAGGTTGCTTAATCAGACGGGAAGGAAAATGCCAAGATCTAACACTAGTTTTGTTTGTTTTGAGTGTGGATCCATAGTTTTGTCATGAATGAAATTTCAACTTCAGAATACCGACATGCTCTTATATAGTAGAAGAGAGTGAGTATCCAAAAATAATAATTGATCATTTCATTGATATATGGTTGGCAATGATTAAAAAGGTCATATGAATGTGATTTCTAATTTCTAATTTTTCTTTTAAAATCTCATAAAAGGCACCTAACTAACATTTTATATGTGTAGGCGTGTTTAATTTGTTACATAACTGTGAACTTTGAAGAAAAATAAATTTTTCTATTTAGAAATTTAAACAAATTGGATCCTAGAATTCATAAAGGCAAGGCGGAGAGATAGATAAAAAATATGTGATTAGTGTAGACACGGTCTTCTTGATCTGGTGCAATTCGAAAGATAGATTTTTTTTTCTATTTGTTTTGTTATTAATGTATATCTTAAATGTTCTCTATCTTATTAGAGAGCTATGTGGGATGACTTTATTTTTAAAAAAACCTAGTTTTAGAAGTGATGTTTGGTGTGTTCTATTTCAACTCCATTTGCTCTTCTGTTGAGAGGGTTGGTGTGAGAGTCTTATCTAATCAATCATGTAGATTGGATTGTTTGAATTTTTCAAATTTTATCTCTTAGATGGAATTTTTAAATTTACATCTCCTCGAGAGAAAGTTCACTTGGTGTCAGTCTAATGAAGGATTGTTGGCACAATTGATCGTATCCTAATTTCTAACAAGTGGTGGGACCACTTTGAGCTCCATATCACATGGGCCATTTCGAGGGATGTCTCCGATCATTGCCCTATTATTCTTAAGTATGCAAATCAGTTATGGAGCTCAAAGTCTTTTAGATTTAATAATCATTGTCTTTCTCATTGTAGTCTTTCTAAGTTAATGATTTCTTTCTCGAGTGGAACTGAGATTCATGGTTGGAAAGCTTTTGTCATGATGGAGAAGTTAAAAACTCTCAAAGTGGTTCTTAAATTTTGGAATCGAGAGGTTTTTGGAAAGCTTGTTGATACATGTATAAAGACCATCAACCAACTTACCATCATTCTCAATTAATGGATTGGTGTAAAAGTACTTTGGATTAAGATAATGTCCAACTGCATGCAATGGATGGTGTAGTTGAATACTCCATCTTTTTTCAAGGATTGCAATGACTTAATTATACTTGCTTTCATTGTTGTGGAAGTTTCTCATAATTGCATCCTTCGCATCCTTCATTGCTTGATAGATGCTACCCATTGCAGGTTGTTTTTCATTATCAACAAGCCTCAATACTTTTACAAGAGGACCCGTAGCTTTAAGAACATAAACAACATCTTCCCAAAATGAGACTTGAATCACAGTAGCTTGAGCCTTTCTTCCTTTCTCTTTCTTACTCACCTTCAAGTTCGACCATTCTTCAGAAAGGAACATACTTCTCAATTTTGCTTTTAACTCATGCAACCTATGCAAATTAAGAAATGTTGTAGCAAACCTTGTAACTCCAGCTCTAACTAACTCGCTTTCTGTTTTCTCCCTTATTAAGTTCAACACTAAAGAATGGTTATAAATGAAACCCGACAGACTAATAGCTTTTTGAATAACCTTCTTCACTTTAGGAATCTTTCCAATATCTTCTAGCATCAAATATATGCAGTGTGCAGCACATGGTGTCCAAAACATTTTTTCTCGCTTAACGGTTAGAAGTCGACCTACAATACAAAATTAATGATTAAAATTAACACTTAACTAAAATATAAAACTAAGAATATTATAGTAATCAGGGGCGGAGCCAGAATCAAAATTCAGGGTATTCCCATAATAAAAGTAAAATATATAAAAATATATATATTAAAAAATTAATAACAAAAAATATGATAATATTACGTAATAAAAATGTAATAGTATTTCAATTACAATTCAAAAATAAAAAATATTCTAGTCTAATCGTCAAAAACCTAATAAAATTTCTCTCCTTTAGTATATTCGCATAACTATTGCATCGTCAAAATCAAGGAATTCAACATCTTCATTAGTCTTTTTATTCATCTGACATTTTTTGAACAAAAGATGCATGTTATTAATAAAGATACAGTAATGTTATTCTACCAATAAATCAAAATATATTTAGTTTTTAACTGCCTGAATCCATATAACTTTTAATGAACTACCAAAAACCTTTCTATCACCACTAATGCAAGACCAATAATCTTCTTTTATATGCATTCTTAAAATGAAAGATTTAAGTGCTTAATTTGGCACATATCTTGATGTTGATAATATAGAAGAATTAGTTTAACAAACTGGAAAGTCAATGATAGGTCTACTATTGTTAGTTAAGAAGTTTTTATTTGTTAGGTAAATAGTTGGTTAGTTAATTAATTAGTTAATAGTTAACTAGTAGTGTTATTGAAAGTTAGATAGGCCAAATAAGACATCCTGCCTATGCATAGACAGGAGGATTAGATAGGGCAACATCTTCTAATTTGAGAGGAATATGGACTTATGGCATTGGGAGGAAGGTAGATCCTTGAAGTGCTTCCATTGTTGTAATCAAAAGGGATTTTTTTCGTTTTTAGTATAATATATCAGTTGGTTCTATCAGCCAAGGTATCTAATAAAAGTTGCATGTCAAAGTTACCAATAACAGGTATTGGCTGCAATTTCACTGAATTACACATAACCTATAAAAAAGGAAAATTCAAAAAGAAAAAAATCAACAGATGCCCAAGTTCAAAGACATACAAGGGGATTGGTTAGGGAACTGAGACAACATAACTTCACCAACAACAAGATAAAAATGACAATACTTCATCCCAACCAGTTACTCTAAGTGATAATATCACAATTTTTGATATATTTTATTATAAACTTTAATAACATAGAATATTTCTATGAGGCGGATAAATTTTAAACTCAATCTATTTTAAGTGTAATAAAACGCTAAAGTATTGCAGTAAGAACAAAGAATGAAAAGAGTTGCGGTAAGAAAAAAGAATTAAAAATAAAAAATCTTCTTACTACAAGTTTTGATCCCATGACCTCTTGTATAAAACTCCAAAACTTTTACCATTCAGACAACTTGCTCTACATTTAGGGTATTCCAAGGAATACCCTATACCCCTTTGGATCCGCCCCTGATAGTAATACTAACCCGCCATGGCATAATTGCTTCCATTATCGGTAACTAGTTGCACGACATTCGTTTCACCAACCTCTTCAACAAATGTATCTAAGAGCTCAAACAACTTAGTTTAGGTTTTTGTGTATGCAGAAGCGTCAATACTTTTGACAAACATTGTTCCCGCCAGAGAATTGATCAAAAAGTTAATCAATGTTCTACCCTTTGTATCGGTCCAACCATCCGACATTATTGAACAACCATATTTTGGTTGTTGTTCTTTGTTAGATGCCAACATCTTATGTGTGTGTTCCAACTCTTGGTTAAGCATTAGAACTCTCAACTCATAATAGCTTGGAGGCTTCAAATACTTACCATACTGACCAATTGCTTCTACCATTAATTTGAAACTTTTTGATTTTACAACATTAAAAGCAATCTCATTCAGATAAAAAAAAACCGAGCTATATATTGACAAGCTTTTGCTCTTGCTTCCTTATCACAAGAATCAACTATGTTTGATTGCTTTCCCTTTCCTAAAGTTAGCTCTGGTTTTTTATAGAAAAGTACATCCAATGGACCTTTTGTGCTCTTCTTGGCAGCCGAAGCACTTCCCTCTTCAACGGACCTTTTTCCACTTCGAATCCGAGATATTTCTTGCAATTGAGATACCTCATCATCATCTTCATGAACCTCACCGGATATTCCATTTTTTTTTATCTTTAATCTATTTTCCTCGTTCTCTTTCAAAAGCACTTTAACTTCATCGGGTGTTTTAGTGCAAGCAACAACATTTCCTTTTATTCCCAATTGATGTTGTTTGGCTCTAGAAATCCCCGCGGTAGTAACCGTCTTACAAAAATCACACGTGACTCTATTTCTATTATTCTTATCCGCTAAACTATTCCATCTCCATCCTATGTCACCACCCGAAGGTTTGAACAATTGAATAGAAGAAGACACCGATTGAGCATTTGATGAGGATGGTTGAGAACTAGAAGGAGTTGTCATAACTATAGAAAGAAAAAATAGATCATAAATAAAACAAAGAAAAAAAATATAAACAAGAAACTGAAACAAAACAAACTTTGAAAAATATTGTTATTGTTAAAAAAGAAATATTGTTAAAAAAAAAATCAATAGAAAAACAAATTTAAATAAACAATAGAAACCTACATCAGAAAAACATATTGTTAGAAACATATAAATTTAAAAAATTTAAAAAATCATTGTTATTGTTAAAAAGAACAAATTTTAAAAAAAAATGATAAGTTAATGTTAAAAAAACAGAAAGAATTCTATTTTAAAAAATAAAAAACATTAAAGTAGAAGAAGAAAGCATGTGGCGCAGCCAGAGAGAGAGGCTGAGGAGAAAGAGAAATAGTTGCAGACCTGAGGTAGACGAAGCGCAGCAGGTGGCAGCAGGCGCGGCAGGCGGCGAGGCGGCAAAAACAAAGAGAAGAGTAGAAGAAAGCAGCGACAGTAAAAGAGCAGAAGCGCAACAAGAAGAGTAGAAGCACAACAAAAACAGAGAGGAAGAGAGGAGAACAATATTTATGATATTAGGTTTTTTTTAACTACAGAAAAAGACAAAACTGACCTTCCCAACGGTTAGAAATTGGAACAGAGAGAAAACGACCGTTCCAAGCCGTTCCGCGTCTACGCCGCACCCGCTCCGCCACAGATTTTCTCTTCGTGCCGCCTGCGACACCCATCCGCGCCGTTCCAGCTCAAGCGACTCAATTTTTTCTACTGTTCTGTTCCGCGCCTCCGCGCCTAGAACTCGGCCGTTCCGGCCGAGTTTAACAACAGAGGTTTTGGCATCTGTTTTTGATATTTTGCTACTAATTTTTTTATCTATATAAATGTTTAAGGTGATGGAATTAGATGTCAGAGAAAGGAGAACAAACCCATGGTATAATAGTTAAGGTTCTAGATACTTGTATTTCTTTGAATTGTTGTAAAATGTTCGGGATAGTCATTGCACATATCCAATCTAATGTAGTTATGGATGTCCAATTATATAGAGTGAAGTGAAAAGAATTGTTATTTCAAAATTGATTATAAGTAATAGATAAATTTTATAAAATATAATTGACCTTAACATTAAGATGAATATATTTTGTATTTTTATGAGATAAAATTTTACTATCAACAAATGGAAATATACCACTTACAAATTTATTTGAGGGGATTACTATGTTTTATTACCTTCTAAAAAAATTTAACGACATATTTAATTAATTTAATTTATTTATTATTATTAAAATTATTATTTAATTTATTTGTTAATAAAATTAAAATTTTATTGTAAAAAACCTCATTTTTTATTTATTAGATTTTATCCACAATATCTATTCAATTTTAATTAATTATTACCTTTATTTAAAAGATGAAATCTTTATTTGAAAATATCAATTTTGTTTATTTTTCAATCTAACGAATTCTATCAATTTTGTTTATTTTTCAATCTAACGAATTCTATTTTATTAGTATATTTATTTTCTATTTTATTTCAACTATTTTTAACAAGGTCTATAATATGATAGGTCTAAATTTTTCATTAATTTTTTTCCATATTAAATAATTAATTTAAGATATAAATAATTTAAGATATAAATATTATTACCCGTGCAGATGCACTCCTAGTTAACTAAAATGTTTCAATCCTTAATCTCAATTCATCATTTTTCTGTCATTTCTTCAACCCTTCATCTTTCTTGCAAATTAATAATGACAGGTATGTTACCATGAAATTGAAAAGACTTAAAATCCAATTTAAAAACATTTCAAATTAATGATTCAAGGTGACTTACGTAGTGCTACATTGTTGTCTAACCACTGCAGTTCCAGTTGAGTGCATAGACATTTTCCGGCAAATTCCATTAAAGAAGTTAATTTATGAACAAAACTTTGTGTTTCGAGTACCAAAAAACCAAGATTTTTTGCACCAACTATGCACTGTTGATGGAGAAAATTATGAATTCAGTTATAAGACATGGAGAAAAATACAGAGAAAACAACTAAGTCCATAGAGTAAAACAAATGAATAAAGTAAATATAAATTTATAAGGGTGTTTGAGAGAGAAATTGATTATCATAGCCAAAAAAGAAGAAGGTATATCTCTATGTTTGTAATGTTTTACGGTGCCGGTAAAATAGCTGTTCCGGAATGAAAACAATCACTATTCTCTCTCACTCTAATTTCAATGTGCTTAAGAAAACGATTGACTCAATATTATGGTTCCACAATAAAAACTATAAGTGGTAGGTATTGTTCAGTTATGGGCAGCAAATCCTTTTTTTATTTTATTATACTTTTTCTATTTTATTATATAAGTAGGTATTGTGATATAACCTTTTAGTAAAATATAAGAGTAGTTGAAGTGTAACTTTGATAGAAAAATAGACCAGTCAATTTTCTCGTATTTCTTTTATATATAAGTATAGATAGAAGTGAGCATGTGATATGGGCAAAGCACACAACAACAACGTTTGATCTTTATCATCGATCTTCACATCAATATTTTTAAGATCAAGAACCAGTTTGATGAACATATCTGATTAATCAGTTAACACTTTGTCTTCAATCATCTTGAATGAATATAAAGCTTGCTTCAGGTAGAGTCGATTTACTCGCGGTTTTGTCATGTACAAACTTTTAAGCTTCACCCATAATCCTACCGCCGTCGTCTCTTTTGATACCTGTCGAAGAACCTTATCACCAAGGCTCAACAAAATTGCGTTGTGGGTTTTCTCAATCATCACCGTCTTCTCAGCTGCAATTAACGCAACGTTCATGGCTGCCTCTCCCTTCAACGCTTCCAAACAACCATGCTGAACTAGCAGGGGCGGATCCAAAGGGGTATAGGGTATTCCTTGGAATACCCTAAATGTAGAGCAAGTTGTCTGAATGGTAAAAGTTTTGGAGTTTTATACAAGAGGTCATGGGATCAAAACTTGTAGTAAGAAGATTTTTTATTTTTAATTCTTTTTTCTTACCGCAACTCTTTTCATTCTTTGTTCTTACTGCAATACTTTAGCGTTTTATTACACTTAAAATAGATTGAGTTTAAAATTTATCCGCCTCATAGAAATATTCTATGTTATTAAAGTTTATAATAAAATATATCAAAAATTGTGATATTATCACTTAGAGTAACTGGTTGGGATGAAGTATTGTCATTTTTATCTTGTTGTTGGTGAAGTTATGTTGTCTCAGTTCCCTAACCAATCCCCTTGTATGTCTTTGAACTTGGGCATCTGTTGATTTTTTTCTTTTTGAATTTTCCTTTTTTATAGGTTATGTGTAATTCAGTGAAATTGCAGCCAATACCTGTTATTGGTAACTTTGACATGCAACTTTTATTAGATACCTTGGCTGATAGAACCAACTGATATATTATACTAAAAACGAAAAAAATCCCTTTTGATTACAACAATGGAAGCACTTCAAGGATCTACCTTCCTCCCAATGCCATAAGTCCATATTCCTCTCAAATTAGAAGATGTTGCCCTATCTAATCCTCCTGTCTATGCATAGGCAGGATGTCTTATTTGGCCTATCTAACTTTCAATAACACTACTAGTTAACTATTAACTAATTAATTAACTAACCAACTATTTACCTAACAAATAAAAACTTCTTAACTAACAATAGTAGACCTATCATTGACTTTCCAGTTTGTTAAACTAATTCTTCTATATTATCAACATCAAGATATGTGCCAAATTAAGCACTTAAATCTTTCATTTTAAGAATGCATATAAAAGAAGATTATTGGTCTTGCATTAGTGGTGATAGAAAGGTTTTTGGTAGTTCATTAAAAGTTATATGGATTCAGGCAGTTAAAAACTAAATATATTTTGATTTATTGGTAGAATAACATTACTGTATCTTTATTAATAACATGCATCTTTTGTTCAAAAAATGTCAGATGAATAAAAAGACTAATGAAGATGTTGAATTCCTTGATTTTGACGATGCAATAGTTATGCGAATATACTAAAGGAGAGAAATTTTATTAGGTTTTTGACGATTAGACTAGAATATTTTTTATTTTTGAATTGTAATTGAAATACTATTACATTTTTATTACGTAATATTATCATATTTTTTGTTATTAATTTTTTAATATATATATTTTTATATATTTTACTTTTATTATGGGAATACCCTGAATTTTGATTCTGGCTCCGCCCCTGTGAACTAGTAGGGCTTTCATCTCCAAGCACCACATACCGAAATCGTTCACTCCGGTAAACTTTTCAATCTCATACTTTGTTGAATACATTTTCTCTTCAAGCTCATTGCATCAATTTGTTGTGAATTAGATGCCTCAGAAATAAAATATAAACTTGTTCCTTAATGATCAATAAACAAACAAGGGTAGAAAATATGATAAAACAAGAAGAATACAAAGATCAGTTATTAAGTGTCATTCTTTCCTTTATCTTCAAAACAAGATTACAAGTATACAGAAATAATAAATAACCCTCTCACCCTAAATTAAGATTTACAGTATGCAATGATGAGAGAATAATATGCTATTTATAATAAACATAACATACTAAACTAATAAAATTTTATCACAAATATCCATTACAAGCTAAATTAGGGTGCAAACTAACTTAAACAATTGGACATAACAAACATACCCAATTCGAAATACTAACAACCTTAATATTTCGACACCCACATACTAGAACATACTTCGACTACATTATGGAGGTCTTCGACACTAACATGTGAACAGACTTCGACGACATGCTCAACTCTATCGAACGAGAAACTACTCTTAAACCCAATAGAGTTCGATCTAATATCTCACAGAGATGAAAATATGTTTTTTTTTGAAATTTTTGAAATGGGAGAGAAGGAGATTTATGATATGTTAAATTTCCTTGGGAGTTAGGAAAATTGGATTAATAACATCACACCAACTATGTTAATTATTGGCGTAAATGTGAAAAATTAATAAATATAAAAAGGGTATGGTATCATGTTTCAGGTAAGAGGTGTGCTATATTTACACCAAAGTAGCAACGCCATAGCTTTTACACCGTAGCTAATTATATTTGCTTGCATGTTTGGCACATATTCCTAAGCATCTAAGTATAATAAAAAATGAAAAGAGTAGATTGTATAGTACTTATATACGGTGTATATGTCAAATTTGGTGTAATTATATCATTTTTCTTCAGGTAATTGATTCAAATATAAATTTGTTAAAATCTCTCTAAACATATGTTTGATACAAGTGAAATAAAGAAGAGGGATGATAGAGAGAAAAGTTTAAGAGAAATATCAAATTTCTCCTGATTGATAGGTAAGAAATGGTGAAGGAAGATTGAATTATAGTAGGACCCATCACTTTTTCATCTCTCCTCTAATCTATAAACATTTGTTGTGCCGTCCTCTTTTATTTCTCACTTTCTATAGAATACCTTTATCCTTCTTTTGCTTTGTTTATTTTTCAAAAAGAAAATTAATGACTCTATTGTTTATTATTCAGCATAAAAAGTAAACACATATCTCTACTTTTTTTCCCTCACAATAAACTGATTATATTTCTTTATTTTTTTCCCACCTAAATTAATGTTGTCATTGTCGGTATCTTCTATACGCGGTTTAAATAAATTTAGTTCTTAATAAATTAATTATTTTTAAAATAAAATAAAATATCTTAAATGATTTAATTAATTTGATTATAATTTAAATTATTAAATTACATAAATCAAAATAAATGATTTAATTAATTATTTAAAATTAATTAATATAAAATAAAGAAAAAAAATATTTTAATACTTTCAAATTTTATCAATAGTTATCTCTCTTCTATTTGTCTTCTTTCTCTTTCAAATTAAACAATATTTTAAATCTATTATATTTCTTTCATCTTTCTCTTATTATACTCTCTCTTTCCAATTTTTCACTACAATCAAACACACCTTTAACATTCTAACACTTAAAAAAGCGTGTCAATGAAAGATTTGTATCCCCAATTATGGTAAAAAAAGAAATGAAACATAACTTCTCTTGTAATATTAAGGGTGTGTTTGTTTCAAGTTTAGAAATTACATTCTTGAAAATACATAGATAAAAGAGAGGATACCCGTGTTTGTTACAAGATTAGAAAAATTTATTTTTTAATATAAAAATTCTAAGGAACAAAATAACTTCTTGTAACTTCTATTATTTTCATGAAATTATTCCCATGCTAAAGAATGAGAAAAAGATTCTCATGAAATTTTATTTATTTTTTTAAATAAATTAATAAAAATTACAATATTTATGTGAATAATAAATTTTTTGTCAAATGTTTTATTTAGAAGAATGCCTTAGAATGAATTTTCTGCACTTATTTTCTTAGAATAGTAATTCTAAGGAATAAATTTTAACACTTTGAAACAAACTCCCCCAACTGAATTTTGCTTAACAAAAATACATTATAATGTAAAATAGAAAATATCGTGATTTTGAGTTTTAAGTTTAGAAAAAATATCAACCAATTACAAAGGTTTATTCCACCAAATTACATATTTATTTTTAAAATACGGATATAATATTATTAAGTGCTATAATTGTATTAAATAATATTGGAAAACTAATTTACATGGATCGTATAATACCTTTAATCTTTTCAATTTATGTCAGACTTATCTAGAAGACTCAAATATCAAATTCGACCTAACATATTCAAACAATTATTTAAACATAGTTAAATGTGTTTTCATATTTTGATGATTAAAATTTACGAAATTTGGAAAAAAGATTAGTAAACTTTTAAATTTTTTATTAGCTAATTAAATTTGACAATGTGTTTGCAGATAAACCAAAATAAAACTAAGAGTCATTAAAATCCAATCTAAGATATTCAAAAAATTATTTAATCCGATTTAAGTAACATTTCATATAGTACTTTATGAGAAATAAAAAATATACATCCAAATCAATCACACCTATACTAAATTTTAAAAAATACTGTTATTTTTAAATAAATTATATGATATAATTAAATGATGAATTTTTATTGAATAACAGTGTAAAATTATTTTATATACTATATTTTAACTCATATTTTATTTTGATGATTAAAATTTCGAATTTGAGAGAAATACTAAAATACAATAATTATTTTATTAGCACTTTGAATTTGTCTCTATTGGTTGTAAAATCAAGAATCTTTAAATAAATTTGTTAAAATATATCTAAAAATTTTAAGCGATGAAGATAATTTTTTTTTTGTTGAAATTGTCAAAAATTAAGAAATGGAAAAGTAGCAAAAATGTTTGGTTAAAACAATTTGTGAATACTGAATTAAGTTAGTATTTTAAGAAATATTATAAAATATTATAATATTCTAAGAGAAAGTATAAGATATTTATAATATCTTAAAAAATATTATAAATTTAACTGTATCTTATATGCTAAGTATTAATGAAATATATTCTAACTATTATTTATTATTGTAATTATGACAATTCTCAAACTTTAGAATAAAATTGAAGGAAAAAAAGTCTAGGATTAAGGAGTTTTTTTAGAGTTATTTAAGAAGATCTAGACAATATTTTTTTTTGACACTTCATATCATACTCTTAATATATTGGATTTATGTGATTATTATTGTACAGTGAGTTTGTGCGAACGTGAATAAAAATTTGAGTTTGTTTTTATAAACTTGATTTCTACTTTTATATAACTTTTTTTTTTAATCTCTCTTGGATTACAAAGAATTAGAGGACCACTCTTTTTTGAAACGTAAATCTTTTGATTGAATTAGATAAATAAATTTTATGTATTAATTTTATTTTTCTATCAAATTAATATTTTATATTATTATATCAAAGAATTATAATCGGTGAGGACTATTTATTTTTGTTGTTCTTTATTTACGGCAGTTAAACTTAAATTCTTTTTTATGAATTAAACCTTAAATTTTCACAAAAACAACGGCAACTTTTGTACAAATTTAAGAATTGTTTTTTAAATTATTTATTTATTTTCTCAATTTCAATGTAAAACATATATACTTTTAAATGCTTTAGCTATAATACTTTTGGAGCGTCTATTAACATGGACTTTCTTTTATAATTATTTTCATATCCCCTCCACTTGCAATAGATATTACCTTTACGTCTATATTCATTCCTTCATTTAAAAAGAAGAAGATATTTTCCACCTCTCTCACCAAACAACAAAACAAACCTAAGGCTAAAATGGTAATACCACGATCAACCATCACGTTACTTGGCGAGTGGACGAAGAACCCACAATGTCACGTTCGTAAATATCCTCAAAAGAAGACCCATTTTCCCAACACACAGTTTTCAATTCCAATACATTTTTCATTTTACTCTCACACTCTTTCATTTCTCAGATCCCTTCTTCTAACCCCTATTCTTCTTCTTTTTCTCTTCTCTTTTTCTGTAACCGTTTTTACAAACCCTAGAAAACCACAACCAAGAATCACCATAACCGCTCTCTCACACTTTCTCTTCTTCACTCTTCGGTAATTTTTCACTAAAAAATATTCATACCTAGTAGTTTACTTTTGATTCATGGTTTTTCAAGCGTTCCTATGTTTTTGTTTTGTTTTTGTTTTTGTTTTGTTGTGTTTCATGTTTTAATAATATTTATTGTTTGATTATGTTCTTGTTGTTGTTGTTTTTGTTGCTTTTCCAGTGTCGGAGATTTCGTTACCGTCGCAGGTTTCGAGAAATTAGATCTGGTTTTTCTCAGAAGCTACGTGGGTTAGTTAGTTACACTGTAACGACATCGTTTTGGAATTTGTTTTGTTTCTGGTTTGAGGTTTGTGGTTTTTGATACCTTGTACTTGGTTTTGGAAGTGAGATCTATAGTTTGATTTTGTGAAGTTAAGGTTTTTGTTTGAAAAAATGGAGACACTGGTTGTTGTTGCTCAGCATAGGAACCAATACTATGGTGGATCTAAATCGCCACCATTTGGTTCTTCTTCGCCTTCGAGTCAGTTTAGGGGGATTAATTGTAGAACTTTTCAAACTGGGTCTGGTATTCTACCAACACCGTTTAAGTCTAGTACCTCGGCTTCGCCAGATACTAAACTGAAAACACCTTTAAGTACTCCGGTTTCGAAGTCTGGTAGTAAAAGTATGTGCAAAGATGCACCTAGTAGTGCCCCGGTTCCTATCAGAGACAATGGTTGTAGAAATGAAGTTGGTTTTGTTGATGCTAATGGGGGTTTTTTGCTTTCGGAACTTTGGGCTGGACCTACTTATTCAAATTCACCACCGCCTAGTTCTTTGCCTATTCCAAAATTCTCTGTTAGGCCAAAGAGGACTGTGTCTCTTGAGCTTCCTGTCTCTGCTTTACCTGAGATTGAAATGCGCCAGTTTGCTTACTCTGCGCCGTGTTCCCCTCGCCAGGAGGATTCACCTTTTGCTAAAGATTTCTTTGTTAATGATGATTCTGCGACTAGGACCCTTTGTCGCATTCTCAATCTTAACTTGGAGGATGATGAATGATGCTCGAAGGAGCAAACAGTTACTGTAAATAAGTCTTTTTTTTAATGAAGTTGGGTTAGTGTTAGTTTTGCTGTGTATATAGAGTGGCCAAATAAAAGTACGAGTTTGGTTGGTTGAGTTTGTGTAGCTTTCAGTTATGGTGTATGTAGTGCCCTTGGTAACAATGATTAACGGCTGTCGTTGGTTGACATTCTCCAGATTTTGGAAATTTGATCAGGTTTGACATTGAGGGTAATATGGAATAAGGGTAAGTGGGTGTATATTGTAAAGCTCTTTCATGAGCATGTTTTGGTTTGTGACTTGGTTGACATTGATGGAAGCTGCAGGGAAAATGGTATGGAGGCAGAGATGACGGTAATAGGCGGGAGTGGTATGATGGAATTTACTTCGGCCCGAAGACAGTTACTTGCTATATTCATGATCTACATAGTTGACAGAATGATTAACATAATTTAATCTGATTAAGGATTTAGGCCTCTTGCTTTTAGTACATACTTTAGGTTGTATCTAATCTCGAACTTACAAAATCTCTTTAGACATCAATCCTCTGTTTCTTAATCCCCTCTAAGATTTTCTTTTCTTTTCTTATCATATATATACTCTTCTCTTCTAGGTGACCTACTGTTTACAAGTTAGTAGATAGTTACTACCTTTCTTTCAGATCCTTCTCTCCTAGTTATCTTTTGTTTCTCCCTCTACGAGGGCAAAGTTTGTCCCTTCACCATCTTTTCTGTTTTTTACAAAGAAAAGCTGGAAGGGTTTGGTTTAAAATAGTCTTTTGTTGTTCAATGCTTTAGCTTCTGTAGGTTAAAATCCTTGTCACACCGTATCTTACTTACCAACCCGTATATCTCCCATTTTGCCTTTTGGTTATTGCTTCTTTCTATTGTCTTCACCTGTCTTATCTTCCATGGAGATTGTTGACTATACTACACCGAAATTAAGGTAAAATCTTGTTTGATAATAGTGCTTTTGTATTATTTTTTCATGCATTAAGTGCTGTTACTGATGAGTGTTTTGCTGTGAATCAGGGAGGTGTTACTGCACTGGTGCTGTCATCTACATGGCTTGTTCAACTACAAGTTTGTATCTGTTCGTGAAGTCTCTCTAAGTTCGTAAACTTTGCAGTGTTTTGTTATTTTGTAACTTGTGGAACTTGCTTGATCTGTTGAGATAATTGCTTAGCGGCTATGATCTACATTTCATGTTTTATATCCGAGTTAAGAACAATTAAGTACTTGTATTCTCTTTTCTAGTTATAGGATTGCTTTGAAAGCTCTGATACTATGTTATGTTTTTAATCTAATGTCGACATATTTGCTTTGTTCTTTAAATGAAATTTGGTTGTCTGTTCAAAATGATTTCTGCTCATTGATCTTTGGTCTATTGCTTGCTCTGATTTGAATTCTTTGATCATTGGTCTATTGTATGCTCTGATTTGAATTCTCAGGTTATCTTTTGTGTAAACAAAATTCAAAAGAGTGACATCTTTATACTCTTTACTTCAAATTTTAATTAAATTATGATAAACAGCTTTCTAATCTTCCAATTTAACTTTTAAGATACTGATATCATCTTAATTAGGAATTTAGCTTTATTTATAATCTTTTTGTATCTGAAGTTTTATTGGGCCATTGGGCCAAGCAATATATTCTCTCAATCTGAAACGTTTTTTTAAATAATATTATCAACTTTGTTTTTTTTTTAAAAACTAAAATGTATTTTTTAAAGTTATCCATTTAAATTGATAAAAGGGCTTCTATATACTGTTTTAAAGCATATTATTGCCATGTTGCATCAAGGCCAGTATAATCCTCTTGATCTTTGGTGCTAAGTATGGATAAAAATTTACTTACGTTTTGAATTATGTCAATACTACACAAAATTATAAAATGTAGGTAATTTTTACCTCTTTGTAAACAAAACAATGAAGCCATTTTAAAATATGTTGATTTCATCACAGCGGTTATAGGAGACTTTGGTTATAGGAGATTTTGTATGTCTTTAAAGACTATATTCATTGATTCAATAAGATTTATTGCCAAAGCCTTCCATTGTTGTCCATTGTCGTATGATCTCGTTCATTTCTCTATGTATTTGGATTTGACAATCTGATCTCGCTGCGATAGTGTTTGAATGATGGTTGAGTTAATGTATGTCTAATGCAATAGACATGCGTACAAAGGGGGGTTCATGCCAACCATTAGCTATGCACTCTTAATAGAAATATGTCTGTCGGAGATAAAAGAGACCAGGTTGTGGAGCCACGTGTGTCCGGAGAATCTTGAGAAAGAAATTTCAGCCACCACCAGTCTCTCCCTCGACTAGAGCGGAGACAATTGGGAAAAATGTTATTGTTGCCATCTTGTGCAAGTGTCATCCGTAGTGTGTTTTTGTATTCTTATACAATCATGTTCCATCTATTTGAATAATAGATTTGCAGAACGCAAATCCTCTAATGCAAGGTTAATAAGTTCAGAACAGTCGACAAAATATTTCATTTCTGTTGGCACAAGTTTCGTTTGGGGCATACGCCGTCAATGTGTCTATAATATAAAAAGTTCCAGGAGCATATGTGCGAAGTGTATGCAAGTAGCGCGATAGTTCTTTGTATGAATCCTCTCAGTTTTCATATATTTTTCAATAACCTTGTCTTTAGCATATCTATACAGTTCATCATGTAAAAATGTAAAAAAAGACATGTATTTTTTTTATGGACATGCTTTCTTGCTCCAAGCATGTGGTTGGAGAATGGAGTCCCTTAACTCCATCAATGACATGATATTGATGTTCCCCTGCGCAACAAAGTAAGTCTATAACGCTATTACTTTTTATGGATTTATGATAAATAACCGTACATAATTTGTTATTTCTCTCTTTGCGGCATGTTTTGTGTAAGAGGGATGAATTACAACAAAAATCTGAGATGAAATGTCACTTTATATTGTAATCTTTTGGATCACATTGACCCATAAGATGTATGTATTACGTCCAAACTTTTCTTCTTTTGATTAATTTATTTTTAAAGTTATCGTTATTATAATATAATTTTATCTACAGTTTCTTTAGAGATCATATTTGAGTATGAACCATTAATCCAACCTTGAAAGGCAGCAGTTTAGACTGCAAGAACTGCAATTATACGTTACAACGTTATGGAGATGCACCACAGTGACTGTGTCAAAATGCAGTTCGACAAGCATCAAGATATATCGAGATCTCTGACTTGTTTTTCACCTTGGCATCTCCTTAGGGTCGACGCCCAGTGAGGTGTTAACAATTGGAAATAAATTGCTCTAGAATGGTGTAAGATGTGGAAGAGGCGTGACCTACATGTGTTAGATTTTCCTGTTTATCCCACGAACCATCATATGCGACACACATATCAATATATCAATTGGTATAAATTAGTTACTAACCCTAAAATGTTATTGGCAGACCCGAAATATTTGATCGACCCACACACACATTGGACATTATCCTTAAATTCCTAACAATACTACCAATAATCTGATAAAACTTTATAGATAATTAGTAGTTATCCCAATTTGAGAAGAGACGTGTCTCCTAAGAAAGAGGGGAAAGCTAAAAATTTTCAGAATATTTTTTACCCATTTTCATTTCACAGAATCTTTTAAATACACATTACAAAGTAACTGAATACTTATAATAGGAACTGCTTAACCACCTAATATTAACTTACTAATTTAAAGTGATACATTTATTATTATTATAACCCATTTCGGTCTAGATGACAATTGTGAAGATCCATTATTCTTCCCAATTTTAAGTGGTTCAGTTGTATCATTACCCATGTCTCCAAAAAAAATCTTTTCCTCAAGATTCAATGAAGGAAATTGTGACATAATCTGCTTCTTGTCCTTTCCAGTGAACTAGAAATAGAGCGACGACCTATGATAGCTGGTGGTACACTATGTACAGTGGTGCTGATGTTTGAAGTCGTAAGAGGTGTCATTTGAGTGTCTGGACTACCTAAACAAGGTTTCAGGAGAGAAACATGCAAAATCAGATGAATGTGCATGGTGGCTGGAAGCTCAAGTTCGTATGCGACTGATCCGATGCGGCGAAGGATACACAAAGGACCGTAAATGCGTTTTGTGAACAACGACGGTGCACAGTTTATTTAAGGTAAAACCACTGGCCTTCTTGAAATCCCTTTCTTCTTCTCTTTGAATTGTCATGCTCTAGTGATATTATGTTTGAGAAATTTCAATGTTGTAGCTCGACGGTTCAGACTCTCATCAAGTGATTGAATTTATGTTGTACTTGCAACATATGATGTGAGGGATGGTGGTGCACAACCATATAAGGCTTCAAGTGATATTCTGCTAACAAAGAGGGAATGAGGTATGATTTTTTAGGTATGAATATTCGGTCTTGAAAGTAAAGAATTCCTGATATGTAACTAATCTTTTGTTGCATTGCTAAATTTTCATGAAGGTTAGAAACCAATTGTTTACCAACAGGATGAGTAGCATAAAATTGTTGGAGTTGATTAAACAATGGAAATAAAGGGGAGCCTACAATGGCACAAATGGCTGTAGCGGAGTCACTAGGCATGCGCGATAAGGCATCTGCAATGAAATTCTCCTTTACAAGTTTGTAGTGTATTTCAAAACTATAACTGATGAGTTTGGTCAACCATTTTTGTTGCTCCGACGTCTGAATAGTTTGAGTCAGTAAACTTGAGACTTTTATGATTGGTATAAATACGAAATGTATTTCCTAATAAATACTGACTCCATTTTTATTGCCTCTATAACAACATATAACTCCCGCACATAAGCAGACGATGAACATAACCGAGGGCACATTTTCCGACTGAAGAAAGCAATCAGATATCCCTGTTGAGAAAGCACAACTCCTATTGCGACACTGGATGCATCACTAGTAACCTCAAATGACATGGGAAAATCAGGTAGTGCTAATACTGGTAGATTGGTTATAGCATTTTTTTAATTAAGTGAATGCCGTGTCTGCTACAGAAGTCTAGTTCTATGTTGTTTCTTTAAGCAAATCAGTCAAAGGTCTAGCAATAGTAGCATAAGGGTGCACAAATCGGTGATAGAAACCAGTCAGTCCAAGAAAAGCTCGTAGGTCTACGAGTGATTTAGGGGTAGCCCACGCCAAAATTTCTTGAACCTTTGTCGGATGAACCTGTATTCTGCTTCCAGAAATAATATGTCCTAGATAATCCACATAAGTAACTCCAAAATTGCATCTAGAAAGTTTAGCATAAACGTTATTTTCGAGAAATAAGTGCAAAACATTTTGTAAATGGAGTAAATGGGTAGACACAGTTGAATTGTGGGAAAGTGGTAAGGGCTAGAGATGGATAGACCATACCAGTAAGTATGATCAGTTATCCACTATGGTAAAATTGCATATAAGGTACATTGTAGAATGAAACAAATGATCCTAATGTTTGTAACCATTGTATACTAAGAACATGGTCTGCCTCTTGTGTAGGAACCAAGTAAAATTCTATGGAAAATGTATGTTCAAATATTAGATCAGGCACGTTTGTACTCATTCCAACACATTTTAAATGATCTCCGTTGCCCTCCATAACGCAAAAAAGGGTAGATTTTGAATTGGCAGATGTAAGAATGTAGCAATTCTAGGTTGAATGGTGTTGTGTGAACTGCCCGTATCCACTAGAACAAACACATAATGACCATGGATGCAAGCATAAAATCATAGAGTTCGTGGTGAAGGTTGGCCTGAAGGTGAAATTGTTCAGTGTTGTTTTCTGTTGCTGGTGTTTTGGATTGGGTGAGAAAAGGGGAAGGTAGATGTGGTGGTGTGTCATGGTTAAGAAATAATTCCACTGAAGGTTGTGCAAAAGTCAGATCAAGCGGTTCCTCGGGAGAGAGTAGCAATAAGAGTTGTTTATTCTTGCATCTGTGTCCTTTGTGAAATTTCTAGTCACAATTAAAACACAGTCCTTTGGCTCTGCGTGCATCCATTTTAGTTCGTGATAAGAGGATAATTGGTGGGGAACTTTGTATGTATGAAGGAGGGGTTGGTAATGCTAGGTTTGGTTGTGGTGACTTTGATGAGGTTATTCGAGATTATAGTGGTGGATTAGGTAATATAGGTGATAAGTTTTTTATGGATGTGTGTCTGGGTGCATAGGATAATGGAGATTTTGGTGCGAACAATATTGACTCAACCAATTTTACTAATCCAATGGCTTACGAAATTGATGCAGGCTGCAAAATTGCAAGTTCATTCTGGATATTAGGACGAAGGCCATATAGGAAACAGTCCAGAATGGAATAGTTTGGTAATTCAATGACGCGGTTACAAAGACGTTCAAACTCACGTTGGTACTCCAAAACAGTTGTTGTTTGTTTCAGTTTGAACAACATTTGTTGATGATTTTCATAAGCAGATGGTCCAAAGCGGAGTCCCAATTTGAGAAGGGATGTGCTCCTAAGAAAGAGGGAATATTGACATTTTTCTGAATATTTTCTGCCCATTTTCATTTCACAGAATATTTTAAATACACATTACAAAGAAACTGAATAATTATAACTGCATAATAGGAACTGTTTAACCACCTAATAGAAACTGACTAATTTAAACTGCTACGTTTATTATTATTATTTAACGTAATCACTTAAATGTGCAGGTGCTATGATAACCTACTTCGGTTGAGATGACAATTGTGAAGATTCATTATTTTGCCCAGTTAGAAGTGGGTTTATCCCAATGATACACCATCCAACAACAACCCCAACAACAAGCCTGACACATCATCCTCCCACCAAACACAACAAAGATTCAGATCCACAAGCATCCAACCCCAAACTCAAGACCAATATCAATACACACACATGCCCCACACATAATCACAATATCAAAAACAAAGATCACACATCTAACATCTCAATGTGGACCCCACATCATCAAACGTTAGCCCAGACATGAGCCTACCTAAAGAATATTTCTCAACCGACCTAACATACCATCAACCACCACATCACCATAGCAGACAACAAACTTATGAGTATCAAACTCCACAAGGTTCATTTCCTCTTTACCCCCTTATTTAGACGACCAGTGCTATCGACCACCCATGAAACCCCACCCCCACCTATACGACCAAACTTTGAGAGCATGGGTAACCAATTGTTTGAAAGCGGGTCTTCCAGATATGATGATCTAACGGATTTCATGGACCCTGAATGCATTGACTTCACAATGCCCTCGACCTAACCGCAACAGGAAAATCTTCGAAACACACCATGAGTTAGGCGCAGACGCGAGTGCGAAACCACTAGTCATTATCGAGTCCCGAGAGAACTATATAATATGTAACTTTTATTCCCATTATGTAATTGTTTCATTATTATTGAAAATCGAAGTCTCATTTGCGACGAAGTTGTCTTTTATTTTTTAACAGAAAAAAGAAAGGGAATTGCACCTAGACGCCATTTGATATGGCTTAGGGAAAGTCAGATGCACCTAGGCACTATCTCGTTCGGCGTCTCCTTTATAAATTTGAATGGATGCGCCATTTGAGATGGCTGAAGCACTTTAGTCATTCCTGAAACACAGTTATTTGGGTAATTTTCTCCGAAACGTGATTATTTGTGTGTTTCTTTTAAAATCTTGTTATTTGAAAAGACTAAACTTAGGTACAATTCTTTAGAAGTGTTTCTTATTATTTTCCATTAATAATATGACAAATGTATAATTTTCTGTTACACATATACAAATTATTCATATTTTCACTCCTTAAATGATATTTGAATATACTTGTCATATTTTTATTAGAAAATAATAAGAATCACATTTAAAGAATTGTACCTAAGTTATGTCCTATTTAAAAAGAAAATTTAGAACAACTAATTTTATATCATTTTTTATTAATAGTATAAGAAAAGTTAATTAAAAACACTTGAAAAACAATAACAATAAGGGAGAAATTAATATTTAAGGACATGGGAGGAAGTGTAAAGTAAATTGTTCATTTGAGAAATTTTGAAGGATGCCAAATAATGCTCTCCCTTCAATAAAAAAAAAAATTTAACTATACAAGATTTTAAAAAATTAATTAAATATATTATTTTAAAAATAAAATAAATATTATTTACTACAATGTTTTTATTATTATAGTTTTTCTGATTGCATCTTATTAACTATAGTTAGTAATTTAATAAAATAGATAATATAATTGTAAAAAATTAATAAATTATTGAAGACAGAAACTACTTAAACTACACAAACGATTAGTTCAATCCGTGGCCGTCCTTCTTAAAACGTGAGAACCTATATTTATTTTTTATTTTTAGCTTGAAAATTTAATAAGAGTTTTGTAAATTTATGAGTGATATTAACGGTTAGAATTTCTGGTTCGAATTAAGTGACAATGAATTTTGTATTTCATACATGCATATCAAACATCGGGTTAACATTTGATTGCACTGACCTACCTGGCTATCTTCCCATATCCAATCATAGACAGTTGTATTCTATATTCTTTTCAATCATTTTTATACATCTTGTTTTTAACAAACAATAATAATGTATTTTTTTGGTTAGTGTTCACTATTGGAAAATTTTATCCCATTTGCTAACATTTATCATCTACTCTTATATTATATCAATTTTGACCAAAATGTCTCTGCATAAATAATTTATTTGTTTTATTTTTTTCACTTTTTCTCTCATTCGCTTTTCATGTTCTCCGAATTAGAGATAAAAAATTTCATACTGAAAAATGTTTATCAAATTCTTCGATACACAATTGATCGTACTTGATCAGAAAGGATCGTTGATTGTCTACGGACTTGAGTGAAATAACGGTTGAAGTGAAGTGGAGGGGGTGTACCTGCAAGGTACTCCAATGGTAAAGTGAAAATATGGACTATCAGAGTGCAAGTATAAAGAGTGAGTGTGAATGAATACCCGACTCTCTCAAGTGAGATGGTATTTGTAGCCCTAAGCGCTGTGCCAAGATCTTCACATTAGGCCAGGTAGTTAGAACCACTAAGGAAGACTTCCATGGTTACATGAGTAGTGGAGACCAGCACGTGGTCTCCTCTTTGGTCAACTGCTCCATGATAGAAGGGAAGTTATTGACAAGTTATTCTTGGTGGACAAGATGGAGGAAGCTCCGGATAACCGTTGGCCACGTCCTCTTGAGGGACACGTGGAGAGATTCCTAAGGGTTACTGATTTGGGCCATGCACTATTGGGCCTTGTAATGGAAATGCAGGATTGGGCCTACTCGACAGTGGGCCAGGTTCAGGTCAAGTCCAGAACAACAATCACAAAACAAAAAATTATTTAGTAAGTTATCTGATTTTTAAAAGTCATCGAATGTCTTGGAAAAAGTTATTCGGCTCTTGAACTCCAGCGAAAATATTTTATAAAGTTATTCAGATAAGTGAAAAATAACACCACTTATCTTTCAAAACGTTTTCCGGTTGGGTGCAATTTTTAGCCGCCAGATATCTTTCAAAAAGAGTTTTGGTAAAGGGCACCTCACCAAGGCCGAACGCGTCCTTGTAGCCAAACCCTTGAAACGAATATCACATTTTCTCCTTCATTATTACCTCATCCGGAGAAACCCAACTTGATTCAATAAAAATGAGCATTTCAGTTAAAATGGATCTTGGACTAGTATTTTGGATGCAAAACCCAACAAAAGCAAAGAGAATCGATGGGGAGATAACCGAAAACAAAGTGGGTCGTGAGGGCGAAGGGATTTACCAGTAAAAAAAGTCCTATAAACTCACCCTAATTTAAGTAAAGGGGTTAAACCAAAGGTGGATCGAATAAAGTAAATAAGCTTCTGATTACGGAAATTGTCCAAAGAAGCACGCCCAGATGGAAAAGATAAAAAAGATAAGAAAGGACTTTCAGGATTTGTGCTCGACACATAGTTGAAATACCCTTATGTATGCTCATGACCCGAATGAAGCTGAGAGGATAAACTTTTAAACATTTCGGACAACTACCTCAATTTAGAAAAAAAGGAGTTGAAGTCATATTCTTGTAAACAAGCATTCATCAAATGGGATCATGCCTTCATCAAAAGAACGACATATCCTCTTTTCCTATAACACTAGAAGGACTAACCACTCTAAAGGGTCTACAACCACAATGACACTTGCATCTATGAGAGTCTCGATATTTAGAGTCGAGCAAGTGGCCACTACTTTTGCATCTATCCAGTCATACTCCAACACAACTGGCCATCATTGAAGATTCAATTATGCCAGCACATTAGCATTGTTAGGGTTACAAACTTCGACCTGCAGATGAAACTGAAAGTAATCTCTAGCACGTTCCCTCCTTTGAAATTGGCTCATACTTCCTCTTTCAACGAGACGCAAGAGGGCATAAGGACTTCAACACAATTTATTCCTCCACAAAGTTTGATATAAGAGCATCTAATGAACTAGATAACGATGTTTCTTCCTCAAAGGAATCTCTAGATACCCTTTCTAAATCAGAATCATCAGATATGGGCATAACTTTTGGTCTTATGTGATCTCTACTAAGAGAAGGGAGACCAATATCATGGGATGTCCTCATTACAAAAGTAGACAAAGTTTTAATTTCAGAATCACTCAATAAGTCAACCGTATTATCGCTCATCTTGACTAGAAAAAATGAAATGTAAAATTTAAAAGCTTGAGTTAGATGGGTACCCAGTTATATTGGATTGAGGAAGTAGGAGGAATAAACAAATATAATGATTTAAGGGAATCACTGAATCGCTTCTAATGATACTCCCGGGGAAGAAGGAACAACAAATTTTTTTCCTGAAAAGTAATTGTAAAATGCTAAAGGTTGCGAAGAACTTCCAAATACAAAACTCACCATATATATAAGCAACTACGGTGGAAAGAATCAAACCGACTATGGAAAGAAATCACAAGATCAATGATTAGATTTTCACTCATGGATACACGTTAACTCGAGTGCACTCAAGTACTTTATAAACTACGCCATACACTAATTGGTCACGTCATTACACATGTCAGAAAATGGCGACAATGCGTTTTAATGATGCAACCACATTAAATGAACATGTTCCCAATTACATTTTCAAAATCGATCTCAAACATTTCAATTCCATTCCACTTATGACCACATCATGGAGGTCGGTCAATGATACTTAAGGCTTCCCATGACTCTTTCAATTCTTGCCAAATCCTTAGGGGAAAGTGTTATGGACTGGCCAAAGATCCAATTTACCATGACCTAATCCATCTCAAATTCACTCTACTTGACCCTAAGTATAAAATCATATCACATGCCAAGAGAAAAATACAAACTCTAATCTCCATTTTCACTAGATCCACCTTGAATCTTAATCTAAATTGAACATTAGAGTATTAATCATGCAAGCCCACCCATCGCCATCCTAAAATAGATCGAAGCCGTCGTTCAAAATCTTTAATTCATCAACTCCATTCATTTCTAATTCCCGAACAGAATAATTAATATCTCTTTAGTGAATTTTATATTTTATAAACAACAAATACTTTTTTAAATAATTATTTTATCACTTTCAAATATAAAGCCTAAAGTTATTAAATTGTTATTAAATTATTGGTATGCTGTAAATGATTGTTAGAATTTGAAGTCTTAACATAATTTAAGATTTTCTAATATATATATATATATATATATATATATATATATATATATATATATATATATATATATATATATATATATAAGTTATGGGACCAATTTTAGATTTAAGTGGGGCTAATACCCTTATACATGTAGGATTAGATCCGTTCGTGGTTGGAAACACTGTTTGGGTGGTATACGTACTTGTGATTCCTTTTAAAGTGTCTTGGTAAATTCATATAATATAGATTAATTGTATAAATATTATTTAGAGTTTAACATATTTTCAAAGAAGAGGATAATAATGCAAACTCTCTTCTTGATTTAGATTTCACTGTGCCATATTCATTACTGTGGAGATGCATCATAATGACCATGTAAACTGTAGCTTGACATGCTTCAAGATATCCCAGGTCCCTATAAAGACCTTGGACAATGACATATACAAAGATTTAACAACCAATGGAACTTCGACCCTTGGCAGAACTGCGTCAAATCTTTGTGTCGTAAATAGAAGCACCGCCATAACCATGTATTAAATGACCCTGTGATGCCAGACTTGGAAAAACCAACTCGTACATATATGGATTGGTACAGATCATTTGGATTTGGGTTTCTCTCTGAAGATATGTATATATATGACTCACGCCAAGTCACTCACACACAAGAATCTTCAACATCTACCCCCACAAAATTACGAGACTCATTGCTCATAACCTCCTATCCGACAAAGATACCAACCCATAACCAAACAAACATACAACCCAAACATGCCAACAATACAACCACAATACCAGGAGCATGTTACATCAACAAGATGATCCTTATCAAGACACCCACATCCACATACCCCTAACACATCTTCATACCGTAACCACTATAGCTAAAACACTCAGCAATCATATAACACTAAACCTTCCCTATTCCATAGACAAGAAGCCCAAACATCACAAAACCAACACATCCTATATGGCTATCAAACACTGCAACACCCATTTCAACCTTTCACAAATGAACCATTCACACCAATGTTGCCCTTCAATCCTCCTGGCCACACACCCATTATCCGAAGACACCCAATCTACTATGGCATGGGTCACGAATTCAGTTACCCCAACTCATCGTTCCATACACAAGACTTCATAGAAATGAAAGAACTTAGTAAGGAATCTAATGATGCCGGTGTTCCTGGGACCTCTAATTCTCAACCACCTGTGGCGAATCAACAATGTGGGTTAGGGCCACGAGTTAGAATATCTAGGGGGTGTGGAACCGATGGCCGGTATGATACCCCCGATCAACATATTTTGGGTTTTATTTGCTTCTGTGTGTATTCGTATCTTGAATTTAATATTGATATTTTGATTTCTACTATAATACAAACAATCAATTATTAAAGTAAAAAAAAATGAAAACACACACCGGTGCTAGACCAATTGGCGTCTCCCTTTAACAATTGTACATAGACGCCAATTGGATTTGCAACATCTATTGCAGGTGCCAATCCAATTGGAACTTCCTCTTAAAATTTAGGTTTAGTCACCAATTCAAATGGAACCAATGAATATGTTGTTTTATTTTATTTTTTTGAAAAATGGAGTATACTGGAAAATTATTCGAACTGTGGGGCACTTTGGGAATATTTTTGAAAATCTGGATTACTTAAAGTAAAAAATTCCCATATTTTCTAATTTTTCACAAATGAAACCTTATAATGAGATATATAATGGTAAACATTTACTAACACACACTTGGGATTTATTGTTTTATCAGTCACTAAATCTTCTTGGTTAGAATAGTATGTCTTCAAATTGTACTTGATAGTAATGCACCTAAGATAATTTCGGTGTTGGCGATATAAAGTTTCACATGTACTTGAAAAAAAGGTAACACAGTCTTCTTCTACATTTCATTTATATGATAGCCATTCACAAATTTTCTTAGTTGATTATTGATTTTGTTTAGAAGAGCACTTGTTGACATCCCTCAATTTTGGATGACGAGTACACCCCTTTTAGATGATGACCTTCAGTGTTGGATGATAGACGGTCTCTGCTGGTTCTCACTGGATGACCACCGTGACGACCTATGACTGTTAAACCGTCACCCAGTGTGATTTATTGTCAATTTTTTAAGTTCAATTTTGGCTATGGTTTGTATTTTTTATACAATAATTTAACATTTTAAATGAGTTAATTAAAATAAAATGTCACCAAAAGTGACCTCTTTTTGGGAGAATGTTTATAAATAATGTTAATTTTTTTTTCTTTTGTGCGTGTGTATGTGTGTTGTCCATGTGAGTATCAATTGATCCGAAGGACATTTGATATTTGACCGAATTTCATACACACACGTGATGATAAACATGCGATAATTATAAGGTTTCTCATGTGAATGATAAATAAATCTAAAGAAGGGTTTATTATTTGACATGTTTTATTATTAATGTTTGATCATTACAATAAGAGTACCCACATAATCCAATATTATTGTTCAAAGACATAATATTGAGGGTGCATTAGGTATCTTGAGATGAGTAATGGAATTACTTGAACATGTTTAAGATTAAGTTTATTTTATGAGTATATTTATTCTGTTTCTTTTGTTCTATTTTTAGCTATAATTTCTTTTGTTAAAATAATGGAATAAGAACATGGACATTTTTCTTGGTTGCATGGATCTTGAACTTACATTAAGGATGTAACAACCACATTATCCTACGGAATCCGGTACCTCTAAATAGAGGGAAGATTATGAGAAGTGGTATTTCTCCAATCGCATGAATCACGCGTTGGTATATTCAGAGATCAATTTAACTTCAATACCTGAAAACACTTGGTGATTAGACTTTGGTACAACTACTAACATCAATGTTTAACTAAGGGATTGCATGAACTACCAGAAACTAAATGATATTGAAAGATACTTCTATGTGGGAGATGGTAAGTCAGTGGAGTTGGAAGCTATAGAGAATATTAGATTACTAACGTGTACCAAATTTTATTTGGATTTGAAAGATACTTTTATGGTTCCTTGATTTAGACGAAATTTAATTCCAGTTTCTTATTTGGACAAACCAGGTTAATTATGTTCATTGAGAAACAATATGTTCAAGTTGTCTTTCAATTGAGATATTATTGGAACTGGTTCACTTATGGGTCATGATAATCAATATTTGTTTGACACAATAGTTACCTATGGCGAATCCTTGAGTGTGGAATCATTTGGCACAAACACCTAGGTCACACATCAGAAGCATTATGGCAAAAACACCTAGGTCACACATCTAAAAATAGAGTTGGTCGACTAGTGTCGATGTAATTTTGGATTCCATTGACTTGAAAGAATTTGATGTTTATGTCTAATGTTTTAAAGGTAAACATACCAAAAACAAAGAAAATTGGTGCATATGGATATACAAATGTCTTATAATTGATACTTACAAATATTTGTGGATCATTTCCTACACCTTCTTGGATTGGTCAACAATTTTTTATATCATTCATAGAAGTTTATTCAAGATATGCATACATATTTCTTATACAAGAAAATAAAAGTCTCAATCGTTGGATGTGTTCAAATCATTTAAGCTTGAAATTGAGAATCAAATCAACAAAAGAATTAAGAAAGTAAAATATGACCGTGGAGGTGAATATTGCAATAGATATGACAGTTCTTGTGAACAACGTCTGATCCTTTTCCAAATACCTAGAGGAATATAGAATCGTCCCACAATACACCATGCCAGGGTCACCTAGCATGTATGTTGTAGCTGTAAGACGAAACCGAATTCTTAAGTATATGATAAAGAGTATGATTTATTATTCTACCTTGCCATAGTCACTCTAGAGAAAGAGAGACTAAAGACCATATTTTACATTATAAATAAATCATCAATAAAGGCAATTGCCAAAATACCTTTTGAACTTTGGACTAGACGGAAACCTTGTTTTTGAAATTTTTTCACGTGTGTGGATTTTTAGCTGAGGCAAAAAATTATAGGCCAAATGAAAAGAAATTGGACTCCCAAACAACGAGCATCTAATGTATTGGTTAACTATGAAAGATCTAAGGTCAACAAATTTTATGATCCCAAATTAAACTCAATTTTTGAGATGGGAAAATCCTGATTTTTTGAGGATATTGAGTTTGGGGAAAAAGGTTAGAGACTTTGTTTTAGAGGAAGGATCGATAACAATTATAGAAACGATTCGTAGATTTGATTTTGATCAAGGAAGTATTTAACCTCCATAAGACATTGTTGAATATTCTTCTGCTCAATATGATTTGGTAATTCATAAAGAACAAACTCAAGATCCCCAGGAACAAGTGTTACAAGAACCAATACGTTTACGGATATCCAGTAGAGAAAGGAGAAAGGCTATTCTAGATGATTACATAGTCTTTCACCATGAACATGAGTAATTGTATGATGAAAGATGGTCCAATAAACTTTCGCCAAGTCATGCAAGATTTTAATTCTGAAAAGTGGATTGAAGCAATGACAGAGGGGTATAAATTCACACAAGATAATAAAGTTTGGGAACTTGTATCGTTACCATAAGGTGTGAAACCACTGGCTACAAATGGATTTTTGAGACCAAGCAGAATTCCAACTATAATGTCTAGAGGTATTAGGCTAATCTTGTGGTTAAAGGTTATACTCAAAAAGAAGGGATTGAATTTAAAGAGTCTTTCTCTCCGGTCTCATCGAAAGAATCTTTTAGGAAAATCACGTGTTTTGTTGTACATTATAATTTGGAACTCCATCAAATAGATGTCAAGATGATATTCATCAATGGCAACATTGATGAAATGACCTATATGTTGCAACCAACACATTTTTGTGTTGGGAGAGTCAAATAATATGGTTTGCAAATTGACATAATCCATTTAAAGACTAAAGCAAGCATCTTGTCAGTGATACCATAAGTTTCACGAAGTAATCCTCTCATTTAGTTTTGAGGGGATACTGTTGAAGATTGTCTGTATCCCAAATTCAGTGGGAGCAAATACATATTCTTAATCCTGTACGTGGATGACATACAACTTTCCGCAAATGATATAAGCACGATGTTATCAAGAAAATTTGAAATGAAAGATATTGGCGACGCCTTCTTTGTATTCAGAATTAAGATACACCAGACTGATCTCGAGCTATTATATGATTATCACAAAAGAGCTATATCGAAAAGGTACTTAAAAGGTTTGACATGCAGAAGTGTAAACCATAGGATAATCTGATTGAAAAAGGAGACAAATTTAGTCTAAGTCTGGTGCACAAAAGGAAGCTTAGAAATTAAAGAACAAAAAATATTCCTTACACGTCAATTGTATAGAGTCTGATGTATGCCCAAGTTTGTACGCGCCCGAATATTGCATTCATAGTTGGGATGTTAGGCAAATATTCGAGCAATATAGGAATGGATCATTGTAAAGCATACAAAAGGTTATGAGGTATTTAAACTTAACAAAAGAGTATATGCACATGTATAAGAGGTCTGGCCAATTAGAGATCACTGGATACTCTGACTCAAATTTTGCTGGATGTCAAGATAGTAAAAGATCCACTACAGGATATTTCTACATGGTGGCTAGTGGCGCAGTTTCTTGACGCATTTCCAAGCAAACTCTTATGGTTTCATCCACCATAGTAGCATAGTTTATAACATGTTATGAGACATCCAACCATGAGATTTGGTTGACGGACTTTGTCACTTAGCTACAAATTGTGAAAGGATTTTAAAGACCACTTAAGTTATACGGTGACAATAAATCAATTTTCCTATATTCCAACCATAATAGGAGCTCGACTAAGTCAAAATATAGTGACATCAAGTTTCTAGTTGTTAAGGAAAGGTACAAAATATACATATTTCTCTAAAACACTTAGGGACAAACTCCATGATAGAATATTATTTTACAAAAGGTATTCCACCTAAGATCTTTCACGAGCACATTGCTGGCATGTGAGTTTTACAGTTTGAGAAATCTTTAATTTAATGGGAGTTAATCATTTATGAATTTTGTGTTATATGTTTGATATTATGTATGCATACTCTGATTTTGAATATTTTTGGTTTATAAAGTTTGACATTCAACTATTTATACTTTGTACAACAAAGTTATTGAATGATCTCACTAAAGTAACGTAGAACAAGTTAAAAATCAACATGCACAGACCAACTTTATGTGATTTTCATGCTACACTTTTCCTGATGAATCTATGTCATTTAGTTATGTCACTATTAGTGATTATTGATGGGTTTTAGTTACGATTGATTTAACGAAAATCACTATGGTTCTATTTCCTGACATGACTAATATACGAGATAATTTAGATATGATTAAAGAATATAATGTCAAATTTTGAGCTCATAAAGTCTAACAAGTGTGTAAAGTTACATATGTGACTTGTGAGAGATTATTTGAATTTTTAGTCATAAATATTATATTACAGGTGTTAGAATCATTATTTAATTAGATAAAATTATAGTGGTCTAACTAATTTTAATTTTGTGGTCAAAAACATAAATATCATGAAAGATAAGGCTGTGTAGATACAATAAGGCAATATCTTAAAAGGATTAAATTAAAATCTTATAAGAAATAATCCTATAAGATTATTCATAGGGTCTCTATTTGTAAAAAGCAAATTGAAAAAAAAAAAGATTTTTATCCCTATCAAATTGAGATTCAAGAAACTCTAGAAAATTTTACAAATTGATATTTTAATGACAAATTCAAATACACTTCTACTTTTATTCTCTGATTAAATTCTAATATAAATTTAAGAGATGTGAGTCATTGACATATTTAATTTGATTGGTACAAATTAATTTAAAATTATGTTGTTAATTTCTATGTAAGTGAAAATCATTAAAGTGTCTTACAAATCTAACATAAAAATGAATTGAATTGACATTAAAATAAACGTGATCTTGAAATTGTGCAAGTATAAAAGTATAGTTGAAGAAAAACTTACAAGAATTTATTTATATTATATTTTTGGTAAAAAAATTATTTGTACTATTTATATCAATTACTCGAGTAAATTAGATTTTATATCAATTATTCAAATAAATTAGATTTACTCATTTTGATGTAAATTCAGATCTCTTGAATTACTCGTTAAACTGTATTTAAATGACTAAATATCATTATTTATAATTAAAAAATATATGGTAAAAGAGTCAGCACGTACATTTATGGTTACACTTTTTTCGGTACATAATTCACTTGTCTTATTTTATATCAATTAATCTAGTAAATTAGATTTTATATCAATTATTCTTTTACATTATTATTTGTACAAAATTTACTTGTCATATTTTATATCAATTACTCTAGTAAATTATATATACTTATCTTTTAAGTAATATTTGAATTCAGATCTTTTGAATTACCGTTAAACTATATTTAAATGATTAGAAATCATTATATATAAGAGAAAATAGATGGTGTATTATTTTTAAACCAATAAAAATTATACAAAACGTTAAATTATATTGTAAATTTTTAAATATTTTATAATTTAACACTTTAGAATATTATAATTAAATGTATATAACATATTTTTTTACGTTCATAATACACTATCATTAAATTTTATTTATAATTAAAAAATATATGATAAAAGAGTCCGTACGTAGAATTATGGTTGACCTCAAATTTTCATTTTCCATGACAATTACATAGCACCATATTCAACATACGAACTATTCCACGATCACTCCAAAAAAATCAAGTCAAGAAAATCAATATAGTTGGGCTGTTGCTATGATATATCACCAGCAACCAATTTTTCTTTTACAATAATTAATCAAGTTAAGATTACGCGTGCCCTAATATCATACATCATATGAGTTGTAAATTCCATAATGAAACATTACTTTTCCTCATCAAATATGCATCTATCATAACTAAAGCCAAAGTTAGCCTAACTATTAAAAGTGTATGGTTTATATAAACGGTAATTTCGACAATCCATGTGGGTAGGTATGCCCCCAACATTAAAAGATAAACAAACAAACTTAAGTTAGATGAAAATAAGGTTTAAGTTTAACCATGTTCGAAAGTAATTTCTTGTGTCAGAAAAATTTGATTTGATTTGATTTAGGAGTGTGTAAACAGTTTGTTACATACATATTTGATTTTAGGTTTAGATAGATTTGATTTAAATCTGAAATAGAATATATTTGATTTGGCTTAGGAAACAAATCAAATATATTTGATTTGGCTTAGGGAACAAACTAACATAAATCTATAAATAGAGAGAGCAATCCCTATTTTTGTAATTGAATTCATTCACAATATTTTGCAGTTGTAAAGTGAATAATAAAGTTTTCCACAGTCTGTGGGCAGAGAGAAACTCCGCAGAAAATGTTTTTTTTCTTCTTCTTCTTTCTTTAATTGTTCATTATCATTGTGTGGTGATATCAATCTTTTTCATCAAGATTGGTAGAAATTCATTATAGGTTTTGGTGGATTTCCAACATTTGGTATCAGAGCTCCGGTTGATCGATTCAAGGGAAGAATGATCAAGAACGATCGTAGAAGAAGAATTCACGATGGTAGTGGGCTATAGGAATGCGAATTATCCAGGAATTCTTCCAATTCTGAAAGTAGATAACTATGAGAATTGGTGCAAGAAGATGAAGGTTTTATTCCGTTGTCAAGGTCTGTGAGATCTTGTAAAGGATGGAGTAAAAGAGCTTGAGGAAGACGCTTCAGAAGAAGAAAAGCAAGAACATACAGAATAAGAGAAGAAGAGTTATAAAGCTCTCTTTATAATTCATCAATGTCTGAGCCCAAACAACTTCAAAAAGGTTAATGATATAGAATCTGCAAAAGAAGCTTGGGGTATTCTTGAGAAATTTTTTGGAGGCGTAGAAAAGGTAAAAGAGGTGAGGTTACAAATCACAAGAGAACGTATGAATTGCTTCAGATGGAAGACAACGAAAGCATACATGATTTCTTCACTAGGGTTACAAAACTAGTGAATCAAATCAAGATATATGGAGAACCATTAACAATAAGAGCTGTTGTTTCAAAGATTTTGAGATGTTTGGCTCCCAAGTTTGACCACGTGGTGATGACTATCGAAGAAGGGAAAGATTTGTCGAAATTGACAAAGGAAGAGCTTCAAGGGACGCTTGAACCTCATGAAAAAAGGATGAATGAAAGATCCGCAGGAAAGACAAAGAGTGGTGTGGCTTTGCAGGCTCAATCAACAAAAGACAAGAAAGGCAAAGGAAAGTGGTTCGACAAAGGTAGAGGTGGCTATAACAATTTGACTGGTAGAGGAAACCAACACAAAGGAAACGTGTTGAATCAGAGAAGACCATATCAAGGCAACCAAAGATGTGGTGTTGCAGATAGAGGAAGAGGCGATGGTCGAAAGACTGACAAGTGTCAGAAATATAGTCACTATTTTAGTGATTGTCCAGAGAAGCGAAGAAGTCAAGAAAGTGATGCCAAGATCGCTAAGTATGAAGAAGAAGAAGAGATGATGTTGATGGTCACAACAAGAGATGAAGAAAAATTCAAGGATCAATGGTACTTGGATTCAGGATGCTCATCACATATGTCTGGAAGGAAAGATTGGTTTATCAATCTAAAGCCCTCGATGATGAACATGGTGAAATTTGCAAATGATAATACTCTAACAGCTGAAGGTATTGGAGATGTTATGATCATGAGGAAAGATGGCAAAAGGTCAGTAATTTCGAATGTGTTATACATTTCAGGCATGAAGAGTAACTTGCTTAGCATAGGGCAGTTAGTCGAAAAGAATTACAAGGTGACTGTCGAAGACAAGATGATGAGAATCACCGACGCGAATGGAAGATTAATCTTGAAGGCCCCTATGTCCCAAAATAGAACCTTCATGATCGAACTCAATGTGATGGAGCACAAGTGACTTTCGACTGCAGCAAGTAGAGACGAATGGATATGGCATTTCGACTAGGCCATCTCAACTTCAGAGACATCAGAGATCTAAAGAGGAAGAATATGGTTTCAGGATTTCCAGAAATCGACATTCCAAATGAAGTGTATGAAGAATGTGTGCAAGCAAAGCAACACAAAAATAGCTTCAGCAAGGATGCAGGTCGAAAGCCGTTCTCGAAGTCATATACTCTGATGTATGTGGGCCAATCCAGGTGGATTCGTATGGAGGTAATAAATACTTTGTCACATTCATAGATGATTTTAGTCGAAAAATGTGGACTTACCTAATCAAGAAGAAAAGTGAAGTGATTGAGGTATTTTCCAAGTTTAAGTGTATGGTCGAAAGACAAAGTGGTCAAAAGCTCAAAGTTTTGAGAACTGATGGTGGTGGAGAGTATGTGTCGAAAGATTTTGACAGGTTATGTGAAAAAGAAGGGATTGTGCATGAGGTGGTTCCACCCTACACTCCACAGTAGAATTGGACTGCAGAAAGGAAGAATCGAACCATCATGAATATGGTTCGAAGTATGTTAAAAGGCAAGAATTTACCTAAAGAGTTTTGGGGTGAAGCTGTGTCTACTGCAACTTATATTTTGAACAGATGCCCCACAAAGAAGCTAAAAGGAATTGCTCCAGAAGAATGTTGGTCTGGTGTAAAACCTAGTTTGAGTCATCTAAAAGTATTTGGTTCTATCGCACATAGACATGTACCAAATCAGATGAGAAGAAAACTTGATGACAAGTCGATTCAAATGATTCTAGTAGGATATCATTCGATAGGAGGTTACAAGTTGTTCGACCCAGTGAACAAGAAGATTGTGATCAGCAGGGACGTGATCCTAGATGATCTTAAAGAGTGGGATTGGAGTCGAAACGTCAAGAAAGATTCAATAAGAATTTTACTTGAAAAACCAGAAACTCAAGTCAAAAGAGAAGTTCTACAAGAGGAACCATCAGTTATAGATCAACCAAGCACAAGCATACCTCAAAGAACAAGACACATGTTTGCAAGATTGCAAGATTGTGTGGTTACATCAGATGATGTGGTTGATAAGAAAGGTGAGTTGGTACATTATGCTTTCTATGCAGATGTCGAACCTATCAATGCAGCTGAAGCATTGAAAGATTCGAAGTGGGTGAAAGCGATGAACAAAAAAGTTAAGTCCATCGAAGATAACAATACTTGGTCACTTGTAGAATTGCCTCAAGGAAAGAAGGCAATTGATGTCAAGTGGGTGTACAAAGTGAAGATGAATCCTAAAAGGGAAGTAACTCGACACAAAGCAAGGCTAGTGGCGAAAGGATTTCTCCAGAAAGAAGAAATTGACTTCGATGAGGTTTTTGCACTCGTGGATAGAATCGAAACAATCAGGTTGGTTGTCGGATTAGCAGAAATAAACAGTTGGCAGATATGTCAGATGAATGTGATGTGTGCATTCTTGAATGGACCCTTAGACACAGAAGTTTATGATAAACAATCAGTTGGATTTGTGAAACATGACGAAGGGAGTGCAGATTCAAGTATTCATAAGACTAAGAGCTATGAGGAATATAGATAGTTTAGACATAATGAATTAGGTTGTGTGTTGAAATTAATTCCTTGTGTCATATAATATTTGATTTGATTTGATTTAGGAGTGTGGAACTAGTTTTTTACACACATATATGATTTTAGATTTAAATAGATTTGATTTAAATCTAAAATAGAATATATTCGATTTGGCTTAGGAAACAAATCAAATATATTTGATTTCACTCAGGGAGAAAGCTAACCTAAATCTATAAATAGAGGGAGCAACCCCTATTTTTGTAATTGAAATCATTCACAGTATTTTGCAATTGTAAAGTGAATAATAAAGTTTTCCACAGTTTGCGGGCAGAGAGAAACTCTGCAGAAAATAATTCTTTCTTCTTCTTCTTCTTCTTCCTTTAATTGTTCATTATCATTGTGTTGTGATATCAATCTTGTTCATCAAGATTGGTAGAAATTCATCATAAGTTTTGGTGAATTTCTGACAAACCATAAATAGTTGAAAATAATAGGTCATGGATTGCAACTCCAATTATTTTGGAGATTTATTTCTACAACTTTTTATGATATATTATATAATTTTTTAGATTAATTACGGTAAGTGTAAATATTTTTTTGGATTTTTTATTCTATCTCATTACGGTGAAAAACACCCTATGTAATTTCGAAAATGTCTTCGAAAAATTAGAAATAAACTTCCGGTTCGCACCCTATATATTTATAATTCATTTGTTTTGAGATACACTATTTAAAAGGTAAGAAATGAAATCAGAAATACACTTCCGGTACAAACCAGAAATATATTTTCGGTTTTCAACAAAACCAAAACTATTCTCCAAGTGCCTCATAGCACTTTTGTGTTGTTTTGGCAACAAATTATCTATATTACAAATCGGAAATGTATTTCCAATTTGTATCGGAAGTGCATTTTCGATTTTTTTGTAAATGCAAATTTTAAAAAAGGGTACGCACCGAAAATATATTTCCGATTTTAGCGGTATTTTTGAAATTTCACAAGGTGCCTAAGAAAAACACGAGGTGGAAGAAATCCACAAAATTTTATGCTGAATAATTACTACACCCTCTGAAACATATTTTTAAGCAACAATTTTTTTATAAATTTCTTGAATAAATGATGTATTTAGTCATTATTTTATATCAAATACATCAATTATTCAATAAATCTAAAATGTTTTTTTGTTGCTTATAAATGTGTCTGGAGAGTGTATGTATTATCCGTCTAAAAGTTCTTACACTTTCAATACTGTTTGAATTATTTTATATGATTAAAATACATTTTTTAACGTCTATGATTATCTTATTATATAAATTATTTTATATTATAATACATTTCAAATAATTTTTTTAGTGCATATTGACTTGTTTATTTTAGTTTTAAAAAATTATCGTTTTTTATATTTAAAAATGATATTTAAAATTAAAAATTTTAATTCAAATGTTTTTTTATAAAAGAAAATTGTTTTAATTTTTTTAATGAAATAAATAATTAAAATAACTTTAAATAATTTTAAAAATAATTAAATTTCTAAAATAACATTTTATGAGAAATTATTCAAATCAATTTTTTATTTATTTGAAGCTCAATGCAATCGATTTGCACTAGAGTGCAATCGATTGCACTGCGCAGAATACTACAGAATTCTTCAATTTTTAAGTTTTGTGGGCTTGGGCTCCAATTTTTTTTTTTTTAATTTCGAAATTATTCATCAATTATTTCAAATTTGATTCCAAAATCAATTTCCAATCCTAATTCTAATTTCAAAACCAAATTCCAAACCACCTTTCATTCCCAAACCAAAACCTTATAAATAGAGGCCTCTTCTCATTCAAATCTTAAGCTTTTGATAGCCTAACTCACCTTGCAAAAATATTTCTCTACTCTCTTCATTCTCTCATTTTCCCCAATTCTCCAAATTCACTCAAATCTCTTTCTTCTTCATAAAGATTACTGCATTCTTCATTGGAATTCTCTAATTCTTTAAGCTAAACCTCCATCCACTCTCTTTTTCTTCATCGATTCTTTAGATCTAGGCTTGTGACTCTGATTTTTGAATTTGAATTGAAGCAATTTGAAGTGTTACTCTTGTAAAATTTTCTCAAGATCTACAAGTGGTGAGTGTTGATCTTCATCTTTTACAATGTGATCTCTTGATAATTTTTGTGGTTTGATTCATTGAGCAAACTTTTTTTTAGTTCCATTAATGTTAATTTCTCAAAAAGTTGGTGGAATTTCCGTGCTCAATTGAATCAAGACACACAAGGTGTTTGTGGAAATGTTTGAACAAGGATTTGGCCTTTAGAAATGTGATTTTTCTGTTTTTTACAGTAAGCAATCGATTTGCACTGTACTGCAATCGATTGCACGGGCTACGTTTCTAAAATTTTTTGAAAAAATATGTTGATGCAATCGATTGCACAGAGTGTAAAATGTGATTTTCACTTGTTTTTTTGACTTGTTTTGAATGATTAATCTTCTTCTACTCCATTCTTTTGATGATTGCCTTGGATTGTAGTCTTGAACACCTAGTTCCTCTTTAATCTCAATGGACTTTGGGTGTTGATGAGGTTGGAGAAATGTATTGGTGATTCAAATATATAAAAGGATTAATTATATAATTAATTCTTGGTGCTTTGAGTTAACAATATATTTTGTGCCTTAATCCACCAAGATGAGTGATTGAACTTAAAGATGGAAGAAATTAGAAAAGATAATCTAAGTTGATCTATCATTCTTTTTTATTTTACATGTGTTGACAAACATTAGAACATGATCTACATATTATTCTTGTCATTTGCTTTTTCAACACATACATCACCATTGACCGACCTCGTTGTAGGGTGACTTCTACATAAGTCACTTGATGATTACTTAACATAGCACTACATTGCTTCTTTTTCATCTTATTTTCTTTGTCCCGAATTGGAAAGTGATCAACTGGTGGCATGAACTTCAATGTTCTAACATAAGCCCAAAAAGATGACTTGAGCTTTGATTTTGGTTCAACACTTGTGGCGCTTGTCGTGTGGTGGCGTTGATTTCTAATCAAGCTTCTGTAAATTTTCCACTAACTTTGTCCATTTTAAATTCTCAAGCATCTTTGACCAAGTGATGTGATAATTCCAAAATCGGTGATATACTTGACAAAAAAACAATTGAAACTTGTCGTGTGGTCGCGTTGATTTTATCAAGCTTCTAGCAAGTGTTCATGCATAAGTTTCAAGATGGTCACCTTGTTGACGACTAAAAATTAACAATTCGATGACTTACTTGACAAGTTTCAAGATGGTCATCTTGCTAACCTTTATTAATGGTTTTTATTTTCCGCTCTTTACTTTCCGTTTTTATTTTTATGCTCTTTACTTTTATGCATTTTAATTTTAGCATTTTACATTTCATGTCATTTTTCTTTGCTTGCTTGAGCATTTATTTTTATGCCATTTTTTCTTTACTCACTTGAGCATTTTATTTTCTATGTCATTTTTCTTTTGCTCATTTGAGAATTTTATTTTCTTGTTATTTTGAATTTGCTCAGTTGAGCTTTATTTTTCCTTTTCCAAAACACTTAATAATTCAACTTGAACATAAAAAACTTTTAATTGGACTTGGTTACTATCCCTATGCTCGAAGTTTGACTTTGGAATTAGGATTAGGATCTCTACCCCAACTTGGAGATCTCTGTGCCCTTGGTGTTATTCTGTCTTGTCTGGTTATTATCTTTGTATGTAGGTTATTCCGTTATACTTGATTAATAGTGGATTTCCTCCAAATACAGCCGTTACTCTGCCCGTTTTTGTTAAGACAAGAGAGTTCACCTGAAGGCATTGACTTATCTGAAGCTTGATTTTTTTGTCGGATTATTTGTTGTTTAAGTGGTAAAGCAAAGGATGGGATATGGTATTGGCTCTTGATGTCAAGTACTAGTTTTCTCACCCGGTTAGATCTTTCTTTACTCTTACCTTTTACTTTATGCACATAGGTTAAAAAACACCATTTAATAATACTTTGACTTTTTTTCATAAGACTAAAAAACACCTAACCTCATCCAAACTTTTTTTTGAGCTCTTTGTGGCTTTTCTAACTAACATTTTCTTAAAATCAACCAACACACAACTTTGGTCTTTTTTAGTCGAACTACTTGGTTTTGATTTCAACATTGCACATTGTTGGTATGTAGGCCTGAAACTCATTGGAAGTTCTATCAAACCAAAAATTATAAAAAATACTTCTTTTCTCCCTCACCATCCATTTTGTATATATATTATTTTTAGCACACATATACAAATTTTCAAAAACGTTCTTGCGGAGTACCGTAGATGTTTTGGGTGCCTAACACATTCCCTTTGCATAACTAACCCTCGGTCTCAGATCTTTGATTTATGTTAGGGTTTTATTCGCTCTTTTTCCTAGTTCTTTGGATAAAGTAAAAGCGAGGTGGCGACTCTTTTGTTAATTTTTTGAGTTAAGTCAATTCAATGATTTATACTCGCAGTTTTTGTAGCTACAGAAAAGTGGCGACTCTGCTGGGGATGTTTGACCTATTACTGGACCATCTCTAAGTGGGTTGACCCTATTTTTGTTTATTTGTATATATGTTCCATATTATTTTTGTGGATATATTGTATTTGGTTGTCTGGATTTTTTTTTGGTTTTCAGGGGTGCATGGTGATCTTCTTTTAAGTCCTATACCCGGACTTGGACAACTTAAGATAGGACGGGCGGTATAGTTATGTTAACTTTTAGGGAGTAATCCCGAAGAAGGAGACATGAGATCCCCCACTCAGTGGAGACCTCCTTGATTGTTGTATTTTGTTTACCGAGCGATCGGGAAGACATGACTGCTTTCAACATGAGAGTCCATGAAGATGAGAAGCCGTAGAACCCTTAACCCATCCTAGCCTTTTTAGGGGTAGTCCAGGGACTATTATGTAGTTATCCGGAAGTAGTTTCTACGCGATACTGCACTCAAACGAGTTTCACCTGACAATATTGCTAATTACCGAGTACATTGAGGAGGAATGAAAACTCTGGGGATTCCTTTTAGAACCTTGATCTACAGGTGACACAAACCATTAGTCTTTACCTTGTGGTTAGTACCCTTTTGACTCCATGCTTGTGACGTCAAACCTTTGAACCTGTGATCCTGTTATAGTGTGGTGCATTGTATGACATTGCATATCATTTGCATCTCCTGCATCATTTCGCATACCTCCAGGTTGTCCAGAGATCTCATTTCCATTTGTTTCTTTCTCCAGTTACCAGTCAACCGTTAAGCTGATTCCTCAACACAACTACGGAACTAGAGGTGCCGTCAAATTCTGAATGGAAAACTAAGAATAACACAACATGGAAGTTCGAATGGAAATTGATGAGTTGAAATCAGGCATGTCCAAGCTTACTGAGATAATGCAAGTTCTGATTCCCAAAGGAGAACCACCTCAAAGGAATGTGATCTCTGAAATCTCTACTGCTGTTGTTGATCCTCAGCCTATCCAGCATTCTGCTACTACTTGGCCATAGTTTGGGTTACCTCTGAATTTTGTTCCACCTGTTGCAACTACTTCAACGGTTGGCCAGTCTTCCCAACCAGTTTTTCAAGCTCCGATTTTCACTTAACCTCAGCCAGTCATTCATACTGCTTATCATCAACCCATTGCACAAGCTTCTTATGGGAATCCTCTCTTTGAATATCATGCTGATAGTCCTCGAAGTGGAAGCTGAGTGGATTTTGGTGAGATTGAAGACATCAAAGAACAATATCAGACTTTAGAGAAGAGACTCTGAGCTATGGAAGGAAATGATTTCATCAAAATTGATGTTGATGATATGTGCTTAGTTTCTAATCTTGTGTTTCCAGCTAAGTTCAAAACTCATGAGTTTGAGAAATACAAGGGTCAAACTTGTCCAAAGAGTCATTTGTTCATGTACTTCAAGAAAATGTCTGCTTACACTAGCAACCAGAAGCTTCTTATTCATTGCTTTCAAGATAGTTTGAGTGATGCTTCTCTCAAGTGGTATATGGGACTCAAAAATAACCGTATCCAGTGCTTCCAAGATCTTGCTAATGCTTTTATGAAGCAGTACAAATTCAACTTTGATATGGCTCCTAATTGTTTCCAACTGTAGAACATGTCTCAAAATGAGAAAGAATCCTTCAAAGAATATGCAAAGTGTTGGAGAGAGATAGCTTCTTTTGTAGAGCCGCCTTTGGCAGAGAAAGAGCTGTCTGGTTTATTCATGGATACCTTATCCCCTTTCTTTTGGGACAAGATGATTGGTAGTGTATCTTTAATCTTCTCTGATTTGGTGACTATCGGCCAAAGATAAGAAGAAGTAATCAAGAATGGCAAAGTGTCTAAAGCTTCTAAAACTTCTAACGGCGCTAAGAAATCCGTTGGAAACTTCTATAAGAAGAAAGAAGGTGAAACAAATGTTGTCTTGTTTGAAAGAAAAACACATCTCCGTAGGCCTCAATATTCTGATCGACCACAAGTAGCTGTTACTACTCCTGTTGAGGTTCCTCAACATCAGGTTGTAGGACAGAACTAAAATTTCAAAAGGACTCAATTTGATCCTATTCCAATGACCTACACTGAATTGCATCCTGCGATGGTGCAGAGGGGTTTGATTACACTTAGAGCTTTGACTCCTCCAAATCCTCTTCCACCTAGATTTAGATTTGACCTTCACTATGAGTTTCATTAGGGAGCCGTTGGTCATGATTTAGAGAACTGTTATGCATTGAAGGCCAAGGTGCGAGAATTGGTTAGGGCGAAGATGCTTACCTTTAAGGATAAAGGTCCCAATGTTGTCAAAAATACATTGCCAAAACAAAGTGGCTGAATACTGAGCCATAGTATCTCAAGTCACTTCCTAAAAGCCACTGTTTCAGACAGGACAACTCATCCTTGTAACTGATTAGTCATTAGGCCATGTTTCTTTCCAGTTTGCATTTTCCTTTTGTTTATGTTAAATTATTGCTTTCAAATCTTGTTTGTACTTTCATGTTGATTTTAATGAAATGAGCACTGAAATGTTTTGATTCAATACATTTTCATTTAATGTTTTCTTTTCAAAAAAACAAATTCTTGTGTTTACTTCCTTTATCAAGCTTGTTATGATGCAAAGATTGGAGGGAGGATGATGATAACGGAATACCCATAATTGCTGTTGGTATGCTTTTGAATAAAACTTTGCTGATGTTGTACAAGCATTGTTTCAATTCCCCAAACACTGGATAAATAAGGAAGTTAATCCCTTGTCAACCCCTTTGAGCCTTGAAGTTGGAGTTTCTTTTTATACAGAAAAACCTGCAATCTTAACCCGGGGCTGGATAATTCTCAGTTAATTTGGCTATGCGTTCAATTACAAGAGAAATTGTGCAAGACACCTTTCAATAAAGGTCACGATCAAGTTTTCCTTCACACACATTAAAGAAGTGTCGAAGATGTTCTCCAAATCAAAAGTGACGATGATGGTTCCCCATAATCATTAAGCCAGGCAGTCACTATCTTTCCAAAAAATACTGAGGCATCCCGTTGACTATAATCTCGAATGAAGCAGTTCAGGAAAAAGTTAGGGATAAAAAAAAAACAAAAACAAAAAAAGAGTTGAAAAAGTCCTCAAGCAAAATGTTGCAAGAAGAAGTGACTGCCATCTCAAAAATTTCTCATCTTCTGAGCCATCATAATTCCTATCATTAGCACAATTCCAAAATCTCCTGAAACCTAAATTCATAGTTTGAATTAACTGAGCGTAGGACGAAAGAACATCACGAAGATTGGGTTGGGTACAAATAAACTTTGAACCTTTATCCTTTGTTTCTTAAACCGTGAACCAGACCACATTACAACCCTAATTGAAGCAAGGTTTCTTTTGAAAGTATACTACAGCAAGGTTGCGTAACTTGACTCCTAAGATTTTTGCAAATCATTTGTCTTGGTATCATACCATTGCTCTCTTTCACTTTAAAAGTGTTAACCATTATGGTTTGAATTGTGATTCATTTTACCAAATAACATCATTCTGAAATGATTTTGATTTCAAAACTTTTGCATGAACTTTGCATTAAATTTACCATGTTTGGATAAACAAATTTTTTCTCGCAAACAAGTTTTACTCATCAAGGAATTTCAAATAGTTGAGAAACTTGGTCAGTGATCCTAATCAGGGGCAAGTATCTTTCAGATCCTATTGAGAATCAGTTCAAGATTTGTTGCTTAGTTCAAGTCATTCTCAGAATTGTTTTAATCAGAAGATCATTTTCAAGACTTATACTGGGGCACTCCTTTCCCTCAGTCATTTCAAGAACTGAAGCCATGATCAGTTTATCTTCAACAATTAGCTAATCTGAGGCAATCCCCAAGCGGCGCTTCAGTCCTTCCTCCAAGGATCATCATTTTGATACAGTTCACAAGTGTGTTAGAGGTGTGTCTCAAGACATTTTCTCTCCAAGTAGAGTTGGCAGTGTTCTCCGTATTGAGGAATCAGAGTTTCTATCTTATCTCCACAAAAGAGTCAAGCTCTATTGTCATAAACGTCTGCATCACATGGATATATCATTCATATATCATGCATAGCAAAATTCATATATCATGCATAGCAAGAGCGTTTCATCTTCATTTGTATTTCCCGAGGTCCTGTTGTTACCAACATCATACCTTGCGGTCAAGGTCCAACTTACTTGGCGCCTACCAAAGAAATTGTTACCCCTTTGTGTTTCATTTTTCCGTGCTTATCTGATGTTCTTTCGGATGTGTATGTCATTCTAACGTTCTTCCAAAACCTTACTTTTCCTATCTGATGGTCTTCCAGATTTGATTGTGTTTATCTGATGTTCTTCCAGATTTGGTTGTGTCTATCTGATGTTCTTCTAGATTTGATTGTGTTTATCTGATGTTCTTCCAGATATATCTTATTGTTTTGATATTTTCCCAGAACTTGTTCCTATACATTCAAAGCTCTTCTGAATGTTTCGGATGTGCCTTCAGGATATTTGCTTCCATCCAATGCTTTTCTAGATGTCTCTTTCGTATTTCCGGGTTCTAGGTTCCTTTTGCATTCAAGATTTTTGGATGTTTCTGGTCTCCTTCCATCTAATGATTTTCTAGATGTCTCCGATGTTCCACGAGTTTTGATCCATTTCCATCCAATACTTTTCTGGATGAGATTTCCAAAGTTCATTCAATTCTTTTCTGAATGTCTTTGATGGTGTGTTCCAGAGTTCATTCAGTGCTTTTCTGAATATGCCTGATTCTTTTTCCAAAGATCATTTAATGCTCTTCTGAATATCTTTGATGTTTTCCCCAGTGGAGTTCATTCAATGCTTTTCTGAATGTCTCCAATGTCTTTCTTTATGATCCCCAATAGAGTTTAATGCCATTCTTGGACATCTTTTGGGCCCATTGCTATCTTGATTGTAGTTTCCATCCGATTCATTCTTGGATGTTACTACTTTCCTTCCCAGGGTTTTATCCCTCTTTTTCCAAGTATTACTGGTTACTCTTTGTCACCCTGACAGATATCCAAAAATATCTTGTTGTTTTTCAGCGTGTCTTCCCACGTCTTTCTTTCCATAAACCTTTTATTTCAAGTTTCTCCATTCATATCATGAACAAAAAGTGTGCAAAAAAAATTGTCCATTGCATTCACTCATATCATTGCATAAAGGGACAAAAATTGGCTACTTTGTTATTTAACTATCTCCCACTATGATTGTATGAAGATTAATCATCTTCATACCATCTGGTTGAAGATATTTAGATAGGGGAAACTGTTGTAGCCCATTTTTGCCCTATGACTTTCCATCATTTCATTATCACAATATATCAAGATCACAGACAAGGGTTGGTTCTCCCGTTTCTCCTATTCTTAAGTTTGGTCTTAAGGGATCGCGAAACACCTTAACTGTGTATTTTGTATATTTATGGTTTACATTTTTCTAACCTTTGAGTTAAAATACCAAAAATATTTGCTTTTGTCTATATTTGTATTTTGTAGGTATCAAGCTAAAGGATCTAACAAGTGTAAGTTTTTCAGTGTTTTGCCCCCACACTTGTTTTAGACTAATTTTTCAATTTTTTTTGCAGTGCAATCGGTTTTCACTGAGGAGCAATCGATTGCTCACTATTATTTTTAGAAAAATTTCAAAAAAAAAAACTCAGTGCAATCGATTTACACTAGAGTACAATCGATTGCACTGCGCAGAATGCTTAAAAATTCTTCATTTTCAAGTTTTGTGGGCTTGGGCTCCAATTTCTTTTTATTTTATTTTCTTTTAATTTCGAAATTAGTCATCAATTATTTCAAATTTGGCTCCAAAATCAATTTCCAAACCAAATTTCAAACCACCACTCATTCCAAAACCAAAACCTTATGAATAAAGGCGTTCTCTAATTCAAATCTCAAGCTTTTGATAGTAAAACTCACCTTGCCAAAATATTTCTCTACTCTCTCCATTATCTAATTTTCCCCAATTCTCCAAATTCACTCAAAGCTCTTTCTTCTTCATTAATATTAGTGAATTCTTCATTGGAATTCTCTAATTCTTTGAGCTAAACCTCCATCCACTCTCTTTTTCTTCATCAATTCTTTATATCTAGGCTTGTGATTCTGATTTTTGATGTTGAATTGAAGTAATTTGAAGTGTTACTCTTGCAAATTTTTCTCAAGATCTACAAGTGGTGAGTGTTGATCTTCATCTTTTACAATATGATCTCTTGATAATTTTTGTGGTTTGATTCATTGAGCAAACTTTTTTTTAGTTGCATTGATGTTAATTTCTCAAAAAGTTGGTGGAATTTTTGTGCTCAATTGAATCAAGACACACAAGGTGTTTATGGAAAAGTTTGAACAAGGATTTGGCCTTTAGAAATGTGATTTTTCTATTTTTTATAGTAAGTAATCGATTTGTACTATAGTGCAATCGATTTCACGGGCTACGATTCTGAAATTTTTTGAAAAAAATGTGTTGATGCAATCGATTTTCATCCTGATGCAATCGATTGCACAGAGTGTAAAATGAAATTTTCACTTGTTTTTTGACTTGTTTTGTATGATTACTCTTCTTCTACTCCATTATTTTGATGATTGCCTTGGATTGTAGTCTTGAACACCTAATTCCTATTTAATCTCAATGGACTTTGGGTGTTGATGAGGTTGTAGAAATGTATCGGTGATTCAAATCTATCAAAGGATTAATTATATAATTAATTCTTGGTGATTTGAGTTAACAATATATTTTGTGCGTTAATCCACCAAGATGAGTGGTTGAACTTAAAGATGGAAGAAATTAGAGAAGATAATCCAAGTTGATCTATCATTCTTTTTTATTTTACATTTGTTGACAAACATTAGAAGATGATCTACATATCATTCTTCTCGTTTGCTTTTTCAACACATACATCACCATTGACCGGCCTCGTTGTAGGGTGGCTTCTACATAAGTCACTTGGCGATTACTTAACATAGCGCTACATTGCTTCTTCGTTATCTTATTTTCTTTGTCCCGAATCGGAAAGTGATCAACTGGTGGCATGAACTTCAATGATCTAACAGAAGCCCAAAATGATGACTTGAGCTTTGATTTTGGTTCAATACTTGTGGCACTTTTTGTGTGGTGGCGTTGATTTCTAATCAAGCTTATGGCAAGTTTCCACTAACTTTGTCCATTTTAAATTCTCAAGCATCTCTGATCAAGTGATGTGATAATTCTAAAACCGGTGATATACTTGACAAAAAAACAATTGAAACTTGTCATGTGGTCTCGTTGACTCTATCAAGCTTATGGCAAGTCTTCATGCGTAAATTTCAAGATGGTCACCTTGCTGACGACTAACAATTAACAATCCGATGATATATTTGACAAGTTTCAAGATGGTCATCTTGCTAACCTTTATTAATTGCTTTTATTTTCTGCTCTTTACTTTCCGCTTTTATTTTTGTGCTCTTTACTTTTATGCATTTTATTTTAAGCATTTTACATATCATGTCATGTTCTTTGCTCGCTTGAGCATTTATTTTTATTCCATTTTTTCTTTGCTCACTTGAGCGTTTTATTTTCTATTTTATTTTTCCTTTGCTCATTTGAGCATTTTATTTTCTTGTTATTTTGAATTTGCTAACTTGAGCTTTATTTTTCCTTTTCCAAAACACTTTATAAGTCAACTTGAACATAAAGAACTTTTAATTGGACTTGGTTACTATCCCTATGCTCAGAGTTTGAATTTAGACTTAGGATTAGGACCTCTACTCCATATTGGAGATCTTTGTGCCCTAAGTGTTATTCTGTCTTGTCTGATTATTATCTTGGTTTGCAGGTTATTCTGTTATACTCAATTAAGAGTGGATTTCCTCCAAATACAGTCGTTACTCTGCCCGTTTTTCTTAAGACAAGAGAGTTCACCTGAAGGCATTGACTTATCCGAAGCTTGGTTTTTTTCCTGGTTATTTGTTGTTTATGTGGTAATCCAAAGGATGAGATATGGTATTGGCTCTTGATGTCAATTACTAGTCTTCTCACTCGGTTAGATCTTTCTTTACCCTTACCTTTTACTTTATGCATATAGGTTAACCTCTTCATCTCATCCTCATTCTTTAATTTTCAAAATCTTCTCTCTTTTTCAAAGGATTCTTGTTTTCAAAAATCGAACCGCTTTCATAAAAAACTTGGACTTAGGTCCATGAATTTTCAAACCTCTTTTCTTAATAAACTTTCAATCCATTTAATAATACTTTGAGTTTTTTTTCATAAAACTAAAAAACACCTAACCTCATCCAAAAAAATTTTGTTGAGCTCTTTGTGGCTTTTCTAACTAACATTTTCTTAAAACCAACCAACACACAACTTTGGTCTTTTTTAGCCGAACTACTTGGTTTTGATTTCAATATTGCACATTGTTGATATGTAGGCCTGGAACTCATTGGAAGTTCTATCAAACCAAAAATTCTAAAAAATACTCCGCCCCCCACCATGCATTTTGTACATATACTTTTTTAGCACACACATACAAATTTTCAAAAAGGTTCCTGCGGAGTACCGTATATGTTTTGGGTGCCTAACAACTTCCCTTTGCATAACTAACCCCCAGTCCCAGATCTCTAATTTTTGTTAGGATTTTATTCGCTATTTTTCCTAGTCCTTTGCATAAAATAAAAGCGTGGTGGTGACTCTTTTGTTAATTTTTTGAGTTAAGTAAATTAAATGGTTTATACTCATAGTCTTTGCATCTACACAGTGCAACCTCAACAAGACAACACACGTAGGTAGAACGTGCCAAGAAGATAGTTTAGGAAGATCAACATGCCGTTGTCTCAAGCATTGCAACACATGTTGAAAGCATAGCTGATTACTTTGAGAGATCCTCCTTAGCATGTAAATACATCTTCTCCGAAGTACAATCCTAATGAAAGGTGTGTATACCACTCCAATATCCCTGGGAACGACACCAACAACTGTTGGGCCCTGAAGAACAAGATACAAGACATCATTGAAGCTCAAGAAATTGAATTTGAACCTCTTGTGGAAACTCCGAATGTGATCAACGCACCTATGCCCGATCATGGCAAGATTACCAACGCCATTGATAACGACTCATATGTCTTTGCTGTATATGAGTTAACTACTCCCTTGATGACTATTAAGAAGAATCTGCTACAAGCCGGTTTATTTCCAAGATGTTTTGACAACTTCCTTTACAGCGCATCCAAACCCAATGAATGTATCCGGTTGAAGAGAGGTGTTCAGCGCTTGATAGACAACTGAGAAGTGTTATTCCTGAAAACTCCGTCTATAGAGAGTTTGTGCGAAAATGTTTCCAAAAGCTTGAAAATCGAAGACGTAAGCGAAGCCATACCAAAAGTCTGAGATACCTTGGGGCAGCCAAGTGGGAGGTTTGATTTCATGGTGAAATATACCGCCCCTGAACGCTACAAGATTGCAATCGAAGACATCAAGGCAACCGGATGGGGAGATGATGACTATCCCGAAGAATACGCTGATATGAACACAATAAGGGTCACCTCTGCCGATCCTGCACCAAGAGCGGCACCTCTAATTATTACCTTGTCCATACCAATTCCATATTCCTCTAACAAAGCTATGCCTTGGAATTATGGAGCCAAAGTTTACTACTATGGAGTCAAGCAAGAGCCATTAACCATTGAAGACAATACAATTGAAGCTGTTAATCGTAATGTCGACAGTATCACCAGATTAAGCAAAGTAACCAGAACCGGAAGAGTGTTTTCTCCAAATATCTCTCCTCCAAAGGATACTACTGTACCAGTTCGCATTCCTACTATTGAACCAACTCCCAAGGCTCGAGGGAAAGAGAAAGTGACTCAACCTGCTCAGACAGAAGTACCAAAGGAAGTTCCTAAAGATACCTCCAAGCAAGAAATGGAGGAAATCCTAAAGATTATTAAGAAAGAGATTACAATGTCATGGAGCAGTTGGGAAAAACCCCGTCCATGATTTCCATGCTAGCTCTGTTGTTGTGCTCTGAGCCTCATGCTAAAGCCTTGGTGAAGTTTCTGAAGAATGCTCATATATCGCAAGACACTTTTGTTGACCAATTCGAAATTTATATTGCTAGCCTGACCGCAGACAATGGTTTGGGCTTTTCTGATGGTGATCTGACTCCTTCCAGAAGAAAACACAACAAAGCCTTGCACATTTCTATAGGGTGTAAGGGCACTACGTTGTTTCATGTATTGGTGGATATTGGCTCTGCTCTGAATGTCCTACTGAAGAGTGCTCTCGACAGACTTAATGTTGAAGAAGTGGGCATGAAACCTAGTGATATAATCGTAAGAGCTTTTGATGGTTCGAAGAAAACACTACTGGGAGAGCTCAACCTTCCGATCAAAAGTGGGTTCCCAAACTTTTGATTCTAGTTTCTTTGTGATAGATATTCGTCCAGTTTATTCTTACCTGCTCGGACGCCCTTGGATACATGGGCAGACGCTATTATCTCCACTTTGCATCAGAAGTTGAAGTACCCAGTTAAAGGGAAGATCGTTACGGTATGCGGAGAAGAAGAATATATGGTAAGCCATCTGCAGTCATTCTGATACATTAAAATGGAAGGAGAATTTATCGAGACCCCCTGTCAAGCTTTTGAAGTAGTTCCACGAGTCATGCCTGTCGAATCTCTTGTCACTCCTAAGGTTACTAGAGTTCCACTGAAGATGGCCTCGCTGAAAGACGCTAGAGCTGTAGTTGAAGAAGGAGGTTGTACTGTTTGGGGTCAGTTGCCCGATCTTCCGTTCAAATTTGATAAGACTGGTTTAGGTTTTACTTCCAAAGGCCAAAAAATGATACGCCGCAAACGTGCCGGTGGACCTCCGTTCCGCATCAACAAGAATGAAGTTCATGTTATAGAAGAAGATGATGGTGACTTCGACATCAGCAACTGGATCTTCCCAACTACCGGCGATGGACTCAACAATTGGAAGACTAAGGATGTTATGCCAATCTCCTTTAGACAGGAGTAATAGTTTTTTTCTCCTATTTTATGCTTGTATGCTTTATAGTTTCGAACAATAAGACTCTAAGCCTAGTGCCTTTCCCGGGGCACAACAGCTCATTTGAGAGGGTTGTTATTTGTCATTCGCATATTTTCATTCAATAAATCATTGGAACTTTGCATTCAAATATTGTGCTCTCTTTATTTCTTTTTACTTTATCAACTTTTCAAAATTTATGTGTTCTTACACACACCCACGTAATAAACAGCAGATCCATATTCACTTCGGATCCCGTCGATAATGACTTTGCTATTGCTAAATATGACTTTGATAATCCGGTCTACCAAGCCGAAGACGAAGGTGAGGAAGATTGTGAAGTGTAAGGAGAACTTGCCAGACTACTACAGTAGGAGGAAAGGGCTATACAGCCACATGAAGAGCTGGTTGAAGTTGTGAACCTAGGCACCGACAAAGACAGAAAAGAAATCAAGATAGGATCGGGTTGTGGTACATCGAGATTTTTGCTTGGTCCTACGAAGATATGCCAGGTTAGATATCGACATTGTGGTACATCGACTACCAACGAAAGAAGGTTTTCTCCCTGTGAAGCAGAAAGTTCGTCGTATGCATCCCGAGATGCCCTAGAAAATTAAAGCCGAAGTTATGAAGTAGTTCAATGTCGATTTCTTAGCCGTTACTTCTTATCCATAATGGGTTGCGAACGTGGTGCTCGTACCTAAGAAGGATGGCAAGATGCGTATGTGTGTGGACTACCGAGATCTGAATAAGGCAAGCCCGAAAGATGATTTCTCGCTTCCACATATTCATGTCCTGGTTGACAACACCGCTCAACATAAGGTTTTCTCTTTCATGATGGCTCCCGAAGATATGGAGAAGACTACTTTCGTTACTCAGTGGGGCACTTTCTGTTACAAGGTCATGCCGTTTGGGTTGAAAAATATTGGCGCAACATATCAATGTGCTATGGTAGCTTTATTCCATGATATGATCCATCACGAGATAGAGGTCTACATCGACGACATGATAGCTCGATCACAAATTGAAGAAGAACATCTTGATCATTTGCGTAAGCTGTTTTATGGACTGAAGAAATATAGATTGAGACTTAACCCGAGCAAATGCATATTTGGAGTCAGATCCGACAAACTCCTAGGATTCGTTGTTAGTGGAAAATGTATTGAAGTTGACCCGCTAAGGTTAAAGCTATTCAAGAAATGCCAGCTCCCCGCACTGAGAAAGAAGTCAGAGGTTTCCTAGGACGAATAAATTACATCGCCAGATTTATTGCGCATCTAACTACTACTTGTGAGTCGATCTTCAAGTTACTCAAGAAAGATCAAGTAGTGGAATGGAACGACGATTGCTAGACAACTTTTGACAAAATCAAGGAGTACCTACAAAAACCTCCAATTCTGATGCCACCTATTGAAGGAAGACCTCTCATCATGTACTTAATAGTATTAGAGAATTCAATGGGGTGTGTGTTGGGGCAACATGACGAGTCTGGTCGAAAAGAATATGCAATATACTACCTTAGCAAAAAATTTACCGACTGTGAAACAAGATACTCACAGCTCGAGAAAACTTGCTACACTTTGGCTTGGGCTGCTCGCCGACTAAAACAGTATATGTTGACTCACGCTACCTTATTGATCTCTAAAATGGATCCGATAAAATACATATTCGAGAAACCTGCTTTCTCCAGAAGAATAGCAAGATGGCAAGTGATCTTGACCAAATATGACATTCAATACCCTATTTAGAAAGCGATCAAAGAAAGTGTAGTAGATAATCATTTGGCTCATCAAGTCGTAGATAAATACCAATCTATGCATTTCGAGTTCCCAGACGAGGATATTATGTTAGTCACCGATTACGAAGAGCCTGGACCGGATGAAGGACCTGATCCAGGATCCCGATGGACCATAGTCTTTGATGGAGATTCTAATGCACTCGGTAATGGTATTGGTGTTGTGATCATATCTCTTAAGGGAGGCCATACACCTTGCACCGCCAGATTATATTTCAACTGCACCAACAATATGGCTGAATACGAGGCGTGCATCATGGGCATCAAATATGCTATTGACTCGAGGATCAAATTCTTTCAAGTATATGGGGACTCAACTTTAGTGATTAGCAGATCAAGGGATAATGGGACACGAAGCATCCGAATCTCATTCCGCATCGAGAACATGTGTTGAATATGATCCCCTACTTCGAAGAAATCACTTTTGAGCACATTCCACGAGAAGAGAATCAGCTGGAAGACGTGTTAGCTACAATGTCATCCATGTTCAAAGTCAGATGGGACAACGAGGCTGCTCAGATTACTATTGAAAGACTAGACGAACCAACATATTGTTGTGAACTTAATACTGAAGTAGTAGAGGAAAAACCTTGGTTCTACGAAGTGAAGAGGTATCTCGAGGCTCAAGAATACCCCGAAGGGGCATCTGTCCATGATAAGAAGTTTCTAAGGAGATTCGCTGCCAAGTTCTTTCTCAGTAACGACATCTTATACAAACGCAACCATGACTTTGCCTTACTCCGATGTGTAGATCAAAAGATAGCTAAACGAATCATGGAAGAGTTACATGAAGGAACTTTTGGTACTCATTCTAGTGGACATACAATGGCTAAGAAGATTCTGAGAGTAGGTTACTACTGGTCCACTATGGAAGCCGATTGCTATCAATATTCCCGATCTTATCACAAATGCTAGATATATGCAGATACAATACATGTACCTCCAGTTTCATTGAATGTTCTAACCGTTCCTTGGACTTTTGCAATGTGGGGCATTGACATGATTGGAGAAATCAAACCTACCACTTCTAATGGGCAACGTTTCATCCTCGTTGCTATCGATTACTTTACCAAGTGGGAAGAAGCAGCCTCGTTCGCATCTATTACAAAGAATGTGGTGGCTCGATTCATCAAACATAATCTCATCTGCTGATACAACTTCCCTGAAAGGATTATCACAGACAATGGTACTAATCTTAACAACAAGATGATCACCGAACTCTGCATGCAATTCAAGATAAAGCATCACAACTCTTCTCCATATCGACTGAAGATGAATGGCGCAGTGGAAGCCTCCAACAAAAATCTTAAGAAGATCATACAAAATATGATAGTGACGTATAAGGATTGGCATGAGATGTTGCCATTTTCTCTCCACGGCTATCTCACTTCAGCACAGACATCTATAGGGGCAACCTCATTCTCTCTTATGTTTGGTATGGAAGCAGTTTTACCTATTGAGGTTCAAATACCTTCACTCATAGTATTGAAGGATGCAGAGTTAGACGAAGATGAACGGATCCAGACTCGACTTGACCAGATAAACTTGATCGATAAGAAATGACTCGCAGCTATCTGCCATGGATAGATATATCAAAAACAAATGATCAAAGCCTTCAATAAGAAAGTCAAGCATCGAGTGTACCAAGTTGGCGATCTGGTAGTCAAGCGTATCATCCTACCACAAGGTGATCCCATGAGAAAATGGACTCCCACCTATGAGGGATCATTTTTAGTCAAGACAATATTTTCCAGCGGAGCCATGATATTGAGCACTATGGATGGAGAAGATTTCCCGCACACTATGAACGCAAACATAGTCAAAAAATACTATGCATAAAACGAGACCCGCTAGTTCGACTGGTCTAGGAAAAAATAAGGGCGTCCTGGAAAACCAAAAGGGTTCGGGAAAAAATTAGGGACATATATAAAAAATGTACACCCGACAAGTCGAAAACCTGCAAAGGCGGCTTGGGCAAAAAAGGGTATCCCGGTAGACTGAAAACCCGAAAGGGAGGTCTAAGAAAAGTTAGGGATTAAAAGCGTATGACTATGTCTCATCAAGATCATCTACTTACAAACTACACTACTATCAGCTTCAAATGGCGCAGACCAGTTCAATCACTTTCTTCTGGCAGCAAGGAGATGAGATAGTCGAAAATATATGAGCAATAGAAGAGTTGAAACTCGACGAGATTGTTTCCACATAGCTTTTACTATTTTCCAAATGCTTCCGATAATTTCCTCTTACTAGGGTATTTGTCTCTTTGTACACGAACTTCCTGTCTATAGGCCTACTTTTCAAAATTAATAAAATTTCTCTTTTCCAATTCCAAACTTTTTACTTTTATCTGTTTTGTTTGCATAATGTCCAATGATTACTTTGAATAATTATATGCATCTGACAATAAATATCTGTTCACAAATACACTAAAAAAGAACGGAAACAACAGTTACTACAGGCTCTAGGAATTGCGATAACAACCTAAGTCACCAACACATCCCCGCAAAGTAAGTTTCACATAAATATTCCTACAGAATAATCTCTACAATCCCCACAGAGCCATCACTCCCTCGATAGAGGTGGATTTCCCAACAAGATCACTACATTATCATATTCTCAGCAAGATCATCTCCCTACAACAACGGCCACATTTCTTCTTGTTACCCAACATCATCACGTTAGTCCCCGAGTAGTGATCATCTCAACTTATCACGTTAGTCCCCGAGCAGTGATCGTCTCAACCTCATCACATTAGTCCCCGAGCAGTGATCCTATCAACTCACCACGTTAGTCCCCGAGCATTGATCGCCTCAACATCGTCACGTTAGTCCCCAAACAGTGATCGTCTCAAACATTATCACATTAGTCCCCGAGCAGTGATCGTCTCAAACATCATCACGTTAGTCCCCGAGTAGTGATCGTCTCAGCATCATCGCATTAGTCCCTAAGCAGTGATCATTTCAAACATCATCAAGATAGTCCCTGAGCAGTGATTGTCTCAACATCTTATGTTAGTCCCCGAGCAGTGATCATCCACATTGTCACATCAGTCCCCGCACAATGAACGTCAACTTTGTTACGTTGGTCCACGAGAGGTAACAAATCATTAATCAACTTATTATGTCAGTCTTCGAGCAGTAATAGGTTATTCAAAATCACATCATTTCCCAACAAGGGTTATTTTTCAAAACGATGCACAAGATACCCATCCCCAGCTGATTATCACTCAAGGATTATCATCTTCTAGCAGCATCAATATCCAGACCTGAAACTTGGTCAGATAGTGCATCGGAGGAATCCACATCTCTTGTTCCCCAGTCAGGGTCTCCAACAACTACATCCCCAAGCAAAATTCGAATATCTCCAACAGAATATTCCCATCTTCTTTAAGATGGATATGTTTTGAAATACCACAACATCTACATTCATACATCATTCATAAAAATCATAGCATGTGCATACATAATTCAAGAGCATCATTACATACTCACATGCATCATAATGTGCATAAAAATAACCCCACTCTTTCAGGATAAATTCTCAAACAGACGAAAATTATTTACAAGTTTCCAAACAGACGATCAATGATTAATGCCCGAAACAAGACGGGAAAACTATTTGACCATAACGGTATGAAGGCCTGAGACCAGACGTGTATGCCAAACAAAGGAACTTGTAGATCAACTTCTGAAACAAGACTAATCTACACAATCAAACAGTATAAAGTCCCGAAACCATATGGGTGTACCAGCAGGCAACAGATTAACACCCAAAACAAGAGGGGAAAACTATCTACATCCCGACGAATGCTTATCTCAGATAAAACCAAGAAGAAGGTTTATTATGACTCTCTCTTATCATAAACTACTACAGATGGAGTCTTTAAGCCCATCTCCGACTACATGTCCTCATATCTCCGGATGGCATCTTCAAGCCCATCTCCAATTACACATTGTTATCTCTCCATCTGCAGATTGCTGCATATTTGGTTAAAAAACCAATGCATACTAATAACTTCATTCAAAGACGAGCATGAAGTCTAACGTGTGACTCACTCCTCAGCATCAGCTTCTCCAAATGGCATCTATAAGCCCATTCCAGTACATCGTCAACTAATGGTCTCATTCCATACACCAGCGAGCGCAAATTTCAGCGGCACTCGAGTGTTCAATCATATTCTACCTTCAGGTAACGAAAGGCAAGCATATCAATCTAACCCCTCAGGTACAAGAATATTGAATAGGGGCAATTGTTATACCCCAAAATTTTCCCTTCTATTGTTCAAATCAATACACATCTCCAAACTCAAGAGTTCCTCAAGGGTTGACTAGATGAACCCTCTCCTAAGCAATCAACCCACAACTTGGGTTTTTGATTCTCTCAAGTCAAATTTGAGTTCTAATTCCTCAAGTGATCATCATGCCTCCTCATATGTCTCATGGTATCACCATGTCAAGTTTCAAGCCTCACAACTCAAGTTTGCTCAGTCAATTGCTCAGATGGTTGAAAATCAATTGTATTAGACAAAAAGTCAATTGTGGTCAAAATACAGTCAAACTTCATCATTTTGGTCAACATCAAGATTTTGAAGTCACATTCATCATTTGATAAGGGGTTGATCATGATTCATCAAGAAAGTCAAAGAATTGATCAAAAGTCAAAGTTTCTAAATTAGGATTTTTTGATCAAAAGTCAACAGAACATTGACAGGCATAACTTTCACATACTTCATTAGAAATTTTTCAACCAAAACTCATTTTGAAGAGACTTTAATTCTCTACAAATTTGGGTCTCACAAGCTTTGCCCAAAAATGCTTCATTTGAGAGTTATAGGTCAAGACATTATAGGTCCTTCAAAAAGTCAACAAAAGTCATCTTTTTCCAAAGAAATGTACATGAGCATGGAAACTTCAATGAAGATGAAACCAAAAAGAGAATTTAGTGGACATATTAAGATTTCTAAAATGTCCAAGAACACTTCCAAACGATACAAATTAAGCAAGTTATGGTTTGGGCAAAATTGGAAATTTTGAAGAAATACATGAAGAAAATATTGACCAAACTTGGAAATTTTCCAAATGGGCCTATATTTCTTTGGTTCAAACTTGTTTCTAATGTTGTCAAGAACCTCTAAGCCCATCCACACGCCCTTTTGTTATTTATTTTATTTATTTTTGAATTAAATCATTAAAATTGAAATTTAATTAAAATAAAATTAAAAAATTAAATAAAATATGTGCAAGGCTCTAAATCCAAGCTTCTTGTGGTCCAAGCAACTCATAGAAAGCTGACAATTTTGAAAATATTTGATTATCATGAGATTGGAGTGATTGAAGATCCAAAATAGAAAGATTTGGTGTTAATTTCCAATCAAATATTCTTGCATTCAAAGCTTGATTTTTCTTCCAAATTGTTAACCTAAATCCATCACTTATATATATACAAGGATACCAGATACAAAGGACACGAAATCCTTGCCTCAAGAACCCTAGCCAAACTCCAAAAAACTTGAGAAAAAAGTAACTTCGGTTTCTAATTTGCAGTCCAATTCAAGGAGTTTTGAGGATCAATCGAGCATCACAGAGGTCACAGGAACGTTTTCCAATCATCACACAAGCCTGAAGCAAGCCAAATAGATTTCAACCATTCATGCATGTTTAACCTAATTTGGTTATATATTTGTGTTTGTGATGATGTTTGCAAGCTACCTGGGTCGTTTAATCTGAGTTTAAGTGCAGGAATTGTGAGTTGTCATTATTAGGGTTCATAACTCCGATTTGGGGGTTTTTCAATAGCCAAAATTAGACGAATCCAAGGGCATATTCGTATTCAGGGGATCAAATACAATTGATTCATGGTCTCATAATGAATTTATATTTTGATTTGTGAAGTTTTTGATTTGCAGGTGATGTAGCTATGGACAAAATTCGTAGGTAAAAGCTTTACCTACGAGCTGACCGTCGGTAAAAGTCCCAGAAAAATTCAAACGATGAAGACAATCCCCTTGGCGCGCGATTTTAAAAAACTAATTTTTCTATTTTTCATATTTAATTAATTCGATCCATTATGCTAACACATTGTGCAAGTGGCTCAAATGGCAAGGTTTTGTGTCATTGACTTCAAGGGTCTGGGTTCAAGCCCTTCTAGGGCCATTCTAATTTTTAACACCAATTCTCTTGCATTTTTCTTCTATTTTCTTTTAATTTTCCTTTTATTTTAATTTATTTCATAAATTATTTTTAAAATACCATAAAAATCCTAAAAAGTATTTTTATTTTAGATTTAGGTTAATAAAATGTTTAATTAATTTTAGACACAAAAATATTTTATTTTTCCTTTCATTTAAAATTATTATTTTTAATTAAATGCTAATTAATTAGAAATAGGATTTTTCCAATTAAAATCAATTCCAAAAATATTTTTTCCTTTTAATTAGGGTTTAGTACACTTATGTCTTAATTCAAATATTTTTTCTCTTATTTATTTATGCTTTAGTCTCATTTAAATTCTAGAAATCGATGTATAGGTCGCAAGGTTATTTTTGTAATAGCCTAGATTTTATTTCTTGCATTTTACGTTCCGCACCTCCAATAGTGTAACTTCCCCAAAGCCTTGTAATAGCATATGGTTTACTTTTCGCACTTTTACTTTCCGCACCTCTTATAAACTGTCTATATACACTGCTTAGATGTATGGCTAATAGGATTGCATGGCAAGACTAAAATCAATCGTTAGATAACTCTAAATTCAAAGATAACATATATGAATTGAATCAATATTTCACACACTTGCACCCCTTAGGTTATCCTCTCTTGTTTCCTTTTGGATAAACATGGTCATGTCCCTCGAACGTAGGGGTACTATTAGTAAATGACCCTCAATTCAAAAAATATCATAGTCCCTCGATGACCCTCGATGTTGCCTACGAATGAATGATCTCGTCCCTCGGTTGTTGCCTACGAATAAGTGATGGTCATCCCCTCGAAATGCTAAGGTATCCTTACAATGTTTCCTTCAATGATCATACAATGACCCTACGCATTTCCCTTCACATCCAACGGATAGGGTTACCTACCAACTAATGGTATGGTTAGCGCTATCCTAAAGGAGAAGGAAAATAACAAGGACAACCGTTTTGAGTAGGTAATAAGACTCTAAATTGCTTTCTCCAATCCAATCAAAATACTTTTCACACCTCACACTCTTTTTTAAAAATATTTTCAAACGAACACTTTGTATACATTCCAATGAGAATCATTACAAAGTTAACCCTTTCAAAGAAACATTTCCAAAAACTTTGTATACATTCTTGAGGACTGGTACAAGAATCATTACGAAGTCAAAGAGAAATACTTTTCAAATACTTTTTTCACACACACACACACACAGAAAGCAAGTTTTCAAAAAGTGAGCTAAGCAATTAAGAGCCCGTAGATAAATACGGATGGAAAGGGTGCTAATACATTCCCTTTCATAATTACCTCCCATACTCAGAATCTATCAAAGGTCTTTCCTATTATTTTCACCTTTCTTTTATTGGATAAAATAAAAGTCAGTGGCGACTCTTATTATCCGCACATTTGCGATAAAATGCAAAACAAACAAGTTAGTTCTCCCACTGTGTTATAATTAGCAACAACAATTAGTAGCAAAACTCAGAAACTAAGAACAATTAGCTAGTACTAAGTCAGTTATAAGCAGGAGCAACACATACCACAAGGTCACTAGTCAGTAGTCATAACCTACTACCCCTACACACTATTAATCCCTTTATTTTGCCTCAACTCGACAATGGTATTCCTCAGAAAAATGATTCAGTCATCAAAGGTATTAGTATATTAACACATACATAAATCTGACCAGGAGTAAACAAACATCAACAATCATAATGACAAATGTTGAACATGATGTTAAAGCATCAAGATTTATATTCTGAATCAATGTAAAATCGTTCAATGGAGCAGGAAAATAAAGTTAATGTTACAAGCTCATTACAAAACTAGCATAAAAAATGTGCCCATAAATAAGGACAAAATATCCGAATTTAGTTAGTATGAAGCCAACTACACCAAACACCACATATCATAACATATGTCCTGCATATCTTGGTAGACATCTTAATTTCCAAGGACTTATTTTTCACAATTGTCCTCCCCCTCTTCACTTCCAGACTCCTCATGTTTACTATCAACTTCTTCTTCTTCTTCTTCTTCTTCTTCATTTGAGGATTTTGAACTACTAGTATCTCCATCAGATTGTTCCTTTCCCTCTTTACCATAAGCCTTGTGTTTACCCTTAACTTCCATTTCCTTCGTTAGCATTTTGGTCAGGCCATCCACATTCCTCTTCATTGTGGTACTTGCAATAGTTGTAGCAAGCAAATCTTTACACACTTCCATCAATTTATGTAAGACAACCTATTGAATGGATTTAGAGACATAATCTGTAGTTTTTCTTTGGCTTCTTGGAACCATAATTTATAGGACACATATTCAAGCATATAACCTATAATCAAGAGTCAATAGCTCTGGCTTCTTGCTCTTGATTTCTTTAGTATGTACAATGTTGGGGTGTTGATGCAATATGAGCCCAAGGATTAAACATGGAAAGGAAATATGAAGTTTCAAAATAAAAGAGTCAATATGTTTTGTTGTCTGATCAAAAACATATTCACCAAATTTCAGCTTAGACTTTGTCCTAATTTTAAAAATTAGTATGGCCAAGACAGACGTGATGCTAAAAAGTATGATTGGCGAGGGCCCAATTGGTTGCACCAAATTTGTTCAACAATGCATATTTCACACTAATATTTCTAGAGAAACCGAATATTATAAGATTAATACACACTCTCTCACACGCACTTGCAATGAGATGACCTATCTCGGGAAATTACATCCATTTGTTCTCTGGTGCAAATGCTTCAATGGATGGTACAAGAGCGTTATAGATTTATGTATACTTATTCGTATTACTGTACACCCGTGTGTACAAATCTCTATGGCTCCTCAACTCTTGGGTAAGATTTTGGTAGATTAGTGGGTGATCCTCTTCCCCTTTATTTAGTAAAGCAGAATTCGCCTGAAAACAACAATTACCGTCACCATCAACATTGACGATCTGATCAATATAATTATGCATAAAATTTGGCACCTCCTCAATGAATGGTATTTTTGGTGGAGGCGGTGGAGTTGAAGGTTTGATTATGTGAGCAATTTTGAAGACCGTTTTTGAGATTTCGGTGTCGGTGAATCGGGAAAATGTTTGTCAACATGTTCAAAATACAATGGAATCCTCATAGTAGAATTTTCACTTGGTGTAGGTTTGACCTTTTTTGGTTCTCTTTTTGTTTTAGCCGATTGAGACGATGGTTTCAAGTCGGTGGTCCCCGGAAATGCAATTATCCTCAATTTCTCTTTGATGTGGAGTTTTGCTTTGTCAACGCCTTTCCAAAAACTTTCTTGTATAGCTTCCCATTATGTCAAGATTGTGATACTTGACTTTTCCTCTTCCATTGTACTTTCGTCTTTAAAACTCAACCTTTTCCAATAACTACATACCTCGTCCATTCGTATTGGGCTATCAAGTTTCACCTTCTTAGATATGACACAAGCACATGGGATACCATTGATAACAAGAAATCGTATCATATATTTGCTATGAAATTAGCCCGTTTTAATATCGCATCGATCCATTTAACTCCCAAATATTTCGAGTTTTCATGTCTTTTTGCAGGTACTACATATCTCAGGTCAAATTAGCAGAAAAGATCAAATAAACAAAGTCAACATGCAAGATCAGAAGGAAAAGAACAAATCTGCAAAATTCTGCAGATTTTGCTGCTGTGACGCTCATCACATGCTTGCCATGGTCGTAATGCATTACCAAGACGTGTTACGCTCGTCACATACTTGCCACGACCGTAACGCGCTACTTCTCAAAGAAAGGCCGTCACACACCCTCCACGACCGTAACACGCTTACATTCAATTTATGCATAACGTGGAGACGTGGGCAAGCAAAGGAAGAGTCTTCAGTGACTCCTAAAAACTCTCAACCACAACTCACGCCCACCTTCTTACTTTTTCTCAACAATTCAAATCAAAGCCCACGATGAGATTCCAACTGCTACTTTTTGTTTCCTCTATAAATACCAGGAGTTCCAAGGAAGAAGTACACAAAGTTTATTTTTCAAATTACCTTGCGGAAGCTCTGCCGAAATCATAACCTATTTTCCAGTTTTTACATTTTGTTCTTGCTTTTAATTCCCTTTGTTTCTGTATTGTCCAATAGCAATTTCCAACATTAGGAAATTGCTATTTTTAGTTAGGATTTATTCAAGCCACAAATCTTGATTATCATTCCGATTCCGAAGTTCCGAATTTCTGACTTGTGGAAGAAGGACTGAGGAACATTATTGTATTTCAGGTTTTTTTCATTGCGTTTAATTCCAAGGACTGAGGAACTTTATTGTTTTCCAATTACGTTTCCTGTGTGTTTGCTTTAATAACCATGGCTAGCTAAATTTCTTGTGTCGGTATGTAGAAGTAGTAACAGTAGGCATTAAATTGTTCCTAAGCTAAAATCTTAATCAACTTAAATTCTGGTTATGACTTTTCGTAATTAAAAATAAACCTTTTTGTTACGAAAGTAAGAAAAGTAGAATAAGTTAGGATCGAGACCACAAAAGTGTGAGGTTTTAACCGGATAGCTAAAGTTAGGCATTCAATTTAAATACAGCGAGAGCGCTTTAAAACGAATTAGATTTAATTAAGTTTTCAAAGAATATTTTCTAAACACTTATGGGCTAGCGAAAGCAGGCATAGGGTTTTAGGAGTACAATCCGAGATAACACCACGAAAGTGTGAGTTGAGGGTTTTTAAACTGATAATCTCTACAGAACAATTAAGTTAACCATCTTTATACGGTTAGGTTTGATTAAATCCGCTTAGGTTCACTTTATTACATACCGACCGCTTTAATATTATTTCTTTAAACCAATTAGTTTTTCTCTACCTTACCTCCCAAAAACCAAACGTGACATTATCCGCCTTAGCTAAATTAACAAACTTTTATAGCACTAGAGTGATTACGAAGTCCCTGTGGGTTCGACATCTTTTTATTACTACCGCGATAGACTGTGCACTTGCAGTTAAGATACCGTTAGACACATTAGGTCGATCACACATCAACCATATATTTTCACAATTGTGCAACCACACGTAGAGGTATCGGAGCCTAAGTCAGAGGCTCGTTTGGCTTCATAAAAAATGAAATTAAGCGCTGATCGTGATATGTTGTCAACCAACTAATAATAGAGAAAGTTATCTTTGAACCTGTGTTCCAACACTGTGATACAACGATCAAATGATGTTTGAATTTCATAATACTGGTTAAGTATCATTCGGTTCATTGATTTCTAACTCGTAGACAAATCACCATTGCCATTTCTATACCAATTCTTCAGACATGCATGAGCTGACTCAACTCGGTTTGTTGTATTTCCAAGATGCATAACATGATTTGTCCATGCACAAACAATATTCTACTTCACCTGATCCAAAATTGTAGTCTCAATGTATTTCAACAAATCGGGATATTTATCGCACACCTTCCTGAAATATATAACAATATCAATATATAAATATTTGGTACATGCATTTATGATAACATTCCAAGCAGCCATTATTTTTTCCATAACAACGTCCGACTTAACTAGTTTACCCTCTTCAATCTCAAGTAGATCCATCGCTACCGCGGGTTTTACCCGACTTCTCGCTTTTTTAGTAATATGATACTTACAAAGTAATGTAGAAGAACTTGGAAACACCTTCGCAATAAAATTCATCAGTGTTGCATCCTGGTCGATAATAATGAATTTCAACATGTTTTCTTGATTCTTTAGCATTGACCGACAAACCTCTAAAGCCCATGCAAAATTTTTCTCTTTTCACACTCTAGAAATGCAAAACCAATTGAGTATGTCATTTCAGTCGACATAACACTAACCATTTCCAACAATGGCAACCTATACTTATTGGTCTTGTACGTCGAATCAATTATAAGCACGCTAGGAAACATATTGAACAAATTAATGGAATCAATATGAATCCAATATATATCTCTTACCGTTACTCCATCCTTAGATCTACGGTGCCTACAAACGTAGTTGTTATCATCTAAAAGCTTCAAGAATTGTTGCATTTTGGTTCGATCCCCTATAAGCGCCAATTTTGTTTGATAACGTTGATTGTAAACTTGCCTGATATTTGAAATTTTCTATGGTATTTTGCACTTCAAAGTTGCAAGTATATTTTTTGGAGGGATCAAAGTTAGGGTCATGTCGGACATACATTCCTTCTCTTCCTCCAAGATGCGACATGCACTACGATAACCGGCTAACTTTTCACTTAAATCACTTATGATATTGAAGTTCCAATTATTATTTGACAACTGATACCACGTAACTTAAATGGACACTGGCATTTTCTTGAACCAGTATCATCTCTTTTGAATTTCTTTATAGGCCGCTTATATATTCCACTTCTTTCGCATGTCAATGTCACATATACATATCATCTATCCGAACCACTATCAGACCTTACTATCACAACACCAAAGCCATGTTTGGTGGTCTCTGTACGAATCCACTGCATCATAACATCTCGAGATTCATATTCTTGTTCAATTTTAAAATGCTTCCGCATATCGACCGTTTTGATAACAATAGGCGAAACAACAATAGACGACACACTTTGAGACACATTAGGAGAAAAACCTTGGGAAAGAATAGACGAGACACCTTGAGACACATTAGGCGAAACACCTTGAGACACAATAACTTTGAGAATATTATCGGGATGCACCATACTAAATACATAAAATAGATTAAACTAAGAAATGTCCTAGGCAAATAAAAAATTGAAGTTGCTAAAAATAGTCGTCACAGGAACTGGAAATACATTTCCGGTTAAGTTCATCTGTAAATCAAAAATATATTTTCGGTATTAGTGTGACATTTTTTCCATCTAAAGAACATATTAATGTAGATTGAAAAGAGGAAACTTTACCTTAAATTTAGTTTTCTTGAACTCCTTTTGATATAATGCACCATAAGAATGTTGAGTTTGAGTGAAAATGGGATTGAGAGTGTGATGGTTTTTGTAGAGTATTTTGGTCACCTTTTGAAATGCATATTATCAATGTACCCCATGGATCTTGTTGTTTTAAGTTTTTGATTTTGCAAAAAAAAAAAAAACAGAAATGAATATCTGATTTATAGGTTGGAATTTTTGACTTTTCCCGCACAAATATACTGGAGATTTATCTGCGATTTCTACCAGTGTTACACATCTGGTTTGTTTCTTACATTAACCAAAGTTGTAATAAAATTTTGCTAGGGTAGATGATGGTTAGGGTGCGCCCCAGAATGCACTTCCTAAGAGAATTTTGGGATTTTTATAGGTTTTTTTTCCTATATAGGATGTCATAAGAAATCCTCTAAATTTTTTTAATCTAAGTATGTATTTGAATCTGTAGTGACCGAAATTAATTTCGTGTGATTGAGAGTCCGTTTGTTTCAGTTTTAAAGAAATTGATTTTCTTTTGTATATTTAAAAATAGATTTTACAAAATCATTTTTTAAAATGTTACAAATTGTATTTTAAAAATAAATTTTATGAAACTTTATTTGAAATAGTTTCAAAATTAGATGATACTTTAAAATTTTAAAATTCAATAAAAGATTAAATATCTGAAATAATATTTTAAGAATAACTATTCAAACAAAATTTTTATTTAAAACTTTTATAATAAAAAGATTATAATTGTTTTTACTAACATTGTAAATATTATTTTAAAAAAAGTCAAAACAAACGGACACTGATTATATAATAATATTGTTGAGAACTTTTATGTATATTGAAACTAAAAGAAAGAACTGAACAAATTGGACTGAATGAATCACTTTATTAACTGTAGTATTGGCTTAAATAAGCCATTGAATACACGATGGAAATAATAACTGAAACAATCAACTATGCTAAAATAAAGACTGATAATGCTAAGTGGTTCCTAAAATTAAAGAAAGCAGAATACAACTAAAAGACTAAGTCTGTCCTATAAAATAGGACTTTTATTCTAACTTAAAATTAAGCAGTAACTCTTTCAAATAAATCACACTAAAAGTAAATTAACTATCAATTTTGTTAGAATATGTGTATAATTCATGTTGGATAGTAATCGAATAAGATAGTGATCGAAATAGCTTGGTTATTTCGATATGTTATCCTTAGTATGTAGAGTCAAATACTTTGGGCCTTAGTTTAGTTTACACTATTGGGCCCAGGAAATGTGTCTATATAAGGAGCATTTCTTTGTAAGCAAAATAACAATGTTTTTCATTTTACACAATATACAATTTTCATTCCTTTAGCATCACATTTACTTCTCTCACATTTTTCCTCTAAACTTCTTCTTCTTCATCACAAATATTTTCTTTCATCCTCTGTTCCAAAAAATTGGTATCAAGGAGCTCGGTTGCGATTCAAGGAGAATCTAATGGCAAACGGAACAACAACGTCAACACAAATTCCAGCAAATCTACCAGTTTTCAAAGGAGAAAACTACCAACGATGGGTTGCACAAATGAAGGTCATTTTCAGATTTCAAGATGTTGTTGAAATCTTGAATGATGGTGTATCAGAGCTGGAAGCAAATGCGACGGAAGCCCAGAAAGCCGCGCACAAAGATCAGAGGAAGAAAGACTGTAAAGCATTGTTCTTGATTCATCAGTGTGTAGATTCTGATGTATTTGAGAAAATAATCGAAGAAGAGTCAGCAAAAGAAGCATGGGACAAGTTAAAGAACTTGTATGGCGGAGGAGAAAAATTAAAGAAGGTGAAGTTGCAGACGCTGAGAAAGCAATACGAAATGATGCACATGAAGGATGATGAATCGATTTCTGCATACCTCTCAAAGATTGTGACATTGACGAACCAAATGAAAGCATGCGGTGAAACCATCAAAGACCTGCAGAAAATAGAAAAGGTATTGAGATCTTTAACAGCAGATTTTGATTATATTGTTGTGACAATTGAAGAAGCAAAGACTCTTTCTGAGATGAAGTTAGAAGAACTTCAAGCTTCATTAGAGGCTCATGAGATGAGATTATAGCAAAGAAACTCAGAAAGAGAGAAGGTGGCTGAACAAGCATTGCAATCAGGATTCAGCAAGAAAGCTGAAAGATCGAAGTTTCGAAAGCATCTTGCAGATGATGAGAAGTCAAGCAATAATGCTGATTCGAGAAAAGTGGTGAGCAACAAGTATTCTGGGAAGAAAGTTGACAAGAAAGATAAGCAATGCTACAATTGTCAAGGTTTTGGTCATTTCGCTCGAGATTGTCGAAGGAGGAAAGTAGAAAGAGCGAAAGAAAGTGATGAAGCTCAATATTCATGTGCAGGAGACAGTGATTCAGATGATGTGCTGATGATGGTAAATTCTCAGTTGAGCACTGAGAAAACCAACATGTGGTATCTGGATTCAGGATGTAGCAATCACATGACTGGCAACAGAAATTGGTTCACCAAACTAGATGAGTCAGTAAAAAGGGTGATAAAGTTTGCTGATGGAAGACACATAAATTCTGATGGCAAAAGAGACATTTCGATTACCAGAAAGGATGGTGGAAAAGCTACTATCACTGAGGTATTGTATGTACCCTCTATGACAAGTAACTTGATAAGTGTAGGTCAATTACTTGCAAAAGGATTCAGTATGAAACTTGAAAGGAATGAAATGAAAGTTTATAGGGCTGATTGGAGGCTGATCATGAAAGCACCATTGGCAGAAAACAAGACGTTCAAAGTAGAACTCAACACATCAGATCACAAATGTCTTGCTTCGATGACAGAAGAAGACAAGAATTGGCTATGGCACCACAGGTATGGACATCTAAACTTTAGAAGTTTATGCATGCTCAATCAGAAGAAGATGGTGGTTGGTTTGCCTTATGTGAAGGAACCAAAGCAAGTATGTGAGGAATGCTGTAAAGCTAAGCAGGCAAGGAAGGCATTCAAACATGACTTGCCCATGAAATCCAAACGTAAGTTGGAGCTAGTTCACTCTGATGTGTGTGGACCATTTGAAGTAAAGTCAAATGGAGGCAACAGGTATTTCTATACGTTTATTGATGAATTCATCAGACATATATGGATTTACATCATTGAAAATAAAAGTGAAATATTCACACAGTTCAAGAAGTTCAAATTGCACGCTGAAAGGCAAAGTGGCTGCAAATTGAAAAAGTTGAGAACTGACGGTGGTGGTGAATACACCTCTGCTGAATTTGCCAAATTTTGTATTGGGGAAGGTATAGAGCATGAGGTTACTGCTCCCTATACACCTCAACACAATGGCATAGCTGAGAGGAAAAACAGAAGTATACTGAACATGACAAGAAGTATGTTAAAAGCTAAAGATATGCCTAAAAGATTTTGGGCTGAAGCAGATTCAACAGCAGTATACATTTTGAACAGGTGTCCAACAAAGAGGATAGTTGGAAAAACACCTCATGAGGCTTGGACTGGATCGAAGCCAAGTGTAAGTCACTTCAGAGTTTTTGGATCAATGTGTTTCAGGCATGTACCTGAACAATTGAGAAGAAAACTGGATGATCGAAGTGAAGCTGTGGTTCTTATAGGTTATCATTCGACTGTTGCGTACAAGTTGTATTCACCAATCGAAGACAAACTAATAATCAGTAGAGATGTTCGAATTGACGAAAGCAAAGGTTGGAATTAGAGTCGAAGTTCAATACAAGAATCAGACACTATTATAACTGTGTTCGAAGAAGACCCACAAGATGAGCCCTCGAATAGTCGAAGTGAACAAGGCAATACTTCAACTAGTCGAAATGAAGAACCACCTGAGCAAAGTGAAAGAAGGTCGACGAGAACAAGAACTGAATCAACTAGGTTGGCTGGTTATGAAAGATTTCCAGATCAAGTGATTGATGACGATGGTGACTTGGTTGAAGAAGCCATGATGATGGCTGAAGCAGAACCAATCGATTTGAATGATGCAATGGGTAATTCGAATTGGTGCGAAGCCATGAAAGAAGAACTCAGAGCCATTGAGAAGAACAAGACTTGGGAGCTTGTCGAAAGAACAAATAAGAAGCCAATTGATGTAAAGTGGATATACAAAGTGAAACGAAGGCCAAATGGAGAAATTGCTAAGTACAAAGCAAGGCTGGTGGCTAGAGGCTTTCTACAGAAGCCAGGAATAGACTTCGATGAGGTATACGCACCGGTTGCTAGGCTGGAAACAATTCGAATAGTTGTTTCAACAGCAGCATACAGGGGATGGAAGATGCATCAGCTGGATGTAAAGTCAGCATTTCTAAATGGACCATTAGAAGAAGAAGTCTATGTCACTCAACCACCAGGATTCGACGTCAAAGGACAGGAGTCGAAGGTGTATAGATTACAGAAGGCTCTCTATGGTTTGAAGCAAGCTCCTCGAGCTTGGAATAAAAGAATAGATAGTTTCCTAATCGAAGCAGGGTTCACAAAGTGTATCTCTGAACATGGAGTGTATGTAAAAGATGTTGACGGTGTCAGTCGAATCATTTTATGCCTCTATGTAGATGACTTACTGATTACTGGAGATGAAGAAGCTAAGATAGTAAAAGTCAAGTCTAAGCTAATGCAAGAATTCGAGATGTCAGATCTAGGAAATCTCTCATATTTTCTAGGAATGGAATTTAAAAATACTGAAGAAGGAGTATTCCTGCATCAAACCAAGTATGCTCAAGACATTCTGAAAAGATTCAACATGAGCAACTGTAAAGAAGCTGTTACTCCATTAGAGACAGGAGCAAAGCTGAAGAAAAGATCGAATGATAAGTTTGTAAATTCAACATTGTACAAACAGATCATTGGATCCTTGAGATATCTTTGCAATACAAGGCCTGATATTTTCCAAAGTGTGGGGTTGCTGAGCAGATTTATGGAGAAACCTCAAGAGTGTCATCTCAATGCAGTAAAGAGGGTGTTGAGATACATAAAGGGAACTGTTGACCATGGGGTAATATTGCCAAAGAAGTCGAAGAGCAACACAAGCGTTGAAGTTCATGGATACACTGACTCAGACTTCAGTGGAGATCAAGATGAAAAGAAAAGCACTGCAGGCTACATCTTCATGATCGAAGGTGCTCCAATCTCCTGGACCTCGAAGAAACAAAGCATTGTGGCTTTGTCATCATGTGAAGCAGAATATGTAGTTGCATCATATGCAGCATGTCAAGCAGCATGGATTGAAATGTTACTTGAAGAACTCAAGATAATGGAGCTAAAGAATATAAAGTTATTTGTTGACAACAAATCAGCAATTAACTTGGCTAAGCATCCAGTGTGTCATGGTCGAAGCAAACACATTGAAAGAAGGTATCATTTTCTGAGAGATCAAGTGAACAAAGGGAAGATCGAAATAAAGTACTGCAAGACTGAAGTTCAACTAGCTGATATATTCACTAAACCTCTGAAGAAAGTCAGATTCGAAGAGCTGAAAGGGAGCATCGGGATGAGAAGTCTCGAGAACATGAATTAAGGGGGTGTGTTAGAATATGTGTATAATTCATGTTGGATAGTAATCGAATAAGATAGTGATCGAAATAGCTTGGTTGTTTCGATATGTTATCCTTAGTATGTAGAGTCAAATACTTTGGGCCTTAGTTTAGTTTACACTATTGGGCCCAGGAAATGTGTCTATATAAGGAGCATTTCTTTGTAAGCAAAATAACAATGTTTTTCATTTTACACAATATACAATTTTCATTCCTTTAGCATCACATTTACTTCTCTCACATTTTTCCTCTAAACTTCTTCTTCTTCATCACAAATATTTTCTTTCATCCTCTGTTCCAAAAAATTGGTATCAAGGAGCTCGGTTGCGATTCAAGGAGAATCTAATGGCAAACGGAACAACAACGTCAACACAAATTCCAGCAAATCTACCAGTTTTCAAAGGAGAAAACTACCAACGATGGGTTGCACAAATGAAGGTCATTTTCAGATTTCAAGATGTTGTTGAAATCTTGAATGATGGTGTATCAGAGCTGGAAGCAAATGCGACGGAAGCCCAGAAAGCCGCGCACAAAGATCAGAGGAAGAAAGACTGTAAAGCATTGTTCTTGATTCATCAGTGTGTAGATTCTGATGTATTTGAGAAAATAATCGAAGAAGAGTCAGCAAAAGAAGCATGGGACAAGTTAAAGAACTTGTATGGCGGAGGAGAAAAATTAAAGAAGGTGAAGTTGCAGACGCTGAGAAAGCAATACGAAATGATGCACATGAAGGATGATGAATCGATTTCTGCATACCTCTCAAAGATTGTGACATTGACGAACCAAATGAAAGCATGCGGTGAAACCATCAAAGACCTGCAGAAAATAGAAAAGGTATTGAGATCTTTAACAGCAGATTTTGATTATATTGTTGTGACAATTGAAGAAGCAAAGACTCTTTCTGAGATGAAGTTAGAAGAACTTCAAGCTTCATTAGAGGCTCATGAGATGAGATTATAGCAAAGAAACTCAGAAAGAGAGAAGGTGGCTGAACAAGCATTGCAATCAGGATTCAGCAAGAAAGCTGAAAGATCGAAGTTTCGAAAGCATCTTGCAGATGATGAGAAGTCAAGCAATAATGCTGATTCGAGAAAAGTGGTGAGCAACAAGTATTCTGGGAAGAAAGTTGACAAGAAAGATAAGCAATGCTACAATTGTCAAGGTTTTGGTCATTTCGCTCGAGATTGTCGAAGGAGGAAAGTAGAAAGAGCGAAAGAAAGTGATGAAGCTCAATATTCATGTGCAGGAGACAGTGATTCAGATGATGTGCTGATGATGGTAAATTCTCAGTTGAGCACTGACTGAGAAAACCAACATGTGGTATCTGGATTCAGGATGTAGCAATCACATGACTGGCAACAGAAATTGGTTCACCAAACTAGATGAGTCGGTAAAAAGGGTGATAAAGTTTGCTGATGGAAGACACATAAATTCTGATGGCAAAAGAGACATTTCGATTACCAGAAAGGATGGTGGAAAAGCTACTATCACTGAGGTATTGTATGTACCCTCTATGACAAGTAACTTGATAAGTGTAGGTCAATTACTTGCAAAAGGATTCGGTATGAAACTTGAAAGGAATGAAATGAAAGTTTATAGGGCTGATTGGAGGCTGATCATGAAAGCACCATTGGCAGAAAACAAGACGTTCAAAGTAGAACTCAACACATCAGATCACAAATGTCTTGCTTCGATGACAGAAGAAGACAAGAATTGGCTATGGCACCACAGGTATGGACATCTAAACTTTAGAAGTTTATGCATGCTCAATCAGAAGAAGATGGTGGTTGGTTTGCCTTATGTGAAGGAACCAAAGCAAGTATGTGAGGAATGCTGTAAAGCTAAGCAGGCAAGGAAGGCATTCAAACATGACTTGCCCATGAAATCCAAACGTAAGTTGGAGCTAGTTCACTCTGATGTGTGTGGACCATTTGAAGTAAAGTCAAATGGAGGCAACAGGTATTTCTATACGTTTATTGATGAATTCATCAGACATATATGGATTTACATCATTGAAAATAAAAGTGAAATATTCACACAGTTCAAGAAGTTCAAATTGCACGCTGAAAGGCAAAGTGGCTGCAAATTGAAGAAGTTGAGAACTGACGGTGGTGGTGAATACACCTCTGCTGAATTTGCCAAATTTTGTATTGGGGAAGGTATAGAGCATGAGGTTACTGCTCCCTATACACCTCAACACAATGGCATAGCTGAGAGGAAAAAAAGAAGTATACTGAACATGACAAGAAGTATGTTAAAAGCTAAAGATATGCCTAAAAGATTTTGGGCTGAAGCAGCTTCAACAGCAGTATACATTCTGAACAGGTGTCCAACAAAGAGGATAGTTGGAAAAACACCTCATGAGGCTTGGACTGGATCGAAGCCAAGTGTAAGTCACTTCAGAGTTTTTGGATCAATGTGTTTCAGGCATGTACCTGAACAATTGAGAAGAAAACTGGATGATCGAAGTGAAGTTGTGGTTCTTATAGGTTATCATTCGACTGGTGCGTACAAGCTGTATTCACCAATCGAAGACAAACTAATAATCAGTAGAGATGTTCGAATTGACGAAAGCAAAGGTTGGAATTGGAGTCGAAGTTCAATACAGGAATCAGACACTATTATAACTGTGTTCGAAGAAGACCCACAAGATGAGCCCTCGAATAGTCGAAGTGAACAAGGCAATACTTCAACTAGTCGAAATGAAGAACCACCTGAGCAAAGTGAAAGAAGGTCGACGAGAACAAGAACTGAATCAACTAGGTTGGCTGGTTATGAAAGATTTCCAGATCAAGTGATTGATGACGATGGTGACTTGGTTGAAGAAGCCATGATGATGGCTGAAGCAGAACCAATCGATTTGAATGATGCAATGGGTAATTCGAATTGGTGCGAAGCCATGAAAGAAGAACTCAGAGCCATTGAGAAGAACAAGACTTGGGAGCTTGTCGAAAGAACAAATAAGAAGCCAATTGATGTAAAGTGGATATACAAAGTGAAACGAAGGCCAAATGGAGAAATTGCTAAGTACAAAGCAAGTCTGGTGGCTAGAGGCTTTCTCGCGGAATAGACTTCGATGAGGTATACGAACCGGTTGCTAGGCTGGAAACAATTCGAATAGTTGTTTCAACAACAGCATACAGGGGATGGAAGATGCATCAGCTGGATGTAAAGTCAGCATTTCTAAATGGACCATTAGAAGAAGAAGTCTATGTCACTCAACCACCAGGATTCGACGTCAAAGGACAGGAGTCGAAGGTGTATAGATTACAGAAGGCTCTCTATGGTTTGAAGCAAGCTCCTCGAGCTTGGAATAAAAGAATAGATAGTTTCCTAATCGAAGCAGGGTTCACAAAGTGTATCTCTGAACATGGAGTGTATGTAAAAGATGTTGACGGTGTCAGTCGAATCATTTTATGCCTCTATGTAGATGACTTACTGATTACTGGAGATGAAGAAGCTAAGATAGTAAAAGTCAAGTCTAAGCTAATGCAAGAATTCGAGATGTCAGATCTAGGAAATCTCTCATATTTTCTAGGAATGGAATTTAAAAATACTGAAGAAGGAGTATTCCTGCATCAAACCAAGTATGCTCAAGACATTCTGAAAAGATTCAACATGAGCAACTGTAAAGAAGCTGTTACTCCATTAGAGACAGGAGCAAAGCTGAAGAAAAGATCGAATGATAAGTTTGTAAATTCAACATTGTACAAACAGATCATTGGATCCTTGAGATATCTTTGCAATACAAGGCCTGATATTTTCCAAAGTGTGGGGTTGCTGAGCAGATTTATGGAGAAACCTCAAGAGTGTCATCTCAATGCAGTAAAGAGGGTGTTGAGATACATAAAGGGAACTGTTGACCATGGGGTAATATTGCCAAAGAAGTCGAAGAGCAACACAAGCGTTGAAGTTCATGGATACACTGACTCAGACTTCAGTGGAGATCAAGATGAAAAGAAAAGCACTGCAGGCTACATCTTCATGATCGAAGGTGCTCCAATCTCCTGGACCTCGAAGAAACAAAGCATTGTGGCTTTGTCATCATGTGAAGCAGAATATGTAGTTGCATCATATGCAGCATGTCAAGCAGCATGGATTGAAATGTTACTTGAAGAACTCAAGATAATGGAGCTAAAGAATATAAAGTTATTTGTTGACAACAAATCAGCAATTAACTTGGCTAAGCATCCAGTGTGTCATGGTCGGAAGCAAACACATTGAAAGAAGGTATCATTTTCTGAGAGATCAAGTGAACAAAGGGAAGATCGAAATAAAGTACTGCAAGACTGAAGTTCAACTAGCTGATATATTCACTAAACCTCTGAAGAAAGTCAGATTCGAAGAGCTGAAAGGGAGCATCGGGATGAGAAGTCTCGAGAACATGAATTAAGGGGGTGTGTTAGAATATGTGTATAATTCATGTTGGATAGTAATCGAATAAGATAGTGATCGAAATAGCTTGGTTGTTTCGATATGTTATCCTTAGTATGTAGAGTCAAATACTTTGGGCCTTAGTTTAGTTTACACTATTGGGCCCAGAAAATGTGTCTATATAGGGAGCATTTCTTTGTAAGCAAAATAACAATGTTTTTCATTTTACACAATATACAATTTTCATTCCTTTAGCATCACATTTACTTCTCTCACATTTTTCCTCTAAACTTCTTCTTCTTCATCACAAATATTTTCTTTCATCCTCTGTTCCAAAAAATTGGTATCAAGGAGCTCGGTTGCGATTCAAGGAGAATCTAATGGCAAACGGAACAACAACGTCAACACAAATTCCAGCAAATCTACCAGTTTTCAAAGGAGAAAACTACCAACGATGGGTTGCACAAATGAAGGTCATTTTCAGATTTCAAGATGTTGTTGAAATCTTGAATGATGGTGTATCAGAGCTGGAAGCAAATGCGACGGAAGCCCAGAAAGCCGCGCACAAAGATCAGAGGAAGAAAGACTGTAAAGCATTGTTCTTGATTCATCAGTGTGTAGATTCTGATGTATTTGAGAAAATAATCGAAGAAGAGTCAGCAAAAGAAGCATGGGACAAGTTAAAGAACTTGTATGGCGGAGGAGAAAAATTAAAGAAGGTGAAGTTGCAGACGCTGAGAAAGCAATACGAAATGATGCACATGAAGGATGATGAATCGATTTCTGCATACCTCTCAAAGATTGTGACATTGACGAACCAAATGAAAGCATGCGGTGAAACCATCAAAGACCTGCAGAAAATAGAAAAGGTATTGAGATCTTTAACAGCAGATTTTGATTATATTGTTGTGACAATTGAAGAAGCAAAGACTCTTTCTGAGATGAAGTTAGAAGAACTTCAAGCTTCATTAGAGGCTCATGAGATGAGATTATAGCAAAGAAACTCAGAAAGAGAGAAGGTGGCTGAACAAGCATTGCAATCAGGATTCAGCAAGAAAGCTGAAAGATCGAAGTTTCGAAAGCATCTTGCAGATGATGAGAAGTCAAGCAATAATGCTGATTCGAGAAAAGTGGTGAGCAACAAGTATTCTGGGAAGAAAGTTGACAAGAAAGATAAGCAATGCTACAATTGTCAAGGTTTTGGTCATTTCGCTCGAGATTGTCGAAGGAGGAAAGTAGAAAGAGCGAAAGAAAGTGATGAAGCTCAATATTCATGTGCAGGAGACAGTGATTCAGATGATGTGCTGATGATGGTAAATTCTCAGTTGAGCACTGAGAAAACCAACATGTGGTATCTGGATTCAGGATGTAGCAATCACATGACTGGCAACAGAAATTGGTTCACCAAACTAGATGAGTCAGTAAAAAGGGTGATAAAGTTTGCTGATGGAAGACACATAAATTCTGATGGCAAAAGAGACATTTCGATTACCAGAAAGGATGGTGGAAAAGCTACTATCACTGAGGTATTGTATGTACCCTCTATGACAAGTAACTTGATAAGTGTAGGTCAATTACTTGCAAAAGGATTCAGTATGAAACTTGAAAGGAATGAAATGAAAGTTTATAGGGCTGATTGGAGGCTGATCATGAAAGCACCATTGGCAGAAAACAAGACGTTCAAAGTAGAACTCAACACATCAGATCACAAATGTCTTGCTTCGATGACAGAAGAAGACAAGAATTGGCTATGGCACCACAGGTATGGACATCTAAACTTTAGAAGTTTATGCATGCTCAATCAGAAGAAGATGGTGGTTGGTTTGCCTTATGTGAAGGAACCAAAGCAAGTATGTGAGGAATGCTGTAAAGCTAAGCAGGCAAGGAAGGCATTCAAACATGACTTGCCCATGAAATCCAAACGTAAGTTGGAGCTAGTTCACTCTGATGTGTGTGGACCATTTGAAGTAAAGTCAAATGGAGGCAACAGGTATTTCTATACGTTTATTGATGAATTCATCAGACATATATGGATTTACATCATTGAAAATAAAAGTGAAATATTCACACAGTTCAAGAAGTTCAAATTGCACGCTGAAAGGCAAAGTGGCTGTAAATTGAAGAAGTTGAGAACTGACGGTGGTGGTGAATACACCTCTGCTGAATTTGCCAAATTTTGTATTGGGGAAGGTATAGAGCATGAGGTTACTGCTCCCTATACACCTCAACACAATGGCATAGCTGAGAGGAAAAACAGAAGTATACTGAACATGACAAGAAGTATGTTAAAAGCTAAAGATATGCCTAAAAGATTTTGGGCTGAAGCAGCTTCAACAGCAGTATACATTCTGAACAGGTGTCCAACAAAGAGGATAGTTGGAAAAACACCTCATGAGGCTTGGACTGGATCGAAGCCAAGTGTAAGTCACTTCAGAGTTTTTGGATCAATGTGTTTCAGGCATGTACCTGAACAATTGAGAAGAAAACTGGATGATCGAAGTGAAGCTGTGGTTCTTATAGGTTATCATTCGACTGTTGCGTACAAGTTGTATTCACCAATCGAAGACAAACTAATAATCAGTAGAGATGTTCGAATTGACGAAAGCAAAGGTTGGAATTGGAGTCGAAGTTCAATACAGGAATCAGACACTATTATAACTGTGTTCGAAGAAGACCCACAAGATGAGCCCTTGAATAGTCGAAGTGAACAAGGCAATACTTCAACTAGTCGAAATGAAGAACCACCTGAGCAAAGTGAAAGAAGGTCGACGAGAACAAGAACTGAATCAACTAGGTTGGCTGGTTATGAAAGATTTCCAGATCAAGTGATTGATGACGATGGTGACTTGGTTGAAGAAGCCATGATGATGGCTGAAGCAGAACCAATCGATTTGAATGATGCAATGGGTAATTCGAATTGGTGCGAAGCCATGAAAGAAGAACTCAGAGCCATTGAGAAGAACAAGACTTGGGAGCTTGTCGAAAGAACAAATAAGAAGCCAATTGATGTAAAGTGGATATACAAAGTGAAACGAAGGCCAAATGGAGAAATTGCTAAGTACAAAGCAAGGCTGGTGGCTAGAGGCTTTCTACAGAAGCCAGGAATAGACTTCGATGAGGTATACGCACCGGTTGCTAGGCTGGAAACAATTCGAATAGTTGTTTCAACAGCAGCATACAGGGGATGGAAGATGCATCAGCTGGATGTAAAGTCAGCATTTCTAAATGGACCATTAGAAGAAGAAGTCTATGTCACTCAACCACCAGGATTCGACGTCAAAGGACAGGAGTCGAAGGTGTATAGATTACAGAAGGCTCTCTATGGTTTGAAGCAAGCTCCTCGAGCTTGGAATAAAAGAATAGATAGTTTCCTAATCGAAGCAGGGTTCACAAAGTGTATCTCTGAACATGGAGTGTATGTAAAAGATGTTGACGGTGTCAGTCGAATCATTTTATGCCTCTATGTAGATGACTTACTGATTACTGGAGATGAAGAAGCTAAGATAGTAAAAGTCAAGTCTAAGCTAATGCAAGAATTCGAGATGTCAGATCTAGGAAATCTCTCATATTTTCTAGGAATGGAATTTAAAAATACTGAAGAAGGAGTATTCCTGCATCAAACCAAGTATGCTCAAGACATTCTGAAAAGATTCAACATGAGCAACTGTAAAGAAGCTGTTACTCCATTAGAGACAGGAGCAAAGCTGAAGAAAAGATCGAATGATAAGTTTGTAAATTCAACATTGTACAAACAGATCATTGGATCCTTGAGATATCTTTGCAATACAAGGCCTGATATTTTCCAAAGTGTGGGGTTGCTGAGCAGATTTATGGAGAAACCTCAAGAGTGTCATCTCAATGCAGTAAAGAGGGTGTTGAGATACATAAAGGGAACTGTTGACCATGGGGTAATATTGCCAAAGAAGTCGAAGAGCAACACAAGCGTTGAAGTTCATGGATACACTGACTCAGACTTCAGTGGAGATCAAGATGAAAAGAAAAGCACTGCAGGCTACATCTTCATGATCGAAGGTGCTCCAATCTCCTGGACCTCGAAGAAACAAAGCATTGTGGCTTTGTCATCATGTGAAGCAGAATATGTAGTTGCATCATATGCAGCATGTCAAGCAGCATGGATTGAAATGTTACTTGAAGAACTCAAGATAATGGAGCTAAAGAATATAAAGTTATTTGTTGACAACAAATCAGCAATTAACTTGGCTAAGCATCCAGTGTGTCATGGTCGAAGCAAACACATTGAAAGAAGGTATCATTTTCTGAGAGATCAAGTGAACAAAGGGAAGATCGAAATAAAGTACTGCAAGACTGAAGTTCAACTAGCTGATATATTCACTAAACCTCTGAAGAAAGTCAGATTCGAAGAGCTGAAAGGGAGCATCGGGATGAGAAGTCTCGAGAACATGAATTAAGGGGGTGTGTTAGAATATGTGTATAATTCATGTTGGATAGTAATCGAATAAGATAGTGATCGAAATAGCTTGGTTGTTTCGATATGTTATCCTTAGTATGTAGAGTCAAATACTTTGGGCCTTAGTTTAGTTTACACTATTGGGCCCAGAAAATGTGTCTATATAGGGAGCATTTCTTTGTAAGCAAAATAACAATGTTTTTCATTTTACACAATATACAATTTTCATTCCTTTAGCATCACATTTACTTCTCTCACATTTTTCCTCTAAACTTCTTCTTCTTCATCACAAATATTTTCTTTGATCCTCTGTTCCAACAAATTTATGTTTTAGCATATTAGTGTAAAATGTGAATTTTGAAACTAAAATATACAGAATTTTATTTCAAAGTTAAAATTACAATTTTTTTATTTTATTTTGAGAGTTCAATTCAAGTATCCGTGGTTTTAACCCCCTCCCATTTGCAATTGTGGGAATCGGATTACATCATCCCTATCAAATGTAGTGTTAATTACCACTGTATCAATTAATTATTGATTAAAATTATAAATTTTAATTGTACGTAAAATGAATTATTATGAGAATTTAAAAATTACACTTTAATATTTAAATTTATTCTTAAACTGGATTTTAAAAAAATATTTATACATAACTTATTTGACATTCAATTCATTTGTCATGTCAAAAGCAAATAGTGATTTATTCTCTAGGTCTAATACATACTTTGAGTAAAGGGTGATTGATTTGAGAGTTTTTGTAGTGTAGCTAGCAATGATTTTTCTATACCTGTTTGGTGAAATGGGTTGCGTTTGAGATTATCTTCTTGAATAGCTATCTAGGTTGATATATATCCATCTGAGTGAAATTTATGTGAAACAACGGTGTAGAATACATTTCTCATCACATGACATTGAAAGATTCCAAAGGAGTCACCATCTTTTGTTTGTTCCTCATTATCATTCACTCAGCATCTTAGCACGCTCACCTTTTGAGTTTTTCTGGGTCCCTATTTGTTTTCTTGTTGCGTTTTTGAGTTTTTACATGGCTCAGCCACGGCATGCACCATGTATATCTAGGTATCAAATATTTTCACTAAGCTAGAACACAATGAGGTCACCAGTTTAAGATTGTCGGTTTTTTAATACATTAACATATGTTATTGTTTGGTTTCTTCAAGAGTATTATACCCACTCAAAAGGATTATATGAGTGCTAGTTGTTGGTTCAGGTTTCTATAAAACAATTATTTATATTTTCTTTCATATATAAATAACCTAAATAAGTTATTGATATTTATAAATTTAAAATTTAAAATAAAATAAAAAATATTTATATTCAAACTCAAGAATGACTAGATATTGCATACATGCAAATATATTATTTCTATAGTGGTCTTTTAATAAAGATCAAACAATCTAAATACTAAATAGAGTTTAACTATTAATTTTAAATATAAAATATCAAAACTTAAAATTTTGATTAATTTTAATTTAAACACTTATATGATCCCACTTTTAGGTAAGAGTTTTTCTTGGTTTCACCTCTCAGGTGGAGGCGTCTAGTTGTTTGGATATGATCCTTATATCGCAAGGATGTTAGAAATTATGGGGAACTAAATTCTAATGGACTCTATTTAGAAATATGTCAGTTCATTTTCCTGTCATTGTCAGATATGCCTATTAATTATGGATTCTAAAGTCTTTTCAGTTTAGTAAGCATTAGTTATGTCATCCTCACTTCTCTGATATGGTTTGCAATAGTTGGCCAAACTTCGAAATTGTAGGTTGGAAAGCTTTAGTTCTAAAAAGAGAAACTTAAAGCTCTTAAATGAGCTTTGAAATCTTGAAATCATCAAGTTTTTGGTACCCTTGATTCTGAAGTTGATTCCTTGAGGGGGGAGATAAACTCTTAGGACGTGGGAGTTGAATAGGGTGGTATGTCGACAAAAGAATTTGATTCTAGAAGAAGACAACCTCAAAGCTTTGGTCCATTCTTCGTATAAAATATGCCCAACTTTTTTAGTGATCTAAATTTAGGTGGCTAAAGGAAGGAGACATCAACAAAAATTTCCTTCACACATATATAAAGAGTAGATCTCGAAGGATATGGGGATTAAGTTTAAGCATTTTCACTAGTTTGTTTCTCTTTCATGTGGTTTCTCCTCCTAATTTGTTAATTTGATTCCTAAGTTTGATTCTCCCAGTCTAATAAGGGATTTAAGGCCGATTTTTCTTGGGGTACCTCTATAAGCTCCTAGCTAAAGTCTTGGTTGGCCGACTTTATGGTGTTATGGATAAACTTACTCTCCTAATCATCTAAATTTTCTTAAAGGAAGACTTTTAGTTGACGAGGTGGTAGTTGTGAATGAGTTGGTGGATACAACTAAGAAAATAAAATCATTTTCTCATCTTTAAGGTGGACTTTGAAAAGGTCGATGATTCGATGAGTAGGCATTTCGTGGATTATATGGTAGCTGGGTTTGGTTTCAATGACATGTGAAGAGGGTTGGATTGGTGCCTATTTTTTCCTAGTCGCCTTACGGTATTGGTTAATGGTAGCCTGGCCCTAGAAATCAGTATCCAAAGAGGGCTGAAGTACCTACGTATCCTAAAGGAATCAGGGCATCGTAGTTCGATTCATAAATTTTAATTTGTTGGATGTTTATTATGTAGGCGATGTTACATTCGCATTCTAACTGTTAACGTCTGTCACTCGATCTTTGGAGACTTGCGCATTGTTGTATGGTGCGGAATGGAAATAACATAACCTTACCTGAAAAGGCTTCCAAAAGACAAGCCTGAAGGCAAAAGAGGTTTTGATTGTTTGAGTCTTTTTGTTATCTTGAAAAAGGATTTGTGAATTGAACCACATTAAAGACTATGAATGGGAGGAGGAACAAGATTATGAATGTACCGCCTCATCCTTTTTCCACTACTAAAGGCTCGTGACATATGGTTTGCCTCTTTATTCATTACGTGTTTTTGAGATTTGCTAAGAAAAAGAGGTTTTAGTCTTAAAGATGCAATTCCAAAAGAAAGAACAATCTAAGGGGAAACTGGAGCCCTAATTGTTATTATGCGATGTGGTTCGAAGGTTGGGATATCAAAGGGGAAACTACCTAAAATTTAACACGCATCATGGACCTAAGGGAAATGATTGAGGGAACTTCTACCTAATGTTATCATGCTTGGTTTAGAACCTAAAGTCTATTTAATCCACACCATGAAAAAATGGTATCAAACTCCTAAAGGTACATGTGAGCACAAGCAATTAACAAAGAAAACAAGAGGAATAATGCAGTGATCTCAGCTATGGTGTAAAACTGAGTGACTCTTCGTTCACAACAAAACAAAAGTGAGAACAATGTCGCGATATCATCTATGGTAAAAAGTTTAGAGACTCTTTGTTCAAAAAAAAGATAAACAAAAGAACGATGAACAATATCGTGATCTCATCTATGGCACAAAAACAAGTGGCTCTTCGTTTAAAACAAAGCAAATATGAGAACGGTGTTGTGATCTCAGCTATGGTGTAAAACTGATTGACTCTTCATTCACATCAAAGGTATGACAAAATGGTAGCAAATAAAAACCAATGCCAACGTGTTCTAGGACTTTAGATGCAACTATGCTATATGATTCTAGGAATCAATAAAATCCTAGCATGATGTGTGAAAGAGAGGTAAAAAAAGATTTAGGTTGTACATAACAGAGAAAGGTCTGTTGCCTCTTCAACACACGCAAAAAGCTCAAGGGAAGATGTCTGAATATTTACAAGTAATCAACCCAATTAATCCTCAAGTGCTACCGGGAGAATTGTTCGGTGCGTCTTCGCAGAGATGAAAACGATGAGAATACTGAAACTCTCAAGTTCACCCTCATGCTTTTTCTCTTCTTCTACTAATTTTTTTTCTTTTCTGTGATGTGCGACGCTAATGCTGATTGTGATGTAGTTACAATGCGTTTTCATATTGATGATGAAAAAGTGCAAAGTGAGTGCAGAGAATTTCTCTTGTGAATGTTAAAGAATGAAGTTAATGATTAAATAAGATGAAGTAGAGAGAATTTAGAGAGAGATTTTAGAGTTTACTTGTGATTCTTCTCACATATGAAGAATAAAGATTGAAAGAGGTAAAAACTATTTTTATACTCTGCACAAGTTTGTTGCAGTTGAGTGAATCTGAGCCTTAGATCTAGGAAATTGGTTAGAGATTTGAATATCGTAGATTGAACTCTAAGAAGTTAGTTATGCTATGATTTTATGTTATGAACTGACCTTATTTTGTCACAATTTTCATCATTTTTCTGTTTATGATTTTTGTTTTTTTACTACTTCCACCATTTCCTCTTTATATTTTCTAATTTTTTGTTCTAATATTTCTTCTTTATTTCCTGTCTTAAATGAGCTATCATGTGACATTTTTTTCTGCTTTTATGGATTGAACGAGTATGCTTATATTTATCCCTTGAACTGGTTTTTGTTGAGCTACTATGAATTATAGCCATGTAGTTTGAACAATTTGATGGGTTGGATCTGTTTAGTCTCATTAAAGGGGCTAGTATACTTCTAATTTTGTGAGGACTTTGGTGCACGTTTGTGAACTGGTTTACTACAAATCTGTTCACGAGTGTTTGCTTTTGTCATTTTCCTTATTCCCATCTATTTTGGACATTTTATGTGTAACACCCCTACTAATTCCCCAAATATTATATATAATATTGCACAATCAGAGTAAATAGAATGCATAACAAGAGGGCGTCACATGATATTCCGTTCAACATTGAAATCATACATGCACACTGGTCACATTTATAACACATATATGAATTTCATACTTTAAAACAATACATGCATTTTCACAGCGGATTATTTGTCGTTCATAGATACTATCAACGATTACATCCCATACTATAATCATTGGATGAAAAATTAATGAATTCATAATATAATCAAGTCATCAGAATTCATGCATCGACACCAAGGCCACATCAAAATAGTATCTCAACCATACAAATCAAAATAGATGAGAGTACATAACAAATCCCATCAAAGCAGAAATCTAGATAAATCCCGTGTTACATGACCAGAGAAATGATTAGACTACCTAGTAAAGGATAAACTAGCTAGACTCCTCAACTAGTCTCGTGCGAAGCACCGCTATCCTCGGAACCTGCACGTTACCCACATAGAGGCAACATCATAACAGAAGGGTGAGAATTCACATCATTACAAAAATATATATAATTAGAATTAATATAGAAACAACATATATTCATTAATTCCACATACTTCAAGTGATATCCCAAACTATTATGATCATACAAACAATTCAAGCATATCATATTCACAATCGTTACAATTAACATAATTGTCTTTTATTAAAGTTATTCACATATCATGCAATTCAAGTATCACAAAACAATCCACATAAATCATATTCATCAATGACTCATGAGACAACTATGCAATGTGACTCAATAATGCATGTGGTACCGATTTGGGAACATTCTGTTCACCCCACTTCCAATTCTCTTCACTAGAACCAAAGCCATTACCTTAGATCGGGACAAGATCCAAAGCCTCCGCTACTTATTCCCTATTAGGAATCGAGCAATCGTGAACCCAAGTTTCACCACCTCTATTTCAAGGTCAGCCAATGATGCATGTGCAATTTATCAAGACAACATATGCAAATCAAGACTATTCACAAAATCTCAATTATCCAATCATGTTCCAACAACTACAAGCATTACATGTAGCATATACATATTACTACACATCACAATTAACACATAACATATACTTCAACACATGTAACATCTTGAATTATACACCAATTGCAAAAATACACATACATCATTACATCATTGCAAATCATTTAACATTTACCATCACATAATCACCAACAACATTTTGCACATAAACCAACAATAATTTTTCATTACAATCATCCAACACAACACACAACACACATAAGTAAAATTAAGTATTATCTGTTCATAGCATTTAGAAACTCAAAACACCATAATGACATATAGAAAACAATTCCAAACATATTTTTCCATTCACCATCAATTCATAACATATACCAATTGATACGCAAACTATCACTCCAATTCAATACCAATTCGCAATGTACATAACACATATACACATCATTTTTTCCAATCACATAATTATTAAATCATCTAATGCCACCAAACCTAGCTCTATCTTATAGGTTATTTCATTAGCTTTCTAATGATTCAAACGGCGCCCAAAACGGAGTTACAGTTAAAAAGTTATGAATTTTTGAAGTTTTGGAAAATTTTCACAGTACAGGCCGCGCTGAGCCCCAAAAACCGCGCTAAGCCTGATCTGCATTTTTGACAAATACTTTTCTGCAAAGACAGCAACTTCCCACACGAACCTTTGACCCAAAAACACATTTAAACATGCAATTTACTCCCTTTTAAGGTGTTATAACCTAATTCCAACATATAGCATCAAACACAAACATCTAAACGAAATTTCCAACATCAATTTGGGATTCTAATTTCAACCTAAGTGAATCAAAAACCTAGAAATTGAAATACCCAAATCTAATTCATGTTACTAATCATTAAAGGGTATTCTAACATGAATTCTAATCATGGGTTATCATTTCTAAGTTGAAAAATATAATTTCTCTTCAAACCCTAACATTCAAAGATTCTAGAAATTTAAATTAAACAACCTAACATGTTACTAATTACTACCCAACAACATATACAAGCATAATAATGAAGATTCTACCCCTTACCTCTTGTAGATTTAGATTCTAGGGTTTCTTCTCCACTTTTCCTCTTTCTCCTCTTCTCTTCTCTTATTTCTCTTCTTTGTCTCAAATGAAATTCTAATTATGATTCTCTTCTAATCCTTACTAACTAGGATTGTCTTATTGGGCTTAATACTTAACACCTCTCTATTACTTCCATTCTCATAATAGGACCAATACTAAATAACCACTATTCCACTCATAAAACACAATTAATTAAATAATACACTTATTCAAATGATTTCAATTCAAAAATCACCTAATTAAATTAATTATATTATATCATAATAATTAATAATTAGCTAATAAAATCGAGATGTTACATTATACCACAATCCTTGGCAAGGCATAATGCATCAAAATATGTCATGACATGAAATAAGACTTTGGGTTTGTTTTGGGGCATGGTTTTTGCAATGAAGGATGAAGAACTTGAAGTTTGGTAAAGAATTTTGATGCAAGTTTATGCAAGTATGGTGGAGGCTTGAAGAGTTGATGGGATTTGAAGATTGAAGATTTTAGCATAAGTTTATGTTAGTGTTTTAAGTTGGCATCATTTTTTGGTAAAACTAGGCTTTAGCAATGTCATGATAGATGTCATGACATTCAGCGATTGAAGATAAATCCTACCTGCTAAGGATGTTAAAAGACAGCTCAGAACTGGAAGCTAAAGTTGTCTGGAAATTCAGAAAGGATCGATGTCAAAACAGATGTTATGACATTCGTGACATTCGCTCGAATCTGCTTGTTCTGAGATTTTCGGAAGTTTGTTGAGTGCTAAATATTGTTTTTCATTATTAGAAAGCATGCTCACGTGGCTGCTAGGTTAATCTTAATTAAACCTAAATTGGTTGTTGAAAAGACCATGTTTTTAGGATTAAATTAAGTGAACCCTAGCTATCTTTATGGAAGCCCAAGACGAAGTTTCGGATCGCTTCTATAAAAGGAAAAGAACCCTTACTCACGCAACGCCTTTGAATGTATTGAAGAGATAGCACTTGTGTTTGTGTCTTGTTAAGGATTTAAGTTGTAATTGTGTAATTTAGTTTCTCTTGTGAGCCAATCAACTATCAATTGATAAGTGCATTGGACTAGGATTTTCTGTAAGGGTAGTTTATCACTCAAAGCTTTAAAGCACGAGTGTTTGTCTCTTGATTGAAGCTTTGAAGCAAGATCAAGATATTTTATTGAAGTGTGTCTTCACAATTCAATTAGTCAATAGGTTGATATCACTGCTGTGATTGAGGGGGAGTGAGTGGGTACTCACATCTAAGTAGGACTTAGGTTGAAGTTGCATTGGGTAGGTTTTAAGTGAAGGAGATAAACTGGTGGTTTATTCCTGAATTAATTCTACTAATAGTGAATTTCCTCCCTGGCTTGGTAGCCCCCAGATGTAGGTTTGTTGAACCGAACTGGGTGAACAACTTATTGTGTTCTTTACTGCTTTCTATATTTACTGTGTGAACTGTTAACATAGTGTCAGATACTGTGTCATAACATTCTCTGTGACATTACGTATCTGCTGCCAGGAATTTCAGTTTAGAACTTTCATGTATTTTTGTAATGTATTTTGTAAGCTTTGTATGAATGATTTTCTTGAGAGAATTTTGGTTGTAATTTTGGTTCTTTGTAATGAAAGTTATTTGTAATAAATGATGTTTCTTACTGATAAATGAAGTAGTGTGAAAGTAATTGAAACTTCAAGTGAAATTGGAATGGATTTTGAATGATGAATTAATGGATTTGAATGAAGTTTGAATAAGCATAAATGAAAGTATTTTCAATTTGATTTCTCCATGATCTTGAACTTTGAATGAGGTATTGGATGTGGTTCGATGGATCTTGAATGAACTTGAATAGTAAATGGTGAATTCCCTTTCCTTTTTTTACTTGAACTTCAAAAAATCTAAGTGGATGAACCTTGAATAATGAAGCATGCTTGTAATTTGATTCCATACTTTCCAAGTTTGCAAGCTTAAACAATTTTAATCCACTTGAACACACTAGACAACAATAATGAATGCTAACCAAGCCAGGAATACCAATTAATCTTCATCTCTCAAAGAAACCATATATTCATTGATTAAAAATTAAATGATGAAAGATAGTTCCCTAATATATATGCAGCATTTCTCGACCAAACGATGATTACAAGCATAGGAAAGGATACTTTGAAATAAAAGCCACAAAGAAATCCTTAAATTCTCATTGAAGCATTTGAGGAAACTACTTGGTTATAATTAAAAGGTCACCTCATATGAAAACCCAAACCAAACCCAAATAAAATAAGATTAGAAACCCTAACTCCTTTAATCCTGATGATCATTGGTAGAGCATAGCCTTGTAGATTGATGAGGAAAAATCCATGATAATCGTACTTTAAAACCCTAATTCACACTTCACTGCTTGAAGAACTAGAAGAATCCAGTTTTATTTGATATGTAAACCTTAAACCAAAAGAAAACCCTGGCTTGTATAACCACTGATATTTTGAACCTTAGGTGCCTTATTTAATGAATGAATGCTATAAAAATATCCTTATAAAATGATGCAAATGAATTCTAAGCCTAATCAAGATAAAAGAGATATTCAATAGTGAAAATTTTATGGTGCAACAATGCCCCTATTTAATTGTCTTAAACCTGAAGGTGAGATTGGCGCTAGCCTTTTGAATATTCAAGGTAGAGGAAGATTAAATACCAAAAGAACTAGAAAATTTGCACTTCCAAGAAACAGGTAGAAGTATTATGATTTTTTTCTTCTTGTATGCCTCCACTAACAAGCTTTTGCATGTGATAGACTAATATTCATGAGGGATTTCCTCGAAGGAAAAGTAAATTATGTTGCATATATATAAAACGCGAATGAAAGATGGAAATTATGCTTAACCAAGCGTACTCGCGAAAATACCTTGCATACAACAAGATAAACTCGACAGGTTAATAAGATTTCTCGTGAAACGATAAAGAATAGACACAATTGGAATTCACGAATGGAAGACTCAACAAAAAGATAACAAGGTTTTGAAGAACGAATATTGGGGAATTACATGATAAACATTTATAACTCAATGGTTGGAAACTCACGACTCTGGGTCGGGGAGCAAAGCAAACATTGGGAACTCACGACTCGGGGGGTCGGAAAGCCTCAAATAGGAAGAGAGAAAAGAAGGAAGATGAAGGCATCAAATAGGAAGAGCAATTGAGAAAGAGACTTGGGAAGAGGAATGGTTAGGTGAGATAGAAACAATTTTTGTTTTGTTTTTAATCAAGTTTTGTTTAATTACTAGATAATAGGTATTGGGATATGGTAAAGTGAGGAGACCAACACATAGTGTCAGCGACGCCTCACTCTTTAAGGTCTAAGGTTCCCTCTTAATTTCTAATTTAAATTGAATCCGGGTAGGCCTAATGGCATCCGACCCAATGGGTTTTTTCATTACCAAAAACAAATAACAATTTGGGATTGCACTCAATATCCCAGTGCCCAAACACTATTCAAGCCTTACTTAATTTTGTTTTCATAAAAATAACAAATTAAAAAATAAATATTTGTTTGATTTGGCTTGGTTTTCGTTTGTAAAAAAAAAACATGATTTAGTTTATTTTATTGTTTAGTTTAATTTTCCTTTTATTAACATAAAAAATAAAATAAAAATTAAAAATTTCACTACTTTGTAATCATAAATAATTTAGAATGTGTTTTAATTTTCCTTGTAATTTCTTAATTATATTTACAAGAAAAAGAACAAAAATATCTTAGAATTAGGTTTTACATTTCTTTTGATTTTAATATATCTTTAACTTAAAAAACCATAAAATGCTTGTTTGATAGTTGAGTTGATATTAACATGTTTCCTTAGGAGATTTTGATTCGATTTAATCAAGGACTTTTTACTTGATTGAATGGAATCAAGATTAGACATTAGGATTAATCTATACATGATAACATTTAAGGTTATATTTTCCCTTTGAATATAAACTTTAGGACCATCTTCGCATGACAACATTAGAAGTAAGTTTTCCTCTTAAATTTTTCTTTTGCATCCTATTAAAATAAAAACTTATTTTCTTAACAAAAAGAACACTTAATACTTCTCAAACCCTTTTCAAAATTAAAGGAATAAAGACTTAAGTATCTTGCTTAAGGGAACCACTTAAGATATTTATCCTAACAAAAACACCCCAACAAATAATTCAAATCCTTTTTGCCTTAGGGCCTCTTTAAAACCTTTTTCAAAAAGAACATGTTAATTCCTTTCTACCGCAACAAATTCTTCTAACTTCTAGTGTGAACTTAGTGTCGTCCATAAAAAATACACAACAAACCAACATTTACAAGAACAACTACTGTGTTCTGATTCCTTTCGGGGATACGTAGGCATTGAGTTGCAAAACTCGAACGAACGCAATAATTAAAATCTTTTTTCCCCAATAATTCATTCATGCATTTTTCCTTTAGCAAGTAAAGCCTTTAGATATAGACATCATTTGATTAGAACAACGAGAGTGGATCCTGTTAAGTACAACTAACGCGATGAGTGATAATACCTTCCCCTTGCGTAATCGACTTCGGTACCCTTTCTCAAACCCTAAGCAGCCAAGCATAATTGATACTACGCGATATATATTCCTAATTTCTAAATTAAGCATACGAACAAGGTATAACAATAATGAATTAAGCAAACACGATAAAACAAACGCAAATTAAAAAAACGTGAACTAAGCGAACGCAATTAAAGTATACGAACATGCAATCATAGAAATAAATCAATCTAACCTTAGATAAATGGAATTAGGCAAACAACATATCAAATATCAGAATTGAAAGGAAATATATTTAATTAGAAAATATAAGAACCTCAAAGTGTCGGCGGAAACCGATTACATCAGATTAACCGCAAGAGGATTAATTCTCCATTACAATCGTTCAAAACCAAGTATTTTATCATGAGCAGTGTATGCGTGAACAGTATCGAGACTGTGAACTCTTAAACAAAATAAGGTTTTTCCAACTAATTCAAATCGGGTCGAAAAAACATAACAAACCCGACCCAAAACTAATTATTTCCTTAGTCTGGAACTTCAACAAATCATTCGAGGCTTCTACAGTCTCTATAACCTTTTGGCTTCAACATGAAACTTGCAACTCTTTATCTTAACTTTCCAACACACATTAGAACGCGTCAGTTCGATTGTTGTTGCTCAAGTCATGAATTTTACAGTAAAAACTATTTATGTTGAAAATAAAATACGAAAATAAAATATAGGGAAAAATAAACTAAAATATGAAAACATAATAAAATAGTAAAAATAATAAAATAAACTAAAGAAATGATTAGGTACAATAGTAGGAGAATGTGCATTAAAATGCACTGATCAATACTCGTAACAACTTTTGGAAGTATAGTGAATCAGAGAACTAGTTTTTTACTATGAGTAGATCGTTTTATCAAACGGAGTAAACAATATATTGTATTTCTTGTCTTTATTTTATCTTTATCTGTCAAAATAAATTATTGTCTTATTGCTAGCGAATTATTTTAACTTAGAACTGTTTATTTTGACTGTCATTATTTTTTAACGATTCAATTTTATAGCATACTTAAGTAAAATCTACTTATTCTTATGGACTTGTTCAAAATAAAAGATAACAAGAGTAAATCAACTAAAGAACAATTTGAAAAGTATATTAGGTGCCTGTGAAATTGAAGCCAATGTATTTTTTTGTTATATGTTTCTTGCAGATTTTCGTGCGAAGTTTATGAGGATTTCTTTTTCCACCATATGATTTTCTAGCGCATCAAATGAAATTCCTTAAATTCTCCTTAAAATCATAAATATATTTTCATGAAAACGTTGGGTAGAAATCAAAAATATACATATGGTTGCAATTGTAAATACATTTTCGATTGCACCCCAAACACATACAACTGTGGCCTTGGAATCCAATCTCCGGGCAAGACAATATATGCATCGGAATTGCAATTATGGTATATACCAAAAATATATTTCTGGTTTCTGTTGTGAGTTAAAGGCGCGCTTCCCCTTCCCCTCCCTTATTTCAAAAATCTTTTCAAACCACAAAAACAAAACACACCAAGCACCTATTTCCGCATAACCCCAATTGTTACAAAACCAAAGTATTTGCAATAAAAAAAACCTCGTCACAAATCGAGTAGCATCAGTGAACTAAAGTCTCCATTCACATTCAATTAAGGAAAATCAACAATTGTAAGTTATTTATTAACTTTTAGAGTTTATGTAATTTCTAATCAAATTTATGATTTAGGTTTGAAACTGTGATTTTGTAGTGTGTTTTCAATATTAGAAATCATTAGAAATGTGTTGGTAATGTCATTTTTATGATTAATGGGCTTTTTTAGAGATCATTTGGGGGGTCTGGTTTGCCATTGACAGACCTCTACAATCGCAGGTAGAATAAAAAATGCATTTCGATTTTCAAGTTAACGTTGAACAAAATCAGAAATGCATAACCAAATTTCTATTTTCCCCATCATTTATAACACTATTCCTTAAATTAATATTTTTTTCATACTTCTACAAGAGTGGTGTCTGAGAGACCATCTAGGTTGAGGCACGACAGACTTGCACAACATGCTTATGTGCAGAGAGAAAGGAGTCATGTATCCTAGGCGGGTGTTGTCGTATCATGGAGATCGCACATTGGGTATTGATGGAGGTTTGTTTCCTGATGGATCTGGTGTTAGAAGTGGTCTAGATGTCATTATGGATGAGACTCGGGGGCTCTGTAATACAGGAGGCAGTAGAGGAACTCTAAGAGGGTGACGGGCCGACTCAGAGTCCGCTATACCAAGTACTCTTTGATGTTGTATATGTATTTTGGTTATTATTTGTTTAATTATATTTGGATAATATTTTGGGTTACCCCTATATTAACTACATAACTTTTTGTATTGTTTACTACTATCTATTTATATATGTCTTTGGTCTACATATCTTTGTAGTATGTTTTATTGTATACGTCTTTGTATTCAATACGAAACAATGTGCAAACCGATCCACCTGCCAACATAAAACTTTCTAGTACTGTCTGTATAGAAATCGAAAATACAATTCCAATTTGTTCCGCAAATGTATTTCTAATATTTATATAAGATTTAAAAGAAAATAGTGCGCACCAAAAATATATTTTCGATTCCCAAAAATATTTTAGGAAATAAGTAAGATTTTTTCACTATAGGATAAAAAGAGAAATTACCAAGTTTATTCTAAAGAATATTTTGCAAATTTCAACAAATTCATAATTTATAAAACCATATATTTGAGAAGTCCAAATAGAGAGTTTACAATTTTATTTTATTTTTAAAATCCACATAAAATGTGATAAAAAAACAAAAATTTAACTAATAGGGTTAAATATATTTTTAGTCCATAAAAATATGTGAGCCTGCAATTTTGGTCTTTCTAAATTTTTTTTCGAATAATAATTCTTATAAAATTTTTATGCACGTAGTTCTAGTCTCTCCTGTTAAACCGATATATATTTTTAAATGATTATTTTACAGGCATGTGTAGAACGATATAAAAAGTTCCTCGAAAAAAAGAAACTCAAAATTTGATTTCTAAATTAAGATTTTCATTATTTTTATCAATATCTTTTAAAATTTAAAAAAAACATATTTAAATCTTCATCATTTAAGGATGTGAGATATTCTACATTTAAATGACTTAGATTCTATGTAACAAATTATCACAATCAACATTAAGATGAAAAATAATCTTCTTCATTTTTCGAAGAATGCCTTTTTAATTTTGCATTTTATTTCTCACAGTACTTGTCTAATAGGCATAGTTAAATATCAAATACTCAAATAACTAAGTTATATTAATTATATTTTGTTCACATTATGTGAATTACTTTATTGGAACAAATCATCTTTAATCTTTTATTCTTTGGTGAATTTTCTTCAATTAAATTTTATGAAAACGATAAATCTTAATTTTAGAGTATTTATAAATTGTGTTAAAATGATAAACTTTTAGCATTAGAATAATTCTTTCATTAAGTTTGTATGTGGTCTTTTTAATAATATTGTTTAATTTTTTACACATTTTTATTATTTTATTGTTTAGTGTAAATTTTTTAAGATTATTATTTTTGTTTTCTTTTTCTTATTGAATATGTTTACCTAAAATCTAAATTTTCGTAAGTTGTTAATTAGTAATTCAAACTTGTAATTTTTTTAAAACTTGTATCAGATTATTTTATTCTATAGACTAAATTTATAGAATCAATATTATCTTTCACAAATATATTAACAACGATGAAATATATGAAAAGATTGAAAAAAAAACAAAGAATTCTATAAGGTTTATAATATATATATATATATATATATATATATATATATATATATATATATATATATATATATATATATATATATATATATATATATATATATATATATATATATATATATATATATATATATATTAAAGTTATTAATAATTAGTTGTTAAATTAATAGATTTTTTTGTAGCTATCAGGAATTGAACCAGGAATCTCTCGTAAAAAATATGCTTTTTTAAAAAAGTGAAAATAAATTTCTATATATCTGATAGAAATATATTTGACGTGATAATTCGAAGCAAGAATTTGAAACTCTAACAAATATTATTAAATTATGGATACATTGAATTTAATATATATAAATAGATACGAAGGGAATTGAGATAAAAAATCGCAAGATTTAGTCAAACAAAAAACAAGTACTTCATGTAAAAGCAGTTTGGTTTAAACTTCTATGTTAGGAAATGAAAGAAAAATCACTTCAAAACAAAATCATTTATTTTAAAAATGGTAACATGGGACCTCTAATTCCATCAACACCAAAACTATAGTTTACTATAATCGTATAAAGCCAATGATTCAAACTTTTATCATCATAACCATAACCATATGTAGGGAAGTCCAAGAAAGAAAAGGGGCATATAGTATCATAGTATAGACAACTTTATTTCAAGCTTTTTTCTTTTCAATTCGTTTTGGTAACATATAAATATTTTGGCTTTTCAACTCCATTTGCTTCTGCTTACTTCTTTAATCATGACTCCAGTTATTTTATACTTCCTTTGTTTTCAATGATATGACGTTTTGATTATTTTATAGAAATTAAAAAATTTAATTATTACTTTAAAAAAAAATAAAAATGAATATGAGTTTATAAATATATCTTTCAATAATTATATTAAAAAATATATTAAAAAAATAGAAAAAGAAAGAAAAATAAATAGTAAAGAATATATTAAACAAACAATTATAAATAATGTATTGAGATTTTAAAATAATTTATAATTTAAAATAAATATTTTTTACAAAATAATTTATAATTTAGGAGGGAAGGATTAACTTTGTATAGCCACGTAATAATATGTTGGCATTACAATAAGGAAATGGATAAGGACAAATTAATATGTGTGTCAGAATGGTTTGTTTGAGGAGGAATCATAATTTTGGTTTAAATTAATGGGAAACGTCTTTTAAAGTTTAATCCAAAGTTTGAAATTTGGGAAATCTCTCTATTATTCATGCGTATCAAAGTTTCTAACCGTAACCTAATATTCAAATAATTGGATAATGGAGTAATGGGTAAGGAAAATGACATTTAACAAATCTATAATTTTTGTGTGCCATTGCCATTTTTTTTCTTTTATGATTCTTTTGCTTAAAATTTTCTCAATCAAATAATAAAATTTAATTAATATATCTACTTGTATGGTAAAAATTACTATATTTAAAAAGTACTCAACAATATTCTATCAAGTTGATAACAAATTATTTAGATTTGTATGGTATGATATATTTATATTGTCGATGTAAAAACTTTTCTATATATAATAATATGAAAAATATAAAGAATAAAGTATAAAAGGTTGTTCTGATGGTAAGAAATTCTTAAAATAAAAATAAGAAAATAAAAACAACACAAAGAATTAGTTGTTAAAGATTATTCTTTACTTTTTTTTAAATAAAATTATAAATTTATAGAACAACATATACCTCTTTTATTCTAAATTAGAATTTGCAGTATGTAATGATGATAGACTAGTATGTTATTTATAATAAATCTAACACTAAACTAATAGGGTTTTTTCACAAATACTCATTACAAGCTTCCTTAAGTAACAAACTAACTTAAACAATTGGAGATAAGAAACAAACCTAATTCGGCATGCTAACAACCCTATTATTTTCGACAACTGCATGCTTGACCATTCTTCGACTATAACATACATTACTTTGACACCAACATCTGAGTGACCTTCCACTTCATGCTTGTTGGAACATACACAATTGGGATGAGGTGAATCAATGGTGAAAATGACTTATTGGAGAAGATGAAGTTTAGAGAGAAAATGGTAAAATTGAGAGAGATAGTAATTGAGGAGAAAAGTTTGTATTATTCACAAATGACATTACACCCTAAACATTACATGAGAGGGGGAGTTTTTATAGTGTCCACACATAACACAACAAAACATACAGAAAACTACCACGGACAGCAGTGTAGAAAAACAAAATTCGTGGTGGAAACTGGTTTCTCCAAATGAGGAAACCGGTTTGCTCTTTGAAAACCAGAAATTCTGCTTCAGTAGCATAACAACTTTTCTGAATAAGTTATTTCCAAAACAACTTTTGAAGCCTCGAAACTGCACTTGACTTACACACTACATTCAACACACCACCTTAAGTCAAGTGCTCCACATTCCTCAAGCTCAATTTTTTCACAAGCCTCTTGAACACTTCGATTATTACCGCCTTCGTCAACAAATCCGCAAGTCGTTCTTCGCTTCGACAATGAGCTAGTTTCAGTTGTCCTTCACACACCAGCTCCCTCAAGTAATGAAACCTCATCTATATGTGTTTGCTCCTTCCATGTGCTATAGTATTCCTTGCAAGGTTGATAGTCGAGAGGTTGTCAACAAAGAGTGTGACAACTTTTACCTCAATGTTGTCCAACTCCTTAAGTAGATGCATTAGCCACACAACTTGTCATGCTCACATCGACGTTGCGATATACTCGGACACACAAGAAGAGAGTGCCACCACGGGTTCCTTTTTAGAGCACCAAGAGATTGGAGCTCCTCCGAACATAAATACATAACCGACCGTAGACTTTCAATGATCTTTATCTTCGCACCAATTGGAATCCGTATAACCGAGTAACTCACACATGCTGCCCACACCAGCTGCGAGAAAGAGAATTCTGCTGCCAAGAGTACCTTTGATGTAACGAAGGATCCTCTTGACCGCTTCCAAATGAGACATCTTTGGTCTCTCCAGGAATCTACTAACAATACCGACACTGAATGCCAAATTCGGTCGCGTAATGCACAAGTAACGTAATGATCCAATCAACCTTCTATATTGAGTTGGATTAACGTCACCCTCATCCTCATTATTGGACAGCTGCAATCTTGGTTCCATTGGTGAATTGACAACATTACAATGCTCCATATCACACATCTTCAATATCTCAAGAGCATACTTCCTTTGATGCATGAAAGTCCCAACTTTGACTTGTGAAACTCTATGCCAAGGAAGTATGTCATGATACCAAGATCGCTCATCTCAAATTCTTCCATGAATTCACCTTTGAACTTGGAAATAAACTCCTCATTGCTACCCATTATCAAAAGATCGTCCACATATAAGCAAAGTATAATCACACCTTTGCTTGCATCCGAATTCACATAAACACCATGTTCGGATACACACTTCTTGAAGCCAACCTCAATAAGAAAAGTATCTATGCGTTTATTTCAAGCTCTAGGTGCTTGTTTCAAACCATAGAGTGCTTTTCTCAACTTGTAGACTCTTACCCCTTAGTTATTTATCACAAAATCGGGGGGCTGCTCTACATAGACTTCCTCCTCAAGTGGACCGTTCAAAAATGCGGATTTCACATCCATTTGGTACATCCGCCAATTTTTTCTATTGAGGATACCAACAACCAACCGTATGGTCTCCAATATAGCTACCAGAGCAAACACCTCATTATAGTCTATACCTTATCACTGCAAAAATCCTTTTGCCACTAGTCGAGCCTTATGCTTGACAATCTCGCCTTTAGAATTTGCCTTTACTTTATAGACCCACTTTACTCCGATTGCCTTTTTTTCTTTCCGGCAAATCAACCAGCTCCCAAGTATTGTTTTTCTCAATCGATTCCAATTCTTCTTTCATCGCATACACCCACTTTGCATTGCTTAATGCCTCTTTCATACTCACTGGTTCAGATTCGGCCATAAGTGCAAAGTGAATGAGATCGCCATCATTGTTGATCTCATTATCATGGAATACTTCACAATCTTGGAGCCGTTGAGGTAGACCTCTACGTCTTGTCGGTATTCTACTGGACTCACCATTTCCACCTTCAATCGGAATCGGATTAGGCTCGGCATTCTGTTGATGTTCCTGATTTTCTGTATTTTCTGGTGGAAACCGGTTTCCAGGATCAGGGGAACCAATTTCTGCTTCCAAAAATCTCATTCCAGAGCCTTCAGACTGCAAATGTCGCGAGGGAAACCCGTTTCCTTCAATTGAGAAACTGGTTTCTGCTGCTTTTCTCAAAAAAATTCTGCAGTCAAACAGCCTCAGCTCATCCACCACCACATCTCGACTAATTACGATATTCTTGCTACTCACATGAAATAGCTTGTAGCCTCTAGTAGGGTGATACCCGACAAGTAACATCACCTCTCCTTTATCATCCAACTTCTTTAGAAGTTAACCCGGAATGTGCCGAAATGCAATCGAATCGAAAAACTCTGAAATGCGTTAAATTTGGTTTATGGCCATACCATACCTCTTCCGGTGTAAATTTGTCAAGCTTCTTAGTAGGGCACCTATTCAACAAATAGGCTATTGTAGAAACCGCTTCTCCCTATAGTTCCTTCGACAAGTTATTCCCTTTCAACACGCTACGAACCATATTCATGATTGAGTGATTTCTCCTTTTGGAAATTCCATTTTGTTGAGGCGTATAAGGTGGAACAACCTCATACACTATACCCTCAACATCACAATAATTCCCGAATTCACTTGAGGTATATTCACCTCCACCATCTGTTTTGAGAATTCTCACCTTGTAACCACTTTACCGCTCCGCCATAGACTTAAAACGCTTGAACACATCAAACATCGCATCCTTCCTCTTTATGAGGTAAATCCATAGCTTCCTACTAAAATCATCAATAAAAGTGACAAAGTAACTTTTTCCACCATACGAGTCGACTTGCATTGGGTCACACACATCGGAATACACTACCTCAAGGTGTTCCTTGGTCCTATGACCAACATCCTTGCTGAAATTGTTCTTGTATTGCTTCCCTTGAACACACTCTTCACAAAACTCAGCTGGAAAATTAATCTTGGGCAGCCCGGTCACCATACCATGCCTTTGCAAAGCGCCGAGGTCTCTAAAATATAGGTGTCCAAGACGGTATTGCCACAAACACTCATCACGACTTGCCGCTGTAGCAAGACACTTGTGCTCCATTACTTTCAACTCTATCTTAAAAGTACGATTTGCAGCCATGGGTGCTTTAAGGATTAAAACGCCTTTTCGGTCAAAAATGTGCAAAACCTTGTTTTCCATCCGAATTGTGTAATTCTTCTTGAGTAATTGGCTAATGCTTAAGAGATTACACCTAATTACAGGAATATACAACACTTCTTTGATCAAGTAATGACTCTCATTTGATCAAAACATCACCCACAGCATCGGCCTCTAAAGTGGTGTTATCCGTGAATCTTACTCTATTCTTCGTGGCTTGATTGGTCTTCACAAACCAATCCCTCCCACCCTTCATATGAGTTAAACAACATGAATCCAAGTACCACTCATCACTACTTTGGACTCCTCCTTGAACGGTTACCATTGCATTTCGCTTCGAACGCATTTGTGTAGAAAATTATGCACTGTTAGAGTTGTTGTTCAGCCCCCGACACACAACAGAGCTATTGTCCAGCCTCTCTTTGCAATCATTGTTCTCCTCCTTTATCATAACAAGAAACGTGTCATATTCCTCTACCTCTTACCTAGCAACTTTTGCCTCATCTCCATGATTTTCCTTCGATTTTGCATTACATTCTTTTGTAAAATGGCCAAACTTTTGATAATTGAAACACTTCACATTACTTTTGTCACCTCTCTTGTAGTTGTTTCCTTGACCAATAACTGTTAGTGTTTTAAGTTGGCATTACTTTTTGGTAAAACTAGACTATAGCAATGTCTTGATAAATGTCATGACATTCAGAGATTGAAGATAAATCCTACTTGACAAGGATGTTTGAGTACATCTCAGATCTGGAAGCAAGTACTGTGCTGGAAATTCTGCAGAAGTTTGATTGATGTCATAACAAATGTCATGACATCCTGTGTGACATTCTGTTCTGCAGAATCTGTTTTTCCTGAGATTTTTCAGGAAGTTTGTTGAGTTGCTTTATTATGTTTTTTCTGTTATTAAATTGCATGCTCACGTGGATGTTAGGTTAATCTTAGTTAAACCTAAATTGGTTGTTGATAAGACCAAGTTTTTAGGATTAAATTAATTGAACCCTAGCTATTATTATGGAAGCCCAAAACTGAAGTTTCAGGACTGCTTCTATCAGAGGAATAGAACCCTTACACAGCTGTTGCGCGTCTTGAACTGTATTGAAGATTTAGCAGGTTGTATTTTGTGTAATTCTGGTTACTCTTGTGAGCCAAGCAATTATCAATTGATAAGTTCCTTGGACTAGGATTTGGTTGTAAGGGTTGTTTATCACTCAAAGCTTTGAAGCACGAGTGTTTTGTCTCTTGATTAAAGCTTTGAAGCAAAATCAAGATAGTTTATTGAAGAGTGTCTTCACAATTCAATTAATCAATAGGTTGATATCACTGCTGTGATTGAGGGGGAGTGAGTAGGAACTCAGGTCTAAGTAGGACTTAGATTGAAGTTCCATTGGGTAGGTTTTAAGTGAAGGGGATAAACTGGTTGGTTTATTCCTGAATTAATTCTACTAATAGTGAATTTCCTCCTTGGCTTGGTAGCCCCCAGATGTAGGTGTAGTTACACACCGAATCGGTAAACAATTTATTGTGTTCTTTATCTTTGAATTTATGTGAATTATTAGCAGTGTCGAATCGTGTCATAACATTCTCTCGTGACATCACGATGCGCCAGAATTTCAATTGGCATCGAGCGGGCACCGCCTGTTATTTCGGGTGAGATCTAGGGATAATAGTTTCGCGAATGGATAAGGAAGGAGGATTTGGAGGTAGACCACCTATATGGATGGATCTAATTATGATTACCGGAAACCTCGTATGGTTGCCTTTTGAGGTCATGGATATTAAAGCTTGGAGAGCTGCTGACAAAGGATGGAAACATCCCACCAAGCTTGAGAAAGATGGAACTACTGTCTTGAAACCTGAAGAAGAATGGAACAAAGAAGAAGAAGAGCTAGCACTGGGGAACTCTAAAGCTTTGAATGCCTTATTCAATGGAATTGACAGAAATATCTTCAGACTAGTTCATCAATGTGAGCTGGCCAAGGATGTTTGGGACACTCTCAAAACTACTCATGAGGGGACATCCAAGGTGAAGATGTCAAGACTTCAGATGCTCACTACCAAATTTGAGAATTTGAAGATGAAAGAAGAGGAGACCATTCATGAGTTTCACATGAATATCTTGGAGATTGCCAACACCTCAGGAGCACTTGGTGAAAAGATGTCAGAAGAAAAGTGCTAGTGTTTTAAGTTGGCATTAATTTTGGTAAAACTATGCTATAGAAATGTCTTGATAAATGTCATGACATTCAGAGATTGAAGATAAATCCTACTTGACAAGGATGTTAAAGGACAACTTGAAGCTAAAGTTGTCTGGAAATTCTCAGAAAAGTCGATGTCATAATGTATGTTATGACATTCGTGACATTCTGCTCAGAACTGCTTTTCCGAGACTTTTCGTGAAGTTTGTTGTGCTAAATTATGTTTTTCTGTTATTAGAAAGCATACTCACGTGGCTGCTAGGTTAATCTTAATTAGACCTAAATTGGTTGTTGAAAAGACCATGTTTTTAGGATTAAATTAAGTGAACCCTAGCTATCTTTATGGAAGCCCAAAACTGAAGTTTCAGGACTGCTTCTATAAAAGGAATTCAACCCTTATACTGCTGATGTGCCTCTGAAATTTATTGAAGATATAGCAGGTTGTTATTTGTATTAGGAGAGTTTAATTGTATTGTGTAATTTAGTTTCTTTGTGAGCCAAGCAACTATCAATTGATAAGTGCATTGGACTAGGATTTTTTTGTAAGGGTAGTTTATCACTCAAAGCTTTGAAGCACGAGTGTTTGTCTCTTGATTGAAGCTTTGAAGCAAGACCAAGATAGTTTATTGAAGTGTGTCTTCACAATTCAATTATTCAATAGGTTGATATCACTGCTGTGATTGAGGGGGAGTGAGTAGGAACTCAGATCTAAGTAGGACTTAGGTTGAAGTTGCATTGGGTAGTTTTAAGTGAAGGAGGTAAACCGTTAGTTTATTCCGAATTAATTCTACTAATAGTGAATTTCCTCCCCGGCTTGGTAGCCCCGATGTAGGTGTAGTTAGACACCGAACGGTAAACAACTTATTGTGTTCTTTCTTTGCTTATATTTATTGTGTGAATTGTTACAGAGTGTCGATAGTGTGTCATAACATTCTCTCGTGACATCACGATCTGCCGTCAGAATTTCAATTGGCATCAAAGGCACCTGTTATTTCAGGTGAGATCTAGGATAATAGTTTCGCGTAATGGATAAGGAAGGAGGATTTGGAGGTAGACCACCTATTCTGGATGGGTCTAATTATGATTACTGGAAGCCTCGCATAGTTGCCTTCTTAAGATCAGTGGACATTAAGGCTTAGAGAGATGCTGACAAAGGATGGAAACATCCCACCAAGCTTGAGAAAGATGGAACTACTGTCTTGAAACCTGAGGAGGAATGGAGCAAAGAGGAAGAGGAGCTAGCTCTGGGGAACTCTAAAGCATTGAATGCCCTATTCAATGGTATTGATGTAAACATCTTCGATGGTCCATCAATGTGAGCTGGCCAAGAATGTTTGGGACACTCTCAAAACTACTCATGAGGGGACATCCAAGGCGAAGATGTCAAGACTTCAGATGCTCATTACCAAATTTGAGAATTTGAAGATGAAAGAAGAAGAGACTATTCATGAGTTTCACATGAATATTTTGGAGATTGTCAGCGTCTCAGGAGCACTTGGTGAAAAGATATCAGAAGAAAAGCTGGTGAGAAAGATTCTCAGATCCTTGCCTAAAAGGTTTGCAATGAAAGTAACTGCAATAGATGAGGCTTAGGACATCAGCATCTTGAAGGTTGAAGAACTTATAGGATCTCTTATGACTTTTGAGATGGGAATCAGTGAAACTGTTGACAAAAAGAACAAGAGCATAGCACTTGTATCTAATACTGAGGAAGGATGCAAGGTGGAAGATGAAGAGAAGATATCTGAAGCTATAGCTATGCTTGGAAGAGCTCAACAGCTCATCAAAAGGATTGATCCAAAGTTAAGGTCAAATGTCAAGGACATTTCATCCGACATCGCAGACCTTATGACTCAAAGAAGATCCAAGTCGAGGAAAGGGAAGTCAAGGCGTGGAATCCAATGTCATGGATGTGAAGGATTTGGACATATTAGAGTGAATGTCCCACCTTTCTAAAGAAACAAAAGAAAGGAATGACCGTCACTGTCCGATGGTGATTCGAAGTGAATTGAGGAAGAAGGTGTCAAACTTGTCACCGCTCTCTCGAGTGTACAACTCGATATGGATTCTAGTGATGAGGAAGTGATATTTGAAGAGCTTCAAACCTACAGAAGTGTATAAAAATGGTGAAGTATGTCGCAAAATGAGGAACAAAAGTCGATTGAGAATTTGGTCGAGAAGTCAAGGTCGAGAAAAAGGAAAACACAGCCACTATAAATCACCTCAATAGTGATATTATAATATTGAACTCCAAACTTGATCAAATGTCTAAATCAGTCAAAATGTTGACATCCATCGATAAGTTGGAAGAAATTCTTCAGCTTGGACAAAGTACAGGAAATAAGCATGGTCTAGGATATGTGGCTGAAAAGAAACCTGTTGGTGACATTAAGAAGAAGAGACATGGGAAACCAATGTCAAAACAGTTGTCACAACATAAAATAGGAAATGTGTCTGGCTCAGGGTATGTGGCTGCAAAGAGATTTGCTAATAACCAGGAGTGGAACAAACCTGACAAGTCAATGGCAAAGAATATGTTACACCACAAAATAGGAAATAGGTCTGCCTCAGGATATGTGGAGGCCAAGAAATTTGTTAATAACAAAAGGAGGAACAGACCTAATGAACCAATGTCAAAACAGATGTCACAACATTGGGTTCAACATCAAAATCATAGAAACTTGAATAAAAAGTTTCAAAGATGGAGATGTCATTATTGTGGAAGGTTTGGTCACATAAAGTCCTTCTGCTATAGGCTACATGGATACCCTAACCAGACTCCATATGCTAAGCCTAAGAACATCAAGGTACCCTACACTCAAAAGTGGAAGAAGAAGACTGTAGCTCTGGTAGCTCACACTTTTCTTAGAGTGTCTACCAAGACAGATTGGTACTTTGACAGTGGGTGTTCCAAGCACATGACCGAGATAGGAATCTTCTCAATGATGTTAAGCCTCATTCTACCACTTTGTTACTTTTGGAGATGGAGCTAAAGGAGAAATCAAAGGTGCTGAAAACTCAAACTGGTCTGGAGTTCCAATCCTAAATGGAGTGTCACCGGTAAAGGTCGGATGCAAATCTCATTAGCATAAGTCGCTATGTGATATGAGATTCACCAACTTCACTAATTTGAATGTCTTGTAATCAATGATGAACAAGTAGTGATTATGAGAGGAGTCGATCAAAGGACAACCTACATGTGGGAATCGAGAACACTCCTGTGTTCTGCAAACAAAGATGAAGAGGAAGTAAAGTTGTGGCAGCAAGAATCTGGTCATCCACATCTTAGAGGAATGAAGAGGATCAGTTCCATAGAGGGAGTCAAAAGGATACCAAGTTGTCACATGGATAAAGGGAGAGTCTGTAGTAAGTATAAGGCTGGACAGGAAATCAGAATGTCACACTCAATGTCTAGACATCTGACCACTCCTAAAGTACTGAAGCAAAGTACTAGGATCGACATGAAAGGCTAACCAAGCATCTTATCACAAAGGATACGAGGAGAAGAGCCTTGGATGAAACTCTCTTTGTCATAGGAGGAAAGATCATGGTGCTTCAAACTTATGTTGATAACATAGTTTTTGGAGGAATACCTGACACAATTGTAAGACGTTTTGACAACCAAATGCAGGCTGAACTGGATGAGCCTCATTGGAGAGTTGATTCACCTTCTTGACGCAAGTCTCACAAATGAAAGACTCAAAAGTCCTTTCACCGAGCAAGTATGCAAGGAATTCGCCCGTAACTGAATGAAGAATGGGAGCCATAAAAGGACTCTTACTCCTACACATTTGAAGTTGTGTAAGAAAACAAGTGGAGAAAATGTTGATCAAAGCTTGTATAAAAGCCCTTTTGATGGATGTTTCTTCTTGAGAAACAATCTTATTTCTTGGATCAGCAAGAAGCAACACTGTGTGGCCTTATACAATGTTGGAGTTGAATACATAGCAGCTGGGAGAAACTGCTTTAAGATGATCTGGATGAAGCAGATGCTGACTAAGTACAATGTCATGCAGGATGTCATGACATTGACCTGTGACATCTTTACTAAAGTTTTTGAGGCTAGTCAGTTTAAGACTTTGAGGGACAAATTGGGTATTTGTCAATATGAGGAGTTGTAGCAATTAGCTGTGCCTACAACAAGGGATGAAAGGGACTTTTTATTTCAATTATTTTTAAGTGGGTTATTTAGGTTTTTTCACTCTTATTTTAAAAGGTCCAAGAATAGGAAGAGACACTCTCATATAATAGTTTCTTCTTTTGAAAGTAGTATCACTCTTTCTTCTCCCAAAAGAAACTCAAACTCTCTCGCCATTTTCGCTTTCATCCTCTCAAAACCATCAAGAAAATGTCTTCATCATCCTCATCATCTCAAGAATCGGATCTTCATCTCCTCCATGGTCAAGTCGCAAATAATAAAGTCATGCAAGTCAAACGAGAGTTACTCCATTGCGTGCAATAGCTACTGACCCAGAAAAAGTCAAGAAATTGCGATGAATGCAAGAAGGACACAAGCATCTCCCTCGGGTAAGACTTCTGTACCATCCTCTTTTATTCCCCCAGAAATAGTAAACACAGAGGAGTCTAGGATTGTGCATATAGCCATTGCTAGATTAGTAACCAGGATCCTAAGCGAAGACCAATCTGTACCTGGGGTTTCAATTCCCCTAAACTATAAGTCTGCTATCCCTAGTTTAGCAGTTGATCCAGATGTCACTAAGAATGTCGAGACATCTGGTGATCATGATACTTCCCCTGCCAAGAATAATGAAGATCCTTCAGTTAAAGACTCTGAAGTACGTGTTGATGATGTTTGTAATAAAACCCCTACTGATAAGGAATATGTGATTTCTGATAGTATCCTTGAATAATCCCAGAAAATTTGCCCTAAAAGCCCCACGACTATATTTCCGACAAGATTCTGAAGAATCACCACAAAGTGTGCCTCGTAAAGTCCCCGATGACTACATTTCGACAAGATTTTGGAAGAGTCTCCACCCAAGAATCGAGCATTTAATCGAACCTCCAATTGACTTAGATGAAGTGTTCTCGACAATGATCTTATTGCCAATGTCAATCCAAGCATTGCAAAGAGAATGATGAAAAGGAAGGAAAACAGCCTCACAAAGTCCCGCTAAAGAGAAGGATATCAAGATGTGCAAGACGAGAAGTATCACAAGGCCGGACCTCTACAAGGAGAAGTGGAGTAAAATTGGTGGTGACACTAGACCAAAGAGAACACCAATTGTGAAAAGAGGAAAGAACTCAATCCTCATAGTCGATCAAGACTCAATTTAATGTCAAGAGAATGTCACGACATTCATCCCGAAAGAAGCAAACTTGGGAAACCGCTCAAGGTGCCAAGTGGCCATTGATAATATTTTTTCCATCATCCCGAAATGCTGGAAGATGGAAGTATATTTGCTTAAAGAGGGTGGCTCTGGAAAGAGAGTTAAATAAAAGTGCTCTTGAATGCAAGGAAATTGTTGACTTGATTAAAGAGGCTGGTCTGATGAAAATAGTTGTGAGTTTCTCAAACTGTTATGAAGGTTTGGTGAAAGAGTTTATAGTCAATCTGTCAAATGGTTGTGGGGATAGGAACTCTGCTGACTACCAGACTGCATATGTGAGGGGGAGGAAAGTCAGGTTTTCTCCAAATGTGATCAACAGCTTCCTGGGTAGATCTGATAATGCTCAACCAGAGCTGGAGGAAACTGACAACAAAATCTGTCAAACCATCACTGCCAAACAAGTAAGACAATGGCCTCTAAAGGGAAAGCTCTCAGCAAGCAAGTTGAGTGTCAAATTTGTCATCCTGCATAAGATTGGTGTCGCTAACGGGTCCCAACCAATCACAAATCCACCATCTCTAATGGATGGAAGATTCATATATGAGGCACGCAGCTACATTTGACTATGGATCCTATATATTTGAAAGGCACTCAACGCCGAAAGCTATGCTATCAAAGGACCCATAGCCTTTCCTCCTCGCCGTGTGGAATTATCACCGACCAATTTCACGATATTCTAACCGAAAGAGATGTAGCTCGCAAAGAGCTCCCGCTCTTGGATTCCACTACAAACTTTTTCAAGGCGTATATGTTCCGCATAATCGTCATGACATCCGTGAGACATCCAACATCAAGACAACTTCTCAAAAGGCAACAGTTCTAGCTGTGCTAAGAGCTACCTGCAAAGAGCTTGAAGCAAGGAAACAAAGTCTTGAAGAACTGATCTCTCAACTAGAGCAGGACACAGAGGCTGAGGATGAAGGAATAGCTGCTGATGAGGCTGTTGATGATGCTGAACATGAGGATGTTCAGATGGCATCTGCTGGTGAAGAAGATTCTGAAGATGTTTCCTTCCACAGTGCTTCTTCTGGAGAAGAAAGCACTTGAGTTGTACTCCTGTGCCCTGTTGCTTCTGTTTTTGTTTTGTCAATTGTTTCTTGTTCTTGTATTTTCCAAGTTTTGTGTATTCTGGTTGCTTGTAATCTTTCTATTGACAGATTTGTAATGCCTTGACAAAGATGTACCCCTAAACAATGCTGGCACTTAATTATATGTTGAATATTGGGGCAATTGTATTGTTTCCTTTGGCTCTTTATGGCTAAAAAGGGGGAGAAGAACTACTGTGTGACAGTAGCATTGGGAATTTGGGAAATTGTATGGAAATTTAAATTTTGTATGTGGGCAACTGTGGGAACTGTGGGATTTCTGTATGGGTAGAATTTATCTTATCTCTAGGTTCTAGTTTATTTAAGCTTAGAACTAGTTTGTCTTCTGCTGCATAAGTACTCTGATATGTTAAGTAGTTTTAGCCAAAAATGTGCCAAAGGGGGAGTTTGTTAGTGTTTTAAGTTGGCATTAATTTTGGTAAAACTATGCTATAGAAATGTCTTGATAAATGTCATGACATTCAGAGATTGAAGATAAATCCTACTTGACAAGGATGTTAAAGGACGAATGGAAGCTAAAGTCAGGCCGGAAATTCGCAGAAAATTCGATGTCATAATGATGTTATGACATTCAGGTGACATTCTGCTGCAGAACTGCTTTTCCGAGACTTTTCGTGAAGTTTGTTGAATGCTAAATTATGTTTTTCTCGTTATTAGAAAGCATGCTCACGTGGCTGCTAGGTTAATCTTAATTAGACCTAAATTGGTTGTTGAAAAGACCATGTTTTAGGATTAAATTAAGTGAACCCTAGCTATCTTTATGGAAGCCCAAACCAAGTTTCGGATCGCTTCTATAAAAGGAATTCAACCCTTATATTGTCTTACCAAATTTATTGAAGATATAGCAGTTGTTATTTGTACCGTTAGGAGAGTTAACATTGTATTGTGTAATTTAGTTTCTTCGTGAGCCAAGCAACTATCAATTGATAAGTGCATTGGACTAGGATTTGTTTGTAAGGGTAGTTTATCACTCAAAGCTTTGAAGCACGAGTGTTTGTCTCTTGATTGAAGCTTTGAAGCAAGACCAAGATAGTTTATTGAAGTGTGTCTTCACAATTCAATTATTCAATAGGTTTATATCACCGTGATTGAGGGGAGTGAGTAGGAACTCGGATCTAAGTAGGACTTAGGTTGAAGTTGCATTGGGTAGGTTTTAAGTGAAGGAGATAAACCGTTGGTTTATTCTGAATTAATTCTACTAATAGTGAATTTCCTCCCCGGCTTGGTAGCCCCTGATGTAGGTGTAGTTAGACACCGAACGGGTAAACAACTTATTGTGTTCTTTATCGTTGTTTATATTTATTGTGTGAATTGTTAACAGAGTGTCAGATAGTGTGTCATAACATTCTCTGTGACATCACGTATCTGCTGCCAGGAATTTCAAAAAGCTGGTGAGAAAGATTCTCAGATCATTGCCTAAAAGGTTTGCAATGAAAGTGACTGCTATAGAGGAAGCTCAGGACATCAGCATCTTGAAGGTGGAAGAACTTGTTGGATCTCTCCAGACTTTTGAGATGGGAATCAGTGAAACTCTTGACAGGAAGAACAAGAGCATAGCACTTGTATCCAATACTGAAGAGGGATGCAAGGAGGATGATGAAGAGAAGATATATCTGATGCTATAGCTATGCTTGGAAGGCAGTTCAACAAACTCATCAAGAGAATTGATCCAAAGTCAAGGTCCAATGTCAAGAACATTTCATCTGACATTAGCAGATCTTATGACTCCAGCAGAAGATCCAAGTCAGAAGAAAAAGGAAGTCAAAGCAGAGAAATCCAGTTTCATGGTTGTGAAGGATATGGGCATATTAGAGCTAAATGTCCCACCTTTCTAAAGAAACAAAAGAAAGGGATGATTGTCACTTGGTCTGATGGTGACTCAGGAAGTGAATCTGAGGAAGAAGCAGTCAAACTTGTCACTGCTCTCTCTGGAGTGTGCAATTCTGATATGGATTCTAGTGATGAGGAAGTGACATTTGAAGAGCTTGCTGAAACTTACAAGAAGCTGTGTGTAAGAAGTGGTGAAGTATGTCAGCAAAATGAGAAACAAAAAAAGCTGATTGAGAAGTTGGAGGCTGAAAATGCAAAATTGGAGGCTGAGAAGAAGGAAAACACAACTACTATAAGTCACCTCAACAGTGAAATTATAGTGTTGAACTCCAAACTTGATCAAGATGTCTAAGTCAGTCAAAATGTTGACATCTGGTACTGATAAGTTGGAGGAAATTCTTCAGCTTGGACAGAATGCAGGAAATAAGCATGGTCTGGGATATGAAGCTGCAAAGAAACCTGCTGGTGACAATAAGAAGAACAGACCTGGAAAGTCAATGTCAAAGAAGATGCCAGGCGTTCATGACACACTTTTCTTTTATGACCCTTCTTCTTATAGTGATAGCATTGAATACCAGGTACATCACCATTATAAGACTTTGACTGACTTTTACCCTTCTTCTTGTCGAACTTACCATTCTTTCACAAGATTTTTCTTTAACGACCAAACCTTCACCAACCGCCGAAGGTTTATGCTAATTTCATTTGTTCAAGTCCTTAGAATACATGGCTTATTGAACTTCTTCAAAGGTCACGAACACTCTTCCATGCAAGAGGGTTTCTATAAAGTGAGCATGTGATCTGGGTAAAACACACAACAATAACAACAACATCGATTGATCTTCATCGTCGATCTTGACATTGATATTTTAAAGATCAAGAATCAGCTTGTTGAACATATCCAAGTGCTCAGCCAATGTTGTTTCTTCAATCATCTTGAATGAATATAAAGTTTGCTTCAAGTAGAGTCGATTTAAAAGTGATTTAGTCATGTACAAACTTTCAAGTTTCACCCATAACCTTATCGTCGTCTCCTTTGAAACTTGTCGAAGAACCTTATGACCAAGGCTCAATAAGATGGTGTTATGTGCTTTCTATATCATGGTCATCTTTTCTTTTTTCGTTAACGCGACATTCATGGATGCAGTTCCCTTCAACGCTTCTAAAGGACCCTGCTGAACCAGTATGACTTTCATCTCCAAGCACCACAAACCGAAATCATTCACTCTGGTGAATTTTTTAATCTCATACTTTGTTGGAGGCTCTCCACGCTCACTGCACTAATTTGTTGTGAAAAATGATACCAAGAACAACGTAAAAAGGTTTCTTTGACGACAAGAAATCCTTAAGGTAGGAATCAGGAAAACAAGAGGAACACAAAGAATTGACTATTAATTGTTATTCTTTACTTTCTCTTTGAAACAATATTATAAGTGTTACATAATAACAAATAACATCTCTCACTCTAAATTAGGATTTGTATGCAATGATGAGAGACTAGTATATTATTTATAATAAACCTAACATATGAAACTAATGGACTTATTCCACAAATACTCATTACAAGCTAACTTAAGAAACAAGTTAACTTAAACAATTGGACATAAGAAACCAGGTTAATTCGTCATGCTAACAACTCTAACATTTTCAACAACGGCATGTTTGACCATACTTCGACTATAATATACACTACTTTGACACCATCATTTAAACAACCTTCAACTGCATGCTAACCTCTATCGAATTTGTCGAACTACAAATTTACTCTTCGACTCAATAGAATTCAATACAATATCTTTTGCATGTAATCTATAGTACATTGATGTTTCAACCTCATTGTATGCGACGATTTTCAAACTTCAACCTAAAATAAAATTTTAAATTTATATTTTAAATTTTGTATCTATAAACTTAACAAATTAAATATTTCTACATAATTATCGACTAAACTTATTTAATAGAAATTTGACAGATATCAATCTATAAATAACCCGAGTTCAAAAATATTAAAAGACACTATATCTTTATAAACTCTAAAATTCACTTTGACATTATTCATTTGATATGATATTATAATAGTGTCACTTTGTTTTTATTGATATTTGTGTCTAAAATTGTTTTATACTCTTGATGCATATCCATTTATTGGAATCTTTGTGAGAAATAATGAACCGGTCCCCATCCATTATAATAGGCAACACCATCATTATCATAAGAGAAAAAGAAAAGACAAAATAACAATGTTTTCAATCACACATCATCTTCTGCTTCATCCGAAAACAATGGTGGCAAAAACCATAAGCAATCAAATTAGGAGTCATCACTTTGAATTAACTCAACACCCTCTCTTATCTCTATTATTTCCATTGGAGAGCTCAAAAACAAACACAAAAAAAACAAATAAATACCCTTCAAAATGGACAAAAATAAAACTTACTTTTATTACAATGAAATATATTATACGACTATTCTTTATTACTATTGCCTATTACTACCAACCTAGTCAAGATATCATAATGAGGAATAATAGAAATTTTTTCTCTTCACTTTCTCCTTTGCTTGTTAATTATCATCCTCAAAGTTAAGGATTAGTACTTTCAAATTCTTCTGAACTTTCTACACCATCTATCACCATTTGTCTGTGCCTGCATTCTTTACTACAAAAAGCTTTATCTCCTCTGAAATTCAAAATTACAATATCTTTTAGTTATGGTTATAATAAGAACATGTGTAACACAGACACCTTTGAATAAAAATGTGTCATCAGTATTATATTGTGTCTGGTGTCTGTGCAAGTGATTTGTCTGGTCTCAGCTGGTGTATGTCTCAGTGATTCATAAATAAGAACTAATGCAAAATGCAAAGATAGGAAAACTTGGAAATGAAACTCACCTATAGATAAAGATGTCCTTTGTCTGCTCAAGATGTTTCTTGCAAGTGTAACAAACTCCAAGGAAATTACCATAAGATGAGTTAGATTTTTGTGGCAAACAACAATAACTCTCTTCAACAACATGATTATTGAAAATATGAATGGTTCTTGGATTAGGTCCATGAGATTTCACACAAGTATATTCTTCAGAAAGTTCCATCTCACTCAAAGACATTGAATTTGGCAAGTCTTTGGTTTTGGTTTGAGGCTGAGACTCAGATGGAGAAAATATAGGAGAGGGCAAAGATGGAATTTTAACTCTAAGCTGTGTTCCAAACAAAACATTACCTTTGTTTGGTTCAACAGAATCATTCTCATCAACTGAATCATCATTACCTATAAGAGCAAGACCAATGCTTCTTGATGAGAAATTTTTGTTGGAAACTGTTTGGATTTTCTTGTCATGAAAAAGTGATTTTCCAAAGGCATAAGGTGATAATAATAATATTCTAGTGTCAAGAATTGAAGTTGGACTTTTCAAAGCTTCTGAGAGAATAGTATTGTTGGTGAAATCTCTGAATAATTTTGGTGGGATTGATTTTTTAGCACAGTTTTGATTATTGGAAGATTGTTGAGAACTGTGATCAGCCATTATATTTGGCTTAGTCACTGCTCTTGATCTATTTCTTAGCAGCATAATAATAAGTACTTTCTCAAAATGGAAAATTCACTGCAAAAAAAATATATATAAAAAACTAATTAGATTCATAACAATAATTATAAATAAAAACTATAGATTATAATTGATTAATAAAAAAAAAACTCACCTTAGAAAAACAAATAATTAAAAAAATAGAGGGTTTTCTTTTTGTCAATTCTCTTGAGTAATAAGAAAAAGTAGTGAAAGACATGTGAATAACAGAAGCTCTGCCATATTGTATACTTTGTTGTTGTTGTTGATCAGGAACAGTTTTGATAGTACTTCACATGACAAAGAACAAAGTGCAACTTTAGAATCTTTTCAGCAATCTCTATGAATACTAGCTAGCTCTTTTTTTTTTCTGCTTTCTTTTGATCTAATTCTGAAAAGTTTGTAATTGTTTAAAAAGCATTGGAGGGTGAAGCTTTGAACTTAAGAGTTGGGAGAGAGAGGAAGGGAGAGAGAGAGAGAGAGACGTGTTTGGATTCATATGCCAGTTATGTGTTAAATGGAAGAGAAGCAAAAGGTGTCGTGTGCATGAAAATCAAACGGTATTATTACTTTATATATGCTATAATAATATATTGCCACATGTATAATAGATATTTATCCTTAATCTGAGTACATACTGTGAACTTTATTTTTTTTAGGGTTAATACCTATTTTCACCCCTGACATATGGGGTGTATTTGAAAAAAATCCCTGTCAAAAAAAAAGTTCCAATTGTTACCTTGACAAATTTTAAAAGTTTCATTTTTTACCTTTAGGATGCCACATCACCTAAAAGGCTGATGTGGCTTATTGTTTTGTTACATTTGTAAGTTTTTTTTATTCCACGTCACAGAATTCCATTTAAAAAGACCAGAATGCCCTTCTCTTAAAATCCCACATTTAGTGAAGAAACTTGCATATGGCCAGAAACCCTAAACACCTGTGGCGGTTCAGAAATTGTAGGAAGTGGTTCGGCGAGGGCTGTGTGGTGGCAAGATTGAGTATTATGGCAGCGTGGTTGAGAGAGTGAAGTTGTGCAGCGAGGAAAAGCTGCGGGTGGGTATGTATGGACAGAGTCAGAGGCTAGCTGAAGCTTGAGGTTAGCTGGCGTTAGAGCAGCGACAGAGGGTGGTAGAGAGTGAGTAGCAGAGACGGTGGAATGGTGAACAGAGGGTCGATTTGGGGTTAATTGGTGTTGTTGATTTAGAAGGTTGAAGTGAGTGAGGAGAAGTACCGGGAGTGAGATAGAGGAGATACGGAGATAGTTATGGAGGTTTCGGCGATGAGAATGGACGGATTGACAGAGGGGTTGAAGAGAGTATTACGGTGGGAAGGCAGTGGAGGTGAGAAGGTGAGTTTGAGAGGGTTACGACGAGGGTGTGAGACGCGAAGGAGAGTTTCGGCGGAGTTGCTGGAGAAGGACTTATGAGCGGTCGTGAAGAATAGAGTGTGAAGGAAGCAGGGTGTGGAAGAAGGAAAAGATGAGAGTTATGGAGGGTACGGCTGGAGATGAGTTACGGAGGAGTATGTTGTTTTTGATGGCAAGGAGGCGGCAGAGAGAGACGGATGAACAAATGAAGATGGCTGCGCCCTAATTTGGAGGGTCTGAATTGAAACCGTGCATTTGCAAAATAATTTGGGATTTTAAGAAAAGGGCATTCTGGTCTTTTTAAATGGAATTCTGTGACGTGGAATAAAAAAAACTTACAAATGTAACAAAACAATAAGCCACATCAGCCTTTTAGGTGATGTGGCATCCTAAAGGTAAAAAATGAAACTTTTAAAATTTGTCAATGTAACAATTGGAACTTTTTTTTTGGCAGGGGGTTTTTCAAATACACCCCCATATGTCAGGGGTGAAAATAGGTATTAACCCTTTTTTTTATCCTCTTGTTTAATACTATAGATTGTTATAACGGTTAGAACTATACTCATACATAAAATAAATTATTACAGAACAATTTAAGTAATTTGTGTGGGTTGCTGTAAATTCACATTCAATTTTTATTGTGTTACACTCGAGAAAAATAAATGTAGATGATATGACGTGTTGAGAGAAGACATGTAGATTATATGATAAAAATAATATATTATAGATGGAGATGAGTCAAACAGTTAGAGATAGATGAAAAAAAATTTAAAAAAAAATTATAAGAGAAGTTATTAAAGAAAAATATTCACATTATTGATTTGGATAAAAGTATGGTTCTGAATAGAACAATATTATCACGAAAAATGATTCATGTAACCGACCCCACTTAATGGAATAAGATTTGGTGATGGTTGTTGTTGAACACTTCAGTTACATTCACTAATGAACCAATAATGGTCATTTAAAAGGGTGGAGATTTTGGGGTTGATTGAAAATATACATGCTGAAAAAGTTTTATATTGTATAGTTTTGGGAAGGAAGAGGGAGTCCAAGACTATATATATGATTCAAGTTCTTCGAAGTCTCACATTGCTTAGTTTTGTGAAGGAAGGGTGAGACCAAGACTATATATATGATTCAAGTTCTTCGAAGTCCCACATTACTTAGTTTTGTGGAGGAAGAGGAAATTCATTAGTTTTGTGGAGGAAAAGGAAATCCAAGACTGTATATAAAGGATTCAAGTTCTTTTTTACAAGATGCACCAGTCAAAATCCCTTTAACTTGTATTTGACTTTCTTTGTTCTCTTATAATGTTGTATTAAAATGTTTTGAGATGTAGTTAAATATTTATTTTGGAGGGTATGGGTGTACTCGCGGTCTGGGATATTGAAGGCATATCACGTGTTGTAACAATTTTCACATTGTGTTATTCTCTAATTGTGATTTTTTCTCTAGCATTGGAGTTTCAACGTAATGTCCTTCTATTGTTATTGTGCTCATCTCTTTTATCTTGATTTACTATAAAATCAAGATATCCAAATATTAACGTTAAAACGAACTTTCATATAAAGTTAATTTTGATGTACTTCAATGACATAGTAAATCATTATAGATTAATCTCAAACTTTATAGGTATGATCTATATGATTATATGTTTCAATTCAACGGTTGATTTTAAAAACCATTAATTCGAAGTGACATTTTTGAGCGAGTGTAACTCATGGTGTAACTCTTTGGGTGTAATTTGATCTCTCCTCATATATATATATATATATATAACAGAGATATTACCAAAAGTGAACATATATATATATATATATATATATATATATATATATATATATATATATATATATATATATATATATATATATATATATATATATTCACTTTTGGTAATATCTCTATTAATGTCAAAACTGCGGAGGTTAAGCTTGACAATATTCAGGGTGAAATTCAGAATATTGGTGGGAATGACAACCTAATATCTCGAGAATTTATGGCTCAAACCAATCTTGCAAAGGCCCTAAACATAGAGGAAAACTTTTGGAAAGAGAAATCCATACTTAAGTGGCATTTAGAGGGAGACCGTAACATTGATTTTTTTCCATCGTTTAACCAAAATCAGAGGTGCTTTTAAACCCATTACCCTGCTCATGAAGAGGTTGATCGTATCATTGCTCAGGCTTTAATCGCGGAGCATTCCGTTGATCACTTCAAGCTGATTTTTTCCTCTAACTCTTTTTCTGTTTTGCAGGATTTGCATTTGGTGGAGAATGATATTCCTTGTCTGGTTACAGACAATATGAGTGATATGCTTACCATCCTCCCTCCTGAAGCGGAGATTAAAGTTGTGATTTTTGATCTTAACAGAGATAGTCCCCCAGGTTCTGACAGGTTCGGTGCTTCTTTCTACCACAACTCTTAGCATATTATCAAAGATGATATCATTGTCACGGTGCTATAGTTCTTCAAGTCGGGTTGGATTTTTCCTGGTTATAACGCCAACGCCAACGCCAACTCCATTATTCTCATTCCTAAGAACCAAAATTCCAATTCGCTTGATCAATTTCGTATGATTACTTTGGTGAAGTTCAAGTTCAAAATCATCTCTAAAATCCTTGTTGACATGTTAGCTCCTCTAAATTGGTATCTTATTTCTCGTGAGTAATATGGTTTTATTCAAGGAAGACATTTCAAGGATAGTATAGGTATTTCATAAGAGTTTATTAATTTGCTTGACTTTGTGTCTTGATGTGGTAATATTGCTTTGGAAGTGGATATTTCGAATGCTTTCAACACCTTGAAATGGTCTTTTCTTTTGAAAATATTAAATCGGCTTGGGTTTAACAACACCTTATGCAATTGGATCTAGAACATCATGTGTTAGACTATATGCTCGATCTAGAAGGGAGTTGAATAGATCGGTGTTTTAAAATTTGAACTTTTTAAAAACTTTAACAAAAGCTTCTTAGATTTTTACTCGTCTAAAACGATCCACTATTGAGAAGATCAGATATGCAAACCGTGAGGATAATGTGAGAAAATTGCTTTTATCAATACAATTAAAATGCACTTTATTAATTGCCTTATCAAACACTTTAAGAAACAATAACTTCCAATGCAAAAAGTAAGGAGGAAAATTAATCACAACGAGAAATTTGTAGAGAAGACAATTTATCAAACACCTTGTAAGCGAATTTTGCAAGTGTTGCCTAAACTAAGTTGTGTTGTCGAAAGTAGTCACGTAACAATCAAACAGATGGTTACGAATGTATTTGTTAAAGCTCGACACAACACAAATTCAGTTTATGAAAGTTTGATAATTTGAATCTTACGAATTCGATCAATCAAATAATGAAAGTAAAGTGCAAAAAGAACACGAGAATTTTTTAAGGCAGTTCCACATTTCGTCCTCGCGTGGTGTATGTCTTCCCCCAACTCTAGAATATAGAGTTGAGATATTTTCATAAAATTGCAAATTGTAACAAGTGAATTAATAGTTCCCTTTTTCACACAATTCAATTGATGATGATGAACCTATCTTCTTCATGATCCTTGGTTCGAGCCAAACCAAACTTCGATCACTTCAAGTACACCTCCGATTAGCAATACTTGAAATCTCTACCAATTTGTTGTAGAATTTCTTCCTCTCGACTGATAGCAATCGAACAAGATCGAACCTTAACTCTTCCTTCAAGATCCTCCGGTTACCGTGACAAAATCAAGCAAACCCACAACTCCTTGATGCTTCACTCGACTGAATCTTGCAAAGCGAGGATTAGTACCAAAAACCCCCGCACCGATCCGGATCTAGAAGGACAAAACCCTAAAGGTTTTATTCAAGATAGAGCCCACAAAACACAACCCAAATATGAAACTATTCTTCAATCTGGACGTTATCAACAATTCTTGGATCTTGAATTCAACCACTTTGATTTTTGGAGAAGTTGAATTTGAAAATGGAATGTTGAAGATAAAGTGTTATCTATGTGTATCTTTCACTCTAATCTTGTTAAAACAAAAGCTCAAAAAAATATCCTCTATGTATATGTGTTAGTATAAATAGAATAAAATTAGGCAAAGAAGAGAAAAAATTATTAAATGACTCAACAGAAGGCAGATGCGTCGACCGCTCCAAGAGGGAGGGTCGGTGCGTAACATCCAGGCCCTGCGTGTTGAGACACCAAAGTTGGATGCGTCGATGGCATCCAGGGGGATATGTCGACACAGTCTTTTAGATTTTTTCTCCCATACTTCATTTGCTTGTGCGTTGACCAAAGGGTCGGCACGTAACTTGTAGGGGGTTGGCCTTAAAATTGCGTCGATGCATCAAAGCTTTTTCTTGGTAATTTGTTTTCCGTCTATCAGCTAGACTTGTAGCTAACATGCACACTCTTCCAGTATGCGCATCACGTCATTTCAAGGATTTTGACATCATGAAAACTCGAGCATGCGTTCACATACTCCCCATTTTTAATGATGGAAAAACCGACGAATGCAAGGTAGTACCTGTTCACAAGAAAAAGCACAGAGGTATACAAGAGTCTAGAAATAAGCTATGCGAGTAATAAATATGAATACGAGCTATGCTTCCCCTGAGAGTGTGCATATGGGAACGAGTCTTCATTCTTCATATTCTCCTCCTTTGACAATATCAAAAAGAGAGAGGCAAGGTTAAATATAACACAATATAAAAGTAAAGGACATTTGTTAAACAAAGTGCAATTTTAGGTAACACAATGAATACACATAGTAAGACATTGTACAGAAACACTAAATAAGCATCCATGAAGTTACAAACAAACACACGGAAATCAAGTCACAAACGGACACATAGTACAGTCATGACACATGAAACATAACCAATACATAAGCAGCACTTGCACATAAGCACACAACAAGTATAAGTCAAGTAGAAAATCAACTAAGGACATATTCATGGTCAAGAGAAGATTTAAAGGTTATAGAGATACTACCTCCTTGAGAACTTGTCATGATCCTTTTACTAAATGCTAGAAAAAAGTGAGTAGTGGGTGGAAATATTAAGCAATAAACTTTAGAGCATGCACCTCAATTGAGATGCAATTATTCCAAGATATCGAGAACGCTGAGTTCCCTTCGGATATGGAAGAAAGGCTCAGTTGCAAGAGGCTTAGTAAAAATGTCATCAAGTTGATTTTTGCTATCAACATGCTCAAATACTACATCTCCTTTCTCCACATGATCTCTAAGGAAGTGGTGTCGTATTTCGATATGTTTTGTGCGAGAGTGTAGGACCAAACTCTTAGTTAGATTAATGGCACTAGTATTGTCACATAAAATAGGAATACGTCAAAGATGGACATTAAAGTCGAGTAATTGTTGCTTTAGCCACAAAATTTGGGCACAACAATTACCGGCCGCAACATATTCTGCTTCGGCGGTTGACAAAGCAATGAAAATTTGGTTTTTGCTATGCCAACTTACCAAAGAGTTAGAAAAGAAGTAACAAGTACCGCTAGTGCTATTCCTATCCGATTTTCAACTAGAAAAATAGGAGTCGAAGTATCCAAATAAGGAACAATCACTTCCCTTGGAGAACCAAAGACCATACTTAGTAGTACCACAAAGATACCTAAGTATTCGCTTAACGACTTTTAAATGTGATTCCTTGGGATATGATTGATACCGAGCACACATGCAAACACTAAACATGATATTCAGACAGGAAGCAGTCAAATAAAGAAGAGAACCAATCATACATCTATACCTCTTTGTGTCAACAGACTTACCATTTTCATCATGGTCTAAATTTACAGCAGTAGGCATAGGGGTGTCAATTGCTTTTGAGTTGGCCATATCAAAGCGTTTGAGCAAATCAAGACAATACTTCGTTTGGATCACGAAAGTTCCTTCATTAAATTTCTTTATTTGAAGTCCAAGGAAGTACTTTAACTCCCTCATCATGTTCATTTCAAACTCTCCCTACATAAGCTTAGAAAATTCCTTGACCAGGGATATATTAGTGGAACCAAAAATAATATTGTCTACATAGACTTGGACAAGAATGGAGTGTTTTCCTTGACGTTTAATAAAGAGGGTTGTGTCAACCTTACCTCTTGAGAATCTTTGATCTAGTAAGAATTTGCTAAGACGTTCGTACCAAGCTCTAGGAGCTTGTTTAAGACCGTCTAGCGCACGCTTAAGTTTATAAACATAGTTAGGATTCTCAAAATTCTCAAAACCTGGGGGTTGAGACACATAGGCCTCCTTATTAATGTATCCGTTTAGAAAAGCACTTTTATGTCCATTTGAAACAACTTAAAATTTTGTGAGCATGCATATGCAAGTAAAAGGCGTATAGCCTCGAGTCGGGCCACCGGAGCATAAGTTTCCTCATAATTGATTCCTTCCTCTTGATGATACCCTTGGGAAACAAGGCGGGCCTTGTTGCGAGTTATTATTTCGTTTTTGTCAAGTTTGTTCCCAAACCTCATTTCTTTTAAACTGATTAAGTTCCTCTTGCATAGCTAAAAATCAATACTCATCGAGTATGGCTTCTTTAGAATTTTTAGGCTCAATTTGTGAGACGAAAGCGAAATGATAACAAAAGTTACTTATCTTAGAGCGAGTGGTAACTCCCTTTGATATGTCTCCAAGGATGTTGTCGATGGGATGAACATCTTTATTACTTGGATGATCCTCCCCTCTTTCCTCGGATACTTGATCCAACTCTTCCTCGTTATTAGCATATTCAGAGTCATTTTCATTGGGATCTTTTAGTATGCTTTTTGAAGATACACCTACACCATCAAACAAACTACCCTTTCTCATATAGGACTCTTCTTGTACTCAAGCTTTACTAGAATGAGAGTATCCAAGGAAGATACCTTCATCAGCTTTTGAGTCAAATTTACCTAGATTTTCCTTTCCATTGTTTAACACAAAGCATTTACATTCGGACATACGAAGATGAGAAATATTTGGTTTTCTTCCTTTTAAAAGTTCATAGGGAGATTTATTTAGAATAGGGCGTATTAGGACCTTATTTAAAACATAACATGCCGTATTAATGGCATCGGTCCAAAATTATTTAGGAAGACGGTTTTCATTGATCATAGTTCTTCCTAGTTCCTCTAAAACATTATTTTTACGTTCCACCACTCCATTTTGTTGAGGAGTACATGGTGCGGAAAAATCATGATCAATTTCGTGCTTTGCACAAAACTTGTCAAACTAATCATTTTCAAATTCTCCTTCGTGATCGCTACGAGTAGTAATAATTTTTGTATTTAACTTGTTTTGGAATATCTTGGCAAACTTTTCGAATGCTGAGAAGGTGTCACTCTTATTTTCTAAGAAAAGCATCCAATAATATCTAGAGTAGTCGTCAACAATGACAAATCCATAATAATTTCCACCTAAGCTTTTAATTCTAGAAGGTCCAAAGAGGTCCATATGGAGAAGTTCAAGAGGTATCATTGTAGATACAATGTTTTTAGATTTAAACGAGATTCTTGTTTGCTTTCCCATTTGGCACGCATCACATAAGTGATATTTGGAGAATTTTACCTTAGCTAATCTGAATACTAAATCTTTTGAGACAATTATATTTAACAAATCAAAGTTTAAGTGAGCAAGACGTTTATGCCAAAGCCAAAATTTTCATTTAAAGAGATTAGGCATTTGGCACCTTTCAGGAATACTTCATTCAAGTCTAGCATGTATACATTATTAACCCTCAAGCCTTTAAACACATCCTCCTTATTTACACTATGTTTAATAGTGCAACAATATTTTAAAAAAGAGACATTGTATCCTTTATCGCACAATTGACTAATGCTAATGAGATTGTGTTTAAGGCCATCAACTAAAACGACGTCAGAGATAGTAGTAGAAGAGGGATTAACTACACTATCTTTACCGAGTATTTCACCCTTGTTATTGTAACCATATGTAACAAATCATTTCTTCTTACCCACAAAGTCAAAGAACAAGGATATATCACCAGTCATATGTCTTGAGCACCCACTATCGAGGAACCATCTTCTCTCAGTAGTCTCAAGACATTCCACCTGCGAGTTTTAAACAAGGGAAGTAGGTACCTAATTTTTATTGGGTCCTTGTGTGTGAGTGGTACATGAGTTTCATTTAGGCAACCATTGGAAAATGCCTTGAGGAACTAGAAATCTCCTAATACGACATTTTCGTATGGTATGTCCTCTTTTGCAACAACATAGGCAAATTAATGTGTTGGGATAATTGCATTTGCTAGATTGATATCTAATTTCATAAGAGTATTTTTTTATAAGGATTAATCATACTACTTCAGAAATTTGATCCATTAATAGGATATGTAATTTTGGGTTGTAAAGCCTTGTCAAATTTAGCTTTAAGAGTTTTAACTTCTCTTTTCCAAATGTGACAAGTTTCACATCCGGCCCAACCATGACAAGACATATTGTCATCTTTACTATCACATTTGACTTTCTCAATCATCGATTCCTTAATAGCTTCAAGTTCCTTTTTAAATTCAGAAACTTTATGCTCAAGGTATGAAAATATTTTCTTATTTGAGGCTAGTTGCTTGAAGGCTTCTTTAGCCTTATGATGTAGAGTGTCAAATGCTTTTTGTAATTCTAAATGAGACATTTTATAACTATGATCATACTTAGAGTGTTTTATCTTTTTCTTCTTTCCTTGATGAGCCATAAGGCAAAATTTGACAGTTTCTTCTTCATTACTAGAGTCACTTTTATTAGATTCTTCGTTATCGCTTTCCCAAGAAATGTAAACTCTTCTAGCCTTTTTAGGTATTCTTTGGAATTTATCTTTTCTTTTGTCTATTTTGAGAAGAGGACAATCCGACTTGTAGTGTTCGGGTTTCCCACAATTGAAGCATGATCCCCTTGATTTTGATTTCTTGTCATCATCTTGCTTAGATGTCTTTGATTGTTGCCTATAGTTGATAAGATTTTTGTCCAAGTGTTGCACTTCATTATTTCAAAGATATTTGTGATATTTTCTAACAAACAGCCCCATGTCTTCACTTGAGCTCTCATCATCATCACTAGACTCACTAACACCTGAGTTGTTGGTGGAAGACTTTGATTTTGAAGCCTTCAATGAGATAGACTTCCTTTCCGTAACTTTTTGCTTTTCCTTTCTTTCTTTATTCTCATGCTTGTTGATATTTGTGAGCTCTTTTTCATGCTCTTGGAGCTTGCCAAATAGTATTGTGATGTCGAGAATGGCTAGGTCGTTTACTTCTTTGATAGCGGTGACTTTCGGTTTACATTCCCTATTAAGACATCTCAAAACTTTGTTAGTAGCAACTACATTTGGAGTAACATGACCAAGAGTGAGTAACCGATTAATAATGTGAGAGAATCTCTTTTGCATATCGACAATGGTTTCACCATCTTCATGTGAAAGAGATCGAACTCTTGAGTCAAAATATTGATTCTAGAAAGCTTAACATCATTTGTGCCTTCATGGGCAATTTGTAAGGGCATCCCATATGGCTTTGGCTATTGTGCAATGAGATATTCGAAAGTATTCATCGACACCTAAGGCAGCTATAAGCATGTTTCTACCCTTCCAATCATAGGCATAATTTTTCTCATCATTTTCATCTCATAGTGCTTCCAGTTTAGGTATAGTAACGTTATCTTTGTTGGTCATGGTTATTTCCATGGGACCATTTTCAATAACTTTCTATATCTTTCTATCAACAGATGTGATATGAACACGCATACAATCTTTTCAATAGTTATAGTTTTCACCGGTGAAAACCGGAGCTCTCGTATAAGCCCATTCTGGATCGTTCTCCATATTATATAAAGTAATATTGTGAAGCACTAGATAAACCAGCGCTCGTGATACCACTTGTTAGATGATGTGTTCGGTCTTGAAGGGGGTTGAATAGATCGGTGTTTTAAAATTTGCGCGTTTTAAAAACTTTATAATGAAAGCTTCCTGGATTTTCAATCGTCTAAAACGATCCGCTATTGAGAAGATCGGGTATGCAAACCGTGAGGATAATGTTAGAAAAATTTCTTTAATCAAAACAATTAAAATGGACTTTATTAATCGCATTATCAAACACTTTGAGAAACAATTACTTCCAATGCAAAAAGTAAGGAGAAAAATTAATCTAACGAGCAATTTGTAGAGAAGACAATTTATCAAACACCTTGTAAGCGAATTTTATAAGTGTTGCCTAAACTAAGTTGTGTTGTCGAAAATAGTCACGTAACAATCAAACAGATGGTTACGAATGTGTTTGTTAAAGCTCGACACAACACAAATTCAGTTTATGCAAGTTTGATAATTTGAACCTTACGAATTCGATCAATCAAATAATGAAAGTAAAAGTAAAAAGAACACGAGAATTTTTTAAGGCAGTTCCACATTTCGTCCTCGCGTGGTGTATGATGAACCTATCTTCTTCCCGATCCTTGGTTCGAGCCAAACCAAACTTTGATCACTTCAAGTACACCTATGATTAGCAATACTTGAAATCTCTACCAATTTGCTATAGAATTTCTTTCTCTCGCCTGATATGAATCGAACAATATCGAACCCTAACTCTTCCTTCAAGATCCTCCGGTTACCATGACAAAATCAAGCGAACCCACATCTCCTTGATGCTTCGCTCGGTTGAATCTTGCAAAGCAAAGATTAGTACCAAAATCCCTCGCACCGATCTGGATCTAGGAGGACAAAACCTGAAAGGTTCTATTCAAGATAGAGCCCACAAAACACAACCCAAATTTAAAATTATTCTTCAATCTGGACGTTATCAACAATTCTCAGATCTTAAATTCAACCACTTTGACTTTTGGAGAAGTTGAATTTGAAGATGGAATATTGAAGATGAAGTGCTCTCTATGTGTATCTTTCACTCTAATCCTACTAAAAGAAAAGCTCAAAAAAAATATTCTCTATTTATATGTGTTAGTATCAATAGAATAAAATTAGGCAAAGAAGAGAAAAATTATTAAATGACTCAACATAAGGCAGATGCGTCGACCGCTCCACGAGGGAGGGTCGGCGCGTAACATCTAAGCCTTGTGCATTGAAACACCAAAGTTGGATCCATCGATGGCACCAGGGGGATGCGTCGATGCAGTCTTTTAGAATTTTGCTCCCATACTTCATTTGCTTGTGCGTCGACCAAAGGGTCGGCACGTAACTTGCAGGGGGCTGGCCTTAAAATTGCGTCGACCTGAGGGGCACTTGCATCGATGCATCGAAGCTTTTTCTTGGTAATTTTTTTTCTTATATCAGCCAGACTTGTATCTAACATACACACTCTTCCAGTATGTACATTACGTCATTTCAGGGGTTTTGACATCATGAAAACTCAAGCATGCATTCACATCCTACAGTCCGCTTTTTTGTCCATCTTTGTTAACGGCTCGCTTAAAGGTTATTTCAACTGTACAAATGGGGTTCATCAAGGATATTTGTTATCCCCCATGCTTTTCTGCTTAGCCGAAGATGTCCTAAGTAGACACCTTTCTGATCTTGTTCTTTTGGGCCAGCTGGAGTTAATCAAAGCTCCTAACAAAGTTAGTGTTCAGTCACACTCCCTTTATGAGAATGATATTCTTTTATTTTGTAGAGAAAAGATTTCAAATATTAAGACTCCTTTTTTAATTGTGAGAAATTTTGATTTTTGGTGGTGCTATGTCGACATCTAGGCTGAAATTTTTGAAAGATCTTCCGGGTTTCAAGGTTGGTTCGTTGTCGTTTACCTACCTTGGAGTGCCCATTTTTAAGGGTCATCCTAAAGTTTGTTATCTCCAATCGATTGTAGATAAGATAATTAGAAAACTCACTTCTTGGAAAGGTTGTCTCTTGTTCTTTGCATGTAGGGTTGAGTTGGTCAAGTTGAGTATCCAAAGTATGCTCACACACTCTATGTGCGTTTACTCTTGGCCAGCGTCATTACTTAGATACCTTGAGTGTGCCTATCGAAATTTCATTTGGAGCGGGGACACCGCTGGAAAAAAAATTGTTAAAGTGTCTTGGAAAAATATGTGTAAGCCTATTTCTGAAGAAGGGTTGGGTATCTATTTGTTTCTCGCTCTTAATGAGGCCAGCAACCTTCAAATTTGTTGGGATGTTTTTAATTAGGATGAATCTTGAGTTACTATTCTCAAACAACATATTCTTAAAAATAATCGGCTTTGCAAGTCTCATTTATTTTCCTCCTTATGATCTAGTGCCAAATCAGAATATTTTAACTTGACTGGTAATTCTTTCTGGTTGTTTGGTAACATGTTGGATTTTAGATTATGGTTCGACAATTGGTGTGGCACCCCCTGTTTTTGGATTCTTCCTTCTTCCAATATGAATGATAGGCTTATGGTGAATCATTTCATTGACCACAACACATGGAATCTCTTTTCTTGTCTTATTCCGGATTCCATTAAGGTTAGAATTTTAAGTACTCATATTTCCTTTGACATCAGGCCTAATAAACATATTTGGAAGCATGATTCCTTGGGTGAGTTAACTCTCAAGATTGCCTATTCTTTTAAAAGTGTTACAATTGATTGGCATTAGTTTATTTGGTCCAGACACATTCCTCCTTCCAAATAATTTATTGCTTGGAGACTCTTATTGCGAATATTGCCTACATATGAGCAACTTCAGTCTTGGCAATTCTCTTTACCATCTAAGTGTAGTTTGTGTGGTATCGTCGAGGAATTCGATCACCATTTATTCTTTGATTTCAAATATGCAACAAGTCTTTGGTCTTGGTTGCTTTGTGCGTTGAAAATCAATTCTTCCTTCACTTGATGGAATGATATTTGGAGGATTTTCAAAATCCAATGGTCAAATATTTGTATGTTGTTTTTTAATGTTGCGACTATTTTTATCATCAATTTGGATGGCTCGTAACAGTTCTAGATTCCAAAAGAAATTCATCACGGTTTCTTCTTGCATTGTCTATATTTTGTCTACTTCCTCTTTGGCCGGTGAACACTCTTCGGTGCTTTGTCACTTTAGCATGACGGATTTTGTGTTGCTTAAATTCTTCAAAATCAAGATCAAGCCTCGTAACGAATCGAAGATTATTGAGGTTATTTAGAAGTCACCCCCTTGCAATTGGATCAAGATCAACTGTGGTGGTGCTTCTCTTAACAATTTATGGCCCTATGCTTGTGGTGGTATTGTTAGGAATCACGAGGGTAATTTTTTGGGTGTGTTGGATTATTTTTTGGGTTTCTCCAACTCTTTCATTACCGAACTTATAGGTTTTATAAGTTCAATTGAGTTCGCCAATAAGAAGAGCTGACACCATATTTGGTTGGAAACAGACTCAGTGGTAGTGGTCTTGCTTTCAATCCGCTTTTTGTCATGCCTTGGAAAATTCGTAATAGATGCCTTAATTGTGTTCATATTACTATAAATATGTCCTTTGTTGTCTCTCATATTTTTAGAGAAGGGAATATTTGTGTAGTATTCCTTGCTAACTTAGGCCTTACTATTTTAGATTTGATTTATCATAGTTCTATTTCCCTATTTTTTTATGGCAAATTTTATAAAGAATAGACTTGGTCTGCCTTTCTTTAGGTTCTCTTCTTGATTGAGAGGGTTTTAGTTTGGTCCCCCTCTCTTTTTCCGGTTTCTTTTAAATTCTATCTTATTTGTAAATTAAAAAACTAGTGTTCCGGCTCATGTCGGTCTAATTTCGAAACATAAAAAACTTAAGTATAAAAATTAACAACAATTTGGTTTAAAAGAATATTTAACAGTTTATTATTACTAAAACTTATTATTGTACGATTTCAACTTTAGGATAGCAACTAGAGACCAATTTATCAAAATAGGTATGATTGATGGTAGACATAGTTGTTGTGTATTTTCTTTCGATGATTACAAAAATTGTGGTCATCTCTTCAACTGTTGCAAAGTTACAACTCGAATTTGGAAAACGGTAGATATGTAGGAGTCCCTACTAATTTTATTTTATTTTTAAATCCAAAAGCTAAATATATTTCACAAGGCATAAGAAATGCCACATTGTACATCAAACACAATACAAATTATAAAACACTAATACAAGCTTTGCTATCATTATACTGTCTTAGTAGTTAGTCTCTCAACTCTCCTAATTATGATACATTATATCAGACCAAAGAAAAAAAAAACATAGTAACTGACTATAGCAAAAATTTTCTCCTCTAAACTAGAAGATCTCAATTACAAATAGCAGTCCCTGTCCTTACACCTTAACAAAAAAATTACACACAACAGTCCTAGTCCTTGCACCTTAACCAACAATATATTTTACTTCTGCAGTCCCAGCCCCTGCACCTTTAACAACAATAAAATTTGCTTCTGTACTCCCTCAGATAGACGTTCGGCTGGTAATCCAACCAGACCCAACCATCATGCAAATATACAAATATCATATTGCGCAATCGAAAAAGACATCCAAAGCTTCATTGCAAACACCATCTGTAAGCGCTCGGCTTCCTCATTTTCACAATTCGCTAGCACCTCTTGCATAATTAACTGAACCAACCAATGCCCTTGATATCGGAACTGCACTGACATATTTTATGTGATGTATATCTTGATATACTCCTACCCATGATCCTCACGGACTGATGCTCCCTTCCCTAAACGCATTTCCAACCACGACATTCTTTTGGATTTAAAATCCATTAACTTAGTCCATAATTGAAGCCTTTGAGATTTTCTTTTAACCATCTCCAAGAAGTAACTTGTATATCTTTGATGTTTTTGTAACTTCTGTTTTCGTCTCTTTCAAAAATCTTCTCATTTCTTCTTTTCCAAATGATTCAAATGCATGTGAACCATATGACTAAAATCCTTTCTTGAAGACTTCCCCATCCTCTGCTCAGCCCTGCAAATTACATAAAATTCTACATACTTGAATTGTGATATACATACTCAAAATCTAGCCATCTAAGGACCTCGCTCCATGCATTCCAGGCAAACGGGCATTCGAGGAAAATGTGATTAGTACTTTCATCTTTACCGCAACCATATGGACATGAATTTTGAGATTCTACCAAGATGTCTCTTCTAACCAGATTATCTTTAGACAAAATTTTGGATCAATTGCTATGCACTTAAGGATATAAAGTTGAGAAATAGTAATGTTTGTGTGATTTGGCTAGATACCTATTGGTGCATTTGCCTTATGAGAAATGACATTTTATTTAGAGAAAGAACCTTCAATTTCGAAAATTGTGTTATATCCGTGAAAATCTTGTCGGGATCTCTTCTTTTTGTAATCTCTACTATTGACTTCTCCCTTAAATTGTTAGAGTAGTCCTTGTACTCTCTTTATAATATCATTGTTTATTGAAAAAATAAACTTTTTGTAATCATAAATAAGAATATTATATTCTCTATTATTTGCTACTCGGATTAAATATACTGTTTTTTAAATAAAAAATAGTCCTAAATATATTTTCAAGATATTTTAACTCTTTTATATCTACTTTTCTTTTTTATGAACACTCGATATCTTTTAAATATAGTTAGGTATGCAATCATCATTCAATTAAATAAGACTATTCAATGTTACATCAATTTTCAATTTTATTTTATTTATAAAAAAATAAATTTACATCAAAGATACTAATAAATACATAAATAAAAGTAATAGATATCACAGAATTTATTTTATTTTTTTTAATTTTATTTCTCATCCATTATATTATTTACATTTATCTATATTCAATTATATACAATAAATGCAAATAAGTTCCTAATAATTTAAGTTTTCTACAAATTCTGAATTATTTTTTTGAAAAAATTTTTATAAATTTTAAAATATGTCTATAAAATAAGTCATTTTTTAATAGGGACTAGAAACAAAATTTAATAATTTTATAGATACCAAAAACATATTTAACCCTTTAAATTAAACCATAAAAAATAAATTTTTTTATAAAAATGAATCAAAATTGTTTAAAACGAATAATGTAATACTCTATTACTAAAATTAAAAAAAAAAAATTTGATTTCAAATTGAATCATTTGAATTGTTTAGAATTTTAAATTCTCTGAAAAAATTTAATTACTTCATCCAAACAAACCATTAGGAATTTACCCTCGTTTCTCTAAGATTACCACTAGGATTCTCAAACCCTTTTCTATGTCTTCAATTCTAAAGTTCTCAAGGTTGTGAAAACAAGAACGATGAAGTTCTCAAGATTATATTTATCTTCATAAGTATTAAAATCTAACGGGTACTTAACGGACCCAAAACACAATTCATTAACAAATTGGTTCACAAACTGAAACATCCCAATCATATACACAAAAATCGTTTGAATTGAATCTGATACTCGAAAAATCTGAATCTCCCTCTAGAAAAGACTCGACCAGACCGCTAACAACCACTGCCATTCTCCGATGACCAGACTCTCTATTAGCCTTCGTCGACATCCAAACTGATTTCTAGTTTCTCCAATCTCGAAACATACTTATTTTCTCTTCATCGCTTATGGTTTTAAGACATACTTCAACAATCCCCACCTTGATTTGAAATTATGGTGATGTCAATTTACCATCAACTACTTTATTGATATATGTCAATTCTACATCTATCAAACCATTTTTATGAGCCACATGAACTTGATCTTGCTATTTTCTCTCACTTACTCCCGATACTTTTTTCGCTATGTAGTCTAACAAACCCATAATTATAGTTCTTTAACCATATTTGACTCCACATGCTTTCAAATGTCTCCCTAAACGTCATTGTTTTGAATGTGTCCATTTGAGTTGATACAATTTCTTTCCTTACTTTATCACGATTCAAATGATAATCAAATGCATATGTAATTGTCCTCCCACTACTACTAGTATATATAGTAGGAACCTACATCTCAAATTGAGTCTTCTCTACCATAGTTGCTAACATTTTCATCCTTGGGACTTTACTCTTCTTCCTCAAATGGAACTCACAAAAATTAATACATGTGCAATTGACGAACTTAGATTTTCTATGCTCCACTCTCAGTAGCTCATAACCATTATTACCTCCTTGTTAACCATTGAAGAACAATTCACAACTTTACATAAAGCTTAATTGACTTGATGTTGTCAATGAGCAAAGTTTTGACGACCATCAAAGACAGTACATTACGGTCTTCCTACACCAAGCATCCGTAAGTGTTTCAAAGTCTAATCCTATAAATAAATATATGTTGATCAAGTTAGCCTTTTTTGCATCAATCTTACCCTAGAAACTCCATGACAACTTAGTTGTCAAATGCATTTTTATTCATTCTCTTATGAAAAACGCATTAAAGTGCTTTGAAACATCCTTCAGACATACAACATGTCTTGACCTCAATTCTCATAGCTTGTTCTTTTCATGAAAGTCTTTACTAGTGGATGATGAATGAACAATAATATTAGAACCTTCTAAATAATATAAGCCACATATTTTAGAATTGTTAGCTATTATCATTTTATCATATTAAATCTTCAATGTATCATGTTCAAATCTTGTGCAATAGCTAGGATCATCAAACATGCTTAGGGATAACATATTTTTCCTGTGCTCAAGAACATACTTCACATTATGAAGAAGAAACTCGAGGTCGTCGAAGATTTTAAGTCAGTCATACCGATACCAAAAACTGTGCAGGCCTTATTGTCTGTGCAGGCCTTATTGTCACCAAGGTGAACTAACCCACCTTCTTCTAACTTTAAAATCTCAAAGTATTCTTTTATTATATACGTGTGATAGGAGTAATGTGACTATATGACTCAACACTCTTTATCTTCAAATTTGACACCAACGTGAGGTTTTAAGAAAACTTGAAATGAAAAAAAAAAATTAAAAAAAATAAGCCAACTTGGCAGTCCACGTCATTTAAAAATAAATGATAAATTAAAAAAATTACACGGTAGCGTCAAGTCATCAGTTTTGCTGACTAATTCATACGACAATGATGGAATCTATTTTTTTTGTAGTGGCATTTTAAGATTCGCTACCTGGGATAACTACTTTATCCTCCTATGATCTCTAATATAACCATTACTCTAACCACCATCAACCACCAAGTTAACCACCGTAAACCACCATTGTCAATCATCATTTTGACTCCAAGTCACAATTGTCGACTACAATTCTAACCACTATCGTAAATCACCACTGCTCATCACATTCAACTATTAGGACTATGGCGATCAACAACCACCACTCATAAATAAATAAAAATTGGGTGAAAAAATTGGAGCCTTGAAGCCTAACTCTAATGGGGTCCTTTAATCTATGAGACTTACTTATATTGGAGCTCATATATTTTTAAAATTATAGGCCCACAAATTTTAGAAATCTTTAAGACTTTGTTTAAGAATTTGAAAGAGAAAGAAGTGAAAGACTTGTATTCACAAACTAAAATCCTCCTAATTTGAATGAACTAAATAGTTGTATTAGATCAGAGATTTAGAAGATTTTTGAGGAGTTAAACAAATTATTCAAATATAATTTATTTTATTATAGTATTCTAAATATTACAAATTATTAATAATAAGTCTTCTTTTATAATTCTATACAGAATATTTATAAATAAATAAATAAATAATTTATTATTTAAAAAAAAAATCGTTTTTCAAAGCCCTCTTTCTTTCTCCTTTTCAGACTCCCAAACAAAATTAGGTTTCGATTTTAAAAATCTAATAAAAATTGACTGCTCTAATATACATAGGTAGTTTTCAAAATGAATTCTTCTTCTATCTTTGTTTTCTTTGAGAAAAAACTAAAAATCAATGGTTGCATGCATAAGTAACACACCGCACGCCATTCAAACTAAAACTTAGGTCAACTAGCTGGGCATGAACACGTTAAGTAATGAATGGTTGATTTGTATATGCTTGTGTTAACCAATGATAATAACAGAAAAAAACTAATCATTTGATTACGAACTCTATTTTGGTAATTTTATATCTTATTTATTTTTCTGGCATTAATGCAATGATTAAAAAACAAAAATAATTCTTTAAAAACACTAGATTATCATAATTTGGAATCAATATGATATGTTGTTTTAATAGTGGAAGTATGGGGAATTTTGCTTTAGGTCGCACAAAGTTAAATTTTGGGAATTTTTTACCTTTTTGTCACTGTTTCAAAAACAATACACCATATTATAATCAGAAGAAAAAAAAGTTAACTCGGTCATCTCTCTTTTGGACGAATCAGTTGTTTAATTTTTCAAAATGGGCCTGTGCATCCCACCCTTAGACGATCCAATGCTAAAGTTCAAATTTTTCGTGACATTTTGGTATTTTTTTGTACAATAGTGGTAATATGGTGTATTCTTTTTGAAATAGTGGCAAAAAGGTAAAAAATTCAAATTTTGGGTGTGTTATGGGACGAAAGGGAGGTTACTTTTAATTCCTTTATTTTTCCTTTATGGAGGTTTGGATTGTGAGTTTGTGGACTAGTGAGGGAATTCTCTCAATCTAAGGGTTTTTTTCCTTTCATTTTTACTTTTATTTTTATTGATGATGACTTTGTGGACGTGTGCTTGGATATGAATGTAAAAAAATAAATGTTGTCTTGTAAATGCATACACTAAATATGATTATTGAGTCAGGCTTTGGTGAGAGTATAAGTGTAGAATTTTTTACTGTTTTGCCATTCTTTTGAAGTAAATATTCCATTATACCATTCTTTTTCCCACTATTTCCCATTATACCATGTTTCCAAAAAAATAAAACGAAAATTGTGAACCACCGCCCAAGCAATGGGCGGTTGCTTTGAAAAACAAGAGAACCACCGCCCTTTTCCATGGCTGTTGTGTATTGTTCAATTTTTTTCATTTTAATTAAAATATTAAAAGATATATATATATATATATATATATATATATATATATATATATATATATATATATATATATATATATATATATATATATATATATATATATATATATATATATATATATATATATATACTATATATTTAATATATATTTCTTTTAACAAATAAATAATTTATTTAAATAATTAATTTAGTAAATGTTATTATTATTTAAGTATATTAAATTTTTTAGTAAATTATTATAATAAATAATAAATATAATTTTTAACATAATAATTAAATAATAAATATTATAATTATAAAATTTAATAGTAAGTACTATAAAAAATTAAATAATTATTTTTTATATTATAATGAAATATTAATTAATTTATATTATAAAAGTAATTTTATATATATATATATATATATATATATATATATATATATATATATATATATATATATATATATATATATATATATATATATAATATATATTTCTATATATATTTTATATATTTACTATATATTTTATATATATTAAATATATATTTTTATTAATTTATTAATTAAATTCATTACTTGTGATGGCGGAGACATTGTTTATTTTATTTTATGCGGTTCCATCGTGATGGACGGAGAGTCTCATTATTTTATTATTTTATTATTTTTATTGTGGTCTATAAATACCATTGATGTTGGATCACCACACTTACACATAACTCTCATCTTCTCTCATAAAAATGTCTTCAACTGACAGAGAGTTCCCAGAGTTTCCATACATGAAAAGAGATGCAACTTTGATTTTTCTCTGTGAAGCCTCCGATGAAGATCAAACTGCTTAACACGCAGAGATTGGAGCAGCTCCATAGGCACTTGGCTGGATGGTTGGGGGAAGAAATGGGGGAAGGTGAGAAGATCCAAAAGATTGAGAGGCTAGTTGTGGAACCCGGCTTAAACGGACCAAATCGTTCTTGGAGACTTGTTCACAACGATGCAAGTGTCCTTATGATGATGATGGGATCAACCGAGATCGTGTTGTTGATTGTAATATCCTAGAGATATTTTGGTGTCAAAGATTTATGTTTGTTTAAGTATTTAATTTGTGCGTGTGTTTTGAACTTGTTGATGTTGTTTAGGTTAAATGTTGTTGTTACTTATTAATTTTTGTGCAAGTAGGTAATTAATGTGATGTAAAATTTATATTAAATGCAAAAGTAGTAGTGGATGAAACACTAATTTTTTTGATGTCATTATATAATACAACTTAGAAGCATGAAAACAAAAACTAATTGTTACTAGTTCCTACATTAGGGCATCGTTTTCGGTTGTGCCCCGGGAGACGACATAATGCACATTTTCTCTCAATTTATTAAAATTGTCCATTTCTTTATGTCTGGTGCTTCGAGCGACCTTTTGTATTGCCTCATGGTTGGGTTGTGGCAAATTTGGTCTCCTCATAAGTAGGCCAATACGCATCTAACGGTAGAACGGAAAACTTGTCAGAACCCCAAAAGGTTAGGCACCTTGTAAGCGTACCATAGAAGATATGCGTACTACGCACTACGTAACATGCAGCGATAACATGTGAACAAGGAGACGGTATGCTTGAAAATTTCCACACACCAATAATCGCTCAAGTTGACCTTGTAACGTCCCATAGGCTTCCCTCACCGTGGTCAATGGTTTCCTTCACACTAAAAGTGTTATTATTGTAGTCAAAACGCTAACCCGATGCGTGGAGGATTTTGATGTTTCGTGTTTCATGACCTTCACGCATTGCTCCGTAAATGATTGGCGAATTCAGATTGACTCCACATTGCACCCTTTTAGCAAAGAGTGTACCCATTCTATAGTATGTTGTTTGTATAATTGCTGTGATGGGCGATTACGAGTTCCTTTGAATACGTAATCTGACTCGACAAGGTTCGTTGTCATGTGCCCCATCGACGACCTTCATCAAATGCCCTCGTCCATTTTCAGAATTTTGTCTATCCACGCCAAAGCATCGGGTTAGCCATGCCAATCTTTTGGCGATAATACCTAAATGTCGGTTGGTTCAACGCATACCCTATATGGTTTAAGAAAAAAGGTGTTAATATTAAGGTGTAATAATAATGTTACATAAAACGTGAATAAAATAGACTTACCCATGTTGATCATTGTTTTCCGGAGGCTTCGGTCCTTGATTTCCTTAACAAAATTTTGCGCGATATGTCTGATGCAATAAACATGGAAAGATGGAGGATTATGCCAACCATTTTCAGGATTGTTGTAAGCGCTTTCAATAGATGCGTGTCTGTCAGAAATCAAACACAGATTAGGTTGGGGAGCTACATGAATTCTCAAGTTCTTTAGAAAGAACCCCCAACCATCCGCCGTCTCACCTTCAACAATGGCAAACGCAACTGGGAAAATATTACTATTTCCATCTTGTGCTACCGCCATTAGTAGTGTACCTTTGTATTTACCATATAGCCATGTACCATCAATTTGCAATATAGGCTTGCAATATGCAAAACCTCGTATGCATGGCTGAAATGCCCAAAAAAGTCTATGGAATATTTGTTTTCCTGCAACAAGAGTTTCGTCATCTGTATACATCGGAGCGGTTTGCATATCTATCATTGTACCTGGAACAAAAGCTTGAAGTGCTAACAAGTAATTTGGAAGATCGTTGTAAGACTTTTCCCAATTTCCATAAACTTGTTCGATTGCCTTATTTCTTGCAATCCATGCTTTCTTGTAAGTGGGAGTGTATCGAAATATAGAAACAATTTCGTTAACACATACGCTCACCTTGATAGAGGGATCTTGTTCAACCAGAGGCATTAATCGAGCACTCATCAAACGAGAGCTAAGTTGTCGATGATCTTGGTTAAAGATAGTTGTTGAACAACTGTGTGGGGGCTCCATGACTCCTATCTCCCATAGCTCGTATTTATATTTGTCACCAAATAACTATTTATTTGACCCTCGTAACCAACCATCATCTGCAAACGTCCAACACACCGGACCATCATCAAACACCTACCCCTAACCCTCATTTATGACCAACCAACAACAATTCACTAACACCCAACTACCATTCTTCCCAACCCAACCATCTTTTACCCAAACCCAACAATCCCATCAACAACAATTTTCAAATTTTTTTTCATCTACATCACATAACGTACCACAATACTCCACTCAACCAACCCCACAATACCCCACTCAACCAACCCCACAATACCCCACTCAACAAACCCCACAATACCACACTCTACAAACCCCACAATACCACACCTACCAAACACCCCAACAACCACCCCAACAACAAATGCATTTTTCCCAACCCCAATATTTTTCCCAACCAGATGTTACCAACCCATGATGCATAGCCAAACACCACCCGTAACCTACCTAATTGGAATTTCGAGGGTACAAGATTAAGTTATGGAAGTGTTGAACCGACTTTCACCGATGATGACATGATAACTACATTTTTGATGAATGACAATGACGCTGGACCTTCTACTCAACCACAAGATGAAGAACAACAAAATGCAGAACAACGTCAAGGTAGGCGTCTACGGACCAACAGACAAGCTCCTCGTTGTGGAACCCACCAACGCTTAACACGTCCGGGTCAAGATCCCCATTAAATTTCAATTGTTTTCATGTACTTTTTCTTTTCTTTTTTGTAAATGTTGGTTCAATAATTAATGAAGTACTTTTTTTATTTTTAATTGTTTTACTTTTATAATATAAATTAATTAATATTTCATTATAATATAAAAAAATAATTATTTAATTTTTTTATAGTACTTACTATTAAATTTTATAATTATAATATTTATTATTTAATTATTATGTTAAAAATTATATTTATTATTTATTATAATAATTTACTAAAAAAATTTAATATACTTAAATAATAATAACATTTACTAAATTAATTATTTAAATAAATTATTTATTTGTTAAAAGAAATATATATTATATATATATATATATATATATATATATATATATATATATATATATTTTTTTTTTTCTTTTAATATTTTAATTAAAAAAAAAAAATTGAACAATACACAATGACCATGGAAAAGGCGGTGGTTCTCTTGTTTTTCAAAGCAACCCATTGCTTGGCGGTGGTTCACAATTTTTTTGGAAACATGGTATAATGGGAAATAGTGGGGAAAAGGATGGTATAATGGGATATTTGCTTCAAAAGAATGGCAAAACAGTAAAAAATTCATAAGTGTATGCTTGAAGATTGGGCAGTAAAGGGGGATTGGACCGATTATGGATGTATATGGATTGGTTTGAGTTGAATTAAGTCAAATCTATAATATAATTCATACATGATATATTACTTCAGGTGAGTTAAAATAATCATTTACTTGATTGGACAGTGGCTTTATCTAATTTTTTTCTTTCTTATATAATCAATGGTGTGTCATATCTTTTTTCAATAAATAGTTTAACATATTATCCCTATTTCTTTAAACATCAAATATCTAAATGCATGATAAAATTCATTATAAACATATTTGTATAAATTTAAGTTATATTACAATAATATTTAGAATTTCATAAAATACTTGCAACTTATCAAAATTAGCATCAAAATAATTAAAGTGTGACATCCTAAATAAGTTAAAATCATTACTTACAAAATAAAAAATATTTAAAAGGTTGAAATTGAAGCAACCAATATGAAAATCATCACTTATCAAATTATAAAAAAAAAAGCCAAAAATTAGTCATTCAATAATTCATAGGTCTTGTGGGTTGGGTGTGGGTTTACCCATAATCCAATTATTTTGAATGGACTTTCATTTTTGAAAATCAAATTCATCCAATAACTTGATCCAACCCACTTTTTTGGATCGAGTTGGGTGAATTTTACTGGATTTATTGGGTTTACACAATCTATATACACCCCTAGATGACTATTAATTTAAATATAGTGAGAGATGGTAATTTCTTTTTGCACTCTATTACCTTCTCCCAAACCCCTAGCAAAATGTCAAAAAATGCCCTCAATTTTCAGAGATACATCTCCGAACACACCATTTCTAATTTTACTTAATTTAAATTCGAAGATGCGTATGTGAAGGTATAGCTCGGAGATGTATATTCAAAAATGGTCTGATACTAAAATAATACAAACAATAACCTGAAACATGATAGTATGACCAAATTGGAAACCAAACTAACACCAACACGAACTTCACATTAAATTAAAGAACTCAGCATGACATAGATAGTCATTAAAATAAATTCAACATTACAGTTGTTATGAACGGGACGTTGTAACATAATGATTATATCCTTGATAAATCTTTGAATCCTCACATCTACTACAATCGGACCATTTGATTCATCAAAGTGAAAAACACTCCACATAACCTTTAAATCCCCATTCGTCTTTAGTTCAAAGTAGGTGAAATATATCCTTCGATCACTATCAAACGAGCGTGAACGATACTCGAGCTTGAAAACTCTACGATTTTCTGGAAAAAAAATGCAAGAGAGTATTCAATTTGGATATTAGACCTGTGAGGGATGTTTCCTTGGTGACCCTAAATGGAAGTGGTGACTTCTAACTATTGAAATACACGAATGCAAGGTGGGGATATGCATTCATTCTCTGGTTTTTTTGTGTTGCGTAGAAAAAATGGCTTCAGAGACACCCTATTTATACAAGTATTGGGTCAATTTGGACCTTGTTAGCCTTATCATGTCATTGGGTTACTTTTAGGATATGCATCTCCAATTAATCCTCAACGTTTTTTACTAAAAGAGTGACTTCAGAGATGAATATCCGAAAACATACCTGATTGATTTTTTAAAAATACGTGAGGTTTATTTTATTATTTATATCCAAAAATATATATGAACCAGAAGCAAAGCATAAACTTTGTATACAAGCACAAACAATATAAATCATTAAATTTTAAATCAAGAATTACACCATCATTATTGAGGTTATATATTACTTATGTATTAAATTGGATCAAGATTACATCATTGACGATAATACATTCAAGAAAAATGTAGTGATTATAATCTAAAATGCATCAAAAGATCTATCACCACATAAATCTACAATTGGTTCTACCTTCGACTTTTTCCGATTTGATTTTCTTTCAAGCTCACTCAATTTGGTGAACTTTTCCCTCCTCTCTAGAAATTGATCCATCCAAGTTTATGCCTCGTTGGTTCAATGTGTCATCCACTCGAATGATGTACTTGGTATTGGACACCCCGGTTTCAATTAAAACTCAATTCTAAAGTCACCATATGCACATGATGCGTCTGAAAGGGTCTTTAGGTGGACCACTCTGAAGGGGTAAATGTCTCTGATAACCCATATCTTGTCAAATCGATACATAATTTATCATATGCACTTGCTATAAGATGGTCCATATCAGGGAAGTGCATCAATTTTGAAAACATTGTGGGACTAGTAATAGAAGGAGTAAGTGTATCTTGAATTGAATCAAAATGTTTTTTCTTGTATAATTTGGTGTAGAATTCCCTATGCGTCGTCAAATCTTTCAAAATGGCTATGCGGACAAGGAAGTGAGTCTCCTCTCCTTTACCAAGCAAGTCGAATATGACCTAAAAACCTCAATTACCAACATCTTTAACATTCACAATCCTCTCAATGTATTTTTGCATAAAAAGTGGTATTTCTTCAATGAATTAAATCTCTGACATCGGTGGTGAATGAGGTAGTTTACTAATGCAAGCCCCCTTGTACACATTTTTTTGAGACTTTAGATTTAGAGAATCCGAGAAATGTGAATCAATATGTTCAAAGTATAATGGAGACAATTTTGTTGATTTGTCATCTTGAATCGGTTTTACCTTTTTATGGGTACTTTTGGTTTTAACTGGTTCTAAAGGGGGTTTAAAATTTTGTTTTTGGATAGGAAATATTCCTAAACTTCTCTTTGATATTACAATTGCATTATGTCATCTGCCTTAGAAAATATATCTTGGATTATTTCTCACTCAGTCTGGATAGTTATACCTCTTTTACCATCCTTCATTACACCATCATCATCATCAAACCAGAGTCTTTTACAATGACTGTATACTTCATTCATGTGTATCAGAGAATTAATCTTCATTGTTTGAAATGAGATAAGTACATGAAAGACTGTAAGTCTTTCTAACTATACATCCACACTTGGCCTTATTTGTACATGTTTGTTTTGCTCACATCGCTTCGTGAAAGATGAAATCCAATCCCAACCGAGATACACACCCAACCAACTTTGAATAGAGAATGGGGTCTTTGAAAGATGCAACATACAAGTCTTATGTGGATGAATTTAATATAGCCTTTTATGCATCCATTATTTTTTCCCACGTCACACTAGGTTTGACCATTTTTCCATCCTCACTCTTGATTTGTTTGTTGCCTACCGCAGGTTTGAGTCGACCTCACATTTTTTGTAATGTGATATCGACAAAGTAATATGTAGGGTGTAGGAAACACCTATGCAACTAAATTCATTAGTTTCGTGTCTCATTTGGTGGAACTTACCCTTGGCATGTTTTCTTGGTCCTTCAACAAGGTCTTGCATATTTCCAAGGCCCATGTAACGTTGACGTATTTTTTTTATTCCAAAAAATGAAAATTCCACTGAAAAAGTCTTTTTCATTGAAGTAACACCAACAATTTCAAGAAGGGGAAATCCACCTATTTGTCTTATACTTTTGGTATAAGTCCAGATATGTTACAAACAGTGACTTTATCCTCATAAATTGAGCACCTAGAAACATAGTCGTTTCATCCAAAAGTTGTTGCATTTCGGATCTAAGATCCCTTATCACCATGTTATTTTGATAACGCGCATTGTATACCTTCTTGATATTTGAAACACTTTCTGGTTGTTTTTGTTTCAAATTTGCAAGTATGTTTTCGGTGTCACTCTGATTAAAGACATGTCCAAAACAATTTCCTTCTCCTCCAGTTTAAGGCAAAATACAATGGGAGGACCGACTAGCTCTATTTTCAATGTATGGTTAGAATATTAAATTTCCACATTTCACCCACCTTACAATATCCGCAAAAATTAAACAAACAATCACATTCCTTGTTTTAGTGTCATCACATTTCAACTTCTGAATTGGGGGAACATATGTGTCACTTCTCTCACATCTAATGGTTATAAATGGTTGTCTTCTATTTGAACCATTGTTGGACTTTTCAACTACAATGTTAAACTCGGATTCTTGGCTACTATGCAGACCCATTAAAGCATATGCTCACGAGCAATAAACATTTGTTCATATTTGAAATGTTGACCAACATCTATCTTGACAAGAGCCAATTTAACATAATGTTTCACTTCATCTGATTTAACATCATGTTTCACTTCATCTGATTTAACATCGTGTTTCACTTCATTCGGTTTGACATCATCCTTCACTATATTCGATTTTACATCATTACTTACATCAACTAGGGAAAATATATTCAAGTGCACTATATCTAATAAGAATCAAAGTCGAAAAATGATTAAAAATAGTAACAGAAAATTTCGGATATACACATCTGAAATTACGATATGTGAGCTCGGATATGTATATCTCGACATGATAACATTTTTTTCAGCTCAACAACATGATTAATGCAAATAACAGGGATGAAATGGGTGAATTTTATCTTAAATTGTCGCTTATTTTGCTCTCTTTGATGTGATAAAATTCAAGAATGCTAGTTTTGAATCAAAAAGTTGGTTGAAAATGAAATTTTTGTAAGGATTTTTTGTTATGGAGGAGTTATGAAGAGTGAGAGAGATGATCATGAAAAATGGTTATATATTCAATTTTCCGCTGAAGATTTTTAGAGATACATCTCTAAAAATATTAGTGAGTGGCTAAATGATAAACTATCTTAATGAAATTTATGTGAAATGACTTCATGTGTATTTTTGAAAATGTATCTTTGAATTAACCTCAAGAAAATTTGCAATTGTATCTTCGAATTAAATTTTGATTAAAAAAAAATTTAAGCGTTTGAAAATGTATCTTCAAAAAAACTCAAAGATATTTTTAGATTTTTCAAAAAGAAATGTTTCTCATATACTATAAAGATGAGAAAAGAAATTCTCCTTAAAGATATAATATAAATGTTTTTATAGATTTCATGAGTGGGATCGAAAATGTAGTCCTCTCTCATTTTGGATAACCAATTTATATGATTTCATAGTTAAAATTGATAATAATTATATTGGTGTCTTGTTGTTATTAAAAACAAAGAGTTTGGCTATATACAATTTTATGCATGATTAAAAGAAATTGAAAATGCGAACGTAAATGCATTCATATTTTACTAGGAATTGTCATGTAGAGGCTACGTCACAAGAGAAAATTAAGTCACATTCCCTAATAAATAAAGATAAATTAAACATAAATAATAATAATAATAATAATAATAATAATAATAATAATAATAATAATAATACTAATAATAATAATAATAATAATAATAATAATAATAATAATAATAATAATAATACTAATAATAATAATAATAATAATAATAATAATAATAATAATAATAATAATAATAATAATAATAATAATAATAATAATCTACAGATTTTTATATTTATTTTATATTTTTGGTAAGAGCCTTTAGTTTATTTTTTAAGCTTCAAACATTCTCATCATTTTGTGAAATTTTAAATATTGATTAGACTCTACAGATTTTTTTAAGCTTCAAACATTCTCATCATTTTGTGAAATTTTAAATATTGATTAGACTCTACAGATTTTGTCATTAATTTGCTCTTGAGACCGTAGTAACTCAATTCCACAACTCTGTCTTTTATCAACTATCTCCAAAAAAATTGAAATATTATATAAATGTATTTACTTCTTCTATAAAAAATTATATTTTTAAAATACTATAACAACAAAAATTATATTTGAACAAATTGATTAAGCCCTCAAAATTCTCTAAAATCCTCTCCAATATAAATTTTTAGTTCTCCTAAATTAGGGGGATTTTGGTGTTATGAAGAAAATCAAACTCTCCAAAACCCTCCTAAGCAAAAAACGTTTTTCACCCAATATTTCTTATTTTCGAAAGTCCTCTCATTCCTTTTCCTCCAAACTCCCAAACATAGCCTAAGGGAATTTCTTCACCCACCTAATGGGCTTCTTCTCCTCCCCTGGTGGAAACTCAAAAATACCTCATGTTTCGTAACTGTACTTACGAATTCACCTCGGAGGTGGACTTCGCAAGTGCAGTTACGAAATAAACCATAATGTTTTAAAAATAAGGTGAATTCACAAGTGCACCTGCGAATTCACCTTATATTTTTAAAATCAGGTGAATTCACAAGTGCACTTGCGAATTCATCTGATTTTGGGTAATTCGTAAGTGCACTTACGAAGTCTATGTTTTGTTTTAGCAAAACACACAGAATAACCCACAAACTCATATCATTTCAAAACACCCAACAAACTCAGAACTCCATCTCCAAACTCTTCCAAACTCATCTCCAAACTCATTGGCATTTCAACTACAAACTCTTCCAAACTCATCTCCAAACACAAATTGGTGTAAGTTTTCTTCGCATATCTTTGATTCAAAATGTAATTTTTTATAAGATTATTAGGTTAGGTTGTAGAAATTAAATTGTATATGAAGTAATATTAGGTAAACGTAGTTGTATTGGATAAAAAATAGGAATTTTGGATGTTTATGGACTGAGTTTTCTGGTTTTGGAAACTTCTGGACGAAAGGGGTTTTGCAAGTTCATCTGTGAAGTGACCCTGGAGGGACTTTGTAAGTACACTTGCGAATTCACTCAGGATGGGTGAATTCGTAAGTGCATTTATGAATTGTTGCCTAAGTTGTTTTTAAATTAGTAACCTAATAATTGTAATGGTTTATTTCAGGAAAATGACAGAGAACCAGAATCAGATGGAGCGTTTGAGACATGGAAGGTCAAGCCAGACTGCGTCGACTCGTCGAGAGCGAGAGCAAAGGGCACAAAGGGTACAACTAGAGATAACTTCACCTTCCGCTCTGTCACGAAGGATTCGTCTGCATGAGGTGTCTACCTCTGGTGCACATGAGGAGGTACCTGATGAGCAGGTACTGGAGGTAGAGGTAGAGGAGGAGGTGGCCCAGGATATTCATGCGGAGGACGCCGAAAACGTTGAGGTCCCGGACGACGATGTTGAGGAACCTGCAGAGGCGGAAGATGGCTATCTAGGAGAGCCATATGACACACCCCTCCTGATTTATTATCAGGATCATGCTGCTCGTTATCTATAGGATGGACTGATATTTTTTTTGGTTCCACTTGAGTTATTTCATATTATAATTTCTATTCAAAAATATGGTTCCTCTTGCTTTATTTTTGTTGATTTCTTATGTTTCAGGAAAGGAAGGGTTTAAAGCATGTTAACCACTCCCGCAAAAAATTTGATCTTTATATTCCACGGGTTTAGTGGTTCCATAGTGCTTTCATAGGATCCGGTCTTTCCAGACTATACGGGACAGGTTATAATACTATTAGCATTGGCATGCAAGGTGATTTTGCTGAGAGATGGCATAAGGAGACGTCAGCTTTCCACTTTCCAGTTGGGGAGTTGACCATCACGCTTGATGATGTTGCCTGTTTGCTCCAACTACCTATCAGAGGTAGATTACTCAACCATATCAAGATATCCATAGCTGAGGCGGTTGAGTGGATGGTTGAGAATCTAGGAGATGATCCGGACAGGGCTGCTCAAGACCACGACAACACAAATGGGGCACATGTGAGGTTCTCCTACCTAAAGGAGATATAAGAGGAGCACCTCCGTGCAGTAGCACGTGCAAAAAGAACTGCACTTGCAGTTGGGGAGCCTATGGACGAGGATATTTTTGTTAAGTTTCACCATAGTTGTATTGTCTGGTGTTTTCTATGTACCTGATAGGCACATCCGTCTTTGTGGATACGAGTGGCCACTACATGGATGTGTCCTACCTGAGGTATTTTATGGACCTGTCTATAGTTCACGAGTGGAACTACGGTGCAACTGTTTTGATCGACCTCTACTAGAAGCTGAATGAAGCTTCCAAATAGAGGGCGAGGGCGCTCATTGGCTCGTGCACACTCCTCGCGGTACTTTTTTTATTTTAACTATTAATTTTAATTATTTTTAATTAATTTGTACTTACACATTATGTTTTTTGTTGATGTAGAGTTTAATAATATCATACTTTCACCGCATCCATGGTTACACCGAATATCCCGACTATCAGGTCGCCATGCCAAAGGCTTCCAAGTTTATTCTCAATAGAGACAACCAAAATATGCTTCCTTACCAGGTGTTCCTTGATCGTACTGCCCATGACGACATTAAATGGACGCTGTTTGCAGACTACATGGAGGTTGTGCCATTGAATCTCATCTCATTATACTCTGGGTGGCTAGCTTATGGGTCGAATATGATGGTCAGGTATCTGCCTAAGCGGTGTATCCGCTAGTTTAGCTTTGTGCATATCATACCTAAATCTCTTTTTCAGCTTGCTACCGACATCATGACACGGCGGGATCTCGATGACATCTTCCAGGATTGGGAGAATTATGTGGTGCTAGAGAAGTATTGGATGATGCGGGCATCCCAAATGTGGCATTGTGTAGAGGGTTATGTGACATAATTCTTTAGAGTGTCACACTCTTTCATGACATTGGATGGTTCTGAACGTCCACCAAGGCCAGCACATGAGGAGCTCCTGGAGAACAAGCAGGCCCAGGATGACCATGCCATGGATCTAGTGCCCATCTGTCAGCGTTCCGCCAACTTGGATGGGGGACGTTGGATACAGGGATTATGCATGAGAGCGGTCCCGAGGCAGTTATCGTGATAGAGAGGATCGTCGTTGAGGCAGAGTGTGCAGCGGATTACCGCATGCAGAGGAGGGCGCGGGGGGTTACGATTATGCATACACAATAGTCTTATGTTTTTTCTTTGATTTTGTAATAATTTGATCGTACTTACGTTCTGAACAATTTGCGTATATAGAATGCGACTTATTTGAATTTTTGAAAACAGAAATATAATGCGACTTATAGTGAAAATCATTGTAGTTTTAAACATCTTTTAACACATTCAAGAAAAGTTTCGTAAGTGCACTTATGAAGTAACCTTATTTTTTTCAAATTCAACGTTTAAAATAATAAAACATACAAAATAAAGTTAATTTGTAAGTGCACTTACGAATTTACCTTATTGGATGAATTCGTAAGTATTTTTGATTTTCTAGGGTGTTGGAGAAAACCATTAAATATTTGAAGAAATTCCCATTTTTTTAAACACTTTATTATATTATAATTATCGCATTGAATCATAAGTATCCTTTTGGGAGAAAATCGTTGTGATTGAGTAGGACAATACAATACATGGATCTACTAATGAGACTTACACGATATATTAAAGTGAATTTCTTAATCCACCCCATAGGGGTGGGGCGCACCCCATGAAAATTCAAAAATGCCCTTCACAAAACTGGATGTTTATTTTCGGTTCGCACCACTTTCTGAAATATTTTGTGCAAACCAGAAGTATACATTTGATTCTGGGCATGACAGTTAGCAGAAAAATAGAACTATAAGAAATTTAACAAAGTATTCAATTTATAATTCAAATTAAATACCTACAATTTTTAAATCGAATAAAAGCCCAAAAAGTGTTATCCAAAATGCATTTCATAATAATGGTATTCAAAATAAAGATTTGATACAATACTAAATAAATAAATAAATAAAAACTAAAGTCAAAATACAATCAAACTAAACTATTGCGTATGGCGTAGGCGGCCTGTCACCCTCGATGTGTCCCCCCGCTGCCTCCTGTAGACCAGGATACCCGGAGCCTCCGCCATGATGACCTCCAAAATGCCTCTGACCGTCGGATCCGTCAGGAAACAGACCTCTGTCGATGTCATCCCTAGCAAGCTCTATGATACGGCGGCACCTAGGCAACATGTCCTGGGCATGATCCCTCCTCGCCTTTTCCTCCTCCAGGATCTCCTGATGATCAGGCCTGGGTGGGTCCCTTGGAGCCTCCCGTATCATCTATAGATGGGAAACCCTGACGAACCATAACAAGTAATTGTACGCGTAACTCTAGTCGTCTGGAGTCACAGTACTCCTGACCTCCACAGGTACGAGATGATTCTCAAAATCATCAAAAATCTCATCTATCTCCATCCTCTTCACTGTTGGGGGGCAGATAAAGCAGGATGCCGAGGAATGGTCTGAGTATACACGAACTGATGCATCACTCGCTCGGGCATATAAGCAGCAGTCTTCCAAGTACCGCAGGCCAACCAATCTGTAAATAGAGAAACCTCATCAAATGGTATCGTCTCACGGTGGTCGTTGTAGGCACTGAAATGGATGTCCTCATGCATTATTCGGTCCAGGTAAACCTAATACGACAATGTCGCCTGGTTTTCTCTAAGCGGCTCGTATGCACATGCACGAGGCATCTGCTCAATATAACCCTCAACAAATAACCATCTAGAAATGCGGAGGAAGTGTTGTAGGAACCATCCCTGAAATATCAAAATTAAACCATTTAGTTTAAAAATCAAAATAATTAAAAAAGGAAGCTAAGAGAAATATTTTGAAGAGACATTTTGTCGGTTATCTGCCCTGTCTTCCACTTAGTCGCCTCAGTCAACCTGGTATATAAGTAAACCAAGCAAGAAGCCCCCTAGCTCCACCCACTGACCTGCTCTAAATCAGTAAAGAACCTAGGTACATGATGTCAGTGTAGGTGGCATTGGTGTCCACAAAGATCTGGGTGCCAACAAGATACAAGAGGTATGCTCTCATGGCATATCCCCTGTGAGGGTAACCTGCTCGGGATCACTATCATCAGCAGTAGCACGTGCAACCTCATCATCAAAAACAATCTTCAACCAACTATATCTCACGTGGCAACCACTTGTCTTATCAACCTCCTACAAGGCCTTCTCCACGATAACTCCCAACCTATCAACTAGAAAATTAATGGCCTCATCTTTCTCCAACTTCTGGGGATCCAGAAACTGCCCTTTAACCGGAAGGTGAAGCAGACAAGCGACGTCATCGAGTGTGACCGTCATCTCGCCATGTGGTAGATGAAATGAATACGTCTCCTCGTACCACCTCTCTACAAAAGCGTTGGTCATCCCCCAGTTAACCACGTTATATCCACAGAAGCTCAAGTCTCTCAACCCTGTAATGCGTTGTTGATCATCAAACCATGGTTCGAGAAGGGGAGTTAGCTTTCTGATCTTCCTCCCATGGCTGATGACCTTCAGTGTATCGCGATCCTGCAAGAAAAAATTCGTTGTTAGAATTCATAATATTATTCATAACATAATTAATAATTGTAATATAAATGTAAATTTCATACTTCTCCATCCCATAAATGTCTAACCACATGGGTGAGATAAAGAGTGAGCACAGAAAAGTCAGAAGGTCCCCCCTCCAAAAACTTGAGGGACTTGTGGTGCCTCCAATGCCGCCTCTGCCGTCGGTGCCTCTGCTGGCACTGGTGGTGCCTCTAGTACCACTGTTACCTTAGGTGGCCCTGGTACCTCAGGTACTGGGGTGTAGGATCAGGTCTCACCTCAGATGGTCCGGCTTGTAAATTAGATGAGGATCCCGTCTCAAAAACTCGTTGTGGTGAGGATGGTGAGTATGTGCGTCTGCGGTAGGACGAAGGCAGGGAGGGATGAACTGGAGACTCATGTCTGCTACAGGAGGAAGAAGTTGAAGGTGTAGAATCGGAATCAGCAGAATTTGCCTCAGACATAGCCTGTCCAGGTGTCAAAGGAACATGTGTGGCCTGAATCCTCTCTCTCCGCATAGACGCGTGTTGTGCAACCCGACCATGCCTCAAACATGACGGTCTCTCAGACATATCTCCTGTAGAAGTAAGAACGAAACGTTAGCATATGACTTACATAGGAAAAAATGAAGAAAAAAATAATGCAGACAGAAATCGGAAATAAACTTCCGGTTTTGTTATAGAGGAAAAAATGAAAAAAAATCATGCAGAAAGAAACTGGAAATTAACTTCTGATTTTGTTCATGCTATGAAATCGGAAATAAACTTCTGATTTTCTCTGCGAAATAGAGTTTCGTATAAAAACAGTTTACAAACACTTATATAATGACTCCTAATGATATATATTGCAAAAAGCAACACATTGAAAACCATATTTCACATGTAAGGTGCGAACCGGAAGTATATTTCCGATTTCTAGAAATTATAGTGAAATTTCACGTGATGCACTAGAAGACTATGGGGTAGGTTAAAAAATTCATTATATTAAATAAGGTCTTGTTACAACCAAATTCATTAAACTATGGATCATCTATCTTCGTGAATAAAGTTGCATAAACTTTGATTCCTTCATCAATCTTTGATATTCATTTCAAATCTCTAAAACGTCAAGAGCATATTTTTGATACACAAAAATCTCATTTGGACTTTGTATCACCTCAACTCTCAAAAAATGTCGTATCCTTTTAAAATCAAACATCTTAAATTCTACTATCATTAATTTTAAATTCATCACACATATTATTATTTCCAGTAATCCTTTTCAAATCAAACATCTTAAATTCTACTCATTAAATTTTTAAATTCATCACACATATATTATTTCCAGTAAATATTAAATCATCAAACATGAAGGATTATTATTAAAACATTACTTCCTTTATTGTTTTAAACAATGGAATTGGTTTCCCACCTATTTAGCCACCTCCAATGAAATTCTCTTTTTCAACTAATTTGACACAGTAATTCATATAGTTTGTACTCCTTCTGTTTCAAAATGACTGTCGCTTTAACAAATTTATTTTGTTTTAAAATTACTGTCGTTTTTATTTTTCAATATAGTAATGATTACTCTTTTTTCAATTGTGTCTTTTATTTTTTACTTTCTACACTACTTCCAATACATTAATAGAGTTAATTTTGTAAAAGTATAATATTTTATGACAACATCATTGCATTTCTTAATTTGTGTTTAAAAATCTTAAATCACAATCATTTTGAAATGGAGAGAGTATTTTTTATTATGTCTGTTACATTGACACTGTGTGACATTGACACAGTAATTGACACAATAATTCATACGATTTGTATTTTTTATTATGTTTAGTAATTATTTTATTTCTATTTTTTATACAAACAAACATGTAAGTCATACGATTTGTATTTTTTATTATGTTTAGTAATTATTTTATTTCTATTTTTTATACAAACAAACATGTAAGGCACTTTATTATGTGTGACATTGACACAGTAATTCATACGATTTGTATTTTTTATTATGTTTAGTATTTGTATTTTATTATGTTTAGTAATTATTTGTATTTTTTATTATGTTTAGTAATTATTTTATTTCTATTTTTTATACAAACAAACATGTAAGGATGTTGCATATGTAAGGATGTTGCATCTGTGGTGGTGCTCAGTATTCTTTCCGTTTTTTTTAAGTGTCATAAGTATAAAATTCTTCAACCAAAATAGTGGATTGTTAAAATTATTTTTTCTGTTATACCCTTATTTATTTTCTTTCCTAATAAATTCTTACACTCTCTTTCATTTATTAAAAAAGTAAGGGTATAATTGATAAATTATGACATTAAACTATAAAACACGACACTTAAATAGAAAAAAATAAATTCTTAGCAATATATATGATTCTAAGTTTAACATTTGGAGATACTCATTCATCAGAAAATAAATAACAAGGGACACAAGATATCTAGATTACAGTCTTTGTTAACTAAGCAGCTACACAAATTAATAAAAACAAAATTTGATTGCATACAGTTAGTTATTCCTTGAGTTTTTTATCATTTCTGGTTTTCTTTCTATATTCTCTATTCTCGAAAGGATAATGCTTCTTTATTAACAGGTTACACATTGCAGCTTTGACAGCTTCAGCTGCTGCCAGAAAAGCATTGCCGTCGACAGATGTGGTTCCTTGTAATGTTTCTAGCAGCTTTTCTCCACCGGGAATCTTACTGTCTTCCAGAACAACTGGCTCTTGCTCAACATCAATACCAGAAATAACAAGGACACGAGCCAAAGACGGGTAATCATAACCAGGTAAACTAGAGACACCTGTAACCATCCACAATTCCTTTGTAGGGGAGCTGTTTGCCAGGCAGGTAGGGATAAATGTATCTCCTCCAATAGAAACAACCTGCAGTATTGCCACGTATAAATTTCTGCCTTTGTATTTTCATTCCAAAGGATATGTAAAAGCAAACGTCAGTGATGTCAGATGACAATACCTTGGCAAACAAAAGTGTTTGGGCAGAAACATTGCAACTCAACAATACAATTCCACGCAAGCTACAGTGATATCAAATAAACTAGTTAATAAACCATATACTAAGTTCTCCTTAAGAGAAATATGACAGAATACAATTGCGAGAGACTTGCCTCTGAATGGCCACCGCAACAAGCACACCATCCAGGGTGGTACATAAATCAGTAACAGCATGGTCGTGCTCCTCTGCATTACCATTGGACTCTAGAAGCCCTGCCTTTGGAAAGAGAAGATGAAGAACGATAAGGTGAACATCAAGTGTGACAACAAGAGGTAACATAAATCAGCCTGCTTGAAATTACTAGAATTTATTGTATGGTAAACGAGTAACTAGTCCAGTAAGAATTTCCAAAAAACAATAACAATAAAGTGAAAAAAGACGATATACAAACTATTTGAGCATCAAAGAAATATAAAAATACCTTAATTGCAACCTCACAAGTATCCAAGAGTGCTCCAGAGGAGATATCCCACAATCGTACCTGCAGAAGGGAATATATGTTACTCTCACTTTTAAAACAGAATTAGAGATGAGTAAACAGGATGCCCTAGTCATCAAGAAATGTTTAAAGAATCACTAACTGTGGAATCACCACTGCCAGATAGAAGACTGTGACGGCTTTCCTGAGCTGGAACAAAGGCAAGGCAGGAAACAAACCTGCAAATAGATACTGGCACCATATAAAATCCTAAAAAACTGAGACAAATTTCACTTATCTTTAAAAAAAAATGATCACTCATTTGTTTAGGAGAGTGAACATAGGGAAAGAATCCAGCTGACAATAACTGGATTTGTAAAATTCTTATAAGATGCTCCTAAAGTAATCATTAGAAATAAATTGCAATCAAATGCCAAACAATAACCATGTCTTATCTCAGTAAACGGGGTCAGCTACATGGATCAAAATCAAATTCCACCATAATGTTCTATCTAATACCATATTTCTATGCAATCCGTTAATCTTGAGATCTTTCTTATTAGTTTCTCTTATAGTTTTTCTAGGTCTTCCTCTACCTCTAGTTATTTGTCTCCTCTCCATCTAATCTACTCTCCTTGCAATCAAATGCCAAAATAAAATTATAATTGATAATTCAAGTTGAATTGAAGGCATATCTCAATATCTAAGATGTATAGGCGTCCGACACTCATACAAAACCCACACGTCAGACACTCCATTCCGGTGTGACGGTGTCAGAATATAAAAATACTTTTCCCTAGCTCCTACGCATTGAGGACACAGCTTGAAGATGACTCCAATTCGGGAAGGGTTTGGGTGACTTTGGCATTTTATAACTTTGGTAACTTTCTCTCTATTTCTCACCAAAACAATTTTTCTCTCTCAATAAATAATCTATTTTAATCTTTCATTCTTCTTTTTAATTGCCTAAAGTGACAAAGTTATATTAACAATAAAGTCACCGAAACTTTACCCCTCCAATACAGAGTCAGCACATCCATTCAGGTAAACATGAAAAGAGAAAGGTTTGGTCCCAAGATTTTCACTAAACAACAGGGTTCAAATAGTACGACATCTCTTACTAATTTTTGGCGAGACTCATTGCCATATGGAAATGTAATACTCATCAAGTTCTTTTGATATAATGATGAATATACAAATCAGGGTTCTCAATTTAAATCATTTATAAATGATATAAATATACATGCATATATACAAGATTAATAAAAGCAACTCTTACTCTGTATGACCAAGACAAAAACTTTGAATCTCGTGAGCTCCATTTAAGAGATTCTTGGGGAAATTAGTAACCTGTAATATGATATGAACATAATTATAAACACAAACAAAAGAGAAAGAAAAAAAAAACAGAATCAAATTACAAACGACCAGTATTACTCATTATACCAATCGAAATAATAGCTTACACGAATTTTGAAATCCCTATCAGCACTGATAATAAACCGATTATCTGTCGAAAACTCCTGCAAAAACCGTGATTTCAAAACAAAGAACAACAAAATAACAAGTTGAACAAAACAAGAACATAAGTAGCTACACTAACCAAGCTAGTGATGATACTGCAATAATGAGAAAGAAGCGGTGTTGGTGTCAGTTTCTTATCCTCCGAAGATTGGTTAAGATCTACCACCCAAACGAGTCCGAATTTATCGGCGAAACACACGTGCAATCCGTCGTTGCTTATAGCAACAGCAGTAACTCTCTTCTCCGAAGAAACAGTGGAGATACAATGCCAGGATTGCGTCGACCAAATTTTTAGGGTTTTATCATCACCAGCAGATACAAACAGTTTTCCTTTCGCTCCGAATCGAATGGCTCTGATGTTGTCTTTATGAGAAGGTTGTTCACCGGAGACGGAGTCGTCGAGTAAGGAAACTGCAGAATTGGTACTGTAGGCATGGTGAGAATGGATAATTTGATTGATATGTGAATGAATGGATGGATGACAATATAGAGATGGGAAATGGGAAGCTTACAGGAGATTGAAGACGCGGAGCTCCGGTCCGACTGCAACTGCGGCGGAGTGTCGGTCTGGGTGGACGGCGATGAGTGCCGGTGCTACTTCGGTGTCTTTTCTGGTTTCTGCGGCAACTTCTTCGTCCATTGTGGGGTTTCAAATTTCGTTTTAGGGTTTGCCGCTTCACTTCGATGATCTGAGTATTAGGCTTCTTTGTACTTAATCTCACACTCTCTTGTGCTTTGTTAAAACATTACCTTAGTCACTGTAAGAAAATGTTACCATGGCAAATGAAAAATTCAAAAAAATAAAAAATTTCAATAACTTTTATATATCGATAAAAGGAAAAGATGGTACACGAAAATGAGTGAGATTAGATAACAAAAAATAGTTCTAACTAAGACTACTAGTAAGAAATCAGTGTTGTTGCATAGAGATGATAAATGTCTAAATCTCTAGGTGAAATTGATTAGATTAGGGGATGCTTTTAAGAAGCCTGTGGGTCCTTGTAATGTAAGCCCAAGAGGAGGCATTCCGAGGGTCATCGAGGGTCCTTGTATTGTTAGCCCGAAGGCATTCTGAGGTTCATCGAGGGTCCTTGTATGAAGCTCAAGAGGAAGCTATAGGGTATGGTTGGCTTTGGCTTTAAGAGTGGTTTCACTAGGAAACCATCCTCTTAGGATTCAAGAGTGATTTCACCGGGAAATCATACTCTCAGGGTTCTATCCTAGCGTGGGTGATTCTTTGTATTGGAAGCCCAATAGAGGTCATAAGAGATTTCTGGTCTCTTTCTTGTTTGATGCCCAAGAGAAGGCTAAACTCAATGAGGAGTTCTTTTGAACGAAGCCCGAGAGGAGGCTGACTCAGCAAGGGAGTGTTGTCTTATATGAAGTCTAAGCGGAGGCTAAACTCAATATGTGAGTTTTCTTATATGAAGCCTAAGAGGAGGCTAACTCACTAAATGAGTTATCTTATACGAAGCCTAAGAGGAGGCTAAAGGGGACCTAGTTGTTAGACTAGTTGGTATGTTATAACTGAATAGTTATATAAACAAGTGTGTGATGTGTATTCACAGGAGTTTATGAAGGAAATATAATCAAGTGTATAAAACGAGCGTCTAACACAAGTGTAACTTGATTATTTACATGTTTGAATGTGTACAAGGAAATGAATATGTACACGAAGGGGTGTTTATGTACAAGGAAATGAATATGTACATAGGAGGGTTGGGACTTACACCGTAAGGGAGGCCCATTGGTTTAAGAGCAGTTTCACCGGGAATAATTCTTCTCTTAATACCAATGGATTTGGTGTATAGACAAGCGAATGAAAACAAACGAACGAGGTTTGTTTATACTTGAATATTTACAAAGATGATTGAATATGTACAAGGAAAATTTAATATGTACATAAAAAGGATTGGGACTTACACCGTGAGGGAGGCCCATGATCAATTAAGAAATTCGAGGAAAAAACTGTTTCGGTTTTATCTTCAAATCGAGTCGATCATGGAAAAAGGTGTGTAAGTTTGTTGAAATGTTTTGGAAATAGGTTTTGAAAAGGTTTTGAAAATGATTTTGAAGAGTGAAGTATATTCACAAGAAGTTTTGAAAAGATTTGAGTTTTGAAAGTTTGAAAGAAAACATCTTTGAAAAGTATTAAGAAATACTTAAAATGTCTCATTTTTTACTTAATAAAAATATAATCAAAAGAAAATATTTTTGGATTTCTTTGACATAATCATAAAATACGTATATTAAATGACAAGTGTGTAAAAAATCATCTCAAAATGAGAAATTTCGATTGGTTTTTGAAAGTTGAAGTTTGATAAAAATATGAAGAAAACAAGTGGTAAAAAATTGATTTTGGTCCTAAAGAGGTTTGAACTCATGACCTTTGGCTTGGAATTGAAAAGCTTTACCACTGAGCCAAGTGCTTGTCTTGTTATTTACACGCTTCCAATTAATTATATTTAAAAACAAGTCTTTGAAATGTTTAAAAAATGAAGGAAAGTGAAAAAATGGTCTCAGGGGGATTCGAACCCTGGACCATAGGCAAGGCAAGGATACATGAAAAGCGTGCTGGCAACTGCTGGGGCGGTAATACATCCATTGTTTTATTTCATTCCATGCTATTATATTTTAAACTAATTATTTAAATTTCTGGAAAACCAAAATCACGCGCTCAATGTTCTTCTTCTTCCTCAATCCTCATCAATTCATAGATTCCTCATTTCTTGATGAAATTGAAAGATGTAAACATCAATCTTGCTCGATTTTTAACCAGGAACACGATGGTGGTGGTTAATTTCATTTATTTTTAGTTTAAGATGATTAATTCTGAATGAAGACAGATGAACCCTAATTCTAAGAATCAACATGAAATCGTGTATGGATCATGATTTGTTAAATTGATTGAGGGTTAATGATCAGAATAAGTGCAGAAACAAAATGGCTAAGCAATTTTTAAACTGGAATGCATGAATCATAGAGTTCCAAGTATGAGTGGCTTACCTCTTTGAACTGAAATCGAAATCCTTTTTAAAGTGTTTCCAGTTGCTGTTTGATGATTGCTATAGCACCACTGAACCTTATGGAAGGTGTTTGAACATTATGCTTGCTTTGAAACGGTCTGGATCATTCCACCCAAGTCCAACTGCAGCTCGAGCAAGTTGAAGATGAAGATGATGATTCTGTGTTTACAGCAATGGTCTAAGGGTTTGGATCATCTCTATGAAGGCTATGGATGATGTTTGAATGATGAAAACTGAAAATGCACGAGTGGATTTCAAGTTTGGATGTTAAGGAACAAGTTGCAAGCTTTTGGTTTTAGAACAAGGATTCCGAGTTTGGGCAGTTCTTCAGATGATTTTAAGTTTTAGACAAGTTCTATTTGATGTTTAGAACATGTTAGAAGCCTAAATTCTCTCAGATTTTGCAAGGTTTGAGAATTGCAAAAATTCCCTCTTTGAACTTTGTAACTTGAAACTTAAGCAAGAAAGAAAGAAAGCTTGATTTGGACAGCTTTGGTGTGATTTGAAAATGAGGAAATGACCTATATTTATAGGCCAAGAAATATGAATGATTTGGCAAAGTTATAATTGAGGGAAACTTGCAACTTGGTTAAGAGGTAAAATGGAATCTTTTGCATTTAATGCAAAAGTAACTTTCTTAACCATGGTTAAGTTTTTCTCTTTGATTCAATCCACTTCTCAATCATTCAAACTGATATTTATCAGTTATAATACACCTCTAAGTGATGACAAGGCTTCTAGAAGGAGAAATTGCAAAAAATGACTTGTAATTTTGAAGCATGAACTTGAAATCCATGGTTTTGGAGCTCTATGTTTCAAAATCAAAAGTATAGCTAGACAAAGTATTTTTGCAAGTTCTTGGACATTTTGGAAAGCTTGTAACAAGGGCTGCAACTTTCATGTTTTGAGTTTTTTCTGAATCCAAATGGATCTATGTGAAAAATGGCCATGAAAGTAGGAAAAAACCATGTTTTTTTAACACTTGAAAATTTTTCAAAGTGTTAGAAAATTTTCAAATCTTGACTTTTTCACATTTCTGGATTTTTTATGATCATGATGGATTATTTGAAATGTTTTTATGATTGAAAAAGTTTGGTCTTGAAAAAAGTTGACCAAAAGTCAAAGTTTGACTTTTTTGAGCAGATGAATTTTCATCAGATGATTCAGAATTTGTCTGATGAAGAAACATGGACTTTTGTGATGTTTTGAATCAAGAAATTAGGTCAAGATGTTGCTTTGAAGATGTTAAGATCAATCTCCAAGCAAATAGACCATTCATTGATCAGAAAGTCAATGATTCACTATCCTCGATAAAAACCCTAATTGGTCGATTCATGGTAGATCATGAGAAAAAGTTGGGAATCTGAAGATCAAATGTTGATGATTGATTAAGATAGATCAATTGAGGTGAGTTGAAACTCAAACCCTAATTGATTGGATCTTTGAACAGATGAAATTTTGAAGAAACCCTGACTTTGACTTCTAGAAGCCACGCACGATCTATTCTATTATGAAATTGTTAGTGATGTAGTGATGCATATGTAAGGTGGTATCTTAGGTCAAAAATTGGGGTATGACACTAATCCTTTCCCCTCGCGTAATAGACTCCCTTACCCCGATCTCTCGTATGTAAGACCGTGATTTCTCCACTTTCAAGTTTACTTGGTGTTTTCCTTTCCTCTCGTAGGATAAAAAACGTTCGATAGCGACTTCATTGATATATCCTATCAGTTGATGTTCAGCCGGGTGGTTTCACCATTTATGTCATCTACCTCCTCGTAGAAAATATGTCACCTTACAAAGTTATCCTGGGGATTCCCTTCATCAACGCTCTCGGATCAGTCACATCCACCTGGTACTTAACCTTGAAATATTTGCTCCCAAATTGGCGAGTGAGTATAATCAGTGGGGGATCATTAGTGACTGGTGAATTTGATCTGATCAGCCTAGAGACAATCAGATAAAAGCTTGCCTTATAATTCCTATCCTTTAGAAGTTCCAAATATTGGAGGGCTGCGATCACAGATTAAGCGCGGAGGCAGAAAGACTCATGCCCATGGAAGACTTAAAGGAAGTCCAGATAGGTCCTGACACCCATCAAATTAGGAAGATAAGAACTTCCTTGTCTCCGGGGAGGAACGAGAACTAATCGAAAAAATCATAAAGAATGTCAACATGTTTTCCTGGCCCCCCTCAGACATGTCAGGTATATACACGAAGTTGTAAGTTATTGCGTCACCATTCATCCCTCTGCCAAATTGGTAGCATGGAGAAAACTGAAGGTTGGGGAGGAAAAAAGGGTCACCATCAATGAAGAGGTAGAAAACTATCCAACACCAGATTCATCACTGAGACAAAATATCCCACTTGTCTGGCTAATGGAGTCTTAGTACGAAATGTCAATAACTAATGGCGCATGTGTGTGAATTATATAGATCCGAATGTTGCCTTCCTCAAAGATATATATACACTGTTTAACACCGACCACCTCATCAACAATTTATCGGGCTACCGCATGTTAAGTTTCATGGGCGCCTACTCCAAATAAAATTAGATGATTGATCCCTTGGAGGCATCCAAAACATCTTTCATGACAAACATTGGTAATTACTATTATAATATCACGCCCTTCAAACTCAATAACGTTGGCGCCACATACCAGCGGTTAATATTATTGTTTTTGCCCACCATATAAAATGGAACCTAGAGGTATTTGTCTATGACATGATCATTAAAAATGGGAGAAAATGTAGCTGAAATTATGGCACTTGCAATACATATGATTAGACTGGTATCCTAACACTACACAATGTAAAGACAAATGTTATAACATTTGTTGACAAAACACTTGCTAAGTTTGTCGATTGTGCAGAAATATAAGTTGCATAAATTTAAATAATACAATAATTATTAACCTAGTTCAATGCAACATCACATACTATAGGGGTTACCAAGCCAGGAAAGAAATCCACTATGATAGTATTAGTTCAAAGTTAAATCAACCTTACTTTACAACTTCTCTCCTAATTAGTACCTTGTGCAACTTCTACCTAGAGACCACTAGATATGAGACCCCCTCTCAGTTTTAATCACCACAGTGATATACCTATAACCACAAACCTTATGACTAGACATAAGAAACCAAATAGAAGATTACACTTCCGATACAAAAATACTTAGTTTTGCATAAAAGTTTTAACCAAGAACAATACTTAACTCTTTTCTTAAAAGCTCATGAGTGAAAATAATAATTGATATAAAATTAAGTAAATATCAGTCAAACTCAATGCATCAAAAGATACATGAGTGACATACAAAGAACATAAACACTGAGAACCTAAAAGACTCCTAAAACCCTAACCCTTATGTTGCCACCACGGTTTCTTCAATATGAATGCTTGCTAATTTATGTCATAGCAAGTCCTTATTTATAGATTCTTGCAGAATGGGCTTAGACTCTTCAAATTAAATCCAATCTTCACTTTTAAATTAGCTGCAAGATCTTCACATAAAAACGGGAACAAATCTTTTTAAAGTTTTTAATCTGCACAAGTTCCTAATAAATCTTCTTGACCCGTGAAGAATAATTAGATATATCCAAAAGGATCTCCCAAAAACAATTCAAATTTTTAAAGAGAATAAAACAACAGTGTCTGCTGCATAACATGCTACAATGTCAAGACATATGGCTCAACATGTATCTAATACACATGACAGTAAAACATGTCATGACAGTTGGTCAAGATGTTGTGACATCCTGCTCAACATCAGTCCAGAACCATGTTTTAGCAAAATTCCAGCCAAACCTAAAACTATGGAATTAAAAATATCCCCATTTGGAAAATTTTAGTTAAAACAAACAAAGCACAATAACCCTGTAGAGAACCACAACACAAGCTAGATGCAACCATATAAACTTTGTACAAACTACATCCATAAAAAAAAGTATCAAAGACTACAGAATTACAGATCACCATCTTCAATACTCCAGAAGACAAATATCCATACATGAGATATGACATCACAGACAACAAAACTCCAACAGAGAACGAGAGCTAGACAGATCAGACAAGTCCATTGCTCCCCTTTCACACACGATTAAGACTCTCCCTCAAAGGGTAAACCCTAAATCACCAGAAAATCCAACCTATGAACTACCCAAGTTCATACAATAGAGCCAACAACATCAGAAGATAAAACTAGCCTCACATCAGGATTTCCATAGATTAGGCAAGATGTCATAACATCGGGTAAGATATCATACACACAAACTCCACCAGCAGTCAAGCAGCAACAATAAGCATGAAAGACTATCATGCTCCCCCTCAATAGTTGCATCCAAAAAGAAACCACAATCACTACTCTTTCCTTAGCAGTAGCACAACCTATTAGTATGCTACTCAACCATGTCAATACATGTTTTATAACATCAGGACACATAAAACACAATAACACTTTACTCCCCCTTTTTAGCCAAAAATTGACAAAAATAGAGTAAATTTAAACAAAATGGAAACACACAATTGCATTCAAGAAATAAACACAGATGGAAGCACACAATTGTAGATGGAACACAATCAAACTTTAACAACTTCAGGTGGTCTTCCACCTCTTCCTCGGTCAAAGATCCTTCTGCACTCCTTATTGTTGTCACCAGAATGTAGAGGAAAGATGCAGTATTAGTTCCACTCCCCCTTTGTTCCATATAATAAGAACTTGCTTAGGCTTCCTAAGCACCAGAATGTAGAGGAAAGATGCAGTATTAGTTGCACTCCTTCGTAACTATAATTGCTATAAATATTCCATAGTGCAAGTTCCAATCCCAATTGCTTATAATAGTAAGTTGTTCGTTGTTGTCCATATGCTCTAGAGTAATAACCTTTTCTTCAGTAAGATGCTTGATAAGTTGATTATGACAATCAAGGTTCTTGTTCCAACCATGTTGGATAAAATATTTGATATCATTCAGATCTTCACCAAATAATGTCATGACATCATGTTTGACATTATGATCCTTCAACATCTAGTCAATCCATACAATTTGAGAGAAATATCTAATTATTCCACCTCTTTATTCCACCATACTCAAATACAATAGTCTTTCCATAGGCATAAGTTAGATTGTTTCTTAGATAGAGATATCTACTTATCCACTTAGACCCACTGATGCAATTCAAGATTATTCTTTCTTGAATAGTAGAACGCATCCCTTGTTTAGGCTTAGACACAAGACATGAATTTGTAATGTCTACTTAATTAGAATGTGTTGTATTGATCTCCATAAGATGTTCTGTCTGAACTCTAGCTTCAGAGTTATCTGCATCGATTCCTGTGAACTCACAAATAGCTTCTATCTCATCGGTCTGCACAAAAGATGTTCCAACATTGTCTTTGACATCCTTCTCCTTTTCAGGGAAAGAATCATCAATTATTATACTTATGGATTCCATAACATCTTTAGTTTGGGAGTTAAATACTCTATAAGTTCTCATGTATGAAGAGTAACCCATAAATATCCCTTCATTTCTTATGAGATTTTCCTTACCTTTTTTATCTATGTTCACTAATGTTAGAACAAGATATGGATATGTGTTTAAATCTCTATGTTTTGATTATAACAATGCATATATTTTATGAAGAACAATCTTAGTTATAATGGTTTCATTGAGTGTGCAAATATTACAATCCTAGATAGTCTTGATCAAGATATCATCATAATCACCCTATCACTCAGAAGAAGAACCATTGAGTTTTTTTCTAATAAAACATCAGTAGTTCTGTTGAATGTTGAATGTTCGACAAGAAGTGAATCTCTAAGAGTTTCTAAGAAGAGTCCAAGCCTCAAAATATCAAAAATCAAATTGCACAAGAAACAAGCTTTTAACGCAAAGATCATAAGTCAAGATTTATTCATCAGAAAAGTTTTTGCTCATAGTTCTGAAGACAAAATCAAGATTCTTAAGACTAAGATAGTTTATGGAATACGCGCATTTCTAAGCAAGAGCCATGGTCTCAAGATATTAGAAACGAAGATATCAGATATTAAAAGGAAAGAATTTAATATTAGAAACCAAGATGTAGCTAACATAATCGGTTGCTTCTAGCTCAATCTAAATATTAGAATTCAAAGAGATCACAAAGAAATAATTCAATGTCAAAGTAAGATGTACTGATAGTTGTTGCTTCAAAAATCAGACATCAGATATGCATCTACGTGGCTGTTTATTTTGTGTATTTAAGTAAGTTTGTAACTAGGATTTGTTGTAGTCGTCTCTCTCTCTCTCTCTCTCTCTCTCTCTCTCTCTCTCTCTTCTCTTTCTCATCTTTTATCTTGTGCACCAACAAATTATTATAAACAAATAACATAACACTACAAATTTATGAATTGGCATTGGTCATATAATTCATCTTTAAGATTCCATTCAAATCAATAACAATTATCGATCTAAAACGTAACATAAGAGTATGGCTTTCGTCCCATCTCCACATTTGATTTGCATCCAATGGTTTCTGCAATCCACATCGGGTCAACTGGAATATTTCAAACCTCTTCACCTATATAACTGCGACGCTAAGTTGTCAAGATATTTCTCTCATTCACACTTGCATAGTTCCACCTCTCTTATATACTTACTTGACAATTGAAATGATGCTTTGCAGGCACTCCAATTTTTTATCGCTAAAGACTTCTACCATCATTCAAAAGCCCTTCTGAGGTGGTTATCTTAAATGATTATCATTCATTTTCTGTTATTGCATGGAATAACGATGTCATTCATATGTAGGAATTGTTGAAATATATAGTAAGTGTGAGTAAGTGAGAAAATAGCCTCACATTGGATAGGAATGTGGAGACTTAAGCATATATAAGTGGGAGAACCCACTCACTTATCACCTTAAGGTTTTAGGTGGACAAGTGACGTGTCTCTCACGAAGGGTGCTTGTTCCTCAACTTTATATCAATACTCCTACTATTAACTCCCTCTAACAGGAATTGTCTTCTAATTCTCACAAATTTTTCATCACGTTATCTAATCTCTTATGTTGCATCCGTTGGAATTGCTTATGATTAACTACTATAAGCACTACAATCACTTCTATTACTAATTCGGGTCTTTGTTATCCTTTTCGCAACATAATTCTAGTTCCTAATTTCTAATCAACACTTCAGATACTCCTGATGGAAAAACCTCTTTGTCACCAAAATGTACATGCTCTACTCCTAATCACTTTTCCACTCACAATGTCACATCTGGTTTCAACTTCTCAATTGATCGGTCAAAATTTTCTTCAACCTTTGTCGTTCCAACACCAATTTCCACACACTTTTGGACGATAACTTATTGAATGTATGATATAATAAGTGTAAAAAATATGTGATGTATGTGCATGAACATGACAGAATCTTGGAGATAACGATCAGTTGTGGAGTGAATAAGATCTTTCAATAATATTGTTATTCAAATCAATGTAAATCATACAATGTTGGAAGGAGGAATTAACTAGTAGCCGAAACATGACACAATTCACTATAAATAAATAACATAACTCTACAAAATTATGAGCCGACATTGTTCATTTACTTCGTCTTTAAGATGTTGATGAATAAGATTTCGTTCAAACCAATAACAACCATTGGGGCCCTTAGTCCATGTTCCAGCACCTATATAGTAATTGTGACGAGAACTGAAAGTAATTTGTTTAAGAAAAGTTGCACTCCTCAACAGATGACTTGCTAACTCAATAACATTTATAGAGCAAACACAGCCATGTAACTCCACATATTTTAAACCATTGTGAATAAACCTGACATACTCTCTTCTTTGCCTATGTGCTCCAACCATGTGTGGTATTTACCAATGTACATTTGTAATCTGAAAATTGAATAATAATCATAATATTTAAATTACATTTAAATACACAAACAATGAAAAATTTATCAGCCACATAAAAAAATGCAGGAGTTAACAATGTAAAAATAGTTGCAAATTTCAACAATTTGGAGTAATATCGTTTCACCTATGTTACACATTCAATGAAATTCACTTTATGTCTCTTAAAATGAGAGTACATATCTAATTAACAATACAGAACTTTCCAATTGAATTAAATTATACATTCCTATTTCTATAATCTATAACAGACTAAAAAATAACAATTAGTTCTGAAAATTTATTTAGGCAGCTAAGAAAAGTTACAACCATTAGTTATTAAGCATACTAAACTATCTATATGTGATTCTATATAAAAATTATCTATTTATTTTCTAATAATAAATAACATATTTGTCACTTTGAAATTTTTTGTATATGCAGACAAACACATCGTAATTATTAAAAAAGGAAAATGAAACTTATAATGGATTTGCATATGACTACTTAGAAAAATATTATCCATAAAAAGAGTAATTATTATTATATATTAAAAAATGGACAATCTTGATGAGTAACTCACAGTTAGAGAAAGTTGAGATGTTGAGAAGCCATTGCAATATCTAAAATCCAAAAGTAGTCCATCTTAGAAGTACATGTAATAAATAATTCCAGTTGTCTAAGATTTCGATATTGAAGCAAATATTCCTTTGTTAACTTTAACTCGGATATCTGTTTACACCAATAACATTTAGAGTGAATTAAAAGCAATTAAAAGATATCTAAGAGTGACAGACACATAAAAATAAACTAGCATCTATGGGTTTTGAGTGACTCATATGTCAAAACCTCATATTCCTAGTTAAATTCTCAACATGATGTAATTTTGCAATTGTCCCAAATCTATATACATTTATCTTGTCGTCGTCAAAACCTACATCCCAAAAAAACTTCAATAACTTTGGAGCTTCAACAGAGATTGTGGGTCTCATAGTGCCTCTGTAATCTCTATATTCAAAGGACGAGAGATTCAAAGCATCAATATTTATCTTATAATAATAATGATTCTCATAGAGTTTTCCACCGCAACAATCAATTATGCTCAAATGACGCAACTTTGAACTGATAATTTTCATAGCACACCTGAACTCGCACTTCTTAAAGGTGACATCTTCAAGTTGGAGACATTTAGAAAACAAATGAGTTATGACATCACTTTGTAGATATTCAAAGAGTCCATCCAATACAATTGTTGTTACATTTTTCAGTCCAGAAAACTTAACATGATTATAAATTTGATTACATCTGTAGTTAAACTGCGATAAAGTATGAGACTTAATGTTCAGCTTGTGCAATCTGCGTGAATAGATACAGCTGGAAGAATATTCAATGGATAAGAGATTTGATGCAATGATATCAATTTTCCTCGCCATTGCAGACTTTCTAACGGTACGTCCGCAGTCAATGTTCAAATGAAGCAATGATGCACTCCTTATTCTTAAATCAGATAAGAAGGTACATTGGTTAAGAGTGAAGTTCTCGAGATGGATGCAGTTAAAACACAGGTGCCCAAGCATATTCTGCTTCACTGGAACGAGATGAAACACAAGAGTTTTCAAATTCTTCCATCCAGAAAATTTCATAGGTGCTGCTATGTGGCAGTTCTGTAGGTGCAGATATGTCACTGAATTATTGCCAGACAAGAAATATTTTAAAAATTCATTATAAATTTAATACAATAGTATCAATAATACATATAATAATATGACATAGTTGAACACCTAATTTGTTAGACACTTAATTTCAACCTCCGTTTAACAGTAGTTTGAACAAATTATAAAATTACAATAAAATAAGTTAAATTAACTCAAATCAAAATTAAAATAAAAGAACATAATAATTAAAAGGACTTTATATGTTTTTTCTTCTTATAAATATTTTAAATTTTATTTGTAACCCTTATATTAAAAATAATATTTTTTTGTTCCTACAAAAAAATTTTATGTACATAGTTTTAATCCCTGTTACCTTTCTAAATTTTTTTAAGAATTGTTTAATTATATTTAAACTTTTAAATTTTTGAAATTTTTTTCATACATATAAGAATACTATACTAAGTTTCTTTACTAAATTTTAGAATCTTTTAAATATGAAAAATTAAATATAAATTTTTAAAATTTCAAAAGATAATGATAAAAATAGTGAAAATCTCGACTTAGAAATTCAATTTTCGTGTTCTTTTTTTCTTAGGAAAATTTTATAACATTCTAAACATATCTGTAAAATAATCACGAAAAATACACATTAGTTTAACGACGGACACTTAAAACTGTGTACATAATAATTTTGTAAAGACTAAAACATGTTTATTTTATAAGGACCAAGCCAAATTAAAATGCAGAGTTAACACACCTTCCAATATTTCACTTTCACTACCACTAGTCTCCCAAAAGATGTGCATCCTTCAAATTTACATCTGCATTGGTCAACTCAAATCTTGAAATAATGGGAGAAAGAGACACAGAGAGAGAGAGAGATTTACCATTGTTGTGGAGCGAGAAGGTATAGTGGAAATAAGAAGAATCTATAACTGAAGAAATGCCTCGTAGTAGCTTGAACGAAACAAAAGAAGAGTTTGTAAAAGAAAACCAAATCCACGCTTTACGAAGCTCAACATTTCACAACGAGGTGATTTAATGAAGCTTACTTTGCTCGTTTCCAAATCAATGAATACTTGCATTAGTATCCATACCACTCTCTATTAGTAGCGGAGCCAGGAATTTTATGTAGTATGGGCAGAAATTAAAACCGCAAATTATATATGGCATAATATATAATTTTGTCTTTGTTTTTACTAATTTTCACTACGCCATAAAAGACCTACGAAAGCGCTTTTTTGTTTAGGAAAAACGCTTTGTGTCTAAGCGCTTTTACTAAAAGCGCTAAACCTAAGCAGCGCTTTTTTCTGGAAAAGCGCTTTCTTAGGCCTACTTTAGAATGCCTTTAATGTATTATGTAGGCACCCTAAGAAAGCGCTTTTTTTGTAAAAGTGTTGCCTTAGGCCACCTATGAAAGCGTTTTTAGTTAAAAAGCGTTGCCTTAGGCCTACCTATGAAAGCGCTTTTAAAAGCGCTTTCATAGGTATACCTTAGACAACGCTTTTACTCAAAAAACGCTCTCATAGGTGGCCTAAGGCAGCGCTTTTTACCTAAAAGCGCTTTCATAGATTTTTTATTGAAAAATCAAAAATTTAAATAATTTTTAAACCTGCATTTTTTTGCAGCATTATTTCATAAACTTGTAATTCATAAACCGATAATTTACAATCTTATATACAAATACCATTATATACCATTGTTATCCAAATACCAAATTTAAATATTATATACAAATACCATTATATACCATTGTTATCCAAAATATATATACATCATTGTAATTCAATTAACATATTTTTAACACAACCAAAATCAACCCTAACAAAATCAACTATATAACAATAACTAAATCAGTCCTAATGTACATATATATTCAAGGTCCTGGTCCTGCAAGATATGCACATAATAACACGGTCAGTATTGTATACACACAACAATGTATTCGTAACCATTTTCACGCAATAATGTATTCATACCTTATAGGATTCTTTACTCAATAAAATATTGACACAATTCTTCTTTGAGTTCTTCCAACTGAAGTTTCGTGTAATATGCACACTCGTGTTCATCAAAGTACTACATAACAAAACAAAATATATGCATGATTTAGTTAAAAGTAATAAATCATATGAAATATCCGATAAATAATAAAACAAATCCTAAGTTATAAATCCATACCGTGACTGAAATCTCTATTTCATTCATTTGAATGATTTCTTTGATAAACTTATCTATGATGTTTTGTTGTTGAGGACACTACATAGAAAAACAAATAAGAATCTATAGATGTCTTGTTTTATCAAGTAGCATAAATATTATAAGCAAAATCGTGGAAATTAATATACCTACACTTTGAACCAATTAATGTTGTTTGATTTAGACCGTGGTAGCCGAGCTTCTCTTTGACATCGAAATACTTGTATTGATCTGACAAAATAAAAATATATATTTAGAACAATGATATAGAAATAATTAAATATATAAATACACACGAATATTTAGAATAATGTCACTTACGTATCAATCATTAACTTCATATCCAGATAATTTGTCCAATCACCGTCAACCGAATTCAGATAATAGATCACTTCTTTTATAGGATCGATAGCAAGCAACAACCAGTGACATCTATAAATTAAAGCAACAATTTAGCTGGAAATTTTCATGCAAAAAATAGAAATATTAAAATGAACTTAGAATGAAAATCTAACCCTAAATTATACGCCAAAAGATCCAAGTTTTCTGTACTGCCAGTTGCCATGAATCTATCGACTAAGTGCTCTTTTACTGACTCCGGTTCCCTAGCAATTGTCGCTCCACTAACACGGGAGAAAGACACGAAATGGAATCTATTTGACAATTGATTCCAACGCATCAATTTGTCATATAACGACCTAAATAAGAACATAATTAATATTAGACTATTTTCATTGAAATGTTTAAAAAAAATGTTCAACCAATTAAGTAATATATTGATCGGGTTACTAGATGTATGAGTGCATAACACTGACGCCTAATTCTCCATGAAGAAAAATTTGTTCCATGTCCTCTTGTCCAATTGTTTCAGTGCAAGGAAAACCAAAGATACCTGCATCCATATCCATTTGACGAATACCACCATTCATCAAATCTGATGTGCCCACTAGTGTTTCAAGACATTGCTGAAATCTAGGCATAAATTTTCTGACAGGAACCCTTTTCTTGGGTGGTACCCTACCAACTTTATGGCTCACTTGTTGTGACCCTTGAAAAGGTACCTAAAAATCATATAGACTTAGGTAAGCTATAAAGTTATGCAGTTTTTTATTCGGATCATATAATTAACACTTTAAACGTACCTCTTTTTAAGATGCAACAGACTCGCCGTGCTGTAAAATCCCTTTATCCTTAGATGCAGGTTTTGTAGGAGTCTAAAATTACCATGTAAAAAAATGAGGTCAAAACTGTCAGTTGAATACTTAAAGATTCATAATGGTTTTCAACATACCTGATCATCTATGAAAATGAGGTCTGATGGTCATGCCACAAAAGATCCTACTGCATCTCGCAGCAATGTGGTCTCAACAACAATGTCAGGTAACGGTAGAAACACATCCAAATATAAAGCAACATCAACCAATACTTTCATGTGTCCATCCGAGAGCGGTCTACGGTGAAGTGAATCTCCCAAAGTGTTGTGCACTTTTCCCTTGCCAACTACCCGATAAATCGGTGACGATAGGTATAGCTGACAACATGAAATGCCCTAAACCAATAATAACCATTAGAAGTGACTAAAAAAATTATGTAATAATAAACAGATCTATATTGTTCAGTTCACTTCCTTTATAAATTACAACATGTATAACTTCAATCAATTCCATACCGTATTTGAAATTCCTGGCAGCAGATACGTGATGTCACAGAGAATGTTATGACACGATGTCGACACTGTTTAACAATTCACAGAATGTAAAAGCAAGAAAGAACACAAACAATTGTTTACCCGTTCGTGTAACTACACCTACATCCGGGGCTACCAAGCCGGGAGGAAATCCACTATAAGCGGTATTAATTCGTGAATAAACCAACGGTTTATCTCCTTCACTTAAGACCTACCCAATGCAACTTCAATCTAAGTCCTACTTAGACCGAGTTCCTACTCACTCCCCTCAATCACGTGAGTGATATCAACCTATTGATTAATTGAATTGTGAAGACACTCTTCAATAAACATACTTGATTTTGCTTCAAAGCTTTAATCAAGAGACACAACACTCGTGCTTCAAAGTTTTGAGTGATAAACAACCCTTACAAACAAATCCTAGTCCAAGGCACTTATCAAATGATAATTGCTTGGCTCACAAGAGTAACTAGAATACACAAATAACAGACTGCTAAATCTCCTAACAGCTATAAAAAATAAGAGAATAAGGGTTTCTTTCCTATTTATAGAAGCAGTAAGTATACTTCAGTTTGGGCTTCCATAAATATAGCTAGGGTTAACTTAATTTAACCTAAAGACTTGGTCTTTTTAACAAACCAATTTAGGGTTAAACAAGGTTAACCTTAGAGCCACGTGAGCATGTGATCCAATAAAATAATCCATAATAAAAACAGCTCAACAGAAATCCTGAAAAGTCTCAGGAAAAGTAAATCTGCAGAACAGCAGATGTTGCACAAAATGTCATAACATTGGTCATGACATCAGTCATTCTTCTTGCAGATTTCCGGATAACGCTTAACTCGATCGTTGTACTGTATTATTCTTCTTCTGCAAAATTTATCTTCAACTCTGAATGTCATGACATCAGTCAAGACATTGACATAAACTAGTTTTACCAAAAATTAAAGCCAACATAAAACACTTACAGTATTAAATGCGATGCCAACTGAACCGCGTCAATCCGGTTCCCATAACAACAATACAAACAAGGACGTGTCATTCGACTAGGGTCTTTGGCGTGCGCAACAACAAACTTAACAAATTCCGATACCCCATTCTCGTACTCTTTTGACAATCGATTGGAATACATCCATGTCCTATCCACAGTTTTACTAATTAAGCTAAACAAAAACAACTAATTAGGGCACAAAACAGTATACTGCATTTCTGTCAAAACGCAAAGTATACACGGAACGGATCCGTATCAAGAAAACGCAACATATTCACACAATTTAAGACAAATTCATCATAATACTTGGAATTTTTATGAAGAAATTAACCGCAGACAATCTTGTGAATTTGGGGCAATCTTTATACAACGGTTTCTCCGCATCGCTTACCAACCTCTCAAAAAATTTGGGACAATGCTGAAGATCTTCTTCAAGTGCTTCTACAATCTCTTCGACTCGATCACAATCATATGTATCTGTGGCATTGTCGTATGAAACATAGGTCGCATTACTTTTGACCCCCGGTTCAACATTCTCGATGCTTTTATCACCATGAAATATCCAACACGTATAAGTTCGATCAATTCCACACATCAGTAAATGCGATTTCAATCCATCTGCGTCAACCCGACCCACATAACAACAACCCAAGCAAGGACATTTCATTCTATTCAGGTCTTCAGCGTGTTCAACAGCAAACTTAACGAACTCTAATACCCCATTCTCGTACTCTTTGTACAATCGATCGGCACACATCCATTTTGTATCCATGGTTTTAACTATTACGTAAGTTAAACAAAAATACTAATTAGGGCACAAATCGGTATAATGCGTTTCTGTCAAAACACAAAGTATACACGGAATGGATCCGGAGCAAAAAAACACAAATACAATAGTACACGTTAGGCTAGGCAAGTACAAAAACACTATATTTATTCACGCAACTATAACAAAAGAACAACTAATTATCGCAGATTTATGTAATGGTACTACTGAGTCATATTAGTAATAGAAAATGGAAATAAGTCTGCTACTAAATCTACTAATTCTAAATTCTAATGGCAATTTTAAAACTGCTATTAATTATAAATTCTAATTCTAAATATGCCCAACTACCAAATCTGCCAACAAAACTTCTAAATATGCCCAACTACCAATTTATCACTAGGTTATTAGAACTTCTCAGTTAAAATAAGTTCAAGGTTCTTCATGTGTGGCTCAGTAGTATGCAGAATGACCACATTAGGCTAGGGAAGTACAAAAACACTATATTTATTCACGCAACTATAACAAAAGAACAATTAATTACCTATAGAGAAGTCAATAACTTCTGGAACCACACACTGTAAGATTCTTTGAAACGATTCGAACTTCACTCTTCACAAGAGAAATTAGAGATGCAGCAGCGACGATGAAATCAGGCAGCAACTACACATAAACAAATAGGTTCACTAATTCCATTTCAAATATGTTCAAAACAAAACGGAAAAGCAACCAATGTTAAGATTTTTAAAATGGGGACCAATCCTAATTAATAAAACAAGAATATTTTCGTTTATTTCATAAAAGTTCTTGAATTTCAATTAGCTTATTTTTTTGGAAGAATTGAATTAACTAATTTATCTCTTATTGATAATGTATTTATTTCTTACTTTATGCCGAACATGATTAACCATAATGCTGCCAATCGGAGATATTACGTGAGATTAACATGAACAAGAATCTATTAGTAAATAGGCTAAAATATGTTATCGATACTTTAGTTATACCAAAAATAAAATAGATAGAAAGTATTGTTTTGTTTTAGAGTTTGTGGTGTAATCTTTTTGTTTGCATGCAAAGATGATAACACAATATGTTGATTGTACTTCCTATAATTAACTTTCCTCGTAAAATATAAACACGTTTTAACCAAAAAGCAAAAATAGCCAAGCTACTGTTAAAGACATTCACAGGTGTGTTCATAAAACACTTCCAAAACAAAAATTGTTGGAGCATATATAAACTTGTGGAGCTCACATGAATTCTAACTAAGATACTTCTGAGTGGTTAGAAACACCATAAAATATTATATTCTAACTCTAAGTTCAAGTAAACTATCATAGTTAGAATTCATGTGAGTTCCACAAGTTTTAAAAGGTGGCCTATAATTGTGATTTCAACTGCAGCAATTAATGGTACGTTTGGATCCACATTGACACATCAAACGTCTTGTCCCAGTGTATATTGAAAGTGAATATCACGAAAATATAATGTTGAGCTAGTCAGCAGCCAAGCTATTTCATGGCAATTTCACAAAAACTCGACATTGATCAAAACGAACATTCAAACATACATATAAATAGTGAGATTTGATGTGTCAATGCAGATCCATACAAACCATTATCCATATATTTATCAGTATCAAAGGTTTTAGTATCAAAGGAGTACTCAAGACTACTATGAGTTTTATTAATCTGTACCAAAATCATATATTCAACAACCCAAACAGTATTTATGTATCAGGTAAGGGGAGATATTCAACAATTTTTACATGAAGGGGAATCATAGATCCATAAAAGAAGATTCAATGTGAAATATTACCTACTGAAGAAAAGCCTGTTGTTGTGATCAACGTGAAGATGAAGCTTCTGCTATTAGGTTGGTGATGTAGCGGCAGTTCAAGTTCCTCAACGGCAGAGCCAATAGGAATTTGCGTCGAAACCGTGAAATCCCATTAGATAACAATAAATCGGAACATTGTTGAGGAGAAGGTTGTTATGGCGAGAGAGTTCTGCTTCTACTTTTGAATAACTCACCGTGGATATTATTGAATTGACAGTGGAGGTGTTGTGCGGAGGAAGAACCACGGTTGGACTACGGTGAGGACTGAAGGAGTGGCGATAGGATGAAGAGAGGTTTGTGAGTGATGAGGTGAGTTGATACAGAAGGTGAATGAGAGGAGACGAGTTGGAGAAGAAGAACATGAGCGATTTCTGGGATTTTGTACGAGCGATATTTTTGGGATTCTACGGTTGGACTACGGTGAGGACTGAAGGAGTGGCGATAGGATGAAGAGAGGTTTGTGAGTGATGAGGCGAGTTGATACAAAAGGTGAATGGGAGGAGACGAGTTGGAGAAGAAAAAGACAGAAGTGATTTCTGGGGTTTCGTACGATTGGGATTTTTGGGATTCTGATTATTAATTTAGGGATTTTAAAATTTTTTAATTACCAAAGGCAGCGCTTTCTAAAAGCGCTGCTAAAGGTATTACCTTTAGCAGCGCTTTAGGCTTAGCTACGCTTTAGCCGCGCTTTTAGAGTAATTCCTTTATCAGCGCTTCTAGAAAGCGTTATCTAAGGTATAACCTTTAGCAGCGCTTTCAAGAATAACTCCTTTAGCAGCGCTTTTAGTAAGCGTTGTGTAAAGTATAACCTTTAGCAACGCTTATTCTAATTTTTTAATTTTAAATTTTTTTGAAAATCTATAGCAGCGCTTAGGGAAAAAAGCGTTGTCTATGATAAGGCCTATAGCAGCGCTTATAAGAAGCGTTGTCTGAAGTATACCTTTAGCAGCGCTTCTCCTTAAATTTTTAATTTTTAATTTTTCTGAAAACCTATAGCAGCGCTTTGGGCATAAGCATTGTTTATGTGGCGCTGTCTAAAGTCAATTTTGGCATAGTGCGTCCTAATCTTGTTGGTTACCATAACCTACATTAGCACAAATGATTGGTCGAAAAGCAAGTCCTTAAATATACTTTTGAAAAGTAAGTAAATGTATGAAGTCCTTGTTGACGAGATCTACTTCTTACTATAATTTTAAAAATTCTATTCAGTCAAAAGAATAAAGATTTAGTTGATTATCAAATAATATAGTGCGAGAAAAAATAAGCACAAATGTGTGGCACATATCCATGTCGCACATATTGATAAGAATAATCAGATTTATTTATCACTCTTTAAGGATGTTATTCTAAATCTAAATTTATTAATTGAGAAAACAAATTTAGGGTACAAATAGGATTAATTATTAAAGTGAACTCTGAAGTAATTTAAGCTAGAGAATTGTAAGGCTGATGTTACACTGTCAGAAATCAATCATAAATTGGATTCGGACTTTAGCGGTGAGGTTATGGATGCTACGATCTTCAAACAGCTAGTTGATTCTCTGAGGTGTTTGTGTAATATCAGGCCTGATATTTTCTATGTAGTTGGATTGGTTAGTAGGTTCATGAGTAAACCTAAGTGGTTCCATTACCAAGCAGTTGTCAGAATTCTGAGGTATATCAAGGGAACTCTGAAGTTTGGAGTATTATTTCCTTCTGAAAGAAAGATAGATTCAGAGTTGGTGAGTTACTTTAATTCTGATTGGTGTGGAGATAAAGTTGATAGAAGAAGTATTTTTGGATACTTATTCAAGTTTCTGAGAGGTTATATCTCTTGGTGTTCCAAGAAGCAATTTGTTGTTGCTCTATCAACGTGTGAAGCTGAGTATATTGCAGGCGTTGTAGTTGCATGTCAAGTTTTCTAGCTTCTGAATTTATTGTAGGATCTGAAGATGAAAGTAAAGAAGCCTCTGAAGCTGATGATTGATAACACGTTTGCAATCAATCTTGTCAAGAATCCAGTATTGCACGGGAGAAGCAAGCATATTGAGACTAAGTATCATTTCTTGAGAAGCCAAGTCCATAATGGAACATTAGAATTTATGCACTACAGCACCCAGAAGTAGATGGCAGATATTCTGACGAAGGCAATCAAGACAAATCAATTTCTTCGCTTAACGGATGAAATTGGTGTTATTAGTTTTGTTTAAACATATAAATTAAGGGATGGTATTGAAAGGTAATTTAGTATTTCCTAGTTTGTATATTTTATCTTAGTCATTAAATTTACCTTTTTGTAGGGCCTATGTGAAAATTTACTCTTTGTATAAATAGACAAGTCATATATGTCATTTATAACAACAACCCTGTTTCTTTCATACTTTTGGTAGTCGTTATTCTCTTATTATTTTTCTGTTATATTTGATTCTTGTGCACTAACAATTGTCACATCAATTTTTTGAAACAACACTTGCGGGGTGTTTTTCACCTCGCAATATTAAAAGATATTGGGACTTGCGGCGTGACATTCACCCCGCAACGTCTAACTCTGAAAAAGTCTCAAACGGTCACCTACCACATCTGACACTCAATAATTCCAATAGTTAATTTTCTCTTATTTTTTTAAAATTTAATTGCGGGGTGAATAACACTTTTATAACGTTATTTTAAAAAAAAAAAAACTTCAAGTTTCAGTTATGAGAGGGAAAATCTTTTTTTTATTTATTTAAAAAAAAAGGTATTGCGAGGTGGTGAAAAACACCCCTCAAATACATTATTTTGTGAGGGCTTTTCACCTGACAAATTCAATATTTTCTTGTAGTTGTTGCTTCAAGTTAGGCTCCATTGCCGTGCATCAAGAAACACAGATAAGGCTGATATTGCACGTCGCAGATTTGTGATGGTTATTGAAGATCAAGTAAAACATAGGTGAAAACAATGAAGGATACAAATTCTTTTGAGTCTCTTGAAACAATCTCTTTATTTGAGGAGCATAGCCCATCTTGAACATGTGATGATTTGGTTTTATTGGAATCTCTAGTGCTTCATATTTCATGTAATAGTTTAAACTACTGACAAGATATACTTCATATTTGTTCTTAGTTGCTACTATATGTCATTATCAATAATGTTGAAGGCAAGTGTAGTTCATCTGACAAATCCCATGTATCTACAGATCTGATATTGAGCCCATAAATTTATGCAATGGAGGGCGATGTAAATTCAAATTCTGTTATTTCATCTAGTCTTGATTCATGTCCTAAAGTTGATGATCTGTCCAAGCCCACATCCTTTGATAGTAAGGAATGTGAGATTCAACACGCATTAGGTAATCTTCCACAAACGGAACTCCATTGCTTACACTAAAAGGGTATGCTGATTATACCTATGCATATAGATTATGTTGACTCTTTTGTTTGGGTTTTGTCAGTTTGTTTTTTTGGTGCCTTTATGATCGTCATATAACTCATTAATCTTATAGAGTGGATGGAATTTGCCAATCATTGATGTTTCATTTATTTCTTTCAGTTTGTCAGATAATGCATATGGTCTTGTTGTTGAGGTAATAAGGAAAATAGAGTCCATTGCTCCAATTCTTTGTCATCTTTTTGTCTCGGTCCTGTCAGGAGCAGTTTGAGACTTAATTTCATCTGCTTGTCCGGCGAGCCCGGGCACGCGTCCGGGCTCAACTCCTATTTTCTTTGTATTTCTCCCAACTTAATAAGGGCAAAATTAGTAAAATCAGACGCAAAATTAGTAAAAACAGAGGCAAAATTATATATTATGTCATATGTGATTTGCGGCTTAAATTTTTGTCCAGGCTGTCTAAAATTTCTGGCGCAGTCACTTTTTAATAGTTAAATGGTGTAAGTACATGAACAATTGAAAATTCTGTTTCATTTAAGAAGCAATTGAAATTTCTACCATTATTCATTTTATACCAAGTTTCAACATTGATTGTTGTTAGTTTTTTCTCTACATACCCTGCATCAGTAAGTTAGGAAGCTCTTCCAGCTAATACTAGCAGTTACAAACTTCCCAAGAGTTAGTTTGGTTACTGTAGGATACTCTCTGCTTGAAGTGTCTCTTTCTCATAAACATACACACTCTTTCTCATATGGTTCTACCCTTATTAATTATTAGATCTGTGGATATAAACAACTTGATAGTGCTTCTATGTAATCTTTTTCTATATTAACAAAAGTGAAGCCTGGTAGATTCTGCATAGTAATGATAGATAAAGGGAAGAATAATATACATGAATAACAAAGTCAAATTGTTTTTCATATAAGTTATAAATTATTTCATAAGACATCCAAAAACAGTTTATAGAAATAAATTGAAAATTGCTTATAAACATGTCATAAGCCTTTTCTATAAACAATATTTGCCCTTCCGTGGTGGTTATCTTAAATAATTATCATTCATATGTAGGAATTGTCTTCTAATTCTCACGAATTTTTCATCTTCTGATATCTTATGTTGCATCCGCTGGAATTGCTTATGATTAATTGCTATAAGCACTGTAATCGCTTCTATTACTAATTCGGGTCTTTGTTTCCCTTTTCGCAATTGTTTTCCAACAGCCTATCTAATTTGTAGCATCCAATGCAATTCATTCAACGACTCACCGCGAAACAATTCTAGTTCCTGGTGTCTAATCAACACTTCAGATACTCCTGATGGAAAAACCTCCTCGACACCAAAATGTACATGCTCCAATCCTAATCACTTTTCCACTCACAATGTCACATCAGGTGTCAACTTCTCAATTGATCGGTCAAAATTTTCTTCGGCCTTTCTCGTTCCAACACCAATTTTCACTTTGTCCATTTCTGGACGATAACTGGTATATTGTATGATATAATATTTTAAGTGTAAAAAACATGTGATGTATGTGCATTATTTTTAATGTCAACAAGGGAAACATGAACTAAAGCACTCTGGCATAACATGAACGTGAAATTGACAGTTAAACATCATTCCATTCAATTTCATGACGCCTTGCTCAACAACTTCAATTCATAAATTGAAAGTCTGTTATTAACATATTGATGACCAATAATTATTGAATAGTGGGATACTTCCAAGAGTTTACTCACAAAATGAACATGACAGAGTCTTGGAGATGGTGTTCAGTTGTGGATTGAATAAGATCTTTCAATAATATTGTAATTCAAATTAATGTAAATCATATAATGTTGGAAGGAGGAATTAGCTAGTAACAAAAACATGATATAATTCACTATATATAAATAACATAACTCTATAGAATTATAAGCTGACATTGTTCATTTACTTCATCTTTAAGATGTTGATGAATAAGATTCCGTTCATACCAACAACAACCATCGGAATCCTTAGTCCATGTTGCAGCACCTATATAGTAGTTGTGACGAGAACTGAAAGTAATTTGCTTAAGAAAAATTGCACTCCTCAACAGATGACTTGCTAACTCAATTACATTTATAGAGCAAACACAGCCATGTAACTCCACATATTTTAAACTATTGTGAATAAACTTGACATACTCTTTTCTTTGCCTCTGAGCTCCAACCATATGTGGTATTTCGGTATGTTCATTTGTAATCTGAAAGTTGAATCGTAATCATAATATTAAAAGTACATTTAAATACACAAACAATATAAAATTTCATTAGCCATATAGAAAAAATGGACAATCTTGTTTAGTAACTCACAGTTAGGGAAATTTTTTGGAGATGCTGAGAAGCCATTGCAATATCTGAAATCCAAAAGTAGTCCATCTTAGAAATACATGAAATAAATAATTTCAGATGTCTAAGATTTCGATATTGAACCAAAAACTCTTTCGCTAACTTTAACTCGGAAATCTGTTTACACCAATAACATTTAGAGTGAATTAAAAGCAATTAAAGGATATCTAAGAGTGACATGCACATAAAAAAAAAATAGCATGCATGGGTTTTGAGTGACTCACCCGTAAATAGCTCATATTCATAGTTAAATTCTCAACCTGATGTAATTTTGCAATTGTCCCAAATCTATATACATCTATTTTGCTAAAACCTACATCCCAAAATAACTTCAATAACTTTGGAGCTTCAACAGAGATTATTATGGGCCTCATTGTGCCAGTGTAATCTCTATATTCAAAGGACGAGAGACTCAAAGCATCAATATCTATCTTATAATAATGATTCTCATAGAGTTTTTCACAGTGACAATCAATTATGCTCAAATGACGCAACTTTGAACTGATAATTTTCATATCACACATGAACTCGCACTTCTTAAAGGTGACATCTTCAAGTTGGAGACATTTAGAAAACAAATGAGTTATGACATCACTACATAGATATTCAAAGAGTCCATCCAACACAATTGTTGTTACATTTTTCAGTCCAGAAAACTTAACATGATTATAAATTTGATTACATCTGTAGTTAAACTGCGATAAAGTATGAGACTTAATGTTCAGCTTGTGCAATCTGCGTGAATAGATACAGCTGGAAGAATATTCAATGGATAAGAGATTTGATGCAATGATATCAATTTTCCTCGCCATTGCAGACTTTCTAACGGTACGTCCGCAGTCAATGTTCAAATGAAGCAATGATGCACTCCTTATTCTTAAATCAGATAAGAAGGTACATTGGTTAAGAGTGAAGTTCTCGAGATGGATGCAGTTAAAACACAGGTGCCCAAGCATATTCTGCTTCACTGGAACGAGATGAAACACAAGAGTTTTCAAATTCTTCCATCCAGAAAATTTCATAGGTGCTGCTATGTGGCAGTTCTGTAGGTGCAGATATGCCACAGAATTAGTTTCAGACGAGAAAGGAAATAAGAATTTGTATGGGTCTATTTTAAAATCAGTATTATATGCGAAGAGTAGCTCAATACGATTAGCACCCTTAAGAACTCCTTTTTGAATTAATCCATCAATGGCATAAGTATGATCGACACTTAATGGAAAATTTACTCGGATTGAACTGATCATGTCACCAGGATATTTCTGCATTAAATTATCCAAACTAGCAGCAAATTGAGATTGAAGTTGTTGAAAGAGTGGAAGGGTTTTTGGTAACTCTGGAACTGTATTATAGTCAAACATGTTATGGAGATCAAAATTGAGGTCTTTTCTTAATCCCCATTCGTGATACCATTGTTTGGACAAAGCACTAGTTTTCACCAAACTCTTCAAACTTAACATGGAAAAGATATGCGATATAATACAATCAGGCAACTCAGTTGACTCACTCCTGAGTTTTTTAACTCCATTCATTGTTGCAGCAACGCAAACAATAATGAACAAACTATAGAAGCTAGAAAAGAAAAATTTGAGTAACAGGATTGAACAACACAAACCTCAGAAGTGGCTGTTGTTGACAGGGAGAAGTGGGATTTCTATGGGTCTAGAATTAGGGTTTATATTTATATTCCATTCTAATGCTTTGACTGGGCCCCTTATGGGTTTTCGCTGGCTGGAGTGCCCCCATTTACTTTTGCCCTATTTAATCTCTATTCGTTGCTTGCCATGTCATTAAGATTAACACCATATTTTTTATGAATTACAAATCAACCTATTAGTTCATTGAGTTTTCTTTTAATGTTCTAATAACCGTCGAACCAAATAATATTTCTATTTAAGGTTTAATTGATTTATCTGAATAAATTTAGGTTAAATTACATTTTTGTCCTCTATTTTGGTGTTTTCACGATTTAAGTCCCTCTATTTTATTTTTAAACACTTTTGATCTTCCATCTCCACTTTGACTCCAAAAAAATTTATGTGTCATTTGTTATTAACAGGTGGTATGCAATTATTTACAGGTCATATTTTGAATAAAAAATTTCAGATTAAAGAATACTCATTCTTCCTCAACGTTGTTCTTTCCTTCTTCCTCAGAAATTTCTCGTTTCCTTTTGTTCTTTCCTTCAATTTCTAGAATCTCTTTCTATTTCGTTCAAATTTCAGATTCTGTTTCGTTTGTGAGCTCCAATCATTCGCTTATGGGTTCCCAATCTTTTCAAGTATCAAGTTCTTCGTCTCATTCTAGGAGGAGAAAGATGGTCTGTTACTATGACTTGGAATCACCAGTGGCTACTGCGTGGACACCTCAAAATCCAGGGCGTAGGTTCTATGGATGTGGATTATACAAGGTAATCAAGAAAACCCTAATTTTTAGGTCTTAAATTCTGCTTAATTTCATACATTGAAACCACAATTTATGTTTGTTCAGATACATGGACGAAAATGATGTTCCTTTTTTGAGTGGTATGATGAGCAATTTCCAGACCGTTCACAGAAAGTCATAAACTCACTATTGGTGAAGGTTAATGATTTGAAGCATAAGGACGGCGTAGCTAAGAAAATTGGTGAGGAGCTCCAAAGGAAGATCGAGAATTTGGTTATGTTCCTGTTTTTTCTTGGATTTTGATTGTCATATTGCTTACAAGAAATTTGAAGGGAGAATGTCACTAATTATAATAATTTTGGAGGGATGGTGTTCAATTATTTTATGTAATGATTTTGATGTTGTAATCATTGAAGTTTTGATGTAATGCTCGAACTATGATGTAATTTGGTAATCAGAGAATGTTGAGTATATAATATAATTTGGTTATGCAGTCTATGTTGAATAATTTTCAGTTCATATAATTTGGTCATTCAGTCATATAATTTGGTTATGTTGAATATATATTTTGGCTATATAACATATAATGTCATATAACTGTCATATAACATATATTGTCATAATTTGGTTATGTATATATAACATAATCTGGATAAACAGAATATGGCATGAATCTGGTTATGTATATAATCTGGTTATGTATATAATTTGGTTATGTATACATAAACAGAATATGGCATGAACATTACACATGTAATTGAATTCATTACACATTTAGTTTGGTTATGGCTTTAACATTAAGTTCACATAACAAAAGACTAGCAAAGTATTACACATAAACATAAACAAAGTGGAAACTAGCAAAACATAAATTGAATCCATTACACATAAACAGAATCTGGATTCACAATTATTACATGTGATCCATTACACAAAATGTGGATTCAACCAAAAAAAAGGTATTGTTTTCATTCTAGTGTTTGTGGAGCTTGTGAGCATTGTGTCAACACAGTTGGTGATTCCTTTGTGAACCTGTTTTCAACATTCGGTCCCAAATCAGCAATAGCCGGTATCAATCCCTATCAAAATATAATAATGTTAGTATTGTATATCATAATATGTAAGTAAATATGTAAAGGAAAAAAATATATGAAATCACCTTCTGTTGGTCTGAAATGAAACCATATGATATTGGCAAAATACTATTCAGATCCTCTAATAATAGATCAAGGAACCATTTCCAAGAGTCTCTTGTCTTAGATTCCACCACAACATAAGCAATCAGATAAATTTGATCATTTCCATCTTTTCCCACTGTTGCAATTAACTGACCACCATACTCATCCTTCAAGAAACAAGCATCAAGACCAATCAAAGACCTACAAGTGTATGCGAATGCAGCTTTACACGCCTCCAGGCATACATATATCCTCTCAAAAATAGGTCCTTGTTCAAACATACCACATTTAATGATCACTATAGAATTAGGATTAGACTTTATTAGCTCCTCACCATAACTTCTCAAATACATGTATTGCTCAGTCATAGCTCCTTGTAGTAGTTCCAATGCTCTAGTTTTGGCCCTATATGCTTGAGCTGGGGACAATTTCACACCCCATTTTTCAAGTGCCTCTGCAATCAAACCCTTGGGCCTCATTTCAGGAGTATGTCTCAGTAGTGGTATGAACTTCTTCGCAAGCCATTCTGTTGTAGCTTGCCTATTCTTAGCAGTCCTGTGACAAGTATGGTCATTAGTAAAGCTCACCAACTGCCAATATTCATTCCCTGCCCGTTTAATAAATCTCATGTAAAATGGACAATTCATTTCACACCTTACAACAACTCGTTTGCTATCATTTTTCTTGATATGTAAGTTTTTAATCTTTTCCATTGCAAATGACTTTATTGCATCTCTAATAAGACCCTTTGAGGCAAATCTCATCCCAAGCTCGAATCTTACTTGATCACCATAATCCGGAATTTTAAACTTGGGATAATTAAATTCTTCACCATCATCTTCACTTCCTGGGGGAGTATCGAGGACATTTGAGTCTACATTATGTGCTTCTTCAAAATCAGTTGCTTTGGTTGGTTCTTAGCTTGCATATACTTGGGTTGCATCGTTATTTTCTTACGTAAATGTGTGGCTTGGTACCTCATGTGTCCAGTCCCAATCCTCTTCAACTAAGTCATCAAATTCACTATCCCCCAAATCTTCATCTTCCTCTTGCACATAATCTTCATCTTCCTCACTCTCATCCTCAATAACTTCTTCCAGATCTTCCATATTCACTTCTTCCATCTCATCCTCAATTACTTGGTCTCTGTCTTCCATATTCACTTCTTCCATCCCATCCTCAATTACTTTTTCCCTCTCTTCCATTACCATTTCTTCCCTCTCATCCTCAATTACTTGGTCTCTGTCTTCCATATTCATTTCTTCCCTCTCATTCTTAATTACTTCTTCACTGTCTTCCTCATTTACCTCTTCCATATCTTCTTCATTTACCTTTTCCCTCTCTTCTAGAGTCACTTGTTCCCTCTCTTCCACAGTTACTTCTTCCCTCTCTTCTGCATTCTCTTCTTCCCTCTCTTCTATAGTTACTTCTTCCATCTCTTTTGCATTATATTCTTCCTTGTTAAACATATGTGCTTTATCATCCGATTCGATCTCAATTGGAGTTTGTACAGGTTTTGCATACTCTTTATACTCTTCTTCTATTAGAACTTCAGGTTCATCTACGACATGTTCGACATAGGTATTACCCAAATCGCATCATTTCATATCTTCACCGAATTTCAGAACACCTGCATCATTGTTGAGAGGTCTCAACCCACTCGCAAATGATAATTTCGGGTGATGATACCACATGCCCTTGATTCTTACATAACCCAACTCCTTGACAACCTTCATAAAGTGCATGTAACACATGAAATCCACATTAAATTCCCATTTCAGTTCTTCTACCTTTCCATTAACATATACTTTGCAAGGATAATGAACAAAGTACCCCCCTGATTAATCCTTAACCTAACTTCAGTTATATCAGCTGGCCTATTAAGTATCAAAAATATTGCAACATCTCAGATCAACGCTTTACTAAACTTCAACATCTCAAATACATAACTAGATAAAATTACTACATACTTGCAACAAAACTTCTCATCCTCCTTAGACGTAAACGAAGACATATATGTCTGTGAAATCAAATGCAACAAACAGTGAAAATTAGGGCTTTCGGAAAATTAGAAACGAGTGAGAAAAGGGAAGAAGAAGGGGTGAGGAAAGGGAGTTTTTGATGATACAAACCTGGAATCGTAAATCTTCCTGGTATCAATTTATGTATGCAGTTTTAATCCTTGTTACCTTTCTAAAAAAAAATAAAAATTGTTTAATTATATTTAAACTTTTAAATTTTTGAATTTTTTTTCATACGTATAAGAATACTATATTAAGTTTCTTTACTAAATTAGAATCTTTTAAATATGAAGAATTAAATATAAATTTTTAAAATTTCAAAAGATAATGATAAAAGTAGTGAAAATCTCGACTTAGAAATCAAATTTTGAGTTCTTTTTTTTCGAGGAAAACTTTATAACATTCTAAACATATCTGTAAAATAATCACGAAAAATACACATTAATTTAACGACGAGACTTAAAACTGTGTACATAATAATTTTGTAAAGACTGAAACATATTTATTTTATAGGGACCAAGCCAAATTAAAATGCAGAGAGTTAACACACCTTCCAATATTGCACTTTCACTACCACTAGTCTCCCAAAAGACGTGCATCCTTCAAATTTACATTTGCATTGGTCAACTCAAATCTTGAAATAATGAGAGAGATAGAGAGATTTACCATTGTTGTGGAGCGAGAAGGTACAGTGGAAATAAGAAGAATCTGTAACCGAAGAAATGCCTCGTAGTAGCTTGAACGGAACGAAAGAAGAATTTGTAAAAGAAAACCAAATCCACGTTTGACGAAGCTCAACATTTCACAATGAGGTGATTTAATGAAGCTTACTTTGCTCGTTTCCAAATCAGTGAATACTTGCATTAGTATCCATACCACTCTCTATTAGTAGCGGAGCCAGGAATTTTAGGTAGTCTGGGCAAAAATTAAAACCGCAAATTACATATGGCATAATATATAATTTTGTCTTTGTTTTTACTAATTTTGTCTATGTTTTTACTAATTTTGCCAATGGTTTTACTAATTTTGCCCCAACTTTTATCTAAAAATCGACATTAAGTTGGAAGATATATAAAGAAAATAGAGGTTGAGCCCGGGTGCTTGTCCAAACTCGCTGGACTATGGCTCCGCCACTGCTCCCTATATAGTTTGGATGAAAATGTATGAAAATTTAGAACTCTTTATCAACAATATACACATCTTTAGAGGAGTAAAAAAATATAAATCACAAAGCCCTAATAATTAGTTCGTGTATGGCCCTCTTTTTTTAGGCCCTTTATTAAATGAAATGTTTTTGAGCCCCATGTTTTTAAGCCCCTCATATTTTAATTTTTTATGGGATCCTAAGTAAAGGGCTCAAATTATAATTTGTTAGAAACTAAATTGCTAGAAAATTAATTTTATTTTTAAAAAAAATATTTTAAAAAAATTTAAAACTCACTTTATTTTTTTAGAAAATATAAAAAATTGATTATTCTGACAATATGGAAAGTCAATTTTTACATAAACAACAATTTTTTAAAATAAAATTATAGATTTTTTCGAAAAAAATTGAATTTTTGTCGAAAATATAAAAAGTCGACATTTTTCAGAAACAAACTGATTTTTTTTCGAAAATATAAAAAGTCGATATTTTTCATAAACAAACTGATTTTTTTTCGAAAATATAAAAAGCCAATTTTTCCAAAAAAATCGATTTTTTATAGAAAATATAAAAAGTCGATATTTCAGAGAAAAAAGCCGATTATAAAACACCAACTTTAAAAAAAAACAATTTTTATAAAAAATATAAAAAATTGACTTTTCTAGAAAAACAAGAGATTTTTTCTTAAAAACTTTAAAATAAACAATTTTTTTCATAAATATAAAAAATCGACTTTTCCTGAAAAACAACAGATTTTTTATCGAAAATTTAAAAAGTCGACTTTTTCGAAAAAGACTTAATTTTTTATTGAAAAATATAAAAAGTCAATTTTTTCAGAAAAAATGATTATTTGTCGAAAATACAAAAAGTAGATACTCGGTAAAAAACCGATGTTTTGTCGAAAACACAAAAAGTCGATTTAAAAAATATATAATTTTTGTCGAAAAAGTAAAAAGTTAAATTTTTCAAAAAAAACCATTTTTTGTCGAAAGTATAAAATGTCAACTTTTTTTGAAAAAAATCGATCTATTATCGAAAATACAAAAAGTTGATTTTTTGGCAAATACAAAAAGTCAATTTTTCCCAAAAAAAAAAACTGTCTTTTTATTATAAATATAAAAAGTCGGTTTTATCAGGAAAAAAATCGATTTTTTGTCAAAATACAAAAAAATTGTTTTTTTTGGGAAAAATCGATTTGTAGGCGAAAATAAAAAAACTGTCGATTTTTCAAAAAAATATTTGATTATTTGTCAAAAATATAAAAAGTAAATTTTTTCAGAAAAATCTATTTTTTGAAAATACAAAAAATGGACTTTTTGGGAAAAGCGATATTTTGTCGAAAATATAATAATGAATATTTTTCCGAAAAAAATTTCAAAAATAAAAGAAGTTGATTTTTTTCAAAAATAGAAAAGTGAAATTTTTTTTAATGAAAATAAAGTCAATTTTTGATTAAAAATATTAAAAGATAAAATTTATGAAACATATTTTGTGATTTGGGGCCTTTAAATTTACTTAGAATTTAGTGACCTTTACTTTAGAGGTTCTATTTATTTTAGGACTCGTTTATTTTTAAAAATTTAGATCCTTATGTCAAGAGAGCTCCCAAAATATGACCCTGTAGCTAAAAGCATCACACTTAGTAGAAAAGAAAACGAATCTCACAATCAGTTTGTCATTAAATAAGCATAGTATAATAACAAATTCTGAGAAAGAATAAAAATCATACACCTTCGGAACATATTTATAAGCAACAAAAAAAATTCAAATTTATTGAATCATTGATATACATAGTATAAAATAATGACTAGATACATCAATAATTCAATGAATCAATTTTTTTATTTATAAATATGTTCAGAGAGTATATTTTTCATCTAAAAGCTCATTTCTCAACAGTTTTGGAGCCATCCATTCTACCTGAAAATGTCTTATACATAACCATTAACTATATTCAGTTACAGTAATGAGTTGGAATGTAATCATCTAACGTAAATTCAACCAATAGAAGGAAATAAAAATTATGATAGCTTATTGTTCCAACAATTTGATCTTTGATCTTGAAGAAATGACATATTGTACCTCATTCGAGATATTGATCTTTGATCTTGAAGAAATGACATATTGTACCTCATTCGAGATAAGCTAAAGTTCACACACACACACACACATATATATATATATATATATATATATATATATATATATATATATATATATATATATATATATATATATATATTCAACAACAAAATATTAAAAGTCACATGATCACCATGCATATATGCTATCAAGAAATATTAATTGAACTAAATGTCTCTAGAAAACCAAATGCTTTAACTGATCGCAAAGTAAGTATAAGCATCAACAATATCAAAGAGTATGTCTGCCAATACAAAATGTAGAGACATAAGAAAGGGCAAAAAGCAAATCTTAAGATACCGATAGAACAGGGTTTCCACAAGCTCTTGAGGTACAACACTTCCTTGTTAAGATGGTCTACAGTTTCATAATCACAACAACAGTCCTCCAACAGAAACAAAACTGACAAAGTATGGTTGAGTCTCTTCAGAAATCCAAAAGGTCAAAATGGTAGGAAAAAATGCTTCATTTAAATTGTGAAACATGTTATGTTCCATGCAAAACAAATGAAGTGATCAAATATCACATCTAGTAAAATAATAAAGGGGAGAAATGGCGTTTAGATCATTGAATTCAAATGGAGCCTTGAGATACAATTCAAGGCATTTACAACATTGTTCAAGTTACATTTCTTCCTTGTATAATGGTCAAATTGATATAGCGATCGGTTCTATGTGTAATATTGTTTTATATTATATGTGCACTAACTTTAAACTCGGTTATAAAATAGAAGGAAAAAATAATTAATCCTCAATTTTTTTCAGAAAAATAACATCACGATTCTCAACTCCATAATACTTGATGGTGATGAACCAGAAAATAAGTATATTACTTTTTAGTCACTTTTAAATTATAAAATAATTTATTGTAATCTTTTGGTTATGGTATCAAATCATTTACTGATTATGTAATTAGTTGTATTGTTTTGTAATTAGCAAGTCATTTAATTGGCTAATATTATTGGTTCTTATATTGAGATATTGTAATTCATGATTCTCGTATCTTGATGACCTATATTGAGATATTGTAATTCATGATTCTCGTATCTTGATGACCAAGACACCATTTATATTAGTGTAATCAGTAATCTAATAAAATACATCATCAATTTGAAATTGTTTTACAGTCAATATCATTATTTTGAAGTTATGTCAACTACCGATCACTGTGTGTTTGTTATTTGATTAATTGTGTTTTTATTTTTTGTGTGTAATTTCATATAATTTAATATTTAATTTGTTTGATATATACCATAATACACTTCAGGATTCATATAAATTTGTTTTAACCTTTTACAATTTGATACAAGTTAAAATATTGAGTGTTTCTTGAATCTCAAGTCTTAAATCAAAATTTTTGAAAGTCTTGATTTGAATCAAACATGTGATTCAAACCACAAACTTGCTTAAAAGTGAAGAATTTTCCTCTTTCAGCCTGACTCGAATCAATGAAGTCTGTGATTTGGAAATTTGTATATGTGTGTTAAAAAAGAGTATATGTAAAAAATGAATGGTGGAGGGAGAAAAAAAAGTATTTTTATAATTTTTGGTTTGATAGAACATCTAATGAGTTCCAGGCCTACATACCAACAATGTGCAATGTTAAAATCAAAACCAAGTAGTTCGGCTAAAAAACTAAAGTTATGTGTTGGTTGATTTTAAGAAAATGTTTGTTAGAAAAGCCACAAAGAGCTCAAAAAAAGTTTGAATGAGGTTAGGTGTTTTTTAGTCTTATGAAAAGAAAAGTCAAAGTATTATTAAATGGATTGGAAGTTTATTAAAAAAAGAAGTTTAAAAATGCATGGACCTAAGTCCAAGTTTTTTATGAAAGCAGTTCGAGTTTTGAAAACAAGAATCCTTTGAAAAAAGGGAAGATTTTGAAAATTAAAGAATGGGGAGGAGATGAAGAGGCTAACCTAAGTGCATAAAAGTAAAAGGTAAGGATAAAGAAAGATCTAACCGGGTGAGAAAACTAGTACTTGACATCAGGAGCCAATACCATATCTCATCCTTTGGATTACCACATAAGCAACAAATAACCAGACAAAAAAACACTAGCTTCAGATAAATCAATGCCTTTAGGTGAACTCTTGTCTTAAGAAAAAACGGGCAAAGTAACGACTGTATTTGGAGGAAATCAACTCTTAATCAAGTATAACGGAATAACCTCCATACAAAGATAATAACCAGACAAGACAGAATAACACCAAGGGCATAAAGATCTACAAGCTGAGGTAAGGGTCCTAATCCTAAGTCCAAAGATCAAGCTCCAAGCACAAGGATAGTAACCAAGTCCAATTAGAAGTTTTTTATGTTTAAGTTGAATTATTAGGTGTTTTGGAAAAGAAAAATAAAGCTCAAGTGAGAAAATTCAAAATGACTAGAAAATAAAGTGCTCAAGTGAGCAAATGAAAAATGACATAGAAAGTAAATGCTCAAGTGAGCAAAGAAAAAATGACATAAAATGTAAATACTAAAAATAAAGTGCATAAAAATCCTTTTCAGAGCCTCTAGCTCAGACATCACTGTCGTGGTTGTTTCCCCAGCCTGTCGGCGCGGGGTTCTCTGCATATGGATCCTCCAGAGGTTCCACATCCCACACAAAACCATGGGTTTTGTGTAGTTTTAGGGAAACAAATGCCTCATTTAAGTTGGCATATACTTCATCGACTGGTTGGCAAGGAGCAATATTAGCTAATTTCATGTCGAACTGATTCTGGCCGACATTATTAACATATGCCATGAAGTAACCTTGATCGGCCTCAATGTTTTCCACTGTGCCGTCTTCTCGCCAAATTATTAGGCGTTGATGCATGGAAGATGGAACAACGCCAACTCCATGTAGCCACTCTTTGCCTACCAGCAGATTGTAACTTGGTTTTCCCTGGATCACCATTAAGATTATCGGTCTAGTCACTGAGCCGACGGTCACATCTACCTGGATTACTCCCATGGTAGTCTTCGTTCTTCCTTCGTAGTCCGACAGGACCACGTTGTGAGATCTGATGTCGGTGTCAAATTTACCGATTTTCTTCAGTATGTGATGTGGCATTATATTAACTGTAGCACCACAATCCACTAACACTTTGTTAATGGAAGTTCCTTCGATCTTTGCTCTAATTAGCAGAGGCTCCAGATGTCTTCTCATAGCCACGTCGGGCCTCTCAAAAAAGGCATCTTGGATCTCAATAGAGCCATTGTTCATCACGAAGTAATAGGTTAACTTGTGCAAAGCCATTTCTGCGGCATCGACATCATCAATGTTCTCCACTTCTGTCGGGATATTGTACTCCTCAGGAAGTATGGACACAACATTGACTAGAATGTCAAGGCTTTCCTCTGAGTCGGAGGAAAAATTGTCAGTTGCCTCATCGAAATCGTTGGCGATAGGTTTGTTGACGAGTCCCTTAATCTGTTGCTTGACAGTAGAGTCGACCTTTGTCTTGTACTGCCGCTGACTCTTGTCCTTGCCGGCAACATTTTGCTTAGCAGCAACAACGGCTTGTCTTTCAGCCTGCTTCTTCCTTTGGAATCGCCTATATTGGGTTCGACTCATAGGATTTTTGCCCATGTAATTTTCAGATACATGGCTCTTTTTCTCAGAACGAACTTCGAGTTGATAGCTCATAGGAGCTTTTCCTTTCACATCACTCACAGCATCAGCAACATTAGATGGCCCCACATCCATTTAAGGCTTAATCCAAGTCTCTTTTGGTGCAGCAGCCGACAGAATGAAAGTTTTTGGATTGGCCTGAAATGCTTGTCTATGATCCCTTTTATTCCACTGGGCCCTCCCTCTCTCCAGCTGTAACCTCTGGAAATTCTCAACAGCAACCCTATCAGTCAGAGCGCCGCATCTAGGGCACAAACCGACTTGGGCGCCCTTATTCTTGCAATGATAAAGAACTCCCAACAAATCTTCATCGTCTCTTGGGTTGACATCAACTAGCTTGACATTTGGGCTTTCGTCGGTGCTTTCCTCGACCATGTTAGCGTCAGGAACTTCAGTGATATCTACCATATTGATGTCGACAGGCTCAGCAAACAAAGCCTCTTCTTGTCTCAAAGGGTCAGTGTCGATTTTATGCCTCCTTGCAGCGAACTTTAGGCGACGCTCTGAAGTGATTTCTGAACCAGATCCCTGAAAAGAAAACATTGAGAGGTTATGTGACCAAGATAGTTATGATATTTGCAAAAACCTTTTTTTTTTGTCTTTGTTCTAATGGTGGTATCTTAGCATTTGGGGGTACTAAAATTTGACCATCTTTCACTAATACATCAAAAATTTCCTCGCATTTACTAACATCAAAAGTATAAGTTTTTGCAAGGATTTTTGAACTAGTTTTGACAGTAGGGCTTTTTCCTTTGGCAGGAAACAATGACTTGCATTTATATGCAGGCCTTGATTTTAATACATCGACATTTGCCTCAGTCGGTAAAATGTAATCGGCTTCATATATGGGATTTGTGTCATCATAGTTGACGTAGGCTACCTTCTCTTTCTTAGCCTTAACTTTAGTATGTCCAACTTTTTCTAGTCGAAGACGCTCAAGGTGTCTAACCCTGTCAGCCAATTGTGATATACTCTTAACAAAAGTTTGGTCTATTTTCTTCCTAATGGAATAGTCTAGACCCCCAGTAGCCATTTCAACAAGTTCATGTTCAGGTACTTGGGTAAAACACATTGCTTTTAACAATCTAAACTTATTCAGGTGGTCATCTATTGTTTCAGCAAACTTTTTATTAAGGTTTGATAACTCGACCAAACTAATTTTTGAATGTCCCTCATAAAATTGTTCATGAAAAAGTTTCTCTAACTTCGACCACAAATCAATAGAATCAGGGGACAAAGTGGTAAACCATGTGAAGGCAGCCTTAGTGAGGGATGAAGGGAAATTTTTTACCCTTAAGCCTTCATTATTCGCCATGTCTCCTGACTCAGTCAAGTATCTAGTGATGTTCTCGACTGCCGATTCCCCTGTTTCTCTCCCAAACTTAGTATATTTAGGAATTTTCCATCCTTTAGGGTTTTTAGTTTGCAAAATGTACTCAGATAATGGGGAAGAATACGTTGGCCTTTGCAGTGTGGTATTCATACCATTTATGGCCATAATTCTCTCGACAATATTGGTCAAGTTGTTTTCGACAACTAATTCCTCTTGTCAAATTTGGTTGAGGACTTGGTCATCCTCTTGTTGTCTATGAACCAATACCCTAGGTGGGTCGACAACAGTGTTTCTTTAAGGCGTTGCAGCTTGACCTTGATATACAGTATCTTCCTCAATTTCCCCCATGTCCTCATGAGAAGGTATGGCTTTTCGGACCGGTGGCCCCTATCGGGAAGCTTCTTGGGGAGCACCTAAGAAGTTACACAAACGTGTCAACTGTGCAATGACCTGTCGGTTTGTTTCAGTGGACTGCCTATTAGTATCAATCGATTCTTGTACTATATGGTTAAACACATTACCCATTTAGTTAGTTAACATATTAACCAACTCATGGTTGCTATCATCCATTTGTTGCCTTAACACTGCGACAGACATACTGTATAGGTGTTGTGCAGGCGCCCTATTTCCCCCATTGCAGATCCTTACATAGGGGCATTTGTGTTTTGTTCATTATCAGACATCATCGCTGCACTTGAGGTCGACTGATATCCCGTCATTAAGGAATACGACATTCCATAAGGGGGTTTGTAGCAGTACCAAATCGAGGTATCGTTGTGTTCGGAATGGCGCTCCTGGCCACCACAAACCTTGGACTCACCGGTATGGTATGGGGGAGAGGGACTAATACTAATGCAGTTGATCCTGATACAGTTATACTGTTTAATGGGGGAAATGGTGTAAGTTGTGTGATAACTGGGTCGGACGTACCCAAAGTTCGTGATGAAATCTCATCCACGTTCGATGCGGGAGTGGTGTTTGTCATCCTAGTTATACGCTTTCTAGTTGGTGGTTTGTTATTGGCTGAATTTCCACTTCTAAGTCTCATGCACTTATGACATCTAACGACAAACCCTAAAACTTAGCACTTGGTTTCACCGAGTGTGCCAATTTGTTTGTTGTGGAAAATGGTAAACAAGCGTTGGTCCTCCCTATGTCCTAAAACTAAGGGTTCCTCGCAAGATCGACCAGTTGATCTTAAGACGCGTGCTAAGATTTTGTATATTGTACTGATTCTGTCGAAATATGCCCTAGCCAAGAAACAGTTATCTAAGACCAAGGGAAGTAGTACAACAACTTTCCACACAGAAGTTTTGACCGACTAACTGGTGACTCGTGATCGACAGTATATTCTGGACAAAACAAGACTCAAAGAATTAACTGGTTGGTGACTCGTGACCGACAAGTAATGTTGAAAAGTTCATGCAAAGTTGCTCGAAACAAATACAACGAGTAAAGACATTAAAGAGATAAAATTAAAAAGATAAACTGATTGCATTAAGAATAAAGGTGGTGATTCACGTACATCAAAAGCTTAGTGACTCTTTCTTCCTTAAGCGCGGAATTGGGTAGAGTGTTGGTAAGAAATTTGAGAATATAAGTGAACACACCTCAAAATTACAGCGAAGTGACTTATTTATAGTAATTTACAAGATAACTGCTTAAAGCAATCAACGGACGAAAATGAAACTAAAATGCAACTGCTACATAAGATTTCGCCATCCATTTGACGCCTAACAGCCACGATCTCTTGAGATAACGGCCCACGATCCTCAGAATTTGACTCTTTCCCACTCGTGATTTCAAAAGTGTTAACCGCTTCTCTCTTTGATACATCTCAGGAAGAATGAAATTTCCCTAAGTCCCTTAGACTACGTCTTCGACAACATCTGAACTTCGATTAATTCTCTCACTCAGCCCATAATATGTCGAATCAACCAACAACCTTTCTTTATCCATCCAATCGATGTGGTTCATCTTTGATACATTTGTCTTGTGTTTTTTCCTCCTGGCTGCCAATCTCGACTTTTTCCCAGGTTTATTTGATACTTCGATCGAATCAATTAATTTCCTGGTTCACCCTCTTGGTCGACACACTTCTTTCTAACATCTTTGACTTGGTTTTATAAATTCTCCTAAAGAACCTATATTCGTTCAGGATCGGCCCCTAACTTGTAAGGATGTTTGCCTTTGACACATGCCCTTAAACGTATTTAGGAAATTTTGGGTAACACTGTCTATCTATGGATATTTGTTGTTATTCCCTTTTCGTTTCCTTGTCCTGTATTAAGTCGATAATATTATAAAAAGTTGGGTTCCCATTCTCCAGTGGAGTCATGTTCCTCTCTCTCCCATAAGATTGAGCTTCTTTCCCTAGTGGTTTGTCTTCTTTCCCCTACGGTGTTCTTTTGCCCCTATGAAGATCATCATATTACATTGCATAACCATTAAGCATTGAATAATATCTTAGGGCCAAAAATAGGGCTCGTATTATATTTAAGTATCTTTTATCCTGTCGAGGCGAAGGTTCCCTTCTTATCCCCGGATAGAAGACACTTAAATAAGGTCAAGTGTTGTACCCCAATTTTCCCCCCTAAGATTCGTTCATACTTTATACCATTGCATTGCACAAAGATCAAATGGTCTCTCTCTCTATCTTATCTTTGGTTTTGACTTTGGGAGATCACAAAGCCCCATTGAATGTATGTGATGATTGATGTTTGACTAATAATAATGTTTTTATACTTCACTCTCTAAATGTTGTAGGTGAATGGTGCACAAACTTTTCTTGTTCAAGGAATCAATAGGTTCATGTGTTTATTTCCATGCCTTCTCTCCTCAATCCCCAAGGTTTTTAAAATATTGTCTCCCATTGAAGATTTCTCTTTTCATCAGCTATGGTCTCTCATATTGAGTATATGCTTCATGTTTGAAAGATATCATCAAATTCAAAGGATTCACCATTCTATGGCCATCTATTTTGAATTAAGGTTTTGGACTTCTGAGGACCATATCTTGGTATTTGTGTGAATTTTGTGAATGATTTCAAAGTCATTTGATTATTAAGAGGACTTCTAATATGAATATGCTTGGATCTAGGGAGTTTGATTGATGAGAAGATTGTTTTAGAAGTCTATGATTTCCCACTCTCTATATTGATGCTTCATTTATCTTGTATGACTTTAAAGGATCATAACTTGGTCATCTCTTATCTCCTTGAGCTCATTATTATTTCACAATGAACCTAAGTATGTCTAATAAAACTTAGTTCAATTGGTAGGAAGAGAAAATGCTTGGAAATTTGCCTATGAAGTTAAAAGATTACAAGTCCTTGACAAATTTCTCAATTGTTGGTCAATCAACTTCAAAAGATCATATCTTGATCATTATTTATCACCTTGAGGTCATTCTTTTTGCACAACAATATTGAGGATGTGAATTTTATCTCCATATAAATTTTAAATATTGAAAGTGTTTGGAAGTTGCTTGGTGAAATCAAAAGATTATAGGTCATTTCATGAAATTTCATCAACTTCACAAGGCCATAACTTTCTCAATTTTTGGAATGGTTGAGTGATTCTTTTTGCCAAATATTCCTTGAGAGGTCTACTTCACATAATATTTGAAAATAAAGATCAAATTTTGAATGGAAGATCATTTTTGAAAAGGAAAGATTATAGGTCATTTTTAGAAAGTGTCATGCTTGACCAATGCCTGGCCAGAAAAATCAATGTTTTTTCAAGAATCCTAATGGCTACATCTCTCAACTCAATCATCCATTGGATTTGATTCTTTTTTCATTGTGTTCTACTCTTTGAATACTTCATTTGGCTCATAGAAAATTAGAAAACGCACGAGGGAAATGGATTTGGCCTCAGTTCAAAGTTTGTGCACAAATCTGTTTCGAGCTTACCATCATTTTGTGCATTTGCGCGTATAGCTTGTTTTTGAGCCAAATTAAGCCTTGATTTTGTGACTAATTGTGATTAGGAACTTCCCAGGATTAATTAGAATATCAAAACGCAAGAAATGATTGAGTTATGATGCACATAAGGTCACATTTTCTTCATGACCACAGGTGTGCATGATTTCTACTCAAATGTCATCATTCACCCCTGATTTTGATTCCATTCACTTCTCCTACAAATAAGCAAGCCATTCCACTCATTTTCTCAAGCTTTGATAGCCAAAAAACCCTGCCAAACTTTCTCTCGAACCAGATTTTCTACAACTTTGTTTTCACTCTCAAAGTCGTTCCAATTTGAAATTAACCATTCATTCTTCTTCCTTGAACCTCACTGAAGCTAACAGAACAAGAATCACGCTTTGAAGCTTCCTAAATCATGCTATCCAAGTCCAGTTTCAGAGCTTTGAAAGTGAACTTCGATCAGGTAGGAATCTCTACAAACCTTGTAAAATAAAGCATCATTGCACTTTCCTCATCTCCCTGATCCTTGTAATCTTCACCATTTGCGTTTTCATCAAGTATTGGCTGCGAATTTCATCAAAATCCTATTCGTTATTATTTGAGTTTTTTCCAATTTTCTCTTTACTCAGTTTAAATAAATTTTTCACGAGCATGTGGTTGAGATCCTCTTGAAGAGACGAATCCAAGGAAACCACTCATGATTATTGATTTTACTGTTTGAGGAACTCCAATTTTAGGGTGGCTGGAGGTTGAAGATGATGACATGTCTCGTCTCAACCAATGAGAGCACGCCAGGTTATTTTTTTCAAATTGGGTTCTGTGATAACGCCTTACCATACACACATCTCTGGAGCCCTTGGATCTGATTACTTTTGTGAGTCAGACTCGATCCAACACGTATGTTATACCCCAAAATTTGCCCTCATATTTTTGAAGTCAATACACATCTCCGCACTCAAGAGTTCCTCAAGGGTTGACCAGATGGACCCTCTCCTAAGCAATCAACCCACAACTAGGGTTTTAATTCTCTCAAGTTAAAAATGGTTTCTATTGCCTCAAGTGAGCATCATGCCTCCTCATATGTCTCAAAGTGTCACCATTCCAAGTTTCAAGCCTCATAGCCTAAGTTTGCTCAATCAATTCCTCAGATGGTTGAAAACTAGTTGTTTTGGACAAAAGGTCAACTATTGTCAACATACAGTCAAACTTCATCATTTTTTGTCAACATCAAGATTTTGAAGTCACATTCATCATTTGATCAAGGGTTTGATCATGATTCATAAAAAAATCAAAGAATTGATCAAAAGTCAAAGTTTCTAAATTAGGGTTTTTTGGATGAAAAGTCAACAAAACTTTGACCACGCATAACTTTCACATACTTTATCAGAAAATTTTCCACCAAAACTCATTTTGAAGAGAATTCAATTCTCTACAACTTTGAGTCTCACAAGCTTTGCCCAAAAATTCTTCATTTGAAAGATATGGTTCAAGACATTATAGGTCCTTCTAAAAGTCAACAAAACTCATGTTTTTCCAAAGAAGTGTACACGAGCATGGAAGCTTCAATGAAGATGAAACCAAAAGGAGCATTTAGAGGACATCTTAAGATTTCTAAAAATCCAAAGAACACTCTTAAGTGATAAAAGTTGATCAAGTTATGGCTTTAGCAAAATTTGAAATTTTGAAGAAGTGCATGAAGAAAATGTTGATCAAACTTAAATTTTTTCCAAATAGGCCTTGGTTTTTGTGATCTGAACTTATTCCTAACATGGCCCATGACCTTTAAGATCAATTACACGCCCTGCTTTCATTTATTTAATTTATTTTTGAATTAAATCAATTAAATTCAATTTTAAATAAAATAAAATGTAACATGAGAAGCATGGTGTGTTGGGCTTGATTTTTGTATGTCTTGAGGACCAAGGAAGTCCAAACAAGCTGGAAAGAAATGCATGTTAGCATTAGAGGAAGATTGAGCAAGAAAAGGAAGATTTTATTCAAATTTCCAATCAAATATCTTTCAATGAATGCAATATATTTTCTCTTAAAATTCTTGACCTAATGCACTCCTTATAAGTATCAGATTGAGACCACAAGCAAGGGACACAAATTTGCAGCCAAGAACACTAGGGTTTGAAGTAAAAAATTGCAATGAAAGGTGCACCATCAATTTTTAGATTCCAACCATCCACAATCAATTTCAACCTTTCCATCACACTCCTAAAGTTCCCAAGAATCATTCCATACTCCCATACAAGCCTGAAGCATCCCAAAACACGTTATCCACGTCTCACCGGTTGGGTAAAGTTATTAATTTTGATTTCTTTAATTCATGCATTGCTAATGGTTTTTGATTGTTTTTATGATCTCAGGAGGTCCATTAGATCAGGTTTGATGCATTAGATGGAAGGTTTAGCGTGTAGATCGAGTATCACCATTGTTAGGGCATAACAAGCTAAAACCTTTGTATCTCACAGTAGAGGGACTTTCAGGCCAAACGAACCCCACCAATCGATTTGCAACCCTCGAATTAGGGAGTATGGTCCTCCTGTTGCATTTATATTTGTTATTTTACAGGTTTGATGTTGATCATGATCGGAGAAGACGATCGGAGTTAACTCCGACATCTCTGATTTCCTTTGACCGACAAAGACTAGGGCAAGGCATTCATGGCTCGTTTCAATTGGCCGATTTATAAACCATAGGTCCCACACGCGTGTTTGTTTGAAAAATCAGAAATCAAGAAATTTGTATCCAAATACATTAATGTATCACCACCCCAGTGGTTAACTATGCGCGCGCTAGTCCTCTCACTTTATCAGGTCGTGGGTTCGAACCTGCCTTTTGTCACTTTTTCTCATATTTTCTGATTTTTGCAGGGTACCATACATAAACAATGGGAAGCGTGTTATGAACATCACAAGCACATGGCCTAGTGGCCAAATTTTTAACCAGTGACCTTAGGGTCACGAGTTCTAACCAATTTAATTTATTTTCACAAATTAATTTTTCCTAATTAAAAAAACCTAAAAAATATTTTTATTTAAGATATAGGTTAATAAAATATTTAATTAATTTTATACACAAAAATATTTTACTTTTCCTTTCATTTAAAATTATTTTTGTAATTAAATACTAATTAATTAGAATTAGGGTTTTGCTTAATTAAAATTAATTCCAAAAAATACCAAAATATATTTTTCCTTTTAATTAGGGTTTAGAACACTTATGTCTCCATTCAAATGTTTTTCTATTAATTATTTATGCTTTATTCTCATTTAAATTCTAGAAAACGATGTATAGGTCGCAAGGTTATTTTGTAACAGCGTAGATTTAATTTCTCGCACTTTACTTTCTGCACCTCCAATAATATAACTGCCCAAAAGCCTTGTAATAGCGTAGGGTTTATTTTCCGCACTTTTACTTCCTGCACTCTCTCTTAAACTTCCTATAAACTACTTAAATGTATGCTAATAGGATTGTATGGCAAGACAAATCAATCAATCGTAGATCACCTTATCAATCAAGATAAAATATCTGAATTGAACACACTTTTCACACTTGCACCCCCTTAGGGTATCCTCTCTTGTTTCCTTTCAGAAAAACATGGTCATGTCCTCGAACGTAGGAATATCATTAGCAAAGACCCTCGATTCAAAATCATCATAAAGATCATACCCTTCGAAATGCTAAGGTATCTTTACAATGTTGCCTTCTCCCACCCTCTCCTTCGCGATTCCATCAGGTCCATTGTTGCTCCGCAACCTCTCGCACCCTCTCCTTCGCGAGTCCATCACTATGCATATTCGATGTTTCAACGAACACCTCTATCTATCGTGAGTCCATCAGGTCCATCGTTGCTCCGAGCTAAGGTGATTGGAGCCTGTGATATGTTTCTTTTTTATGTGATATGTTTCATTTTTGATGGAGGGAGAATTGGAGCCTTATGTTTCATGTTTGATTTTGTGTAGTTTTGATTTTGCAAATTTTATATTGATGGAGGGAGAAATAATGAAAGGATATAATACTTTTTTATAGTATATTATATAATAAATTTGTTTTTATTATTTTATTTTTACGTTTATATTAATATAAATAAATTCATTATTAAATTAATATTTTAAAAATAAATTCATTATATTTTTAAAGCCTAAAATTCAATTACTCGTCTTGTAATCCATTAGTTCACATTTTGAAAACTACTGTGTTAAAGAGTTATATAAATCCTTCCGGTTGGACTAAAACTTCCAATGTGGGACTTGAATACCTTTAATGCAGAAGTGTGTTCGCGTTAAAAAGTGACGCGCGAGGGAATCGAATCTGAATTCAGATTCTCTGACTCGAAACGATTTACTCTTTTGATTTGTTTATAAAGATGCCTCGAGCATCAAGCTTTATTATTTTCAACACAAGAAAATGATTATGAAAAGGGAAAGCTATTAATACCCTCAATTGATATGATATGCATTACGACTAGCGAACTAGGCGTAACGCATTGGGAGATTCCAAGGGGTTTGTTATATAAAGGGAATAGATGGAGCACCCTAAATATATATAGTTATCTATAGCTTTATATATGAATATGTTTGATATGTTTGTGTGTTTTAATTGCTATTTCTATGATTGGGAAAGTTTCTCCTTTGGATTTTAAGAAGGGTAGATTATGTGGGATCCTAGGTTTTGTTATTATTGTGCTCGCAAAGATCATTGGGATCTTCTGCATACATATCCCTTAATGGGAATCAGAGCATTTGTAGCTCGAATCTAAAGGGATCTATGGTTTGTTTGGTTTGAGGGAGAAAGAAATTTGCTCACCAAGGATGAGACCTTATGCCTACGTATTCTCAAAAGGATGTTGAGAAAGTCAGAGCAATCGTAGTTCCCACTTATGCTAGTGGAAGCAACGGGATGTTATTAAGAGACACAGACAAATGTCATCTTAATGAAAAATGTATCTAATCTATTTCATCACATACATTTTGAAAGGATTGATTGATTGATTAAAATCTTTCATCGTAAGTTATAGGTGTTTTGCTTGAGTGTACAAGCGTTACCACTTACGAGTTTTAGAAAGATGTTTTGAAAGATGATTGAATCTTTTAATTGTAAGCATTGGGCGTTTTGCTTGAGTGTACAAGCATTACCACTTACGATTAAGAGATGTTTTTGTTTGAAAAGAGTTTAAAAAAAAGTTTGAAAAGTTTTTTGACTGTATGTGATGTGATAGATAAGATGCTTCTTCCATAGAGATGATAAATGCCTAAATCTCTAGGAGAAATTGATTGGATTAAGGGGGATGATTTTAAGAAGCCCATGGGTCCTTGTATTGTAAGCCCAAGAGGAGGCATTCCGAGGGTCATCGAGGGTCCTTGTATGAAGCTCAAGAGGAAGCTATAAGGTATGGCTGACTTTGGCTTTAAGAGGGATTTCACCGGGAAACCATCCTCTTAGGATTTCAAGAGCAATTTCACCAGGAAATTATACTCTCTGGGTTCTATCCAAGCGCGAGTGATTCTTTGTATTGGAAGCCCAATAGGAGGCTGTTAAGAGATTTCCTGGTCTCTTTCTTGTTTGATGCCCAAGAGAAGGCTAAACTCAATGAGGAGTTCTTTTGAACGAAGCCCAAGAGGAGGCGACTCGGGAGTGTTGTCTTATATGAAGCCTAAGCGGAGGCTAAACTCAGATAAATGAGTTTTCTTATATGAAGCCTAAGAGGAGGCTGAACTCAGATGAATGAGTTACCTTGTACAAAGCCCAAGAGGAGGCTAACACTGTGGGGAACTTAATGGTTAGACTAGTTGTTATGTTATAACTGTACAATTATATGAACAAGTATATGAAGTTTATTCACAGGAGTTTATGAAGGAAATATAAACAAATGCATGATGTTTATTTACAAAAGTTCATGAAGGAAATATAAACAAGTGGTGTGTAAAATGAGCGTTTAAAACGAGCGTAACTTGATTATTTACAAGTTTGAAGGTGTACAGGGGAATGAATATGTACACGAACGAGTATTTATGTACGAGGGAATGAGTATGTACATAGGAGGATTGGGACTTACACCATAAGGGAAGCCCATTGGTTTAAAAGCAGTTTCACCGGGAATAATGCTCCTTTTTAATACCAATGGTATTCAGTGTATATACAAGTGAAATGAAAATAAACGATCGAAGTTTGTCTGTACTTGAATATTTACAAAAGACGTCTGTGTTATGTACAAGTAAAAATTATTATGTACATAAAAGAATTTGATATGTACAAGGAAATATGTATGTACATAAAAAGAATTTGGGACTTACACCGTGAGGGAGGCCCATGATCTATTAAGAAATCCGAGGAAAAACGAGTTCGGTTTTATCTTCAAATCGGATCGATCATGGAAAAAAAGATGTAAGTTTGATGAAAAGTTTTGAAAAGATCTTGAAATTGTTTTTGAAAAGTGAAATATACTTACGAGAAGTTTGGAAAAGTTTCGGGCTTCGAAAGTTTGAAAGAAACGTCTTTGAAAGTGCTTTGAAAAGTACTCAAAACGTATCGTTTTCGGCTCGATAAAAATATAATCAAAAGAAAGTATTTTTGAATTTTTTTGACACTATCCTAAAATAGGTATGTTAAATGACACGTGTGTAAAAAATCACCTCAAAATGAGGAGTTTTGATTGGGTTTTGAAGAAGTCAAAGTTTGAAAAAAATGTGAAGAGAAAACAAAAAAGTTTGGCAAAAATGGTCCCAAGGCTACTCGAACCCAGGACCATTGGGCAAGGCGTGGCAAGGCAAAATGTTAAGAGTGAGCTGGCAACCGCTGGGGCGGCAATACATCCGTTCATATATCCAACTTCATGTTATTATATTATAAACTAAATGTTTGAATTTGAAAAAAACGCGCAAATTCATCTTCTTCTTCCTCGATCCTTCAATCAGCCATGGATTCTTTGTTTCTCAATGACATTGCTCGATGTAAACATCAAACTTGATCGAAATTGAACCAGGAACATGATGATGTGGGTTAATTTCATTTATTTTTAGTTTAACATGATTAAATTTCCAGAATACACGAAGAACCCTAGTTCTTTAAAATCAAATTGAAATCGTGTATGGACATGGATTCAAGTAATTAGTTTAGGGTTAATGATCAGTGAAGGTGCAAAAACAAAATGGCCAAGAGTTTTTTGAACTGGAAATAAGAAATCAAGGAGTTCGAAGTTGAGTCACTTACCTCTTGAAGCTGAGATCGAAATCTTCAAAGGAGCTGTTACAGTTGATGTTTAAGGATTGCTGGAGCACAGTGAGCTTTAGGGAACGTGTGAGGATGCTCTGCTTGCCTTGAATCAACCTGAATTATTCTGACCAAGTCCACTTGCATATGCTTGAAGTGAAACTCGAATCCGTGTTTGGAAGTGTTACAGTTCAAGAAAGCTGATTTGTATCACTCATATGAGATGTATGGATGATGTTTGAATGATCAAAACACAACTAGCTCGAGCCAAATATCAATTTTGAAGTTTAAGGCAGTTTTTGCAAGTTTTGAAATATGAAAAGAAATTCTGGTTTTTAGTGATTCTTGTGTTGATTTTAAGTTTCAAACCAGCTACATATTGATTTTAAGACATGTTAGACACCAAATCTCTCATGGTTTTTCACAAGTTTTGAAAAGTGCAAGAATTCTCACTTTGAACTATGTTACTTGAAATTTAAGAAAGAAAAGAGAAAGCTTGTTTTGGCATAGCTTTGGTGTGGTTTCAAATGGCAAACATGACCTCTATTTATAGGTCAAAAAATCAGATTAGCAAGCAAAGAAGTTTGGCTTGGATTTGGACAACTTGCCTTAGAGGGCAAGAAAGTCTTTTTTGCCATAAATGCAAAAGGAACCTTCCTTTTAACCATGGTTAATTTAACTTGATCTTATCTCCATCATAATTACCTCTCAACTGATTTTTATCAGCTCTAGCCTATCTCCAATTAGTGACAAGGCTTCTAGAAGGAGATTTTGCAAAAAATGACTTGTAATTTTGAAGGTTGTACTTGAAAATCATGGCTTTTGGAGCCCTATGTTTCAAAATCAAAAGTATAGCTAGACACAATGGATTTGCAAGTTCTTGGACATTTTGGAAAACTTGTTTCAAGGGCTACAACTTTCATGTTTTGAGTTTTTTCTAATTCCAAATGGAACTATGTGAAAAATTGCCATGAAAGTAGGAAAAAATGTGAAATTTCAACACTTGAAAATTTTTCTAAGTGTTGAAAATTTTGACTTTTTGTTGACTTTTCAAAATTTCTTGATTTTTTATGATCATGATGGATCATTTGAAGTATTTTGATGATGGAAAAAGTTTTATCTTGAAAAAGTTGACCAAAAGTCAAAGTTTGACTTTTCAGTGCAGATGAAATTTCATCAGATGATCCAGAAATTGACTGATGAAGTATGTGAACTTCTGTGATGTTTTGAATCCAGAAATTAGGTCAACATGTTGTATTGGAGATATGAAGATCAATCTCCAAGCAAAAAAGTCATTCATTGATAAGAAAATCAGTGATTGCTTATCCTCGATGAAAACCCTAATTGGTCGATCCTTGATAGATCATGAGGAAAAGTTGGAGATCTGAAGATCAGAGGTTGATGATTTGATTAAGATAGATCAATTGAGGTGAGTGAAACTCAAACCCTAATTTATTTCCTCTTGAATCAGATGAAAAATTGATGAAACCCTGATTGTGACTGTAAGCCACACCGATTAATTACATTACTCGAATTAGTGATGCAATGATGCAAATGTAAGGTGGTATGTTAGGTCAAAAATTAGGGTATGACAAATTGAGACACATATTGTATACTGCTAGTCTAGCCTAACCTGTGCTATAGAGTTATCTCAAACATGATTTATGCTTAAATCAAAGTTATTACTTGAAGCAGAATAATATGGACAAGAGACATAATATAGTATGTGACAAGAACCTATTACACCAGCCCAAATCATAGACTGAATCTTTCAAGCCAAATTCAGCTACTCACTAAATATCTCTTTATGCCTTTACCTATCTATATCACAGATATTCAGATATAGTATTGATTATAAAATGGAACCACAACATATCAGTAAGATGCTAATGAAATTTTTTTTAATAGTGCCTCACAAACAAGCATTAAAGTTGTTTCTACAAAATATACATGAAAAGTAGAGGTTCAATCATTTAAGACATAATTCAATATAACAATCAAAAAAACAATTAGAAAGTCACTGGAGTAAAAGAAAAGAAGGTGTTCAAGCTCCTTTTGGTCATGTCATTCAAACATGTTGCCTTATGGATTTTTTGGATTCACTATTGCTTTAATTTGTTGCTCAACCGAACTTTTGATTTCACTTAACTCTGCCATAATAGTTTCAGCTAAATCCTTCTTTTGTTCTAGCAGTTTTATTTATGAGTCATCCTTGCTATCTGTATGGCTGTATTCTCCACCATCCCAGTCCCACTGATTCTCAGAGTAATCCTCACCTTGCTCAATATAGTTTTCCAGGGAGAAATCAGAATGAGCGTCGATTTCTTTAAACATAGCCTCATAATCTATAGGTTGAGGAGCAGCAACGTGGTTGAAACATGATCAACCAAAGTATTACTTTCCATGTCCAGAGACATATTTTCATCATCTGTTGCATGAAATTCAACCGTGTTAGCTATTTGAGAAGAAACAACACCTGGATCCGCCACCTTTTGAACATCGTGAGCCGCATGGTTTGAAACATTTTTAGCAGTGTCATCATTTTTTACATCAAATTCAGCAGTGTCATCAGCCATTCGAGAAGCAGCAACAACATCTGAATCAGCCACCATTTTAACATTGGGAGCAGCGTGATTTGAAACATTTTCATCAGTGTCATCATTTTTTACATCAAATTCAGCAGTGTGATCAGCCATTCGAGACGCAGCAACAACATCTGGATCGTCCACCATTTTAACATTGTCAGTGTGGTTGGTAACACTCTTCGGAGGACCAAAAGCGACTATATAAGGACCCCATGTCCACATGCATATTTTCATCATCCGACTTATCGAAACCAAAGTCATCTGGGTCGTTTCAGCGAGTTTCACCATCCTCTTTCGAGTACTCTTGTCCATCATCCATGTCATCATCAGAGTAGTTTGGTTCTGATAACAAAAGCACAAAACAAATTACAACTAAATTCATATATATGGAATTAGAAACAAAAAACCTACCAAATCAAAGGTTACCCTAATAAAGTCGTCCTAAAACATTATCTTTGAGTTCGTCAATTTGTGCAGTATATTCTGCAATCTTGTTAGCCACTTTCCTTCTTCTGTCCATAACGTCATTCATCTGGTCATGCAGGCTCATAGAGTGCATGCGATCAACCAAAAAGCGTTATAGGTAATTAATAATCGTAGTAAATATATGTGAAAAAGTGTCAAACAAACTAGAGTCTCAAGTCTCAACATTCAGTTTTGTAATGACAATTACAACTATGACTTATGAGTCTAAATCATCACAGTTATAGAAACAACTGGCCCTAGGATATAAAATTTTATTTTGATTATGAGAATAAACATAGCAATTTATTTTGTAAATCAAATTGCACTTATGAACTCTAACAATCTAAAGAATCAAAATTAAAGAAATCAAAGTTTTCAAGAACACTAAAATACACCAAAAGCAAGTTTTCAAGAAACATGGAATCGTTATCAATTGCAAGAATATAGAATGTGATGTGATTGAGCAAACGTTTCAAGAACATGAAATTGAAAAAACTTTAAGCATGAAAATTGAAATGTGATATGAAAAATAGAGCAGAACAATCAACATACAATTGAGACTCTAAATTTTCAACATCTCAAATTGAATTTAAAGATTATTCATGGAATTGATTAAAGAAAGAGCACTGAGCAATGATTTACTCACGGTTGAGGAGGAGGTTTAGGTTGAACCATAGTGAAATGAAGAAAGTGTTGTTGTGTAAAACCGAGAGAGAGAGAGAGAGAGAGACCAACGCTAGCTGTGAGAGATGAGAAAAGTGTATGAAAGCATATGCATGGAAAATTATTATATACTTGCTATGGAATTACCGGTTAAACCGATATCAGCCGTTTGGATTTACAGGTTGAAACCGTTTTTTTGTTAGGAACACATGCATTTAATCCATCAACTTAATAAACTTTTTGTTATGATTTTTTTATTGTTTATTATCTACATTAATTTAACGAGTCAGAAACTTAAATATTTAATTTTTTATTATAAACGTCTTGTTTTATTTCAACTCAATATAAACATATTTTCAATCATTATTAAATGATTAATATTTTATTTATTAATTTAATAACATAGTTTTTATATTTTATATACATGGCAGATGTGGGAGAAAAAATAAATCCTTATGAATTTCACTCAAACTTGATTCCATGGTACCTATATGTTATTGAGCATCTATGATTGAAAGATTGAGGTTCAATTTTGATTGGAAGCAAGTCAATTGATTACAAGGGGTAAAATGGTCATTTTGATCAAAATCAATCAAAGCCAGGAGTTGACCAAGTGGAATTTTGGTCAACCATCAATTCAAACATCCTCTTTTAATTTTTCATGGCCAAATTCATCATTGAATCAAGAAGATTGAAAAAATCGAAGTTAACTTGTTCTTGAAGTTATTGGAAGTTTGAAAAAGTTTTTAGGCCTTTATCATATAGAACTTTGACACATCATAACTTACTCAATTTTTACCCAATGGTTGCAAATCATACATTTTTGGAAAGCTTGAGAAAAATTCTACAACTTTGTCATTGTGTGAAAATTTTCAAAAATGCATCATTTGAAAGATATTTGAGTTAGAAGTTTAATGCACAAAACATGCAAAATGTAAGGCAGACTTGCCTTCTCCTGGCCATCCTGCGCGTGTTTTGTCAACAAGCACGTAGTGCGTATAATGTAGAGGCTTATCTATCTTAATTCAAATGCAATTTGGAAAAAGTGCCTTGTGCATTTTGAAGTAGATAAGGAGAGCTTTGTAACAAGTCTTGAACCATCTCAAATGGACAAATATTGAGCAAGTTGTGATCTTTGGAAAATTGAGTCAAAACCGGACTTCTTGCTTGCCTGCCTTGCGCGCGCGTGTGGCTTTCCTTATCATGAATTGTTTTTTTCCTCAACTTTGATGCACCATATCCCACTCAATACTCCATCATTTGGCATAAACCAAGGCTCATTTTAAAGTTCATTAAGAGATCTTTTGAAAGGCCTCAAGAAGCAATAAAATGCACGGGCCAATTTTGAATGGCTTGAGCTGCAAGTCAGCTAGCCAACTGCATTTGTGAATTTTATTTCTTATATTTAGCATTTGTATCCAATTAAATAATTTTTTTGCATTAACTAATTGATTTTTATCATATATTTTGCATTTTTATTATTTTCATAATTTTTATTGAACATAAAAAATTCAAAAAAAAATACTTTCTGACCTTTCTATGAGTCCCTAGTAATTTTAGGATTTTTATTTGAAATTTATCATGTGTTGTCATTAATTTTTAAAATTGAAAGAATAAAAATGCCTTTTTAGGATTTTGGTTGCTTGGATCACAATTTTGATTTAATTGATAATTATTTGAAACTTATAAATGTCGATTAACTTCTGATTTAGGTCCTTGAATGTGTTGACTCTATAAAAATGAATTTTGTTTGAATTATCCATTGGAATTCAATTTTTTCCAAAATATTTTATAAAATAGGTCTAGTTTGAGTCTTATCTCAACTAGTTTTGAAAGATAAATTTTGTTTTCAACCTTTTTCAAATATTCAAGGACCTGAGTTGTTGGTTTTTGACTTTTATAAGTTTTAGGTGTCTTAAAACAATTTTTTGGTTATTATAGGCCATTTTCATTATTTATCAAATTATGTCAATATTGGTTGCTTAGGTTAGAAGTTACAATTGTTTGACTATTTTCCTTTGACTTTTAAGTCAAGTTTTGTTTAGATTAGGGTAGAATAGTGTCTCAGGGACTTATAATTAATTTTGTTTTCATACCTATGTAATGTAATATTATTTTAAAAATATTTTTAATTAATTTCTTACTATTGTTTGTGATGCCAATATAAATTACGAATAGTGTTAGTGTTATTATTTTAGTGATGCCAATAAAATTATGAATAGGGTAATCTTTTAATTTTAAAAGGACATCTCCCTCTACACCATCTAAAAAGAGGCGACTGACAGGTGAATACAACTTCAAGGAAAATATTGTTTCGTCTATGGAGTTTCTTATCTCATAGAGAGAAAGTGAGGATTATTATTGGTCCATGTCTCCCTTGAAAATAAATTTAACAATCCACCCATTGACTAAATAGGAAGCGACCCTTTCCAAGAAAACCTTGGGCTTATACGACCTCTATAAATACCTCTTTCCTCAAAGAAGAAAGGAAAGACTTTAAGTCATAAACACTTTCTACAATCTAAAAAGCATGGCACTACCCATAGTCTTAACACATGACTGACCTAACCAACCTCCTATAACCAAGCATCGTCGGCCTTCAATAGGGCCTTGTAGAGGAAACATGCATACTTGTACTTTTTTACCAGTACAATGGTGCCTCGATAAAACAAACATGGGCCACATCTCCACTATAACCCATTCATATCCCTTCTAAATATGGCCAACTGGGTCCTATATCTCAAAGCACACACTACCGTTGGAGGAACCTTTGAGTAGGGTAGCTCTAAGACCACCCGAAGAAGATACGTGAAACATGTGTCCGCAACAAACATTATATCAATTGGCTTTCCTAGAAGCACCTTAAGGAAAACAGGAGTTGACACCGTCTTCTGTAGAGAAGATGTCATTGGCATTAACCCTCATGATGACGGTCCCTTGGTCATCACTGTCTAACATGGCATCTGGCACATCATGATGTTGTAACCCAAAATTTACCGTCTTTATTTTAGTGTTTCTGGCTTATAATTGAATTATCATAAACATACATGTATACACATGCATAGCATCCATCACATGGTTCCCAGGTTCTAAGTACTTCAATTTGTGGAAGAAACTGTGTGTTTCGGCTATCTCAGATCATTTCGAGCCTGATATCGACATTCTTTGATTCGTACGCTTAAAGCAACATATTCTTGTCAGAAAGCTATTTCTATTTGGTTCCCTAAGCATTGGGACCATATCAATTTATTCTCCAATTTATCTGTTCAAATCGGAGGTCGTTTCGCCAAGAAAAAGACTTTATTTGCTTATTTCTCAATAAAGTGAATTTTGAGTTTTTGGTGCGTTTCGGATGCTTTGAAAGGCATATCTCTCAACTCGCCGGTTATTTTATAATGATTTTCAACTGGCAAGTCCCTCTCATTATTTTCTACAACTTTTGTTCACAAGCCAGAAGCAAATTTCATGAAGAAAGGCCTCAAAAAAATCGATTTCTCAAGTGGATTAAACTGAATTTTAGTGATGTATCGTGTACTCTGCGCACTAAAAAAATTCCTAATTCCCAGATGAAAAATCGAAATTGAGTGGGGAATATTTCTAAAAATCCATATCGAAGTCCTCTACAACTATCATGAACAAGTCGGGAGCCAATTCCTTACCGTTTAAGAGCAGTTTTTTTATTCTTCGGACTTGATTTTGAGCTGAACCGAGCAATTTTCATCTGATACGCGAAGTTCAAAAAATCATATCTTGCTCAATTTTTATCGAAATAAGGTGGGACTAGTTCCAAAAGTTCACAAATTTTTTTGGCTTCATTTATCTCAGAGATAATCAAGTTCGAATTGTGATCAGAAGACCCTCATTTGAGGCAATTTCTCCGAAGAGCGCAATGAAAATTATGCATGTGTCAGACGCCTGAAAAATCTTCTGAAAATTCAAAAATTTGTATTTCCTGGACCATTTTCCCGATCGAGTCAAAATTTAGACTCATGCTATTAAAATCGTGTTCCGAACATTTTTCGTTTACATTCCGACTTCAAATTCCGCACGGATTTGCCTGTTTTGGATTAATTACAAAAATTATTCAGATAATCGCGATTTGGGCTTAATTGTGGATCCAAGGCACTCTAAGGCCCAAATTTTCACACTATAAATGAATTTTTGCCTTCACAATTCAAGGACACACAATCATTTTCTCAATTTTTTCCTCATATCACTCTTAATTCTCTCTCAATTCACGAAGGAAATTGGAAGAAAATTTAAATTGAAGCCTTCCCTCCCTCGCTCTCTCCTTCCTACTGCCACCACCGACCTCCCCCTGATTGGTCTTCCACCACCGAACGGTCACCTTCCGTCTGACGACCACCCCGCTCCGCCCGACGACCACTGTTCACGGCCAATCTCCTCTATGCGCGTAGCTCGGTTCCGATTGGAACCTCTCCTCTTCTTCCCTTCCTCTTCTTCCGGCCACCTCAACCGGCCGGTTTCCTCTTTCTTCAAGTCAATATCGGCCTCCTCTCACTCTCTCTTGCTCGGTTAAGGTTGAAGGAAGGCCTTCCATCACTTTTTCTTGATGTTTTCTTCAAGACGTCAAGGAATCAATTGGAAGTAAATTTGGTATTTTCTTTGAAGAGTACTGTTAAGGACAAAATTGTAGTTATTTTGTACATGATTATGTGGTCCTTAACAATGCCTTTTTATATAATTAGTAGTATTTATTCTAGTATTTTGGCTTAATTAGGTTTTTATTTAGTTTTTGTTCTTAATATATTATTTAACTTATTTTACTTTTAATTGTAGGTTTTTATTGACTAATTCTCCCAAGCTTGGATTCAAGGACACTTGAAGAGCTCTTGGGATGATTCTTTTTGAAGAAAATTTTGGCTTAAGGAGCAGGTCGCTCGGCCATGATTGCGATGCCAGCGACTAACCAAGCTTAGCGGTGCGAAAATCAGAAAAAGGACAGACCCATGCTTTCACCTTTTGGCCACCAACCCATCACTTCCAGCTGACTTTTGGCTTGTAAAAGGGTGCAACTTCACTTCATCATAATTATCTTTCATTTTGTGTAAAATTAGGGCAAGAAATTGTAAGAAAAACCATAGTTTTTCATCTTGATTCTTCATGTTCATCATCTCTACCAACAATATTGAGAGCAAAGCAACCATGGAAATGAGTGGCTAAGTTCTTTTTGTGTCAAGATTAGAGGTAGTTGATCTAAATAGTATGTATTTTTTTAATCCTTTTGTGTATGAACATGGTTGATGATTAATATAGTTGAATATCTTTGTTCTTCATCTTTATGCTTTGAGTCTTGCTTGGAAAAGAATACTTCAAAGTAGACCTAGGATATTCATCCACTAATGAACAAATGCTAGGGATAGATTTGTGTGTTAGTGTTTACAAATATTGAACTTAATGATTATCATATCAATAGTTGTAGTGAGGGATCATACCAAGATTAACATGATAACATTCACAATCTTGGTGGGAAATCTACAAGATTGAGAGGATATGTATTTATAGAAATCATCTACTATGTTCATCACTTGATTAATTGAATATATATGAAATTAGGTCAATGAAACTAATCTTGACATGCTTCCATCAATTACAAACAAACTCCAACTCTCTTAAATCCAAACCATAACTCTCTTTTGAAAAGATTAATTTAGTTACTTGTTTGGAAATTCATGTTACTAGTAGCTTAGGAAACAAACCCTTTGGTTACTTTCATCTTAAAATACACTTGTCTATTGAAAGACTACAATATACACCAATCCCTGTGGAATCGATAATTAAAAATACTTGTTTGCAGAAAAATCCTACAACAAGTACAAGGAATTCCTCCTCAATTTGACTCAAACTTCAAGTTCAAGTAAGTGATTAATCCAATTAAGCACTTATTTTAAGTGATTTTTCACTTTTAGTTTTTCTTGAAAATGAATAGTCTAGTTGATTGCAAATTCCGTGTGGATTTCGATTCTTGAATTTATATTGCTGATTTCCTTGATTTGATTCTGATTTTGTGACGTTAAAGTGTGTCGGTGTGAAAGAATTTGTACATAACACACACATACACTTGTGTTGTTGTTTTTCTTCGCATTTTAGACACTTTAATTTGACATTTGAATCATCTATCACATGCTCATGCATTAGAGAGCATATAGATTGATCAAATTGCATTGAATCATGTGAATCAAAACATAATTTACATGCATAATTGTGTCGAAATGTAGTATTCATTGCATTTTAGATGTAGGTAGCATTTGCATTGTACATAATGCATTTAAACTTACATCTTAGAACTTAATTTGCATCCTTACATGTTGACACATAAGCATAGGGAATAATCAAATCCATTTCCTGTGTCGGTGTTTAATTTTTATGACATTAAAGTGTGTCGAAACTTCACTTTCACTCGCTTTTTCACATGTATGGATTCACAACACTTCAATACATCACATGCTTGATTCTTATTGATTTTTGTACATGTTTTGCATAGCATTTAGATAGGATTTGCATTGAGCACATGTCATTTTCATATGATATCTCATACACTTGCAATTCATCCATCTAAACACCATAAAATGTATAAAATATGCATTTCCATGAATAATTTCACATCATAAAATGTACATGAAATGAGCTTTACATGCATTTTTACATACTTTTTGATTTCAAATTTCAATCAAATTTGTACATAACTTGTGTTTCATCTTTTTGGCTTATTGTTTACATGTAGTGAATTAAAATCCGATTCTTCTCACATTTTGAAACCAAACATAAATCGAATAGGAATTTAATCCAAAACATGGATTTTATGATTCCATAAGCATTTTTTTAGTGTTTTCATGCACCGACACTCACTTTTTCTCAAAAGTTTGAAGTAACGGTACATGTCCCCTATGTTTTGGCACGTTTCGGAACCAGTTTTGGAGGTTTCGCAACCAAATTTTTAGTGCAACATGCCTAAAACATATTAGCTTCCCCTTCACTTTAAGGTCCAATAAATGCCACTTCTACTCAGAATTAATTAAACCCGCTCACGTTTTTGAATCCGTTGATGTTTCTGCAAACAACCATGCAATTCTTAATTGATTTCGAGAAGTTGACTTTTTCGCTCCGATTTCGGAAAACCGCCTTCCCAAGCCGATTTTTGTGATTTTATTTCACTTCTTACATGCGTATACTAGTTTATAATCATATTTGCAATCGGTTTTACATTCGGTGCTTTATTTCTAGTACTTGCTTTGTTAATTTTGACACTTTATTTCATGTGCGAGGTGCTTGGAGCCTTTTCACTTGAGATTTGGACATATAACATCCTTATTTTGCGCTTGCACATATACATGTGCATTCTATTGTCTGGATGTTTGGATTCACACTTTCCTTGCAGCTTATCCAATCTTGAATACGTACGAACGTGCATTCTATTTGTTGTATGGGATTCTATTAATTCAATTAACAAGCCACTGATGAGCTCTGATTTTGACGAAGAAATTGATGAGATCGAATTCGAAGGAATGACTGAGAATCCAGTCGAAGTTGAAGATGAAGAAAATGTTGATATTCCAGACAATGTCGAAGTTGAAGAGGGTGTGGCTATCATAAGCCATAGACCTCATCAAAATAGAGTTCCTCCAACAAGACTTCAAGATTATGAAGTAACTAGTGATGATGAAGAAACACCAGATGGAGAATTAGTTCATTTTGCTATACTTGCAGGTGCTGAACCAATTAACTATAGCGAAGCTTTGAAGAGTAACAAGTGGAAGTTAGCTATGGTCTAAGAGTTAGAGGCAATCGAAAGAAACAATACGTGAGAGTTAAATTACCAGCACATACAAAAGCTATCGAAATGAAGTGGGTATTCAAGTTGAAGCACAATGTTGATGGTTCGATAGTAAGACATAAAGCAAGATTAGTAGCTCGAGGGTTTCTTCAAAGAGAAGGACTTGACTACTCTAAAGTATTTACTCCAGTAGTAAGATTGGAGACTGTTCGACTAGTAGTAGCTTTGGCATGCAACCAAGGCTGGTCGACATTTTTTTTAGATGTGAAATCAGCATTTCTAAATGGTCCTTTAGAAGAAGAGGTTTATGCCACACAACCTCCTGGGTTTGTGATTTAGAAGAAAGCGAGTAAAGTATATAAGTTGCATAAAGCGCTCTATGGTCTCAAGCAGGCACATAGGGCATGGAACAAGAAGATTGACTCATACTTAATCGAATTGGGATTTGTCAAATTCAAATAAGAGTATGGTGTCTATGTTCAGGTTGTAGCACAAGATATAACAATCATCGACTTATATGTTGATGACTTGCTAGTAACTAGAAATAGCTTGAAGAACTTGTTGAAGTTCAAAGAGTTGATGACAAAGGAATTTGAAATGTCGGATCTGGGAAAATTGTCTTATTTCTTAGGCATGGAATTTCAAATAACGAAGAAAGGTATGGTGCTACATCAAAGGAAGTATGTCAAAGAGATACTCAAGCGATTCAAAATGGATTATTTGAATCCTGCATCTTCACCTATCGAACCAAATGTGAAGTTGGAGAAGAATGGAGAGGAAGAAAAAGTTTATGTAACTTTGTTCAAGCAAACTATGGGATCTCTGAGGTATTTATGCAATAGTCGACCTGATATAAGTTTCGTTGTCGGATTAGTAAGAAGATATATGAGTGAACCAAGAGTGTCATATATGAAGGCTGCAAGAAGAATTTTGAGATATCTGAAGGGTTCGATAACCTGTGGAATACTATTTCGAAGAAATTCTGAAGATAAAGAAACAATAGTTAATTGTTTTTCAGATGTTGATTAGCGTGGAGATAAGAAAGATCGAAGAAGCACAACTAGATATTCCTTTCAAGTATTTGGTGCCCCAATCTCATGGTGTTAGAAGAAGCAACCTGTGGTGGCATTGTCATCTTGCGAAGCTGAATATATAGCAGGATCCTTTGCTTCTTGTCAAGTAATTTGGATCAAATCTGTACTTGAAGAAATGGTTGTCGAAGTGAAGAAACTGCCGGTGTTGCAAATCTACAATAAGTCAACTATAAATCTGGTGAAGAATCTAGTTCTACATGGAAGAAGTAAACATATCGAAGCTAGGTTTCACTTATTGAGGGAAAAGGTAAATCAAGGTGAACTTGAAGTTAGACATTGCTCAAGTGAAGCACAGTTGACCGACATCTTTACCAAAGGATTGAAGATTGAAAGATTCCTGAATTTGAGAAAGAAATTTGGAATAGTTCAGATTAACTATTTTTGAGGATGTTCGACAACTTGGATTATGGGGGTGTGTTGAAATATTAAATTAGATTTGTTAAAAATATTAGATTAGACTAGATTTGATTAGATTTAATATTTAAATATAATCTATGTTGTGTAGATCCAAGCCTAATTAGTGGCTTATATAAATAGTCCTAGGTTGTATCATTATTTGTACAATTCAATAATACAAATCTTTTTTTCCTTTATTATTTTCTCTTTTTCTCCTCATTAAAAGTGCCTCACGCTTTAACAATTTTCTGACTGCAGGGAATCATGGTCCCCAAAGGTAGCCAACAGTAAAGATATCAAATTCTACCCCCAAAATGACTTTAGTAAAAAAGGTTTTGGCGGTGGTACAGTTAGTAAACTTTTCTTAATAGCCAATATTTTTATCTATTAAGTAAATTTCACCCCTTTTATTTTTCTTAATGAGGAAGAATAATATATATCATTATATATTCTTCTAGAATTTGATTTAAATATTCGACAATGCTTCTCTTAAATCAAATTTTCATTTTTCGAAGTATTTTTATTTTATTAAACTTATGAAATAATTCAATCTTTAACGATTTTATAAATATATTTGCAATTTATTCTTCAGTGGAACAGTACTCGATCACTTCTTCTTTTGCAGCTATAAATTCTCTTATTTTGTGAAATCGAATATTAATATGTTTGGAACTTCCATGAAAAATCAGATTCTTACTCATTGCAATAGCTGACTTGTTGTCGTAATATGTCTTTGTAGGACTATTATGTTTCTAATGTGTCACTTCTAAAATTCTTCTGATTCATATTGTTTGAATAACACAACCGGTTACTATAATATATTCTTCTTCAACGGAAGAAAGTGCAACAATTACTACTACAAAATGCGCATACAACAATGTCAAAGTCACCACGATTCGCCCCAAAACCATAGTGACATTGCTAAACTAATGCGCTAACATTTTATTTTCATTTTTTAATTGAAAAATTAAGATTATAATTACAATGATTTCATTAACCGTGGTGATACAGTCTAGCTTTCTTAAGTTCGATTATCAACTTTCTCAAATAGTTTATTTAAATGCACGACTTTTCAATTATGTTTATATATAATAAAATAATAATAATTTATCACTACGGCTAATTTATAAAACTGTTGTTACACACTGACAATTCTTTGTATATATTAAACACTAAGTACCCATTCTTCTAGTGATAAAAAACAAACCCTAACACCAACGTCGTCGTGAAGAAGAAAACAACCATAACACTAATTGTTGTTGTCCATTCTCGTCTCAATGTCTCATTCAAACGGTGTAAAATCATGATCTGGAATTTTTTTTGCTTGGGACAGCCGTATGATTTCGTTCCTATGCAAGAGGGACCAAAATAAAGGAAGACTTTTCCAGAGACGTCCAAATTGGTGGATTGGTGAAGCATGTAATTTATTCATATGGGATGATGAACTGAAATTGGAAGATGAGAGTGCTATGATGTTAGAGTTGGAATCGCTTGGGTATTTGAAGGTTATGTATACAGATCCAAAAAAGAAGAACAAGAATTTGAAGAAAAACTGAAGTCGGAGAGATCTTTTGGAAATTTGAAGATGTTATGTTTTCTTATCTCCTTTTTGTTTAATATTTACTTTGTTATAAAATGTAATAGTTGAATTAGGGATGATGAATTGGAATTTGTTATCTTATGTTTAATATTTTCTGTAGTTTGTTTTGAAATATATTATTTGAAGATACAGTGGCCAGGAATATGCAACAAACGGAAAAGAATTTGTTATTTTACGAGTAAGTTCATCTCAATAATTTTCAGTTATATATTTTACAGTTTAGCTAATAGTTAGATAAGGTTGAATGTTTAAGCTGATTATTTGAGTATTTAAGAGAGAAAATCAGATTAAAACTTCATTACATATTAGACTTTCATTACATAAGAGTTAAGAAAATATAAAACCTCTACTGAGATAAAGTTAGACCAATCATAATCATCCTCATCATCATCATCAGAATTGAAAAAAAATCAACATTTGCCTTCTCTACCTATTTCTTCTTCTTCTTCTTCTTCTCCTCACCCTTAGAGCTCTCATTAGTCTAAAAACAACACCCTCTACAACAACATCTTGAATATGAGGATGGTCTGACACCACAGCCTCGGCCTCTACAGCAACATATTGATTATGAGGCTGGTTTGGAACCACAACATCCTCTCCAGCAATATTTGGATTCTCAGCATTATTGATGGCTTGAGTAGGAGAACTAATGTTGATTCTTTGGATGAAGTTATTTTTGTGTGTTTAATTCTTTCACTTTTATAATGTTCCATCCGATTCTTCATCTTCTTATCTTGGAAGTTTAAAAACCAAAATTGCTAATCATTGTTTCTTTAAACTGTACGCTTTCTTTTCTCTTGGAAGTTGGAAATATTGCATATCTCGAGATGACAATTTGACATTTATTCATATATTGTATCACAACGGTTGGTATGAATAACCGTTGTTATAAGGCACATGCCTTCCAGCTTACTACGACGATTATTGTACCGTGATTGTATGTACCGCATATACTATTACACACTACATAACAATACTGGTCTCGCGTGGTTATATATCTTTCTCAACTGTTGTTAAAGCCCTTTTCCGTAGTAGTGAATTGGTTGTTTCTCTGAAGACCACGAAATAGCATATATACCTAAATGAAATGCGTACTCTGACGTGTTTTTTCGTGTTTCTATATCTCCATCCCAATCACTATCTGTGTATCCAACAAGTTCCACACTGTTATTACTAACATAAAAAATAGGGTTAAATAAGTTTTTGGTTCCTATAAATATCTCAAATTTCGTTTTTAGTCCCTCTAAAATTTTTCTTTAAAGAACGGTCCTCCTAAAAACTTAAATTTTAACTTTTGGTCCCTCCTGCAATTTAGCGACGATTTTTACATTTTAGCGATGATTTTTACGACGGCTTTAGCGACGGTTTTTACGACGGTTTTAGCAACGATTTTTTATTTAGCGACGAAATTAGAGACCATTTTAGCTATGATTTTGCCACAAGATACCAAAAGTTGAAATTTAAATTTTTAGGAGGATCATTTTTTAAAGAAAATTTTTAGAGAAATTAAAAATGAAATTTGAAATATTTATAGGAACCAAAAACTTATTTAACCGCAAAAAATACCTTCGGTCAGAGTATCTTTAAGGAAAAGAAATAATCTGCAAATAAAAAAAAATGAAAAACAAATATTTTTCTGAAAAATTTTTTTAAAAAAATCTCAAAATAAAATAAAAATTCAAAAGTTTTTTTTCTTAATAATTAAAAAATATTACGTTGTTGCATCTATCCTGCAATTACTCTTGTTCCTTCAAATTGATCAAAATATTGTCGCCGTGTTACTATCAAATTGAGACTTATCAAATCAAAACTCGGATAGCAACATGCATAATTCATACTTCATAGTAACTAACTTCCACATTCCCATGCATGCCAACAAGGCGCAAAATAATAAAATATAACATAACAAATGTCAAATGCATCTAGTATAAAATCTACAGGGTACATAGCAATGAAAATTTTGGCTACATTGTTTTATGTTACAAATGCGTCTGAAAAACTCAAAATTTGATATGAAATGCGGGTAATAGCAATTCTCCCACGGAGTAACAACAGAAGCAATGCATAAAATTGCAATGAAAATGCTAGTCCCCTTGTTTTCATGTTTTGCCACAAAATATAATATTGTAAGCCTTATCTATATGTGACTCATTTGTGAACACATATTTAATCAAATTAATGCAAAATAGTTTGGAGCCTTTAATGCAGACACATATTGTACAGTTCAACTGGCATCATACTCCTGGCCTAACTGTGAGTATAGAGTTACCTCAAACATTATTTTATGCTTAAACGAAACTTGAAGCAGAATAGTATGAACAAGATACATAATATAGACTTCTAAACATGAAAGATGTGCTAATTAATTGAAGATACTAATGAAAATTGAGTTCAACAGTGCCACACTAAAACAAGCATAATGAAAATTGAAAACTAGAGGCTCAAGCATATAGCCAAAATTCAGTTTTATCAATCAAAATAACAACGGGAAAGTCACTGGAGTGAAAATAAAAGATGTACGACCTCCTTATAGTAATGTCATTCAAACTTCCTGCCTTGTGGATTTACCATTTACTCTATTTGTTCAATTTTCTTTTCAATTTGTTTTTCCATTCCACGTAACTGTTCGATGACAGTTTTAGCCAACTTCCTCTTTTGTTTTATTTGCTCTATTTCAGATATATCCTTGCTGTCACTATCACTGTATTCCCCACCATCCCACTGCATCTCAGAATCATTATCATCTTGCTCGATATAGTCTTCGAGGGAAAATTCGGAGCTTTCATCTATTTCTTTATATATTGCCTCAAAATCAACTGCTTGAGGAGCAACATTAACAATGTTATTGTTTGGAACCCCCTCCGGAAACCCTTGAGGAATGATTTGATTTGAAACCTCCTCTGGAAATTCTTGAGCACTGTTTGGAGCCTGCTGAGCAGAAAACTCAGTATTGCTTGGAATCTCCTGATCAGCAAATTCTGCATGGATGTTATTTGGAACCTGTTCCTGAGCAGCTACATAAGGACCCACGTCCAGAGCTATATTTTCTTCATCAGTTGTTACATCAAGGTCAAAATCATCAGGGTTGATTTGGCGGGGCTCTTTACCATCATCCTCCATGTCCTCTTGCTCATAGGCATAATCATCATCATCCTCCATGTCCTCTTGCTCATAGGCATAATCATCATCATCCTCCATGTCCTCTTGCTCATAGGCATAATCATCATCCGAGTTTCTGTCAAGAGTCGCAAATTGTTTCGCAGGCATGTTATTTGGAACCCCGTTCTGAGGACCAAAAGCAACTATATAAGGACCAGTGTTCTGACTTGAATTTTCTTCATCAGTTGTTACATCCAGGTTAAAGTCATCAGGGTCAAGTCCGTGGGATTCTTGGCCATAGGCATGATCATCATCTGAGTTGCTGTCTGTTTCTGGAAGAAAAAACAAACTTGTTGAAACATAGAAGTATATTTGGCTATATTTTACAACTATGAAAATAGAAGAAAAATGATATATTTAATGAAATTGTACCGTGCAGAAGTCGTTTGTCTATGCTGGCCTGGAGCTCCATGATTTCATCAGTATATTTGGCTATTTTATTCTCCAGTTTCCTTATTCTCTCAGTGATGTCTTGCGCTTGCTCTCGGAGATTTGCAAGCAGTGCATGGAGATCACTGCACCAAAAAAAGAAGTTCAAAACAGTTCAAGATCACGCAAAGTCTCAACTTATTTTGTTAATATAACTGAACTGCAATACTCAAGTAAACAGTCCAAGGTATAAAATTGCATTATGATTCCTGATGGGTGAATAAACAGTCCAACATATTTTGTAAATCAACATGCACTTATGAATTCCAACAATGACTGAACTTAGTGGAAAGGATTAGTTTCCAAAAATAAAAACGTTTGATAAGATGAAATCTTATATAATGTTGATACAGAGGAAATTCATAATATCAATTTTGAGGAGGAAGGAAGAGGGAATTGTTGATACATGTGAAGCTATATTTTGTGTCAAGAGTCAAATTTCAGTCAATCCCCTACCATTGAGACTCTAAGTTCCTATTTTCTACACTCAAATTAGTAACTACGAAACAAACTTTGTAAACTATTAACTCAAGCATCGTAGTTTTGAAACTCTCTAAAGAGTGCAAAACAATCGATCTTCGATTTTGACTCTAAATTGGTACTTTCGAAACGTGCAAAATTTAGAGCGTGATTCTTGAATCCAATAGAAATAAAGTAAAAACCAAACACATCATACATTCGAAACTCTGTACCGGTTTAGTCTTTAACATATACATTTCAAGAAAAACGATTAAACATATACAAGAAACAAACCTAACGTTCATGAATTCAAGAAAGTGGAAATGCAATCGAATATGGAAAATTAGAGGAAAAAACGATCAAGCATGGTAGAAAACACGATACTTGAATTGAATACTCACGGTTGAGGTTTGGCCATGGTGAATTGTAGAAAATGCAGAGAGTTGAAACCGAATGAAAGCAGAGAGAGAGAGAATGTGTAGCGCCAAGAAAAGAACCGTCACGCTCGCTGTGAGAGATGAGAAAAGAGTGTGAAATACTTTCTGCTTGGAAATTCTGTTATATTCTTTGTTTGGACTTACCCGTAAAACCGGTTTCAGCTGTTTGTAATTACCGGTTGAAACCGCTCTTTTGATTTGTTATTACCGATTGAAAATTTGAGTTGCACGCGTTTAATCAACCTCTTTCTTTTTTTAAGCGATATCAATTTAATTGTTTTTTTTTGTTACGATTGATAATACTTTTTCTTTATTGTTTATTATGAAGGTTTAACTACTCAAAGTTTGAAGATTGCTTGGACGATTAAAGTTTCCTAAAAAGTTTAGGCTTTTGTCTGGAGATTGTTTCACGATCGCTTGTCAACTAGATTTCAATTTATAAGGAGAGGAGTAATAACTTTTGAAGCGGAGAAAATTTGTGTATTGTGTAATGAGCAATTGGAAGATATGAATCATATTATGCTTAGTTGCTCGATTTCTCTTCGAATTTGAAAACTAATTTTTGACTGGTTAAATATTGATCATTTTATGTTGTTGCACTCATTTTTTGAATGTTCATCTTCGCCTTAAGGGGAACATATCGCACGGTAGAGAGAGAGTCATATGATTGGCTACCACTTAGTGCTTACGGAAAGGCGAGAAATAGCATAATTTTTAACAGTGAAGAAGGAGATGTGGAAGACAAAATTTTCAAAATTAAAATTGGAGCGAATCGGTTGTCTTGTAACTTCTATGAATGATGTAAGTATCCTCTAAATTTTCTTTGAGCTATTTTCTGAATTTGTTACTATATTTGAGTTATTGTGGATAGATTGACAAAGTCTGCTCACTTTATTCCAATTTTGATGGATTATCATATGGAAAAGTTTGCTAAGTTGTATATTGAGAAATTTGTGAGTTTGTATGGTGTTCCGTCGAGTATTGTTTCCGATAGAGATCCGAGGTTTACTTCGCATTTCTGGGAAGATTCGCAAGGTGCTTTGCGTACAAAGTTGCGTTTGAGTTCGGTGTATCATCCGCAGACCGATGGTCAAACTGAAAGGACGATTCAATCGCTTGAAGATCTTTTGAGAGCTTGTGTTTTGGAACAAGGAGGTGTTTGGGATAACTATTTGCCTTTGATTGAGTTTACTTATAACAATAGTTTTCATTCGAGTATTGGTGTGACACCGTTTGAGGCTTTGTATGAACAGAGGTGTAGGACGCCTTTGCGTTGGTATGAATATGGTGAGAGTGTTATGGTTGGACCTGAAATTGTTCAACAGACTACGGATAAGATTAAGATGATTCGGGAAAAAGATAAAGATTGCCCAGAGTCGTCAAAAGAGTTACCATGATAAGAGAAGAAAGAATCTTAGCTTTGAGAAAGGAGATCATGTGTTTTTTAGAGTTACTCTTGTAACTGGTGTTGGTAGAGCTTTGAAGTCACGTAAGTTGAATCCGTATTTTATTAGTCCCTATCAGATTGCTGAGAAAGTAGGTGAAGTGACTTATCAGATACATTTTCCACCTGTACATGTTAATCTCCATGATGTGTTCCATGTATCTCAAGTGAGGAAATATATGGCAGGCATGTCTCATGTTGTTCCGATAGATGATGTGCCAGTAAGAGATAATTTGACGGTCGAGACATCACCTATGTGTATAGAGGATAAAAGATTAAATCAATTCCGAGGTAAAGAAATCGCTTTGGTGAAAGTGGCTTAGGGAGGTCCCGCTGATGGTAATGTGACTTGAGAACTTGAGAGCCAGATGAAGGATTCGTATCCTGAGTTGTTTGTTTGAGGTAATTTTCAAGGACGAAAATCTTTTAAGTGGAGGAGAGTTGTGACATCTTAAATTTTAATAGTTATTTATTAATTGTAATTTATATGGTAATTAATTAAATTGTGTGATTTGGTGAGTATTTAGATTATTTGAATATATATGATATTTAGATAATTGTAATTTATGAGTAAGAATAGTAAATATTTAGTAATGAGCCTAATTATTATAATTGATTTGGATAAGTTAAGTCCATTAAGAGAATATGGTAGTAAGAAGAGGAAGTAGTTATTGTTGTTATAACACAAAAGAAGAGAAAGAAGAGAAGAATAGAAGAGAAGAGGAGAAAAAGAGGAGAAAGAGGAATAGAGGAAGGAAAAATTCTAGAAGTTGAATCTTCAAGAGGTAAGAGTGAAAATCCTTATTATTATTATCTTGTATGTTATTAGGTAGTGTCATACCCCAATTTTTGACCTAATATACCACCTCACATTTGCATCATTGCATATCTAACAGTTCAGAATAGAATTAATCGGGTGTAGCATTCATAGGTCAAAATTACAGAAAATTAATTGAGTTCTTGATTAATGAATGGTGAAATTGAATTTGTTATTATCATGACAACCAAATTGTGAAAATTAATTGATAACTTTATTGTTGAGGATTGGTTGTTGGTTAATGTTGAGATTGAGTGACATTGGTGAAATTAAATGAAGATGAATGATGATGTTGTTGTTTTGGAGATTATTGGAGATTAATGTTGACATTGTGGTTAGAATTAATTGACTTCGTTGATAGATAATTGTTGATGATGACATTGTTTTGTTCTAAGTGACATTGTTGAAATTCATTGAAGATAAAGATGTTGTTATTGTTTGGATTCACTTGAAGCTTGAATGATATATTGTTTGTTCTTTGTAGATACTAGAACTTTGAAACTAATTGATTCTTGTTGAGGTCAATCCAGATAGGGGTGTTCAAAATATGGTTAATTGAATTGCATTTTTGTATTAAATTGGATTGAAACATAAAAAGAAATTTAACCATTTAATCAAAACAATTTCAATACAGTTTTAAACTACTTCAAAATCAGTTTTTATTATAATAATTAGTATTTTATAAATACAAAATCAAATCAACTTTTTTTCTAAAATATTTAAAAATTTATTTCAAAAAAATGAAAAAAAATATAAAAATTTGATTTAGAAAAAAAAACTGAAAAAATATGTTTTTCTGAAATATAAAAAAAACTGAAATTAGTTTTCTGAAAAATATAAAAAAATAGACATTTCTTTTAGAAAAAAAAAAGGAAATTTCAGAAAAAAAAAACTGGAAAAGATTTACGGAAAAAACAACTGAAAAATTTGTTTTTTGAAAAATAAAAAAAACTGAAATTATTTTTCCGAAAAAATATAAAAAACAAGGAATTTTTTTTGATAAATAAAAAAAAAAGACATTTCAGAAAAATTAAAAAAAAAACTAGAAAAAAAATTCCAGAAAAAACGGAAAAAAATTGTTTTTTTGAAAAATAAAAAGAAATTGAAATTATTTTTGAGAAATAAAAAAAAAAATTTTCAGAAAAATTAAAATTATTTTACGGAAAAATATAAATAACAGGGATTTTTTTTTGAGAAATAAAAAAAAATTGAAAATATTTTTTTAAAAAAATAACCAAAATTTTCAAAACCAATTTAAAATTCAATTGAAAAATTAATTTTTTCAATAAACTAGTTTGAAACTAGTTAAATTATATTAAACTGGTGTTTTACTATAATTTAATTTGAATTAGTTATAAATTGAATTGTAACTGGTTTAACAGATTAACTATTTTTTTAAAAATAATTTTAATAATTAGATTGAACCATTAATATGGTTCAATTCAATTCATGAACCACGAATACCCTTAATTCAAGAGTAAATTGTTGAATAGAACTTTGAATTTATTTGAACTTAAGTGATGAAGTTTTCTAAAAGGAGTTTAAATGGAGTGTGTTGTCATCTGCCTTTATTTTTCACAGCCTTTATTTTTCACATACTATTGCAAGTTTTTGTTTCTTTCTTGTGTGGTACATAATATAAGGCATGATTGAAAGAAAAAAAAATTACACCATCATAATCAACGTCAATATTTTTCTCAATTAGAAATGTAAGTTTGGAGCAATGCCTACAAAATCCTTTGTTTCTTTTGACAGTAGAAAAATCAGCACCATAAAAACATTCCCCCCCACACTTGATTACACCGCTTACTCTCATCAAGCATCACACACACTCATCTAAAAACAATATTAAACGGACCATCACATACACAACTTTTTCTCATTTTAGAAAACCAATTGAATACATACAAGCACCTAAGTCCACACAAATCACTTCTTTTATTAGATTTTCTTTTTCAAGCACTCAAAAACCTTCCCCGTTCCTTCTCGCTCTTATAAACCTGTGGCAGCCACAGAGGAAGTGGGAAATTGCAGACAACAGAAGATAGGGAATTGAAGGTTGCAAAAAAAGATAGAGAAAAGGGAGTAGTAGGGAAGTTAATAAAGTCCCTCAGAAACACCACTGTTTTTCCTAAGAATTTGTTCTTCTTACCTATGTTTTTCTTTCCATCACTCAATTTCAGCAAAACATAGTACATGTTCTGAACCTCGAACTGCAATTATGCTATCTATTCAAAGCATTTTCGCATCTGTTCCATCACTCGTTTCCTTTGGTTTTGTCTATTCTCTTCCAACTCCGCTGAAGTCTCTTCGCCGAAGCCTTTTCACGCCTGCTCTATCACTCGATTCCAATGGTAGATTTAGGAAAGGAAACAACTTTTGTTATATTGAAAAACATTTGAAATTAATTTATGTTACCTTTAATACAATATCAATTAGCTCAGAGTAAGTCACATCATTGTTAGAAGGTACGCCGTTAGAAGCCTGCATTCAAATTTTTAAACTTAGAAAATGGACTATATATATTACAGATATATTAAATAAAGGAAACAGCAAAATGCTCAGTTGCTACTGCATAGCCTAAAAAGGCATTTATCCAAATTGATACCGTTTATGGATTACGAACATTTGGTAATCCATAAACGGTATCAATTTGGATAAATCCCTTGCTACATTGCTAAAAAGGTTATCAAATTTAAATGGCTAGAAATAATTATGAATACTAAACATTTTCAAACATGTATTTGACTTACACCATGCATGAGTCAATATTATAAACGTAGGACCAACAATTTTGTTAAGGATAGTATAGCTCATGAATTGTTTGCCATAATCATCCCACAACACTACCTCAATAACATTTCCTTCAATATCTTGTAGTTGATATTGGCATACGACTTCTTACCGCCACCTCCCATTTGTGTCGTCACAATATCTTGTAAAATCCTAATAACGCCGGTTACAAATAAACATAACTAGATTAGAACCCGCACTATGCGTGGCTGTATATCATTTTATTTTTTATTTAAATTTTAGTTATAGACAGTATATTTTATATTGATAAATAAGATTAATTAATTGATATTTATAATATTTTATTTTAAATTATAAATGCATGATAATCAAATAAATTAAACATAAATATCTTGAATTTTTGAAAAATCAATTACTTCCATTTCTTAAACGAATTTCAAATAAATTAAATTTATTTTTGCAAATTTATGTTATGATATTGAGATGATTTATTAGAAAATTTTAAGGATATAAAAAAATTATACAAAATCCAATAACTTAAAATATATCTGTTGCACCCCAAATTTTACCCTGCTATTTTTCTACTCGCATTGTATTTATATTAAAAAGAACAGTCAATTTTTACATTTTTGTTACACATCTTTAGTTAATGATTAAGTTAATTTCTAGCATTTTACTAGCATTTGTATGCTTTATAATATTTTTGAATTTCTAATTTGTATTTAACTTTGCATTGTAAATTTGTAGTTAAATGCGTTTCACATTGAAATCGTCTTAATCGTATTTGCATTTGCATTATTTTTCACTTTAATTTTTATTTTAATATTTGACTAATTATAATTATTTGGTGAGGTTTTACTAAATAATTTCTATTAGTTAAATAATGAAATAACAATTAAAAGGAATTTTGTTTTTTCTCTAAATAACAATGTTTTGTTTTTAATAGTAATTATGTTTATATTTATAGATTATTTCATGCTTGATTTTTGTTTTTTTATTAGAGCTTTGGTTTAAATAAAATCTTTCTTCATTGAAATTATTTTCTATTTTTATTAACAATTAGTTTAGTTTTTTTATTTTTGAAATTGATTTTATTTTAAAATTTTATTTTATTTTTAATCTTTCATTTAAGACAATTAAAGTATTTTCTTTCACATTAGCATTAATTTCCTTTTTTAGGTAAATCATAGTTTAGTATCAAAGTCTGCTTTATCATATTTACATTATTTTTAATAGATTAATTAATTTTTATTTTTGTATCTTTTAATTCTATTTTTATTATGATACTTAATTTCAATCCTTTTAGTGATTAGAAGTTATTAAATAATTTCTATTAAATAGAATAATAAAATAAAATTTAAGTTAAAATCATTTTTTTTTTGTTAAAATAGCATTTTATTATTATTATTATTATTATTACCTTATTTTAAGAGATTGTTAGTTGTTATTGTTACAAAGAAAATATAAAATAAAAAAAAAAGCATTTTGGTTTTGGATACATCCACTGTATCGATTAAAAGCAGAAGAGAGTAAAAAGTTGTGGTCTTTTTGTTCTTTTTTTATTTCACTCATCCACTACCTCCCATGCCACCACAATCTTGTACCATTTTTGCAGCAATCTACAAGAGAAAAACAAAAGTCAGTACAAGTTTCAAATTCATTCCACTACTCCACCCATCACTCTTGTACAAAACCTGCAGAAAATTCAAAATACAACCATATCAGTACAAGGTGTGCTACACCATTCCACTCACCTCTTCCATTCCACTAACATTGTACTCACAAACTTCCTCACTAAGTTTTGACAATTCCTATCATACCCTCACTCTAACTATCCTTTATAATGGACATACAGAAACCAACAATGAAAGGGGAAAAAAACCTCACCAGATCCATCGCCTCCAACAACCTGATCTTGAAAGCCAAAAACACCCTTCTACTCACTCCATAACCCTACGCTTTACCATTCAGTTACTCAACCTTCATACATTTACCAACACCTTAACTCCCTGCAAACCTTTTCTTATTCAAACTGGTGTCAAACTTTATACTCTCCATACTCCCTTAACTTACAATCAATTCGGTTCTTCAACCTTGCCATCATAAACCAAGATCAAAAATCATAACCCTCACGCATATGAGCAACAAAACTCGACGCGGAATCGAAACGAGCCTAAATCACGAACCAAGGGGCGCGGAACGCAGAAGAAAAAAAAATCGTAGATGAAGGTAAAGAGCGAGATCGAAGCATCTAAAAAAAACATACCTGGTTTTATTTCAACTTCGTCAAGAATTCGTTCTTTACTTTTGTAAATCTGTAACTTGTAAATCTCTCGAACTTTTTTGAAACCGATTTGGGGCTTTAAGGGTTTGTTTTGGGTTTAGGGTAAATTAGGTTCTGGATTTTGTTTGCTAGTATTGTTGTGTTTATGAAGAAATCAATGAAGAAGTACATCGAGAGATGAAAGAGTGTTTCTTCCATTTTTTAAAACTGTGATTTTGATGGTAGAGAATAGGATTAGCGTGTGAGAGAAGACACACGTGAGAGAGAGGCATGTTTATTTATTTATTTTAAAAAGGTATAATTAGTAGTAATTATTGAGTTAATTGAGAATAAAAAACATTTATGATTTTCCTTCCCAATAAATTTCCTACTCCATCATAAAATTAGGGTTTCAAAAATCTCCTCTCCTATTTGGTGAACGGATTCGGGTTTGGGCTTAGCCCAACTCATTTTATCATTTGAATGTTTTATTGTTTTAGATTAGGAAGTACAATGAATAAGAAGTTTGGTGTAGTGGTTTTGGTTAGGACGATATGTGAGATGTATTGGTTTCAAGACCCATTGAGACCATTTTTATATTTTAGATCTCCAAAATAATTTTCAAAGATACAAAAATATACATAAATTTAGTTTTACTTTATTTACTCAAAACTTTATTTTAAAAGAACAAAAATTATTTTTATTTTAGTTGTTAAGTTTTTTTTTTTTTTTAGAAATAGTATTTCTTTTGTTGGTTTGTACAAGTAATACATTTTAGATCTTCAAGATAAGTTTCAAAGGTACAAAAAAATAAATATATAGTTTAGAACTAATTTTTTTAGTAGTCAAAATATTTGCTATTTCTAAGTATTTTATAAGTTTTATTTGATTTAGATTCAATTAAGTAAATTTAAGATTTTATTTAGTTTAGATTTAATTTAGTAAACTTTAGAATATTTATTCGATTTAGATTTAATTTACTAATATTAGAATCTTTATATATTTTACATTTAATCTTATGATTTTATAATTTTTATTTAATTTAGGTTTAGTTAGGCACTTTAGAATTTTTTTTATTTTTATTTTTAGATTTAATTTAGTAAGTTTAGAATTTTAATCTAGTTTAGATTTTGTTTACTAATTTTAAATTTATTTTTATAACCTTAGACTTTGTAGTTGTTTTAGAATTACTTTAATATCTTTAGTTTTTTTATTAGGATTAATTTAGTGATCTTAAATTTTTAATAATTATTATTTTCTTATGAATTTAATTCATTTAATTTATTTTTTCTTTTACATTTGTTTGGACTTGTAATTTATTTCCGTCATCCCCATTTGTAAATTTGTATCCCCATCCCTATGGTTTGTAATAATTTTAGTAAATATTTATTGCTTTATTATTTAATTATTTGTCACTTACACAAAACCAAAAAATCATTTTAAACTAATAATTGTGAATCATTTTTAAACCCGTAAGTCGACAAAGCTACGAGCGTCGCGATGACCACACATGCACACATGTTGATCCGGCCTTCTTGGTGAGCCTATTTCGATTAATTGTTCCAATTAGTCGTTATAGTAGACTAGCCCACTTTGCTAGTACACATGTAATTTAATTGTTTTATACTTAGGATGACCACCTTGTATGGGCTTTGTCGATTTTACTTGTGATTTACAATTGTCTCGATTCTATTCTTTTCCATTCACCAAGCATTTAAAACACTTTCAATAAGAACTCGATCCAACGTCGAGTCTTCTTCTCAAACCTCGATCCAACGTCGAGTTATTTTCAAAAATGAATTTCTACAAAAAAAGAACATTTGGATAAGATTTGTTTTAATGGTTAGAGGTTAGCCCAACGATTAAAACAAATCGAAGTTTCTAATTGATTAGAGGATAACCCAATAAATTGAGAAACTTCAAATCCATGTTCTAAAACAAAAAAAACATAGTGCTATGGTATTTAATTGAACCGTTAGAGGATATCCGACGATTTAATTAAAATGTAAAGTATTTGGGCCATTAGAGGGTAACCCAATGACTTAAATACTTTATTCCATACATAATAAAAGTGAACTTTGTTTCACCTCACTCTTTTCATAATAAAGATTTTGGATGAGAGATGATCGGTTGACCTCAATCACCAATCTCGAGTATTGAATCGTTAGAGGATATCCCAACGTTTTGATACTTGTCATCCACAACTTAAAATCAATTTTAACACACTTAATATCTTTTGTGTGCTCAAGCACCTTTACCTTTAAACCCTTTTCAAGATTAGACATGATTCATTTATAAATGAGATGCTTCTTCCTCTATTCCCAAGGCTTTCGACTTCTCCACTTGAGTACTAGAGGTGTTCTCAAACCCTCCCTCATGTTGGTGCGTAGTCCTTTATTCTTTATCACACCTTGTGGACGTTAGATGAGTCTTCTCCTTTAAAATGACGACTTGTCTTTTCATTTAAAATCAATCAACAAACAATCATTTGCCGGAGGAACTACGGAGTTTTGACTTTCCCATTGCGAGGAATACGTAGGCACGGTTCGAAACCGTGCCAAACTCAAAAATAATAAAAACATTTCTCCTCTTTTTCATTCTATTTTTAAACTTAGAAGATCGTAAAAAATTTTCACACTAACACACAAACACACTTTGAACTAAATGGGTACCATCGAGTACGATGGATGTAAGGGGTGCTAATACCTTCCCCTTGCATAACCAACTCCCGAACCTGCATCTCTTAATTTTGTAGACCGTCTTATCCTTTTCTTTCATGGATTTTATCTATATTTTCCCGTTCTTTTTTAGAACAAATAAAATTAGGTGGCGATTTCACCGTTTTTGAAAATTCATTTTAAATGATTTTTGAAAAACGAGTTGCTTCAGTTGGCGACTTCACTGGGGACATTTTCTTAAGCGAGTTAACCCTAGTTTAGTTCTTTGTGTGGTTGTGTGTTTATCGTTTTATTTTACTTTCTTCTTTGTACTTTATCTTATGTTTATGTTTCAATTATTTATTTTTCTATGCTTCATTTATTATCTTGTTTATATATCCATTGTGTGGGAATCCTTGATGGGATTATTGATACATAGATAAGCCCACTACCCAGGCTTCTAGGTCACCTTTTTAGGAATAGAGGGGTTGCGTAGCCTAGGTCCACCTGACTCCATTGTCTTGTTGGCCCGAAAAGCGAAGACTCCGGCTTAGAGTTGGTTGTTTTAAGGAGGTTGTTGGCCCGCGATAGCGCAGGACATCAATCTTTGGACAAATGACCTATAACTCTAAGTTTGTTCATGTTGTCCTAACCGAGACCAAACGCTCAAATTTTGGATTTTGAGTATCCCGTTAAGAGCCGTTTCTTGGGGTATACTTTTCCAAATATCGTTACCACGTAGGCCTCTCGCGTGATGATAGTTTTTGTTAAAAGGGGATCTGAGACTCCGAGAAACACTTAGCAAAAACCTTAAAACCATCCTATGGGGAATTATTGGGTAGAAAACTTAGAGTCATCCTATCATAGGATCCCACCTAATTAAGTTGTTTGATTACATGTACCATCCCTGTTTCACATTTCTGTGAACCTGTTACTATCATTATGTTGCATTACCATTTGTGTATGTGACATTGCATTTCATCACATCTTTTGCATTAATAACATTACATTTCATTGCATAATTTGCATGTTTCATACATTCAAGTTGTCGAAAGACTCATTTTGTTTGTCTCCGTCTTCAGTTGTTGATTTACTGTCAAGCTGATTCCTCTGCACAAGCACGGAACTAGAGCCAACGTCAAGAGAAGAATGGAATACCAAGAGCAACACGATGTAGAAGTCCGAATGGAAATAGATGAGTTGAAGTCAGGCATGACTAGACTTACTGAAATGATGCAAGTTCTGATCGCCAGAGGTGAACAACCTCAAAGGACTGTAATTTCTGAAGTCTCAGCTGCTGTTGTTGATCCTCAGTCTTCTCAGATGCCGATTACTTGGCGAATTTGGGTTACCTCGAATTACGTTCCACCCACTGCAACTACTCCAATGGTTGGCGAGTCTTCCGACCGTTTTCCAGCTCTTCGAGCCTCAACCGATCATGCATCGCTCCTCTTCGACCTTTTGTGCATCAACCTCGCACAAGTTGCTTATGAGAATCCTCTCTTTGATTACCGTAGAGCGCTCCCGAAGTGTGTAGAGAAGATTTTGATGAACTTGAAGAAGTCCGCGAGCAATATCGGACTGGAAAGAAGGATGAGAGCTATGGAAGGCAACGATGTCTTTGGTATTCTGCAGAACATGTGTTTGGTTTCGATCCGGTTATGCCTCATAAATTCAAGACTCGATTTGAGAAATACAAGGGCACACTTGTCCAAAAGTCATTTTGATGTACTTGGAAAATGTCGCCTATACGAGGAATGACAAACTTCTTATCCATTGTTTCGGATGCCTAAGTGGAGCTTCATTGAAATGGTATATGGGACTTGAGAAAGACCATATTCAATGCTTCCAGGATCTGATTAATGCTTTCATGAAACAATACCACTACAATCTCGACATGGCTCCGATCGTCAATTGCAAAATATGTCTCGAGTGATAAGGAATCTTTTAAGGAATACGCTCAACGGTGGAGAGAGCTGGCTTCACAAGTTGAACCACCCTTATCTGAGAAGGAGCTCACTGGTTTGTTCATGGATACCTTATCTCCTTTCTATTGGGATAAGATGATTGGTAGTGTGTCCTCTCGCTTCACAGATTTGGTGACTATTGGCCAAAGGCTAGAAGAGGAATCAAGAGAGGAAAAGCATTCTTTGGTGAATCCTCTAGTGGTGCCAAGAAATCTTTTGGAAACTTCCATAAGAAGAAATATGGTGAAACTAATGTTGTCTCAATTGAAAGGAGAAGACCTCGTCGTAGGCCTCAATACTATGACCAACCGCAAGTAGATGCCATCACTCCTGTAGTCAAGGCTCAACAAGTTCAGATTCCTCAACGCCAGGCTGGTGGACAAAATCAGAACTATAATGCAAGGAATAGGAATCAGTTTGACCCTATTCCAATGACTTACACTGCATTGTATCCTCACTTGGTTGAACTAGGTTTAATCACAACTAGGCCTCTAACTCCTCCAAATCCTCTCCCAGCCGGATTCAGATCTGATCTTCATTGTGAGTTCCACCAGGGAGCTGCTGGTCACGATTTGGAACGCTGTTACCCACTGAAGGCTAGAGTTCAAGAGCTAGTCAGAAGCAAGGAGATAAATTTCGGAGATCCTCCGCCAAATGTTATCAACAATCCATTGCCGAAAAAGTGGTGAAGAATGGATCGAATATCCCATGTCACCTCCTAAAGCCGTGTTTGACAGATACTCATCCTTGGATTAGTCACTAGGCCATGTTTCTTTCTGCTTGCATTTTCCCTAGTTTATGTTAAATTATTGCTTTCAAATCTTGTTTGTAATTTCAAGTTAATTTTAATGAAATGAGCATTGCACTCTTTTGATTCAAATAATCTTTATTTACTGCTTTCTTTTTAAAAAAAATACATTCCATGTTTAATTTCTTTACCAAACTCTTGTTTTTGCAAAGATTGGAGGGAGGATGATAATAACGAGATACCCATAATTGATGTTGGTATGCTTTCGAATAAAACTTTGCTGATGATATACAGGCATTGTTTCAATTCCCAAACACCGGAGAAATAAGGAAGTTAAACCTTTGTCAACCCCTTCGAGCCTAGAAGTTGGAGTTTCTTTCTATACGAAAAACCCCGCATTTTTTAACCTGGGGCAGGGTAGTTCTCAGTTAATTCGGATGTACATTCATTCAAGACGCCTTTAAACAAAGGTTGTATTAAATCAAGCTTCCTTCACACACATCAAGAAGTGTCGAAGATGTCATACAAGTAAAAGTGATGATGATGGTTCCCCGTAATCTTTAAGTCAAGCAGCCACTATCTTTTCAAAAAATATATCAAAAGAAAAAAGCCGCCCAGTTAAAACTAAAAGGCAACTTAGGCAAAAAATAATTATGGCATCCCGCTGACCGTAATCTAAAACAGAACGGCTCAGGCAAAAGTTAGGGATGACAAATTCAAACAAGAGTTGACAAAAGTCCTCAAACAGCAAAATGTTGCAAAAAAAGGAAGTGACTGCTATCTCAAGAATATATCAGTTTCTGAGCCATCATCATTCCTATTACTGTACGGTCCAAAATCTATTGGAACCTGAATGCACAATCTAGTTTAACTGAGCGTAGGACTGAAGAACATCACGAAGATTGGGTTGGGAACAAATAAATTTTGAGCCTTTATCCTTTATTTCTTAAACCGTGAACCAGACCACGTTACAACCCTCAAAAGACCTAATTGAAGCCAGGTTTCTTTTGAAAGCATACTACAACAAGGTTGCGTAATATGACTCCTAAGATCTTTTGCAAATCAACTGTCTTGGTATATCATACTTTATTTCCTTTTTCACTTTTAAATTTTTAAACCACTGTGTTTTGACCAGTGATCCATTTTCTATACAGCAAATAACATCATTCCAAAAAATGATTTTTATTTCAAAACTTTGGCATGAGCTTTGCATTAAATTTACCATGTTTGAATAAAAATTTTTTGCTTGTAAACAAGTTTTCCTCATCATCAAGGAAGTCCAAACTGTTAGGAAACTTGGTCAGTGATCCTAATCAGGGGCAAGTATCTTTCAGATCCTGTTGTGAATCAGTTCAAGATTTGTTGCTTAGTGCAAGTCATTATCAGAATTGTTTTAATCAGAAGAGCATTTTCAAGACTTGTACCGGGGCACTCCTTTCCCCTCAGTCATTTCAAGAATTGAAGCCATGATCGGTTTATCCTCAACAATCGCCTAACTGGGCAATCCTTAGCGCTTGGTCCTTCCTCAAGGACCATCATTTCAATACAATTCACAAGTGTGTTAGAAGTGTTTCTCAAGATATTTTCTCTCTAAGAAGAGTTGGCAGTGTTCCCCGTGTTGAGGAATCAGAGTTCCCATCTTACCTCCACAAAAGAGTCAATCTCCGTTGTCGCGTCAGATACATACTACATGCATAGATCATTCATATATCATGCATCACAAAATTCATATATCATGCATAGCAAGAGTGTTTTATCCTCATTTGCATTTCCGAGGTCTTGTTGCGATCAATATCTTACCTTGTGGTCAAAATCCAACTTACTTGGTACTATCGGTTTATTTCTCGATGTAGCTTGATCCGTTTAAAATCGATTGTTTTCCGTTTATTTCGATGTAGCCGGATCTGTTTAAAATCGATTGTCTTTTCAGTTTATTCACGATGTAGCTTGGATCTGTTTAAAATCGATTGTCTTTTCAGTTTATCGTCGATGTAAGCGGATCTGTTTAAAATCTGATTGTCTTTCCAGTTTATCTGTCTGATGTAGCTTCAAATCTGTTTAAAATCTGATTGTCTTTTCCAATTTATTTCCCTGATGTAGCTTCAGATCTGTTTAAAATCTGATTGTCTTTTCCAGTTTATTTCCCTGATGTAGCTTCAGATCTGTTTAAAATCTGATTGTCTTTTCCAGAATCTTTCGTTGATGTAGCTTCAGATCTGTTTAAAATCTGACTGTATTTTCCAGCTTGTCTTCCATGTTGTATCAGTTAATCTACCACAAATTTCTAGTTTCAAAGTCTTCCAATAATTACCACAAATTACCATAGTGTGTGTCTCATATCATTTATCATTAAAAAAAGTGTCAAAAATATTGCATTCATTGCGTTCTCCTCATATGTTATTCATCATGCCCATTGCAACAGGGCAAAATTTTGGGTTTTTGGTATTTAATTATCTCCCACTGCGATAATATGAAACTTGATCATCTTCATATCATCTGGTTGAAGATATTTAAATAGGGGATTACCCCAAATTTTACTGCTATTTTTCTACTCGCATTGTATTTATATTAAAAGAATCAATTTTACATTTTTGTTACACATCTTTAGTTAATGATTAAGTTAATTTCTAGCATTTTACTAGCATTTGTATGCTTTATAATATTTTGAATTTCTAGTTTGTATTTAACTTTGCATTGTAAATTTGTAGTTAAATGCGTTTCACATTGAAATCGTCTTAATCGTATTTGCATTTGCATTATTTTTCACTTTAATTTTTATTTTAATATTTGACTAATTATAATTATTTGGTGAGGTTTTACTAAATAATTTCTATTAGTTAAATAATGAAATAACAATTAAAAGGAATTTTGTTTTTTCTCTAAATAACAATGTTTTGTTTTTAATAGTAATTATGTTTGTATTTATAGATTATTTCATGCTTGATTTTTGTTTTTTTATTAGAGCTTTGGTTTAAATAAAATCTTTCTTCATTGAAATTATTTTCTATTTTTATTAACAATTAGTTTAGTTTTTTTATTTTTGAAATTGATTTTATTTTAAAATTTTATTTTATTTTTAATCTTTCATTTAAGACAATTAAAGTATTTTCTTTCACATTAGCATTAATTTCCTTTTTTAGGTAAATCATAGTTTAGTATCAAAGTCTGCTTTATCATATTTACATTATTTTTAATAGATTAATTAATTTTTATTTTTGTATCTTTTAATTCTATTTTTATTAAGATACTTAATTTCAATCCTTTTAGTGATTAGAAGTTATTAAATAATTTCTATTAAATAGAATAATAAAATAAAATTTAAGTTAAAATCATTTTTTTTTTTGTTAAAATAGCATTTTATTATTATTATTATTATTATTATTATTATTATTATTATTACCTTATTTTAAGAGATTGTTAGTTGTTATTGTTACAAAGAAAATATAAAATAAAAAAAAAGCATTTTGGTTTTGGATACATCCACTGTATCGATTAAAAGCAGAAGAGAGTAAAAAGTTGTGGTCTTTTTGTTCTTTTTTTATTTCACTCATCCACTACCTCCCATGCCACCACCATCTTGTACCATTTTTGCAGCAACCTACAAGAGAAAAAAACAAAAGTCGACAAGTTTCAAATTCATTCCACTACTCCACCCATCACTCTTGTACAAAACCTGCAGAAAATTCAAAATACAACCATATCAGTACAAGGTGTGCTACACCATTCCACTCACCTCTTCCATTCCACTAACATTGTACTCACAAACTTCCTCACTAAGTTTTGACAATTCCTATCATACCTCACTCTAACTATCCTTTATAATATGAAACCAACAATGAAAGGGGAAAAACCTCACGGATCCATCGCCTCCAACAACCTGATCTTGAAAGCCAAAAACACCCTTCTACTCACTCCATAACCCTACGCTTTACCATTCAGTTACTCAACCTTCATACATTTACCAACACCTTAACTCCCTGCAAACCTTTTCTTATTCAAACTGGTGTCAAACTTTATACTCTCCATACTCCCTTAACTTACAATCAATTCGGTTCTTCAACCTTGCCATCATAAACCAAGATCAAAAATCATAACCCTCACGCATATGAGCAACAAAACTCAGACGCACGGAATCGAAACGAGCCTAAATCACGAACCAAGGCAACGGAACGCAGAAGAAAGCATTTAAAATCGAATCAGATGAAGGTAAAGCGAGATCGAAGCATCTAAAAAAAACATACCTGGTTTTATTTCAACTTCGTCAAGAATTCGTTCTTTACTTTTGTAAATCTGTAACTTGTAAATCTCTGAACTTTTTTTTTGAAATCCGATTTGGGGCTTTAAGGGTTTGTTTTGGGTTTAGGGTAAATTAGGTTCCTGGATTTTGTTTGCTAGTATTGTTGTGTTTACAGTAAGAAATCAATGAAGAAGTACATCGAGAGATGAAAGAGTGTTTCTTCCATTTTTTTAAAACTGTGATTTTGATGGTAGAGAATAGGATTAGCGTGTGAGAGAGAAGACACACGTGAGAGAGAGGCATGTTTATTTATTTATTTTAAAAAAGGTATAATTAGTAGTAATTATTGAGTTAATTGAGAATAAAAAACATTTATGATTTTCCTTCCCAATAAATTTCCGGCGCCTCCATCATAAAATTAGGGTTTCAAAAAATCTCCCCTCTCCTATTTGGTGAACCGGATTCGGGTTTGGGCTTAGCCCAACTCATTTTATCATTTGAATGTTTTATTGTTTTAGATTAGGAAGTACAATGAATAAGAAGTTTGGTGTAGTGGTTTTGGTTAGGACTGATATGTGAGATGTATTGGGTTCAAGACCCATTGAGACCATTTTTATATTTTAGATCTCCAAAATAATTTTCAAAGATACAAAAAAATATACATAAATTTAGTTTTGCTTTATTTACTCAAAACTTTATTTTTAAAAGAACAAAAAAATTATTTTTATTTTAGTTGTTAAGTTTTTTTTTTTTTTTTAGAAATAGTATTTCTTTTGTTGGTTTGTACAAGTAATACATTTTAGATCTTCAAGATAATTTTCAAAGGTACAAAAAATAAATATATAGTTTAGAACTATTTTTTTTTAGTAGTCAAAATATTTGCTATTTCTAAGTATTTTATAAGTTTTATTTGATTTAGATTCAATTAAGTAAATTTAAGATTTTATTTAGTTTAGATTTAATTTAGTAAACTTTAGAATATTTATTCGATTTGGATTTAATTTACTAATATTAGAATCTTTATATATTTTACATTTAATCTTATGATTTTATAATTTTTATTTAATTTAGGTTTAGTTAGGCACTTTAGAATTTTTTTTTATTTTTATTGTTAGATTTAATTTAGTAAGTTTAGAATTTTAATCTAGTTTAGATTTTGTTTAATAATTTTAAATTTATTTTTTATAACCTTAGACTTTGTAGTTGTTTTTAGAATTACTTTAATATCTTTAGTTTTTTTTATTAGGATTAATTTAGTGATCTTAAATTTTTAATAATTATTATTTTCTTATGAATTTAATTCATTTAATTTATTTTTTTCTTTTACATTTGTTTGGACTTGTAATTTATTTCCGTCATCCCCATTTGTAAATTTGTATCCCCATCCCTATGGTTTGTAATAATTTTAGTAAATATTTATTGCTTTATTATTTAATTATTTGTCACTTACACAAAAACCAAAAAAATCATTTTTAAACTAATAATTGTGAATCATTTTTAAACCCGTAAGTCGACAAAGCTACGAAGCGTCGCGATGACCACACATGCACACATGTACGCTTGATCCTGGGCCTTCTTACAGTGAGCCTATTTCGATTAATTGTTCCAATTAGTCGTTATAGTAGACTAGCCCACTTTGCTAGTACACATGTAATTTAATTGTTTTATACTTAGGATGACCACCTTGTATGGGCTTTGTCGATTTTACTTGTGATTTACAATTGTCTCGATTCTATTCTTTTTCCATTCACCAAGCATTTAAAACACTTTCAATAAGAACTCGATCCAACGTCGAGTCTTCTTCTCAAACCTCGATCCAACGTCGAGTTATTTTCAAAAATGAATTTCTACAAAAAAAGAACATTTGGATAAGATTTGTTTTAATGGTTAGAGGTTAGCCCAACGATTAAAACAAATCGAAGTTTCTAATTGATTAGAGGATAACCCAATAAATTGAGAAACTTCAAATCCATGTTCTAAAACAAAAAAAAAAACATAGTGCTATGGTATTTAATTGAACCGTTAGAGGATATCCCGACGATTTAATTAAAATGTAAAGTATTTGGGCCATTAGAGGGTAACCCAATGACTTAAATACTTTATTCCATACACTTAATAAAAGTGAACTTTGTTTCACCTCACTCTTTTCATAATAAAGATTTTGGATGAGAGATGATCGGTTGACCTTAATCACCAATCTCGAGTATTGAATCGTTAGAGGATATCCCAACGTTTTGATACTTGTCATCCACAACTTAAAATCAATTTTAACACACTTAATATCTTTTGTGTGCTCAAGCACCTTTTACCTTTAAACCCTTTTTCAAGATTAGACATGATTCATTTATAAATGAGATGCTTCTTCCTCTATTCCCAAGGCTTTCGACTTCTCCACTTGAGTACTAGAGGTGTTCTCAAACCCTCCCTCATGTTGGTGCGTAGTCCTTTATTCTTTATCACACCTTGTGGACGTTAGATGAGTCTTCTCCTTTAAAAATGACGACTTGTCTTTTCATTTAAAATCAATCAACAAACAATCATTTGCCAGAGGAACTACGGAGTTTTGACTTTCCCATTGCACGAGGGAATACGTAGGCACACGGTTCTGAAACCGTGCCAAACTCAAAAATAATAAAAACATTTCTCCTCTTTTTCATTCTATTTTTAAACTTAGAAGATCGTAAAAAATTTTCACACTAACACACAAACACACTTTGAACTAAATGGGTACCATCGAGTACGATGGATGTAAGGGGTGCTAATACCTTCCCCTTGCATAACCAACTCCCGAACCTGCATCTCTTAATTTTGTAGACCGTCTTATCCTTTTCTTTCATGGGTTTTATCTATATTTTCCCGTTCTTTTTTAGAACAAATAAAATTAGGTGGCGATTTCACCGTTTTTGAAAATTCATTTTAAATGATTTTTGAAAAACGAGTTGCTTCAATATCCTATTGAGATTATTTGAGAGAATACACATGTTAAAATATATGAGATGATATTATATAAAAATAATAATTTTTAAACTTTATAAATTATAGTTAATAATGAAAGTTTATGGTATGAAGCTCAATAAAGAAATGAACAATATATTTTTAAATTTTATTATTTATAAAGAAGAAATGTAACAGACTTTTAAATTTCTTTTTAATTTGTGATATATTTTTAAAAATGAAAAAAGTATGATATATATTATATATGCTTTGATAGAAATTTATATTTTAAATGAAAATACATATATAAATTTTTATAAATTAAAGTCCATTGTGATCATATTAAAGATATGTGATAATATTATAATAAAAAAATTGGTTTTATATTTATTACTATTAATAAGTATTTGTAATTAGACATGATTCATATTTTTTTATATATGTAATTTATTAGTAATGTTGATATTTTCAAAATTAAGATATTTACTAATGGTATTATTAACTTTTATAATAGTTTTATATTTAATTATTATTTCAAAATAATTAAAAAGATATTTTTCCATATTTCAATAATTTTATCTCATACGTAAAATGAATTAATTGTCCACTTAATGTGTTTTTACAAAATCTAAAATAAATTTACTATTATAATTATTAAAAGATGATGTATGTAATTGACAAGTTATAAGTGGATTATTTTATGTTTTTTCTTAGGGAAACTCTTATAGTTAGAAATAGTCTTTACTTTTTTTCTCTTAGATTATCGGTTAATTAGTAATGTTTATAGTTTATAATTTAAAATATTTATTAAAATATTTTTTCATATATTAAATTTGTTAAATTTATTAAAATAAGACATTTATTATTAATATTTATAACAGTTTTATAATTAATTGTTTTTACAAAATAATTCAAAAATTATTTTTTCACCTTTAATTAAATATCACATACTAAAATGAAATAGTTGTTTGAATAATGGTATTTTAAATTCTAACAATTTTTTTGAATTATTAAGAATTATGCAAATAATTGAGGAGGTTTAAGTAGAATATTTTTTGTTTTTCAATAATTTTCCCCCACTTAAATATTCATCTAATTAGTAATGTTTATACTTTATAGTACATAATTTAAAAAACAAATTGTCATTATTAAATTTTGTAAGAAATTTAAATATTTTTTATCATACTTTTTGTTAGCCATCATATATTTTATTTAATTTTTGAATGGTGTCACTGATTTATATTTGTGCTACTCTTTTTACTTAATAAAATATTATTATTATTATTATTATTATTATTATTATTTTAAGGTATTATAAAAAATAATTTTATTTAATTATGATTAATTTTTATGAGAATAGATATTAATAAAGTTGTTGTAACATTCTTTTTGGAATAGAAGTTGAAGTGATATTGGAATAGAAGTTGAAGTGATATGAGCAATTGTAAAACTTTGTTGCTAGATTAAATTCTAAGAGTGACGCGAGGAATTTTAATTAATGTGGCAATATATAATTATGTGGTATATGATGTGTCGTTACATAGATTATGGCTTTAGATTTAATATATTATAATAGATAATAGATAATAAATGATTTTCTCAATAGTCGGTAAAAGGATAGTGATAATAAACCAAATTGTTTGTTAATGATAAAAACAAATAGAGGACACGAGAATAGCCACCTTATAACATATTAGGTTTGAAATGTCTATTGAGAAAGTTTTCAATAACATGAAACTTGAATTTGTGGGATGGTAGTTCTGGTAACGTCATATTGGTCACGGTAGTCCCTCAATTGAAGACAAGTTTTAGTGGGTTGGAACAAACTTTGAAAGGGCCATCATTTACCACATGCTCTCCATTATAAAGATAATAAGTTTGATGTTTCTTTAGTTGTTCTATCCAATCTTTAAAGTCTCGACTCCTGATGGTGACATCAATTTGATCGCCCTGTGATTTTCAGAAGTAAACAATTACCAAAAAAAAAATTTAAATGTCGGATGAAGACCACAATCATACCTTCCCATCTTGTATGATCAATTCAATGTGTTGTTTGTAACACCCCAATTCTACCCCAGGGACTTATCAGAAAATCAGAGTATAAAAGTTCCAACATAACTGGAATATCACATTTCAACATATTAACCAAAATATGTAATGCTTTTAGAAAGGATACATAACACTTAAGAAGGCAGAATGAACACAACACATAGATATAGTCTTCACAACATAAACCAAATTTTGATTAACCACGCAGCGGATTCATAATAATTCTCCAAACATGACATAACATCTTTCAAATCTTAAAAAAAACATTAAAATAAGTAAATTCTTCAAATAACAACGTAAAACATGCGTTCATTCCGAAAGTGCTACGTATCAGAGAAAGTGACACCAAACTCGAACTATCGGCTATTAACGCTTCATTCTTCGTTACTTGCACGCTACTAGTATAAAGACAACGATGAAACAAATGAAATGGGTGAGATATCAAATTATATAAATAGGTTTATGATAAACAATATATAAGGAATAAAATATACGAATCACCACTTCATACAACGACAACATGAAACCACACAAATCAACAACACAACAATCCATCATATGTGACTCGAATATGCAACACAATACAATGCAAATGCATGTGGTACCGTCGGAGTAGAACTCCCAACGTAATCAACTGCCAGTTTACCGAAGGATAAAGCATAAACCTTCAACGTAATCATCTTGCCCCTAACGGCTAACGTGTTTTTCCAATCCAGGCCAACTTTAATGCCATGCTATGCGACAACATGTTCGACCACAACTCAACAACAACTTCAACATTGGCCATGGACCTACCACGTAATCAACATATCAACAACCTATGGACGACAATATCTCCCACAATCAGCATATGCAATGTCAACACAATTAATTCAACCTTGGTCGTAAGACCTACAATTAGTAGTGCCCTTTAATCGGACGAATCAACTTACTCAGTTGTACCTACAAATCAGCATATCCCACATATCCTCAACAAGATAAATTAACTATAATTATCTAATAATTAATCTTAGTTACCCCGAAAATTTTTATTAAATTCCGGACAACTAATTATACCGCATAATTTGACTACTCCGACCCAACATGACTATTCTCATATTTTCTACATCAGTCCGGTAATTAATCTTACTGATGTAATTAATTTTCCTATTACTAATTCCATTATGTCACCACAATTGTAGTTCTGCTACGAAATACTTTCTTCCGTATAAGTCTTTATTTTATGCTAAACTTCTGTTTTCTACTACTGCAACAGGATATCCATTTTAATCTGCTACCGTTACTATTCAATTAATATCTTACTGATATAATTACTAATTTTATCAAGTGCTAGCTGTTCGCGTTAAAAGTGGCGAGGGAATCGATCCAATTCGATTCTCCGCTCAAACGATTTACTCTTTGATTTGTTTATAAAGATGCCGAGCATCAAGCTTTATTATTTCAACACAAGAAAATGATTATGAAAAGGGAAAACCGCAATACCCTCAATTGATATGATATGCATTACGACTAGCGAACTAGACGCAACGCATTGGGGAGATTCCGGCAAGGGGTTTGTTATATAAAGGAATAGATGTGACACCCTAAATATATATAGTTATCTATAGCTTTATATATGAATATGTTTGATATGTTTGTGTGTTTTAAATTGCTATTTCTATTGATGGGAAAGTTTCTCCTTTGGATTTTAAGAAAGGTAGTTTATGTGGGATCCTAGGTTTTGTTATTATTGTGCTCGCAAAGATCATTGGGATCTTCTACATACATATCCCTTAATGGGAATCAAAGCATTTTTAGCTCGGATCTAAAGGGAGCTATGGTTTGTTTGGTTTGAGGGAGAAAGAAGTTTGCTCGCCAAGGATGAGACCTTGTGCCTACGTATTCTCAAAGGGATGTTGAGAAAGTCAAAGCAATCGTAGTTCCCACTTATGCTAGTGGAAGCAACGGGATGTTATTAAGAGACAAAGACGAATGTCAACTTAATGAAAAATGTATCTAATCTATTTCATCGCATACATTTTGAAAGGTTGATTGATTAAATTTTTCATCGTAAGTTATAAGTGTTTTGCTTGAGTGTACAAGCGTTACCACTTACGAGTTAAGAAAGATGTTTGAAAAAGATGATTGAATCTTTTAATTGTAAGCATTGGGTGTTTTGCTTGAGTGTACAAGCGTTACCACTTACAGTTAAAAGATGTTTTTGTTTAAAAAAGAGTTTGAAAAGTTTTTGATTGTATGTGATGTGATAGATGAGATATTTCTTCCATAGAGATGATAAATGTCTAAATCTCGAGGAGAAATTGATTGGATTAGGGGGATGCTTTTAAGAAGCCTGTGGGTCCTTGTATTGTAAGCCCAAGAGGAGGCATTCCGAGGGTCATCGAGGGTCCTTGTATTGTTAGCCCAAGAGAAGGCATTCTGAGGGTCATCGAGGGTCCTTGTATGAAGCTCAAGAGGAAGTTATAGGGTATGGCTGGCTTTGTCTTTAAGAGTGGTTTCACCGGGAAACCATCCTCTTAGTATTCAAGAGTGATTTCACCGGGAAATCATACTCTCAGGGTTCTATCCTAGCGCGGGTGATTCTTTGTATTGGAAGCCCAATAGGAGGCTGTTAAGAGATTTCCAGGTCTCTTTCTTGTTTGATGTCCAAGAGAAGGCTAAACTCAACGAGGAGTTCTTTTGAACGAAGCCCAAGAGGAGGCTGACTCAGCAGGGGAGTGTTGTCTTATATGAAGCCTAAGCGGAGGCTAAACTCAGTAAATGAGTTTTCTTATATGAAGCCTAAGAGGAGGCTAACTCACTAAATGAGTTATCTTGTACAAAGCCCAAGAGGAGGCTAACTCACTAAATGATTTATCTTGTACAAAGCCCAAGAGGAGGCTAAAGGGAACCTAGTTGTTAGACTAGTTGTTATGTTATAACTAAACAGTTATATAAACAAATGTGTGATGTGTATTCATATGAGTTTATGAAGGAAATATAAACAAGTGTTAAAACAAGCGTTTAAAACAAATGTTACTTGATTATTTACAAGTTTGAATGTGTACAAGGAAATGAATATGTACACAAAGGGGTGTTTATGTACAAGGAAATGAATATGTACATAAGAGGGTTGGGACTTACACCGTAAGGGAGGCCGATTAGTTTAAGAGCAGTTTCACCGGGAATAATGCTTCTCTTAATACCAATGGAATTGGTGTATCAACAAGCGAATGAAAACAAATGAAAGAAGTTTGTTTATGCTAGGATATTTATAAAGATGATTGAATATGTACAAAGAAAATTTAATATGTACATAAAAAGGATTGGGACTTACACCGTGAGGGAGACCCATGATCGATTAAGAAATTCGAGGAAAAAAACTGATTCGGTTTTATCTTCAAATTGAGTCGATCATGGAAAAAGGTGTGTAAGTTTGTTGAAATGTTTTGAAAAAGGTTTTGAAAATGATTTTGAAAAGTGAAGTATATTCATAAGAAGTTTTAAAAAAGATTTTAAGTTTGAAAATTTGAAAGAAAACATTTTTGAAAAGTATTAAGAAATACTTAAAATGACTTAATAAAAATATAATCAAAAGAAAATATTTTTTGGATGTTTTGACATAATCATAAAATAGGTATATTAAATGACAAGTGTGCAAAAATCATCTCAAAATGAGAAGTTTTGAATGGTTTTTGAAAATATTTAAGTTTGCTAGAAACTTGAGAAAAAAAAGAGTTTTTTGGTCCTAAGGAGGTTTGATCCTTGGACATTTAGCTTAGAAATGAAGATTTTCCATTGAGCCATTTGTTAAACTTGTCATTTAATTACCTTGTTTAGAAGTAATTTTAAAGAAAATGAAAGTTTTAAAAAAAGTCCAGAAATTGCATTTCTGAAGGTTCAGAAATTGTTTTAAAAATATTTAAAAGTTTGTTTTGAAAAATGGAAGTTTGAAAAAAAGGGTCCAAAAGTTGGAGAAAAGAAAGTCCAGAAGTTGGACTTCTGAAGGATTCAGAAGCTATCTTGCTTCTGGAGGGATTAGAAGCATTGGCTTCTGGAGCGTGTTGCCTAGCATCTTGCTTCCGGGCGTATTGCTAGCACAGGGCGCTCGGGCATGAGAAGGAGTTTCTGGCTGTTTCTGGGCTAGAAACATTAGAAACTTCAAGCTTCTAAGGGCAGAAGTACTAGAAGTACTTCTGATCATAGTGGAAATGGAGGGTTTCTGGGGGCAGAAACTCCAGAAGCGCTTCTGGAGAACAAGTTCCAGAAAGCGTGCAATTTCTTTTAATAAAAAAAGGGTGCCAGGGGGATTCAAACCCTAGACCTTTGGTAAGGCAAGTGACATGAGAAGCGTGCTGGCAACCACTGGGGTGGTAATACATCCGTTGTTTTAAGTTAAACTACAAATATATATTTTAAACATAGCTTCAGAAATTGAATTTTTAGAAAATCAACTTCATCTTCTTCACTGGATAGCGCGCAACATCCATGGCCATGGCAAATTCGAACTTCTTCATTTCTTGATCAATTTTAAAAGTTCAAAATGTTATTCCATCTAGATTTTTGACACGATTTTAGACATGTATTTTGTTGGAATTACTAATCAAAGATTAACGTGAATTTTAACAATCCCAATTTGAACCCTAACTGAAAAATGATTAATTCTTCAAACTCAATTGATTTTAGTTCAAATTAACAACCCAGATAGCTTTAGTGATTGGATATCTACATTTTCCTTTTCAAATTTAAAGTTAAAAGTGCGTGAATTGAGGATTCAAAGTTTGAAAAACTTACCTCTTGGTATGAAATACCAGTTCGAGTTTGGCTACTTCCAGATGCAAAATGATGATTGCTTTAGCTTCCTTGAAGCTCCCTGAATGTGTTCCTACCCTTAGTTTGTCTTGAGGATGTCTAGAACTCTCTGACCAAGCCAACTTGCAACCACTTGAAGTGAGTTTTAATTTTGGATTTAGAGTTGTTACAGGTCAGTGATGATGATCTGGATTACTTCTATGAAGTGTATGGAAGGTGTTTGAAGTGTTAAATCAAAGTTAGCACAAGCAAATTTGGAGATGGCAAGTTAAGGCATTATTTTGCTTTTGATTTTTGATTATGATTATGAATTTGGTCACTTCTTGTGATGTTTTTAAGTTTTAAACTACTTCTAAATGATGTTTATATCATGTTAGAAACTTAAGTTCACTCAAATTTTGCAAGATTTGGAGATTGCAAAAATTCCCTCTTATAACTTAGAAACTTGAATTTCAAGAAAGAAAGAGTGAAAGCTTGATTATGATATCTTTGGTGTGGTTTGAAAATAAGGAAATGACCTCTATTTATAGGCCAAGAAATCTGAATGATTTGGCAAAGTTATCATTGAAGGAAACTTGCAACTTGGTTAAGAGGTAAAATGGAATCTTTTGCATTTAATGCAAAAGTAACTTTCTTAACCATGGTTAAGTTTTTCTCTTTGATTCAATCCTTTCCTCAATCATTCAAAACTGATATTTATCAGTTATAATCCACCTCTAAGTGATGACAAGGCTTCTAGAAAGGGAGTTTGTGAAAAAATGACTCAAAGTTCTTGAAAAATGACTTATAATTCATGGTTATGGAGCTATAAGTTTAATTTTTAAAACCTTAGCGACACAAAGTGTTTTTTCAAGTTCTTGGACATTTTGGAAAGCTTGTAACAAGGGCTACAACTTTCATGTTTTGAGTTTTTTCTGAATCCAAATGGATCTAAGTGAAAAATGGCCTAGTAAGTGGGAAAAAACCATGTTTCTTAACACTTGAAAATTTTTCTAAGTGTTAGAAATTTTTCAAATCTTGACTTTTTGTTGACTTTTTCACATTTCTTGATTTTTTATGATCATGATGGATCATTTGAAGTGTTTTTATGATTGAAAAAGTTTGGTCTTGAAAAAGTTGACCAAAAGTCAAAGTTTGACTTTTTTGAGCAAATGAATTTTCATCAGATGATTCAGAATTTGTCTGATGAAGAAACATGGACTTTTGAAATGTTTTGAATCAAGAAATTAGGTCAATATGTTGCATTGAAGATGTTAAGATCAATCTCCAAGAAAATAGGTCATCCATTGAGCAGAAAGTCAATGATTCACTATCCTCGATAAAAACCCTAATTGGTCGATTCATGATAGATCATGAGAAAAAGTTGGGAATCTGAAGATCAAATATTGATGATTGATTAAGATAGATCAATTGAGGTGAGTGGAAACTGAAACCCTAATTGATTATATCTTGAACAGATGAAATTTTGAAGAAACCCTAACTTTGACTTCTAGAAGCCACACACAATCTATTCTATTCTGAAACTGTTAGTGATGCAGTGATGCATATGTAAGGTGGTATCTTAGGTCAAAAATTGGGGTATGACACTAGCGAATTCCTACTGTTCCAAAATATGTCTACTTTATAGTCTATAGAAAATGCAAACAAGGGCATAATGCCCTGCCTTGTGGCGCCCGTCCCTAGCATGATAGAAGGGGGTGTGGCGTCCTCCCAAGGGTGTGGAAGGGGTGGCGCCCTCCCTAAGGGTGTGTGGCCCCCGCCACCACTTCATCTTCCTCCCAAAACTACTTCCCTGCATTTTAATTCATTCTCGTTCTTTTATTTCTCGCCCAGATCATTCCAGTTTCAACGTAATTCAATGTTACACCCGATTGTCACACGGATTCGGTAAACAATATAATTTCTAAATCTCAATTTCTTATCAATCTTATTAACATCATAAACAAACAAAATTCAATTGATCAACCAATTTCCTCAACCAATTTCGTCGCAACACAATAATGAATCTAATACTCTAAACCCCACATAAAATTCATCATACACCCATTAATATAATAAGAATCTCACCCTTACCTTTTGGATTGATGGCAACTTTGAAAACTCCGATAAAATTTCTGGGGAATTTGACATAGGCAGCAACTCACGTACTGTTGTTCTTCACCTCCTCTCACAAACCATATTCCTCTTTCTTTTTCTTCTGATAGGACTACTCTCCTTCTTTTCTAATTCTAATAATATAATACTATTTTAATTAATTCTTTAATAATCTAAATGGACCTAAGAAACAAACCTCCTTATTACTTCGCGACTACAGTTTAAATCCAACACTATTTCCAGACTTATTGCTAATATAATTCCTCAAGTTAATTCAATCAAATTAATCCGATTAATCAACATGTCAATTAAATATAAAAATAATCCAACTTCAACGACAAAACTCGAATTAATTTTAAAATACTCAAAAATATTTAATTAAATAAATAATTAAATATCGGGGTGTTACATTGTTAACCTGTTTTCTCCTTAACAAATAACAAGCTAGAGATCAACAACCCTAATATGCATCTTTCAAACTTGGAGGCCTTTGCCCAGGTCTTTGATGAGAATGAGAGCCATTGACATTGTTCTTTTTACCTAAACTAACAAATGTAACAAAAACATCATTACAAATCCGACAGATGTTTATTTCAAATAGGCATGAAGACTTCAAAAGTAATAAGACAACGTCAAAAAGGCGTTCCAAAGAGAATATAATAGTTTCACAATATGAGTTAAAGTTTTTGTTTTTTTGAAGAAAAGCTAATACATTAAGAACACAATGTCAACAGAAACAAAGATAGACTTCCCTATGATAACGTAGATATCATAACACAAAGAACATCAAATACTAATTTCATATTTCACAAAGTGAGGTAAAGTTTTGATATTTCTTTAACAACATGTAAAAGTAAATGGAAACAAAAACTACAACAACAATGCTTCATATGCTCAATAGTTAAAGAACAACAAAAAAACTTTTCAAATATAAGTTGCAAGGCTGCCAAAAGTATAAGATATGAAATTCGTAAAATAGCATAAACTTTTCAAATGTATGTTTAACGCCTCCATATAGATGCTTCCGAAGTTATGTGTTTACCGGTTAAATATAAAAGTTAAACTATTAAGCATAGAGAAAGATAATATGAACTGGAACTTGCATGGGAGGAAGATGAAGATGAAAGCTTTCAGTTCAGGAAGAGGAGGGAGTTGTGTTCGGTAGCTAGGTGAGAGAATGAGAAGGGTCCATTTTTATTTGTCATTTTCTTCTGTTTGGTCAATAGATTAGTAATAAACTAATAATAAGATAGTAGACTATATATGTGTTCTATGGGAACACAATATTATTTTTTATTAAGATTTTTACCCAATTTATTATTCATTATAAGGTTTTTAATATCCGATTTATCTCAATATTTTCTTGTGAAAATTAAATATTATATAAATAAATAAAAAATACACATAACTAAAATTAAAATAACAGTGTACTAAGTAATGAATTAGAACATTTTGTGAGTGTTTGTTCATCAAAGTTGCTCTTTGATGCGTGGCTTAGTGGTGAAAGCTTTTGTGTCTTTCAAATCCTGCAAGAGAGTCTTCAAACGCTCCTCAATCCAACAGAAACAAATCCAAAAGCTCAACGAAGAAGAAAAGCTTGAACTATAAGAAAAATCGTGCCTTTATTTCAATTCATTTTTGCTGATTGGGAGTGAAAGGAAGCAAAAGGATGAAGATGGCGTCGTCACCGATGACTTAAGTGGTTGTGGTGGATCCAGTGGAGCTGATAATGACAATGATTTGAAGCGAATGGAGTTAAATTGAATGAGTGGAAACAGGAATTGCGTGAGATGGCTGAGATGGAGAAGAATGTGAGTTTTATTCTGTTTTGGTCATGATAGTGCTATTCCCCTTAGAATATGATTGGAAACAAATTAGATAGAAGAAACCTCACGCCCTCACGCCCAACATTATTGGTTTGGTGCGTGAAAATTAATAAATGGTGAGTGATTCCATGATGATGATGATGATGAAGAACAAATTTCACACGATAAGGATGATGAAGTGCTAGAGGGCAATGATGTGGAAGACCTTGAGCTTAATGATTATGATAGTAATACCATTTAATGAATCACTTGGATTTATTTAAATGTTTAGATATTTTATTTTGATCCTTGTAAGCTAGAATTTATTTCTTATTTTTCTTCATGTTATGTTTGAATTAAATGTTTTATTTTACGCCTAGGAGGTTTTAAGTTATTTGCTACTTGAATTATACTATGTTTGAAATATTAGTAACAATGATTAGTAATGAATACATGTTGAATACATGTTTAATCTTGTGCATTCTTCTATGTTTTTGTTTTAACATGTATTTGCTTGTATTGATTGTTTCTCTAGCATTTTGGGGGCGGCCGCTATGCTACGCTATCTGCTATATTGAACGAAAAATGGGATGTTATTTGAGTTTTTTTTTGGAATAACCATTTTTTAAAAAAAAAATATAAAAATAATCAATTTTTGAAAAAATTTACGCAAATAACCAACTTTCAGGTGTAAAATACAAGCAGAAGTCATTTCAGATGGCTCCTGCATTGATTTTTACAAGCAGGAGTCAGCCAGGATGGCGCCTCCTCTTTAAATTTTGCCCTAAAAGCCATCTCAGATGGCTCCTATGTGTAAAACACATGGGAAAAGCCATCTGAGATGGCGCCTAGGTACATTTTAAAAAAAAAATATTCAATTTAAATTAAAGTGCATGAAAATGTTGTGAAATAAATCTTGTATTATAAATTTTCATTACAAGGAAAACTGATTACATAAGTTTATTCCCGGCGACCCGGGACTCGTAGATGACCACCGGTTTCACATGCGCGTCCTCTCCTAACTCGTCTGATGCGAGATTCTGGATCCGGCTGTTGTTGGGTTGATGGGACCTGATCATGGGTTGATGGCTGCTCGTAGTGAATGAGATCAGGATCCATGAATGCCTCAAGATTTACATTGCTTGTTGCACCAATTTTGTATAAACGTGTCCCCATGTTCTCGTAGCTTGGTCGTTGTGGTTGGGGGTTAGGTTTCATTTGGGGACTATAGCAGTCCTCATCCGTATATGTGGATTGTGAATGTGTGGGATAAAAAGGAAATTGGATGTTAGGAGTCTCGTACCCATATGAATGGTGGGGGGTTTAGTACGACGATGGTTGGTGGAATATTGGGTTGGTTGGGGAATATTCTTCAGGGAAGCCAGGGTCTGGGCTGAGGTGAAATGTTGATGGACCCATATAGGGGGGTTGGACATATGCCCTTTGTTCGATGTATTGAACTTGGGTGCGTGGCATATGTGAGTATTGGGTGGATGAGTGATGAGGTTGTTGTTGAGGTTGGGGTTGGGATTAAGTGTTGGTGGTTCTATGTCGTCGGGTTGATTGGCGGGAAGTTGATGGTTGTTGGTAGTGTTGTTGGGGTGGTTGTTGGTAGTGTTGTTGGGGTGGTTGTTGGTAGTGTTGGTGTGGTTGTTGTTGTTGTTGGTAATGTTGGGGTTGTTGTTGGTATTGTTGTTGAGGTTGCTGTTGGCGGTAGCGTTGTCTTCGTTGTTGTTGTGACTCTGGAGGTTGCCCCCACTTGGTGCGAGGGTCGACCAAATAATGGGGTTGAGAAACATGCATATCTGGATTTGTGACTGACTGGTACCAAACAATGTATTGACGAGAGTGTTGCATAATCTCGTCATCTTCGTCGTAAACGGGACATTGTAAGATATGGTCTGCTCGATTTTTCCACATCCTACAATACTCCCTGGCAAAATTTCTCCAATTATTAAGTCCCCATTGGGCATCGGCCCTTTTTAGATGCCAAGGATCCAAGCATATCGGATCGCGGGGTATGTCTTGGAACATACCAAACTGCATCTTCACACGGTCGTTGTGGTGCATTTCCACAATGTTAAACCGTATGATTGCAGTCTTCGCAGTCCAAAGCTCTACATCTTCATCATTTGGTACATGGTCCAAACCCAAGTACGGTCTCCATGTAAATTGTTGATAAAAATAATGGAGATTAATAATAATGATAAAAATAATATACGTTAAAGTTAAAATAATTTGGAGTTAATCAAAATTACGTACATCAGTTGTTCCAAGGTGGTCTATTAGATTACGATATAGGCAAACATTGTGTCTCGGATTCTTTCCGTAATCCATGCCCACTACGCTAAACCTAAATGAATTAACATTTAATATATTAGGATTTTATATATATGAAAGATATAAATATTTTAATAAATAAGCAATGTACTTACTTTGTTGCGTATGGAAAACTGAACGGTAGGTCGTTGACGGGATTGAGTGATTGAATGCATGCAGGCTAGTGTGTCAGCTAGGTGGCAGGCCTATTTATAACTAGGCCTGTAAAAATCCAAAGGAGATGGCGCCTCCCTTGTATTTTTACACATAGGATCCATTCAACTTGGCTTTTTACAAGCCTAGTCATAAATAGGCCTGTCCCCTAGCTGCCACCCTAGACTGCATGTGATTTTTTTCCCATCTATAATTATCCCAAACAATCAAACACTTTTAGACACCCAAACATCTCACACATTCAAATCAAAAACCCAAATTTCAAACACTCAAACCCAGAAAAAATGTCATATGTACCACAATATATTATCACTGTAAATTTCCATGGTGAGACATACAATAGCGAGGTAGCCGGTTTTTTATTCAGAAACACTGAAAATATCCAATTTTGTCTAAATAGCATTGCGAATTTTTCGTATTTCAAAAAACGACTCGAGACCAAACTTCGAGGTCCGACGTCACACATTTTCTACCAACATCCTGTTTTCTTGGTGAGAACCAAGTAACATTTTACCGTGTGTTGAAGACGACGAAGATCGCAAAACATGTTTTTAATCATGAATATTCGGTACGACTCGATTCGGTTATGCGTCGTGTTCCGAGGACACAAAGGGTTGATCCTAGGAGGAGGAACAAGTCGAGGTGGATGTTCGACGAAGAAGAGGAAGCGGAGACGCAGTTCAACATCATGGTAAATGAAGAATCAGAGGCCGAGGAAGAAAGCCAACTGCCTCCACATCAGATCTTCACACCACCTCCGTACATGACCACCCTCAACATGTGCACAGATGACCCTTCATTTGATATATTCTACAACCCTGAAGTGCAATCAGATTCAAATTTAAAAGTCAAAGACAAATTTCGTTCAAAAGAAGATTGCGTCCGAGCAATAAAAAAGTTCCACATGATAAACAACTATGACTTTCATGTGGATCGAACAGCAGCAGAGAGATACAAAATCATTTGTACCCATCCTGAGTGTAACTTCCATCTAACTGCATCGTATAGATTACGTAGTGATTCCTGGGTGATAGGTTCTATGATGGAACACACTTGTGTTAATTCCACACAATCACAGGATCACCGAAAATTGAGTCATGATCTCATTTGTCAAGAAATCTTACCCCTTGTTAGTTGTGATCCTTCATTAAAGGTCAAAACAATAATATCCCACATCACTACAACATACAACTATACCCCCTCGTATAGAAAGGCCTGGTTAGCAAAAAACAAGGCTATCGAGCAAATCTACAAAAATTGGGAGGGTTCGTATAAAGAGTTACCTCGCTTCATGAATGCACTGCGAACGTATGCTCCTGGAATAGTTTATGCTCTGGAGACGACACCGGCGTTTTCCCAAGCAGTACACATGTCGGCGGACATGGTATATTCAGTACACTTTTCTGGGCTTTTCGACCTTGCATCACTGGGTTTGCACACTACAAACCTATCATACAGATAGACGGAACATGGTTGTACGGGAAATACAAGGGCACCCTACTGATGGTCGTGGCACATGATGACAACAATAACGTGTTCCCAATCGCCTATGCTCTTGTAGGCGGTGGAGCACTTGGAGTTTCTTCCTAAAGCATCTTGAACACACGTAGCACGACAACGTGATCTTTGTCTAATTTCGGCGGGCATGCCTCAATTGATAGTGCGTACAACAATCCCGCCAACAGTTGGCACGACCCACCATCTACACATGTTTATTGCGCAAGACATATCGTTCAAAATTTCATGCGCGAGATCAAAGATAAGCGTCTTCGGAAAACAGTTATGAATGCAGCGTACGCGCTAACACAACCAGGTTTTACATATTATCGCAGTCAGATCAGATTGGAAAACCCAGATGCAGGTGCGTGGGTTGATAATCTGCAGGTGGAAAAGTGGACACGGTCATACGACAATGGAGTGCGTTGGGGCCACATGACAACAAATCTAGTCGAATCAATGAACGACGTCTTCAAAGGCATAAGAGCACTCCCAATAACTGCTTTGGTTAGTACAACATATTTTAGAATGGCCTCCTTGTTTGCAGAGTGAGGTGAAAAGTGGAACGCGGTGGTACAATCCGGACATGTGTGGAGTGAAAGCTGCCTGAAATTTATTAAGGCCGAAAGTGCCAAAGCTAGCACTCATCTTGTTACAAGATTCGACCGACATAACCATAATGAGGGTTTGCCTAGACAAGAGTACAGGGTTAAACTACCATCTCGGTGGTGCGACTATGGAAAATTTTAGGTCTTTCGAATGCCCTGCTCTCATGTCATTTCGGCGTGTGCACATGTTCATCAAGATGCACTAGTACTTCTTTCTCCAATTTACAAGTCTCAGACCTTGCTCAACGTATACAACAATGCCTTCGAACCAGTAGCAAAAGCAGATTATTGGCCTGCGTACGAAGGGGAAGTAGTTTGGCATAACAGTCAAATGCGGAGAAATAAAAAGGGTCGTCCCAAGAGAAAACGTATAACAACTGAAATGGACGACGTTGATAAACTAGAAAGAAAGTGTGGTCTATGTCGTCAATCCGGACACAATCGAAAAAATTGTCCCCAGTGTGCTACAACCTCAACATCCTAAAATTTGTATTTCATTTATCTGCACTTTTAATATTGTAACAAATCTTCTTCTTTCCATTAATTCGCATTTATTACAAACATCAATACGCAGACAACAAAATTAAAAACTACACGATTAAAACAAACAACAACATGAACTATGACGCATCAACAACATAAAAAATTATTTAAGACACTACAACCGTCAAAACAATCTCATCGAAACCATACATCATCGCAATAATGTCGACGTCTGTTTTGACTTCCTCCAACCAAATTCGAGGTTGACCAGTTGCGAAGTTCATGGTTATTCTCTTCCTCTGGATCCTTCTAATTTCATCACCATATTCTATTTCTCCCTCTAACCAACGCATCAACTCTTTTTTCAGTTTGGCCATGGTAAATATGTGCCAAAATTTCATTTTCATTGGAGGTTTTGAGGCCGAGAAAACAACGTATCCATCTCTAATATGGATGTATGGAGATGTCATGATAGAAAAAAAGAGAGAGTAACAGAGAATAAGAGATAATTTAAGAGAGAATATGAGATGAGAAGTTGAAAAAATGTGAAAAATGAAGGAGGGATGGGTGTGTATTTATAAAAAAAAAAAATACATGTATGAGCCATCTGAAATGGCTCCTACATGTACACCACAAGGAGGAGGCGTCATCCTGCATGGCTTATTGACAAGGAGGAGCCATGTGGGATGGCGCCTATGTACAAAGTTTAAGAGGAGGAGCCATCTCAGATGGCTCCTCCGTGTAATTTTGTCCTGAAAGTTGGTTATTTGCGTAAATTTTTTCAAAAGTTGATTATTTTTGTATTTTTTTAAAAAAATTGGTTATTCCAAAAAAAAATCGTTATTTGATAGCAGTTCTATATTTTACATTGCAATCTGGTACTTTATTTGTTTGAAAGATATGATTAATTACTTTAGTGAACTTGATGTGATTTTAATTTAATTGATTCATAGCCAAATTTATTGATTATAAAATAAAATTTTATATTTGAATACAAATAGGATTGCAGTTATAAAGGGTTACTTGCTATAAACTCAATAGTCTATATTCCATAGTTGGAATCATTAATGTGTTCTCAACCTTGTAAATTTCTGTGTAAAATTGTATGCTTGTAAATACATTGTAGACAAATTATGAGATCCCAAATCTAAAGTGAGATGCAGAGTTGATGAGCATCTGGGGCAGGAGGTACTGGAAATCTATTGATCAAGCAATTCAGCGATAATAATAGAATGCATTCCAATCCAGCTGGTTATTTGCTTACTTGAGATCCTATGTCAAGGGTGTCAAACATTGAATATTTTGCACATCTTTCATTTTTAGAAGTTTATATTCTATGTCTTAGTGCATACTATTCTGCTTCTAGTACTGACTTTCATTTAAGCATAAAATCATGTTGATATGGAATGTGGTCAGGTTGCATGTTTTCTGAAGCTTTTATAACTAATAAAATGGATGTGGTGCGTACTATTCTCAGGTTCTTTTCATTTACGCATAAAATCATGTTGATATGGAATGTGTCAGGGTTGCATGTTTTCTAAAGCTTTTATAACTAATAAAATGTATGTGGTGCATGCTATTCTCAGGTTCTTCGGAATGACATTTGAGAGGCACTATTTTTGATGGTTGAATGTTGTATGAGGCTGCAATGGACCATTATTATTAAGCGCACTATCGGGAATGCTCCATGGCCTATTGGTGTTACTATGGTTGGTATTCCCAAATGATCTTCTCATGAAAAGATCTACACAAAGTGTCGCTCGCATCATAAATGATGAAACAACTTGCAAGTACTTATAATCACTAGAGATTAATGACATTTTGCCAATGGTACATTGCCATCTAAAGCAGTTGAGTTTAACAGGTTAGCAAATTAAGAAAATGGCTAAATTGTTAAACTCAACTGCTAAAATGGCTAAAATTAAGAAAAATTTCAGAAAACTCAAATTCAATGTCTCGGAACATGTAACTATTTAGGAAAGTTAATTTATTGGGCAAGAATTGGATCACAATCAGTCAGGACAATATTATCACATTTACCGACAACAAAAGTTTCAATTCCTGTAAGAAGTCGATAGCAAATGATGATTGTTTGGGTTCATGTTACATCATTATGGGAGAAATTGGCATGAAAGTTCCAACATTTTTGTATGAAACAAAAAATTTGAACCAACTAATAAAAAAACTAAACGCCAAACAATAAAAATCTGGGCAAAATAAAAAAAAATAAGGAAATTTCTTCACCCATCTAGTGAGTTTCTTCCTCATTCTGGTGAAAAACAAAAAATATCCCCAAGTTTCTTAAGTTCATTTACGAATTCATCTTATTTTTTGAATTCGTAAGTTAACTTATGAAGTATGCGTGTTGTTTTAGAAAACACACAGACGAACCCCCGATATCATTCATTTCAAAATACCCCAACTCAATCTCTCTACTCCAAACCTTTGCAATTTCTACCACTCCAAAGTCACTCAATCCAAATTCAAGTCATCATTTCAACTCACTTCAACTCCTCCAAAATCAACTACAACCTCCATTTTGTGTAAGTTTTCTTAACTAATTTCTATTCAAATTCTGAATTTTTATTAGATTATTAGGTTAGGTTATAGAAATTTAATAGTATATGATGTAATAGTAGGTAAATGTAGTAGGAAAATTAGGATTTTGGTAGTTTTGGGAATGAGTTTCTGGTTTTGAAGAATTCTAGACGAAGGGAGTTTCACAAATTAACTTGCGAAGTGAACTAGAAAAACTTCGCAAGTTAACTTGCAAAATTTTTCGATCTATTTTTAAATTAGTATGCTTATTGTAATGGTTTATTTTAGAAACATGGCCGAATATGACAACGGATGACACATTTGAGACATGGCGGACAAAGCCAAACAACGTCGACTTGTCGAGTGAGCTCGAGGCAAGGGCACAGAGGAACAAAGGACACAACTTGATGTAGCATCACCTTGCATCACGGAATAGTCATCTCCATGAGGCGTCTTCTTGGTGCACATGAGGCGGAGTACCGAGATAGAGTACAGGTGAGGTGCCGACGGAGGAGGCTGGGATGCCCATGACTGTTTATGGTGATTTCTCACAAACAACCGTTAGTCTTCCAAATTACTGGATTTGGTTACTTGCAGGATCGACTAGATTAATCCTAGGACATGTGTCATAATTTATTATGTCTGAGTTAAGTTTCATGTTCATATTTGTTCAATGATCAGTTCGACTGAAGTTCAATGTTTGAAAATTATTGTTGACCAAAAAGATAGTTGGTTGTGACATTTGACTATGACAATGAGATCATCCTGCATTCTCGGAGTGGTATATTCAGATGTATGTGGTCCATTCGCAGAACATACCATTGGTGGAAATAGATATTTTGTTTCGTTTGTTGATGAGTTCAATCTAAAGTTGTGGATTTATGTGATCCAGAGAAAGGATGAAATATTCGAAATCTTTAAGAGATTCAAGATACTTGTCTAAAACCAGAGTGAGAAAAGGATCAAAGTTCTGCGAACATATGGAGGTGGAGAATACACTTCGAAGATGTTTGAAAAATTCTATGTAGAACATGGTGTTGATCATGAGGTAACTGCTCCTTATACGCCTCAACATAATGGAATTGTTGAAAGAAGAAATAGAAGTATATTAGATATGGCAAGATGCATGCTAAAGCAGAAAAATTTGCCAAAGTCTTTATGGGAAGAAGTTGTTTCGACTGCAGTTTATATTTTGAACAGGTGCCCTACTAAGATATTGAAGAACAAGGTTCCTTAAGAAGTATGGAGCGAAAAACGACCATTAGTAATACATTTGAAGGTGTTTGGCTCTATGTGTTATAAGCATATTCCTGATGCTAATGAAAATTTTGTTTAATAGTGCCTCACAAACAAGCATTACAGCTGTTTCTACAAAATATACATGAAAAGTAGAGGTTCAATCATTTAAGACAGAATTCAATATAACAATCAAAAAAACAATTAGAAAGTCACTGGAGTAAAAGAAAAGATGTTCAAGCTCCTTTTAGTCATGTCATTCAAACATGTTGCCTTATGGATTTTTTGGATTCACTATTGCTTTAATTTGTTGCTTAATCGAACTTTTGATTTCACTTAACTCTGCCATAATAGTTTCATCTAAATCCTTCTTGATTCTAGCGTTTTATTTGTGAGTCATCCTTGCTATCTGTATGGTGTATTCTCCACCATCCAGTCCATTCATTCTCGAGTAATCCTCACCTTGCTCAATATAGTTTTCAGGAGAAATGGCGTCGATTTCTTTAAAAATAGCCTCAAAATCTATAGGTTGAGGAGCAGCAGCGTGGTTTGAAACATGATCAGCCAAAGCATTGCTTTCCATGTCATATTTTCATCATCTGTTGCATGAAATTCAACTGTGTTATCTATTTGAGAAGAAAGAACACCTGAATCCGCCACCTTTTGAACATCGTGAGCCGCATGGTTTGAAAATTTTTTAGCAGTCTCATCATTTTTTACAACAAATTCAACAGTGTCATCAGCCATTCGAGAAGCAGCAACAACATCTGAATCAGCCACCATTTTAACATTGGGAGCAGCGTGATTTGAAACATTTTCATCAGTGTCATCATTTTTTACATCAAATTCAGCAGTGTGATTAGCCATTCGAGAAGCAGCAACAACATCTGGATCATCCACCATTTTAACATTGTCAGTGTGGTTGGTAACACTCTCTGGAGGACCAAAAGCGACTATATAAGGACCCATGTCCACAGGCATATTTTCATCATCTGACTTATCAAAATCAAAGTCATCTGGGTCGTTTTGGCGAGTTTCACCATCCTCTTCCGAGTACTCTTGTCCATCATCCATGTCATCATCAGAGTAGTTTAGTTATGATAACAAAAACACAAAACAAATTACAACTAAATTCATTTATATGGAATTAGAAGAAAAAAACCTACAAAATCAAAGGTTACCCTGATAAAATCGTCCTAGAACATTATCTATGAGTTCGTCAATTTTTGCAGTATATTCTGCAATCTTGTTAGCCACTTTCCTTACATCCATAACGTCATTCATCGGTCATGCGGGCTGCAAGGGTGCATGCGAGATCACTCGACAAAAGCGTTATAGGTAATTAATAATCGTAGTAAATATATGTAAAAAGTGTCAAACAAAATAGAGTCTCAAGTCTCAACATTCGGTTTTGTAATGACAATTACAACTATGACTTATGAGTCTAAATCATCACGATTATAGAAACAACTAACCCTAGGATATAAAATTTTATTTTGATTATGAGAATAAACATAGCAATTTATTTTGTAAATCAAATTGCATTTATGAACTCTAACAATATATAGAATCAAAATTAAAGAAATCAAAGTTTTCAAGAACATTAAAATACACCAAAAGCAAGTTTTTAAGAAACATGGAATCGTTATCAATTGCAAGAATATAGAATGTGATGTGATTGAGCAAACGTTTCAAGAACATGAAATTGAAAAAACTTTAAGCATGAAAATTGAAATGTGATATGAAAAATAGAGCAGAACAATCAACATAAAATTGAGACTCTAAATTTTCAATATCTCAAATTGAATTTAAAGATTATTCATGGAATTGATTAAAGAAAGAGCACTGAGCAATGATTTACTCACGGTTGAGGACATAGTGAATTGAAGAAAGTGTTGTTGTGTAAAACACACACACAGAGAGAGATATGAGAAAAGTGTATGAAAGCATATGCATGGCAAATTATTATATACTTGCTATGGAATTACCGGTTAAACCGATATCAGCCGTTTGGATTTACAGGTTGAAACCATTTTTTTTTGTTAGGAACACATGCATTTAATCCATCAACTTAATAAACTTTTTGTTATGATTTTTTTATTGTTTATTATCTACATTCATTTAATGAGTCAGAAACTTAAATATTTAATTTTTTATTATAAACGTTTTGTTTTATTTCAATTAATATAAATATATTTTCAATTATTATTAAATGATTAATATTTATTTATTAATTTAATAACATAATTTTATATTTTATATACAAAGCAGTGGGGGAATAAATCCTTTGTAAAAAATTGAAATATGGATATGAATTTCACTCAAACTTGATTTCATGGGTTCCTATATATTATTGAGCATCTATGATTGAAAGATTTAGGTTCAATTTTGATTGGAAGCAAGTCAATTGATTACAAGGGAAAAAAATGGTCATTTTGATCAAAATCAATCAATGTCACGAGTTGACCAAGTGGAATTTTGGTCAACCATCAATTCAAACATCCTCTTTTCATTTTCATGACCAAATTCATCATTGAATCAAGAAGATTGAAAAAATTGAAGTTAACTTGTTCTTGAAGTTATTGGAAGTTTGAAAAAGTTTCTAAGCCTTTATCTTATAGAACTTTGACACATCATAACTTACTCAATTTTTACCCAATGGTTGCATATCATACATTTTTGGAAAGCTTGAGAAAAATTCTACAACTTTGTCATTGTGTGAAAAATCTCAAAAATGCATCATTTGAAAGATATTTGAGTTAAGTTTAATTCACAAACCATGCAAAATTGTTCGCGTTAAAGGTGCTAGAGGATTCGAGCGTGAATTGGTTCTCGGCTCAAAACGACTTACTCTTTTGATTTGTTTACAAAGATGCATGAGCATCAAGCTTTATTATTTTCAACACAAGAAAGATGATTTAATGATTATGAAAAGGGAAAGGCGTAATACCCTCAAATGATATTGATATGCGTAACGACTAAGCGCAAACTAGGCATAGCGTATTGGGGAGATTACGAGTAAGGGGATTGTTATATAAAGGGAATAGATGGAGCACCCTAAATATATATAGTTATCTATAGCTTTATATATGAATATGTTTGATATGTTTGTGTGTTTTTTAATTGCTATTTCTATGATTGGGAAAGTTTCTCCTTTGGTATTTTAAGAATGACAGATTATGTGGGATCCTAGTGTTTGTTACTATTGTGCTCGCAAAGATCGTGGATCTTCGCATACATATCCCTAATGGGAATCGAGCATTTGTAGCTCGGATCTACGAGGATCTATGGTTTGTTTGGTGCGAGGAGAAAGAAATTTGCTCGGCAAGGATGAGACCTTGTGCCGACGTATTCTCAAAAGGATGTTGAGAAAGTCAGAGCAATCGTAGTTCCCACTTATGTTAGTGGAAGCAACGGGATGTTAGTAAGAAGACAGACAAATGTCATCTTAATGAAAAATGTATCTAATGTATTTCATCACATACATTTTTGAAAAGTTTGATTGATAAAGATCTTTCGTCGTAAGTTATAGGTGTTTTGCTTGAGTGTACAAGCGTTACCACTTACATGTTTAAGAAAGATGTTTGAAAAAAGATGATTGAATCTTTTAACTGTTATTGGGTGTTTTGCTTGAGTATAGAAGCGTTACCACTTACAATTAAGAGATGTTTTTTTGTTTGAAAATAGTTTTGAAAAGTTTTTGTTGTATGTGATGTGATAGATGAGATACCTCTTCCATAGACATGATAAATGTCTAAATCTCAGCAGTTGATTGGATTAAAGGGATGCTTTTAAGAAGCCCATGGGTCCTTGTATTGTTAGCCAGAGGAGGCATTCCGAGGTCATCGAGGTCCTTGTATGAAGCTCAAGAGGAAGCTATAGGGTATGGGTGGCTTTGTGTTAAAAGGATTTCACGGAAAACATCCTTTTGGAATTAAGATCAATTTCAAGGAAATTTTACTCTGGGGATTTTGAAAGTGATTTCACCGAGAAACCATCCTTTCAGGGTTCTATCTTAGCGTGAGTGATTCTTTGTATTGGAAGCCCAATAGGAGGCTGTTAAGAGATTTCTGTCTCTTTCATTGTATGATGCCCAGAAGGCTAAACTCAATGAGGAGTTCTTTTGAGCGAAGCCCGAGGAGGTGACTTAACAGTGTTGTCTTATATGAAGCCTAAGCGGAGGCTAAACTCGTGGGAGAGTTTCTTTGTACAAAGCCAAGAGAAGGCTAACTCAATTGGGGATGAGTTATCTTGTATGAATCCCAGCGGAGGCTATTGTAGGGAACCTATTGGTTAGACTAATTGTTATGTTATAATTAGGCAGTTGTATAAACAAGTGTGTGTGTCGATATGTATTCATAGGAGTTTATGAAGGAAATATAAACAATGCATGATGTTTATTTACAGGAGTTTATGAAGGAAATATAAACAAGTGTACGTGAAACGAACGTTTAAAGCAGCAACTTGATTATTTACAAGTTTGAGCGTGTACAAGGAAATAAATATGTACGGACGAGTTTTTATGTACAAAGAAAATGGATGTACATAGGAGGGTTGGGACTTACACGTAGGGAGGCCCATTGGTTTGGCAGTTTCACGGAATAATGCTCCTTTCAATACCAATGGTATTGATGTAAAATGTCAGATCAAGCGAACCGATCAAAGTTTATCTGTATTTGAGTATTTACAAAAAGTATCTGTGTTATGTACAGATAAGAGTTTGTATGAAAAGCATTTGATATGTACAAGGAAAATATATATGTACATAAAAGAATGTTTTGTTTGTGTATACACAAGTGAAGTGAAAACAAACAATCAAAGTTTGTCTGTACTTGAGTATAAAAAGTATCTGTGTTATGTACAGATAAAAATTGTATGTATTTGAAGAAAGTTTGATATGTACAAAGAAATATTATGTACATAAAATAATGTTATGGGACTTACACCGTAAGGGAGGCCCATTGGTTTGAAAGCAGTTTCACAGGGAATAATGCTCCTTTCAATACCAATGGAATTGGTGTATAAACAAGCGACACGAAAACAAACAGACGAAGTTTATTCATGCTTGGATATTAATTGAATATGTACAAAGAAATAATTATGTACATAAAAGAATTGGGACTTACACCGTGAGGGAGGCCCATGATCGATTGACAAATTCGAGAGAAAACGAATTCGGTTTTATCGTTTAAATCGGATCGATCATGGTAAAAAGATGTAAGTTTGATGAAATGTTTTGAAAAATGATTTTTGAAAGTGTTTTGAAATGTGAAGTTTATTTATGAGAAGTTTTGAAAAGAATCGGAAGTCGAAAACTTGAAAAATTCACCTTTTAAAGTGTTTTGAAAAAGTGCTCAGAACGTCGTTTTTGGCTCGATTAAAATTTAATCAGATGAAAGTTTTTCTCTGAAAATTTTTGCACTATCATAAAATAGATGTATTTATTGACAAGTGTTTAAAAAATCACCTTAAAATAAGGAGTTTTGATTGGTTAAAAAAAAGTGAAAGTTTTGTAAAAAAACATGAAAAAATGGAAAAGTTTGAAAAAGAATGGTCTTGAGAGGGATTGAACCCATGACCATTGAGTAGCACACGTGTCAGAAAGCTTTAAGAATGAGCAAGCTACCACTGGGACAAACGCAAGCTGGTGTTAGTGGATTAGAAACACGTGTAAACATGATATTGGAATATTTAAATTTAAAAAATCATCAAGAACACGCGCGAAGCTTGTTCTTCGTTTTGATTTCCAGAAATTTCAAACCCAGCTACAATCTTCGTTTCTCAATGGAATTCAATGATGTAAACATGAAAATTGCTCGGTTTTGAACAAGGAATACGATGGTACATGTTAATTGCATTTATTTTTGGTTTATCATGTTTGGATTTCTGGAATCACGAAGAACCCTAGAAACTAAGATTTCAAATTAAATGATGCATAGTTAATGATTCTTTGATTTTATTGAGGGCTTATGATCGTGATAAGTGCAGAAAGAGATCGGCCAAGAGTTTTTGCATTTAAATTCAAAGAATATGGATATCACAGTTCGTATTCATACCTGTGCAAGTGGAGATCGAAGAAGGTATAAACGCGTTTCCAGAACTTGTTTGTGGATTGCTACAACACCATCGGCATGTATGGAAGCTAAATGAAGATGCGCTTGCTTTGAGCTTGCTTCAATTATGCTACCCAAGTCAACCTGCACAGTTCAAAAATGGATGCTCGATTTTGATGTAAAACACATTACATTACTTGCCAATGATCTGGATCATGTACATGAGGTACATGGAAGGTGTTAGAGTGATCACAACACAGTTTGATCAAGCCTAGCTTCAAATTCGAATCATAAGGCAATTTTGAAAGTTTGAAAGCATGGCATGTGATTTCTGATTTTTGCTTGTTCTTGTTATGATCTTAAGTTCTAAACAAGTTTTATATTGATAGTGAAGCATGTTTGACACCAAAGTTCATCATGATTTTAACTGAATTTCAAAAATGCAATATTTCTCACTTTTGCACTATGTTGCTTGATTTTCAAGAAAGTAGAGTGAAAACATGGATTTGCATTGCTTTGGTGTGGTTTTAGACTTGAAATGTGATCTATTTATAGACCAAAAGATTCTGAAATGTTAGGCAAGAGTACATGGCAATTGGAAAATCAAAGATGCCTTAAGGGGTAAGAATGACTTTTGTAAAGAAAAAGGAAGTTTCCTTTTTTAACCATGTGCTGAAAAATCTTCAATTTGATTCTATCCAATCTCAATTATATCTAGCTGATATTTATCAGCTCAATGATCAATTTGACAAGTTTGTATTGCTTCTAGATGAAGAAAACTCAAAATGACCTATAATTGATGTTTTGAATTTTGAAAAATCAAGTTCATGGAGCCTTATGTTTCAATTTCAAAAGTATAGCTAGACTCCATGGATTTGAGAGTTCTTGGACATTTTGGAAAGCTTGTTTCACAAGCTACAACTTTCATGTTTTGAGTTTTTCCCAATTCAAAATGGAACTAGGTGAAAAAATGGCATGAAGTTTGGAAAAAACAAGAAATTTTAACACTTAGAAAATTTTCTAAGTATGAAAACTTTTGACTTTTTGTTGACTTTTTTCAAATTATTTGATTTTTTATGATCATGATGGATCATTTGAAGTATTTTGATGATTGAAAAAGTTTTGTTTTGAAAAATTTGACCAAAAGTCAAAGTTTGACTTTTCTGTGCAGATGAAAATTCATCAGATGTTTCAGAAATTGACTAATGAAGTCTGTGAACTTTTGTGATGTTTTGAATCCAGAAATTAGGTCAAGATGTTGTATCTAATATATTATGACCAATCTCTATCCAAAAAAGTCATTTCTTGCTCAAAAAGTCAGAGAATACTCATGCTCGATCAAAACCCTAATTGGTCGATCCTCGATTGATTAATGAGAAAAATGGATATCTGATGATCAGAGGTTGATGATTTGATCAAGATAGATCAAATGAGATGATAAAAACTCAAACCCTAATTGGTTGCCTCTTGAATCAGATGAAAATCTGATGAAACCCTAATTTTGACTGTGAATGCTACACCGATTAATCTGTTTTGGTATTAGTTATGCAATGATGCAAATGTAAGGTGGTATATTAGGTCAAAATTGGGGTATGACAAAAAATGTATGAGACTTGCCTTCTCACAGCCATCCTACCGTGTTTTTCAACAAACACGTGGTATGTATAATGTAGAGGCTTATTTCTCTTAATTCAAATGCAATTTGGAAAAAGTTCCTCGTGCATTTTGAAGTAGATCAGGAGAGCTTTATAACAAGTCTTGAACCGTCTCAAATGGACAAATATTGAACAAGTTGTGATCTTTGGAAAATTGAGTCAAAACCGGACTTCTTGCAGGCTGCCTGCCTTGCGGCGCGTGTGGCTTGCCTTGTCAAGAATTGTTTTTCCTCAACTTTGATGCACCATATCCCTCAATACTCCATCATTTGGCATAAACCAAGGCTCATTTTAAAGTTCATGAAGAGATCTTTTGAAAGGCCTCAAGAAGCAATAAAATCTGAGCCAATTTTAAATGGCTTGAGCTAAGTACTAATTGCATTTGTGAATTTTATTTCATATATTTAGCATTTGTATCCAATTAAATAATTTTTTGCATTCAATAATTGATTTTTATCATATATTTTTCATTTTTATTATTTTCATCATTTTTCTTGAACATAAAAAATCCAAAAAAAATACTTTCTTACCTTCCTATGAGTCCCTAGTAATTTTAGGATTTTTATTTGAAATTTATCATGTGTTTTCATTAATTTTTTAAATTGAAAGAATAAAAATGCCTTTTTAGGGTTTTGGTTGCTTGGATCACAATTTTGATTTAATTGATAATTATTTGGAACTTGTAAATGTCAATTAACTTCTGATTTAGGTCCTTGAATGTGTTGACTCTATAAAAACAAATTTTGTTTGAATCATCCATTGGAATTCTATTTTTTCCAAAATATTTTATAAAATAGGTCTAGTTTGAGTCTTATCTCAACTAGTTTTGAAAGATGAATTGTGTTTTCAACCTTTTTCAAATATTCAAGGACCTGAGTTGTTGGTTTCTAACTTTTATAAGTCTTAGGTGTCTTAAAACAATTTTTTTTGTTATTATAGGCCATTTTCGTTATTTGTCAAATTATGTCAACATTGGTTGATTCGCTTAGAAGTTACAATTGTTTGACTATTTTCCTTTGACTATTTTCCTTTGACTTTTAAGTCATGTTTTGTTTAGATTAGGGTAGAATAGTGTGTTAGGGCCTTATAATTAATTTTGTGTTCATACCTATATGTAATGTAATATTATTTTAAAAATATTTTTAATTAATTTCTTTCTATTGTTTGTGATGCCAATATAAATTACGAATAATGTTAGTGTCATTATTTTAGTGATGCCAATATAAATTATGAATAGGGTAATCTTTTAATTTTAAAAGGCATCTCCCTTTACACTATCTAAGGAGAGGCGACTGACAGGTGAATACCACTTAAAGGAAAATATTGTTTCGTCTGTGGAGTTTCTTATCTCATAATAGTGAAAAATTGAGAATTATTATTGGCTCATGTCTCCCTTGAAAATAAATTTAACAATCCACCCATTGACTAGATAGGCAGCGACCCTTTCTAAGAAAACCTTGGGCTTATACGACCTCTATAAATACCTTTTTCTTTAAATAAGAAAGGACATACTTTAAGTCATAAACACTTTCTACAATCTAAAAATCATGGCACTACCCATATTCTTAACACACGGTTGACCCAACCAACCGCCTACAACCAAGCATCGTCGGCCTTCAATAGGGCCTTGTAGAGGGAACATGCATACCTGCACTTTTTTACCAGTACAATGGTGCCCCGATAAAACTAACACAGGCCCCATCTCCACTATAACCCATTCATCTCCCTTATAAATATGGCCAACTGGGTCCTATATCACAAAGCACACACCATCGTTGGAGGAACCTTTAGTATGGTAGCTCTAAGACCCAGAAGAAGATATATGAAACATCGTCCGCAACAAACATTATATCAATTGGCTTTCCCATAAGCGCCTTAAGGAAAACAGGAGTTGACACCGTCTTTTGTAGAGAAGATGTCATTGTCATTAACCCTCATGATGACGGTCCCTTGGTCATCATTGTCCAACATGGCATCTGGCACATCATGATGTTGTACCCCAAAATTTACCCTCCTTATTTTAGTGTTTCTAGCTTATAATTGCATTATCATAAACATACATGTATACACATTCATATCATCCATCACATGGTTCCCAGATTCTAAGTACTTCAATTTGTGGAAGAAAATGTGTGTTCGGCTATCTCAGATCATTTCGATCCTGATGTCGATATTCTTTTATTCTTACGATTGAAGCAACATATTCTGGTCAGAAAGCTATTTTCGTTTGGTCCCCTAAGCATTGGGACCATATCAATTTATTCTCCAATTTATCTGTTCAAATCGGAGGTCGTTTCGCCAAGAAAAAGACTTTATTTGCTTATTTCTCAATAAAGTGAATTTTGGGTTTTTGGTGCGTGTTCGCGTTAAAAAGTGACGCGCTAGGGAATCGAATATGAATTCAGATTCTCTGGCTCGAAATGATTTACTCTTTTGATTTGTTTATAAAGATGCCGCGAGCATCAAGCTTTATTATTTTCAACACAAGAAATTATGATTATATAAAAGGGTAAAGTTGCTAATACCCTCAATTGATTATGATATGCGTAACGACTAGCGCAAACTAGACGCAACGCATTGGGGAGATTCCGGGTAAGGGGGTTTGTTATATAAAGGGAATAGATGGAGCACCCTAAATATATATATAGTTATCTATAGCTTTATATATGAATATGTTTGATATGTTTGTGTGTTTTTTAATTGCTATTTCTATGATTGGGAAAGTTTCTCCTTTGGGATTTTAAGAAGGATAGATTATATGGGATCCTAGTATTTGTTATTATTGTGCTTGCAAAGATCTTTGGATCTTCTGCATACATATCCCCTAATGGGAATCAGAGCATTTGTAGCTCGGATCTAAAGGGATCTATGGTTTGTTTGGTTTGAGAGAGATAGAAATTTGCTCGCCAAGGATGAGACCTTGTGCCTACGTATTCTCAAAGGGATGTTGAGAAAGTCAGAGCAATCGTAGTTCCCACTTATGCTAGTGGAAAGCAACGGGATGTTAGTAAGAGACACAGACGAATGTCATCTTAATGAAAAATGTATCTAATTTATTTCATCACATACATTTTTGAAAGTTTGACTGATTAAAATCTTTCGTCGTAAGTTACAGGTATTTTGCTTGAGTGTACAAGCATTACCACTTACATGTTTAAGAAAGATGTTTGAAAAAGTTGATTGAATCTTTTAACTGTAAGCATTGGGTGTTTTGCTTGAGTGTACAAGCGTTACCACTTACGATTAAGAGATGTTTTTTGTTTGAAAACAGTTTGGAAAGAGTTTGATTGTATGTGATGTGATAGATAAGATACTTCTTCCATAGAGATGATAAACGTCTAAATCTCGAGGAGAAATTGATTGAATTAGGGGGATGCTTTTAAGAAGCCCATGGGTCCTTGTATTGTAAGCCCAAGAGGAGGCATTAGGGTCATCGAGGTCCTTGTATGAAGCTCAAGAGGAAGCTATAGGGTATGGTGGCTTTGTTTTTAAAAGGGATTTCACCGGGAAACCATCCTTTTGGAATTAAGAGCAATTTCACCGGGAAATTATACTCTCATGGTTCTATCCTAACGCGGGTGATTCTTTGTATTGGAAGCCCAATAGGAGGCAGTTAAGAGATTTCTGGTCTCTTTCATTGTATGATGCCCAAGAGAAGGCTAAACTCAATGAGGAGTTCTATTGAACGAAGCCCAAGAGGAGGCTGACTCAACAGGTGAGTGTTGTCTTATATGAAGCCTAAGCGGAGGCTAAACTCAGATGAATGAGTTACCTTGTACAAGGCCCAATAGGAGGCTAACTCGGGGAGAGTTATCTTGTATAAAGCCCAAGAGGAGGCTATAGCGTGGGGAACCTATTGGTTAGACTAATTGTTATGTTATAACTAGGCAGTTGTATAAACAAGTGTGTGTGTGTGATATGTATTCATAGGAGTTTATGAAGGAAATATAAACAATGCATGATGTTTATTTACAAGAGTTTATGAAGGAAATATAAACAAGTGTACGTGAAGCGAGCGTTTAAAAGCAGTAACTTGATTATTTACAAGTTGAATTGTGTACAACGAAATAAGTATGTACACGAGCAGTATTTATGTACAGGAGGATGTGGATGTACATAGGAGGTTGGGACTTACACCATAAGGGTGGCCCATTGGTTTAAAAGCAGTTTCACCGGGAATAATGCTCCTTTCAATACCAATGGTATTCAGTGTATATACAGACGAAACGGAAAACAAACGATCGAAGTTTATCTGTGTTTGAGTATTTACATAAGTATCTGTATTATGTACAGGTAAAAATTTGTATGTATATGAAAGGAATTTGATATGTACAAAAAAAATATGTATGTACATAAAGAATGTTGGGACTTACACCGTAAGGGAGGCCCATGATCGGTGAGAGAATGTGAGAAAAAACGAATTCGGTTTTATCGTTTAATCGGATCGATCATGGTAAAAGATGCAAGTTTTTGATGAAAAGTTTTGAGGAATGATTTTGAAAGCGTTTTTGAAATGTGAAGTTTACTTGTAAGAAGTTTTGAAAAGAATCGGGATTCGAAAGTTTGACAAAAATCACCTTTAAAGGTGTTTTGAAAAGTACTCAAAGTGTCGTTTTCGGCTCGATCGAAATATAATCGGATGAAAGTTTTTTCTGAAAATTTTTGCACTATCATAAAAAAGATACATTAATTGACAAGTGTACAAAAAATCACCTCAAAATGAGGAGTTTTGATTGGGTTTTGAAAATGTCAAAGTTTGTAAAAAAAATACAAAAGTTTGGTAAAAAAATGGTCCCAAGGAGGCTTGGACCCGGGACCATTAGGCAAGGCGTGGCAAGAGAGTTTTAAGAGTGAGCTGGCAACCGCTGGGGAGGAAATACATCCGTGTATTGTGTTTAAACAAACTGAATATATTTTAAACTGAATTTTTGAATTCCAAAAACGAGCGCAAGCCTTGTTCTTCCTCTATAATCTTCAATCAGTCCTCAAATCTTCGTTTCTTGATGAAATCCAAAGTTGTAAACATGAAACTTGCTCGTTTCAAACCCAGGAACATGATGGCACTCTTTAATTTCATTTATTTTAAGCCCAGAATGATTAAATTTCTGACAAACACGAAGAACCCTAAAACTAAAAAATCTAATTGAAATCGTGTATGGTTGATGAATTGTTCAATTGATTGAGGGTTAATGATCGTGGATGGTGCAGAAACAAAACGGCCAAGAGTTTTTTTCAATTGAATCAAAGAATCATAGAGTTCGATTTTGAGTTTCTTACCTGTTGAAGCTGGAATCGAATTCTGGGTTTAAGTGTTTCCAGTTGAGTTTTTGTGATTGCTTGAGCACCAACGGCCTCTATGGAAGGTGTATGAATGGTCTGCACTTCATGAGCTTGCCTGAATCCTCCTACCCAAGTCGACACTGCGGTTGGCTCTGAAACTTGAAATCGTGGTTAATGATGTTCTGATTGTTGTTAAGTGCGCATCATGTCTATGATGTGTGTTAATGATGTTTGGATGATCAAAACACCAATTGCTCGAGCCAACCAATGAATTTGAAGTTTAAAGCGTTTGTATAAGCTTGTGAACATGGCATGTAATTCGATTTCTAGCTTTGCCTATGTTGCTTTTAAATTTCAAACAAGTTTCATATGGATATTAAAGCATGTTAGACACCAAATTACTCAAAGTTCTTCATTAGTTTTCAAAAATGCAAGTTTACTCAATTTACACTATGTTTCATGAAATTTGAGAAAGAAGAATGAAAGCATGTACTTGCATGGCTTTGGTGTCGTTTGAATGGCAAACAAGACCTCTATTTATAGGCCATAAGTTCTGAAAGATAATTGAGAAAGTTTGGCTTTGGTCAACTTGCCTTAGAGGGCAAGGAAGTCATTTTTGCATTAAATGCAAAAGGAAACTTCCTTTTAACCATGGTTAGTTATTACCTTGATCCTATCTTATTACAATTACTTCCCTCTGATATTTATCAGCTCTAATCCTCAATTGGCAAGGTGGCATGCTTCTAGAAAGAAAGAAACTCAAAATGACCTATAATTTCAAAGTTTGTACTTGAAATTCAAAGATTTTGGAGCTCTATGTTTCAAATTCAAAATTATGGCTAGACTCCATGGATTTGAGAGTTCTTGGACATTTTGGAAAGCTTGTTTCAAGGGCTACAACTTTCATGTTTTGAGTTTTTTCCAATTCAAAGTGGAACTATGTGAAAAAATGCCATGAAGTTTGGAAAAGGTTTTGTTGACTTTTCCAAATTTCTTGATTTTTTATGATCATGATGGATTATTTGAAGTATTTTGATGATTGAAAAAGTTTTGTTTTGAAAAAGTTGACCAAAAGTCAAAGTTTGACTTTTCTGTGCAGATGAAATTTCATTAGATGTTTCAAAAATTGACTGATGAATCCTGTGAACTTCTGTGATGTTTTGAATCCAGAAATTAGGTCAACATGTTGTATCTAAGATATGAAGATCAATCTCTAACCAAAAAAGTCATTCATTAATCAGAAAATCAAGGATTACTCATGCTCGACAAAAACCCTAATTGGTCGATCCTCGATTGATCAATGAGAAAAGTTGGATATCGAAGATCGAGGTTGATGATTTGATCAAGATAGATCAAATAAGGTGAGTAAAACTCAAACCCTAATTGGTTGCCTCTTGAATCGGATGAAAATTTGATGAAACCCTAATTTTGACTGTGAAATCCACACGATTAATTACATTACGAAGCTTAATGGTGCGATGATGCAAATGTAAGGTGGTATATTAGGTCAAAAATTGGGGTATGATGATGCCCCTATTTAAGTTTCTTTAACACGAGATATGAAGATGAATATCTTCATTTTGATAGGTGTGAAGAGACTTAAATATCGAAATCATAAATTTTGGACCTAAGATACCAAAAGATGCAGTGATGCAAAATGATTGTAAAAGTTTTTACCGAGATGATATCAAAGAAAATGACATGGTGGGGAAAAATTTGTGAGGATGACTCGATCTGTTTAAGAAAAGAGGATCCTGTTTGTTGGGAAACATGCAATATGTCTCTTCTGGGAAAAAGAGTGATTTACAAATCATGTGAATATCAGTCTTGCTTTGGGAAACAAAGAGATTACCTACTGTCAGCCTCGTGACAATGTTTAAGGTAAGCGGAGAAGATATTATCAATTATCAGCCTTGTGATAGTTTAGGGTAATGAATTCTGAAGATGTTACCAATTATCAGTGAAGTGATAACTATAACAAGGTAAATCTTTTAAGAAAATTGTTGCGTATTCAGCCTTGTGAATAACAGACAAATGATGGAAACGGATCTCAAACGAGTTTCGAAGATATTACCAATTATCAGCAAAGTGATAACTATAACAAGACAAATCTTGAGACATATCATGAGTATTGACCTTGTGAATAACAGACGGTGAGAAAAATAGATCTCAAATGAGTTTCTATTTTCAAAGCTATAATTGTGCCGGGGATCTCTCTCTCGAGAAGATGCGGGCATTTTGACTGAAAGTCAGAGGTTTTCTTTTAGACAGAAAGACAATTGTGGAAATTTTTTTTTGAACTGTCATAATTTGAATTTGTTGAGAAGAACAATTGTTTTATGACAAGTTTTAAGGATGAAAAGGAAATAAGCGACTCGGATGCGAGGCTATTGCTTATGTGATTCTCATTGTGGAATCTCAACTTCTACGGGAGCACTACTTCCATGTCGTATACCGAAAAAAGGAATTGCCCCGTTGAAGTGCGTCTTAATCGATACCCATGCGAGCAAATGGCGACATTCGTGCCGGTCTTTGTAGGTGATGACCATTTTACGAGCGATCTTCTTGATGTTCTTGTTGGCATCTTCAACGCCATTCATCTTTGGCGGTAAGGAGGCGAGTTATGATGCTCGATCTTGAATTCCTCACAGTTCTTTCATCATCTTGTTGTTCAAGTTTGATCCATTATGCGTAATGATCTTGCTTGGAACTCTTTATCGGCATATGAGGTTGTTCTTGATGAACCTCACAACCACTTGTCTTGTGGCGTTGGCGTGAATCTTGCTCGACCCATTTGGTGAAGTAATCAATAGCTACTAGAATGAAGCGATGTTCGTTGGACGCTTTTGGTTCGATCATCCCTATCATGTCAATGCCCTACATGGAGAAAGGCCACGGAGAAGAGAGAACGTTGAGTAGAGTCGGTGGCACATGGATCTTATCTGCGTAGACCTGGCACTTGTGACATCTTTTGACGTGTTTCTGACAATCGATTCCATCGTTATCCAATAGTATCCTGCTCTCAAGATTTTCCTAGACATTGCATGCCCATTTGAATGGGTTCCAAAGGACCCTTCATGCACTTCATGGATGATCGTGTCTGCTTCTTGCATGTCGACGCATCTGAGCAGAACCATGTCGAAGTTTCTTTTGTATAGCACATCCTCATTTAAGAAGAAATTTCTAGAAAGCCTCCTTAGAGTTTTCCTATCTTTGTACGATGCCCCGAGTGGGTACTCTCGTGTTTGAAGGAAACGTTTGATGTCGTGGAACCACGGTTTATCGTCGAAGACTGCTTCAGTTGTGAATACATATGCAGGTCTTTCAAGGCGTCTGATGCGGATCTTAGGCATATCATTCCAATTATTGACTTTGAATATGGAAGATAGAGTAGCCAAGGCGTCTGCCATTCGATTCTGATCTCGAGGGATATGATGCAGTTCAACTTTGTTGAAGAAAGTCAACAATCGTCTTGCATAATCTCTGTAGGGAATCAAACCAGTATGATGAGTTTCGTACTTGTCTTTGATTTGATTGATCACAAGGGCTGAGTCTCCATATATATCAAGGATCTTGATCCTCAAGTCGATGGCTTCTTCGATACCCATGATACAAGCTTCATATTTTGCGATGTTGTTGGTGCAATCAAATAGCAATCTGGCGGAAAACGGGATATGAGAACCTTCGGGAGTAATGATGACTGCCCCAATTCCATTGCCAAAAACATTAACTGCTCCATCAAAGACTAAACCCCATCTAGATTCTGGATCTGGGCCTTCTTCGTGTAGCGGTTCGTCGCAATCTTTCATCTTTAAGTACATAACGTCCTCGTCTGGGAAGTCAAACTTGAGAGATTGGTATTCGTTGAGCGGCTGATAAGCCAAGTGATCAGCGAGAATGCTTCCTTTGACCGCTTTCTAAGCACGGTACTGGATGTCATATTCAGATAATAGCATCTGCCATCGAGCAATTCTTCCCGTTAAGACAGGCTTTTCAAAGACATACTTGATGGGATCCATTTTGGAGATTAACCAAGTTGTGTGATTGATCATGTCTTGGCGGAGCGTTTGAAGCCCACACCAAAACAACATGTTTTCTCGAGCATGGAGTAACGAGTTTCACGATCTGTGAACTTTTACTCAAGTAGTAAATGGCATGCTCTTTCTTACCGGTTTCATCTTCTTTGTCCACACGCGACCCATGGAATCTTCTAGCAGTAAGGTACATGATTAACGGTCTCCCTTTTGGAGGAATCAATATTGGTGGTTCGGCGGTATTCCTTGATCTGTCGAATGCTTTTGGCAATCGTCATCCACACAACCTCTTGATTTTTGGAGAAGCTTGAATATCGGCCCAGTGTTGATCATCGAGAGATGAATCGGAGATGTAATTCAATCGTCCAAGATATCCTCTTACTTGCTTTTCTATATGTGGCGTAGGCATTTCTTGAATAGCCTTGACTTTGTCGGTCAACTTCAATACCTCTTTGTTGACGATGAAACCTAGGAGTTTTCGGATCTTACCCCAAGGTGCATTTGTTAGGATTGATGGTGAAATTTCCTTAGTCGTTGAAAAACTTCAAGAGATATTCTATATGCTCTTCTTGATTGTCGAGACTTTGCTATCATGTCGTTTCGTGACTTGATCTCTTTGTGCATCATGTCATGAAGAGAGTAGTCATTGCCCTTTGGTAAGTTGTGCTGCATTCTTTAATCAAGCGGCATTACTTTGTAAAAAGTGCCCCATGGCGTGATGAAGGATGTCTTCTCCATGTCTTGGGAGCCATTCGATCGATTGTAGCCGGAGAAACCGTCCATGAAGGAAAAGACATTGAACTTTGCGGTGCTATCCACTAGCATGTCAATATGCGGTGATGAAATCATCTTTGGACTTGCTTTGTTCAAATCCGATAGTCAACACACATTCGACCTTTCCATCTTTCTTGGAGCAGGCACTATGTTGGCTAGCCATTGAGGATATTCAAGTGACGAGAAAACTGCGTCGAGTGTTTTTGAACTTCCTTTTGATTTTGTCGGCCATTTCGGGTGAACTCTCCTCGATCTGTTTAGCGGTGGACACTCTGGTTTTAACGGCAGGTGATGCTCCACGATGCTGGTATCTAATCCTGACATGTCTTGGTAGGACCAAGCGAACACATCAACATATTCTTTGAGAAGATCTATCAGTTTGCTCTTGACGTTGCTGTCGAGCGAAGCTCCGATGTTTACTTCTTTTTTGTCTTCTCCAGAACCCAAGTTGATTGTTTTTAGAGGCTCTTTGTGAGGCTGAATGATTCGTTCCTCGTGCTTAAGTAGTCGAGAAATCTCATCTGGGATCTCTTCTTCAACTTCCTCCTCGGCGACTTCACAAAGGATTTCAAAGTTGGGAGAGAGCATAGAGTTATTGCTTTCAATGGATTTGTCCATTTGTTAATCTGCATAGTTGATTTATGTTTGATTAATTAACTTTTTTTTTCATCATTTTTTTTTGAAAAAAGTTAATGTGAAAGTGTATGCAGATTAATTTTATTATTTTTGAAGAATTTTTTTTTATTATGTTTTTTTTTTAGGATTATCATTTCCGAAAGAAGGTAAAAATGAAAATAAACACAAAGTGTGGAATCAAAACAACGCGTTTTATTTATGATTCACAATATGAAACAAGGCCCTAAAATACAAACTCACTCGTCTCGGGCAAGACAAAGAGAAATTATTTAAAAGCTAAACCCTATAAAACATCCCTTCGCTCTGGGTGAAGCGAGAGTTCAAAACAAAAGCAGAGATAAACTACTTAGAACTAGGAGCGTTAGTCCGAACTTCACGAGTTTCGATGGTGGCGAACTCCTTGGAAGTCGAGGTACTCGGGTAATTTTCCGCTTGGCTTAATCCCCGAGTAGACTTTGGTCGTTGGTCAAGCAGGCTTTGAAGATTCTGGACGACGGACCTTGCCTTTTGTGCTGCTAAGGCAGTCTTCTTCGGCTAGATGAATAGATCGGGAAGTATGGGATACAACATATGTGCTTCTGTTGGCCTCGTGTTGAATTACGGGATGTACCCTCCAATCTTACGAGTGAAGGGACTCATTGTCGCGACACTTTCTAGTTCGTATCCGAATCGTACCACGATCTTGATGATTACGTTGATGTAGTGGTAATCAGAATCTGATTTAACAAACTCTATGGGCGCGTTAAAGCAGAAATCTTCGTTGGGAACCTCGATTGGCTGATTAGATCGGGAAGATGGGTACACCTCTTCCGATTGACTAGGATACTCAAAGAATCACCCCATCCGATTAATTTGGATGTCTTCAATCGATTTTTAGCTTTCTGGTGCAGTATATTTCACCATGTAATCAAACTTGCCACTTGGTTCTCCCAAGGTGTCCCAAACTTCAGAAGGGACAGGTGGATTTTTATTCTACTGCAGGGATATACCTTTGAATTGATCAGTTGGAGGATAGTACGGTGCGTACGACTCTTCTTGAGACACATATTCAGGGCTGTTTAAATAAGTGCTCCACTCTTCAGATCCAGAGAGATCATCCTCATTATCTTCAACAGTAATAACGTTAACTCTTGCGGAACAGGGTTTAAGAAACCCCCACTATGAAATACTTCCTTGATCGGACGAAGCGCTTCATCCTTTTGCTTGTCTTTAGAGAATACGGGTGCAAACCCGAGTCCGGCTTTTGTCTCGTTCTTGACAAGTTTGATTACTTGTCCCCATCCTTCAGCATTGCCATCTTTTACTATCTGTGCTGCTTCTTTGTACGAAGAAATAGATGATCTGTTTTTGCTGGTAGATTCATCTTCTAACGGATGTTCGGGGAAGTGTGTTCCTTCAACGTCGTTGGCTGTGATGAAAGAAAAACTGGAAAAATGGCTTATTAGTAAAGCTTGTTCACCGATGATGGTCACCAACTTCCCATTTACTGTGAATTTCAGTTTTTGATGGAGAGTAGATGTCACTGCCCCTGCCTCGTGGATCCATGGTCTTCCTAGTAGACAACTATAAGCGGCTGGCACGTCCATGCCCTGGAAAGTGATCTGGAAAGTATGCGGACCAATTGTCATCGGGAGACCGACTTCCCCAATAACTGACTTCCGTGACCCGTCAAAGGCTCTTACTACTATGTCATTGAACTTCATTGGTGTCCCTTTGTAGGTCAAACGAGCGAGTGTCGTCTTTGGCATTACGTTCAAAGATGAACCAATATCTACCAATACATTGGACAGGGAATCTGATTGACAAATCATTGAGATATGTAAAGCCAAATTGTGATCTTTCCCTTCTTCTGGAAGTTCCTCATCACTGAAACTTAGATTATTGCAAGCTGTTATGTTGGCGATTATACCTCCAAACTGGTCTGTAGTCACATCATGGTCTACATAAGCTTGGTCTAGTACCTTCATTAAAGCTTCTCGGTGAGCTTCGGAGTTCAATAGTAGAGACAGTATTGAAATCTTGGAGGGAGTCTGCATCAGCTGATCCACGACTCGGTATTCGCTTTTCTTGATTAAATTCAGTATTTCATCAAAATCTGTGTTGACGTTGGCTCTATCAGGAGGACCAACATTTGTGCTTGGATTAACCACGGGAATCATTGTGGGATTCTCGGGAGATATGTTAACTGGATTTTGTCTAATAACAGGAACAGCAGGCGGTCTTGGTGGCAATGGAGTATGTACTCGTCCACTTCGTGTTACTCGTCCGATCTCTGTTATATTGACATTAGCTGGAAGAGTTGGCATGGGTTTCTTCTTCCCATCCTCTATCAGAGTTGCATTGTATTGATAGGGAATTGCTTTACTAGAACTGTATGAAACAGGACCGGGTAGGCAAATCACCAAAGGAGACTCTGGAATGCTTGAACCATCATATTCAATCTCCACATGCTTGGGCATGTTGAAACAGGGGATAATAACCTTTACTTCGGGATTTTCCGAGTTGATATCTGAGACAAAAAGCTCATGCGGAAAATGCCCTACTGTATTTACGTCATAGTCGTCTCTGTTTCTATAGATCTGTATGTCACTAATGTCTAGCAATCGTTGAATGTCTGCTCTTATGGTAGGACATCCTTGAGGATTCTTGAAGCAGATGTTGCAAGCTGCGTAGTCGTGTTTAGTGAGGGCACCCATTGTAATGTAGGTATCATGGAGATGTACCAAGTTTCCTCTAATCAGATTCACGTCGGTGACAAGATATCGATCCGTATTTCTTAGTATTAAACTCATTGTATGTCCACTGTGACTGGGGAGTGGATTTGCTTGCACATTTGGATTCGTATTTCTGAAGGAAAGAAGATTAGATTTCACTAATCTCTGCACTTCTGCTTTCAACGCTATGCAATGCTCAAGATCGTGGCCTGGTGCCCCTTGGTGGAAAGGGCAAGATACATCTGCTTTGTACCACCATGGCAATTTTTCTAGGACCGGAGGTGGTGACCTTGTGCATGCAGTTTCTTTCTATTAATGCGGTATAGTTACGTATCGTCATTGAATTGGGTCGAATTGCGAGACCCTACGGTTTGATTGTTAAGCTACGAGCATTGGCGAGGTGTTGAGTTTGTTGAGTTTCTTTGGGCTAGAGCAATTCTGTATTTGGACTTGTATTAACGGTGGCGTTATGGCGTACCTCTACTGTCATTGGTGACATTTTTCGGTTTCCTCGGGATACCATTCCTATGTCATGTTCCTTTTCTTTGGAAACGGTCCCACCTTCCTAGTTCCACTAGAAGATCCCGCCTCTTTGGTTGGGTGTCGGTTCGAAACCCTCTTCTAACCGCATTCCCATGCTTACCATCTCGGTGGAATCTCCGGGGGCGCTAGCGATCATTAGATTAAATGTAGAATGAGCCAAGAGTGTTTAAGAATACCTTAGTCATCTCTTTCTCTTCTAGTGGTGGGTTGACTTGGGCAGCAATTTCCCTCCATCGTTGAGCGTACTCTTTGAATGTCTCTCTTTCTACGAGACATGGGCGGAGTTGATCGATCGGGAGCCATATCAAGTTGAACTTATATTGTTGTCTGGCTTCACCTAAGTCATTGAATGTTTGGATACTTGCGCTGTCTAATCCCATGTACCACTTCAGTGCGGCACCGGTAAGACTATCTTGGAAGTAATGGATTAACAACTGGTGATCGTCGTTGTATGTAGACATTTTCCTGGCATACATCGTGAGATGACTTTGAGGACAGGAGTTTCCCTTGTACTTTTCAAAGTCAGGGACTTTGAATTTTGCAGGTATCCTTACGCGAGGAACTAAGCAAAGATCTTGGGCGTTTTTCCCAAACAATTCTTTTCCACGGGTCGTTTTAATTTCAAACTGCATTTTGAGGAGTTGTTCTTGGAGATTCTCCATCGAACCACGTGAATTCGTGTTATTGTCAGGAATATGGTGAACTTCTTCGTCTATGGTAGTGTGCACTATGGAAGCTGAGTTCGTCATGATTGGTTGAGAAACCGTCATTGTTACTTGCGGAAGAGTTACTCCACGCTGCGGAGTAAGTGTTGAGTTCTACTTCAAGCGTGGTTGTTTGTTCTTGAGAAGTCGGTTGGCGAAATCCGATGCCAAAGTTGAAAGGCATGCCCCATGGATAACCTTTGAAGAGTGAACTCTTGCAACAATTGGCTGGAGTAGTAGTGTCTTACGAAATCATTGCTTGATTTTGCTTTCGGTGCTTGCGACTTTCTTTGCCAATGAGTTGACCAAAGTGAGTCTCTCCACCTCTTCTTGCGGTGTTATTCTTGTGCTGAAGCTCAACATTTTCTTGCTCAACTCCTTCCATTACTTTTCTTCTTTTTGAATGTGTATTGTATGTTCGAGTAGGCTGTGGACGCGGTCGAGAAACTCTAAGACGCGACAGCTTGGCGACCTTTTCCTATCTGTTGGAAAAAATTCCAAAAGATCAGACTCTAGACAATAGACTCAATATGCAAAGTATGATGCATGATTATGAATGTAAAGAAAGATTTCCAAAGAATTTACGCTAAAAGAGAAATTTCTGGCAAATATTTGGATGGAAAACACACATTTATTGATTATTGAAAGAAGATTACAACAATTTGGTTTTTTGAGCATTGCTCACACAAATGATAAAATTACAAACTAAACTAATTAATCGTCCACGTCGGATGAAGATCCAAAGGCTTGATGTAGCTTCAACTTCAGGATTTCCTTCCCATAGTGAGCTTTTAGTTCAGCTTTCTCGGCTTTCAGTTTGCTAATGACTTTCTTCCACTCGTCGGGAGCAGGATCGCTGGTTGTCATTTCCTCAAGCTTTCTTTTCCTTTCTTTGATGTATCATTTGATTGCGTTATCTTTCTGGCGAATCTTCTCATCTTTCTCCATGAGCCATTCATCCTGGAAGTAAAGCGTCTTTTCGTGGTCTTTGACCTGCTTCTTGAGCTTTTCGTTCTCGAGATCAGTCTTAAGGAACTTGTCTTCCAAAGCTTCTTTCTCAAGTCTCATCTTGGCCAAAACTTCTTGGTATTCTCCCATAGTCTCAACGGGAAAAAATGTTGATTTGGAAGCTGTTGAGAACATGGGTTCCTCATAAGCGTAAGGCATTCGAAATTCCTTCGCTCTTTTCTTTACCCAAGAAGTGTAGATTTCCATGGTTACACAATTCTTTGCTTTCCCTTTTTCTTTCCTTCGGATGTGATGCCAAGCTCTGATCATCCTAGCCTTCAATCCTTGGGAATCCTCTCCCTCATGATAGAAGCAACTCTCTACTGTAAAACCAAGAGGTTTACTAGAGTTTGCATATCCAAGTTGACGTCTCGCCAAGAATGGGTTGTAGTTGATTCCTCCTTTTGTACCAATGAGAGTTACGTTGGCAAATTCTCCAGACTCTCAATGATTTCCATCTCATTGTCCTTAAGGTATACCAATGGATATAAATCGTTTGTAAGAGACATAAGCCTTCTTGACCAATGCCAATCGTCTTTGTTTTCGCGGAAGATAGGAGATTTAGGCAAGTGTGAGATAACCCATTTGAAAAACAGAGGTACACAACACACGATAGTTCCATCTCCTTGACGATTCCTATGATGAATGGAGAAGTAAGTGTCACCAAGCAGAGTGGGAACGGGATTTCCAATTAGAAAAATCCTTATGGCGTTGATATCAACGAAATTTGGGACGTTGGGAAACAACACCAATCCATAGAGGAGTAAAGCTAAAATAGCTTCAAAGGCTACCATACTACCGGCCTCAGAGAATTTAAGAGCCTTCTCCATTAGGAACTTTGAAGTCAGTCCTAAGAGTTTTCCTCTGGTAGTTAGGTTTTTGTCTATCTCAGATTTCTTTAAATGAGTCATCGTTGCAATGACTGGTGACTTAGGAATGGCTTCTAAACCATTGAAAGGCATTTTGTCTGATACTGAGATACCTAGTATGTGTGCGTACTCTTCCAAAGTAGGCATCAATTGATAGTCAGGGAAAGTGAAACAGCGATAGACTGGATCGTAAAACTGAACGAAAGTTTTGAGAAGTCCTTCATCAACGTTAGTGTTCAGAATAGTTAAAAGAGTTCCATAGCGTTTACGAAATCAGGGATCTTCTACCAAGGATGCTAACTCTTTAACTTTCCTACATCGAGAATCCTAAAGCGTATCTCTTGGTGAATCTTCCTCGGCGTCCATCACTCTAACCTAAAATATTTTACAAAGAAAAATCTCTAAATTCTTTGGAAATGGGAAGAGAAATGAAGTTTTTGAATGAATGCATGAATGAATGTTGCAAACATGGTTAGTAGTTATACACACGGTCAAGCGTTTGAAGTCACGAGCATGAGGCCAGCGATAAGAATCAAGCGTGGGTAAGTTCTAAGGGCTTATTCATACGTGAAGCGGGTTCTCGATATCTGGCTCAACACTTCTCTTTGAAATATTATCGGTTTGTTGAATACTCGATGGTCCAATAATATTTTTCAAGAGAAACTCGCTGATCGTAGTCTCGCATGATTATTCTAGGCTGCCTGAAAAATTTACGCACTACATCCTAAATGGCGGGATGGGTTATGTGTTCTCTGACCACTCGACCATAAGTTCCCTTGAAAGCAAAATGTCTTTGCAAATACTTTCTAAACACAAATACCCCAAGACAACCTCCAGAGAGAGGATCTCAAATTAACTCCGTAAATCTTGAGACTTCTCACAAGTTAATAGGACTATACCCCACCTAGATCTTAAAATATTTCTTAAATCGGGTTAGGATTTCTTTCCATCAGATGAAATCGCAAAACACACAATAAAGAAAAACAAACATATGCACATATGCAAGCTTAACCCTTCTTTCTTTTTGAAAACAAAAAAGCTTGGTGCTCTTGGCGAGTCACATATTTTTGAAAATCAAAGTTTAGTACTCCCAGTAGTCGCCATTTTTCTGTTCGCATTAAAAGTGGCTAGGGAATCGAATATAAATTGATTCTGGCTCAAAACGATTTACTCTTTGATTTGTTTATAAAGATGCGCGAGCATCAAGCTTTATTATTTTCAACACAAGAAATTATGATTATGAAAAAGGGGAAAGTTGCTAATACCCTCAATTGATTATGATATGCGTAACGACTAGCGCAAACTAGACGCAACACATTGGGAGATTCGGGTAAGGGGTTTGTTATATAAAGAAAATAGATGGAGCACCCTAAATATATATATAGTTATCTATAGCTTTATATATGAATATGTTTGATATGTTTGTGTGTTTTAATTGCTATTTCTATGATTGGGAAAGTTTCTCCTTTGGGATTTTAAGAAGGATAGATTATATGGGATCCTAGTATTTGTTATTATTGTGCTTGCAAAGATCTTTGGATCTTGCATACATATCCCCAATGGAATCGAGCATTTGTAGCTCGGATCTAAAGGGATCTATGGTTTGTTTGGTTTGAGAGATAGAAATTTGCTCGCCAAGGATGAGACCTTGTGCCTACGTATTCTCAAAGGGATGTTGAGAAAGTCGAGCAATCGTAGTTCCACTTATGCTAGTGGAAAGCAGCGGGATGTTAGTAAGAGACACAGACGAATGTCATCTTAATGAAAAATGTATCTAATCTATTTCATCACATACATTTTTGAAAGTTTGACTGATTAAAATCTTTCGTCGTAAGTTACAGGTATTTTGCTTGAGTGTACAAGCATTACCACTTACATGTTTAAGAAAGATGTTTGAAAAAGTTGATTGAATCTTTTAACTGTAAGCATTGGGTGTTTTGCTTGAGTGTACAAGCGTTACCACTTACGATTAAGAGATGTTTTTTGTTTGAAAACAGTTTGGAAAGAGTTTGATTGTATGTGATGTGATAGATAAGATACTTCTTCCATAGAGATGATAAGCGTCTAAATCTAGGAGAAATTGATTGAATTAGGGGATGCTTTTAAGAAGCCCATGGGTCCTTGTATTGTAAGCCAAGAGGAGGCATTAGGGTCATCGAGGTCATCAAGGGTCCTTGTATGAAGCTCATGAGGAAGCTATAGGGTATGGTTGGCTTTGTTTTAAAGGGATTTCACGGAAACCATCCTTTTGGAATTAAGAGCAATTTCAGGAAATTATACTCTCATGGTTCTATCTAAGCGGGTGATTCTTTGATTCTTTGTATTTACAAGTTGAATTGTGTACAAGGAAATAAGTATGTACGAGCAGTATTTATGTATAGGAGGATGTGGATGTACATAGGAGGGTTGGGACTTAGACCATAAGGGTGGCCCATTGGTTTAAAAGTAGTTTCACCGGGAATAATGCTCCTTTCAATACCAATGGTATTTAGTGTATATCTGAGAAACGGAAAACAAGCGATCGAAGTTTATACGTGTTTGAGTATTCTGATATCTGTATTATGTACAGGTAAAAATTTGTATGTATATGAAAGGAATTTGATATGTACAAAAAAAAATGTGTGTACATAAAGAATGTTGGGACTTACACCGTAAGGCAGGCCCATGATCAGTGAGAGAATGTGAGAAAAAACGAATTCGGTTTTATCGTTTAATCGGATCGATCATGGTAAAAGATGCAAGTTTTTTATGAAAAGTTTTGAAGAATGATTTTGAAAGTGTTTTTGAAATGTGAAGTTTACTTTTAAGAAGTTCTGAAAAGAATCGGGATTCGAAAGTTTGAAAAAAAATCACCTTTAAAGGTGTTTTGAAAAGTACTCAAAGTGTCGTTTTCGGCTCGATCGAAATATAATCGGATGAAAGTTTTTTCTAAAAATTTTTGCACTATCATAAAATAGATACATTAATTGACAAGTGTACAAAAAATGACCTCAAAATGAGGAGTTTTGATTGGGTTTTGAAAATGTCAAAGTTTGTAAAAAAAATACAAAAGTTTGGTAAAAAAATGGTCCCAAGGAGGCTTGGACCCGGGACCATTAGGCAAGGCGTGGCAAGAGAGTTTTAAGAGTGAGCTGGCAACCGCTGGGGAGGAAATACATCCGTGTATTGTGTTTAAACAAACTGAATATATTTTAAACTGAATTTTTGAATTCAAAAAACGCGCGCAAGCCTTGTTCTTCCTCTCCAATCTTCAATCAGTCCTCAAATCTTCGTTTCTTGATGAAATCCAAAGTTGTAAACATGAAACTTGCTCGTTTCAAACCCAGGAACATGATGGCACTCTTTAATTTCATTTATTTTAAGCCCAGAATGATTAAATTTCTGACAAACACGAAGAACCCTAAAACTAAAAAATCTAATTGAAATCGTGTATGGTTGATGAATTGTTCAATTGATTGAGGGTTAATGATCGTGGATGGTGCAGAAACAAAACGGCCAAGAGATTTTTTCAATTGAATCAAAGAATCATAAAGTTCGATTTTGAGTTTCTTACCTGTTGAAGTTGGAATCGAATTCTGGGTTTAGGTGTTTCCAGTTGAGTTTTTGTGATTGCTTGAGCACCAGCGACCTCTATGGAAGGTGTATGAATAGTGCACTTCATGAGCTTGCACGAATCCTCCTACCCAAGTCGACTGCCATTGGCTCAATGAAACTTGAAATCGTGGTTAATGATGTTCTGATTGTTGTTAAGTGCATCATGTCTATGATGTGTGTTAATGATGTTTGGATGATCAAAACACCAATTGCTCGAGCCAACCAATGAATTTGAAGTTTAAAGGCGGTTTGTATAAGCTTGTGAACATGGCATGTAATTCGATTTCTAGCTTTGCCTATGTTGCTTTTAAATTTCAAACAAGTTTCATATGGATATTAAAGCATGTTAGACACCAAATTACTCAAAGTTCTTCATTAGTTTTCAAAATGCAAGTTTACTCAATTTACACTATGTTTCATGAAATTTGAGAAAGAAGAATGAAAGCATGTACTTGCATGGCTTTGGTGTCGTTTGAATGGCAAACAAGACCTCTATTTATAGGCCATAAGTTCTGAAAGATAATTGAGAAAGTTTGGCTTTGGTAAATTCAACTTGCCTTAGAGGGCAAGGAAGTCATTTTTGCATTAAATGCAAAAGGAAACTTCCTTTTAACCATGGTTAGTTATTACCTTGATCCTATCTTATTACAATTACTTCCCTCTGATATTTATCAGCTCTAATCCTCAATTGGCAAGGTGGCATGCTTCTAGAAAGAAAGAAACTCAAAATGACCTATAATTTCAAAGTTTGTACTTGAAATTCAAAGATTTTGGAGCTCTATGTTTCAAATTCAAAATTATGGCTAGACTCCATGGATTTGAGAGTTCTTGGACATTTTGGAAAGCTTGTTTCAAGGGCTACAACTTTCATGTTTTGAGTTTTTTCCAATTCAAAGTGGAACTATGTGAAAAAATGCCATGAAGTTTGGAAAAGGTTTTGTTGACTTTTCCGAATTTCTTGATTTTTTATGATCATGATGGATTATTTGAAGTATTTTGATGATTGAAAAAGTTTTGTTTTGAAAAAGTTGACCAAAAGTCAAAGTTTGACTTTTCTGTGCAGATGAAATTTCATTAGATGTTTGAAATTGGCTGATGAATCCTGTGAACTTCTGTGATGTTTTGAATCCAGAAATTAGGTCAACATGTTGTATCTAAGATATGAAGATCAATCTCTAACCAAAAAAGTCATTCATTAATCAGAAAATCAAGGATTACTCATGCTCGACAAAAACCCTAATTGGTCGATCCTCGATTGATCAATGAGAAAAGTTGGATATCTGAAGATCAGAGGTTGATGATTTGATCAAGATAGATCAAATAAGGTGAGTAAAACTCAAACCCTAATTGGTTGCCTCTTGAATCAGATGAAAATTTGATGAAACCCTAATTTTGACACATGAAATCCACACGATTAATTACATTACGAGGCATTAATGGTGCAGTGATGCAAATGTAAGGTGGTATATTAGGTCAAAAATTGGGGTATGACAGATGCCCCTATTTAAGTTTCTTTAACCTGAGATATGAAGATGAATATCTTCATTTTGATAGGTGTGAAGAGACTTAAATATCGAATCTCATAATTTTGGACCTAAGATACCAAAAGATCACGAGTGATGCAAAATGATTGTAAAAGCTTTTACCCAGATGATATCAAAGAAAATGACATGGTGGGGAAAAATTTGTGAGGATGACTCGATCTGTTTATGAAAAGAGGATCCCAAATGGTGCAGTGATGCAAATGTAAGGTGGTATATTAGGTCAAAAATTGGGTATGACAGTGCGTTTCAGACGCTCTGAAAGGCATATCTCTCAACTCGTCAGGTATTTTCTGATGATTTTCAATTGGAAAGTCCCTCTCATTATTATTTACAATTTCGTTCACATGCCGGAAGCAAATTTCGTGAAGAAAGGCCTCAAAAAAATCAATTTCTCAAGTGGATTAAACTGAATTTTAGTGATGTACCGTGTACTCTGCCTACTAAAAAATTCATAACTCCCAGATGGAAAATTGAAACTGAGCAGGGACAATTTCTAAAAATCCATATCGAAGTCCTCTGCAACTCTCATGAACAAGTCAGGAGCCAGTTCCATACCGTTTAAGAGCAGTTTTTTATTCTTCGGACTTGATTTTGAGCTGAACTGAGCAATTTTCATCTTATACACGAAGTTCAAAAAGTCATATTTCGCTCAATTTTTATCGAAACAAGGTGGGACCAGTGCCAAAAGCTCACAAATTTTTTTGGCTTCATTTGTATCAGAGATAATCAAGTTCGAATTGTGATCAGAAGACCCTCCTTCGGGGCTATTTCTCCGAAGAGCGCAATGAAAATTATGCATGTGTCAGACGCTTGAAAAATGTGCTGAAAATTCAAAAATTTGTATTTCCTGGACCGTTTTCCCAATCGAGTTGAAATTTAGACTCATGCTAGCAAAATCGTGTTCCGGACATTTTTCATTTAGATTCCGACTTCAAATTCCGCACGAATTTGGCTATTTTGGATTAATAACGAAAATTATTCAGATAATCGCAATTTGAGCTTACTTGTGGATCCAAGGCACTCTAAGGCCCAAATTTTCATACAATAAATAAATTTTTGCCTTCACAATTCAAGGACACGCAATCATTTTCTCCATTATCACCTCAAATCACTCTTAATTCTCTCTAATTCTCTCTCAACTCACAAAGGAAATTGGAAGAAAAATTAAATTGAAGCCTTCCCTCCCTCTCTCTTCAACCGAGCTCTCTCTCTCTCTCTCTCTCTCTCTCTCTCTCTCTCTCTCTCCCCTCTGCTTGTGACCTCCCAACTAGTGCGCCACCATGGTCATCTTCCGACCGACGACTGTAACACCCCTTCTAAAATACCCCGAATAATATCAACGATTAATGTCATAATTTATCAGAGTTAACATGGAACAGGGATGCCACAATTAATAAATGAAAGAAAACTCCAAATAAACAGTAGCCATGCTACACTGAGGATCAATATTCAAATAAATCAGTCAAATTAGGACCATGTCTTACACAGCGAAAAAATATCATAAGCAAAACGGAATAATACAATCATTATTAATCCCAACAAAACTTAAAGTGACAATTAAACAATATCTAATTCCTCAACTAACGTTCCCCAGTGTTACAATCTAATCAGGGCATGACACTGACACGCGGACTTAAATACTAAGCTCTAGAGCCATCCTCACCAACTCCTCAGCTGCTAACTTTAATCTGAAATTGTAAAGTAACGGTGAGACTTCTCATAATTAAAACACATTATAAGCTTTTCAATCAATAATATATCACAAGCATATTATTTCACCCACTTAGCACAAATTCAGATTCAACACACAACCATATTCATACAAGTCATTATGCATAATCAATAGACAACAAAAGAATTGTAACACTGGAAGACATCCTAACATGTTACAATTCCATGCAAACACAAATGCAGACACGATGCATGTGGTACCAACACGTGACCAAGTCACCCAACACTGATCCATCATCAACCGGATACAGTAACCATCGATTCGTCCATAAACACCCGGACACAAATCCAGCCTAACCACCCATCCTCACTCGGTTATCGGCAATCCAAGTCAAATTCCGCACAATGGGAATTAACTTCACCAAAACAATGCATATGCACGCACATCACTAGCATGCAACATCAATCAGTCTATGTATACATCAATCTAACATAACTGAATCAAACCAATCAACATGATATCTCAACCAATCATGCATACAATTAACATCAGCATAAACATGCTTTACATCTACACAATACCAATACCTCCATCACCAAAGGTTCTCTGCTACATATACATCATTATGTGTCAGTCAATAATCATTTATTTCGAAATTCGACTCCTTTCCCAAAATAATTTCAAGTTTAGAAAATCTTTTCATTTTATAAGATAGAGCATTAAATTTGAGAAACATCGTCCAAAACGGCGCTCAAAACGGACTTACGGTTTGAAAGTTATGAATTTTCAAAGTTTTAAAAATTTTCAAAAAGTTTCAGTGGAACCCGGTTCCTCCCTGGGAGTAAGGTTCCCACATTCAAAACTACCGCCCCTGGAAAAATGTATGGGAACCCGGTTCCTCCAGCGGGAACCGGTTCCCAGTAAAATTTTGTTTCTTTGGAAAAATCAACGTGGAACCGGGTTCTCCCGGGGAACCGGTTCCCACGATCAGACCAAAAATGCAATTTGACAGCAACAGTTCCCAAAATCATTTTCTTATTCTTTTCAAAACGTGCCCACATGTTCCGACACCATAAAATCACTCATTCATCACCAATAACATACAATATAACATGCTTTATTCATCATTATTGATCCCATATCATACAAATCAATGAATTTCTACAATCCGACACAATCTGACACAATTAGGTATACATCCATGGGAACCTAGAAATTCCTAAACTGAGATTTCCTAACATGCTATGATCTATACGGTCGAATTCAAAACCTATAATATGAAATAATCAATCGAAATCACCCCTTACCTTGTGGGTTCTTCGAATTCTGACACTTTAGGTCTTCTTCCTTCTTTCTCCTCTTCTCAACTTCACGTATTCTTGTTTTCTCCAAAATGACTCTTTTTTTCCTCCTTTCCTTATTTTATTCCTTTTATTCCTTTAACATAAATAAAATAAATAATGTGAGTGGAGTCTTTTACTCCTCACACCCCCACTTTACTCAACACATCTCTAATAATTCCATAATTAACCTCAATAATCCAATATATTAATAAATTATGTTCTCAATTAATTTAATAATTAAAAATCATAATTATTGTTAGTGTTTTAAGTTGGCATCAATTTTGGTAAAACTAGGCTTTAGAAATGTCTTGATAGATGTCATGACATTCAGAGATTGAAGATAAATCCTCTTGGACAAGGATGGTAAAGTACAACTCAGGCGGGAAGCTAAAGCGTGCTTGAAATACGAGAAAGTCGATGTCATAACGGATGTTATGACATTCGATGTGACGATACATTACAGAATCGTTTTCTGAGATTTTTCGGGAAGTTTGTTGAGCATTTTATTTATGTTTTACATTGTTAGAAAGCATGCTCACGTGGCTTCTAGGTTAATCTTAATTAAACCTAAATTGGTTGTTGAACAAACCATGTTTTAGGAGAAAATTAAGTGAACCTAGCTATCTTTATGGAAAAGCGAAGATTCGGGTGCTTCTATATAAAGAATTCAACCCTTACTCTACGACCACGCCTCTGGATTCCATTGAAGACATTGAAGGCTTTTGTTTGTGTCTTGTTAAGGTTAGTAACAGTTGGTATTGTGTAATTCTAGTTTCTCTTGTGAGCCAAGCAACTATCAATTGATAAGTGCATTGGACTAGGATTTGTTGTAAGGGTAGTTTTATCACTCAAAGCTTTAAAACGCAGTGTTTGTCTCTTGATTGAAGCTTTGAAGCAAGATCAAGATATTTTATTGAAGTGTGTCTTCACAATTCAATTAGTCAATAGGTTGATATCCTGCGGTGATTGAGGGGAGTGAGTAGGAACTCATATCTAAGTAGTACTTAGGTAAAAGGTCATTGGGTAGTGATTAAGTGAGGAAGTCATCGGTGGTGTGTTGGTGTAGGGTCTTCGAATTGATCTGCTAATAGTGAACTTTCTCCCGGCTTGGTAGCCCCGGATGTAGGTTTGTTGAACCGAGGCGGGTGAACAACTTATTGTGTTATTCTTGTGTGAATTGCTAACACGATGTCGAATCTTGTGTCATTCTCTGTGACATCAAGTATCTGGCGGGAATTTCAATTGGCATCGGGCGGGCACCCACTTGTTATTTGGGTGAGATCTAGGGATAATAGTTTACGGCGTAATGGATAAAGAAGGAGGATTTGGAGGAAGACCACCTATGCGGATGGGTCTAATTATGATTCTTGGAAGCCTCGTATGGTTGCCTTCTTAAGGTCGGTGGACATTAAAGCTTGGAGAGCTGGCGATAAAGGATGGAAACATCCCACCAAGCTTGAGAAAGATGGCACTCTTGTCTTGAAACACGAGGAGGAATGGAGTAAAGAGGAAGAAGAGCTAGCTCTTGGGAACTCTAAAGCATTGAATGCTACATTCAATGGTATTGACAGAATATCTTGATGGTTCATCAATGTGAGCTAGCCAAGGATGTTTGGGACACTCTCGGAACTACTCATGAGGGAACATCCAAGGTGAAGATGTCAAGACTTGGATGCTCACTACAAAATTTGAGAATTTGAAGATGAAGGAAGATGAGAATATTCATGAATTTCACATGAATATTTTGAAATTACCAATGCCTCGGGAGCACTTGGTGAAAAGATGTCGAGAGAAGGCGGTGAGAAAGATTCTCGAGATCCTTGCCTAAGAGATTTGCAATGAAAGTCACTGCAATAGAAGAGGCTCAAGACATCGCACCTTGAAGGTTGAAGAACTTATTGGATCCCTTATGACTTTTGAGATGGGAATCGGTGAAGCTGTGACAAGAAAAACAAAAGCATAGCACTTGTATCCAACGAAGAAGGATGCAAGGTGGAAGATGAAGAAGATATACGAAGCTATTGCCATGCTTGGAAGGCAGTTCAACAAAGCGATCGGGAGGATTGATCAAAGTCAAGGTCAAATGTCAAGGACATTCCATCGACATTAGCGATCTTATGACTCAGTGAAGATCCAAGTCGGGAGGAAGGAAGTCAAGGCGATAAAGTCCAATGTCATGAATGTGAAGGATTTGGACATATTAAAATTTGAATGTCCCACCTTTCTAAAGAAACAAAAGAAAGGAATGGGCATCACTTGGTGCGATGGTGATTCGGAAGTGAATCGGGAAGAAGGTGCCAAACTTGTCCTTTGCTCTCTGGGCGTACAACTCGATATGGATTCTAGTGATGAGGAAGTGACATTTGAAGAGCTTTGAAAACTACGAGGCGTGTATAAAAATGGTGAAGCATGTCGACAAAATGAGAGGCGAGAAAAAGGCGAATTGAAGTTCGAGATATGATATTGAATTCAAACTTGATCGGATGTCTAAGTCATCAAAATGTTGACATCGTGCGATAAGTTGGAAGAAATACTTGACTTAGACGAGAATCACGGGAAATAAGCATGGTCTAGGATATGTGGTGAAAAGCAACATTGGTGACATTAAGAAGAAGAGACATAGGAAAACAATGTCAAAGCGGTGTCACAACCCAAAACAGAAATATGCGGCTCGGGATATGTGGCTGCAAAGAGATTTGCCAATAACCGGAGAGGAACAAGTGCGGAAGTCACGCAAAGAAGATGTCATACCACAAAGCAGGAAATAGGTGCAGCTCGGGACATGTGGAGACTAAGAAATTTGCTAATCACAAAGGAAAAACAGACCTAATGAACCAATGTCAAAGAGATGTCACAATATTGGATTCAACATCAAAATCATAGAAACACGATCCAAAAGTTTCAAAGATGGAATGTTATTATTGTGGAAGGTTTGGTCACATAAAGTCCACTGCTATAGGCTACATGGGTATCTAATCAAGTTCCTTATGTGAAGCATAAGTCCAACAAGGCATCATACACTCACGAGTGGAAGAAGAAAACTACAGCTCTGATAGTACAGTCTTCTCTTAGAGTACCTTCCAAGGAAGATTGGTATTTTGACATGGGTGTTCAAGCATATATTTGGAGGCAATCTTCTCAATGATGTTAAGCCTCATTCTACCGACTTTGTTACCTTTGGAGATGGAGCTAAAGGAGAAATCAAAGGTGTTGGAAACTCAAAGCGTGCAGGTTCCAAACACAGATGGAGTCTTCTTTGGTAAAGGTTTGTTGCAAATCTCATTAGCATAAGTCGACTATGTGATATGGGATTCATAGTCAACTTCACTAAGGCGAATGTCTTGTGATTAATGATGAACAAGCAGTGATTATGAGAGGAGTCAGATCAAAGGACAACTGCTACTTGTGGGAATCTGAGAACCCCACTTTGCCATCTATGTGCTCTTCAGACAAAGATGAAGAAAAAGTGAAGTTGGGGCAAAAAGAAACTGATCAACCACACCTCAGAGGAATGAAAAGGATCGGTTCCATAGAGTCGAAGATTACCAAAATTCTCATGGGAAAAGGGAAAATCTGTGGTAATTGTCGGTGGACGAGGAAATCGAATGTCACACTCAATGTCGGACATTTGATCACTCTAATCTTGAAGCAAAGTACTAGGTTGGAATGAGAGGTTGACCAAGTGTCTTCTTGTCAAATATTAGGAGAAAAGTCTTGGATGATATCCTCGTTGGCGAAGGGAAATATCATGGTGACTTTCATCTATGGTAATAACTTAGTATCTGAAGGAATCTCGGACACATTGATGGATGACTCAACACTTCTTTCACGAGCAAGTATGCAAGGAGGATTGTCAAGAGGATTGGGATGAAGAATGTCGACCATAAAGAACTCTTGCTCTACACACTTGAAGATGTCCAAGAAAATAAGTGGGGAAAGTGTTGATAAATGCTTGTGTGAAAGATATGTTGAAGGATGGTTCATATGGAGAAGCAATCTTATTTCTTGGATCGCAGAAACAAAAGCGTGTGTTCTATACAATGTTGGAGTGAACACATAGCGGTGATAGCAATTGCTATAAGATGATCTGGATGAAGCAGATCTTGATTGAGTACAATGTCATACGAATGTCATGACATTGAGCTGACATTACACACGAGGCGGTCAATTTAAGACCTTAAGGGACAAATTGGGTATTTGTCAATATGAGGAATTGTAGCAATTAAGCGGGGTATGACAAGGGATGAAAGGATTGTTTATTTCAATTACTTATAAGTGGGCCATTTAGGTATTTTCATCCCCATTTAAAAGTCCAAGAATAGGAAGAGACATCCATATATAAGAGTTTCTCCATTTGAAAGTAGCATCTCTTTTACTTCTTCTAAAAGAAACTACGAATCCCTTGCCATTTTCTCATTCTCTCAAAACCATCGGTGAAAAATGTCTTCATCTTCATCAACATCCCAACAATCGGGATCTTCATCTCCTTCAATGGTGAAGTTAGGTCAAAAGCGAAACCATGCAAGTGAAGCATATGATTACTCCTGCGTACCTTGGCAATGACCGAGAAAGAGTCAAGAAGCTACAAGAAATCCAAGAACACAGGCATCCCTTACGGTAAGACTTCTATTCCATCATCCTCCTCTCGGGACTAGGTCGGTGCATGAGGCTATAGCTAGGATAGTGTCGATATCCTAAATGAGAATAGATGCATGCTGGGGTTTCGGTTCCCACGAATCATAAGTACTAGCCCTAGCTTAGCGATTGATCGAGATGTCAATGAGAATGTCAAGACATATGGTGATGATGTTGATTCCAGCAAAAATGATGTAAATCCTCCTGCTCCGACTCACGAAGGATGTAGCGATGATAAAGAATCTCCTGCTGAAAATGTGAATGAGATTTCGATGAGGTTCTTGAGAAATCTTGAGATCATAGTGGTTACGATAAAGCTCACGATGCCTCTGTGACAACATATCGATGGCATTCTTGAAGATTCTCTGAGAAGAACACCAATCAAAATATGGTGTCTCACGTCATCAACCTAGATGAGGACTTCTCGATAATGACCTCATAGCCAAGGTTAATCCGGCATTGGTAGAAGGGTAATGAATAGGAAAGGGAAGAAAAGTCTTTTCAAAGCCACATTAGGAAGGTTTCTACATCTTCTCATAAGTCTCCTAAAGTGGGAACAAGGCTGATTGATGGCCTGGTAGAGAAGGCTAAAACCTCAAAGGGAAGAATAAGATGAAGAATGCAATTGGTTCATCTAAGGCAAAAGCACCTCAATGGTGAAGAAGAGGAAGGCACGAGCCATCGAACATGATGATTCGACCTTGATGCTACAGAGAATGTCTCGACATTCACTCAAGAAAGAGGCATCTCTTGGGAAATTGCCTATTGTCCACAAGTGGCAATTGACAACATTTCCTTCCACCACCACGAGAGTGCTAGCGGTGGAAGTATGTGTCTGAAAAGAATTGCTCTAGAAGAGAATTGAACAAAAGTGCCCTTGAATGCAAAGATGTTATGGAGCTAATCAAGGAAGCTGGGTGATAACGTGGTCAAGTTTTCTAATTGTTATGATGCTTTGGTGAAAGAGTTCATTGTGAACGACAATTGTTGTCTTGATGGGAGATCGAGAAGACTTCAGGCTGTGTATGTGAGAGGAAGAAAAGTAAAGTTTTCCCAGTATAATCAACACTTATTTGGGAAGATCGGATAATGCTCGACTGAGCTAGAAGAGGCGATAATAAAGTATGCCAAACAATTACAAGCAAGTAAAACAACGGCTGTGAAGGAAAGCTTCTGCTAGCAAGTTAAGTGTCAAATTTTCTATCTTGCACAAGATAGGTGCAGCCAACGGGTTCCCAAATCCAAGTCCACCATCTCCATTAGTGCAGGCGGTTATCTATCTTTGTTGGCACTAAAACAAAGTTTGACTATGGCACTTATATCTTGAGAAAACCCTTAAACATCTTTGAGAGCTATGCAATTAAGGGACCAATAGCATTTCCATCTCTCTTGTGTGGTATTATAGCGTCAATACCACGACATTACGGAAATAGAGATCGATGCAAAGAGTTCCCGCCCTTGGCTTCCACTAAGCTATTTCAAGGAAGCATGTTCGACATTGTCATGACATCATGAGACATCAAATGTCAAAGCAAATTCTCGGAAAAGGATGTCATAGGCGTGCTAAAGGAGACATGGGGAACTTGAAGCAAGGAAGCGAGACCCTTGAGCTTTGATCTCTACTCTTGAAAAGAAGACCACGAGGTTGAGGAAGAAAGGATTGTGATGAGCCATCGGTGAAAAGATGGATCTTGATGGGGATCTTGATCTTGATCAACAGCTGCGCTAAAGAAGGATCGAAGAAGCTTCCTTCCATAGTGCATCTTGAGGAAGCACTGGTATTGCTAGTCTTTTGTGCCCATTGCATCTGTTCCTTGTTGTTTACTCTCATTCATCAATTTGGTCCTCTGTTGTTTTGAGTGTGTATTGGATGAATGTAATTGTGTTGACAGATGTGTAACCCTTGAATATTTATGCTGTTTTCCTTCTGATACTCCTTTATGTTAATTTTTTGGGGCAATTGTATGGTTTCCTTTGGCCCTTTATGGCTAAAAAGGGGGAGAAGAACTCTTGTATATTAGTATGGGACTTTAAGAAATTGTATGCCTCTTGTTTGTGGGCAATTGTGGGAATTATGGGATATGTGTATGGGTAGAATTTATCTTCTCTAAGTTCTAGTTCTTAAAGCTTAGGAAAGCTTAGGAAAACTTAGAACTAGATTGTTAGTCTTCTGCTGCATTTTGTACTCTGATAGGTCTAGTAGTTTTTAGCCAAAAATGTGCCAAAGGGGGAGTTTGTTAGTGTTTTAAGTTGGCATCAATTTTGGTAAAACTAGGCTTTAGAAATGTCTTGATAGATGTCATGACATTCGAGATTGAAGATAAATCCTCTTGGACAAGGATGGTAAAAGTCTGTTTCAGGCGGGAAGCTAAAGGCGTGCTTGAAATTCTGAAACGATCGATGTCATAAGATGTTATGACATTCGTGTGACATTACATTACCGAATCGATTTTCTGAGATTTTCGGGAAGTTTGTTGAGCATTTTATTTATGTTTTTACATTGTTAGAAAGCATGCTCACGTGGCTGCTAGGTTAATCTTAATTAAACCTAAATTGGTTGTTGAACAAACCATGTTTGTAGGAGAAAATTAAGTGAACCTAGCTATCTTTATGGAAAAAAAGCGAAGATTTAGGGCTGCTTCTATATAAAGAATTCAACCACTTACTCTACGCCACGCCTGGATTCCATTGAAGACATTGAAGGCTTTTGTTTGTGTCTTGTTAAGGTTAAGTGAGTTGGTATTGTGTAATTCTAGTTTCTCTTGTGAGCCAAGCAACTATCAATTGATAAGTGCATTGGACTAGGATTTGTTGTAGGGTAGTTTATCACTCAAAGCTTTAAAAAGCAGTGTTTGTCTCTTGATTGAAGCTTTGAAGTAAGATCAAGATATTTTATTGAAGTGTGTCTTCACAATTCAATTAGTCAATAGGTTGATATCCTGCGGTGATTGAGGGAGTGGTAGGAACTCATATCTAAGTAGGACTTAGGTAAAGGTCATTGGGTAGTGATTAAGTGAGAAATTTGTCAATTGGTGTGTTGGTGTAGGGTCTTGAATTGATCTGCTAATAGTGAACTTTCTTCTGGCTTGGTAGCCCCGAGATGTAGGTTTGTTGAACCGAACTGGGTGAACAACTTATTGTGTTATTTACTGCTTTCTGTATTTACTGTGTGAATTGCTAACACAGTGTCAAATACTGTGTCATAACATTCTCTGTGACATCAAGTATCTGCTGCCAGGAATTTCAATTATTTAATTATCGAATTATTTTGGGGTGTCACAACTCTCCCCAACTAAAAGATTTTTCGTCCTCGAAAACATACCTCAGACGAATAGTTCGGGATACGAGTCCTTCATCTGACTCTCCAGCTCCTAAGTGACATTTCCATCTGCTGGTCCTCCCCAAGCCACTCTTACCAATGCAATCTCTTTGCCTCACAACTGTTTCAACTTTCGATCCTCAATTCTCACAGGTACCGCTTCCACAGTCAAATTCTCTCGTACCTGTATATCATCTACCCGAATCTCATGAGACGGATCAGCAATGTACTTCCTCAGCTGAGACACATGGAAAACATCGTGCAAATTTGCAAGTGACGGCGGAAACGCAATCTGATATGCAACCTTCCCAACTCTCTTAGTAATCTGAAACGGACCAATAAATCGTGGGGTCAACTTCTTTGACTTCAAAGCTCTACCAATACCAGTCATCGGAGTAACTCGCATAAACACATGTTCTCCTTCACTAAACTCAAGATCTTTTCTCCTCTTATCATTATAACTTTTCTGACGACTCTGAGAAGTTCTCATGTTCTCCTGAATCATCTTAATCTTTTCCGAAGTTTGTTGAACAATTTCCGGTCCAATCACAACACTCTCTCCAGTTTCATACCAACACAACGGTGTCCGACACCTTCTACCATACAATGCCTCAAACGGAGCCATACCAATACTCGAGTGAAAGCTATTGTTGTTGGTAAACTCAATCAATGTTAGATAACTATCCCAAGCTCCACCCTTCTCTAACACACAAGCTCTCAGCAAATCTTCCAACGACTGAATCGTTCTTTCCCTCTGACCATCTGTCTGCGGATGATAAGCGGAACTTAAACGTAACTTGGTACCCAAAGCTTCTTGTAATTCCGTCCAGAACTTAGATGTAAACCTCGGATCCCGATCCGACACAATACTAGAAGGGATACCGTGCAAACTTACCACCTTTTCGACATACAATTCTGCCAACCGCTCCATCGGGTAATCCATCCTCATCGGAATAAAATGAGCAGATTTCGTCAACCTATCCACAATAACCCAGATAGAATCACAATTCTTCGCTGTCCTTGGCAAACCAGACACAAAATCCATAGAGATTCCATCCCACTTCCATTTCGGAACAAATAACGGCTCCATCAATCCTAACGGTTTCTGATGCTCGATTTTCGACTTCTGACAAACCAAACAAGTATACACAAACTCAGCAATTTCCTTTTTCATTCCCGGCCACCAAAACAACTTCTTCAAATCATGGTACATTTTAGTAGCACCGGGATGAATACTCAACCCGCTACGATGTCCTTCTTCCAAAATACTCTTCCTAATCTCGGCAACATCCGGAACACACACCCGATCGCCAAATCTCATAACTCCATTCCCATCAATTCTGAACTCGCCTCCTTGACCTTGATTGATCAATGTCAAGTTGTCAACTAATCCAATATCAGACTTCTGTCCATTTCTAATCTCTTCCAGAATACCACTAGTCAGTTTCAACATACCCAATTTCACACTATTCGGAGTAGTTTCACAAACCAAACTTAGATCTCTGAACTGCTCAACCAAATCTAACTCACGGACCATTAACATCGACATATGCAAGGACTTCCTACTCAAAGCATCTACAACAACGTTTGCCTTACTAGGATGGTAACTCAAACCGAAATCATAATCCTTTAGGAATTCTAACCATCTTCTCTGCCTCATGTTCAACTCTTTCTGATCAAAGAGATACTTCAGACTCTTATGATCACTGAATACTTCAAACCGAGAACCATATAAATAATGCCTCCTGACTTCAAAACAAACACAACATGCCAACTCAAATCATGAGTCGGATAATTCCTTTCATGCACTTTCAATTGTCGTGAAGCATAAGCCACAACCTGCTTATCTTGCATCAACACACCACCTAATCCCATTAATGATGCGTCACAATACACAACAAAAGACTTAGTCGGATTTGGCAAAATTAAGATCGGAGCACTAGTCAGCCTCCTCTTCAGCTCTTGGAATCCTTTCTCACATTCAACATCCCAAACAAATATCTGACCCTTTCTGGTCAACTTAGTCAACGGCAACGCTAGTTTGGAAAATCCTTCAATAAACTTCCGGTAATAACCTGCAAGACCCAGAAAACTACGGATCTCAGAAGCATTCTTCGGCGCTTTCCACTGAGATACTGCTTCTACCTTCGTAGGATCCACAGCAATTCCATTCTTGGAAATTACATGACCAAGAAAACTTACTTCATCTAACCAGAATTCACACTTGGACAACTTCGCATAAAGCTTCTTCTCTTTCAACAATTCCAACACAACTCTGAGATGTTCTGCATGCTCCTCATCGTTTTTCGAATAAATCAGAATATCATCAATGAACACTACTACGAACTTATCAAGATACGGATGAAATATCCTGTTCATATACTCCATGAAAACACCAGGTGCATTGGTAACAAAGCGGCATATGAGAATATTCATAGTGCCCATACCTCGTTCTAAATGCAGTTTTCTGAATATCCTCCGACTTCACACGAATCTGATGATATCCAGATCTTAGATCAATCTTACTAAATACACAAGCTCCAACGAGTTGATCCATCAAATCATCAATCCTCGGCAAAGGATACCGATTCTTGATTGTAACTTTATTCAACTGTCAGTAGTCCACACATAGTCTCATTGAACCTTCCTTCTTCTTAACCAACAACACCGGAGCACCCCACGGCAAAACGCTCGGACGAATAAACTTCTTCTCAAGCAATTCCTTTAACTGCTTCTTCAGTTCAGCTAATTCAGATGCCGACATGCGATAAGGCGCCATCGACACCGGACTAGTTCCAGGAATCAAATCTATAGTAAACTCTACCTCTCTCTCAGGTGGCAATTCACTAACGTCTTCCGGAAACACCTCTGGAAATTCATTCACCACTGGCAATCCATCACCTTTTGCCTTTCCTTCCGCTTCTATCGCAGAATACAACATGAACACCACAGCGCCGTCTTTAACAGCTGAATTCATCTGCTTAACGGACATAATCTCACTTTCGACTTTAACCTCTTCAGGAAAAATGACCGTCTTCTCAAAACAGTTGATATGAACCTGGTTGAATTCCAACGATTCATTCAGGATGATGTCGAGTTGTTCTAGCGGTAGCCACACTAAATCCATACGAAACCCTACCCAAAATCACAGCAGGACAATTCCTACAAACATATGAAGTAGTCTTTGAACCCGGCAAAGTATCAATAACCATACTTCCATCCATATTAGAAAATTCCAAATTCAATCTTTTAGCACAATCTAACGCAATAAAAGAATCGTAGCTCGATATCAATAATCGCAATCAAGGTATGTCATTAATAAAACATGTACCTTTAATCACCGATCATCGGTTTAGTCTACGATCCGGACAATGCAAACACTTTACCACCGACTTGCTCTTTCTTGGGTTTTGTGCCGAGGAAGTATGACCCTCTTCACCACAGTTGTAACAAGTCACCACTCTCACTCTGCGGTCATTGGCCACATGGCGAGTTTCCCACTTGAAACACTTCTTATCATTACTTTTGCGGTCCACCATACGATGTCTGTCTCACCACACTTGTAGCATAGCGGAAGAACTAGAATCTCCTCCACGGTCTTCTTCCAACCACGGATCTCGATTACTCCTATCATAAGGCTTACCACGATCCATCTATTTCTTACCTTTCCTATCAACATACCCTCGAGCATTCGACTTAGTGTTAGCAAGATCTTCCTCTAGAATCTCTGCGATCAACGGATCGGAAAATCTTCGGATCTGCGATACGATACCTGCTTAATCTCATCACGAAGACCATTTTCAAACTTGATACATTTGGAAAATTCTCCATCCGCATCGTTAGGGTAATGAGCATAATACTTCGCTAACTCAGTAAACTTCGAAGCATACTCACTGACAGTTTTGTTACCCTGCTTGAGTTCCAAAAACTCAATCTCTTTCTTACCTCGATGTCCTCGGAAAGTACCTCCTCGAGAAAAGCTCTCTGAACACGGCCAATTCAATGCAACGCCATCTTCTTCGATTCGGTTTTGGTAGCAACCACGGTCCTTGACTTCCTCTGCTAACATGTGAGTTCCATATCTCACCTTGACCCCTCGCACGATCAATCACTCGAAGATCCTCTCGATCTCCTTCAACCACTTGAGCACCTTGGGATCATGTGCACCCTTGAACAATGGAGGATTATTCCTCACGAAAATTCCCCAATTATGCATCGGCACCAATCACGACTCCTGTTGGTTCCCTCCGAGCACTCCAGCCAACATTCCCAAAGCCTCAGCAATAGCATCATCATTCCTTCCGTTACCTCTTCCAGCCATTGTTCTGTAACATTACCAAAACAATTCACATCAGCACACAAGTATCGACAATGTTACTTACACTAGTCGCATACTAAAAGGGATAACGACACAAGACAAGACCGACTATGCTCTGATACCACTATTGTAACACCCCTTCTAAAATACCCCGAATAATATCAACGATTAATGTCATAATTTATCAGAGTTAACATGGAACAGGGATGCCACAATTAATAAATGAAAGAAAACTCCAAATAAACAGTAGCCATGCTACACTGAGGATCAATATTCAGATAAATCAGTCAAATTAAGACCATGTCTTACACAGCGGAAAAATATCATAACCAAAACAAAATAATCCAATCATTATTATTCCCAACAAAACTTAGAGAGACAATTAAACAATATCTAATTCCTCAACTAACGTTCCCCAGTGTTACAATCTAATCAGAGCATGACACTGACACGCGGACTTAAATACTAAGCTCTAGAGCCATCCTCACCAACTCCTCAGCTGCTGACTTTAATCTGAAATTGTAAAGTAAGGGTGAGATTTCTCATAATTAAAACACATTATAAGCTTTTCAATCAATAATATATCACAAGCATATTATTTCACCCACTTAGCACAAATTCAGATTCAACACACAACCATATTCATACAAGTCATTATGCATAATCAATAGACAACAAAAGAATTGTAACACTGGAAGACATCCTAACATGTTACAATTCCATGCAAACTAAATCGAACACGATGCATGTGGTACCAACACGTGACCAAGTCACCCACACGATCCATCATCAACGGATACAGTAACCATCGATTCGTCCATAAACACCCGGACACGAATCCAGCCTAACCACCCATCCTCACTCGGGTATCGGTTATCGGCAATCCAATTCAAATTCCGCACAATGGGAATTAACTTCACCAAAACAATGCATATGCACGCACATCACTAGCATGCAACATCAATCAGTCTATGTATACATCAATCTAACATAACTGAATTAAACCAATTAACATGATATCTCAACCAATCATGCATACAATTAACATCAGCATAAACATGCTTTACATCTACACAATACCAATACCTCCATCACCAAAGGTTCTCTGCTACATATACATCATTATGTGTCAGTCAATAATCATTTATTTCGAAATTCGACTCCTTTCCCAAAATAATTTCAAGTTTAGAAAATCTTTTCATTTTATAAGATAGAGCATTAAATTTGAGAAACATCGTCCAAAACGGCGCTCAAAACGGACTTACGGTTTGAAAGTTATGAATTTTCAAAGTTTTAAAAATTTTCAAAAAGTTTCAGTGGAACCCGGTTCCTCCCTGGGAGTAACCGGTTCCCACATTTCAAAACTACCACGCCCCTGGAAAAATGTATGGGGAACCCGGTTCCTCCAGGCAGGGAACCGGTTCCCAGAAGTAAAATTTTGTTTCTCTGGAAAAATCAACGTGGAACCTGGGTTCTCCCACTGGGGAACCGGTTCCCACGACCTTCAGACCCAAAAATGCAATTTGACAGCAACAGTTCCCAAAATCATTTTCTTATTCTTTTCAAAACGTGCCCACATGTTCCGACACCATAAAATCACTCATTCATCACCAATAACATACAATATAACATGCTTTATTCATCATTATTGATCCCATATCATACAAATCAATGAATTTCTACAATCCGACACAATCTGACACAATTAGGTATACATCCATGGGAACCTAGAAATTCCTAAACTGAGATTTCCTAACATGCTATGATCTATACGGTCGAATTCAAAACCTATAATATGAAATAATCAATCGAAATCACCCCTTACCTTGTGGGTTCTTCGAATTCTGACACTTTAGGTCTTCTTCCTTCTTTCTCCTCTTCTCAACTTCACGTATTCTTGTTTTCTCCAAAATGACTCTTTTTTTCCTCCTTTCCTTATTTTATTCCTTTAACATAAATAAAATAAATAATGTGAGTGGAGTCTTTTACTCCTCACACCCCCACTTTACTCAACACATCTCTAATAATTCCATAATTAACCTCAATAATCCAATATATTAATAAATTATGTTCTCAATTAATTTAATAATTAAAAATCATAATTATTTAATTATCGAATTATTTTGGGGTGTCACAACGACCACCCCGCTCTGCTCGGCGACCACTGTCCGCGGCCAATCTCCTCCGCGCGCGTAGCTCGGTTCTGATCAGAACCTGTCCTCTTCTGCCCTTCCTCTTCTTCCGGCCACCTTAACCGATCGGTTTCCTCCTTCTTCAAGCCAATTTCGGCCTCCTCTCACTCTCTCTTGCTCGGTCAAGGTTGAAGGAAGGCCTTCCATCACTTTTTCTTAATTTTTTCTTCAAGACGTCAAGGAATCAATTAGAAGTAGATTTGGTACTTTCTTTGAAGAGTACAAGGAATTCCTCTTCAATTTGACTCAAACTTCAAGTTCATGTAAGTGATTAATCCAATTAAGCACTTATTTTAAGTGATTTTTTACTTTTAGTTTTTCTTGAAATTGAATAGTCGAGTTGATTGCAAATTCCATGTGGATTCTGATTCTTGAATTTAAATTGTCGATTTCCTTGATTTGATTCTGATTTTGTGACGTTAAAGTGTGTCGGTGTGAAAGAATTTGTACATAACACACACATACAGTTGTGTAGTTGTTTTTCTTTGCATTTTAGACACTTTAATTTGACATTTGAATCATCTATCACATGCTCATGCATTAGAGAGCATATAGATTGATCAAATTGCATTGAATCATGTGAATCAAAACATAATTTGCATACATAATTGTGTCGGAATGCAGTATTCATTGCATTTTAGATGTAGGCAGCATTTGATTGTACATGATTCATTTAAACTTACATCTTAGGACATAATTTGCATCCTTACATGTTAACACATAAGCATAGGGAATAATCAAATCCATTTCATGTGTCGGTGTTTAATTTTTATGACATTAAAGTGTGTCGAAACTTCACTTTCACTCACTTTATCACATGTATGGATTCACAACACTTTAATACATCACATGCTTGATTCTTATTGATTTTAGTACATGTTTTGCATAATATTTAGATAGGATTTTCATTGAGCACATGTCATTTGCATATGATATCTCATACACTTGCAATTCATCCATCTAAACACCATAAAATGTATATAAATATGCATTTTCATACATAATTTCACATCATAAAATGTACATGAATTTACATTTACATGCATTTTTACACACTTTTTGATTTCAAATTTCAATCAAATTTGTACATAACTCGTGTTTCATTTTTTTGACTTATTGATTACATGTAGTGAATTAAAATCCGATTCATCTCACATTTCGAAACCAAACAAAAATCAAATCGGAATTTAATCCAAAACATGGATTTTATGATTCCAAAAGCATTTTTTAGCGTTTTCATGCACCGACACTCACTTTTTCTCAAAAGTCCGAAGTAACGGTACATGTCCCCTACGTCTTGGCACGTTCCAGAACCATTTTTGGAGGTTTCGGAACCAAATTTTGAGTGCAACATGCGTAAACCGTAGTGGCTGCCCCTTCACTTTAAGGTCCAAAAAATGCCACTTCTACTCAAAATTAATTAAAATCGCTCACGTTTTTGAATCCGTTGATATTTGTGCAAACAACCATGTGATTCTTAATTGATTTCGAGAAGTTAACTTTTTCGCTCCGATTTAGGAAAACCGCCTTCTCAAGCCGATTTTTGTGATTTTATTTCACTTCTTACATGCTTATACTAGTTTATAATCATATTTGCAATCGGTTTTGCATTCGGTGCTTTATTTCTAGCATTTGCTTTGTTAATTTTGACACTTTATTTCATGTGTGAGGTACTTGGAGCCTTTTCACTTGAGATTTGGACATATAACGTCCTTATTTTGCGCTTGCACATATACATGTGCATTCTATTGTCTGGTTGTTTGGATTCACACCTTCCTTGCAGGTTATCCAATCTTAAATGTGTATGAACCCGCATTCTATTGCTTGTATCTGTACGAACGCGCATACTATTTATGTTTACTCGGATAGACACCTTCTTGCAGGTTATCCAATTGTTTGAATGCGTACGAACGTGCATTCTACTGCTTGCGCATATACATGTTCATTCTATTGCCTGGTTGTTTGAATTCACACCTTTCTTGCAGGTTATCCAATCTTGAATGCGTACAAATGCGCATTCTATTGCTTGTATGCGTACGAACGCGCATACTATTTGTGTTTACTCGGATTGACACCTTCTTGCAGGTTATCTGATTGTTTGAATGCATACGAACGCGCATTCTACCGCTTGTAGGTTATCCTATCTTCAATGCGTACAAATATGCATTCTAATGCTTGTATGCGTACGAATGCGCATTACTTGTGTGATGTTTGGATTGACACCTTTCTTGCAGGTTATCCGATTATTTTGTGCTGTAGTATTTGAAGTTTTCTGGAGTATTTCTTAGCTTGCAGTGCTCTACGGATTTGAAATCCATTTGGTATTTCTACAGCATTTTTATTGCATTCTCTTACAACTTTACTAGATATCATGAGAAGTAGGGTTTTACAGCTTTCTTCTGCCATGAAAAGTAGGAACAGAGATGCATGATGGGGTTTCCGTAGTTGGAGCATGTTTAGGAACCCCTCTAGTTTATTTAAAGACTTGTTTAGGGAAATTTTGTGTGCTACATGTGTTTGATTTGTTTAAAATCCTCTTCCATGCATAGGGATGCAATTCTCAGAAGTGTTTACATTTGTGCTTGCATAGGTCAAGAGTGGTTGGGCAAACTACTAAGCACCACCACCAAGCAAAGTCCCGCTTTGATACTTATTGATATATATATATATATATATATATATATATATATATATGATGGGCACACGGAAATGGTCCACAATCGACCTTGCACAGTTCTAGTCTGTGTCAGCTCGGCACACGTGAATCGTGTTGCTTCCTTTATCGAGTCAATAATAAAAGTGGCAAGACTTCCCTATTTTAACTTTCCATGGTTTCATGGGGTTCACATTTATTGCTGATACCTGCACTCATTGCTCTTCACACTTGACAATTTATGTCATGTTGTGATACCCTTCATGGGAATCAGATGTGTTGGCTCCTAGTTGCTTCCGGTACATCGGTGTTGTTGTAGGCTATGGGACTTCCTCATTCTCATGTGCCTGTCTGACATTTGTTTGTGCATTGTATTGCTTGTGTGCTTTTTCCAAAGCACTTGATTGCTTCATCCATCTGTATCCCTTGGTTCTACAACTAAGCCGGATTAGGATAGTTTTCCTTTAGGACTACTTGGTTAGGATAGCTCTCGAGCCTAGGCATTAGGATATACATCCTTGGCATGTGAACATAGGTAGTGATTCCCTTCATCCTCAATGTTAGGTTCAATCTTTGCATGACAACATTAGGACTGGAACTAGTTAGTCTCCCTTTTATTTTGCTTGTTTCTTCTGCATCCTTGGATGTAATTAAAACTAAAACTTGCTTTCATTTTCTTTTGAAAACTAAAACACCTAATAATGGTTCAAAACTCCTTTCTTAAAAGTAAAAGTAATCAACCAATGCAAACCTTTTTTTTCCTACGGGCGCTTTCTTTTTGTGTTTAAAACCTTTTTCATAAGTAAGAAACACAAAACCCACCAAAACATGTGAGTCGAACTACGACGCTCTGACTTTCCCATTGCACGAGAGAATACGTAGGCATCTTGTCACGGGGATCGATCGAGCAAAACTTTGTAAAAGCTTCCTTATTTTCCTCGTGGTTTCTTTATTTTCCTTTTCTTTCTCATGCATTGTAACGATTAAGCAATATATAGATATAACACACCCCTTAGCTAGAAATAAGAAGTGGATACCGTAGAGTACTACAGGCGTGTGGGGTGCTAATCTCTTCCCCCTACGTAATAGACTCCCTTACCTCGATCTCTTGGTCGTGATACCACGATTTCTATCTCTCAGGTTTACTCGATGTTTTCCTTTCTCCTTCGTGAGATAAAAAATGTTTGATGGCGACTTCATTGATATATCCTATTAATCGATGTTCAGCCGGGTGGTTTCACATGCACGTTCAGATAAACTTAGGTAGCTCATCCGACGTTATGTTCTATGATGCCTTTGAGAAGCTTCAACTAGATAAATACCATATCAAGAGGTTCAACGGTTCCTTATAGGATTAACCGTCGAACATGTATATATAATGGGTCATGCGACCCTAAAACCATGTGCGGCGAGGTAGAAAATGCCAAGGTCATTTTTTGTACCCCAAAATTTATCCTCCTCATTTTAGTGTTTATGGATTATAATTGCATTATCATAAACATGCATGTATACACATGCATAGCATCCATCACATGTTTCCCAGGTTCTAAGTACTTTAATTTGTGGAAGAAACTGTGTGTTTCGGCCATCTCAGTTCATTTCAAGTCTGATATTTATATTCTTCGATTCGTACGCTTGAAGCAACATATTCTGGTTAGAAAGCTATTTTGGTTTGGTTCCCTAAGCATTGGGATAATTTCAATATATTCTCCAGTTTATCTGTTCATATCGGAGACCGTTTCATCAAGAAAAAAACTTTATTTGCTTATTTCTCAATAAAGTGAACTTTGGGTTTTTTGTGTTTCGGGCGCTCTGGAAGGCATATCTCTCATCTCGTCGGGTATTTTCTGATGATTTCGACTGGCATGTCCCCCTCATTATTATCTACAACTTTCGCTCACAAGCCGGAAGCAAATTGTGTGAAGAAAGGCCTCAAAGATATTGATTTCTCAAATGGGAAAATGGAATTTTAGTATTGTACCGTGTACTCTGTGCACTAAAAAATTCATAACTCCCAGCTGGAAAATTGAAACTGAGTGGGGATAATTTCTAAAAATCCGTATCAAAGTCCTCTAAAACTCTCATGAACAAGTCGGGAGCCAATTCCCTACCGTTTAAGAGCAATTTTTGAGCTTGATTTTGATCTGAACCGAGCAATTATTTGAATGCGTACGAACATGCATTCTACCGCTTGCACATATACATGTGCATTCTATTGTTTGGTTGTTTGGATTCACACCTTTCTTGTAGGTTATCCAATCTTGAATGCGTACGAACGCACATTCTATTGCTTGTATGCATACGAATGCGCATACTATTTGAGTTTACTCGGATTGACACCTTCTTGTAGGTTATCTGATTGTTTGAATGCGTACGAACGCACATTCTACCGCTTGTACACGTATGTGTACATTCTATTGACTGATTTGTTGTGGATTCACACCTTGCTTGCAGGTTATCCTATCTTGAATGCGTACGAACGTGCATTCTGAAACTTGTATGCATATGAACGTGCATTGCTTGTGTGATATTTGGATTAACACCTTTCTTGCAGGTTATCCGATTACTTGAATGAGTATGAACGCGTATTCTATCGCTTGCACATATACATGTGCATTATATTGTCTGATTTGTTGTGGATTGACATCTTGCTTGCAGGTTATCCTATCTTGAATGCGTAGGAACGCGCATTCTAATGCTTGTATGCGTACGAACGCGCATTACTTGTGTGATATTTGGATTGACACCTTTCTTGCAGGTTATCCGATTATTTGAATGCGTACGAACGCGTATTCTATCGCTTGTGCACATACGTGCATATTATATTGTCAGCTTTCTTGAGTTTTCATTTTAGCAGGTGTATCTTGATTGGAATGTGTATGAACGCACATTCTAATTATCGCTTGTGCACATACGTTTACATTTTATTGTTTGTTGGGATTTCTCTCTTCTTGTAGGTGTATGCGTATCAATCGTGTGCAAACGCACAATTTGGTATTTATTTACGTACGAATGCGCAGTATCTTGTCTACTTTGTATGGTTTATATTCCTATGCAGGTTTATTTGCCTCGGATGTGTATGAACGTACACTCTGCATATGTTTTGATGCCTTCATGCATTTCTCACCAGTTTACTCTTATTGCTTGGCTGCAGTACTAGAAGTTTTCCGGAGTATTTCTTAGCTTGTAGTGCTCTACGGATTTGTTATCCGTTTGGTATTTTATACACCATTTTATTGCATTCTCTTACAACTTTCCTAGATATCATGAGAAGTAGGGTTTTACAGCTTTCTTCTGCCATGAGAAGTAGGAATAGAGATGCATGTTGGGGCTTCTGTGTGCTACTTGTCTCTGGTTTGCTTAAAATCCTCTTTCGTGCATAGGGAGGTAATTCTCAATAAGAGTTTACATTTGTGCTTGTGTAGGTCATGAGTGGTTAGGAAACCCAGAGTGGCACCATCAAGCAAAGTCCCGCTTTAATACTTATTGATACATTGATGATGATATGATGGGCACGCGGAAAGGGTCTGTAATTGACCCTCGCATAGTTCTAGTCTGTGTCAGCTCAGCACACGCGAATCGTGTTGCTTCCTTTATCGAGTCAATAATAAAAAGTGGCAAGAGTTCCCTATTCTAACTCTCCACACCTTCTCGGGGTTCGCATTTACTGCTGATACCTGCACTCATTTCTCTTCACACTTGACAATTCATCTCATGAGGTGATATCATTCACGGGAATTGGAATGTGTCGGCTCTTGGTGGCTTTCGGCCCTTGATGTTGTTGTAGGCTATGGAACTTCGTCATTTTCCTGTGCTTATGTGACATTTATTTGTGCATCACATTGCCTGTGTGCTTTTGCCAAAGAACTTGTTTGTTTCATCCCTCTGCATCTGTTGGTTCTACAACCAAGACGAATATTAGGATAGCTTCCCTTAGGACCGCTCGGTTATGATAGCTCTCGAGCCTAGGCATTAGGATTTACATCCTTGGCATGTCAACATAGGTAGAGATTCCCCTTCATCCTTAACCTCAGGTCCAATCTTACATGATAACATTAAGATAGAACTAGTTAGTCTCCCTTTACATATTTTCATGTTTCTTTTGCATCCTTGCATGTAATAAAACTAAAACTTGCTTTCTTTTTCTTTTGAAAACTAAAACACTTAATAATGGTTCAAAACTCCTTTCTTAAAGGTAAAAGCAACCAACCAATGCAAACTCTTTTTCGCCTACGGGCGCTTTCTTTTGTGTTTAAAACCTTTTTCATAAATAAAAAATACAAAACCCACCAAAGCAAGTGAGCTGAACTATGGCGCTCTGACTTTCACATTGCACGAGGGAATACGTAGGCCTCTTTTAACGGGGCTCGATCGAGCAAAACTTTGTAAAAACTTACTTTTTCCCTCGTGTTTTCTTTATTTTCTTTCTTTCACATGCATTGTAGCGATTAGGTAGTAGATAGATATAACACACCCATTAGATTGAAAATAGAAGTGGATACCGTAGAGTACTACGAGTGCGTGGGGTGCTAATTCTTAGCGTTAAAAAGTGACGCGCGAGGGAATCGAATCTGAATTCGGATTCTATGGCTCGAAACGATTTACTCTTTTGATTTGTTTATAAAGATGCCACGAGCATCAAGCTTTATTTTTTTCAACACCAGAAAAATGATTATGAAAAAGGGGAAAGCTACAATACCCTCAATTGATATGATATGCATTACGACTAGCGCGAACTAGAGGTAACGCATTGCGGAGATTCCGAGCAAGGGGTTTGTTATATAAAGGGAATAGATGTGGCACCCTAAATATATATAGTTATCTATAGCTTTATATATGAATATGTTTGATATGTTTGTGTGTTTTAAATTGCTATTTCTATTGTTGGGAAAGTTTATCCTTTGGATTTTAAGAAGGGAAGATTATGTGGGATCATAGGTTTTGTTATTATTGTGCTTGCAAATATCATTGGGATCTTCTGCATACATATCCCTTAATGGGAATCAGAGCATTTGTAGCTCGGATCTAAAGGGATCTATGGTTTGTTTGGTTTGAGGGAGAAAGAAGTATGCTCGCAAAGGATGAGACCTTGTGCCATCGTATTCTCAAAGAGATGTTGAGAAAGTCAGAGCAATCGTAGTTCCCACTTATGCTAGTGGAAGCAACGGGATGTTATTAAGAGACAAAGACAAATGTCATCTTAATGAAAAATGTATCTAGTCTATCACATACATTTTGAGAGGTTGATTGATTAAATCTTTCATTGTAAGTTATAGGTGTTTTGCTTGAGTGTACAAGCGTTACCACTTACGAGTTAAGAAAGATGTTTGAAAAAGATGATTGAATCTTTTAATTGTAAGCATTGGGTGTTTTGCTTGAGTGTACAAGCGTTACTACTTACGATTAAGAGATGTTTTTTGTTTGAAAAAAAAGAGTTTGAAAAGTATTTGATTGTATGTGATGTGATAGATGAGATACTTCTTCCATAGAGATGATAAATGTATAAATCTCTAGGAGAAATTGATTAGATCAGGGGGATGCTTTTAAGAAGCCTGTGGGTCCTTGTATTGTAAGCCCAAGAGGAGGCATTCTGAGGGTCATCAAGGGTCCTTGTATTGTTAGCCCAAGAGAAGGCATTCCGAGGGTCATCGAGGGTCCTTGTATGAAGCTCAAGAGGAAGCTATAGGGTATGTATGGCTTTGGCTTTAAGAGTGGTTTCACCGGGAAACCATCCTCTTAGGATTCAAGAGTGATTTCACGGGGAAATCATACTCTCAGGGTTCTATCCTAGCGCGGGTGATTCTTTGTATTGGAAGTCCAATAGGAGGCTGTTAAGAGATTTCCTGGTCTCTTTCTTGTTTGATGCCCAAGAGAAGGCTAAACTCAATGAGGAGTTCTTTTGAACGAAGCCCGAGAGGAGGCTGACTCAGCAGGGGCGTGTTGTCTTATATGAAGCCTAAGCGGAGGCTAAACTCAATATGTGAGTTTTCTTATATGAAGCCTAAGAGGAGGCTAACTCACTAAATGAGTTATCTTATACGAAGCCTAAGAGGAGGCTAAAGGGGACCTAGTTGTTAGACTAGTTGTTATGTTATAACTGAATAGTTATATAAACAAGTGTGTGATATGTATTCACAGGAGTTTATGAAGGAAATATAATCAAGTGTATAAAACGAGCGTTTAACACAAGTGTAACTTGATTATTTACAAGTTTGAATGTGTACAAGGAAATGAATATGTACACGAAGGGGTGTTTATGTACAAGGAAATGAATATGTACATAGGAAGGTTGGGACTTACACCGTAAGGGAGTCCCGTTAGTTTAAGAGCAGTTTCACCGGGAATAATTCTTCTCTTAATACCAATGGATTTGGTGTATAGACAAGCGAATGAAAACAAACGAACGAGGTTTGTTTATACTTGAATATTTACAAAGATGACTGAATATGTTCAAGGAAAATTTAATATGTACATAAAAAGGATTGGGACTTACACCGTGAGGGAGACCCATGATCAATTAAGAAATTCGAGGAAAAAACTGTTTCGGTTTTATCTTCAAATCGAGTCGATCATGGAAAAAGGTGTGTAAGTTTGTTGAAATGTTTAGGAAAAAGGTTTTGAAAATGATTTTGAAGAGTGAAGTATATTCACAAGAAGTTTTGAAAAGATTTGAGTTTTGAAAGTTTGAAAGAAAACATCTTTGAAAAGTATTAAGAAATACTTAAAATGTCTCATTTTTGACTTAATAAAAATATAATCAAAAGAAAATATTTTTGGATTTTTTTGACATAATCATAAAATAGGTATATTAAATGACAAGTGTGCAAAAAATCATATCAAAATGAGAAGTTTTGATTGGTTTTTGAAAATGTTGAAGTTTGATAAAAATATGAAGAAAACAAGTGGTAAAAAATTGATTTTGGTCCTAAAGAGGTTTGAACTCATGACCTTTGGCTTGGAATTGAAAAGCTTTACCACTGAGCCAAGTGCTTGTCTATTTATTTACACGCTTCCAATTAATTATATTTAAAAACAAGTCTTTGAAATGTTTAAAAAATGAAGGAAAGTGAAAAAATGACAAAATAGTCTTAGGGGGATTCCTCATTTCTTGATGAAATTGAAAGATGTAAACATCAATCTTGCTCGATTTTTAACCAGGAACACGATGGTGGTGGTTAATTTCATTTATTTTTAGTTAAAGATGATTAATTCTGAATGAGGACAGATGAACCCTAATTCTAAGAATCAACATGAAATCGTGTATGGATCATGATTTGTTAAATTGATTGAGGGTTAATGATCAGAATAAGTGCAGAAACAAAATGGCTAAGCAATTTTTGAAATGGAATGCATGAATCATAGAGTTCCAAGTATGAGTGGCTTACCTCTTTGAACTGAAATCGAAATCCCTTTTAAAGTGTTTCCAGTTGCTGTTTGATGATTGTTATAGCACCACTGAACCTTATGGAAGGTGTTTGAACACTATGCTTGCTTTGAAACGGTCTAGATCATTCTACCCAAGTCCAACTGCAGCTCGAGCAAGTTGAAGATGAAGATGATGATTCTGTGTTTACAGCAACGTTCTAAGGGTTTGGATCATCTCTATGAAGTGTATGGATGATGTTTGAATGATGAAAACTGAAAATGCACGAGTGGATTTCAAGTTTGGATGTTAAGGCACAATTTGCAAGCTTTTGGTTTTAGAACAAGGATTCTGAGTTTGGGAAGTTCTTGAGATGATTTTAAGTTTTAGACAAGTTCTATTTGATTTTTAGAACATATTAGAAGCCTAAATTCACTCAGATTTTGCAAGGTTTGAGAATTGCAAAAATTCCCTCTTTGAACTTTGTAACTTGAAACTTAAGCAAGAAAGAAAGATTGATTTGGATAGCTTTGGTGTGATTTGAAAATGAGGAAATGACCTCTATTTATAGGCCAAGAAATCTGAATGATTTGGCAAAGTTATAATTGAGGGAAACTTGCAACTTGGTTAAGAGGTAAAATGGAATCTTTTGCATTTAATGCAAAAGTAACTTTCTTAACCATGGTTAAGTTTTTCTCTTTGATTCAATCCACTTCTCAATCATTCAAACTGATATTTATCAGTTATAATACACCTCTAAGTGATGACAAGGCTTCTAGAAGGAGAAATTGCAAAAAATGACTTGTAATTTTGAAGCAAGAACTTGAAATCCATGGTTTTGGAGCTCTATGTTTCAAAATCAAAAGTATAGCTAGACAAAGTATTTTTGCAAGTTCTTGGACATTTTGGAAAGCTTGTAACAAGGGCTACAACTTTCATGTTTTGAGTTTTTTCTGAATCCAAATGGATCTATGTGAAAAATCGCCATGAAAGTAGGAAAAAACCATGTTTTTTTAACACTTGAAATTTTTTCTAAGTGTTAGAAAATTTTCAAATCTTGACTTTTTGTTGACTTTTTCACATTTCTTGATTTTTTATAATCATGATAGATCATTTGAAATGTTTTTATGATTGAAAAATTTTGGTCTTGAAAAAAGTTGACCAAAAGTCAAAGTTTGACTTTTTTGAGCAGATGAATTTTTATCAAATGATTCAAAATTTGTCTGATGAAGAAACATGGACTTTTGGGATGTTTTGAAACAAGAAATTAGGTCAAGATGTTGCTTTGAAGATGTTAAGATCAATCTCCAAGCAAATAGATCATTCATTGATCAGAAAGTCAATGATTCACTATCCTCGATAAAAACCCTAATTGGTCGATTCATGGTAGATCATGAGAAAAAGTTGGGAATCTGAAGATCAAATGTTGATGATTGATTAAGATAGATCAATTGAGGTTAGTGGAAACTCAAACCCTAATTGATTGGATCTTTTAACAGATGAAATTTTGAAGAAACCCTGACTTTGACTTCTAGAAGCCATGCACGATCTATTCTATTCTGAAACTGTTAGTGATGCAGTGATGCATATGTAAGGTGGTATATTAGGTCAAAAATTGGGGTATGACAGATGCCCCTATTTAAGTTTCTTTAACCTGAGATATGAATATGAAGATCTTCGTCTCGATAGGTGTGAAGAGACTTAAATATCAGAATACGCAAATTTTGGACCTAAGATACTAAAAAATGCGAATGATGCAAAGTGATTGCAAAAAGTTCACCCAGGAGATATCAAAGATTGATATGCTGGGGAAAGATTGTGAGGATGACTCAATATGTTTAAGAAAGGAGAATCCTGTTTGTTGGGAAACAAACAATATGTTTCACTAGGAAAATAGATTCAAAATGTAAGTGAATATCTGTTTCGCTTTGGGAAACAAGGAGATTACCTTCTATCAGCCTTGTGACAATGTTTAAGGTAATTGAAAATGATATTACCAATTATCAGCCTTGTGATAGTTTATGGTAATGAGCTCTGAAGATATTACCAATTATCAGCCTTGTGATAGTTTATGGTAGTGAGCTCTGAAGATATTACCAATTATCAGCGAAGTGATAACTATAACAAGGTAATTCTAGAGAAATTTATTGAGTATTCAGCCTTGTGAATAACAGACAATGATGGAAACAGATCTCAAATGAGTTTCTATTTTCACAGATACAATCTTTCTGGGGATCTCTCTTTTGAGAAGATGCGGGCATTTTGATTGTAAAGATGCAGGTTTTCTCTTAGACAGAAAGACAACTGCGGAGATTTCTTGAACTTTCATGATTGGACTTGTTGAGAAGAACAATCGTTTTATGATAAGTCGCAAGATAAAAGGAAATAAGCGGTTCAGATGATGAGGCTATTGCTTATTGTTTGCAGGTAGATTTTTTCTGTGAAATCTAAACCTGAATTGATTAGAGACAAGATTCTATCCAGGAATGAACGGGATTGAAATAGTCAATCAAAACTTCGTTCCTAATGAGGAATGATCTCAGCTGGGGAACAGGAGAGAAAAAATGTATTTTTCTTCTTGGGATAATCTTCTGGAGAGGTGACATACCCACACTTGTTTTTGGGAATAAATGCAACCTAAACAAGTGATATTGAAGCAAACATTGAGAAATGCATGAATGCATTAATGATGCTATTATGTATGAATGATTAATGTCATAAATGTCAAATGCATGCTGACGATATATGACAAGACAACAAAAGGTATTTGGGAAAGGGACTACGTCACAGTTTAAACAAATACTTAGCAAAATCTGCAGCAATGGTGTAGACGTTACTGATGATAAATCTGATTACATGCTTTAAACTTTTCTGGAAAAGGCATTTCATTGGCAACCTTGTTGGGGATTCTTTTTCTGGATAAGAATATCGTCCTTTGATAATCTCTTTTGAGAAGAAGAAGACTTCTTTTGCAGTTGTTTTATCTTTCAGAGGTCGAAACACTCAAGGAAAAAACTGTTGAAGTTCTTTCTGTGTTCATAGTTCAAAGGAAAATTTCGCTTTTATTTCAAAATTTTGAAGTAAAAATTCATTTAAAACTCTTTTTTTTTTTTAGTTTCAAAAGTGATTTTCACAATAAAAGCGTTTTTTTTTTGCAAAACAGAATAAAGCAAGAATTGCAAACAAATGGGCACAAGGCTCAAATTTTATTGATAGAATGGTAATCATCCAAAGGCGTGATTCCATGAACTATTTACAAGAGTTGGAAATGATAATTTATTGGGAAAAGGCTACATTGGAAGCAAATAACCACTATTATCCCTAACAACTTTGAATTCCAACTGTGCTTGTTGCTTCAGAAGGTTTGATTGAAGATCTGTTGATGGAAGATTCTTGATTAATCGGACTAATCTGATTACTTTGTCATTTTGATCCGTAATTTTGCCTAGAATGCCTTTTCGTGTTTTCAATCTATCGGGATAATTTACATTTATTGTCTCTAATTTTGCCGGTGCCTTTTCGGTTTTCATCCACCGAGACGCTCATTTTTGCCTAAGCCGCCCTTTTCGGGTTTTCGACTTACCGAGCTGTTCTTTTGTCCTTTTAGACAAAGTATTTCTTGACTGCACCAGCATTCACAGGATGCGGGAGTTTATCATCGTCCATGGTTGTGAGATTCATAGCACCGCCAAAAAAGCTTCTTTTGACGATGTATGGGCCTTCGTAATTAGGAGTCCATTTGCCCCTAGAATCTGGTTGAAAAGACAAAATCTTTTTAAGCACGAAGTCGCCTTCTTGGAATTCACGAGGTCGTACCTTTTTGTCGAAGGCTTTCTTCATCCTTCTTTGATATAGTTGTCCATGACACAGAGCGGTCAGGCGCTTTTCTTCAATTAAGTTCAGCTGATCATATCTGCTTTGACACCATTCGGCCTCAGATAACTTAGCTTCCATGAGAACTCTCATTGACGGAATCTCAACTTCTACGGGGAGCACTACTTCCATGCCGTATACTAGAGAAAAAGGAGTTACCCTTGTCGATGTACGTACTGAAGTACGATACCCATGCAGAGCAAATGGTAGCATTTCGTGCCAGTCTTTGTAGGTGATGACCATCTTCTGGACGATCTTTTTGATGTTCTTTTTGGCAGCTTCAACGGCGCCGTTCATCTTTGGACGGTAAGGAGATGAGTTATGATGCTCGATCTTGAATTCCTCACACAGTTCTTTCATCATTTTGTTGTTCAAGTTCGATCCATTGTCTGTAATAATCTTACTTGGAACTCCATATCGGCAAATGAGCTTATTCTTGATGAACCTCACAACCACTTGTCTTGTAACGTTGGCGTAAGATGCTGCTTCGACCCATTTGGTGAAGTAATCAATGGCCACTAAAATGAAGCGATGTCCGTTGGACGCTTTTGGTTCGATCATCCCAATCATGTCGATGCCCTACATGGAGAAAGGCCACGGAGAGAATGTTCACTAGAGTCGGTGGCACATGGAGATTTGACACTTGTGACATCTCTTGACGTGTTTACAATCGATTCCATTGTTATCCAATAGTATCCTGCTCTCAAGATTTTTCGGACATTGCATGCCCATTTGAATGGGTTCCAAAGGACCCTTCATGCACCGTGAATTATCATATCCGCTTCGTGTCTATCCGCATCGGCGGGACCATGTTGAAGTTTCTTTTGTATAGCAAATCTTCATTCAGGAAGAAATTTCTAGAAAGCCTCCTTAGAGTTTTCCTATCTTTGTGTGATGCCCCGAGTGTGTACTCCTGAGTTTGAAGGAAGCGTTTGATGTCGTGGAACCACGGTTTATCATCGAAGATTGCTTCAGTTGCAAACACATATGCAGGTATTTCAAGGCGTCTAATACGGATCTTAGGCATATCGTTCCAATGGTTGACTTTGAACATGGAAGATAAAGTAGCCAAGGCGTCTGCCATTCGATTCTGATCTCGAGGAATATGATGCAATTAAACTTTGTTAAAGAAAGGCAACAAACGTCTTGCATAATCTCTGTAGGGAATCAAACCAAGATGATGAGTTTCATACTTGTCTTTGATTTGATTGATCACAAGGGCTGAATCTCCATATATGTCAAGGATCTTGATCCTTAAGTCGATAGCTTCTTCGATACCCATGATACAAGCTTCATATTCTGCGATGTTGTTGGTGCAATCAAAGAGCAATCTGGCGGAAAATAGGATATGAGAACCCTCGGGAGTAATGATGACTGCCCCAATTCCATTGCCAAAAACATTAACTGTTCCATCAAAAATTAAGCCCCATCTAGATTTTGGATCACGACCTTCTTCAGGTAGCAGTTCGTCACAATCTTTCATCTTTAAGTACATAACATCCTCGTCAGGGAAGTCAAACTTGAGAGATTGGTATTCGTTGATCGGTTGATAAGCCAAGTGATCGGCGAGAATGCTTCCTTTGACCGCTTTTTGGGCACGGTAATGGATGTCATATTCAGATAATAGCATCTACCATCGAGCAATTCTTCCTGTTAAGGCAGGCTTTTCAAAGACGTACTTGATTGGATCCATTTTGGAGATTAACCAAGTCATGTGATTGATCATGTACTGGCGGAGACGTTTTGAAGCCCATACCAAAGCACAACATGTTTTCTTGAGCATGGAGTAACGAGTTTCACAATCTGTGAACTTTTTACTCAAGTAGTAAATGGCATGCTCTTTCTTACCAGTTTCATCTTGTTGTCCAAGCACGCAGCCCATGGAATCTTCTAGCAAGGTAAGGTACATGATTAATGGTCTTCCTTCGACTGGAGGAATCAATATTGGAGGTTCTGACAGGTATTCCTTGATACTGTCAAACACTTTTTGGCAATCTTCTGTCCACACAACCTCTTGATTTTTGCGGTGAAGCTTGAATATCGGCCCACAAGTAGCAGTCATTTGAGAGATAAACCTGGAGATGTAATTCAACCATCCAAGAAATCCTCTTACTTTCTTTTCTGTATGTGGCGTAGGCATTTCTTGAATAGCCTTGACTTTGTCAGGATCAACTTCAATACCTATTTGACTGACGATGAAACCTAGGAGTTTTCCGGATCTTACCCCAAAGGTGCATTTGTTAGGATTCAGGCGGAGCTGAAATTTTCTTAGTCGTTGAAATAGCTTCAAGAGATATTCTATATGCTCTTCTTCAGTGTCAGACTTTGCTATCATGTCGTCTACGTAGACTTCAATCTCTTTGTGCATCATGTCATGAAAGAGAATAGTCATTGCCCTTTGATAAGTTGCGTCTGCATTCTTTAATCCAAACGGCATTACTTTGTAGCAAAAGGTGCCCCATGGCGTGATGAAGGATGTTTTCTCCATGTCTTCGGGAGCCATTCTGATCTGATTATAGTAAGAGAAACCGTCCATGAAGGAAAAGACGTTGAACTTTGCAGTGCTATCCACTAGCATGTCGATATGCGGTAGAGGGAAATCATCTTTTGGACTTGCTTTGTTCAAGTCCCGGTAGTCAACACACATTCTGACCTTCCCGTCTTTCTTTGAGACAGGCACTATGTTGGCTAGCCATTGAGGATATTCAGAGGTGACGGGGAAGCCTGCATCGAGCTACTTTTGAACTTCCTTTTTGATTTTATCGGCCATGTCTGGGTGAACTCTTCTCAGTCTTTGTTTAACTGGCGGACACTCCGGTTTTAATGGCAAGTGATGCTCCACGATGCTGGTATTTAAACCTGACATGTCTTGGTAGGACCAAGCAAACACATCAACATATTCTTTGAGAAGATCTATCAGTTTACCCTTGACGTTGCTGTTGAGTAGAGCTCCGATGTTCACTTCCTTTTTGTCTTCCTTAGAACCTAAGTTAATTGCTTCCAAAGGCTCTTTGTGAGGCTGAATGATTCTTTCCTCGTGCTTAAGTAGTCAAGAAATCTCATCCGGGATCTCTTCTTCAACTTCTTCTTCAGCGTCAAACACAGGAAATTCAAAGTCGGGAGAGAGCATAGAGTTATTGCGTTCAATGGATTTGTCCATTTGCTAATCTGCATGTTTGATTAATTAACTCCTCTTTTTTTAGAAAAAGTTAATGTGAAAGTGTATGCAAATTATTATTATTATTTTTTATTGTTTGTTTTTATTTGGGTTTTTTAGGATTACCATTTCCAGAAAAAAGGGTAAAAATGAAAAACAAACACAAAATGTGGAATTAAAACAACGCTTTTATTTATGATTCACAATATGAAACAGGACCCTAAAATACAAACTCATTTGTCTTAGGCAAGACAAAGAGAAATTATTTAAAAGCTAAACCCTATAAAACATCTCTTCGCCTTGGGCGAGGCGAGAGTTCAAAACAAAAGCAAAATAAACTACTTAGAACTATGAGCATTAGTCTGAGCTTTAACAGGCTTCCAATAGTGGCGAACTCCTTGAAAATCTAGATACTCTGGTAGTTTTCCATTTGGCTTATTTCTTGTGTAGACTTTGGTCATTGGTCGAACAGGCTTGGAAGACTCTGGACGGTTGACCTTTCCTTTTGTGTTGCTGAAGCGATCTTCTTCTGCTTGATTGGCAGGTCGAGGAGCATAATATGCAGCATATGTGCTTTCAAGTGGCATGTATCCTGGACTCTTGGGATGTTCTTTCCAATCTTCTGAGTGGAGAGACTCATTGTCTGTGACGCTTTCCGACTCGTTTCCAGAATTGTCTTCCTGATCTTCGGTAGTTACATTGACGTAGTGATAGTTAAGATCGATCTTAACAAACTCGGCGGGCGTGTTAAAGCAGAGATCTTCACTTGGGATCTCAATCTGATGATGAGATCGAGAAGATGTGTATAACTCTTCTGATTGACTAAGATACTCAAAAGGATTGTCCCATCCAGTTGGTTGGATGTCTTCAATTCTGATTTTTGAGCTTTCAGGTGCAGTGTATTTCACCATGTAGTCAAACTTTCCACTTGGTTCTCCCAAGGTATCCCAAACTTCAGAAGGGATAGGTGGATTTTAATTCTCATTCTTTTGTAGGAACATGCCTTTGAATTGCCCTGTCAGAGGATAGAATGGCGCGTACGATTCTTCCTGGGACACAAATTCAGAACAATTAAGATAAGTGCTCCACTCTTCTGATTCAGAGAGATTGTCTTCATTAACTTCATCAGTAAGAACGTTAACTTCTTGAAGAACAGGGTTTAAGAAACCCCCACTGTGGAATACTTCTTTGATTGGGCGAAGAGTTTCATCCCTTTGATTGTCTTTTGGAAATACTGGAGCAAATCCGAGCCCGGTTTTTGTCTCGTTGTTGATAGGTTTTACTACTTGTCCCCAACCTGCGGCATTACCGTCTTTCACTATCTGCGCTGCTTCTTTGTAAGAGGAGATAGACGATCTGCTTTTCCTTGTAGATTCACCTTCTAACGAAAGTCCTTGGAACTATGTCCCTTCAACGTCGTCGGCGGTGATGAAAGAAAAGGTGGACAAATGGCTTACTAGTAAAGCTTGTTCACCGATGATGGTTACTAGCTTCCCATTTGTTGTGAATTTCAGCTTTTGGTGGAGAGTGGATGTCACAGCTCCTGCTTCGTGTATCCATGGTCTTCCTAGCAAACAAATGTAAGCAGCTGGCACGTCCATGACCTGGAAGGTGATTTGAAAGGTATGCGGACCAATCGTCATTGGAAGGTCGACTTCCCCAATAACGGATTTCCTTGACCCATCAAAGGCTTTGACCACTATATCGTTGGATTTCATCGGCGCTCCTTTGTAAGATAAACGAGCGAGAGTCGTTTTTGGCATTACATTCAAGGATGAACCGGTGTCCACTAGCACATTGGACAGAGAGTCTGATTGGCAAATCATAGAGATATGTAGAGCAAGATTGTGATCTCTTCCCTCCTCTGGGAGTTCTTCATCACTGAAGCTTAAATTGTTGCAAGCTGTTATGTTGCCTACAATTCCACCAAATTGATCTGTAGTCACGTTGTGATCTATGTAAGCTTGATCTAGCACTTTCATCAAAGCTTCTCGGTGGGCTTCGGATTTCAGAAGTAGAGATAGTATTGAAATTTTGGAGGAAGTCTGCATTAGTTGATCTACAACTTTGTACTCACTCTTCTTGATCAGCTTTAGAATCTCGTCGAAGTCTGAGTTGACATTGGTTCCATTAGACGGACCAACATTTATGTCTGGATTACCAACAGGAATTCCCATGGGATTCTCAGGAGGTGTATTAACAGGATTTTGTCCAACAGCGGGAGCAATGGGCTACTTTGGTGGCAACGGGGTATACACACGTCCACTTCGTGTTACTCGTCCAATCTCAGCGATGTTAACAACAACTGAAAGAGTTGGTATGGGTTTCTCCTTCCCATCTTCTATCATAGTTGTATTGTACTGATAGGGGATTGCTTTGTCAGAATGGTACAGAACAGGACCAGGTAGACAGATCACCAAAGGAGAGTCTGGAACTTTTGGACCGTTATACTCGACTTCTACACACTTGGGCACATTGAAGTAGGGGATAATGACGTTTACTTCGGGAATTTCCGAGTTGATATCTGAGACTAAAAGCTCATGCGGATAATGCCCTACCATATTCACGTCATAATCGTTTTTGTTTCTGAAGATCTGAATATCACCAATGTCTATTAACCGTTGAATGTCTGCCCTCACAGTTGGACATCCTCGAAGATCCCTGGAGCAGACTCTGCAGGTTGTGTAGTCATGTTTAGCGAAGGCGCCCATTGTACTGTATGTATCATGGAGTTGTACCAAGCTTTCTCTTATCATATTTATGTCAGTGATAAGATATCGATCTGTATTCCTTAAAATCAAATTCACAGTATGTCCACTATGATTGGGAAGTGGATTTGCATTCCTGAAGGAGAGAAAATTAGCCCTTACTAACCTTTGTACTTCAGCTTTTAGTGATATGCAGTGCTCGAGATCATGACCCGGTGCCCGTTGATGAAAAGGGCAAGACATATCCGCTTTGTACCACCATGGTAACTTGTCTGGTACCGGAGGCGGTGACCTTGTTTGCACAAGATTCTTTCTATCAAGGCAGGATATAATTCCGTGTATGTCATCGGAATTGGATCAAACTGCGAGATCCAAGGTGCACGGTTCTGATTGTTGAATTATTGAGCCTGTTGTCGAGGCTGTTGAGTTTGCTGGAATTGCGGGGTAATACCCACGTTTGAACTTGCATTAACAACTGGTGCTATTATGGCTACCTGTTGTCGGCGACTGACATTTTTATTTGGTTTCCCTCGGGATACCATTCCTACGTCATGTTCTTTTTTCTTTGGGAAACTGGTTCCGACCCTCTTAGTTCCGCTTGAAGACCCTACTTCTCTGATTAGGCGTCCTGTTCGGACTCCTTCTTCTAGTCGCATCCCCATGCTCACCATTTCGGTGAAATCTCCGGGAGCGCTGGCGACCATGCGTTCGTAGTAAAATGGGCCAAGAGTGTTCAGGAAAACCTTGGTCATTTCTTTCTCCTCTAATGGCGGGTTGACTTGGGCAGCAATTTCCCTCCAACGTTGGGCGTATTCTTTGAACGTCTCTTTTTCCTTTTCAGACATGGAGCGGAGTTGATCTTGATCAGGAGCCATGTCCAAATTGAATTTGTACTGTTGGACAAAGGCTTCGCCTAGGTCATTGAATGTCTGGATATTTGCACTATCTAGCCCCATGTACCACTTCAGTGCGGCACCGGTGAGACTATCTTGGAAATAGTGAATGAGCAATTGGGGATTGTCATTGTATGTAGACATCTTCCTAGCGTACATCGTAAGATGGCTCTGCGGGCAGGAATTTCCTTTATATTTCTCAAAATCGGGGACTTTGAATTTAGCGGGTATCCTTACACGAGGAACTAAACATAGATCGTGGGCATTCTTCCCAAACAATTCCTTACCACGGATTATTTTGATCTCAAGTTGCATCTTATGGAATTGTTCCTGGAGATTCTCCATTTGGCCACGAGGATTCGTGTTGTCTCCTGGATTATGATAGACTTCTTCACCCGCAGTAGCGTGAACTACAGAAACTGAGTTGGTCATGATCGGCTGAGAAACCGTCATAGTGACTTGCGGAAAGGTTACCCCATGTTGTGGAGTAAACGCTGAGTTCTGTAAAGTAGGAACCTCAATCGTGGTTGCCTGTACTTCAGAAGTGGGTTGACAAAATCCAATGCCGAAATTGAAAGGCATGCCCCATGGATAACCTTTTGGCATACTCAAGAGAGGATTACTGACTGCAACAGCTGAAACTGGACTAGTAGTGATTTCTGAAATCGTCGCTTGATTTTGACTGTTTAATGTTGTTTGCTGACTTTACGTAGTTGCCAATGAACTTACCAAAGAAGTGAGTCTCTCCACCTCTTCCTGAAGTGTTGTCACTGTGCTACGAAGCTCAACATTTTCTTGCTCAAAATCTTCCATTGTTTTTCTCCTATTTGCACGAGTGTTGTATTTGCGAGTTGACTGTGAACGTAGTCAAGAAACTCTAAGACGCGACAGCTTGACGATCTTTCTCTATATGGAAAAAATTCCAAAAGATAAGACTCTAAACAACAAACTCAATATGCAAATTATGATTCATGATTTATGAATGCAAAGAGAAAAGAATTTCCAAAGAATTTACGCTAAAAGAGAAATTTCTAGTAAATATTTGGATGGAAAACACTTATTTTATTAATTATTGAAAGAAGATTACAATAATTTTTGTTTTTCAGCATAGCTCTTACAACGATAAAATAAATGATAAAGATAAACTAATTAATCGTCCTCGTCTGATGAAGAACCAAAGGCTTGATGTAGCTTTAACTTCAGGATTTCTTTCCCATAATAAGCTTTCAGTTCAGCTTTCTCGGATTTAAGCTTGTTGATGACTTTCTTCCACTCGTCAGGAGCGGGATTGCTGGTTGTCATTTCCTCAAGCTTTCTTTTTCTTTCCTTGATGTATCTTTTAATCGCGTTATCTTTTCGACGAATTTTCTTATCTTTCTCCATGAGCCATTCATCTTGGAAATAGAGCGTTTTCTCATGATCTTTGACCTGTTTCTTAAGCTTCTCATTTTCGAGGTCAGTCTTAAAGAACTTGTCTTCCAAAGCCTTTTTCTCAAGTTTCATCTTGGCCAAAGCTTCTTGGTAATCTCCCATAGTTTCAACGGGAAAAGTGGTTGATTTGGACGCTGCTGAGAACATGGGTTCTTCATAAGCATAAGGCATTCGGAATTACTTTGCTCTTTTCTTCACCCAAGAAGTGTAGATTTCCATGGCTACGCAATTCCTTGCATTACCCTTTTCTTTCCTTCGGATGTGATGCCAAGCTCTTATCATTCTGGCTTTCAAACCTTGGGAATATTCCCCCTCATGATAAAAGTAGCTTTCTACTGTAAAACCAAGGGGTTTACTAGAGTTTGCATACCCGAGTTGACGTCTTGCCAAGAATGGGTTGTAGTTGATTCCTCCTTTCGTACCGATGAGAGGTACGTTGGCAAATTCTCCACAGCTTTCAATGATTTCCATCTCATTGTTTGCCAAGGTATACTAATGGATATCGTTGTTTGTAAGAGACATGAGCCTTCGAGACCAATGCCAACCATCTTTGTTTTCGCGGAAGATAGCAGATTTAGGCAAGTGTGAGACAATCCATTTGAATAACAGAGGTATACAACACACAATAGTTCCATCTCCTTGACGATTCCTATGATGAATGGAGAAATACGTGTCACCAAGCAAAGTGGGAACGGGATTTCCAATCAGAAATATCCTTATGGCGTTGATATCAACGAAACTTGGGACGTTGGGAAACAACACCAATCTATAGATGAGCAAAGCTAAAACAGCTTCGAAGGATACCATACTACCGGCTTCAGAGAATTTAAGAGCCTTCTCTATTAGGAACTTTGAAGTTAGTCCTAAGAGTTTTCCTTTGGTAGTTAGGTTTTTGTCTATCTTAGATTTCTATAAGTGAGTCATCGCTGCAATGACTGGTGACTTAGGAATGACTTCCAAACCATTGAAAGGCACCTTATCTGATACTGAGATACCTAGGATGTGTGCGTACTCTTCCAAAGTAGGCATCAACTGATAGTCAGGGAAAGTGAAATAGCGATAAACTGGATCGTAAAACTGAACGAAAGTTTTGAGAAGCCCGTCATCAACGTTAGTGTTCAGGACAGTTAAAAGAGTTTCATAGCGTTTTCTGAAATCCGAGGGATCTTCTACCAAGGATGCTAACTCTTTTAACTTTCCTACATCAGGAATTCTAAAACTGTATTTCTTGGTAAATCTTCCTCTGACGTCCATCACTCTAACCTAAAATATTTACAAAAATCTCTAAATTCTTTGGAAATGGGAAGAGAAAATGAAGTTTTTTTTTTGAATGAATGCATGCATGAATGCCCCAAAATTCAAACATGGTTAGTGGTTATACACACGGTCAAGCATTTGAAGTCACGAGCATGAGGCCAACGATAAGAACGAAACGTGGGTAAGTTCTAAGGGCTTATTCATCGTAAAGCGGGTTCTCCGATATCAGTTCAACACTTCTCTTTGAAATATTATCGGATTTGTTGAATACTCGAAGTCCAATAATATTTTTCAAGAAAAACTCCCCTGATCGTAGTCTCGCATGACAACTGTTTTAAGCTACGCCTGAATAGTTTCTGCACTACATCCTAAATGGCCAGGATGGGTTATGTGTTCTACAGCCACTCAGCTTCGTAAGTTCTCTCGAAAGCATAATGTCTTCGCAAATACTTGCTAAACACAAATACTCCCAAGACAACCTCCACTGAGAGAGGGATCTCAAATTAACTTAGTAAGTAATGAAACTTCCCACAAGTTAATAGGACTATACCCCCACCTAGATCTTAAAATTTTTCTGGTTTAATTACACTTTTGGTCCCTCTATTTTTCTTGTTTTTAATTTTTAGTCCCCTCATTTTAAAATTCTGTGTTTTAGTCCCTTTTTTAATTTTGTTCTTTATTTTTGGTCCCCTTATCAATTTGACTCTAATTTTTTATGACATGGCAGGTTGAGTGATGACATGGCAGGTCCAACTATACCAATTTAATTTCCACGTCATTTTTTAAATACAATTAATTTTAGGATTAAATTAAAAATATTGAAAATAATAAAAGAGTTAGGGATTGAGAAATTGGTGGTGACGGTTGGATATCTTCAGATATCTTCATCATCATCATCATCGCTCAAGATTCACTCAATCGCTTTCGATTTCGTGATCTCAGTTCCGATTCGTTCATGTCAATAGCAATACGTAGCCATAAACACAGAGACGCAACGATGAGTGATAAGGTTTCAAGCTTACCTTCCGGAGAATGTTCGGAGCACCTTCGAGTTCAACGAATCTGATACGATATTCGAAAAAGATCCTTAAGAACTCAGGCACACGCTCTTGAGCTCTTGTTCGTTCCTTCCGTGCTTATTCTCTATTTCCTTCTGCGATTTCTGTTGTATGTCGGTGATTTTGATGCAGAACGGCGGGGTGAGGGGCGGTGTAATCGACCTAAGACCAAGACTAAGGGGATCGGCGAAGATCAATGAGCAATGAGAAAGAATCATGGTCGCCGCGTTCGGTTGAGACGGTCGCCGTCTGCAAATTGGACGAAGGAGAATCGTGGAATTCCAGCCGTCACCCCCAATTTCTGAATCCTAAAATTAATTGTATTTAAAAAATGACGTGGAAATTAAATTGGTGAAGTTGGATCTGCCATGTCATAAAAAATTAGAGTCAAATTGGTAAGGAGACCAAAAGTAAAGAACAGAACTAAAAAAAGGGACTAAAATGCAGGATTTTAAAATGAGGGGACTAAAAGTTAAAAACAGAGAAAATAGGGGGACCAAAAAGGTAATTAAGCCAATGTTTCTTAACTCCGGGTTAGGATTTCTTTCCATCAGATGAAATCGCGAAAACACACAATAAAGAAAAACAAACATATGCACATATGAAAACTTAACCCCTTATTTTATTTTTTGAAAACACAAAAAGCTTGGTGCTCTTTGGCAGAGTCACATTTTTTTTGAAAATAAAAGTTTAGCGTACTCCCCACCAGAGTCGCCATTTTCTCTGTTCGCGTTAAAAAGTGACGCGCGAGGGAATCGAATCTGAATTCGGATTCTATGGCTCGAAACGATTTACTCTTTTGATTTGTTTATAAAGATGCCTCGAGCATCAAGCTTTATTTTTTTCAACACCAGAAAAATGATTATGAAAAAGGGGAAAGCTGCAATACCCTCAATTGATATGATATGCATTACGACTAGCGCGAACTACATGTAACGCATTGGGGAGATTTCGGGCAAGGGGGTTTGTTATATAATATTTTGAATTAAAATACACATTTCATGTTTTTTCCTACCAACTTTTAAGTATTTATTCGTATTTATAATAAATCGTACAACCATTTTTATAACTTCAATTATTTTTATTACTTCAATTATATATAACAGCATCGAAAGAAATAGTTAAAAGATAGATATTAAAATGAATAGTCTAGAGCTGGTATCTCATAGATACGTTCACATCTACCCGTGAATCTAGATAAGTTAACAAAACTCAAGAATAAAATCATTTCTGAGATATTTTTAGGTTATCGCGTTAGATGAAATATTGAGAGGGAGATTGTAAGGGAAAATTTCAGAGATGTTTTTAGGTTAGCGTGTTAGATGAAACATTGAGAGGGAGATTGTAAGGGAAAATTTCATTTGTGAAACGTGACATTTGTTTGGACTGAATGTTAGCATGTTTATTTTAATTATTATAACATATACATATATTATTATATGTATTTCATCCTAATGACTAATAACCAATTTAATAAATAAGATCTATACCAACGGTTTATTATACATATACCTACGGTAAGACTAACGAAACCTAAACTCTAAAAATAGTTAAAAGATGGACATTAAAATGAACAGTCTAGAGCTAGTATCTTATAGATACGTCCACATCTACCCGTGAATCCAAATAAGTTAACAAAACTCAAGAATAAAATCATTTTTCCAATTCAAATAATATTACTTTTTAGATATTACTTAATTTTTCCAAACTTAAAATTTATCACAGTTTCACGTCAAATATCAATTTTAAATCCTTCTTTTTATATATCATATTTACAACTTTTACAAACCTACAAGTATGACAGCTCCTCGTCAAATTTTAATTTTAAATGAATATCTATATTAGGTCTCATTTATATGTCTTTTAACATTAGCTAAATTGTGAACATTGTAGCTCCAACAACAACTTTTGATTAGAGAAATTATTCCCAAAATTTCAACAGAATCTGTGTCAACACATATTCAACTAAATCAAGAAAAACCTGATACAGTAAAAGATCATATATAAATGTTTGTGGATATGATATAATTTTCAAATTTAAAAAAATATATCAATAGCACATGCACAGCTCCTGACTGAAATCACATTACACGTCTATAAAATTATCATTTATAAAGTATGAATTTTATTTTTCAATTGGTTGATATTCACATAGTAATAAATATAAGATAATAATATGTATTTACTTTTTAAGCTTTGATCCGTATGTATAATAAATCATATCACTGATTCTCTAACTTCAATGATTCTCTAACTTCTATTATATTAAATAGTAGCAAAATAAAATTTTAAATGATAAAAATTGAAATTAACAGTTTACAACTGGTATCTCATAGATACGTTATATTAAAATAGATATGAAAAAATAATACTTAATTTTGATTATAAAAAATAAAAAATATTTTTTATTAATCATATACTTGTCTAGATTCACATTACATGTCTACCAAACCATCATTTGAAAAGTTTGAATTCATTTTTCAATTAACTAATATTCACATAGTTACAAATATAAGATAATAATATGCACCAACTTTTAAATATTGATATGTACTTACTATAAATCGTCTAACTTTAATTATATAAAACAGTTGTAAAATAATATTTAAAAGATGGATATTAAAATGAACAGTCTACAGGTACCTGATATCTCATAGATACATTCACTTCTACCCGTGAATCCTGATGAGTTAATAAACCTCGGTTGATCAATCTTTTACAAATTTTCAGTACCATTTTTTGACATTTTTTAACATGTTTGCTCTCGACCAAATACCAAACAAATATTGTTTCACAATAAGCATAAATATTACTTCACAATAAGCATAGAAGAATGTGTACTTTTTCCTGTTTATAAGTGCCCAGAACCTATGTGACAATTTATAAAACAATTTTTAATTTATTCATTTTAAAAACAATTGTTTTGATACTTCAATTTTTCTCTTTTATAAAAATATTAGTAACTTATTCTCTTTTATAAAAATTATTGTAACTTATTCTCGTTTATGAAATTATTGTAACTTATTCCTGTTTGTCTATTTATAAAAATATATGTAATCTATTTTCATTTATAATTGTATAAATAGTTAAAATTATTTATAAAATAGTTAACGGTTCTCATTTATAATAGTTAAATATATGTAACCTATTTCATAAGTTAAAAAAAATTACAAAATCTCAATTGATTTTGTTTTACTTTATTATCCTTTCTATAAAAAGCTAAATAATTTCAAAACATATTTTATTTCAAATAAGGATTTAAATAATTACAAAATAATATTTTTCTGGTAATCTTGATTTTTATAAATACTAAGATGTATGATACTTCTTAAATATATGTGATTTTTAATATTTATTAATAAAAAGCTTATTTTTAAAACTAAATTTGTTTAAAAATGATACAAAATTTAACGATTTAAATATCTCTCTCTCTCTCTCTCTCTCTCTCTCTATATATATATATATATATATATATATATATATATATATATATATATATATATATATATATATATATATATATATATATATATATATTTAAGGTTAATCATTACTCGTTTTGGAATATTTATTTTAAAATAAATTTATTTGATCATTTTAGAATAAATCATAAATCAAGTGAAATTTATATGATTTTTAATATCCTTATAATCATAAATCATAATTTATATGATTTTTAAGATATTTATAATTATATTGTCTAGTGATCATTAATGAGTATATGGTGTTTAGTGTAGATTGAATTGAATATATATATATATATATATATATATATATATATATATATATATATATATAAAATTTATTAAACTTATTTTAGATATTAGTCTATTTTTTCAAACTTAAAATATATGATAGCTCCCGTCAAATACTTACAAGTTTCTAAAGTTTAATGTATAATAACTATCATGATTACTATTATAAAGTTAATTGAATTTTTTTTTATTAGTAATTTTATAAGTTTAAAAAAATATAATTTGAATTAAGAAATTATATATAATTAAAGACTAAAATTATTGTAAAATATGTATCTTCTTTATTTAAATAAATCATAATCTCTATTTCAGTTGGTTCCATATTCTTATTAATTTTTAAAAAAATTTAAATATTAAAATTTTTTTGAAGAAATTGGATAAAGGAGAACGAATTTGATACTATTGATATTGATTATCAATTTTGGAATTTAAAAGGCAAGTTTCACTGAATTGAAAAGTTTCAACTATAATGAACCATAATAATTATGTTATAGATATTTTAGGTAAAATGTTTCAAATGAACAATAAATAAAATTAATTAATTAGCATGAAAAATATAATTAAAATATGAAAACAATTGCTTAATTATTTATTTAGACATCATAGAGTAGTACTGCATATTTCAAACATATTACTATTAGTTAATTAAACTTGCAGAACTCATTAAACAAAATAATTTTAGATAGGCCGATCAATTAAAATATTATTAAAGGAAATTTATTACTCTTAATGCAATATTAACTAAGAAAAAAATATAATTTTTAATTAAAAAAATCATTAATAATAAAAACATAAATTTCTTATAATATATTTGTAATTTCAAAAATTAATTGAAGTTTTCATTATTTCAAAAGATTTACAAAATATTATATTTTGGTTCATAATTATTCATTTTTCTAATATAAGATAAATAAAAAATAATTTTTATGAAGCTTCAATATTTAATTTAAACAAAATAGTAAAATATAATTTTTTTATAGATAAGTATCGGTGAATCAGTGGTGTGATAATTTCTGAAGAAAAAAAAAAGGTGATTGGTACACACTTTCAAACTTTTGAAGAGATATTATTTCAATGCTCCTTTTTAAATTATTGCAGTAATTATATACTTTTGGCAAATAAAATAAATAACACAAAATGAAATATGAAATATGATGCATATATATTCTCCAATTTCTCTATTCCAATCGTTATACATGGTTTCTCTCTAGCAAATCAAACTCATATTTTCTAACAGCGAGAACACTTACACTTTAATGAGCATCTATTTATGTGAATTATTACACCGTATAACTTTAGAAATCTAAGAATAACATAAAAGACAAAGATGGTTAATTAGTCTACATACATAAATATAAAGATGGTTTCCCTTAACCGTTTAAATGGTTTCACCTGTTGTTTTTGCTTTTGATTTTGCAGCATTACTCAAACTTGATTTGCCTGTGTCAATATTTTTTAAAAATCTTCTTTCATTTTTTTCCTTGCTCCATTACTATCTGTCATCACTGCTAAACCTCATCTCCTCTTTTGAAATATATAAAACAAAGCATATATATATAAATATATATATATATATATATATATATATATATATATATATAAAATAAAAAGAAAAGACAAAGTAGTGGAATATTTTTGGGTGATATCAAATATATTACTGAATCCAAACACACTCAGTTCGAAGATACAAATGATTGTGAATTGAATTCATCAAAATGAACCTCTACATAATCAATGCTCATGTCATCATCTAAGTCTCTTCCCGCCCCCATTTGTTGATGAGAATCATATATGAATCAAATTATGGAGCAATATAAAGTTCAAAGACCTGAGTAAATTCAACACAACAAAGAAATCAAACAAACAAACAAAAAAAATATGTGAGAAAAAAGAGAGCAGCAATTTCAAATTTAATGTGAATAAATTATTCTTCCAAAATCAAACACCTTAAATTGGTTTCAGCAAACTATTCCACACTAAACTAATTCAATGCATAGCTGAAAATACCATCATAGATGAAACAGTTACCAAAATGCAAGTAATACTATATCATTAATTAACCTATATCAATCTAACAAAAACAATTGTTACTAAAAATCTCGACCACTAACAGTTGCATAACGTAAAAATTAGAACAAAATACTAAGGGTGAATCAAAAATATAGTAATATCAATTTCTTCCAATAACAATGAATATGAATAAAATTCTAGATCTTAAGGAAACCTTTACAACGTTGAGAACCTGCTATGCAACCAAAAAGTAAGTCTAATCTTTAACACTAATTTTGATAACTTTTTCCTCCAAATCAGGTAGACTCATCTGCAAAAAAATCTATTTGAAGATGATGAATTTTAATCGGTCTAAAGCATGCATATACCTGAAAAGTAAAAGTAGAGGAAAAAGAATGAATGCTACATATCATAATAGAATTAAGATCTGAAAAATTTAAAAATGAAGAATTTAGATCAGAAAAAAACTCAGCCAGTACCCTTTGTTGAACAACACCGACATTTTGAACCATTGATGTCTTTAACAGCTTCGTTAGGGCAAGACGTAGATGATTTGCTCCTGTTTAAAATTAAAACAAACAAAATCAAGACACAAAACATAGTAGTCAGATTATAAATATATATACATGAGCAAACAAATACTCCATCAAATTCAATTTCAATTGATAAGTAAGATGATATTCAAGTAACAGAAAATCAGGCTTCATTATGATTTACAAACAAACAAATACTCCAACAAATTCAATTTTAATTCGTAAAATCAAACATTAAAACCCTAGCAATCTCAACGATTGAAAAATTAAAATCGAATCAAACCCTAAAATCAAGAAACAAATCACTACCCGTTTATACTTCTTCAGCCACGTCCATCAACAATCTCAATTTTAGTGTTGTCAAAATGAGAAATAGAGAAAAGAGAGAATTGGAGAATGATTAGAGAAAGAGGAAAATCAGGAACTAAGAAACGATGACGAACATAAGGAAATAAGGGTTTCATACGAAAGGGAAAGGGAGAATTATGAAACAGTAAAGAAGCGGTGGCTTTTTGTTGTTTAGGGTTAGGCATGGTGAAAGGATTTAGATTATTGGAAATACAACATAAAAGAAGCATTGAAGGAAGGACAATGTTTCGTTTCCTCATAGCCGCTTTCAAATTCAAAGATAGAGACAGTTGGATGTATGTATTGGGAAGTGCAGGTAACGTGTTAAATATAAAGCTAAAACGTGATTAGGGTTTCTTTAAATTGTAATGGTTATTTGAATTTAAAAATCAAAAATTGGCAGAAAAAACCATAGTGTGACACATCAGTCATATTTAATGCCAAATGAATTTGGTGCAAGTAGTGTCAACAAAATACGGAATTACCCTTTGACTAAGACTAAATTAGAGTTTACTAATTCGGTTATTAGTGTAATTTAATGGTACTTTGATTTTTATAAGTTTATAGTAGATGTACAATGGGTTATAAATTCAACACCCTCTTTTTTTCATTTTTTATACTCCACATTATTTTCTCTTTCTTCCACCTAATAATTCAACACACGTTCAATTTTTACTCACTACAATAGTTTTGATTAATAAAATTTAATATCCTACTCCACCACCATTCACAACACACTAAAAATCTAAATATTCACAACAACCAATGAAAATTTGCAAAATATTTTATGTGGTCTCACTCACTCCTCATTTAACGTGTTGAATGTTTTCAACACCAATTAATTCCCCCTCACTTTTAACACTTAATTCAACACCCCATTGCAAGCATTCAACTATTGAAAACATAATTCAACACCCCCATTGTACATAGTATTAACTAAAATAAGATAAATAAATTAGCTTTACAAAATTCATAAAATTTATATTTGAAATTAAAAGTATTACTGATATGATACATTTTCCAAATCTTGATTTTAATGTCCCAAATAGAATCAGATAGGCAAACTTTGGTTCCATTGAAAATCACACCATTCCTAAGATACCATATATCTCACACCACTGCCAACCACAAAAAACTTTATTTACCAATCTTTCAAACTTTTTCACATAATTCCTCCTAACTCGAGAAAGAACCTGCACCAGCTAAAAATATCTCTCCAAACCATCTTTGAAAAAGGACAATCCAAAATAATAGGATTTAACGGTTCAATTTCTTTGAAACAAAAAATACAAAGAATTTCATTATAAGAATGAATGAATACCCTTACTACACAATAGATCCCTTCTTGGTAATTTATTCCACAAACATCTCCTCCCAAAGGCTTCGATTCTAAAAGGAAAAATTGACTTCTAAATCGAACCTATCACCAAAAGATTACCTTCTTCTAAACCCAGATCACAAATAAAACTAAAGAGCAGTTGGTAATCACTTTTTGTCATATAACCATCTTCCACTTTCGGTTTCCAAATAACCTTATCAACAAAACTCTTGTCCGGAACAACACCTAAGAAAAACCTTTGTATCTCCCTCAAATCTGACAGAACCGCGACAAAAGTGGAAGTTTCCATCCCGAAATAACCTCATTATCATCTTTCTCCCATCCATGTCCCCGTAAAACTCACCTCTGACGTCTTTATCTAGCTTAAATTGAACAGAACCAGATAGACAACCATCAGCGGCATATTTCCAAACCAGACAACCCTCTAAAAATGAGTCTCTTCCCCATTGCCAATGACGAAAATTATATTGTGCATTAAAATAGAATCTTTCACTTTTGATTCCAAGGAAAGGAGGTAAGACCACCAACCTTATTTTGCTTTGCTAGCAACTGAACAAGAACCAGACAAAATCTCATGCTTCAAATTTCCATATCTAGCCGTCAAAACATCACACCAAAGCGTTTTTGAACCCTGAAGAATCTTCCACTTCCATTTGAAAAGTTGTGTCGCATTGAATTCTTTCAAGCTTTTGAATCCTAATCCACCTTTCTCGATCGAAGAACATAGAAACTCCCAACAAAATCAATTAATCTTTCTTTTGTCAACATTGTGTTGAAGCGGTAAAGAATCAAGCAAAAAGTAAGTATTATTTTACTGGGTGATATAGGTTATATCATATTGTCTCCACAAGGATTAGTGAGAGGGAAAAATTACCGTTTGACGGTATCGACTCTATAAGTTTGGAAAAGGGTTTGAGAGGTAAAATACAGGAAAAGTAAATAAAGTGATAAAGAAAGCGATAAACAATCATCTGTAGCCTAAGAGAATTCATTATGGAATTGTATTTCACTCTACTCGTCAAATACTTAAACTTGCAGATCAATTACACTCAACCTATGATACGCATCAAAATCATCAAGTATTGCTCACACTAAGGCTATTTCTCACGCAAAGTCAAACATCGCTCGTATTGCCCTTGAAGGCAATTTCGCGCGCAACTAAAACAACCCAGATGCATTTCAAAACTGACACCCACGAAGATTACTAGCTCTTAGCATATCTATAGAGTCAAGAAAATAATAGATATCATTCTCTAACCAAGATTCATGAAGTCTATCTCAAGAACAACATAAATCTCAAACATAAATGCAAAAATGTTAAGGAACAACATCAAGGAAGATTTGTAAGGAAAACATATATACAATCTCATGATAAACAAATGTACATACAATAAGGGTAAAGATCTACGTATAAAACCCACCATTGGAATGATACATAGGGAAGAAAGAGATGAATAAGAAAGTTCTCATGCTATCAACATGATCCTAGACAATCCATAGTCAATCGACAAGATGTATTGCCCAATAATGTTGGGTAAACCTCTAAACTACAAAGAATTGGATCAGAGCTTCTCCAAAGGGGAAAAAGATGATAAAAACCTTAAAAAAATTGTTTTTGTTCTATTTATACAAAATTGTACTCAACAGACCACACTAAGCAGGTCTGGCGCGCTAAGCGCGTCTTACTAAAATAACACGTTAAACCGCCTAAAATCGCGGTAAGCGGTCTAACCCCGCTAAGCGGCATGATCCCGCTCAATAGCCTCATCAACACATCTTTTGACAAATCTATCAAAACACTCATAGCAAGCTACAAGTCCCGCTTAGCGCACCTTCCTGGACAGAACTACTTAAAAATGGACTTTATTATGAAAACGTGCATCCAGAGTCGTGCCTTCAACACCTTAAAACTATAAAATGTTACACTATATACATAAAAATACAATTATACGTAAAGCAAACATATTTACACAAAAGCGGGAATTTATTAATAGAACATCAATAAAAGAACTAATTAGTGCCACAAATTATATACACAAAATAATGATATTTTGGCACTTATCAGATTACCACCCCAAAGGAATTTATTCTATAGCCTTTCAATTTCTTTATACACCGTAACAGGGGCTTTGAAAAACGAGAGTTAGAAAATGGGTAAACTCGAAAGAACCGTTTAACCAAAGTGATCCTTCCACCAAAGTTGAGAAATTTCCCTTTCCAAGCCGCCAACATATCCATAATCTTTAAAATAAGAGGTTTCCACCTGATGGGTAAAATAACAAGGGTACTATTTTGCCTCTTGTAATAATAGGGAAAATTTCCCGAATGTCGATCTCAATGACTGCACAGAATTATTGAATTCAATTTGTGGTTCAATTAAACAAAAACTAGAGTTTGGGTTTGATTTGCTAAAATAAAATAATTGTGAATATAATAAATAGATATTAAGGACTGTTTTGACAGATATAAGTAACATGCTAGGAAGATGTATGATTTGCCACAAGATAACTTCACTCTTTGATCTTTTCAAACAGTTCATATCCGTGATTACCGATTCTTAAGATTATCTTTCCCTAATTCCTTAGTGGAAAGACCTTTAACTTTCTCCCATAATTTCAATGTCCATTTAAATTAGTGTTGAGGTTAAAGGTCTTTCCACTAAGGACTTAGGGAAAGATAATCTTAAGAATCGGTAATCAATGATATGAACTTTTTGAAAAGATCAAAGAGTGAAGTTATGATGTGGCAAATCATAAACCTTCCCTAGAATGTTACTCATATCTGTCAAAATAGTCTTTAATATCTATTTATTTTATTTGCAATTATTTTATTTTAGCAAATCAAACCCAAACTCTAGTTTTTGTTTAATTGAACCACAAATTGAATTTGATAATTCTGTGTCGTCCTTGAGATCGACATTCGGGGAATTTTCCCTATTATTACAAGAGGCAAAATAGTACACTTGTTATTTTACCCATCAAGTTTTTGGCGCCGTTGCCGGGGACTGCCAAAATACATAGTTGATTTTAATTCAATTGAAATTTTGTTGCTCTACAACTAAAAAATTTCTTTTCTGTTATTTTTATATTGTTCTTTATTCTTGCTGATTTGTGTCTAATCTTTGTATGTGAGGAAAGCCCTCAGCTGAATTTATTTTTGATGCAGAAATCAAAAGGACTTGTCACGCAAGGTGTAACACCCCAATATTACCCAAGGTTTTTTATGCAAAAGTAAATTAAAATTTCATAAATTAAATACTAAGGCATCACACCTTCCAAACCAAATTAGTTTAAATAATTTGCTTTAAAGTATAAATCTCGGATACATAGCATCGTCGGAAAATATAAATTGATTCATATAAATCAAAACATCTTCTTTATTAAACTTCCTTAACAAATCATATTTTCATAAAGTATGATTCTTATTTACAAAAGGAAAAACAACAAAAGAACAACAACAAGACAACATAATTATTCCCCCCCGAGTGCTACATATCAGAGCGACATCGACTTGACTAATAGCAGCTATAAACTCCGTCTTCATAACCTGCACGTTACCAATATAAAGGTAACAACGAAACAAGTAAAGGGTGAGATACTCCAAAACACATAATTAAAGGCATGATAGCATATATATATAGTTTTGGAATTATAAAAGATATAGGTTAGTAAGTGAATTCCAACACATATGTAAATCTCACTTACTTCGATCGTCATTCTAATGTGTATAATCCAACACTTTATCGTCATAACCTCATCGACATAAATCATCACAACAACACATAAACTTTCATCAACATGAAATAATCACAAGTCATTAATCAACACGGCAATCATGAACAACAACATCAAACAATGCTAATAACATAAGCAACCTAAATAAAATCATCACAAATTGGCTAAAGTCCATCATCGCTTTTGGCATAAAAGCCCATCGTCACAAACATCATCACATCATATTTGCATTAATCATTTCATCAAAGTTATCATGAAATTATCAAGTCATATTCATTTCATGTTCATCATAAAGATCATCACCAAACAAAGCATCATATATCATTGTAATTCAACATCATCCATCAATTAAAACCCAATGCCAAACAACTCAAATATAAACATAACCGACTCCATGAGACACGACTATGTTATGCATGTGGTACCTGTCGCTTTGTCCATAATTAGGAACACTTGGCATAAAGCTCATCGTCGCTTGGCATAAAAGCCCTCGTCGCCAATGCAATGTATGTGACTCGACAATAAAACAACCCAAACAAAAACATCATCATCGCTCATCAAGATTGGCATAAAGCCCACATCGCCATAATTTATCCACATCAAGATAAATATATCATCGCATCATATTTACATTATGTAAAACATCACCAAACAATTCATCATCATCATAAAAAATCATGTATTCACAAATCGGAAGCAATTATTAACAACCTCAATATAATCATCACATCATCATGTACAAAGACCTATATCATCGCATCACATATCATCAAGTATTCATTAATAAATACATCGTCGCAAACATCATGTTTCATCACACCACATCATTATCAATTCGTTCATTAAATTCCTAATAACCGACATTAATCATAATCGTCAACATTGCAATCGAATTGTCCATACGTGTCTTAAATCTACTAAAATGCAATCCGATTCAATTTAACCGTAAATTGGCCTATTTCGGGTCAACTCGTAAAAACTCGTAATTTCTAAAAACTAACCTCACCACTGCGTTCTACACGTCGAACTTAGCTAGCACGTCAGTTTTTGTTAAATTCAGAGCAACTTGCTCCGTCGTCGAATTTACCGGAATTGGAAAATCGAAACATAATCGGGTTCTAAATTTAATCGGCTAACTTATGTCCTAATTATATTTTATTAGTATAAAATGTTACTAGGTGGAATTGGGGAAATTGAATCAAACAGAAGCTAGAAACTAAAAATTATGCAGAAGACAGTTTTGACAGAAAATAGAAAAACTCAACATACAGAAAACAGCAAACTGCGTTTTCACTTCCTCCTTCCATTCTCACAGGGACGAACGTCCCTTGCTTTGTGTGTATGTATGGAGGCGGGTGCCTCAGGGAAGGGGGAGGCCACCCCACACATGGAGGTGGGCGCCTCCCCCATCGTCTCCTCTCCCATTCATCTTCATCTTCTACGGCTCATTGTACAGTATATTCATTTCACAGTTTATTTTTCCAATTTTCTTATTTCTTTAATCTATAGCTTAATCCTATTAGCCATGGTAATAGAACCCCTAGATCAATACTCTTAACTCAACTTTCCTAATTTATTTCATCAATCAACCAACCAAACTCAAGAATCAACCTATCAATTTCTCCTAAATCTAAAATATATCTATCAAACCCTAACTATATGGAAAGAAAATCAAACCCCTTACCTCTAGAGATTGGATGATCCTTGATGATTCCACAACTCCAACCTCAAGCCCTTGCTCTTGCTCTTCTTCTTCTTCTTCCCAAAACCCTCTCTTTTTCTCTCCAAGTTCTAAGTTTGGCTTTGTGAGGAAAAATGGAAAGATAACAAAGAGAAGTGTTTTTATGAATGGGAAGAAAATGAGGAAAATTGGTTTATATGTTGTTTTCTTACTAGCAACAAGGGTGTAAACCCCATTTCTACACAATTAATCCTCACACCCCCATCTACACTTATAAATTAACACATTAAGAATATCTACTAATATTATTAATTCAATCAATTAAAATAATTCCGGGGACTTAAATATCGGATCCGAATAATATTTTACCGGACCGAACGGAATAAAAACCGGACCGAATCGAAACGTCGCCAAATATATTAATAGATATGACAATTAATATAAATATTCTCATCGCAAAATAAATATCGATCGGTAACTCGAAAATATTAATATAATATAATATTAATTAAAACGGCCGTTACAACTCTCCCCCACTTATAAACTTTCGTCCTCGAAATTTCGACCAAAACGAACAAATCGGGACATGTCTACGCATTCGTCCACTCAATCCTCGCGTCAATTAAACAACACACAAAAGACACCAAAAATAAGAGTATCTCCCTAACCACAACGTCCAGTCAAGAACCACCATGCCGAGATGCAAAGCCCATACAACGCACTCGACAACCAACTAACACCCAACAACTAACCAAGTCGCAGACACACCGGTTCACTCGAGAACCAAACAAACAAGATCGATACTATCCTAACACCTCAACCATAGAATTAGTTGCACACTCGCTCCGAAACCTCGGAAACGAGTCACCAGAGGTAGAAACATAAAGTCCTACGACACAACATCGACTCCATCTCTAAAACGAAGACAACAAAATGGTTATACAAACCAAAACTAAAACAATTAGAATATGAGAGTACCACGCGTGCTACGCAAACACGAAAAAAGATGCCTTCAATCACGTATAAGTTCGAGCTCAAGAATTACACTTGCAGTTATCGCTTTCATTCCCAAAAATCACAAGGTCACATCATCCTTGTAGATTACCAACGTACAACCCTTGAACAATAACAAGTTACTCAAAGATAACTGAACTGCGATACACCACTCATTCTACCTCCAGGTCACGAAAGGCAAGCATGCCAATCTAACCCTTCCAGTATAAGAAGATTGAACAGGGGCAGCTGTCATACCCCAAAATTTGCCCTCTTACTTCTCAAGAAATTTCATACATCCATACTCAAGGATTCCTCAAGGGTTGATCAGACAAATCCTCTCCTAAGACAATCAACCCAAACTAGGGTTTGGCTATTCTCAGATCTAGATGGACTCCCAACATCTCCAATGGTCATCATGCCTCATCATATGCTTCAAAGACCCTCCATGTCAAGTTTCAAGCCTCACAAGTCAAGTTTCCTCAGGCAATTGCTCAGATGGTTGAAAATCAATTGTATTGGACAAAAAGTCAACTGTGGTCAACATACAGTCAAACTTCATGATTTTTGGTCAACATCCTCATTTTGAAGTTACATTCATCATTTGATCAAGGTTTGATCATGATTCATCAAGAAAACTCAAGATTTGCTCAAAAGTCAAACTTTCCAAATTAGGGTTTTTTAGTGAAAAGACAACCAAACTTTGACTGAGCATAACTTCTTCATACTTTCTCAGAAATTTTTCCACCACCTCTTGTTTTGAAGGAAATTCAATTCTCTACAACTTCATGTCTCACAAGAATGTTCAAAAAATGCTTCATTTGGAAGGTATGGATCAAAACATTATAGGTCCTTTTCAAAGTCAACTTTTTGTTTTGAAGATTTATTGAGCATGGAAACTCCAATTGAGATGAAACCAAAGAGGTTGTTTAGAGGACACTTAGAGATTTCTAAAAAGTCCAAGAACATTCAAAAATGTGGAAAAATGAGCAAAATACACATTGCACAAGTTGGGCATTATTGAAGAGGTGCACAAAGAGAGATGCTTACCAAAATCAAAAATTTTGCAAATGGGCCTAGTTTTTCTTCATTCAAACTTGTTCCTTAGACAATTTGGAACATCCAAGCCCAATGCCACGAATTTTAGCTTTATTTTTCTATTTAATTTGGATTTTATTCATTTAAATACAAATTAAATTAAAAAATAAGGTATAAAATCAAAATTAAATGCAAATTGATTTTTTCTCTCATCCTTGAGGTCCAAGCAACTCACCAAAAGCTGTCAATTTCGAAATTGGTATTGATTTGGCAAGAATTTGATTGAAATTGATCAAAAAAGATAATATTTGATTTTGTATAAAATCAAATAATCTTTGCATTGATTGATGATTATTTGTTCCTCAAATCAGCTCAATTTTCATCCATTATAAATATACAATGCATATCACACAAGAGAGTATGGAAAAATTGCCTCCAGAACCCTAACCTAAAGTCAAAAAATTTGTGACTCTCAAGCAATCTGCAGCCTTGGTTCCAGTGGATTTCAATCGATTTTGAGCATTCCATCGTGTTCCTTGGGTTGTTTAGAGTCGATCCAGACCTTTACAAGTTGCAAAACCATCAAGAATCAAGCAATCCGATTTTGGTTTGTTCACATATTTTTCAAAATCGATTTCTAATATTCATGCATTTTTAACACTTTTTGATTGTTTGTTCATGATCAGCATCAAGTTTGCAAGCTATCTGGGTAGCCCAATCGTATTTTAGTGACCTGGAACGAAAACCACCATTGTTAGGGTTTTCGGGCTTGGATTAGGGCTTCTCTAATTAGGAAAATTGGACCAAACCAAGCATACCAGGATGATCAGTGGATGAAAACGAGTCGATCCATGTACTCACAATTCATTTATATTACTTGTATGTGATTTTGATTTTTGCAGGGGCCTTAGCGTCGAAGAAAGACCGACGCTAAGTGTTTAAAAATTCAAAACGAAGAAGACGATGGTTGGCGCGTGATTTGGGCAATTAGGGAGCAACATCCGTTTAAAAGTCATTCGCTCTGTTTTTCTAACACGTGTACAAGCTAGCTCGGTTGGTAAAGCTGCGCGCATATCACCCAGGGGACCTGAGTTCGAATCCCAGCCATGGCAATGTGATTTTTTACAAGTTTGCATTTTTTTTTTCTATTTTCATATTTTCTTTTAATATTTTCCATCTAATTTATTTTATCTTTAATATTTTTTATCATGCATTTAAAAAACACCAAAAATATTTATTTTTTGCATACTCATCAGAAAAATGCTTATTTAATTTTTAATATAAAAAATATTAGTTTTGCATGCATATTTAATTTAATTGCTAATTTATCATTTAAATGACTTTTAATTGTTTTTAAATGATCAAATCAACTCCAAAAATTCCCAAAAAATTATTTTATCATATTAATGTCATCATTAGCATAAAAACTTTTTCTCATTCAAAAATACTTATTTTTACTAACATTTTCCTCTTATGCAATTTTCTTCCGTTTTCCGATTTTTCATCTGTTCACAGGTTATACCGTTTCGGACAATTTTTATTGCTTTTCTTTTCCAATTATGTAATTGCCTATGGGATGTAATATTTTAATTAGGACTTTTATTTTCCGCACTTTCAATTATGTATCTTCCCCAAAGCCATGTAATAGCGTAGGATTTATCTTTCCGCATCTTTACTTTCCGCATTTTAATTTTCGCACCCTATAAACTGCTAGTAATTAGGCGTGTATGGCAAGATAAAATTGGACATAGACCACTCATAATTTCAAGATAATATATCTGAATTTGACACACTCTTTTCACACATGCACCCCTTAGGGTAATTCTCTCTCGTTTCCTTTACGAATTCAAATGGTCATGTCCCTCGAACGTAGAGGTATTCTAGCACCGTTGCCTTCAAAACAAATCATCATAGTCCCTTCGATACAAAGATCATAGACCCATGATGTTGCCTACGAATACATGATCTTGACCCTCGATTGTCGCGTACGAAAAATGATGATAGTCCCTTCGAATGTGCTAGGATACTTCCTACAAGTTGCCTTCTATGACCATCCGATGTCCCTTCGAATGTCCCGCTTACATCCAACGAATAGGGTTACCTACCAACTAATGGTATGGATAGCGCTATTCTAAAGGAACGGAAAACAACACGAAAACGACCAATTCTTAGTAGGTAATAAGACTTTTAGTTGCTTGCTCAAACAAAATACTTTTCACACATCACACTTTTGTCAAAGTTCAAACTCTTTTCAAAACGAAACATTTCCAAACACTTTGTATTCATTCCTACATGAATCATTACAAAGTCAAAGCGAAATGCCTTTTTCAAAACATTTCAAACACACAGAAAGCACAAATTTTAAAGTGATCTAAGAGCAACTAAGAGCCCGTAGATAACTACGGATGGAAAGGGGTGCTAATACCTTCCCTTTTCATAACCTTCTCCCTTACTCAGAATCTAACGAAGGTCTTTTCCTGTTCTTTTCACCTTCCCTTAATTGGATAAAAGAAAAGTCGGTGGCGACTCTTGCTATCCGCATATTTGCGATACAAAAATCTCAAAGTCAGTTCACCGTATTACACCTGTGGCTACCAAACCATCTCAAAATTCTTTACTGTCAAGACTTATCTTAGTCGTAATCTAATAATCCACCGCGACCATTAGTATCCGACGAAATCCATATGTTAGTAGTGAACGAATCCTTAATAACCTTCTGAGCTTAATCTCAACAAGTGTCCCAAAACAAACATGCAACATTCTTCCAAAATAATAAATCCCAAATCAGACATTCTTGGGTTATCCGCGATATCAGCATACTAAACTCAACACTAGACGAAGTGTCTTTATAGATCGTACTCAAACTTGAATCGTCATTAACATCTTCACCTTTTAAAATTTCAAATGAGCACCACCGCATCAAATCTAACTCACGCGTCCGACAATTTTTCCTTATGAAAATCAAATCGTTCCAAGGTAGAAATACACTTTTTCCAACTCTATGTCGAAATACATCTTAAGTCCAAAATGAAATATCACACTACACCGCACAAGGTTCTTCAGTACCAAACAAGACCAAAATCGAAGCATTCGCTAAACTTTGCACTGGTTCAAACAAATTCGCTTCCCATTGCAAAGTCCAAGTAGCGACTCAACCATCTCGAGTCAAAGTACCCACGATCAATACCAACTTATAAAAAGGATTTTCCATCAAACTCACAAAGCTAACCATCCAAAACAAAAGAACTTCTAAGCTTTGAAATAACCCCTTAAAGTCTTCTACAAGACACAAAATAAATCTTTGCGGAGTTGTCCAAAATATCACCATCTAAGTCGCTTACTTAAGGCACTCGCGTCCAACAGTTCAAAACTCTATCTTTAGAATACTCGACATGCACTGGTCTAACATCACTACAGATAACGCAACGCTGGGATGCTTCCACAATTTCCTTGACTTGATGTGAACCAAATAATATCCATGAACACGAAATAATTTCTTACAACTACTCATGAGAGTAATGTCTGAACATTCCAAAATCATACCTGACGCATTAGTCACACTAATGACATCAACAAATACTCGCCAGGACCATACACTACCTTGAAAAGCATTGTCCAAACATCTTCAGCTCTCACACTAACTCGTAGACAGCCAGACTTCACATCGATTCCACTAAACACGAGAGCTCTAAATGATTGATTTATCCAACATCAGTCCTCGGAAGTAGACACTTGTCCTTAATATCCACTTCGTTCCTTGACTGCAAACAACACACCAACTCGGGCAACATTTGCTCTTCTCGAACAACACAACGGTAGCACCCCACAGCGACTCGCTCGAATAAACAAACTCTGCTCAAACCAATCCTCAAGTTGACTCTTCAACTCTAATTCAAAAGCAAACATCCCTTAGGGATACTTCGAATCACAACTAATTCCAGAAACTAAATCCATCAAAACTTCACCTCTCACTACGGCGGTAATTCACTCGCATCTTCATAATATGCTTCGGAAGAATCACAACAAGAAGTTCGCTTGCCAAAATCTTGCTTCTCACCAATTTTTCCTAAATCTAAAATATATCTATCAAACCCTAACTATATGGAAAGGAAATCAAACCCCTTACCTCTATAGATTGGATGATCCTTGATGATTCCACAACTCCAACCTCAAGCCCTTGCTCCTGCTCTTCTTCTTCTTCTTCCCAAAACCCTCTCGTTTTCTCTCCAAGTTCTAAGTTTGGCTTTGTGAGGAAAAATGGAAAGAAAACAAAGATAAGTGTTTTTATGAATGGGAAGAAAATGAGGAAAATTGGTTTATATGTTGTTTTCTTACTAGTAATAAGGGTGTAAACCCCATTTCTACACAATTAATCCTCACACCCCCATCTATACTTATAAATTAACACATTAAGAATATCTACTAATATTATTAATTCAATCAATTAAAATAATTCCGGGAAATTAAATATCGGATCCGAATAATATTTTACCGGACCGAACGGAATAAAAACCGGACCGAATCGAAACGTCGCCAAATATATTAATAGATATGACAATTAATATAAATATTCTCATCGCAAAATAAATATCGATCGGTAACTCGAAAATATTAATATAATATAATATTAATTAAAACGGCCGTTACAACTCTCCCCCACTTATAAACTTTCGTCCTCGAAATTTCGACCAAAACGAACAAATCGGGACATGTCTACGCATTCGTCCACTCAATCCTCGCGTCAATTAAACAACACACAAAAGACACCAAAAATAAGAGTATCTCCCTAACCACAACGTCCAGTCAAGAACCACCATGCCGAGATGCAAAGCCCATACAACGCACTCGACAACCAACTAACACCCAACAACTAACCAAGTCGCAGACACACCGGTTCACTCGAGAACCAAACAAACAAGATCGATACTATCCTAACACCTCAACCATAGAATTAGTTGCACACTCGCTCCGAAACCTCGGAAACGAGTCACCAGAGGTAGAAACATAAAGTCCTACGACACAACATCGACTCCATCTCTAAAACGAAGACAACAAAATGGTTATACAAACCAAAACTAAAACAATTAGAATATGAGAGTACCACGCGTGCTACGCAAACACGAAAAAAGATGCCTTCAATCACGTATAAGTTCGAGCTCAAGAATTACACTTGCAGTTATCGCTTTCATTCCCAAAAATCACAAGGTCACATCATCCTTGTAGATTACCAACGTACAACCCTTGAACAATAACAAGTTACTCAAAGATAACTGAACTGCGATACACCACTCATTCTACCTCCAGGTCACGAAAGGCAAGCATGCCAATCTAACCCTTCCAGTATAAGAAGATTGAACAGGGGCAGCTGTCATACCCCAAAATTTGCCCTCTTACTTCTCAAGAAATTTCATACATCCATACTCAAGGATTCCTCAAGGGTTGATCAGACAAATCCTCTCCTAAGACAATCAACCCAAACTAGGGTTTGGCTATTCTCAGATCTAGATGGACTCCCAACATCTCCAATGGTCATCATGCCTCATCATATGCTTCAAAGACCCTCCATGTCAAGTTTCAAGCCTCACAAGTCAAGTTTCCTCAGGCAATTGCTCAGATGGTTGAAAATCAATTGTATTGGACAAAAAGTCAACTGTGGTCAACATACAGTCAAACTTCATGATTTTTGGTCAACATCCTCATTTTGAAGTTACATTCATCATTTGATCAAGGTTTGATCATGATTCATCAAGAAAACTCAAGATTTGCTCAAAAGTCAAACTTTCCAAATTAGGGTTTTTTAGTGAAAAGACAACCAAACTTTGACTGAGCATAACTTCTTCATACTTTCTCAGAAATTTTTCCACCACCTCTTGTTTTGAAGGAAATTCAATTCTCTACAACTTCATGTCTCACAAGAATGTTCAAAAAATGCTTCATTTGGAAGGTATGGATCAAAACATTATAGGTCCTTTTCAAAGTCAACTTTTTTGTTTTGAAGATTTATTGAGCATGGAAACTCCAATTGAGATGAAACCAAAGAGGTTGTTTAGAGGACACTTAGAGATTTCTAAAAAGTCCAAGAACATTCAAAAATGTGGAAAAATGAGCAAAATACACATTGCACAAGTTGGGCATTATTGAAGAGGTGCACAAAGAGAGATGCTTACCAAAATCAAAAATTTTGCAAATGGGCCTAGTTTTTCTTCATTCAAACTTGTTCCTTAGACAATTTGGAACATCCAAGCCCAATGCCACGAATTTTAGCTTTATTTTTCTATTTAATTTGGATTTTATTCATTTAAATACAAATTAAATTAAAAAATAAGGTATAAAATCAAAATTAAATGCAAATTGATTTTTTCTCTCATCCTTGAGGTCCAAGCAACTCACCAAAAGCTGTCAATTTCGAAATTGGTATTGATTTGGCAAGAATTTGATTGAAATTGATCAAAAAAGATAATATTTGATTTTGTATAAAATCAAATAATCTTTGCATTGATTGATGATTATTTGTTCCTCAAATCAGCTCAATTTTCATCCATTATAAATATACAATGCATATCACACAAGAGAGTATGGAAAAATTGCCTCCAGAACCCTAACCTAAAGTCAAAAAATTTGTGACTCTCAAGCAATCTGCAGCCTTGGTTCCAGTGGATTTCAATCGATTTTGAGCATTCCATCGTGTTCCTTGGGTTGTTTAGAGTCGATCCAGACCTTTACAAGTTGCAAAACCATCAAGAATCAAGCAATCCGATTTTGGTTTGTTCACATATTTTTCAAAATCGATTTCTAATATTCATGCATTTTTAACACTTTTTGATTGTTTGTTCATGATCAGCATCAAGTTTGCAAGCTATCTGGGTAGCCCAATCGTATTTTAGTGACCTGGAACGAAAACCACCATTGTTAGGGTTTTCGGGCTTGGATTAGGGCTTCTCTAATTAGGAAAATTGGACCAAACCAAGCATACCAGGATGATCAGTGGATGAAAACGAGTCGATCCATGTACTCACAATTCATTTATATTACTTGTATGTGATTTTGATTTTTGCAGGGGGCCTTAGCGTCGAAGAAAGACCGACGCTAAGTGTTTAAAAATTCAAAACGAAGAAGACGATGGTTGGCGCGTGATTTGGGCAATTAGGGAGCAACATCCGTTTAAAAGTCATTCGCTCTGTTTTTCTAACACGTGTACAAGCTAGCTCGGTTGGTAAAGCTGCGCGCATATCACCCAGGGGACCTGAGTTCGAATCCCAGCCATGGCAATGTGATTTTTTACAAGTTTGCATTTTTTTTTTCTATTTTCATATTTTCTTTTAATATTTTCCATCTAATTTATTTTATCTTTAATATTTTTTATCATGCATTTAAAAAACACCAAAAATATTTATTTTTTGCATACTCATCAGAAAAATGCTTATTTAATTTTTAATATAAAAAATATTAGTTTTGCATGCATATTTAATTTAATTGCTAATTTATCATTTAAATGACTTTTAATTGTTTTTAAATGATCAAATCAACTCCAAAAATTCCCAAAAAATTATTTTATCATATTAATGTCATCATTAGCATAAAAACTTTTTCTCATTCAAAAATACTTATTTTTACTAACATTTTCCTCTTATGCAATTTTCTTCCGTTTTCCGATTTTTCATCTGTTCACAGGTTATACCGTTTCGGACAATTTTTATTGCTTTTCTTTTCCAATTATGTAATTGCCTATGGGATGTAATATTTTAATTAGGACTTTTATTTTCCGCACTTTCAATTATGTATCTTCCCCAAAGCCATGTAATAGCGTAGGATTTATCTTTCCGCATCTTTACTTTCCGCATTTTAATTTTCGCACCCTATAAACTGCTAGTAATTAGGCGTGTATGGCAAGATAAAATTGGACATAGACCACTCATAATTTCAAGATAATATATCTGAATTTGACACACTCTTTTCACACATGCACCCCTTAGGGTAATTCTCTCTCGTTTCCTTTACGAATTCAAATGGTCATGTCCCTCGAACGTAGAGGTATTCTAGCACCGTTGCCTTCAAAACAAATCATCATAGTCCCTTCGATACAAAGATCATAGACCCATGATGTTGCCTACGAATACATGATCTTGACCCTCGATTGTCGCGTACGAAAAATGATGATAGTCCCTTCGAATGTGCTAGGATACTTCCTACAAGTTGCCTTCTATGACCATCCGATGTCCCTTCGAATGTCCCGCTTACATCCAACGAATAGGGTTACCTACCAACTAATGGTATGGATAGCGCTATTCTAAAGGAACGGAAAACAACACGAAAACGACCAATTCTTAGTAGGTAATAAGACTTTTAGTTGCTTGCTCAAACAAAATACTTTTCACACATCACACTTTTGTCAAAGTTCAAACTCTTTTCAAAACGAAACATTTCCAAACACTTTGTATTCATTCCTACATGAATCATTACAAAGTCAAAGCGAAATGCCTTTTTCAAAACATTTCAAACACACAGAAAGCACAAATTTTAAAGTGATCTAAGAGCAACTAAGAGCCCGTAGATAACTACGGATGGAAAGGGGTGCTAATACCTTCCCTTTTCATAACCTTCTCCCTTACTCAGAATCTAACGAAGGTCTTTTCCTGTTCTTTTCACCTTCCCTTAATTGGATAAAAGAAAAGTCGGTGGCGACTCTTGCTATCCGCATATTTGCGATACAAAAATCTCAAAGTCAGTTCACCGTATTACACCTGTGGCTACCAAACCATCTCAAAATTCTTTACTGTCAAGACTTATCTTAGTCGTAATCTAATAATCCACCGCGACCATTAGTATCCGACGAAATCCATATGTTAGTAGTGAACGAATCCTTAATAACCTTCTGAGCTTAATCTCAACAAGTGTCCCAAAACAAACATGCAACATTCTTCCAAAATAATAAATCCCAAATCAGACATTCTTGGGTTATCCGCGATATCAGCATACTAAACTCAACACTAGACGAAGTGTCTTTATAGATCGTACTCAAACTTGAATCGTCATTAACATCTTCACCTTTTAAAATTTCAAATGAGCACCACCGCATCAAATCTAACTCACGCGTCCGACAATTTTTCCTTATGAAAATCAAATCGTTCCAAGGTAGAAATACACTTTTTCCAACTCTATGTCGAAATACATCTTAAGTCCAAAATGAAATATCACACTACACCGCACAAGGTTCTTCAGTACCAAACAAGACCAAAATCGAAGCATTCGCTAAACTTTGCACTGGTTCAAACAAATTCGCTTCCCATTGCAAAGTCCAAGTAGCGACTCAACCATCTCGAGTCAAAGTACCCACGATCAATACCAACTTATAAAAAGGATTTTCCATCAAACTCACAAAGCTAACCATCCAAAACAAAAGAACTTCTAAGCTTTGAAATAACCCCTTAAAGTCTTCTACAAGACACAAAATAAATCTTTGCGGAGTTGTCCAAAATATCACCATCTAAGTCGCTTACTTAAGGCACTCGCGTCCAACAGTTCAAAACTCTATCTTTAGAATACTCGACATGCACTGGTCTAACATCACTACAGATAACGCAACGCTGGGATGCTTCCACAATTTCCTTGACTTGATGTGAACCAAATAATATCCATGAACACGAAATAATTTCTTACAACTACTCATGAGAGTAATGTCTGAACATTCCAAAATCATACCTGACGCATTAGTCACACTAATGACATCAACAAATACTCGCCAGGACCATACACTACCTTGAAAAGCATTGTCCAAACATCTTCAGCTCTCACACTAACTCGTAGACAGCCAGACTTCACATCGATTCCACTAAACACGAGAGCTCTAAATGATTGATTTATCCAACATCAGTCCTCGGAAGTAGACACTTGTCCTTAATATCCACTTCGTTCCTTGACTGCAAACAACACACCAACTCGGGCAACATTTGCTCTTCTCGAACAACACAACGGTAGCACCCCACAGCGACTCGCTCGAATAAACAAACTCTGCTCAAACCAATCCTCAAGTTGACTCTTCAACTCTAATTCAAAAGCAAACATCCCTTAGGGATACTTCGAATCACAACTAATTCCAGAAACTAAATCCATCAAAACTTCACCTCTCACTACGGCGGTAATTCACTCGCATCTTCATAATATGCTTCGGAAGAATCACAACAAGAAGTTCGCTTGCCAAAATCTTGCTTCTCACCAATTTTTCCTAAATCTAAAATATATCTATCAAACCCTAACTATATGGAAAGGAAATCAAACCCCTTACCTCTATAGATTGGATGATCCTTGATGATTCCACAACTCCAACCTCAAGCCCTTGCTCTTGCTCTTCTTCTTCTTCTTCCCAAAACCCTCTCTTTTTCTCTCCAAGTTCTAAGTTTGGCTTTGTGAGGAAAAATGGAAAGATAACAAAGAGAAGTGTTTTTATGAATGGGAAGAAAATGAGGAAAATTGGTTTATATGTTGTTTTCTTACTAGTAATAAGGGTGTAAACCCCATTTCTACACAATTAATCCTCACACCCCCATCTATACTTATAAATTAACACATTAAGAATATCTACTAATATTATTAATTCAATCAATTAAAATAATTCCGGGGACTTAAATATCGGATCCGAATAATATTTTACCGGACCGAACGGAATAAAAACCGGACCGAATCGAAACGTCGCCAAATATATTAATAGATATGACAATTAATATAAATATTCTCATCGCAAAATAAATATCGATCGGTAACTCGAAAATATTAATATAATATAATATTAATTAAAACGGCCGTTACAACTCTCCCCCACTTATAAACTTTCGTCCTCGAAATTTCGACCAAAACGAACAAATCGGGACATGTCTACGCATTCGTCCACTCAATCCTCGCGTCAATTAAACAACACACAAAAGACACCAAAAATAAGAGTATCTCCCTAACCACAACGTCCAGTCAAGAACCACCATGCCGAGATGCAAAGCCCATACAACGCACTCGACAACCAACTAACACCCAACAACTAACCAAGTCGCAGACACACCGGTTCACTCGAGAACCAAACAAACAAGATCGATACTATCCTAACACCTCAACCATAGAATTAGTTGCACACTCGCTCCGAAACCTCGGAAACGAGTCACCAGAGGTAGAAACATAAAGTCCTACGACACAACATCGACTCCATCTCTAAAACGAAGACAACAAAATGGTTATACAAACCAAAACTAAAACAATTAGAATATGAGAGTACCACGCGTGCTACGCAAACACGAAAAAAGATGCCTTCAATCACGTATAAGTTCGAGCTCAAGAATTACACTTGCAGTTATCGCTTTCATTCCCAAAAATCACAAGGTCACATCATCCTTGTAGATTACCAACGTACAACCCTTGAACAATAACAAGTTACTCAAAGATAACTGAACTGCGATACACCACTCATTCTACCTCCAGGTCACGAAAGGCAAGCATGCCAATCTAACCCTTCCAGTATAAGAAGATTGAACAGGGGCAGCTGTCATACCCCAAAATTTGCCCTCTTACTTCTCAAGAAATTTCATACATCCATACTCAAGGATTCCTCAAGGGTTGATCAGACAAATCCTCTCCTAAGACAATCAACCCAAACTAGGGTTTGGCTATTCTCAGATCTAGATGGACTCCCAACATCTCCAATGGTCATCATGCCTCATCATATGCTTCAAAGACCCTCCATGTCAAGTTTCAAGCCTCACAAGTCAAGTTTCCTCAGGCAATTGCTCAGATGGTTGAAAATCAATTGTATTGGACAAAAAGTCAACTGTGGTCAACATACAGTCAAACTTCATGATTTTTGGTCAACATCCTCATTTTGAAGTTACATTCATCATTTGATCAAGGTTTGATCATGATTCATCAAGAAAACTCAAGATTTGCTCAAAAGTCAAACTTTCCAAATTAGGGTTTTTTAGTGAAAAGACAACCAAACTTTGACTGAGCATAACTTCTTCATACTTTCTCAGAAATTTTTCCACCACCTCTTGTTTTGAAGGAAATTCAATTCTCTACAACTTCATGTCTCACAAGAATGTTCAAAAAATGCTTCATTTGGAAGGTATGGATCAAAACATTATAGGTCCTTTTCAAAGTCAACTTTTTGTTTTGAAGATTTATTGAGCATGGAAACTCCAATTGAGATGAAACCAAAGAGGTTGTTTAGAGGACACTTAGAGATTTCTAAAAAGTCCAAGAACATTCAAAAATGTGGAAAAATGAGCAAAATACACATTGCACAAGTTGGGCATTATTGAAGAGGTGCACAAAGAGAGATGCTTACCAAAATCAAAAATTTTGCAAATGGGCCTAGTTTTTCTTCATTCAAACTTGTTCCTTAGACAATTTGGAACATCCAAGCCCAATGCCACGAATTTTAGCTTTATTTTTCTATTTAATTTGGATTTTATTCATTTAAATACAAATTAAATTAAAAAATAAGGTATAAAATCAAAATTAAATGCAAATTGATTTTTTCTCTCATCCTTGAGGTCCAAGCAACTCACCAAAAGCTGTCAATTTCGAAATTGGTATTGATTTGGCAAGAATTTGATTGAAATTGATCAAAAAAGATAATATTTGATTTTGTATAAAATCAAATAATCTTTGCATTGATTGATGATTATTTGTTCCTCAAATCAGCTCAATTTTCATCCATTATAAATATACAATGCATATCACACAAGAGAGTATGGAAAAATTGCCTCCAGAACCCTAACCTAAAGTCAAAAAATTTGTGACTCTCAAGCAATCTGCAGCCTTGGTTCCAGTGGATTTCAATCGATTTTGAGCATTCCATCGTGTTCCTTGGGTTGTTTAGAGTCGATCCAGACCTTTACAAGTTGCAAAACCATCAAGAATCAAGCAATCCGATTTTGGTTTGTTCACATATTTTTCAAAATCGATTTCTAATATTCATGCATTTTTAACACTTTTTGATTGTTTGTTCATGATCAGCATCAAGTTTGCAAGCTATCTGGGTAGCCCAATCGTATTTTAGTGACCTGGAACGAAAACCACCATTGTTAGGGTTTTCGGGCTTGGATTAGGGCTTCTCTAATTAGGAAAATTGGACCAAACCAAGCATACCAGGATGATCAGTGGATGAAAACGAGTCGATCCATGTACTCACAATTCATTTATATTACTTGTATGTGATTTTGATTTTTGCAGGGGCCTTAGCGTCGAAGAAAGACCGACGCTAAGTGTTTAAAAATTCAAAACGAAGAAGACGATGGTTGGCGCGTGATTTGGGCAATTAGGGAGCAACATCCGTTTAAAAGTCATTCGCTCTGTTTTTCTAACACGTGTACAAGCTAGCTCGGTTGGTAAAGCTGCGCGCATATCACCCAGGGGACCTGAGTTCGAATCCCAGCCATGGCAATGTGATTTTTTACAAGTTTGCATTTTTTTTTTCTATTTTCATATTTTCTTTTAATATTTTCCATCTAATTTATTTTATCTTTAATATTTTTTATCATGCATTTAAAAAACACCAAAAATATTTATTTTTTGCATACTCATCAGAAAAATGCTTATTTAATTTTTAATATAAAAAATATTAGTTTTGCATGCATATTTAATTTAATTGCTAATTTATCATTTAAATGACTTTTAATTGTTTTTAAATGATCAAATCAACTCCAAAAATTCCCAAAAAATTATTTTATCATATTAATGTCATCATTAGCATAAAAACTTTTTCTCATTCAAAAATACTTATTTTTACTAACATTTTCCTCTTATGCAATTTTCTTCCGTTTTCCGATTTTTCATCTGTTCACAGGTTATACCGTTTCGGACAATTTTTATTGCTTTTCTTTTCCAATTATGTAATTGCCTATGGGATGTAATATTTTAATTAGGACTTTTATTTTCCGCACTTTCAATTATGTATCTTCCCCAAAGCCATGTAATAGCGTAGGATTTATCTTTCCGCATCTTTACTTTCCGCATTTTAATTTTCGCACCCTATAAACTGCTAGTAATTAGGCGTGTATGGCAAGATAAAATTGGACATAGACCACTCATAATTTCAAGATAATATATCTGAATTTGACACACTCTTTTCACACATGCACCCCTTAGGGTAATTCTCTCTCGTTTCCTTTACGAATTCAAATGGTCATGTCCCTCGAACGTAGAGGTATTCTAGCACCGTTGCCTTCAAAACAAATCATCATAGTCCCTTCGATACAAAGATCATAGACCCATGATGTTGCCTACGAATACATGATCTTGACCCTCGATTGTCGCGTACGTACGAAAAATGATGATAGTCCCTTCGAATGTGCTAGGATACTTCCTACAAGTTGCCTTCTATGACCATCCGATGTCCCTTCGAATGTCCCGCTTACATCCAACGAATAGGGTTACCTACCAACTAATGGTATGGATAGCGCTATTCTAAAGGAACGGAAAACAACACGAAAACGACCAATTCTTAGTAGGTAATAAGACTTTTAGTTGCTTGCTCAAACAAAATACTTTTCACACATCACACTTTTGTCAAAGTTCAAACTCTTTTCAAAACGAAACATTTCCAAACACTTTGTATTCATTCCTACATGAATCATTACAAAGTCAAAGCGAAATGCCTTTTTCAAAACATTTCAAACACACAGAAAGCACAAATTTTAAAGTGATCTAAGAGCAACTAAGAGCCCGTAGATAACTACGGATGGAAAGGGGTGCTAATACCTTCCCTTTTCATAACCTTCTCCCTTACTCAGAATCTAACGAAGGTCTTTTCCTGTTCTTTTCACCTTCCCTTAATTGGATAAAAGAAAAGTCGGTGGCGACTCTTGCTATCCGCATATTTGCGATACAAAAATCTCAAAGTCAGTTCACCGTATTACACCTGTGGCTACCAAACCATCTCAAAATTCTTTACTGTCAAGACTTATCTTAGTCGTAATCTAATAATCCACCGCGACCATTAGTATCCGACGAAATCCATATGTTAGTAGTGAACGAATCCTTAATAACCTTCTGAGCTTAATCTCAACAAGTGTCCCAAAACAAACATGCAACATTCTTCCAAAATAATAAATCCCAAATCAGACATTCTTGGGTTATCCGCGATATCAGCATACTAAACTCAACACTAGACGAAGTGTCTTTATAGATCGTACTCAAACTTGAATCGTCATTAACATCTTCACCTTTTAAAATTTCAAATGAGCACCACCGCATCAAATCTAACTCACGCGTCCGACAATTTTTCCTTATGAAAATCAAATCGTTCCAAGGTAGAAATACACTTTTTCCAACTCTATGTCGAAATACATCTTAAGTCCAAAATGAAATATCACACTACACCGCACAAGGTTCTTCAGTACCAAACAAGACCAAAATCGAAGCATTCGCTAAACTTTGCACTGGTTCAAACAAATTCGCTTCCCATTGCAAAGTCCAAGTAGCGACTCAACCATCTCGAGTCAAAGTACCCACGATCAATACCAACTTATAAAAAGGATTTTCCATCAAACTCACAAAGCTAACCATCCAAAACAAAAGAACTTCTAAGCTTTGAAATAACCCCTTAAAGTCTTCTACAAGACACAAAATAAATCTTTGCGGAGTTGTCCAAAATATCACCATCTAAGTCGCTTACTTAAGGCACTCGCGTCCAACAGTTCAAAACTCTATCTTTAGAATACTCGACATGCACTGGTCTAACATCACTACAGATAACGCAACGCTGGGATGCTTCCACAATTTCCTTGACTTGATGTGAACCAAATAATATCCATGAACACGAAATAATTTCTTACAACTACTCATGAGAGTAATGTCTGAACATTCCAAAATCATACCTGACGCATTAGTCACACTAATGACATCAACAAATACTCGCCAGGACCATACACTACCTTGAAAAGCATTGTCCAAACATCTTCAGCTCTCACACTAACTCGTAGACAGCCAGACTTCACATCGATTCCACTAAACACGAGAGCTCTAAATGATTGATTTATCCAACATCAGTCCTCGGAAGTAGACACTTGTCCTTAATATCCACTTCGTTCCTTGACTGCAAACAACACACCAACTCGGGCAACATTTGCTCTTCTCGAACAACACAACGGTAGCACCCCACAGCGACTCGCTCGAATAAACAAACTCTGCTCAAACCAATCCTCAAGTTGACTCTTCAACTCTAATTCAAAAGCAAACATCCCTTAGGGATACTTCGAATCACAACTAATTCCAGAAACTAAATCCATCAAAACTTCACCTCTCACTACGGCGGTAATTCACTCGCATCTTCATAATATGCTTCGGAAGAATCACAACAAGAAGTTCGCTTGCCAAAATCTTGCTTCTCACCAATTTTTCCTAAATCTAAAATATATCTATCAAACCCTAACTATATGGAAAGGAAATCAAACCCCTTACCTCTATAGATTGGATGATCCTTGATGATTCCACAACTCCAACCTCAAGCCCTTGCTCCTGCTCTTCTTCTTCTTCTTCCCAAAACCCTCTCGTTTTCTCTCCAAGTTCTAAGTTTGGCTTTGTGAGGAAAAATGGAAAGATAACAAAGAGAAGTGTTTTTATGAATGGGAAGAAAATGAGGAAAATTGGTTTATATGTTGTTTTCTTACTAGCAACAAGGGTGTAAACCCCATTTCTACACAATTAATCCTCACACCCCCATCTACACTTATAAATTAACACACTAATAATATCTACTAATATTATTAATTCAATCAATTAAAATAATTCTGGGGACTTAAATATCGGATCCGAATAATATTTTACCGGACCGAACGGAATAAAAACCGGACCGAATCGAAACGTCGCCAAATATATTAATAGATATGACAATTAATATAAATATTCTCATCGCAAAATAAATATCGATCGGTAACTCGAAAATATTAATATAATATAATATTAATTAAAACGGCCGTTACAACTCTCCCCCACTTATAAACTTTCGTCCTCGAAATTTCGACCAAAACGAACAAATCGGGACATGTCTACGCATTCGTCCACTCAATCCTCGCGTCAATTAAACAACACACAAAAGACACCAAAAATAAGAGTATCTCCCTAACCACAACGTCCAGTCAAGAACCACCATGCCGAGATGCAAAGCCCATACAACGCACTCGACAACCAACTAACACCCAACAACTAACCAAGTCGCAGACACACCGGTTCACTCGAGAACCAAACAAACAAGATCGATACTATCCTAACACCTCAACCATAGAATTAGTTGCACACTCGCTCCGAAACCTCGGAAACGAGTCACCAGAGGTAGAAACATAAAGTCCTACGACACAACATCGACTCCATCTCTAAAACGAAGACAACAAAATGGTTATACAAACCAAAACTAAAACAATTAGAATATGAGAGTACCACGCGTGCTACGCAAACACGAAAAAAGATGCCTTCAATCACGTATAAGTTCGAGCTCAAGAATTACACTTGCAGTTATCGCTTTCATTCCCAAAAATCACAAGGTCACATCATCCTTGTAGATTACCAACGTACAACCCTTGAACAATAACAAGTTACTCAAAGATAACTGAACTGCGATACACCACTCATTCTACCTCCAGGTCACGAAAGGCAAGCATGCCAATCTAACCCTTCCAGTATAAGAAGATTGAACAGGGGCAGCTGTCATACCCCAAAATTTGCCCTCTTACTTCTCAAGAAATTTCATACATCCATACTCAAGGATTCCTCAAGGGTTGATCAGACAAATCCTCTCCTAAGACAATCAACCCAAACTAGGGTTTGGCTATTCTCAGATCTAGATGGACTCCCAACATCTCCAATGGTCATCATGCCTCATCATATGCTTCAAAGACCCTCCATGTCAAGTTTCAAGCCTCACAAGTCAAGTTTCCTCAGGCAATTGCTCAGATGGTTGAAAATCAATTGTATTGGACAAAAAGTCAACTGTGGTCAACATACAGTCAAACTTCATGATTTTTGGTCAACATCCTCATTTTGAAGTTACATTCATCATTTGATCAAGGTTTGATCATGATTCATCAAGAAAACTCAAGATTTGCTCAAAAGTCAAACTTTCCAAATTAGGGTTTTTTAGTGAAAAGACAACCAAACTTTGACTGAGCATAACTTCTTCATACTTTCTCAGAAATTTTTCCACCACCTCTTGTTTTGAAGGAAATTCAATTCTCTACAACTTCATGTCTCACAAGAATGTTCAAAAAATGCTTCATTTGGAAGGTATGGATCAAAACATTATAGGTCCTTTTCAAAGTCAACTTTTTGTTTTGAAGATTTATTGAGCATGGAAACTCCAATTGAGATGAAACCAAAGAGGTTGTTTAGAGGACACTTAGAGATTTCTAAAAAGTCCAAGAACATTCAAAAATGTGGAAAAATGAGCAAAATACACATTGCACAAGTTGGGCATTATTGAAGAGGTGCACAAAGAGAGATGCTTACCAAAATCAAAAATTTTGCAAATGGGCCTAGTTTTTCTTCATTCAAACTTGTTCCTTAGACAATTTGGAACATCCAAGCCCAATGCCACGAATTTTAGCTTTATTTTTCTATTTAATTTGGATTTTATTCATTTAAATACAAATTAAATTAAAAAATAAGGTATAAAATCAAAATTAAATGCAAATTGATTTTTTCTCTCATCCTTGAGGTCCAAGCAACTCACCAAAAGCTGTCAATTTCGAAATTGGTATTGATTTGGCAAGAATTTGATTGAAATTGATCAAAAAAGATAATATTTGATTTTGTATAAAATCAAATAATCTTTGCATTGATTGATGATTATTTGTTCCTCAAATCAGCTCAATTTTCATCCATTATAAATATACAATGCATATCACACAAGAGAGTATGGAAAAATTGCCTCCAGAACCCTAACCTAAAGTCAAAAAATTTGTGACTCTCAAGCAATCTGCAGCCTTGGTTCCAGTGGATTTCAATCGATTTTGAGCATTCCATCGTGTTCCTTGGGTTGTTTAGAGTCGATCCAGACCTTTACAAGTTGCAAAACCATCAAGAATCAAGCAATCCGATTTTGGTTTGTTCACATATTTTTCAAAATCGATTTCTAATATTCATGCATTTTTAACACTTTTTGATTGTTTGTTCATGATCAGCATCAAGTTTGCAAGCTATCTGGGTAGCCCAATCGTATTTTAGTGACCTGGAACGAAAACCACCATTGTTAGGGTTTTCGGGCTTGGATTAGGGCTTCTCTAATTAGGAAAATTGGACCAAACCAAGCATACCAGGATGATCAGTGGATGAAAACGAGTCGATCCATGTACTCACAATTCATTTATATTACTTGTATGTGATTTTGATTTTTGCAGGGGCCTTAGCGTCGAAGAAAGACCGACGCTAAGTGTTTAAAAATTCAAAACGAAGAAGACGATGGTTGGCGCGTGATTTGGGCAATTAGGGAGCAACATCCGTTTAAAAGTCATTCGCTCTGTTTTTCTAACACGTGTACAAGCTAGCTCGGTTGGTAAAGCTGCGCGCATATCACCCAGGGGACCTGAGTTCGAATCCCAGCCATGGCAATGTGATTTTTTACAAGTTTGCATTTTTTTTTTCTATTTTCATATTTTCTTTTAATATTTTCCATCTAATTTATTTTATCTTTAATATTTTTTATCATGCATTTAAAAAACACCAAAAATATTTATTTTTTGCATACTCATCAGAAAAATGCTTATTTAATTTTTAATATAAAAAATATTAGTTTTGCATGCATATTTAATTTAATTGCTAATTTATCATTTAAATGACTTTTAATTGTTTTTAAATGATCAAATCAACTCCAAAAATTCCCAAAAAATTATTTTATCATATTAATGTCATCATTAGCATAAAAACTTTTTCTCATTCAAAAATACTTATTTTTACTAACATTTTCCTCTTATGCAATTTTCTTCCGTTTTCCGATTTTTCATCTGTTCACAGGTTATACCGTTTCGGACAATTTTTATTGCTTTTCTTTTCCAATTATGTAATTGCCTATGGGATGTAATATTTTAATTAGGACTTTTATTTTCCGCACTTTCAATTATGTATCTTCCCCAAAGCCATGTAATAGCGTAGGATTTATCTTTCCGCATCTTTACTTTCCGCATTTTAATTTTCGCACCCTATAAACTGCTAGTAATTAGGCGTGTATGGCAAGATAAAATTGGACATAGACCACTCATAATTTCAAGATAATATATCTGAATTTGACACACTCTTTTCACACATGCACCCCTTAGGGTAATTCTCTCTCGTTTCCTTTACGAATTCAAATGGTCATGTCCCTCGAACGTAGAGGTATTCTAGCACCGTTGCCTTCAAAACAAATCATCATAGTCCCTTCGATACAAAGATCATAGACCCATGATGTTGCCTACGAATACATGATCTTGACCCTCGATTGTCGCGTACGAAAAATGATGATAGTCCCTTCGAATGTGCTAGGATACTTCCTACAAGTTGCCTTCTATGACCATCCGATGTCCCTTCGAATGTCCCGCTTACATCCAACGAATAGGGTTACCTACCAACTAATGGTATGGATAGCGCTATTCTAAAGGAACGGAAAACAACACGAAAACGACCAATTCTTAGTAGGTAATAAGACTTTTAGTTGCTTGCTCAAACAAAATACTTTTCACACATCACACTTTTGTCAAAGTTCAAACTCTTTTCAAAACGAAACATTTCCAAACACTTTGTATTCATTCCTACATGAATCATTACAAAGTCAAAGCGAAATGCCTTTTTCAAAACATTTCAAACACACAGAAAGCACAAATTTTAAAGTGATCTAAGAGCAACTAAGAGCCCGTAGATAACTACGGATGGAAAGGGGTGCTAATACCTTCCCTTTTCATAACCTTCTCCCTTACTCAGAATCTAACGAAGGTCTTTTCCTGTTCTTTTCACCTTCCCTTAATTGGATAAAAGAAAAGTCGGTGGCGACTCTTGCTATCCGCATATTTGCGATACAAAAATCTCAAAGTCAGTTCACCGTATTACACCTGTGGCTACCAAACCATCTCAAAATTCTTTACTGTCAAGACTTATCTTAGTCGTAATCTAATAATCCACCGCGACCATTAGTATCCGACGAAATCCATATGTTAGTAGTGAACGAATCCTTAATAACCTTCTGAGCTTAATCTCAACAAGTGTCCCAAAACAAACATGCAACATTCTTCCAAAATAATAAATCCCAAATCAGACATTCTTGGGTTATCCGCGATATCAGCATACTAAACTCAACACTAGACGAAGTGTCTTTATAGATCGTACTCAAACTTGAATCGTCATTAACATCTTCACCTTTTAAAATTTCAAATGAGCACCACCGCATCAAATCTAACTCACGCGTCCGACAATTTTTCCTTATGAAAATCAAATCGTTCCAAGGTAGAAATACACTTTTTCCAACTCTATGTCGAAATACATCTTAAGTCCAAAATGAAATATCACACTACACCGCACAAGGTTCTTCAGTACCAAACAAGACCAAAATCGAAGCATTCGCTAAACTTTGCACTGGTTCAAACAAATTCGCTTCCCATTGCAAAGTCCAAGTAGCGACTCAACCATCTCGAGTCAAAGTACCCACGATCAATACCAACTTATAAAAAGGATTTTCCATCAAACTCACAAAGCTAACCATCCAAAACAAAAGAACTTCTAAGCTTTGAAATAACCCCTTAAAGTCTTCTACAAGACACAAAATAAATCTTTGCGGAGTTGTCCAAAATATCACCATCTAAGTCGCTTACTTAAGGCACTCGCGTCCAACAGTTCAAAACTCTATCTTTAGAATACTCGACATGCACTGGTCTAACATCACTACAGATAACGCAACGCTGGGATGCTTCCACAATTTCCTTGACTTGATGTGAACCAAATAATATCCATGAACACGAAATAATTTCTTACAACTACTCATGAGAGTAATGTCTGAACATTCCAAAATCATACCTGACGCATTAGTCACACTAATGACATCAACAAATACTCGCCAGGACCATACACTACCTTGAAAAGCATTGTCCAAACATCTTCAGCTCTCACACTAACTCGTAGACAGCCAGACTTCACATCGATTCCACTAAACACGAGAGCTCTAAATGATTGATTTATCCAACATCAGTCCTCGGAAGTAGACACTTGTCCTTAATATCCACTTCGTTCCTTGACTGCAAACAACACACCAACTCGGGCAACATTTGCTCTTCTCGAACAACACAACGGTAGCACCCCACAGCGACTCGCTCGAATAAACAAACTCTGCTCAAACCAATCCTCAAGTTGACTCTTCAACTCTAATTCAAAAGCAAACATCCCTTAGGGATACTTCGAATCACAACTAATTCCAGAAACTAAATCCATCAAAACTTCACCTCTCACTACGGCGGTAATTCACTCGCATCTTCATAATATGCTTCGGAAGAATCACAACAAGAAGTTCGCTTGCCAAAATCTTGCTTCTCACCAATTTTTCCTAAATCTAAAATATATCTATCAAACCCTAACTATATGGAAAGGAAATCAAACCCCTTACCTCTATAGATTGGATGATCCTTGATGATTCCACAACTCCAACCTCAAGCCCTTGCTCCTGCTCTTCTTCTTCTTCTTCCCAAAACCCTCTCGTTTTCTCTCCAAGTTCTAAGTTTGGCTTTGTGAGGAAAAATGGAAAGAAAACAAAGATAAGTGTTTTTATGAATGGGAAGAAAATGAGGAAAATTGGTTTATATGTTGTTTTCTTACTAGTAATAAGGGTGTAAACCCCATTTCTACACAATTAATCCTCACACCCCCATCTATACTTATAAATTAACACATTAAGAATATCTACTAATATTATTAATTCAATCAATTAAAATAATTCCGGGAAATTAAATATCGGATCCGAATAATATTTTACCGGACCGAACGGAATAAAAACCGGACCGAATCGAAACGTCGCCAAATATATTAATAGATATAACGATTAATATAAATATTCTCGTCGCAAAATAAATATCGATCGGTAACTCGAAAATATTAATATAATATAATATTAATTAAAACGGCCGTTACAACTCTCCCCCACTTATAAACTTTCGTCCTCGAAATTTCGACCAAAACGAACAAATCGGGACATGTCTACGCATTCGTCCACTCAATCCTCGCGTCAATTAAACAACACACAAAAGACACCAAAAATAAGAGTATCTCCCTAACCACAACGTCCAGTCAAGAACCACCATGCCGAGATGCAAAGCCCATACAACGCACTCGACAACCAACTAACACCCAACAACTAACCAAGTCGCAGACACACCGGTTCACTCGAGAACCAAACAAACAAGATCGATACTATCCTAACACCTCAACCATAGAATTAGTTGCACACTCGCTCCGAAACCTCGGAAACGAGTCACCAGAGGTAGAAACATAAAGTCCTACGACACAACATCGACTCCATCTCTAAAACGAAGACAACAAAATGGTTATACAAACCAAAACTAAAACAATTAGAATATGAGAGTACCACGCGTGCTACGCAAACACGAAAAAAGATGCCTTCAATCACGTATAAGTTCGAGCTCAAGAATTACACTTGCAGTTATCGCTTTCATTCCCAAAAATCACAAGGTCACATCATCCTTGTAGATTACCAACGTACAACCCTTGAACAATAACAAGTTACTCAAAGATAACTGAACTGCGATACACCACTCATTCTACCTCCAGGTCACGAAAGGCAAGCATGCCAATCTAACCCTTCCAGTATAAGAAGATTGAACAGGGGCAGCTGTCATACCCCAAAATTTGCCCTCTTACTTCTCAAGAAATTTCATACATCCATACTCAAGGATTCCTCAAGGGTTGATCAGACAAATCCTCTCCTAAGACAATCAACCCAAACTAGGGTTTGGCTATTCTCAGATCTAGATGGACTCCCAACATCTCCAATGGTCATCATGCCTCATCATATGCTTCAAAGACCCTCCATGTCAAGTTTCAAGCCTCACAAGTCAAGTTTCCTCAGGCAATTGCTCAGATGGTTGAAAATCAATTGTATTGGACAAAAAGTCAACTGTGGTCAACATACAGTCAAACTTCATGATTTTTGGTCAACATCCTCATTTTGAAGTTACATTCATCATTTGATCAAGGTTTGATCATGATTCATCAAGAAAACTCAAGATTTGCTCAAAAGTCAAACTTTCCAAATTAGGGTTTTTTAGTGAAAAGACAACCAAACTTTGACTGAGCATAACTTCTTCATACTTTCTCAGAAATTTTTCCACCACCTCTTGTTTTGAAGGAAATTCAATTCTCTACAACTTCATGTCTCACAAGAATGTTCAAAAAATGCTTCATTTGGAAGGTATGGATCAAAACATTATAGGTCCTTTTCAAAGTCAACTTTTTGTTTTGAAGATTTATTGAGCATGGAAACTCCAATTGAGATGAAACCAAAGAGGTTGTTTAGAGGACACTTAGAGATTTCTAAAAAGTCCAAGAACATTCAAAAATGTGGAAAAATGAGCAAAATACACATTGCACAAGTTGGGCATTATTGAAGAGGTGCACAAAGAGAGATGCTTACCAAAATCAAAAATTTTGCAAATGGGCCTAGTTTTTCTTCATTCAAACTTGTTCCTTAGACAATTTGGAACATCCAAGCCCAATGCCACGAATTTTAGCTTTATTTTTCTATTTAATTTGGATTTTATTCATTTAAATACAAATTAAATTAAAAAATAAGGTATAAAATCAAAATTAAATGCAAATTGATTTTTTCTCTCATCCTTGAGGTCCAAGCAACTCACCAAAAGCTGTCAATTTCGAAATTGGTATTGATTTGGCAAGAATTTGATTGAAATTGATCAAAAAAGATAATATTTGATTTTGTATAAAATCAAATAATCTTTGCATTGATTGATGATTATTTGTTCCTCAAATCAGCTCAATTTTCATCCATTATAAATATACAATGCATATCACACAAGAGAGTATGGAAAAATTGCCTCCAGAACCCTAACCTAAAGTCAAAAAATTTGTGACTCTCAAGCAATCTGCAGCCTTGGTTCCAGTGGATTTCAATCGATTTTGAGCATTCCATCGTGTTCCTTGGGTTGTTTAGAGTCGATCCAGACCTTTACAAGTTGCAAAACCATCAAGAATCAAGCAATCCGATTTTGGTTTGTTCACATATTTTTCAAAATCGATTTCTAATATTCATGCATTTTTAACACTTTTTGATTGTTTGTTCATGATCAGCATCAAGTTTGCAAGCTATCTGGGTAGCCCAATCGTATTTTAGTGACCTGGAACGAAAACCACCATTGTTAGGGTTTTCGGGCTTGGATTAGGGCTTCTCTAATTAGGAAAATTGGACCAAACCAAGCATACCAGGATGATCAGTGGATGAAAACGAGTCGATCCATGTACTCACAATTCATTTATATTACTTGTATGTGATTTTGATTTTTGCAGGGGCCTTAGCGTCGAAGAAAGACCGACGCTAAGTGTTTAAAAATTCAAAACGAAGAAGACGATGGTTGGCGCGTGATTTGGGCAATTAGGGAGCAACATCCGTTTAAAAGTCATTCGCTCTGTTTTTCTAACACGTGTACAAGCTAGCTCGGTTGGTAAAGCTGCGCGCATATCACCCAGGGGACCTGAGTTCGAATCCCAGCCATGGCAATGTGATTTTTTACAAGTTTGCATTTTTTTTTTCTATTTTCATATTTTCTTTTAATATTTTCCATCTAATTTATTTTATCTTTAATATTTTTTATCATGCATTTAAAAAACACCAAAAATATTTATTTTTTGCATACTCATCAGAAAAATGCTTATTTAATTTTTAATATAAAAAATATTAGTTTTGCATGCATATTTAATTTAATTGCTAATTTATCATTTAAATGACTTTTAATTGTTTTTAAATGATCAAATCAACTCCAAAAATTCCCAAAAAATTATTTTATCATATTAATGTCATCATTAGCATAAAAACTTTTTCTCATTCAAAAATACTTATTTTTACTAACATTTTCCTCTTATGCAATTTTCTTCCGTTTTCCGATTTTTCATCTGTTCACAGGTTATACCGTTTCGGACAATTTTTATTGCTTTTCTTTTCCAATTATGTAATTGCCTATGGGATGTAATATTTTAATTAGGACTTTTATTTTCCGCACTTTCAATTATGTATCTTCCCCAAAGCCATGTAATAGCGTAGGATTTATCTTTCCGCATCTTTACTTTCCGCATTTTAATTTTCGCACCCTATAAACTGCTAGTAATTAGGCGTGTATGGCAAGATAAAATTGGACATAGACCACTCATAATTTCAAGATAATATATCTGAATTTGACACACTCTTTTCACACATGCACCCCTTAGGGTAATTCTCTCTCGTTTCCTTTACGAATTCAAATGGTCATGTCCCTCGAACGTAGAGGTATTCTAGCACCGTTGCCTTCAAAACAAATCATCATAGTCCCTTCGATACAAAGATCATAGACCCATGATGTTGCCTACGAATACATGATCTTGACCCTCGATTGTCGCGTACGAAAAATGATGATAGTCCCTTCGAATGTGCTAGGATACTTCCTACAAGTTGCCTTCTATGACCATCCGATGTCCCTTCGAATGTCCCGCTTACATCCAACGAATAGGGTTACCTACCAACTAATGGTATGGATAGCGCTATTCTAAAGGAACGGAAAACAACACGAAAACGACCAATTCTTAGTAGGTAATAAGACTTTTAGTTGCTTGCTCAAACAAAATACTTTTCACACATCACACTTTTGTCAAAGTTCAAACTCTTTTCAAAACGAAACATTTCCAAACACTTTGTATTCATTCCTACATGAATCATTACAAAGTCAAAGCGAAATGCCTTTTTCAAAACATTTCAAACACACAGAAAGCACAAATTTTAAAGTGATCTAAGAGCAACTAAGAGCCCGTAGATAACTACGGATGGAAAGGGGTGCTAATACCTTCCCTTTTCATAACCTTCTCCCTTACTCAGAATCTAACGAAGGTCTTTTCCTGTTCTTTTCACCTTCCCTTAATTGGATAAAAGAAAAGTCGGTGGCGACTCTTGCTATCCGCATATTTGCGATACAAAAATCTCAAAGTCAGTTCACCGTATTACACCTGTGGCTACCAAACCATCTCAAAATTCTTTACTGTCAAGACTTATCTTAGTCGTAATCTAATAATCCACCGCGACCATTAGTATCCGACGAAATCCATATGTTAGTAGTGAACGAATCCTTAATAACCTTCTGAGCTTAATCTCAACAAGTGTCCCAAAACAAACATGCAACATTCTTCCAAAATAATAAATCCCAAATCAGACATTCTTGGGTTATCCGCGATATCAGCATACTAAACTCAACACTAGACGAAGTGTCTTTATAGATCGTACTCAAACTTGAATCGTCATTAACATCTTCACCTTTTAAAATTTCAAATGAGCACCACCGCATCAAATCTAACTCACGCGTCCGACAATTTTTCCTTATGAAAATCAAATCGTTCCAAGGTAGAAATACACTTTTTCCAACTCTATGTCGAAATACATCTTAAGTCCAAAATGAAATATCACACTACACCGCACAAGGTTCTTCAGTACCAAACAAGACCAAAATCGAAGCATTCGCTAAACTTTGCACTGGTTCAAACAAATTCGCTTCCCATTGCAAAGTCCAAGTAGCGACTCAACCATCTCGAGTCAAAGTACCCACGATCAATACCAACTTATAAAAAGGATTTTCCATCAAACTCACAAAGCTAACCATCCAAAACAAAAGAACTTCTAAGCTTTGAAATAACCCCTTAAAGTCTTCTACAAGACACAAAATAAATCTTTGCGGAGTTGTCCAAAATATCACCATCTAAGTCGCTTACTTAAGGCACTCGCGTCCAACAGTTCAAAACTCTATCTTTAGAATACTCGACATGCACTGGTCTAACATCACTACAGATAACGCAACGCTGGGATGCTTCCACAATTTCCTTGACTTGATGTGAACCAAATAATATCCATGAACACGAAATAATTTCTTACAACTACTCATGAGAGTAATGTCTGAACATTCCAAAATCATACCTGACGCATTAGTCACACTAATGACATCAACAAATACTCGCCAGGACCATACACTACCTTGAAAAGCATTGTCCAAACATCTTCAGCTCTCACACTAACTCGTAGACAGCCAGACTTCACATCGATTCCACTAAACACGAGAGCTCTAAATGATTGATTTATCCAACATCAGTCCTCGGAAGTAGACACTTGTCCTTAATATCCACTTCGTTCCTTGACTGCAAACAACACACCAACTCGGGCAACATTTGCTCTTCTCGAACAACACAACGGTAGCACCCCACAGCGACTCGCTCGAATAAACAAACTCTGCTCAAACCAATCCTCAAGTTGACTCTTCAACTCTAATTCAAAAGCAAACATCCCTTAGGGATACTTCGAATCACAACTAATTCCAGAAACTAAATCCATCAAAACTTCACCTCTCACTACGGCGGTAATTCACTCGCATCTTCATAATATGCTTCGGAAGAATCACAACAAGAAGTTCGCTTGCCAAAATCTTGCTTCTCACCAATTTTTCCTAAATCTAAAATATATCTATCAAACCCTAACTATATGGAAAGGAAATCAAACCCCTTACCTCTATAGATTGGATGATCCTTGATGATTCCACAACTCCAACCTCAAGCCCTTGCTCTTGCTCTTCTTCTTCTTCTTCCCAAAACCCTCTCTTTTTCTCTCCAAGTTCTAAGTTTGGCTTTGTGAGGAAAAATGGAAAGATAACAAAGAGAAGTGTTTTTATGAATGGGAAGAAAATGAGGAAAATTGGTTTATATGTTGTTTTCTTACTAGCAACAAGGGTGTAAACCCCATTTCTACACAATTAATCCTCACACCCCCATCTATACTTATAAATTAACACATTAAGAATATCTACTAATATTATTAATTCAATCAATTAAAATAATTCCGGGAAATTAAATATCGGATCCGAATAATATTTTACCGGACCGAACGGAATAAAAACCGGACCGAATCGAAACGTCGCCAAATATATTAATAGATATAACGATTAATATAAATATTCTCGTCGCAAAATAAATATCGATCGGTAACTCGAAAATATTAATATAATATAATATTAATTAAAACGGGCGTCACAAAAGGCGGAGGCAAGCTCGATTAGCCAAACTGGCTTTTGGCGAAGAACATTCAGTTCACACAAATTCAGAGTCAGAAGAGAAAGAGATCATGGTTGAAGATCCACCAGAAAGACTTCTTGGTGATTATGGTGGGGCAAATGCACCGGGTGCCAGGTTGACAATTGTAAACCATCCAGTGAATGTGCCTAATTTTCAACTGCATCCGAGCATAATCACTCAACTTGAGAGAAGATATTTCACCGGAAAGGTCAATGAAGATGCCAACAGACACTTGCAGAGGTTTTTGACCATGAGTACCACATTGAAGATTGATGGGCATATAGATGAAGCAAAGAAATTGAGAATATTTACATTTACCCTGTTTGAAGATGCTGACGAGTGGTTTTACTCACTACCTGCTGGTAGTATTTCTACTTGGGAAGAGATGGAGAAAACTTTTCTTGATGAGTACTTCCCTGCTTCTGTTTATATTTGCAAAAGATATGAAATTGTGAATTTTAAGCAGAAAGAATGAGAGTCACTTGGTGACTCCTATAAGAGATTCAAGAGATTGTTGGTAGCTTGTCCCATTCACAACATAGACCAAACTGAACAAATGCAAATGTTTGTGAATGACTTCAGAATAAAGACAAAGCAACTTATTGACACAGTTGTCGGTGGCTCATCCAAGTTTACAACAGCCACTAGTATTAAGAATATCATTGAAGCCATTGCTGCATATGAGCATCTGGAAATGTATGACAGAGTTACAAGCAAACTAGAGGGAGTGATAGATTTGATGTTGGAAGGAAACATGCAACTCAAAATCGAAGAGGCAATTGCTGAAGAAGTGGAGAAAAAGCTCAAAGCTATGAACATGGGCACTCAACAAGTAGCACAAATTAAAAATATGGTTTGTGACATATGTAGTGGACCACAAATGATTCTGCAATGTCTTGCAAGTCCAAAACAAATTGAGGAGATAAAATTCTTGAAGCAGAATAATCCATATTCTAACATCTATAATCCTGGGTGGAAGAATCATCCGAATTTTACCTGGAAAGATCAACAACAACAAGCTCCTTAGAAGGAAGAATGGGGGTGGCCATTGAAAAGATGCCTGCCCAATCTTCTCAATTCCAAGAAGAAACACGAAGAAATCATAGGAATACAACAACAACAACAACAATTAAAAATCTGGAGGTTCAAATGGGGCAGATGGCGCAACAAGTAGCTCTGGAAGCACAAGGTAATCAGAAGAACCATGAGAATGTGAATGTTGTCACAACAAGGAGTGAAAAAGCTTCTAAGGGAAGAGAAGAAGAGTAAAAGTTGACGATCATCTTATAGAAGTGGAGTTAGAAGTGAGAGAGAACAAGAAAAAGCAAGAAGAAATGGTGCTACCTGTGAAGCAAGCTGGAGAAAATATTAAACCTGAGATTAGGATGCCATATCCCTTTTGAGTGGCAAAGAAGGACACAAAAGAGAAAGAGTTTGATAAATTTTTCAAATTGTTCAAAAAGTTGGAGATCAACATACCTTTCTTTAAAGCACTCGAGAAAATGCCTTTGTACCAAAAATTCATGAAGGAGGTTCTGTCAAAAAAGAGGCCAACAGATGATGAACAGGTACCCGTTGATGAGAAGTTGTGTGCAATCATGCATGAGAGAAGAATACCTGTCAAGCAGAAGGATCCTGGATCATTGGAAATCCCATGCACCATAAAAGGTAGAACTTTCAAAAGGGTTCTAATTGATTTTGGCTCTAGTGTGAGTTTAATGCCATTATCAATCTTCAAGAAGCTCAGTATTGAAAAGATAAGCGGGGGAGGAACAAAATTGAAATTTGATGATCACACCATCAAGAAATCATACGGGATAGCTGAAGATGTATTGGTGGAAATGGAAAATTTTGGCTTTCCAGTTGACTTCTAGATCATGGATATCCCTGAATATGAAGAGACTCCTATCATTCTTGGTCGACCATTCTTACTGACTAGTCGGTGCAATTTTGACATCGAGACAGGTAATCTGACATTAAATTTTTTTGATGAAGAGATAACCTTGCAGGTGTTAGAAATCAAGAAGCAACGTGCAGGTGGAAAGAATAAATCTTCCGTTAGGATTATCAAAGTAGAAGGATAAAACAAAATGGCAAAGTCTCTCCCAGAAGAAGTCTCGGGCATAATCTCTCAAGTTGCATCCATAACAACTCCCAAGTTCACTCAAGCTGTAAAGAAGAGAAAGAAGCAGGTATACAAAGGTGAGAAGATAGAAGTTGGAAATAACAGGAATCACGCAGTGGCTAGTGCTTTTGATCTAGATGAGTTTTGGGTCGCAGAAAGTACAAGCAACAAGGTGTGGAGGAGAAAGTACCCCCCATAAGGGGATGACCCGTCGAGCCATGTGACGTTAAATGAAGCGCTTCATTGGAGGCAACTCACGCTTTTAACAACTTAGTTTCTATTTTGGGTTAATACCTATTTCCCCTGCATATAGGGCTCTTTTGAAAAAAAAACCTGGAAAAAAAACTTGCATGGATTCCCTCAACTTTTTGAAAAAGTTTGTTTTTAAACATTGGTCAGGCCACATCACTAAAAATGATGATGTGGCAGCTTTTTTTATTTAGTTTAATTCAAAAGAAATGCCATATGTGTGCAGGGGCTGCTATAAAGACGAAATTGCCCTCTTTAAAAACCTAGTGAATTTAACCTAGTTTTTCCATCGTGTTCCTCAATCATCAACCAAGTTCTTCTTTTTCCCTAGTTATATTTCTTCTTCAAAAATTACTTCTCTTTCCCGTTTCTTCTTCGAAACCCTAATTATAGTTCATCTCTTTCCCGTTTCTTCTTCGAATCCCTAAAAAAATGAGTTTCCCAGTTTATTCTAATTCTAGCATTTCTTCAAACGACAGATTAACTCCAAAATGCAGTCATAATATGTCCATGAAGATGTTTGTTTCAAAATCGGTTTCAAATCCTAACAGAAAGTACTGGAAGTGTAAGTTTTAGGGTAAGAAAGATGATTGTAACTTATTCCATTGGGACGGAGAGCTTTTCATGGTAAGATAAACAACATACTTGGACGGAGAAGTCGTAGAGTTGATGAGTAAAATGGAGAAAGATTTTACCAAGAAGATGGAAGATATGAAGAAAAAGGTTGACGGCTTAAGGAAGGAGATGAATTTTGTGATTATTGTAGTTGTTGCCACTGCTCTTTTCTTTCTTCTTGGTTTATGTAACAGATAGGTTCATTGTGTTTAATGGATCATCATACAGATATGTATTGGCTACAGTTTTAATGGATCTTGTAATTTTGTTTGTTGTACAATTGCAATGTTTTTTTGTTGAACGAATTCAGTTATTGTGTTTGTTTTGAAAAGATTAGCATGTCTGGACATATTGTGTTTTGTTGAATGAATGAAGTTATTGTGTTTGTACAATTGTATTGTGATATATAATAAGGTTATTGGGTTTTATTGAAAGTAAACTAATTGTAGACTGTCATATACAACATATGTTTGTTGAAGTCTGTCATGTGTTTGATTAGGCATTCTGTGTAAACCTTGTGTGTAACAATTTAGAACATGATAAATAAACATTATGTGCTTACAACAGTTTTGAACATTAGGCAGTCTGATTATGCATGTATTTAATAAACATTATAAATAAACCTTGATCATAACATATCACAACAGTTTTGAACGACATTACAACCAAACTTAGAAGTCAGTAAAGTTGGCCTTACAAAACAAGTTACAAAGTGGCACATTATGTGCTTACAAAATGGTAGCTAATATCATATCAGCTAGTATCATAACAGGGTCAATCTACTTAACAAAAGATGGCACATTATGTGCTTAACAAAATGACAGCTAAAGGACAAACAAACTACTGAGTCATTCTCCTTGCAATGTTCACCCATTTTTCTGATGCATCATGAAACACCAAAGGTGCATCTGAAGTTGAACCAGGCCCATCAATTCGTTTTGAATTCCTAACCATTTTCAACCTCTCACTGCACCTTCTTTTCATCTTTTGATTAGGCTTCTTAGCGAGACCTTTTTGCTTAGCAGTATTTTTTGCAGCTAATGTAGGTGGTGCAGTTTGCACAGCTGATGCAGTTTACTCAGCTTTATTAGTTGATGCAAGAGGTGTAGTTTTCACAACTGGTGCAATTTGTTCAGGTTGACCAGTATACTGAGTTTGCTCAGGTGTTAGATTAACAACTTGTGATTGTTGTTCTTAAAAGGCATTCATCATGTCATCAAGAAACGCATTTAACTCAGGGTCTGCCATTTCATGGGCACTTCCAGCATTGAACTCGGGTTCTCCTCCAGTTGGTGCAACAGATGGAAAGGGTTTGCTCCTTGGTGTCTTTCTCTGCACAAATTACAAGTACATTTAAGAACACTTTTATATGAACAAATCATATGTATTGATAAGAAGTATTTGTTATTACCTTTCTCTTCAGTCCATTGGGATGTTGTTCATTGCTCTTACACTTCCTTGAGTTATGGCCAAATTTTTCACACTTTGTGCATCTATAAGTTACACCAATCCTCCTCATCCTTGATCCACTTTCATCTTCCTCTCTAAACCTTAATTTCTTAGGTCTGCTAAGTCCCTTCTTATATCGAGGTGGTAACATGTTCTCAACATCCACAGTAGGCCACATGTCCATATTATTGATTGGGCTGACATTGTTTTCATAACATGTTTTTTAGGCCTCTCTCATGTAACAAGGATCAACAAATGTCTTAGGGTTCAAATTCTGAAATTGCATTGCAGACACAACATGTCTACAAGGTATTCCCACAAGTTCCCAAAATCCACATGTACAACTTTTTTTCCAAGATCAACAACAAATTGGAGCCCATTATATGGATGATGCACTTGCCATAACTCACCCATACTCCATGTTGGCAGCCATTCTCCACTCATCAGAGTTTCCTTATCTAATATTTTCCTAGGATTATGCATAACATTGTGTTTCCATTTGTCAAGCTTAACTAGACTATTGGCAATCCTACTCACTAAATACTTCATAATCCACTCTACCATTGTAAGGATTGGTTTATCCCTAGCTTGTAAAATTGTACTATTAAAGGATTCACTTAAGTTATTCATGAGCACATCACACTTAGCGTAAAAGCTAAAGGAATGCTTACACCATAACTTTGTAGGCACTCCCATTAACCACTCACATGCCTTCTTATCCAGTACTCTAAGCTTATTCATACTTTTCTCCCAGGCCTGAAAGTATGTAGCTTTGGCAGCCTCCATCAATAGGTCCCTTATTGCAGCTCCACCACCAAATTTCTTCTTGAAATTGGCATATAAATGTCTGAGGAAAATTCTATGTTCAATTTGCTCAAACATTTCCTCAAAGAACAGTTTAACCCATAAACACACAACATAAAAATGAAAACATAAAAATAGTTATCTTTTGTTGATATGATATAAAGAGATACTTTATTTCAACCCCAATGTCTTCCATAAGTAACTGCATAAACCATTTACAACTATCCTTTGTTTAAGTACTACACCAAATGCCAAAGGATAATATTGGTCATTTGGATCCCTTGCCACTGCAACTAGTAACTGCCCCCCATACTGTGTCTTAAGGTGACACCCATCCACTCCAATAAAAGGTCTACATGCCTTAGTAAACCCTTTCTTACAGCCATCAAAGCAGAAATAAAATCTCCCAAATCTTGGTGGTAGGGTTGGCACTGGTCTCTCAGTGTTAATCTTCATTGTATTCCCAACACAGTGTTTCTTCAACTCAGCTGCATAACTCCGTAGCTTGTTAAATTTTTCCTTTGCATCTCCTTCAATAATCTCCTCTTCCATGGATCTAGCTCTCCAAGTATTCCCTTTGGTTATGCCAACTGAGTATTTTTGCCTTAGTTCAAACATAATTTCAGAAACTTTAACTTTTCCCTGTGACTTTCTCTTTTCCACAACAAGCTTAGATAACCACTTGGCATTGGCAGTTTTTTTATTTAATACCCTTGCACATGTGGGTGTTCCCACCCAAGTCTTTATTTGGTAGGTGTGTCTGTCACCCACTTTGCTACATAAATCTAAAAAACCACATTTACCCTTGCACTCTACCCTAACCATATAACTCTCATTCTTAACAAATGTTATCTCTCTTCCATTTAAAACTGACCACTCTCTAATTGCATCTTTAAATTCAGACAGAGATTTGAATTCCATACCTAATTTAAATTGAAAGTCCTTATTGAGCAGCTCACCTCTAAACTTCTCATACTTTGGATTGGGTTGTTTGTCATCCTTGTCACTTTCATTGGGATCTGAGCTATCCAGTTCCTCACTATCATAGTCCACCTTTCTACTTCCAAAATTAGTTTCATTCCTCTGTGAACTAGATCCTAACACACTTTTAGGAACCAAAACATTCACTTTGGACCCCTTGTAAATAGATTTCATCTTTTTGAGATCCTTGGATCCCATAACCTTGTATTTCATAAACTTACCATTTGCCTCAACCCTATTCCCACTAACTGGTAATTCAACTTGCACTTCCTCAAATTATTCCTCATCTACTTCACATGCCCTTTCTTCTTCACTGTCATCAAAGATTATGCCTTCATCAGAATCATCATCAGCGGTATCATCTTCACTGAAGTCACTAATGTTGTAAAAATCAGGATTCAACACCTTGGTCATCATGTGTTGAACACCATGTTCTACCCATATATGGCCATCAACATTAGAAGACATGATGTGATTAGCAATTTCTCTAGCTTGTGCATCATCAACAAAGTGGGTAAAGACTTCGTCCACATTTGGAATCTTCCTCTAAAGCCTAAATCCATCGTAATCCCAATCTTTAACCAAACTAACAACTTCAAAAAAACTCCACTTATCAGAGTATTTTCCTTGTACAATGGTTTCACTCTCTCCCCTATAAAACGTTTGATTGTCTTGCACAAAGTTTCCCCTATGGTGAAATATGATTGAAAAGACCCCCATTTCTGCAAATACAAAGATTCCAAGAAATTATTATTCGTAGAAAGCAAGATTGCATGTCGGGCATCATAAGGAAATGAACATCATCGTAACTAACCATAAGAAACTTACCTCATGAAACAAGAGAAGCTAACACTGGTAGCCGTTCCAGACGAGAGATGAACGAACAAACGAAGACCAAGAATTGGATTGTGATTTCAAACAGTTAGGGTTTAAAATGAGAATGATGAATTCCTTTGTTAAACTCACTAGCTTTTGATGAAGACTAAAGGGCAATTTCATCTTTCCAGCAGCCCCTGCACACATGTGGCATTTCTTTTGAATTAAACTAAATAAAAAACGTTGTCACATCATCATTTTTTGTGATGTGGCCTGACCAAGATTTAAAACAAACTTTTTCAAAAAGTTGAGGGAATCCATGCAAAAATATTTTTTGCAGGGTTTTTTTCAAAAGAGCCCTATATGGCAGGGGGAAAATAGGTATTAACCCTTCTATTTTTGTTTTGTTTAGTTTGCAGATAATAAAAAGGGATTCTTACTTGCGAAAGTTAGGAGACAGTAACTGGGGCTGCATTATCCTCTGTGAGTCACCTCTCTTCGGCTTGGTCTGAAACATTGAGGTCAATATCTAGTTTAAGTTTGAGGGAAGTTTTACTGCTTTGTTTTCGTTTATTTACTTGTAAGGGTGATGTCAATTGTTGTGTAAGTCCACAAGTAGAAATTATCCCAAATTTTTTACTGAATTTTGACCAAAATATTTATTTTGTTTGTGCAAGAGCTTGTATTTCAATGAGACCGGGAATAATATGTTGACATAAAGGGATGATTTCTTGAGGGTGGGAAGTTAGGAATATTGTGACAGTGATAAGAGTCCAACGTGTAGATTTGTACCATAGGGCTTAAAGTATGCGAAAGACTCCTTGAGTAGTTTATCTATACAGTCTGGCATAATTCAGATTCACATGCAGGTATGATTGGTTGAGAAGTAAATAAAAATGACACCAAATGATGAAAGACGGTAAAAGGCAACCGGCCCGCTAAGGTAGGTATCTCTCACCAGGTTATTCATCACAAAGGGGGTTGATCCCCAAACATCGTCCAGATAAAGGACAATTTATAACCGCAAGGCTTGAAAATTTCATCGGTAATAAAAGGTAGTAAATGTTGCTCGTTTGCTGCTCGAACATGTGAAGTTCTTGGCTAGTCATGTGCATATGATGATTATCATAATTCTCAGTGCCTTAATTTGATTGTGCGAATGAAAGGGGAGGAAAGTCGGAAAGAGAAAAACTTAAGTACGAAGCATAGTTGGAGAGGTATCTTCGTGTCATGTGAATGCAGGGCACACTACTTTCTGAGCAATATGAACTGAAGTCTTGCTTATGAGTATCATGCTGCTTTTCATAAGTTCTTGTAATCTTCACTTGAGGTCAAGCAACAATTTAAGTTTGGGGAAGTTTGGCCAGTGTTTTTTACACAGATATTTATCAGTTATTTTAGTTATTGTTTCTTTTGCCTATCGCGCTTTTATTTCATTTTATCGCATTTTATGCTTTGGTTTTGTATTTTAGTGTTTTCAGGTTCACATGAATAAAACATGACAAATCGGGACGGAGAAAGGCAAAAGTGCATAAACGAATGAGGATTGCAAGGTCAAAACATGAGAAGTGGAAGAATTGAAGACCAACATGACCCTTGTCTGCTAGCACGACCCATGTTGGAGGATTGCACAACCCTAGTACAAAAAATAGAGGTCTGACACGGGCGTCCGTGCTTCCTGGCATGACCCATGTCAGAAGGCCTAAAGTAGATATTTGAGAAACCAAGTCTGAGAGCAAATACGACCCGTGTTGGACTTGCGTGGCCCGTGTTGCGCGCGTGACAAATTTTATGTTTTTAGTTTTGGGCTTGTGCAATCCTCTAACACGGCCCGTGCTAGCAGACATAGGCTGTGTTGGTCTTCAGTTCTTCCACTTCTCATCTTTTGACCTTGCAATCCTCATCCGTTTCTACACTTTTGCCTTTCTTCGTCCCGATTTGTCATGTTTTATTCATGTGAACCTGAAAACACTAAAACACAAAACCAAAACATAAAATGCGATAAAATGAAATAAAAGAGCGATAAGTAAAAGAAACACTAACGAAAATAACTACTAAATATCTGTGTAAAAACCACTGGTCACCACCACGACACCCTTCTCAGATTCGATCATATAGGGATCCCGAGAAAGGAAAACGACTTTTCTTCTATCGTGCAGGAAAGAAAATTAGTCACAACCAACAAAAAATACAATCTCATTATTCTCAATCAACAAGCTTTTATAAAAATTAACCTCTAACCCAAATACCACTTCAAACCCTCTCAACACTGCCTTAAGCACCCAAACCTGCTCCCACTTCAAATCGTACTTTAGACCAGGTTGTCCATCTTTGGCTAATAAGAAAGGAAATGGCCAACGAAACAACTCTAAGAATTCTTAAAAAGCCTATGTTGCTTGGTAGGGGAGTATATGGGTTAGGTCAACCCACGAAACCCAATCAAATCTACCCAAAAAAATCCAAAAAAAATGTGGGTTAGATCGAGTATTTGGGTGAATATGTGTTTGAAAACTAAAAATTCCATAAAAAATATCAGGTAAAATCGGACCTAGCCCAAAAAATTCACTGACCCATTAATCAAACATTTATTATTATTACAATTTTAATAATTTTGATGAATATTAACTTTGTTGTTGCAATTTTTGTCTCTTAAATATTTACTATTTTTGTGAACCATGACATTAACTAATTTCGGATATTTTACTCTTTGGTTATTTGCATGCCAATACAATTTTATGTCATGCAACTTTAGTTTATTGTCAGGGTTTTATGATATTTTTTATTAGTGAATGTTATCATTTATTATTTTATGATCATAAAAAATAGTAAAAAATAGGTTATATAGTTTTTTCAAGAATATAAAAAATATTGTATAATTTTATGAAAAAAATATGATGACTCAATATTTAATCATTTAATATTAATAAAATAGAAAAATCATTTGGGCAAATCCACTACCCAACCCAATCCAATCCAAAAATTAGTGGATTTGCCCAAACCAACCCATTGATATAGCGGGTGGTTATTTTAACACATCCAAACTGGAGTGCCTTAAATGGGTCGGGTATTGAGTTTGGCCAAACCCAACCCAAACCGGTCCATATACACCCCTATTGCTTGGGATAGCGATAATGATGCCTAAAGTAATGAAAGCTCAAGTGATATCAATGAAGAGACAGATTATTGTTTCATGAAAAATCAACGTCAAATCAAGAAAAAGAATGTAAGTAATTTTAGATATTCTAATGTTGAAAATCTGGTTTTTTAGGGAATTAAAAACTGCTTTTGATAATCTAAAAAAAAAACTTATGTGCTTATGAAAAGTTTGCTTTTAATGAAAAAGTTTTTACGTACTTGAAAACGAAGGTTGAAGAAACTAACAAGAAATCTAAAGCACTAAAATAGTCTATTGTAGATACTCGTAATCGTATAATAGAGGATGAGAAATCTTATCGGTTCAGTTGTGAAACTTGTCAAATTTAACAAGAGGTGAGTACTCTTGAAATCAAAGTGGGCAAGACATCACAACTTTATATTGTTTTTGCTATTAATTTTTCAAAGGTTGAAAAGTCCTATAAATAGTATATTCATTAAGAAAGATTCAAATAGCAAAAGTACGTCTCATCATAGGTTATTTTGTCATTATTGTTTCAAGAAATATCACACCATTGAAAAATGCAAGTTTATGTGCATCTTAGTCCCTACAGGAAATTTCCAATGGTTACCCAAAATCAACAATTCTTCCACTCACTCCCAAGAACCCAGTGAGAATTGGATACCTACCACTTTTATTTAATTTTTTGTAGGTTGAGTGTCTTGATGCTATGACGGGAAAATAGATTATCGATAAAGGATGTTCAAGACACATGACCGGAGATATTTCTCTATTCTCCGACTTTGTAGCGAAGAAGAAAGATATGTATCCTATGGTGATCATAACAAAGGTGCAATACTTGAAAAAGGTAGTATATGTAATTCCTCAACTATTACTATCTCAAATGTTATGTTAGTTGAAGGCCTTAGACATAGCCTTCTTAGCATTAGTCAATTGTGTGACAATGGATATAAGGTGACTTTTGCCAAAGATTATTGCATGATAGTTTATAATGAAAAGAAGGATTGTATGTTTAATGGTGTGAGAGTTAATAATATCTACATGCTTAACTTAAGAGAAATTTCCTTAAATAATGTTCAATGTCTTGTTAGCATAAGTGAAGTCTCTTGACTATGGCATAGACATTTAGCTCATGACAACTTTGATCTACTTAATAAAATAGTTACAAAACATTTAGTAATTGGTCTACCTAAAATAAAAGTTTCAAAAGATCACCTATGTAATTTGGTCAATTTTTCAATTCTTTTTAATTCCGGAAATCTCCTTTTGCATCTAAACTTTCACAACTATAAATACATCATTCATGTATCATTCCGACTTGATGATACCATAAAAATTTCCTGCAATTACTCCTCACCTTCAACCTTTAATCTATGCATACACACTAACAAATCACACATAATAATATTTTGTTGGGGTGTCATCTAGACGAGGTTGATAAAGTCCAATTAGATTCTTGTGTAGTTGAGAAAATTGGGTTGAGATTTCTAGGAGTCTTCGTCCGGAAAAACCGCTGGTTTATCCTTCAAGATCATTGGTTGATTTGATAGTTTTAGTGAAAGACATTCAAGAGAGGTTTGCATCCTCGTGAAAGCTTTTGGAGATAAAGAACACAAAACTCTTTGGAGATAAATAACACAAAGGAAGTAGCGCGACAACGGCGAATCGAATTGAAGTCTTGTGTTACAATATGTGCAATTGATGGTGCGCGGAAGCTTTGAAGATAAAGTATGCAAAAAAGTAGCATGATCCAGATAATCAATTGACAATCTATTGTGTCTTGGTATTTCTCAAGATCAAAATAAGATAATGGATTAAATCAACAACAAACGCTTAAGTTTTGTGGAGTTGCTCTGGGAACACTTCTCTTGTATCAACTTTTTGCATATTAAGACTTATCCAAATTCCAAATTGGAATTAGACGTAGATGTACTCATACGCGAGGACAGAAGTGGGGAACTGTGAAGACAAATCCTCGTGTCTTTTTTTCTTATCGTTTTACTTGCTTTAATTTTCATATATCAATTTGTTAAATAACATTGAGTAATCAATTGACTCGTAAGAATTTTTCCGTAGCTGTTTTTGTTTTGAACTGTGTGTGTTGATTTGCTTATAATCACTTTTGATTATAAGTGATTTTTTATATTAACACAAGAAAAATTCTGAAAATTCGATCGTACACCAAGTGTTTAACAAATTGATTACTCTGTTCTTCTGCTAGTTACCATTAAAAATAGTATAGCTAGTGACTTGCTACAAACGATTAATTACGTGTTACTTGATTGAAGTATATAAATTCAATATTACTGTATTCATTCAATAATTTGTTTTATATTTGTATATCTGACTTCCAATAGCTTGGTTCGTATAGACGACACTTTTTGAAAATCTTCCGTGTGCATTCTTTTCTAATCAATTTTAAAACCAAAATTTTTGGTTTAGTGATCTATTCACCCCCTCTATATAAGGCATCGTTATCTAACATATGAAAACTCCAAAATGGATTTACCCTCCCCATCCACCTCTCCTAAGCCAAGCCGTGCACACTCTCAAAACCTCTTACCACGCTACCCACATGTCCATTGGAATCTCCTCCTAGAAAAAGCTTCTCTCCTTAGGATATATCCTGGAGTCAACCTACTAAATCCTCACAAAATTTTATCTTAAGGTGTTATGCTAACTCAACATGAAGTGTGTACGCACTAATAACATTGAAGATGTCTTGTTCCACTATAAATTTCAAGGCTATGATTCGAGCTCATACTCTTTTCACATCCAAAATATCCTTTAATGCTATGATAAGATCTTCCACTTCTTATACACAATAAACCCCATCCCATTTCTTAATCTAACTTTCCGAGTGTACCAAATCTTAAATCTCAAACTGTCTAATTCTTTTGTTTTTTCACCTATCTACTTAGTTTCTTGTCGGCACATAAAATCGTTCTTTCTCCTAACCACAATGTCCACTATTTTCATAGATTTTCTAGTAAGTGTGCCCATATTCCATTATCCGAAACGAATCTTCCTCTCATGAACTGACTTCTTTACATGCACACTTTCACATAAATGTGAAAACCCTTACTTATATTTCACTACATCCCAACACTAATGCATCAATCTTTACTCTTTTGACATTGTACTCGAGCTATACAACGCGTTGCTTATGAACAACTACCTAACATCCACATTACTTTGTTGTTGTTCCATGTAATAGAGATTTGACAAAGCTTTATTCACATTACTTTGTAGTTGTTCCATGTAATAGAGATTTGACAAAGCTTTATGTTGGTTGTCGTCTACCAAACACGACTCTGCTTTATGTTGGTTGTCGTCAACCTAACACAACTCTCCTTTTATCAGGACTAATGACCGGCTATGTAGCAAAGCTAACCTAGTCAGATCCCTCTCTCCTTTTATCAGGACTAATGACCGGCTATGTAGCAAAGCTAACCTAGTCAGATCCACTAAGCCAGTTACAATATTTGACTATATTTTATAACTTCAGTTTTATTTTACTTCTAGTACAACTTTAATTTGATTTGTATTAGTGACAAAATTAAAGTTAACAATTAAATCAATCATTTCTTAAGTAAATGTTTTTTCAGTTTATATATGCTCGTTTTTCACAAGATACCTGTAAATAAATCATAAAAGTAATACATTTTTTTAAAATTTGCAGCTTACATAAACTATCCGAAGTCTTACTATAACAGAAATTAGAATGATAATTGCTGGAAGAAAGAATGAAATCCATCTCATAACCAAGTTTAATTTTCATGTATTAACAAAATTATGAGATTATGATAACATAATCCCTCTAAAGATATCTCCAGAAAAGAGTTAAAGAAAAGAACTAAATGAAATTGTTGATTTGTGCAGCTAAGCAATCTTCCATAAAATTTGCATAGCACCAAATGACAAATAGCAAAGTGAGGTTGCTTAGTGACAGACCTAGCTGCGGCTATCAACACAACAGAACAGGCACAGAAAAAACTCACCTTGTTACCGCATGTTATCAACACAAATACCCTTGAGTACAAAGTACATGGGATCCTAGCTAGAAACAGAGGGTCTAAATTCTCATAATTGTACAACCAACAATGGTACCACGGCACCGTGTCATTGGAGCTGTTTGGCGCCAAGTTGTTCTCTCACTCCCAAGTGTTAGAACTTCGACATTTGATAATGGCTTAATGTCCCAATTCCATCTTTCAGGTCCAATGACACCCCCTATCATGTACAAATCATCGCCTAGTCCAATCATTGCAAACCCAATTCTCTGTTTAAAATCTGTTGCTGAACTTATGAGCTTTTTCCCTTCTTTGTCTTGCTTCATGATAGATCCATTGCTCATAACACAAAGTGCATCCTGGACTACTGCCATTGGACCTTGAAGCCAATCACAGTCTTCCACAATCCATCTAGCCCCTGCATTGTCTAAAACTTGCACCGTTGACATATCCTTGTGCAGTACATGCATCTTTCCTCCAATCACTATTCCTGAACAGGCTGAATTATGTGTGCGATGAAGATCAGGAATTGGAGTCCAAAAATCCTTCTCGGGGTCATATATTTCTGCTTGAGATATTGTTTTTCTACAGCTAGTGAATCCACCGGCGACAACAATTTTCCCGTTCAAAACACAGCATGCAAACATTGAACGGGGAACAAGCATTGAAGCCCGAGGAGCCCACTGCTGGATTATGGGGTCATATGACCAGACTTCATCGGTTGCAAAGCATCCATCATGATCACCGGTCGACGGATCAACAGCATCACTTCCACCACCAATGACAAACAATTTTCCAGCTACAGCTACGGCACCAAAGTGAGCAAGATGCCTGATCTTTGAGGGAAGAACAGGAAGGGTGATCCAGATATCTCTTAAAGGGTCATACAGTTGCCAGACGTTTTCTGGATCAAAAGCACAGACACACAAGAGATCCTCAGATGAAGCAATCTCCTGTCGGATTTTTGATATTTCTGGGCTACGAATGGCTGCTTTCCAAGAACGTGAGACAACCTCTAACTTTGGGTGTAGGTAGAAGGGAACACGTGCAAGGCACCTTATTGCAACAGCATCAGGAAGTCCTTCAATCAGTCCAGACATTACATCTATGTCTATTATGTCTCCACCACTGATGTCACGCTACTATGGAAGGTCCACCTACAATCACAATATTTATCCTGTAAATATACAGATAACGAGATAGTAGAGAGAAATTAAAATTTAACACATCAGCAGAAATAATTTGAAAATAATGGTCACTAGATCAGCATGTACAAATTTTAAATGAAAATTTATTGTTGGGATGAAAATTTATAAGATACAAACTCTACAATATATTTTGCATCGAATGAATCAAACAGCAGCTGGGATAACAACAAAAGTGAGAAATTGCATACAATCTATGAATAGTGAATAGGAGTAACTAATAAGACAATAGGCACATGTAAAGACTCGAAGGATTTCAAACCAGTGGTCCATCCCTCTATCTAATGGTGGAAGCAATATTTCAGAAGCTATTATGTAGACATTACATAATAGCTTATGTCCTACCAGTCAATCAAAGAGAACTGATAGTTTATGATGAAGCCAAAAATGCTTTGTAGAGTGTCTCATACTTTCAACCCAGCAACAGGCTCACGTTTTCCAATAGGCATTAAAGTTCTATCATTATTCACAGTATACCTATCTTCTGCAACCCCGCAGATAGATGATTGAGGCAGCATACTTAAAGAGATGTTGTTTCTTAATCTCACGCCTTAAAAAAAATTAAACCAATAATTGCTTGAATGTTTGAAACTACAACTACTCAGGTTAACTAGTCTGGCCTTTAAAGTTTAACGTGCTCATACTTGTGGAAATTGAAGGGAAAAAATCTCAATACAAAATGTGAGTCACGGAGCTAATTTTTTGAATTCACGATTCTTTAACTCCAACCCCATATGCACCTTTTCCCCAAACCCCTAGGTCATTTTATCACTCCAAGTGCTGACTTTTTTTTATCAGAAATTCACAAAACAACTTCACAATAAATCCAAGAAACCAAAAGCTAAGTTATATGTCACTAGTCAAAATGGAAACATAACAGAGTAACACAATATGAGGTGGAGAGTGAGTAAGCAACTGTGTGATTGTCTGTATGAAACCCCTATATCTAAATAACAAAAACATGGAAATGAAAAAATAAAAACAAGGTGCATTCAGTAGTGCTCCTTTAGTTTCTTTTCATTCAACAATTTAAGTTTATCTGACATGTTAATTTATTTGATGAGAGATGGTGAAAGAATAGTAAGAGGAATAACAAATCATTGAATCACGCAATTCAAATAGGCGATATGAATAGCAGATAATGACACATGTATACCACAATTTAAAATCATTTATGATCCATCACATGATGCAAATCATTGGCTTGCTGAATTGCATCAAACTGCGTGATTCAAATCACTAATCATGCCATTCTAACAACTCTAAAGGCATGATATATTCTGTAAGTGTTATTTGACGAGGAGCATCTAACCCCTAAATCCTGCCCAGAAATAGTACAACAACAATCAAGCCTTATACTGTTAAGTGGAGTCGGCTACATGGATCAACTTCCGCCATTATATTCTATCCAAAACTTTTTATGTTTTTAATTTTTTTTTCCGAGAGGGTACCAATTGACGTACCAGACACCCTGGGTGGGTTATAATCACTCACACGGCCGTTGCATCACATGCCTGGACCTGGTTAGTAACAGTTATATAGACCCTTTCTAAGCTGCATAAACTTTAGCTTTACACATGACACGCATTAAACCAAAATTCCATAATAATGGTCCATCCCAAATAACCCAGCCCTCACAAGCATAACCTAAGATATTATAGTTGAAAATTGAAATACCCATCTAAAAGTTGCCCATTTCATTGAAATTACAAACTGGTCATATCAAACTCCTTATGTTTCAATCACAAAATAGAGCAACAAATTGGTTATCCGTTTCAAAAACCAAGAATGACTTGAAAAGAACATTAGGATGCAGACACTCTTAATCAAAAGCAAATGTAAAAGAAATATTGATCAGTACACATCAAACATATGCAAGAAGGCCATAAAAACCACTCATACCCACACGTCAACACAACCGAAAGTAAACCAAGTGCAACGAAAACACAACACATTCATAACAAGCCTAGCATAGACTCAAAAAGAAAACCAACAGAAGAATAAACAACCCCAATTGTTTGTCAGTATCACTACATATTCCAAAATCCAAACTGAGTTCTACCAATAATAAAGCAAAGAACATGAAGAAACAGGCATCACAAAAACAAACAAAAAAAACTGAACTTGTTTTTGGATTCATGAACCAATCCATACATACAAAAGCATACCCTTGGAATCAAAATTGGGGATTCATTCAAGCCCTAACATTTATATCCTAAAAAACGCAAATTGAACATGACCAATTAAAAAAAATTGAAAATTGTTTACCTGAAAACGAAGAAGAACAAGAACCGTAAAAGACGGAATCGGCGAAGAAACAAAGACAGTTTTGTTTGTTGCAACGAACAGAGAGTCAAATGTGAATACGAATGGACGTTGCGTTGTTACTTCCCTTTCCTTTCTCTATGAGATGAGATTTTGTTTGTAATTCAGAAATGGTTCTATCCATTATTATTGATTAGATTAGATTAGATTAAAAGAGGATAATATAAATAATTAGACAAATAATAATAAATATGTCGATAAATAATAAATCTTGTTGAGTAAGGAAATTAGGGTTATTTTTGTTGCGTGTTCTATGGAGTCACAGATGAAGAATAATATTTTGGCATATTCTTTAATTCTTATTTTGTTTTCATTACTCCTATATTACACAACACTACACGTTCACGAATCTCGAATTTTCTCAACGTTTTTCTTGTTTTTTCTTAGTCCAAGGGTTTGGTTATTTTCAATTAATTATTATGATAAGTAACAATTGCGCGTGCAAAACGAATTGGGAGTGTATTACAATCTATAGCTGGATATCTTGACATGGATATTGACACTTTAGTTGGTTAGGATCCATTCATTTCTTTAGTCAAACTTGTCGGTAGTTTTTCATATTGAAACTTATAAATATTAGGATTAAATATGTATGGGTTATAACGTGAAAATAATATTTGATAATTTGATTGTAAAATAAATTAAACTTTGTGAATATATTTAGGTTTGATAAGCATTTTTTTATTAAAGGTTAAAAGTAATGTATTGATGGTGCAAAGTTGTTTTACATCACATCCAATTGGATTTTATTATTCTAATATATCATATTAATATTTTAAAATTTAAATTATAATTTAATGAGATATATCATGATGATTAATTGACAGTATAAAAATTATACATATTCTTTTATTTATTTATTATTGAATGGTTAATGTTGTGTTGAGTATTGTTTTGTTTATATGATGAAATTGGATGGTATGAAAAGTTGTTTTACATTATCATCCAATTGAATTTTATTATTATGTTACTCGTTCCGTTTCACAATAAGTGTCCTCTTTGAAATTTTCATATTTTTGTAGATAATGATTAATTATGTTGATTTCAATGATAAAATGAGTCTAATTTACTAAAATAGATTTATTAATAATAGATAGTGGAGTAGTTATATGAATTAAAATACAATAAATAAGGGTAAGTTAATGGAAAAAAAATAATAAATATCACATTGATATTCTAAAGGGACAAATAATTTGAGACAATTAAAAATAAGAAAGGGGACACCTATTGTGAGATGGAGGGAGTATGTGATATTAGCATTTTAAAATTAAAAATATAATTTAGTGAAATATACGATGATTAGTTGATTCTTGGAAGTTGGAAAGATTGCATATCTCGAGATGTTCAAATTTTATTATTTACTTAATGAAATTATGGAGTTGTAAAATAAGTTTTGATATCAATTAAAAATTGATTTAGTGCTGATTCTAATATGAAAATTTAACATTTATTCATATACTATATCACAACGGTTAGTATGAATAATCGTTGTAATAAGGTGCACGCTTTCTAGAATACTACAACGGTCATTGGACCGTGATTGTAAGTACCACATATACTACCACACGTTACATAACAAAGTTTGATCCCGTGTAGTTATATATTTTTCTCAATTGTTGTTAAATACCTTTTTTGTAGTAGTGAAAATTGCACATGCATTATTTTTTGTCAAGAGATAATGTTTGTTAGTTTTGTGGGAGCTAGTGACTTGTCCCAAACCTAGAGAGGGTTTGAAAGCTTAAAGAACTCGGTTTAGAGAACGGATCCGATTTAAAGTAAAAACCAAAAAATAGTAACAAGAGATTGGTACCACATACATAAGTATTGCATTTGAGTTGTATCGAATCACATTGTCTCTATGTTATTATATGAAGTTATGTGCACTACGTGAAATGGTTGTGTTTGTGGAATTGGGGTGTATAATACATACTTGTGAATAATAATTTCAATAATTATGTGAATTTTCACCCTTCTGTTAGAATGATGTTTTATACAAATTGCATTGGTACTGAAGATTAGAGTTGCTTTGGCAAGAGTGAAGCTGAATAAGCTCTCTTTATTTCACTTTCGTATTTTAATTTGAGTCATGTTCTAGTCATATAACACTGGGGAAACATTAGATTCATGTTTCGGAGAGATACTTTATGTACTCTATTTATTTTGTTATTCTAATTTGGATTATATGATGAATAGGTTTTCGATGCCTAAGTTTCTTGTCAAGTATGTCAAATCACTGCAAACTTTTTCGAGATTCTAAACATGTTTTGAAGAGAGTGATCATAATCTCGTAGATTTGTTCATGAGATTCCTCTAAAACAGGTTTAATATGTATCTAGATCATCTGATTTTTAGACTAAAAATTACACTAAATTTCAAAATAATTGTTAAATCAAACTCATTACCTTATTCCAGAAAGAAGAAGAAGAACAAGGAGGTTGGGAAGGAAAATGGTGGTTTTTTTTTCAATTCTGATGATGATGACGAGGATGTCTATTATTGGTTTAACTTTATTTCAACGAGAGGATTTAGGTTTAATTATGGTTTTTGATCATGTAATGAAAGTCTTATGTAATGAAGTTTTAATCTACTTAACTCTCTTAAACACTCAACTTAAACATTCAACTTAAACATTCAATTTAACATATCAGCTGAAACTACAAAATATATAAAATATATTGTAACTGAAAATTATTGCGATGAATTTACTCACAAGAAACGGTCTGTTAGTTGCATATTCATGTCGAGTCCAATGCATCTTCAACTATTACATTTCATAACAAAATACAAAAAATATTAAACATAAAAGATATAAGATAAGATAACATTTTCAAATTACTATTACATTTTATAACAAGGTAAATATTAAACAAAAAGGAGATAAGAAAACATAACATCTTTAAATTTCTGAAAAATCTCTCTGACTTCAGTTTGTTCTTCAAATTCGTTTTATTCTTTTTTGAACATGTATACATAACCTTCAAATATCCAATAGATTCCAATTCTGACATCATAGTACTCTCATCTTCCAATTTTTATCCATCATCCCATATGAAAAAATTACATGTTTAACCACTCCACCAATTTAGACATCTCCAAAAAAGCCTTCCTTTATTTTGACCCCTCTTGCATAAGAACGAAAACATAGGACTGTCACAAGCACAAACAACATGTAAAAAATACATAAAGAATAGGTTCCTGACTTTTTCACATCTTAGGATATTTTTGATTTTTTTTTTGTGAATTTTTAATAATTGATTTCCATTATTTTTAATCAATTTTTGATAATATGTTTAGAAGCGATTTCTCCATGATACCGTACACATTCCGATGTGGTTTTCAATCGTTTCTCGACAATAAAAATCTGAATAAATAGGTTTCTGATACTTTAGGACTTTTAGAGTTTTATCACATTTTTTTGGGATTTTTGGTAATTAAATTTCGATCCCGTTTTAATTGTTTTCGATAACATGTTTAGAAGCGATTTTTCCCATAATACTTCACATATAGATGCAAATTTTGATCGTTTCTTAACAATGAAAATTCCTAAAAATAACATTCTGATTCTATGATGTATTAGGATATTTTAGATATTTTTCTCATAATTTTTTATATCTTTTTAGGTCTTTATCCGATTTTTCCTTTGTGTGAACACAACGATAGATAATTGTTTACTAGTTCACCTAGTTAGAAATCAATTTCTTTGCATATAATGTCTAATAATTGTTCTAATCCTTGACTAACTTCTTGATTAGTATTTTGACATGTTTATGTAGTTCTCACCTTGGTTTAGAATTGATAATTGAGTCATATGATTAGGGTACCATGAGAATTAACCCTTAGAGCGACGATTGATCGTTTTGACTTAGTTTTGCATATAGTTTTGTTTCAATCATGATATTTCTTGTAAATTGTGTTTGAGACCATTTAATATGATTTAGCTACTGACTTGTAGAATTACATACCCAATTTAACTCAATATTTACTTAATTATCAAGTTTCGATCTTGTTGTGATGTTTAAAGGCATGTTTCTCTTTTGTCATTTGAATTGACTAATTATTAGAGCATGATGCCATGTATTTCTTAGAACCTTTAGGACATTTGTTACCATTAATTGTATTTAAATGTAAATCTTATCTTGGGTTTGTAAATATAATTTTAAAGCTAACTCTTAGCGGTTTAACGCTTAGGAACTAATTTGATAGTTGTATAGTTCTTCTAGGTTCCTCTTGCATGAATAATTTGTAATCTTTTCCTCTATTTTTAGAGATGTTTAGGTAAGCTTTAGAATGTGAATTTGCTGCCCATTATCGGAATTTAGGCTTAGCATGCTTCCTAATTGTTGGTTTATTGATGCTTAGGCTTGTTTTGACACTTGTTTATCATAGACCTTGACACTTGTTGGTGAATTGTATTTCATGCAGGTGTTTGTTGTGATGCAGATTTGTATATCTGACGTTACATTCATTCTGGTTTTTCTACCTGAATTGTATTTCTTGCAGGGATTCAGTTTGTGATTGGACTTGTATGTTCCATATCACGTTGTTGCACATCTTTGTGTGAATTGTATTTCATGCAAGTGTTGGTTGTAGTGCGGATTTGTATATCCAACATTATATCTCATTTCTGCATTTTATTTAAATTGTATTTCTTGTAGGGATTCAGTTTGTGATTGGACTTTTATGTTCCATATCACGTTGTTGCACATCTTTGTGTGAATTGTATTTCATGCAAGTATTGGTTGTAGTGCGGATTTGTATATCCAGCGTTATATCTCTTTTCTGCATTCTATTTGAATTGTATTTCTTGCATATTCAGTTTGTGATTGGACTTTACCTGAAGTTTTCCGGAGTATTCTTAGCTCGCAGTGCTCTTCGGATTATTATCCGTTTGGAATTTTCTATACCTTTTTATCGCATTATTTTACCGCTTTTCTAGAGAGCATGAGAAGTAGGGTTTTACCGTTTTCCTTTCCATGAGAAGTAGGAATAGAGATGCATGATGGGGCTTCCGTAGTTGGAGCATGTTCAGGAACCCCTCTAGTTTATTTAAAGACCCGTTTAGGGTGCTTCTGTTTGCTAAATGTGTTTGGTTTGTTTAAAGTCCTCTTTCGTGCACAGGGAGGCGATTTTTATTGTGTGTTTAAAATTATGCTTGCATAGGTCAGAAGTGGCTAGGATACCCGACGTGGCACCACCAAGCAAAGTCCCGCTTTTTATATTTCCTGTTATCGAGTCATTGATATGATGGGCAAGCGGAAAGGGTCGGCAGTCGTCCCCCGCAGTTCTAGTATGTGTCTTGTATGGTACACGTGATTCGTGTTACTATTCCTTTATCGAGTCAATTACAAAGTGGCCATAGGCCCCTATTCTGACTCTCCACTCATTCTCGGGGTTCGTATTTATTGCAGAACTCACATCATTTGCTCTGTAGGTTATGCCTACGCTTGTTTGACATTTGTTTGTGTATTGCATTGTTTATGTGCTTCTGCCAAAACACTTATTTGCTTAATCCCTCTTCATCCTTTGGTCGTTCAACCGAGGTGGATGCTAGGATAGTTTCCCTAGGTTTGCTCGGCTAGGATAGTCTTCGAGCTTAGACTTTAATCCTCAACCATAGGGCCACTTTGCATGATAACATTAGGGGTAGAACTAGTTAGTTTTCCTTTTGTTTTGTTTTCTTCTTTTTTTGCATCCTTGCATGTAATAAAACTAAAACTTGTTTTATTTTCTTTTGAAAATAAAGATACTTAATAATGGTTCGAATTCCTTTTTCAAGGTAAAATAAACCAACCAATACAAAACTTTTTTGCCTAAGGGTTTTCTTTTGTGTTTAAAACCTTTTTCATAAGTAAAAAACATAAAAACCACCAAAACATATGAGCCGAACTACGGTGCTCTGACTTTCCCATTGCACGAGGGAATACGTAGGCATCTTGTCACGGGGCTCGATCGAGCAAAATTTATAAATACTTCCTTCTTTTCCCCGTGTTTTCTTTATTTTCTTTTCTTTCACATGCATTCTCTTTTAGCATACAAATATAGCGATTAAGCAGTAAATAGATATAAACACACTCATTAGATAGAAAATAGAAGTGGATACCATAGAGTACTACGAGCGTGTGGGGTGATAATACCTTCTCTTTGCGTAATAGACTCCATTACCCTATCTCTCGGTCGCAAGACCGTGTCTTATCCCTTTTAGGTTTTCGCGATGCGTTTACCTTTCTCCTTTTGCGAGATAAAAAATGTTCGATGGTGACTTTCATTGATATAGTTATCGGATGATATTCAGCCGGTTGTTTCAGGCTTCTCTCTCTCTCTCAGCCCAACTCTTTATTCTCTATATCCAACCTCACCCTCTCTATTTCTTCAAGGTCTTCAAAATCAACTAATATTTGAAGAACTTTAGCTCATCTTGAAGGTGATGTTTCATAATCTGACACCAACATCAAGATTTCTAGACTGATTTGTTGTTGTTGTGTCTACTACTGAGTTTTTTGCTCAGATCTATTTTGATTTTTCATCTGATACAAGTTTTTGTTGCACTGATGTGGTTGATATTGTCAATGTTTGCAACAACTATTTAGAATTCCTTGACGCTACTGTGAGTTAGTTTCTTTTTAGATTTGATACAAATTATCTGGCCTATTTTTAAATATGTTATTTTCAACAAAACTTTCATAGTGTGTTTAGTCATTCTGAGTTTTCTTTCTGAATATTTTAACTATAGGTGGCTGTCTCTTGGTTTTGATTTTACAGGAAGGTACAACTGGATCAAATTGTGTTTAATGACTTTGAGGTAGTTTATTACCATATAAAATCAATTTTTCTATGTTTGTTCTACTTGCAGTATTTATATTTATTTCATTTTGATTCTGCTTATTTATTGTTTTTATAATATTTATTCTCTCTACAACAAATGTTCTATGATATGTTTTATTTTAATTGATTGTTTTTTTTTTGTTTTTTTGTTTTTTTACTTTAGTTTCTTTTGCAATTTTCTAATAACAGTTTATTACAAAAACCACAATGATAAATGCTTAAATTTACTTTGATAATTTAAGATTTTTAATATCTTTAATTTTTAGAGTTTTAAATATTTTTTTATTTTGTTTTTTATTGATGTTATATATTTTGAGGTGATGATGTGAAATGACTGGTCGAATCCTCATCAGATAGTATATTAATGAAGTCGTCATTGAACGTTTTTTATCCCGCAAAGGGAAAGGAAAACATCGAGTAAACCTGAGAGGGATAAATCACGGTCTTTCGACTGAGAGATCGGGTAAGGGAATCGATTACGCGAGGGGAAAGTATTAGCACCCCACACGTCCATAGTACTCTACGAGATCCACTTTCGTTCATTCTAATATAAGGGTGTGCTATATTTACTACCTAAATGTTATATCTACATCTAATTCCTATATGCTAAGGGAGGATGTATGCGAAAGAAAGAAAATAAACAAACACGGGGAAAAGAAGGAAGTATTTACAAAGTTTGCTAGATCGAGGCCCGTGACCAGATGCCTACGTATTCCCTCGTGCAATGAAAAAGTCAGAGCATCGTAGTTCGGCTCAATTATTTTGGTGGGTTAAGTGTTTTTTAATGGACGATGCGAGTGAAGCACGCCCTTTCTGAAAAGCTTTAATCACAAAGAAAGCCCGTAGGCGAAAAAGATTTGTATTGATTGGTTGCTTTTACCTTGAAAAGGAGTTCGAACCATTATTGAGTGTTTTAGTTTTCAAAAGAAGAAAGAAAGTTTTAATCTTAAATGCAAGTATGGAAAAGAAAACACTGGAAAAGAAAGAAATGTTTACAAAATTATGCTCGTTCAGGCCCCACGACCCAATGCCTACGTATCATTTTTGAGGAATCAGAGCGTCGTAGTTCGGCTCACTATTTTTGGTTTGTTAGTATTTTTTAATAATAATGCTGGCGAAGCGTGTCCTTTTCTGAAAAAGGTTTTAAAGATAGAAGTCAAGTAGCAAAAAGTTTGAGATGTGTTAATGTTTTTGTATGGATAATGATCCATTTATTTGCAAAAGTATTTGAGATTTAGATCCCATGAAAGTCTATGGATGACAAAATGATAATGACGAGAAGAAACCCGCTTATAATTTCACGATAAATTAAGGCTCATGTTAATGCAATCTTCATCATATTATTAAAAGTACCTTGAAGTTTCCAGAAGAAAAGAAATTTTTGTCTTAATGCAGATGTAAAAAAGAAAGAAAACTCTAAGTGGGGGACTATCCTATCTTCTAATCTTGTTATTATTATACAAATGGCCCTATGATCAAGATATACAAAGGGGAGATTCCTATTTAAACTAGCCTATTTGAATACCTCTCTTGATATTTAATTGTTCTTCCCCATAGAAAATGGAGAAACAAACCCTAAGGGATCATGGCAACAATAGCAAAGAAAGAGAAAGGATGGAAGATCACACAGAATATTAAGGACTAAAGTAATTGATGGATGTTTTAGAAGTTAAGAAATAGGGATATTACATGTTAATGGTTGCTACTTCTTGTAAAAGAAATATAATATTCATATGAATGGTAATGAAAAACCAAGCTTCTATCAAACCCAAGTGACAAAACATACACTAAGAGACGATACTCTAGCACAAACTTGGGATGATGAGAAGAGAAATGAAAAATAAGATGGAATGATTCATAAAGGTTAGCACACACATGAGATATAAACCATTAACCTATAATCCACCCAACTTTGAAGCCTTACCCAAACACACCACCAAACTATCTAAAGAACTTCCCACCAAAGTCTCAAATCTAAATGGCATGCATGGAGGAATTGATAAGACAAAAAGAGATGGAGATATGAAGAAAGTAATATGATTATATCTTTATATCTATTTTGAACTAATTGAAACCCAAAATAAATTGGACACTAAAATATATACATGCCTTCGAGCAACCTTACTAGAAAACTATGTCAAAACAAAACTAGAAAGTGAAAGATAAGAATGCACTTATTATGATTTATTGTGTCTATTTGATATACAATGGATGAGGTCAGTAGGTGATATATGAATATGCTACCCTATATAGGCCTAATAAACTCTACAATTTCCTTGAAGGAACTACTCTCTAATGAAACATGCAAAATTTGATCAAACTAAATGAATTGAATGGGTTTTATGAATGAAGAACTTAGAAGATTAATCATGATTTGCAAGGAGGAAAAAGTAAGATAAAGTCAAGCTATACATTCCATTCAACATTATCCAACAATTTATCTTACTCTGAGCATCAACATCCTATAGCACATCTAAACAATATTCAAGACAACTCCCACAATCTAAGATAGATCTAAGTTATTTATGAACTAAGAATGCAAGTAAGAGTGGAGCATAGGTATGTCTAAATGATGTATGAAAACAAAGGTCAGTACCTAAATGGATGTAATAAAACATAACTCAAATCCCTAGTCATTTTCAAAGCAACCCACTAATCCAACAAGTAAAGGAAGGCCACAAGGGGTGCACAAGCTTGCTATATCTAGGGTATAGAGAATAAAATGGTTAAGGACACAAAAAACATAAATTAAAGTAAATACTCCTTCCATCCAATAGGTATTTGTATCCAAGAGATTACCTCCAAATTATGTGCACAAAGTTGCAAACACAACCCTACATGTTAAGGTACAATCCCACACATAAATGAAAAAAAAAATGGATCAAAAATAGATTTTTTTTTTGTAAAATCAAGTCATTTAATATTTGAAACCCTAAGACCTTATGGAAGTCAGGAGCAAAGCCTAGACCCTTGAATGGACTCATAACCATGAATATGTAAAACAATTATCAAGACTAGTTGGCCTAGAGCACAAATTAGAGAGGTTTTGCAATTTATTTTGGAAAAAATGTGAAATCAATTGGTAAAATTCTAAAGAGATGATTTTGTACACCCTAAGACATCCTATAATGTAAACATGATTTTTGTTAAATTTTAGAAAAGAGTGAAATGAAGAATTAGATGGTTACTTTAGACCTAAGCAAAGGAAATGAACTAAACCTAATTAATCCAAAGAAAAATCCTAACAATGTAGAAAAACTCTAGGAAAGTTTGATTAAAAATCATGGATAAATGGAATAATCTTTGATGATCAACATATATGTTTCTAAGAATTTTATCTTTAGAGGAGAATTGGTAAAGAAATTATATACAAACATGGTATTAGAGGTAAGAAACATTTACAAGATCATCAACAAAGAACCATAAAAGGCACACTATGATTTTTGGAAAATTAAGCAAAAATTCCTACAGAAACTAGACTCATTCAAGATCATAGGAGATTTTTTTATAGATTTATTAGACTTAAGGATAGCATAGAACAAAATTCAAACTTTCAACTATTAAACAAAACCCTAATTAGTTCTAACAATTTTTCTATATGCTAAAAATAATATAAAAAAATGCAAAAGAAAATTCATTATTGGCTTCTATATGTGAAAATAGACCCATAATGGTTAGAAATAATTAAAAATTAATTTAGAAAGAAATAAAAAATTAAATAAAATTTAACATGAAAAATCCAGTTAGATCTGGTATTTTCAAAAGGCGCTGTAAAAAATTTGGTCCATGTTCAATGACACGCTGCCACCTCATAATCCCTACCAACCTCCATGCCCTAATTATTGCCTTTTCAGATGAAAACCATGAACTTATGATCATGATATCTTGCTTGTTTCTCCATGAAATCACCTGATTCTTGAATCAAACTGGATTACTCCATGAGAACTACAACGTGCTATCCTTAATTTCTTGAAGTGATGCCAGATTCAATAAGAAAATCATCCATGAACATGACTCTACGAACACTGGAATGAGAAATTCTAACCTATACACTCAATTTCAGATGCATCATTCTCATTCGTTTTTTACTCAAACTGAGTGATTCAAAGTTCAAATTAAACCTTGAATTACAAAGAAAATGCTCATGCTCTTAGATCATTCAAGCTACACAAGATTAATCCAAATAATGCACGCGAACCTACCAGTTTAGAAAGAGTTTCAAGCAAGTTGCAGAGCACGAAAATCACAATAAATCCCAAGCATAGATACATCAGATCTAAGATTCATCCAGCTATGCTACTTCTACTAAGATTTGAGAAGGAGAAACATGTTGAATAATGAAATTCAGAGTTCAAGAAAACCTACCTCGAATTGGTGAAAAATAAATTCACCAGGGGCCTCTAAACAAATATGGAAAACTTCTGCTCTTGATCCTTAGCTCTTGAATATGGAGAAAGAAAATCAAGATGAAGCTTGAACACACAGAGTTGCAGAGCTTCAATGGTGTTCTTGAGAAGAAGCAGAAAAAAAATCAAATCTCGGATATAGAGTGAAAGCGCGTTCCCCCTTGCTTTGTGAGGCCTGTATATCTTATATATAGTGAGAGGATGAGGGAATGTCAGTCACTCTAAGGTTTTAAACCGTTGGAGGGAAATTCTGGGAGAACTGAAAAATTCTTAAACATCCATGGAAACTTGCATTTCATGTGCTATAGCTCTCTCAAAGCTTGCATTTTGATGCTCATTTGATGAGTAGAACAAGATAGCAATGACCATTCATGCTGAGATGGCTCGTACAAGTGTATATAGTGAAGAATTTGGATAGAATCCAATGATTCTATTTATGATGTGATGTCAACATTTATGCATGCATGTCATACTCTTGCTTCACTTAAAATGACAAAATACAATGAAAACCAGGCCTTACATAATTTGGACCACGCAAGAAAGCCTAAAACATAATGAACTTGACAATTCTGTCCAGAAGCACAATCAGTCCAACTTCATGACTTGTGACCTCCATACCTCACAATTTGCTCATGCGTTTTTGTTGTTTATGAGACCCCTCAAGAGTTCTCTCAACATAGATCATAATGCTGCTTTGAATTTCTTAATTTGGAGTCTTGATGATAGAGATATCGTGGCTGAAAGTTGAAGAAAAACATCTCTGGCACGAGCAGGCTTGCGCGCAATCATGTGCATGCATAAGTCAGGTTATGCCATGGTTTTCTTATGATCATAACTCACTCCTCAATTGAACTCTTGAAGTGATTCCAAGCTTGATCAAAAGCTCTCATGGCCCTCTTGAAAATGATCAGGGCACATTTTCAAAATTCAATTTGAATCAAAAGATAGGAAGCTGGACATTTTTACCACCACCTGTTTGTGAAAAGTTTGCGCGGATCTGGCCAATGACAAGGCAAGCTTGCCTAGTGAATTTTCCTTTTGTGCACCAACTTTCCAAGGCCAATATCTTTCAAATGGTACATTTTTGAAATTTTTATGTGTAACCTTTAGTTAATGACATCAATGAAATTTTAGTTTTAGAAAATTATTGACATATCAGTTTAATTATACCATTGACAAGAACATTTGACAAAAACATATCAGTAACATTGCCAAAAACATATTACTAAATTGCCATAATATACCAGTAACATTAAGATAACAAGACAATTACAATAAACTTGAACCAAAACCAACAGTTACATTAACATTGAATAAAAAATAACTATTACACTAACATGAACATTGTACATTGTTACCGGAACATTACAACAATTACATTAAACTTGAACCAAAAACAACAATTACATATATATTGAATAAAAACAACTATTACATTAACAGGAACATTGTTAGAGTAACATTACAACAATTACATTACTTTTGTGAACAACATGATGATCAAAAACCAAGACAGAATTAACAAAATAATCAATAATTTAATCTTCTTTAGTTCATCATCGTTCTTCTTTGCTACACCATCTTTCTTCTTCAACTCACTAACCTTCTTTAATAGAGAGTTTATCACTTTTTGTGAGCGGTCTAATATCTTATTATCACACCAATCAAAAAAGAACATTCTTTCCTTCCATGTAACTAAATGAAACATAAAATAAGGTGAAAGTTAGAAATTACCCAGATTTTTTAGAAGATGAAAATAACTAAAAAATAGGGCTTTATATGTACCTTGTAAAACCCATAACCATAAAACATCCTTCCTGGATTCTGAGATGTCCACGAAGTTGTAAGTGATGAATCCAACCCACAATAACATTGCATCTTTCTCCTCCTAGAATGAGAAAAAGCTCTTAATATTTAAACAGATTTGGAATCCATTGTTGTTAGAAGAAGTGGTTTACGGCGTGGACATAGGCAACGACGGAATAACTTGTTGGAAGAACGATGGAAGAAGAGAACGATGGTACTGGAGAAAAGTGGAAGAACACAATTTTTTTTAAGTTTCACATTCAATTAAGCTAAGTGAGAAAAATATAAAGACTGATGTCGTGAGAAAAATAGAGGAATCTAAACTGTAATTAAACTAAAATTATATAATAAAAAATTTAATTGCACAAAAATCATTTTGAACTTAAGGTTTGTGATTTTATTAAAGATCTATTCCAGATTATAGCAAAACTACTACCGTTTAAATTTAAAAAAAAAGTATAATAAATTATTTGACCAATTTAAATGCTATTCAATTTTCATTTACGATTCATAATTAGATTAAAAAATGTAATTATTAAAAATTTATATTCAAACTTACAACTATATTTTTCCATAAATTTTTAATCTTTTTATAATTTCATATGATTAATACTATTTCTATTTTTTCTTTAAATTTAATTCAATTTTATTTCATGATAATATTAATTAAAATATTTAAATCATTATTAAAAATTATAATAAAATTAAATATAAATAAAATATTAATATGTGAGATAAATATATATATATAATTCAAATTAATTTTTTAGAATTGCAAAATAAAAATTAAATGAACGGCTTTAGAATAATGTGATTTACTTCGAGTCAAGATCCTCGGTATTTTTTCTCTCTATTTCTTCTCTCTATTATTATAGTTTTTATGGTATTTATTATGCATAAAAAATAAATGACTCATCATGTATTTATATTTTTAAAACTTTGATAATTGTAAAAATGGAGATGAAAAAAATGGAGAGAATTTTTATTCATTTACTTCAACCTACAAATGTTACTTAATTGGAAAGTCACCTAATTATTTTTTCTTTACAAATAACTTCTTTCACACTAACTATTTTGGTGTATCTCCCCCAAATTTAAGGTGGGTGAGAGAGATTTATGTTGTATCATATCTATTAAAATTTTAGGATTAAGCGAAGAGAGAATTTCTTATTCTTTGAACGAGTTTTCATAATCAATTATAGAAAATTTATGATTTGTAAAAGTTTTTTTATAATTAACAATATTCTTCTCTTCTTTCTTAAATCCTCTTTCTTAAATTGGATTTTTAATTGTGATCAAACCCCTGCGGTAAAGACCTAGTTAATAGATAATATATGATAAATTTGTAAATATTGTCAATCAATTTACACAAAACCTAAAAGGTAGGCCATGGTTTGTAAATTTTAAAAGGTTCCCTAAATTGTGGATCTTGTAAAAGCTTAATTTTAAATGGTGTGATTAAATACGAAGGAAAATATAGATTAAAATATATTAAAAATAAGAAATGATATTGTTTAATAAAATACATTTATAATGAAAATAATAAGGAAAACGGAAATACTCACTTTGTCTTTGATTTTCAATCACTCATAAATAAATGAAGTCGAGTCAAGTGAGAAAATTGAAAATTGAAGAATAAAATGAAGGACTATTGAGAGGGAGGGAGGGAGGGAGAGGAAGAGAGAGAAGTAATATTTTAAAAATCAGATCGAATTGAACGGTAGAGAGAGAAGTAATATTTTAAAAATCAGATCGAATTGACCGATCAAAACTTATTTGGAACAAGTTTCATCCTAATAGTTATTTCACAAAAATTATATATTATTTATAAACATGATTACGAACCCACTTATTTTATCTTTAAAAATATTTTTTTTATTATTTTTAAATATATTTTCATAAAATTATTAAAACTATTTTTAAATCCAATTTATAAGTGGAAAGATTAATTTTAACATCCATAACATGAAAATATATTATTAAAGATTAAAACACAATCAAAATTTCAATTTAATATATTTAAAAAATTATTTTTATAGAAAATTATTTGAATTGTGATTTTTTTTAATATTGAAAAAATTATAGCAAAAGGATATTATATCTATAATAATATTTTTAAAATAAATATTTAAACTAATTTTTTATTTGAAATTTTTTATCAAAAAAATTGTAACACTACAAATTACTTTTTAGGAAAAAACTGAAACATACCTATATGCTGTGCTTATTGATTTCTTGTTTCACATGTTGGTTGTGGTCTAACATGAAGAAGTTTTATGATTTTACTAATGAGATAACATAGGCCAGCCATTAAGTTTTGTAAAGCTGCTAATTGATTTCAAGCATACATGTTTTCTGATTTCTAATTACATAACTAGTGTGGCTTTTATCACATGACTTGGTTAATGTGTTAGGGAGAAAAACAAAGGGTGTACTAAAAATAAGTAGAATTTAGACAATACTAATAAGGTTTACAAAAACATGCAAAAGGCAACCTAAGTAGTGGTCATGAATATGAATGTGAACTTTGCAAAGATAATTAGCACAAGCAAAGATTGTAATTTTCCAGAACTTGATGATGTTCTATAAGACGACGATGAGCCACGAATACTTTCACTGCTTCCGGTGGTTGATGAAAAACTCCCTATACAAAAAATCATCAAATTGATTACATCTATTCATCAAGAAAACTTTTTGTACAAGCTTTTAAGAATTCGTTTTTAATTTGATACCTGAAGGAGAATTCGGAATGTTGGAAACAGAAATATTCGCTGGAGGAGAAGACGAAGAAGAAGCTGAACCTGAAATCACAATGAAGAATTAAGTTTTTCACAAATAGGCATACAGATAGACAGACAAAGAAACAGATTTACTTAATAACGCGTACCAGTGCAAGTGTTGATAGGAGGTGCTTGGACATTACAAGCAGTTGGGAGAGCCAAAGCACGAGTTTGATTGATGTTAAAACTAGCAGCAATAGACGAAGCAGCACCGCCGTTAACAACCTCGCATAGACACTGTGGTTGTGACCCCATAACAGAAGCAAGCTGTGAGCAGCAAGTAGAGGAAGGAGTAGAAGTTTGTTCTGTGATGTAGCCAAGGCATGGAGAAAGACTTATGAACACATTAGTGCAACTTGAGTCAGTTTGTGCCACTGTGACACCCCAAAGTGACACTACAACAAAGAACATGCTTAGCACTAGCAGCATATCGTTGCCTCTGAATGCCATTATAGTTTAAGATGTTATGACAATAATGTTGTTGATCAAACATTTAAATGGTTTCTTTGTTTTTTTCTTTTTGGTGGAAAAGTCACTAGAGAATTGCTTGTGGAGACAAAAAGAAAGTGTGAGAGCACTTTTTTGCTTTTCATTTACATTATATTCTTAACAAAGAATTTGATTTAATAAAGTTGCCTTATGTGCTCACTCTCTTGTGGTTCTTATCTTTTTTGCTTTGCATTTTGATTTGTCCTTAATGTTTGAGTCATATTGAGGGCATGGTGAAAATATACTATGAGAAAAAGCACCTATAAATGCATTTAGTTTTCATGATGAGTTTTACTTTTGAGATGGAATTGGAATCAAATCAGTGTTGATATGCAACGTTTCATGTTTTTAGTACTACAATTATGGAGTGAATTACTAAAAGGGAATTAAACTTTGAATGGATTGAAAAATGAAAAAAAAACTAATGCTTAGGAGCGAAGGCAGGTTTTTATTAAAGCATGTTCCGTCTAACATGCAATACTTTCTTTATTCGGACAACTTTTAGGTTTTTACTATTTTCCAAGTTTACACACACGCCAAAGAATACCAGGAAAAGGACAAAACAGTATTTTACTTCCTCCACTTTAAGGATTTATATTTTAATTATTGAAAGAAATTTGTTTGAATTTGATTTTTGTAAATCTTAATACGATAGTATTTAATATATGAAATTAATTTATTGGACCACGTGATATAATTTTATTAGGATACATTTCGAATGTAAATTTTAATATGATGGTATTTAATATATGACATTAATTTATTGGACCACGTGATATAATTTTATTAGGATACATTTCGAATGGAAACAAAAATCATTATAATGTGCATCACAGTGAAATTTATAATACGGTGATTTTGATTTTTTTCATTGGTCAAAGGGGTATTTCAAAAAAAGTTGCACATCAAAATCGTCTCAAATTTTTAGAGGTATTGTGTAGATCAAATGCAGTTTAACTATGACAACAAATAGAGGTTGTGTTTAGTAGTGACTTAAATGTGACAAATATTTTACGAGATCATAGTTAATCTTGGTTTAATAAAAAAAAATTGGACCATGTGCGGTAGCACGCTATACACGTTCTCAAAGACGCCACTGAAAGACATCTAGGTGTGACTCATTATGACACATATTGACATCTAGGAGACAATTATAAATGTTCCCAATCTGTCCGACCTAGAGTGCAAAGAACCATTGTATACATATCAACTGTCTAGATACAAGGATGGGCGTGCTCATGTACAGAACGTGTAGAAAAAGGTCCACCTAGTCTTTAATGGTTGGTGTGCCCTTATTAAATTGGGTCGATCTTCATGAGTCATTAGTCAGCTCGAAACAGTTGTCTCCTAACTCTTTGTTATCAACTTTGAAGAAAGAATTACTGAAGTAGAAATAAGTAAGGTCGGTCCAAGAATCTGAATTATGAAGAAAACATATTGTCTTTTGAGAATGTGCACAGGAGAGAAGACATTATATGGTAGCCTTGCGTGAGACTAGTTGGCCAGGGAACACATGCATTAAATGCACTAAGTGTAGGCATAACGTTATTACGAAGATGATCTTCATGTGCCCCCACACATGTAGGCTAGGAAGGTGACAGGTCTAGGCCCATTTGAGTGAACTCAAGTGTAGTTAGTATTCCAAGAATTCGCGTGAACTGTTGGAAGTGGATTGTGGCCTTCTAGTGAATCATGATCATAGACTTAGATGCTCATTGTGCCTATAGAGAGGGAACTTTTGATTTTATTTCATTTTTCAACTTCCTCTTCATTCCTCAAGTGCAATCAGCGAGATAACTTATAAGTTGCATACATTGGATAACTTGAGATAACTTGAAGTTGAAGCTCTTAATCATCTCAAAATTTCCCCTTCATAATTGCATCTTATAAGTTAGGTGTAAGTGAAAGTTTCTTTTAGTACTGATATGAATACAAGCACAAATTGCATACATTGGCTTTGTTCTTTCATTTGTTCCATGCGTTGAGGGGGTATGTGGATCATATCCATCCTCAAGGGTTGATCTTTGATCAGTGAATTTTGATACACATTCTTCTACTATTATACTAATACATTTCTATAGTTTAATTTTTTATTTTTACAATTTTAGTGTTTTTTATATTTAAGTTTATTTCTAGCTTTATTTTATTTTCATACTTTATTTTTTAGCTTAAATAGTTAATTGATATCTTCTCACTGTGTAGAATTGGATTGACGCTTTCTAATATTTGTTGGAAATATTAGAGAATAAATTACAAACTTCATGTTGAAGTAAAAAGTTGATTCGAAGTTTATAAGAGTCGAAAAATCCATATAAGTTCTAGACTTTAAAAAAAAAACTTTTGGGCTGATTTTTATGTTTTGCGGGTCGGATGCTATTATGGCCCAATTTTCCTTGTAATATTTTAACTAAAAATTTAGTTTTTTGATTCATTCTTAATTATTACGATAAAACACAACTTGTATAATTCTCACATGGAGAACTAATCCCTAAGGCTGATTTTAATACTGAGGGGTTCCATGGCTTTAAGGTTATGACAATAACTTGAATTAGAACATTTAGTTTAAGCAACTTGATATGTCCTAATTGATTCAAGTTATTGGTTTAGCTTCCGCTCACAAAATTTTGATTTTTGTATTTTAACCCCCCCCCCCCTTCTAGACATTTTTAACACTAATATTCCCAACCAACAAGTGGCCTAAGAGTTGGCCTTTTGATCAAGTTTAAGCAACTACAAAAGTCATGGATATAAAGTTTTTTTTCGATCCTAAAATTATTGTTTTTTTAAGCTTTCTCATCTAAGTGGAAACCAAACATATTTTATTGAGATTCTAATGATTGATTCATCATTGACTATTCAATGATGAACAATTTCTAGTATTTCTCTTCTACAATGTTAGTTGATAACAAATTGAATTAAGTGATTATCTAAGTTTGATTCATCTATGATTGATTTAACCAATTTGTTGAGATGTATTTAAGATTGACCAGAAATCGAACTGTATGTTTCTTATTTTATATTGATGACTAATCACATATGATCAGGGTCGGCCCTGTGCAGGAGCAGCAAGCTCTACAGCACAGAGCCTCATATTTTAGGGGGCCCAAATTTTAAAAAATCCAATTTTTTTATACATTGATATTAATAAAAATAAAAATATGTTATAAAAAAATTCAGTAAATAAAAAAAAATACTATGATCAAAATCCAATACATTATAAAAATGAGATTGATCAAAATTAAAATAATTCTAATTAAATATTTTTTAAAAATATATAATTATACTTTTTATATGTCATTTTTAATTTATTATAATTGTATTTTTTAAAATTAAAGCCCATTTTTAAAATTAGAACGGGTCTCCGGTTTAATCAAGTCGACCCTACATATGATAATGATGTATTGTTTATGTGACAATTATTTTTGAATTATGGATGACCAAGTAATGAAAGAAGAAGCATCTCTTTTGACCTACTATTCCAAGGTTGTTGTGAAAGAAGATGAAGATAATTTAGGAATATTAGCAATGTTCATTGCTTGTCAAATAACTATCATGATTTCAAAGTTTAAAATTTTAAAGGAGCCAAACCACCATCATAGTGTTAAAGTAGGAAACCTATATTAACTAACATTTTTCCTAGCAAATGAAGTAGATAATCATGTGCTTATTCTTCAAAAGATGATTAGAATATGTGTTGCACAAGTTCATCTGAATTCTTATTAACGAGTGTTTGAAAATGTGCATCAGACGTGCCAAGGAGTCGTATCCATGTTTATATAATTGGTCGTATTTTTCCTATAGCATATTTATTCTTGTATACTAATTGTTTACGTGTGCAACAATTAAGCAATATATCATCAAAATTAGTATGATCGTTTCAATCTCCCTTATTCTTCGTATAATAAGCATATTTATTATCAACCTTGTATGTTAAATGCAATATTTATGTGAAATGAATATGTATGTGTTATATGTGTAATGTATATTCTTTTTGTCTAAACATATGTGTGTTGTTGTTATTTCTATTTATCTAAACATTCAGTATATATCACTCACCATTGTGTGCATTTCATATTTTTTAGTAAAGGTGCATATCATTATTTTGCATTACATTAAAATCAAAAATTAATTCATTATTTTTTATCACATTAAAAGTTCATTATTTTTCATGACATTAAAATTCGATATCATTAATATTTTTGTTTAATGAGCATTCATGTTTCATTGTTTTCAAAAAAAAAAATCAAGTGGTATGATTCGAATCATGTTTTACCTATGATTTGAATCACCAAAAGAAAAATGCAAATAAAACGACACTGTTTAACTTGATTTAACTCACACTCTTTACTTGATATGAATCAAGAAAAAATCTTTTCAAAATTTATGAGCATGATTCGAATAACACAACACCTATGATTCAAATTATAGCTTGTCAAGTCGATATCTACTATGCGTGACTTTTCATTTTCTTATTCCACTCATTTCATTTCATTAAAACTCTTTTCTAATTTTCAAAACCTCCACATTTTCATTTAAACTCATTTTTGAAATTTCTCTTACACTTAAACCATTTCATACATTCTCATGACATCATTCATTTTTATTATCATTTATCTACCCACTCATCAACTCTCCATCAATATGAGTTAAATCAATCTTCAAATGAAGCTTTCACTGCTACTATAAAAAACGCTTTTAACGTCGGGCGTAAATTGCAATTTACCTCGAATAAAGAAGCGTGATAACGAAGGGCGTCATGATAAATCTCCATTTATCACCTTGGTGAAATTATAACTGAGAGGTAAGATTATGCCCACATGGGTTCGAATCCCAATAGCCTAATTTTTATTATTTTCAAAATTAACTTATCTTATCTCTCGGATTACAAATAAAACCTAGGGGTAAGATCATTTCTTTTTTTAATTTTTTTTTTTACATTGTATACCTAGAATATTAATACAGTTATTTGTTTAGCAATTACATTAAGACAAACTGCTCCACTATAATTAAATAAGGGTATAAGAGAGTTTCAAAGTGATTCACAAACTAGATCTAACAACAACAAAATCACAAAGCAAACCAGCTTACAAATAAGAAACAAGAAGCTGAAAAAATAATCAAATTACATTATTTATAGAGATTATTAAATTAAAAATAAATTTCAATGAAGATTTAGATTTAGATTTTAGATCTTCTGATAATTGAAGTTCATGGAAGAAAAAATCTTGGGTGCAATATGTTTTCAATTATTTTTCCTTGCATTTGTCTCTGATATAAAACAAAACAAAAAAGGTTAGATAAATAAGGGTTAGATGAAGAAATGATTTTCTGATAAAAAAATATTTTCATAACATAATCCTTAATCCAAACAAATTTATGCTCTTGAAATCCATCGTAGATAATTTTCTACACACAAAAAATAAGGGTATTTGGAGTTCAAGCACATCATGTTTCATTTAGGATGATTTTCAATATTCAGCATGTTTTTATAAAGGATGTCCCTTAGGTTTCACACAGATCACTAGTGGCAGAGTCTTGAGCGTTGAAAATCATTAAATGGATGGTAAAGATTTGTTTAAGGCTGATGAGTATGTTAAAAATAAAACGCTTAACTATCCCCTCGGTTACAACAAAAACCAAGGTGAATAAGATTTTTTAATTAAAATATTAGCTTCTCTTACATCTCGGTTTCAAAGAAAATCGAGGGGTAAGATTTTTTATTTTTTTTACAAAAGACGTTACATTGTTTACCCAGAACATTAATACATTAATTTGTTTACAAAGTACATTATTTACCTAGAATATTAAAATACATATTGTATGCAACAAATATTTCTTGATATTAAGATTTAGTTCTTCCCAAGATTGTCCAGGTCTCATGCAAAATGCTAGATATGTGTTTCCCCATGAGAATTTTTTATTTTTCGCTGATATCCATCTTTTGAAAAGTTAAGCTCCCTTGTTTGTTTAACTTTTCAAAGGTTAAGCTCCCTTCTTTGTGTAACTTGAAGAAATAATTATTTTCTGAACTTGCAATCTATCAAATAAGATTAAATACAAGAAGAATAAGAAGAGCAACAACAACATCAACATCATTATTTGAGATAGATTGCAAAGGCAGAAAAAAATGTTTTGTTCTAGATAAAAGAACATCGATTTTTTTCTGTCTTGCAATCCATCATAAGTAATAATGCATGCGAGTTTGGGGCAGGTTCATATTAGTAAGGATTAGGGTAAAATATGTTTAACAAATACTTTTATAGTAAAATCTGATTTTTTTTTATTCCACAGTTTTATCAAAAATTGAAAGGTTAGATCATTTAGTTTACACTTATAAACAAATAAAAATATAAACTTCAATAGATGGGAATCGAAGTGTGTCATGGTTTGTTTTTCCATTGGTTTTTTTATTAAAAAAAGAGGAAATATGTGATTTTTTGTTTTTATGAATAATAAAAGATGGCGCGCCTTGGCATTATACCTCAGTTTTTCATTGGCTAAGGTGAAAGCCTCGTCATGAAAAATGTTATTTATTGTAGTGTTTGTGAGAAACATAGAAGGAAAAAGGAAATAATCATCTTCAAGATAGTAAGTACATGCTTGATTCAAGGTTTTCCAAAAATTCAAATGCAAGCAAGAACTCTCAAACCTCTAGTCAAAACTTATCTCTTATCTATCAGAAGATTCGACATTTGGTCCCTGATGACAAGCTTCAGAGTTATGTAAAGAATTTATTAGCAATCCTATTGAATTTGAGTACTTTGTGAATCTAAGATAGGTGTTAAGTTTCTATCCCTATTTGAAGAACGCAAGTTGTTGAAATTTTTTAGTCTGAACAGGAAATTCAACCCAGAACATGTCAAGGTATTTTATTGCAACCTTAAAGTGACTAGCAATGGTCTTGAATGTCTCGTTCGTAACAAATTGATTAAGTTTACGTTAGTAGAATTTAAGAACCATTTTGGATAATATCAAAAGGAAATTAAGTGTGTGTCTCGAGTGTGCCTGATTTTGTTAAGATTGATTTTGTCAAGAGTATCTCTAGGTCTATTGTAAAAGATCGTCTGATTTGTAAAACTATCATTTTAGTCAAGTAAAATTTGAAATGAAAATTATGTACTGGATTGTTGTGAAAGTGTTGTAAAAGAAACCCTAAAAATGTCCAAGAGTCGACGATCAGGATTTATACCTCACGTGGGTTCTTCTAAATAATGTTTGGTTTAATTAGGTTATGCTTATTCTTCGAAGAGTTGAGTATTGTAGAACTTCTCCAAATATTCCATTGTTCTTATCCTCTTTCATTCAGTTCATTTTGGACTTTGATGTTATCACATCCACAAATGCAAAGTTGGTTAAAGCAACAAACCCTGTTGATTCAACTATAGTCAGTTTGATGTGTTACTACTATAATGGAAAAAAAAATGAGTTCTACAAATTGGACAATGATATTTTATGGATTTATGAAAACAAGATTGAGATTCCATGGGATGTGGAAATCAAAAAGGAGAAGAAGAAGAAGAAGGAGAAGGAGAAGGAGAAGGAGAAGAAGAAGAAGAAGAAGAAGAAGAAGAAGAAGTCATTTGTAGCCCTGTCTGAACACATTGTTTCATTACCATCTGCTCCACCTAGTTACTCTAACAGGTTATCATTTATTGATGCCAAAGCCTATTTGAACACCGTGGTGAGAAAGATTCTAACTGATTTGGAGATAAGAGAGAATCATCTTAATGTGCACATTTATCGGGTTACTAGAGAAACAAAGGAGAGAGACAATGATATCTAAGTTTACTTGGCCTCTTTGAAAGGTGTCCTAGAGCATATCAAGGAATCCATTATTATGATCAACCTTAATGATCATGACCTCGCTTATATTCCTCCTCCAGATGATGTAGCTTAGTTGTTCATGCATCATCTCATGCCTTTTATCTTCTTCATGTTAAGTTCTATGTTTTAGACTTATTTTGGTACTTCCTACTATTTTGGATATGCTTTTGGATATTGATGATGTCTTATGTATTTTTGTGGCATGTTAGAGCCATATTTTATGATTTATTGATATGCTCCCTCTCTCGATCTATCTTTTATATCTTATCTCCTATTATTTCCTAAAATTGCATATATTGCCTCTGTGCATATTTGCAAGTTTTGTGCTTAATTTTCTAGGCTTTACATATATCATGGCTATTAGTTTGTGTTTTTTCTCTCTTTTTGATATTTGTCAAAGGGGGGGCAAGTTGTCGAGATATTACCGATATTCACGCGTAATAAGTGTTTGAGGCAGAGGGAGTATGAATGCTCAAGTCTCAAAGTGTATTCTATCAGCCTGATGTGTTAATCAATAAAAACCTATAATTGTGAATCATTGTTTAATACTTCTCCAAATAATCTTTCAAACCAAATCATCAATAATATCTCTAAATTTCCAAACATCAAAAATGGGGGGAATTGCAGTCACCATCAGTATCACTATTTAGTTTTGATTGTTTGCAAATTTTGTTTGTACAATATATCATTTGATTTATCACTTGGTTGTATTATATTCATCATGTGAATAATCTATATCATTATTTTTTGTAGCATAGTGTTGCTAGTGTAATTCACTTGAAATAATATGGTGTATCTGTATTTGTTTGCTTCGACCATTTCAGTTTTGTACCTTTGAGAAACCTCTTATCTCACTATCTTAGTTTTTGTAGCCCATGTTTGCATCTTCCTTTTAGCCTAGAAATTGGTTTTATGTCAAAATCATAAGTATTGCTTGAATCACATGTGTGTGATTCGAATCATACACATGTGTGACTCGAATCATAGAACATCATGAAAAATGAGTTTTGCTTCTGCCCCATTTCATTTCAATCATAGAAAGGCGTGAATCGAATAACAACCACTATGAGTCGAATCATGAAGCATACATGAATTGAATCATGTGCTTCCTTAATTTTCCAACTTTAAATTCAAATTTAGTATTTCTTTTAATTGAATCATAACTTTATGATTTGAAAAAAAACCTTTTGTCTCAGTTATTTGAGAGTGATTATTCCTAAGAGAGTAATTATGTTCTCTTGCACCAATCATTTTTCATATTTCTCCCTTTTTTGTCAATGATTGTGAGTGTGTCACCAAGAGAGAGAAATCTCAAAAAATGTGTGAGAAAAACACATCTCTAGATTCATTGTTGTTCTTGTTGAAGACCAACAAAATTAGAGAAATAGATAGTTTTGATAGATCAAGTGATTAGATTGATCAATCTTAGAACAACCGCATAGAACCTTAAAATCCATAGTTGCTAAGAAACTTGAGAGAATTTAGAAAGTGTTCTCTATTCACCAACACCTAATTCCTTGTTGATACCTTCTGACTAACCTCCTAGAATATGGATCTTGTGAATTTTTAGTTGTGCTTATGAGATTCTAAAGGTACTATTTGTGATGACTGGTTTTTTCATCGGTTGTTTTAAAAACAATGAAGTCGCCACCTAATTTTATTTGTTCTAAAAAGAACGGGGAAATATAGATAAAACCCACAAAGATGGATAAGGCGGTCTACGTGACCAAAAGATGTGAATTCGGGAGTCGGTTATGCAAGGGGAAGGTATTAGCACCCCTTACATCCATCGTACTCAATGGGACCCTTTTAGTTCTAAGTGTTTGTGTGTTTTTATTGCTTTATTTCTAAGTTATGAATAAGAAAGAAGAAAAGGGGTTTGTTTACTATTATTTTGAGTTTGCCTCGGTTTCAGACCCTTGTGCCTACGTATTCCCTCGTGCAATGGGAAAGTCAAAACTCCATAGTTCTTCTCAAAATGTTTTAAGTTGGTTGTGTTGATTTTATAAGAAAAATTATGCATTAGACATTTCAAATGCTTGAACTTGGACTTGTTTAGTTTGTTTGAAAAGCTTAAGTCCTCATTCGTGTTTGAAATGGCTATTGCACACTCTTTGTAAGAAAAGAGTTTTGATAGTTGCATATGAGCAAAGAAAAAGGATTGAGTGAGTTAAATTATTTTTAAGTGAGTGAAAAAGTACCGAACAATAGGACTAACATCTTACGATTCAAATACTAGAAATCCGAGGAGCTAATGCTCAGACGAGTCGTCTATCACCCAAAAAAAGGTTTTCTTATGAAAAAGTGAAGTGAACCAAAGTTCACATTATTAACGAGTCTTTAAAAAATTGGCCTAACGTCCAACGATTTAAAGACTAAGAGTCTTTAAGCAATTGGTCTAACGTCCAACGACTTAAAGACTAGGGGTTTATTTGGCACAAATTCTTAAACAATTGGCCTATCGTCCAACGACTTAAGAACTTGGTTTTATTGTGAAAAAAGAATTTTTGAAAATACACTCGACGTTGGATCGAGGTTTGAAATTTTAATTATGAAAGTGTATTAGATGGGGTTTGGTAACGGACCGAAAGAGAAGGAATGATTCAGGTTATGATTAACCAAGTATATGGACTTGATTAATCTTGTGAGGATAGGTGCTCCTATCCCCAACTATGAGACCCTAGTGCATGGAAAAATTGGTATGTGGACCAATATTTATTCGGGTTATGATTAATTAAAGCAACAAGGGCTTTAATTAATCTTGTGAGGATGGCCATGCCCATCCCCAACTATGAGACCCTTTAGGAAATTGGCTTATGAGCCAATCAAGAGAAATCAGAGTGGTTTTATATTAGTGGTGTGCGAAGTGTACGATTGTGAAAATTCCGCACAAACAAATAAATGAGTTAATAATTATACAATAAAATCGAAAATTTAACTAATTATTCGAGTAGATTTTTTTATTTGATAAAAAATCGACTAATAGATTAATCGATCAATTGTCAAATAAAAACCTTCATAGACTAATTATTATTTAATACATCGAACCAAAATTAAATCATTTGCATAAAAATAAAATAATTTAAAAGATAAGAGTTTAGAAAATGGGCCTGTTTATGCAGAAAAATTGGGGGTGTGAGGAAGCAATCCGCTGGGCCTGGAAGTAAGAAAAGCCCAAGTCCATGAAGGGATCCATCTAATCTTGTGTGGCAGGTCAACAAGGGTCTACAGCGTGCATGCAGTTCTGAGGCATCTCATCTAATCTCCAGGACATTCCAATGGCCATGATGGAGACTTATTTATCAAATATTATAGAATAAAATAAAAAAAGAAATCAGAAAATAAACCAAGGTGGTGACACTTGTCACCACCAGACCAAAACACTTATCTTAAGTTAAACACAAAATCACTAATTAAAAAAAACTAATCAGAAACTTAACCCTCCTTCTCTCTAAAGAAACGGAACCTCTGCCTTCTCTCTAAAAAGGACCTCGTCGGAAATCGCATGCAGCCGCACCGAAAATCGCCTCACGGAGGTTACGGCGGCGACGTAGCTCAGATAACCATTTTTTTATATATATATTCAGAATCGTCTCTCTTCTCTCATCTCTAATCCTTGGTTGGTTTTTACAGATTCGCGTCGGAACTTCCTAGATCTACCGGAATAGAAGCGAAAACCCGAGCCCATTTCATGGAACTGATGATTATTTCGTGAAACCGATGGTGATGATGGTGCTTTTTACAGTGAAATAAAGATGAGCAAGGATAAAGAAGAAGAAATCGGAGCCTAGGCCTCCTTGGTGACGATTTGGAACCTTGGCAGTTTACTCCGGTGAGACCTTTCTAATCTCTTCTGCTTCTTGCTTTTGATTTCCAACTCTGAAGAGATTGGTGTAACGCCCCTTCTAATTTCCCCGCGAATTATATAATTAATCAGAGTTAACATAAACGAAAGAGCGTCACAATTATAAAATTCAGTTAATAAAACGTCATAATAGTAATCATGCTTTTACTGAAGAACCTCATTAAATAATTCAAAACCAATGATTATGTTTTACACAGCGGAAATGACATAAAAATCCGGAATAAATTTAAATCATAATTATTCCAAAACATAAACCAAAAGAAACAACTTAATTCGGTGATTCCAAAACAATCGCTCCCCAGTGTTACAACTACCAGAGCATGACACTGACACGCGGATAATCTAAATAGCACAACTCAAGGCTATCCTCACCAACTCCTAAGCGGCTAACCCTTCAATCTGAAATCATCAAAGTAAGGGTGAGATTTCATCAACAATTAAAATGCATTATACGTTTCTTGAAAATAATAAAACAATCAATACATTATTCCATCCGTATTAGCATAACCAGATAACAATCCACAATTACATTCCATACAATTCATTATGCACATAATAACAATCAATGTAATTATAACACTGGAAACCATCCTAACATGTTATAATTACATATGCAATACAAACTCAATGCATGTGGTACCAAACATGAACTAAATTCACACCCCGTTCCGCTTACACCATGGAAACATAGCTAATCAACGATTCACCCATACACCACTGGGTCAAGAATCCAGCCTCAACACCACTATCCACTGGGTACGGGTATTGGCTCTGCAGGTCCAATTCCACACAATGGGAATTAACGATCACCGGAATGCATATGCATGCACATCAAAAGCATGCAACAATCCAAATACGGAATGTGATCACACAACATTATTCCACACATAGCCAACACCAACAACAACACATGATAACAGCAAGTCATGAGCATATCACGTTAATTACAACATATTGAATTAACATATAGCAAGTATACACAAAGTTAATGGCACAATCACGAATTACAACGGATTCTTCCTACGAAAGCCATAACTGTAACACCCGGAAAATCACTTAATTATTTAAATGAATTATTAAGTAATTATTAGTTAGAATTTAGTCGAAGAAGAAATTATCGGAATAATTATAAGGGACATTAACGGATTTATAAGTCGGTTTAAGAGGATTAATGAATAATCAATTTAGTCGGAGAATTATTATTATGAGTAGAAATTAATTAATTAAAGTATTTAGTGAGTTTTATTATAATGTGAGAAATAAAATGGGAAGTATTAATTAATTGACCAAATAGAATATATGATAAAATAAATGATAGAATAAATGTTAGAATATATGATAGAATAATATTTGAGTTATTAAAGGAGTAGAATAAATAATTAATTAATAATAGAGTATAATATAAAGGAGTATTTAAAGGAAGGAAATAATATGAATAGGGTTTGTACGTGAGAAAAGAAACCAAATTGAAGAAGGAGGAGGCACAAGGGCTAGGAGAGGATACCGGAAGTGCACAATCGGAACCTGAAAATAGGAATTCGATCGGAGTTATAACCACCGTCAAATTTAAGGTAAGGGGTGGGGTTCTAACTTTCTAAACGGGATTATGATAAATCGTATATGGGGATGAATTTATACGAAATTATTTGTGTTTGTGTAGACCGTATGTGAATTAAATGATTAAATTTTATATGGTAGTATTGCTGGTGTTAATCGAAGGGCAAGAATGATTGGAATTAGTGAAATAGTGATCGATCGGACGGTAGCCACATCCTGGAAAATAAACAAATGGAGACGGGGGTCTTGAAGTTTGGAGGCGGGGGCCTCAGAGGGTGAGGCGGGCGCCCTCCAGGGGCCTTAAGAGTGGAGGCGGGCGCCTCCCTTGTGGAAGGTGGGGGCCTCAGTTTGTGAGGTGGGCGCCTCACCTGGGTGGGATTTGTTTCTTCGTTGTGCATCAGGCAACAAGTAGTAAGTACATGAATGTTACAGGTGCAATGTATTGTTTTAGGTACCTGCTATATATTTATGTGTAGGATAATAGAAATAACAGTGAATAATAATAGGATGAGTAGATAGTATTTGGACAACAATATCCAATGGAAATAGCAGTGGGTGTGATTAACAGAACGGTACTGTAGCAAGGTCAAGGAATAAAATATACTAACAGCAATTTAATTGGATGATGGCAGAATATTATTTAGTAGTAAAAATCACAAGTACAAGTAATCTAGTGGTAGTATACATTAAATACAAGGAAGATGAAATATTAGTAGTATAGTTAGAAAATGAAAGTGTAATTCTAAGTAGTAATAATAATGTGTTCAATTAAATTGGCAGCATGATAATTAATTAATATTGGAAACATGGTTGATAGTGATGTAGCAGATTCATAATAATTAATAGTAACAATAGGATTTAAAGTAGTACCGAATTAACCGAGTTAGTGATTTAAGCGGTATAATTAGTTGTCCGAAATTAATTAGAAATGGTCGGAATAATTTGCATACTTTAGTAGATGATTATGATTGTTTATTTTGTTGAATTTGTGTGAAGGTATTGTATTGTTGATTGTGTTTGCGAATAATTAGCGATGAATATGTTGTTGTATGTTGAATTATGTGAAGTTGCAGGGTGTTTTCAGTGACGATAATTACCTCTGATTATTGGTAATAATAGTGAGATAGGCGTATGCCTTGTGAAGTAAATTTATGTTGTTATTTGCATGTTGTAGCATCGCATTTCATTTTGCATTTGTGAAGGCTTGTATTGGCAGATTTGTGAAAAAGACTTATGCCTCGTGCCTCTGATAACTGACAATTTAGTGAAGGGAGTTTACTCCACCGGTACCACATGCATGTGCATTGTTTGAGTCTCATTTGAAATCATGTCGTTGTTAATTGCGAAGTAATTATATGTTGTTGCTAACGAATGAAGTGTGTTGTGTTGTTGATTTGGGAATCATTTGTGACGTGTTAGTTGTGTTGTGATAATTTTATATGATTCAATCCTAATATATTATTTATCATACACCTGTTTATATTGGTAGATATCTCACCCTTTCTTTTGTTGGCCGTTACCTTTATATTGGTAACGTGCAGGTAACGAGGAGTAAAGCATTTAGTAGCTTATGGCGTCGTCGCTCTGATACGTAGCACTCAGGGGGAATAAACGCATATTTGATTTTATATTACTTTCCGTTGCAATTGTTGCATGTTAATACTTTGAGAATTGATTTCTTTGAATTAAGTTGTTTTGAAAGATGCTATATTCCGTTTGAAGTTTTGAAAATATTTATGAATCCGCTGCGTAGTTTTGAATAAATATGAAGTAATTGTGAAGACTAATTAATTGTTATAACTTCTTTGGATTAAAACGTGCTATGTATCCATTATGACATGCTTTTATGATGACGGTTTTGAATGATGAATGTAATGCCTCATTTGTTGTAATTTTTCGCACTCTGATTTTCAATAATAAACGTCGGGTAGAATTGGGGTGTTACACTAAAAATCCCTCAAGATCTCAATTAATAGTTTTAAAGGTGCTTGTAATAGATAATACTCGTTCTAAGCTTTCCAACGATACCAACTATGCCTAAATCGGAGTTACGGTCGCAAAGATATGACCAAAACCGTTTTTAGAAAATCACCTTCTATTTCAGCACAGTATGCATCGATGCATAAGCCTATGCATCAATACATAAAAAACTTGTGTCGACACATGCATCGTATGCGTCGATGCATACAATTAAAATTTTGGCATTTTTCAGTTTTTGTTCAGTATGCATCGATGCATAACACGTATGTGTCGATGCATAGCTTCAGTTTTTGCCCTATGAGTCGATGCATGACTCTATGTATCGATACAAGCTCTTCCCACGCCTCTGGTTTTCTAAATTTTTGCTGCTTGCATCAACACATAGCTTCTTGTGTCGACCCATACTACTATTTTTCACCAAAAATCAGTTTTTCTTCACTGTTTTCCAATTCCTATTAATTCCATTCATTACCAAACTTTATATTATACCAGAACAGAATTTGATCATGTATTTTCACATCCAATTGACCACAGAATTATGTTTTCTAATTAACCTACGATCATTCTACACAATTAATCGTTCTTATCAATTCCAATTAAATTATTATGTCGGATCATAACGTTAGAGCACAACCTAGAATCCTAATTCGAGATTCCTAACGGATCAATTCATTCTATTGATTATCAAAACCTATAAGGCATAATAATCTGATCAAATCACCCCTTACCTCGCGATGAATCTTCGAAACTTCCGACGCCTTGACTTTTCCTCTTTCTCTTCTCTTCTCAAAAGTACGTAGAATGAAAAACTCTAATTTCTCTTCTCACTTTCCTTTATTTATTCCTTTTATTATTTCCAATAATAAAAATAACATAATTAAAATAATTAGAACCTTTTACTCTACACACCTCCCAATTCCACTTTACACCCCCAACCATCCATTATTTAATTAATTAATTAAATCCATTAATTCAATAATACCAATAATTAAACCTTTAATTAAATTAATAATTAAATTTCTAATTATTTAATAGTTGAATTATTTGGGGTGTCACAATTGGCGTGTAGGAATATGATGATATACTTAGGGTTTTTTGTTTGGCTTTGTGAATCTGTTTGTTCTTGCTGGCTTATTGTTTGATATTGTATTGTCTTTGTTATGTGGTTTACTGGCTTATCTGTGGTTGTTTCGTGTGAACAATGGTGGTTGTATTTCGTGTGAACAATGGTGGCTGGTTAAGGTTTTTTCTGTTTGCTATGGTTGCCTCTAGTTAGGGTTCTGTGAACAGTGGCTGCCCTCTGTTAGGGTGCATTCAGTGTTTAAATACCCTCATAAATTAGGGTTTCTGCTTGCTAATCTGGACTCTCTGATTCTTGGCTTAACAGGCCCTTTGGCTGTGTTCTGATATGGGCTTTAACATTTTTGATTTGTTATGTTTTCTGAACTTTTATTTTTTACTGCACTGCGAATGATGATAAACTTGCAGTAACTTATCTTTTGTCTTTACTGTGAACCAAACATAACTTGCTTGTTTGTTGATTTGTAGTAAAGTATCTGATTTTTACTTGCATTGTGAACCAAGTATTACATTTGATGATTTGCAATGGGAGTAACGGCCGATGAAGGATGAAATTGATTTTGACTGAGGCCTTCTTTAAGCATGATGGAAAACCTTTAATCCTGATTCTTGCCTCTAATCCCTAATGATGAGTTAGAAAATAACTTGCTTGAAAAAAAATTGGTTTATTACTTTGCTTTATTCTTTAACCGCTTCCTTTCCTTTTATTTCATGGCATGATCGATGGTGAGGAAGACAAGGTCGAGAGATGAAGAGTTTGGAGATGATAACATGACAAAGTGTGAGAACAAGTATCTTGAAGAGGAAACTCAAAGCTTGGAGGGGAATTCAAAAGTAATGGGAAATCCTCTTAGAAATCAATAGGATTCAAAGTTTCTCTTGGTTTGCATTGTAAAATTAGTTATTAGGAATTTGGACTAATCTTGTAACAAACTTTAAAGAAATATAGTTCTTTTGTAATGTCCTATAAACTTGTATAAAATACAAATTGAATCTTGAAAGAAAATTGTATATTTCGAATGCATCTTGCCATGTTTTTTTGAATAAATTTGAATGGTTTTTGAATGAACTTTAGTTGAAGAATGAGCCATGAATGGATACTTTAGCCTAGCACATGTGATATCCATGTACAAAGTAGACAAACAATGAGTCCAACTTCTTATTCTTAAATTCACGCTAGCTTGTGTTCCAAGAAAACTCAAACAATCCAAACTATTACCCAATTTCTTGCAAGCTTTGAACAATTCCATTTGAGAACCCTTGAAAACTTGGTGACTCTCAATCATTGACTGGACAGAAGCAAACCTTCATGTAACTTCAAGGAAACTTTAAACCAATTTAAGTGAACCTTAAATTTAAAAGATCAAGATTTAAATTAATGATAGAGACAAAAGACGTCCTTATCAGATAGAAACTTGTAACAAACAATCAAAACCAATTTTAGTCAACTTCCAATGATGCCATGATCTTATAAGGAATATAAGGAAATAAAGTCCTGAGCTTGTGCAATGACGAAATTCAAAGGAGTGTATTCCTTGAAGAAGGGATGCCTCACGATCATTCCCCACAACTACAAACCCAAAAAAAATCACTGCCTGAAGATAAAACATTGAGCTTAGGAGGGTAAATTTTGGGGTGCGACACTATTCATCATCTTCAAACTTTTTCAAAAACCATTGTTATGGACCTTCAACTCTAAAAATTGAGTTTGTGAGGTAGATAAAAAGTACATTAGGGAATATAATGTTTTTATTTGAGATTATGTTTTTGTGTATCAGGTAGAAGAATCGTTTCTTGGATATAGATTTTGGTTATGTGTTCTATACAAAGAGAGAAGAGTGTATCTATAACCAAATGTAGACTTTGGTGAAACCATGTGAAGGTTGTCGCAGAAAACATTTATGAGTTATCCAATTAATTGATGCTAATGGCAATCGCTCAAACAAGTCTTCATCGGATTCGCGGAAAGAATGATGCAGAAAGGATGCTTGGAGCAGGTTATTATGGATAGATATATTATTAGACCAAGATCATTGAGGATCTTGTGTGTAGAAGTTGAGTATATGTATCAACGAAAGGAAATATCATTGGATTAGGGTGTAAGCTAATGCAGTGTGGTTATTAACATCCATATTAATGATAGTTCATTATATCAAAATACTTGCATATAAACTCTTAAAAATAGTGGAAGACGTGATTATTTTTCCATGTGGTTTTAAACTATTGAAGAGTGGCGTAGGCATAGAGAGGGCGGTTTCTGAACAACTATATATTTGTGAACTTTCTTCCTTCCATATATCTCTTTAATTTTAATTGTTTAGCATGTAAAATCTAAATTATAGCATAATTTATATGTTATTTAAGTTATATCATGCTTGTATTGGTTTATTCTATAAGCATAGGTATATGTTGCATCGAACTTATTGAATAATGCTTGAGTTGATTGTGTTAAACTACATGTCTAAGTTGAAATATTGAATTGCTTAGTTAAGCAACTTGATTTTTCCTAATTGGTTCAAGTTATTGTTTTATCACTCTCATAGTGGTAACGTTGATATACTTTGGTTAAGATTCACAGTGATGAGATCATACACTTCCATTTGTCCTTGTTTTAGCTTACCTTCACGAAACTCTGGTTTTTATATTTAAAGTTTTCAAATCAAAGGGGATAGGTCTATTTAACCCCCATCCCTTCTAGAATTTTTCACACTTATAATCCCAACCAACATTAGGCGCCTTAGAATGTACATAATAATTTGATCATGATGGTGTTAACTTACCCAAAAGTAAACCTTGATATGTTGACACTTTACATTTCCTTGAGGCGAGAAAGGAAATTTTTTGTAAGAGGTGTTTTGGTCCTTTGTTCTTGTTGTGTTATTTTCCTATTTTATTGTTATTATATTTGTGATCATATGTATATGTTGTACTTTCTTGTAGATTATATAGATAAAATAGATAGTATACCCGTGAAAAACAAGAACAAGCATTCCCTCTAGAACTAGTCTATATTAGTTTTGGTCCTTTTTATAGTGTAGGTACGTTGGTCTCAAGAGTCTTGTTTGACCTCGTCCTACAATTCAAACCACTCAAGGCCTTTGAAGCACCATCCTCCCTGAATGTGACTTTGATATTTGATCAAGTCATCGATATAGAGACATAGTATAAGCAAGTCACTATTGATTCTTCTTATGTATACTCCATGTTCATTTATGCACTTCACAGATTCCTTCTCCCTTATAAAAATATCAATATTCTTATTCCAAGATCTTGGAGCTTGCTTCAATTCGTGCAGGGATTTTTATGAAGCTTGTACACCTTTCTCTCTTCGTCATGTTTCATAAACTCAACTAGTTGTTTAACATAAAGTTCTTCGTCTAAGGGTCCATTCAGGAATGCACACTTCACGTCCATCAGACATATATACCAACTATTTAGTTATGCTAAATCGATAACCGACCTGATTGTTTTGATTCTATCCGCAGGTGCAAAAACCTCATCAAATTCAATTCCTTCTTTCTGGAGAAATTACTTTGCCACTAGCCTTGCTTTGTGTCGAGTTACTTCCCTGTTGGGATTCATCTTCACTTTGTATACCCACTTGACATTAATTTACTTCTTGCCTTGAGGCAATTCGACAAGTGACCAAGTATTTTTGTCTTTGATAAACTTCACTTCTTCGTTCATTGCTTTTACCCACTTTGAATCCTTCAATGGTTCAGCTGCATTTACAGGTTTGAGATCTGCATAAAGAGCATAACGTTCTAGCTCACCTTCATTATCAACTATATCACCTGATGTAATCATACAATCTTTCAACCATGCTGGCACGCGTCTTGTTCTTTGAGGCCTGCTTGTACTTGTACTTGGTTGATCTCTTATTTCCTCTTGTCTAACTTCCTCTTGTCGAACTTCTCTTTCGACTTTAGTTTCTGGTTCTTCAAGCAAGATTCTCACTGAATATTTCTTGACATTCTCACTCCAATCCCATTTTATAAGCTCGTCTATGATCATGTCCTATTGATCATAATCTGCTTGTTCACTGGATCAAACAACTTGTAACATCCTGTCGAAAGATATCCAACTAGAATCATTTGACTCGACTTATCCTCAATTTTTCTTCCCAACTGATCTGGAACATGTCTTTATGTAATAGATCCAAATACTTTCAAGTGACTCAAGCTAAGCTTCAGACCAGACCAACATTCTTCTGGAGTAATTCCTTCTAGCTTCTTCATAGGACATCTGTTCAAAATATATGTTGTAGTAGACACAACTTCACTCCAAAACTCTTTAGGTAAATTCTTGCCCTTCAACATACTTCTCACCATATTCATAATGGTTTGGTTCTTTTTTGTTGTTGTTCGATTCTACTGTGGAGTGTAGGGTGGCACCACCTCATGCATAATCCCTTCTTTTTCAAATAATTTGTTGAAATATTTCGACACATACTCTCCACCACCATCATTTCTCAAAACTTTGAGCTTTCAACCACTTTGTCTTTCGACCATAGACCTAAACTTGGCAAATACCTCAATCACTTCACTTTTCTTCTTGATCAGGTAAGTCCACAGTTTTCGACTGAAATCATCTATGAACATGACAAGGTATTTGTTACCTCCAAACAAATCCACCTAGATTGATCCACATACATTAGAGTATATGACTTTGAGAATAGCCTTTGGCTTGCTTCCTGCATTCGTGTTGAAGTTATTCTTATGTTAACTCGCTTGCACACATTCCTCACACACTTCGTTTGGAATGTTGAATTCTGGAAATCTTTGAATCATGTTCTTCCTCTTTAAATCTCTGGTGTCTCTGAAGTTGAGATGGCCTAGTCGATAATGCCATATCCATTTATCTCTGCTAGCTGTAGTCAAAAGACATTGGTGCGTCATCATATTAACTTCGATATCGAAGGTTCTATTCTCAGACATAGGAGACTTCAAGATTAATCTTCCATTTGCATCGATGACTCTCATTATCTTGTATTTGACCGTCAGTTTGTAATTCTTTTCGACCAATTGCCATATGTTGATTAAATTGCTCTTTATGCCGGGAATATACAACACATTCAAAATTATTAACATTTTGCCATCTTTCCTCATAATCATAACATCTTCAATACCTTCAGCTGCTAGAGTATTGTGATTTGCAAATTTCACCATATTCTTCATTTAGGGTTTTAGATTGACAAATTAATCTTTCCTTCCAGACATGTGTGATGAACATCCTGAATCCATATACCACTTATCTTTGAATGTTTTTTCATCTCTTGTTGTGACCATCAGTAACATCTCTTCTTCTTCATACTTTGCAAACTTTGCTTCACTTTCTTGATTCTTTCTCTTCTATGGATAATCACTCGAATAGTGACCATACTTCTGACAATTGTAATATTGAATGTGACTCTTGTCAGGTTTTCGACCACTACATCTTCCTTTATTTGCAACACACATCTTTGGTTTTCTTGGTATGGTCTTCTTTGATTCGACATGTTTTCTTTGTGATGATTTTCTCTACCAGTCGAATTGTAGTAGCCACCTCTACCTTTGTTGTTGAACCACTTTCCTTTGTCTTTCTTATATTTTACTGATTGAGCCTGCAGAGCCACATCACTCTTCGACTTTCCTGTAACTCTTTCAGTCATTCTTTGCTCATGAGATTCAAGTGTCCCTTGAAGCTCTTCCTTCGACAAAGTTGACGTGTTCTTCGAATCTTCTATGGAGACTACCATATGATCAAACTTTGGAGCCAATGATCTCAAGATCTTCGAAACAACAGTTCTTGTTGTTAACGTCTCTCCACAAGTCTTGATTTGATTCATTAGTTTCGTAACCCTAGTGAAGAATTCAGATATTCATTCATTGTCTTCCATCTGAAGCAATTTGTACGTTTTTTTTTTAGTTTGTAACCTCACCTCTTTCACTTTCTCAGAATTTCCCAGGCTTCTTTTGCAGATTCAACATCACAAACCTTTTCAAAATTGTCTGGGCTGACACATTGGTGAATCATAAAGAGAGCTTTATAATTCTTCTTCTTCTTCAATTCTTTGTATTTCGCTTCTTCTTTTTCTAAATCATCTTCTTCAAGTGGTTCTAATTCATATTTCACAAATTCCCAAATACCTTGAAAACAGAATATAACTTCCATCTGTTTGCACCAATTCTCATAGTTATCACCATTAAGAATCAGAAGATTTGATGGAAAATTTCTATTCGCATAATTCATCGCCATTGATTTTCTTCTTCTTCCCTTGATCGCTTAACCGGAGCTCTTGATACCAGATGTTGGAAATCCACCAAACTCTATGATGAATTTCTATCAATCTTTATGAACAAGATTGTTATCACCACACGATAACAATGACAATGAAAAGAAAATGTAAAGAAGAAAAGAAAGACAATGATTTTCTGCAGAGTTTCTCTCTGCCCACAAACTGTAAAAAACTTCTTATTTACTTTACAACTGTAAAATTTTGTGAATGACTTAATTGCAAAATTAGGGGTTACTCTCATTATTTATATATTTATGTTAGCTTGTTCTCTAAGCCTAAACCCAAAACTACAAAAGTCCAAAATACTGATTTTGAAATTAAATCTAATCTAATTATTCTAAACCTAAATCAAATCTTATCTATTTAAATCTAAAATAAATTTTATCTGTAACTAAATCAAATCTAATTTAACATACATTATTAGACACTATAAATTACAATTTAACAACCTTGAAGAAAGTATAAAGATGCAATGAAAAATTCTCAAACGTATTACTATCCATTCTTTCTCATGTATGGAACCTATACACAAGTTTCACTTGATTATTAGTAGTTGGCGCACCTTTATTGAATTGGGCCTATGGATGGAGCCAATATTCATAAACTATTAGCTAGCCCAGAACAAGATATGTATTAAAATTAAAAATAACGAATTTTAAATTTAAAGACTTCCCGATAGTAAAATCACATTCAATTTCTATGACTTTTAAGCTATAGAGGATATATAGGTTAAAAATTTTAATTAATTGATTAGTTGTAGTTAAGTGATGGTGTAAAAATTCTTTACATAATTCATGTATATAAACTTCATCAGTATGGATTTTCAAATTATTTTTATGAACATCATGAAACATAGTATAAAGTAATAATCATCTCTAATGTATGTGACAAACTCCATTCTAGCCAACTATACCAAACTACTAGTATAACACTAATTGAAGAAATTAACATAAAAACTCTTCCACTAAAAATACCAAAAGTAGTTGAACTCCTTTCTTATATATTCAAATCTACCACTTCTCTTGTCCAAAATATGATACAACCATTACACTATATATTAATCATTCATTACTTTAATTTAATCAAAACATAAACCATTGAATTGTCTTCAAATGGCATTGATATCATTAAGATTGCTAATTATAATCTCTTCATTAAATTTAATTAATGGACAGATTAGTTCATCATCATGCACATCCTCTATGATTAGCAGCACTTTCACTCCTTGTGCTAACATAATTACAGGAAGTACTAATAATGGTTTAGTACCATCAAGTACTTGTTGTGAATCATTAAGATCTTTGATTAGTACTAATATGGATTGTGCTTGTGATATGATGTCTTCTAATTCTCCTTTTTATCAAGTTCTTGCTATGTCTCTTACACAAGCATGTAACATTATTAATGGAGCTTCTGTTCGGTGCAAAGGTGTAAATACAATTCATTTCTCATTGCATGTAATTCTAAGTACTAATAAGCCAGTTAATTTCTAATAATATTTTTGTTACTATATTGCAGCATCAAATTCTCCATTGCCAGCTCCAGGTATTGATTAATCAGCTGGTTTTATGTTTTCAATTCAGTCCAACATACTAGTTCACTGTCACCGACACCTCTGGAAAAAATGTGTCCGAGTCAATCCAATTTGTTATTTTTTCAAATTATTATTAATATCGACGTGTTATTATCAATGTTGTGTCCAATGTCGGTGTTTATGCTTAGTAGAAAATGAATAATTTATGTGAAAATAGTTATGTTTTTACAGGTCCATCAGTTATTGGAACAAATAGCCCAACTCTTCCTTCAAGTGCTCCAACTCCACCATTAAGCCCTCAAGGTAGTTCAAAACTTCAAATAATGTGCTTACACTTTTTTCATACTAAATAAAAAAAGTTCAAATAATAAACTCTCTTTTACATTAAAAGTTAACCTAACATCCCTTTTGGAACAGATTCAAAAACATTGGCTGTGGATGACAAACACATATATGAGAATCTGCAGTTGGCAGAGGCAGGGGGACCGGCACCATCATCAGCACCGATGGAAGCAGAAGCGCCGTCTAAAACTTCAAGAATTATACCAGTTTTGACTCCTCTTCCTTATTCAGCGTCTTCTCCGTCTTATTATTCCTTCTCACCTTCTGCGTTATTCATAGGAATAGCAGTAGTATTGGTTTTGATTTGTTGACGTGCAGCAGCATTCATATATACACTCGTACCAATGTTATGCTTGCATGTTTTCTGCCTTGTGAGCTCTGATTATATATACTGATACACTTTAATAACAATAATATGCTTATATGGACCTGTCTCAATTTATAAATGTTTGATCTCTCGAGTGAACCTTATTAATTTTTTGCATAAGCATGATTTCGCATAATATGAAAAAAGAACAACTGGCTCTACACTTTGTCATCATCTATTAAGAAACAGTTATTTCTCTCCCTTTCCTTCCCTCCTTTTTAGGTCTCGACCAAACTTTATTTGAACCAAACAGACTCTTAGTTGCGTACTTGAAAGTTGCCACCAAATCCTGCAAAAGTAAGCAAGAAACTTAATTTTCTCACAATGATAAAGTAAAACCAGCAATTGTCATTATTTACTAAGTTTTAGTATGAGTGGATTTTAATTACATTATCTCATTATAAAAGAATTCAGATGCAATTTTCTTTGAATCGAATCACATAGCCTTCTCCCGCCCCGCCCTTAATAAGATCGTGAGCTGCAGATATTCATACTCAATAGGTGTTGACAAACACAAACTCTGCAGCTGCAACAAAGAAACACGGACAAGTTTTAGCATATTAACGATGAAAAAATTACAGAGAAGCTAAGAAAAGCAAAGTGGACAAACGACAAACCTTCTTAGGGTCTTCGAGGGTATCAGAAATGTCTTGATCACCATTAAGGCTAGCATTCCTCATAGCATTGCCTACCTGCAAGAGTTCAAATTAAAAATAATTAAAAACATAGTGTTTGATTTTTACATAAGCCAGACGCAAATCGAAAAAGCAAATATCGATGGTTTTTTTTTACCGAGATGGATTACCTAGTGTGACAACACAGTTTGATGTTTTGGTTGAAGTTCCCTCAATTAGTCAAGTTGAACTCAGAAAGAGAATTACATTTACATGTGTGTGTTCGTCAATAGAAATGGAAATCAGTGTAGCCATAACCGTGGGAATGTGAATGCGGCAATAACTCTTCTACTTCAATTCTGGCATTCGAACAAGTAGAGCCTTTCTTTACTTGGTTACTGTTAATAGACTCAACTTTTGCCAAGAATATGCTACAAACTGGCCTATGATCAGAGAATCTCGACTCGCCACGAACATAAGATAATTGTTGTAAGCCACTTCCATACCACAAGATACGATCACACCTTCACGGATAGATAATTTCATTTGATTAGATCTATATAAATAAATAACAATGTTGTTTCAAAATAACGACATTTTTCACTTCATCGAGAAAGAGTAGTACCATGCTGGAGTTCTTCTCTTTTGTTTCGAGCGTCTGTCATCACCTGCGTAACTGTCGGAATTGTTTGAATACTTATATGTCGGAGGAAAATATATTTTCCCTTCACTCCATCCTGTAAAGACTCGACCTTGTCGCTTCTCTATACACAGCTGAAAGAAAAAGCTATCGCGTTGTCAGGTAAATCTTAAAAGTAACCAATATGGGAATGAAGCATCGTAGTTATTTGGTGGGATAAACTAACATGCCTGGTCATTCTTCAACAAAGTCTTCCAATCATGCATCTCAACAAGAGCTTTTGCTCCTCGGTACGAAAGAGCCATTCGATAATTTAAATCCCCCAGCCAAATTATTCGGCTACACCAAATAAACCGATGCAAGTTTAGCTCTTGAAAATTAGGACTTAGTTGAAAATAAATTAGGAGTAGAAATGGATAAGGGACATACTCATGTTCAAGAATAGTCTGAGGAGAATTCACATCGTTTGTGTCATGGACCTGTGGAAACCTTGTCTTTCTAAGAATTTCCATTACGTCTGAATTTCTTCTTAGCTCGTCACCATCCCTTTGACCAGAAGTCAGATGACTACAGACGAAGCAAAAACTTGTTTCGCGCAATGACATACTAATCGATATTGAACCCTGAAAATCCAAGAAAATGAGATTTCTCTTTCCGTAGTACATTATAAGAACTCTAGTATTAAAAATGAATTAGCAAATGTACCTTGTTTCCGAGATATCCCATCAATCCTCTTCCAACGCACGACACTTTCATGTTATGAACATCATCTCTGATATCACTTTTCACCCAAACGGTTAGAAATACGCCTACCATTTGCTTACTAGCAACCAAACAGTATCTTGAGTTTCCTATCGGTCTGTCACTCTCCTCCATAGGTAAACAACCTCCATTTGACATTGGCGAATAATCTGTTGTAATGGGTGAGTCGCCACCTCCAGTTTCGTCATCTGACGATCCCCATCGACAATTGGTGTCATAGTCACTTGTTCTATGACCGGATATCATTCTATCACAGACACTGAGACGTCGATCAAGGCATGATTGTGGAAGCGACATGTCATTATCCATTCTCATACTACGACTCATGGCTTGGAAGGATCTCCGATGGAAGAACGAGGTTGCCTTCTGTCTCATCGATCCTTCAAAATCAGCATCTTGCTCCACAATAGGAGCGGGAATAGGAGATGGAGTATGGTATCCACCACTTGTTCCCGGAAGGTTGTTCAGTGTCTTTCTAATAAGGGCTAGCCATTTTTTCGCAGGACCATTGTCTTCTGTTCCCAAAACATTACCGGCATTGAGAGGCACAATTTCTTGAAACCTAAGTCCAAGAAAATGCAAAAATATAACACATTCTGAACCTTTTCCCAATTAAAGATTATAACAATACGAGACATTATATAATCCCTAAATTACCCAAGAACATAGATATCAGCAGGCGGAGAAATGTGAAGCCAGTCTTCGAGACTTAAATAACTCGGAGGCGACTTCCCTGCCACATTCCACGTAGCAACAAAGATTCTGTATCCGACAGAGGAAAAAGTTAAATCAATTGAATAAAATTCTTAAACTTCATTATATTCGCAACAAACTGGGCAATTTAAGTAATCGAAACATACCTATAATTACATACATCTGTAGCCTGAGCTTCATCAAGGTAATTCTTACCTCTTTGCAATCTATCTATGTACCTTCTACTTGATCTCTCTATGCATTGAAATCATTATTAAACATACTAAATTAGCAGCAGAAGAAAGAACAATAGATTTCTGAAATTTCCACGCATATTAAGGTAGTGATAGTGAACCTGTTTTGCTTTTCTTGATAGAACATGCCTCCATCTCTGAGTAGTTGCTCCTATACTCTTCATCAACCACTTAAAAAGGAAAAACCATATAAAAGTTAATAAAAGTTGAGAAATTTGCATCTTTCCATGGTTAATTAACTATCCTATTCAATCAAACACAACAAAATGAACAAAATTAGTATTAGTACTAAAAAGGGTTGAAAATTGAAATGAAACCATATAAGAAGAAAACAACAAAGGGTAGATCTTGTCTTACAAGTGGAATACAACTTAATTGAAATAAACAAAAAGTTCTTAAATTTTCAACCAAGATTTCAATTCCAAGAACCCCAAATTACATTAAACTCATGAGATTAAAAAAAGGTGATTAATTAATCACCTTGAGAAATGATATCATCTGCTTGAAAGTCCTCAGATTTGCTCTTGATATTGAACCATTTTTTGACCAATGTTTTAGGCCATGAAAGCTTCACCAACCAAAACAAAAAAAAACATAAGCAACTCCAATAATCACTTAATACAAAAAAGAAAATTGATAAATGAAAGTGAATAGAATAAACATTTCTCAACAAAAAAAAAAAAAACCTTGCTTTTCTTCAAATTCTCATCTCTCATTGTTGAGACAAGTTAATCTATCAAAATATCATTCCTGCTTGAACAAAATAAGAAAACCATTTCAAATGGTTAACAATGTTTGAGACTTTAAGGAAGACAATGCAGAAGAAAACATGAGAGAGAGAAGGAACCTTGTTGTGAGTAATAAAGAAGGGTCGTACAGAGGTAAAGCAGGGAATTTGAAGGGGAATAAAGTGCAGGCAGGAGAGGTAAGGTTGGTTCAGTGTGGAGGGCTTTCCTTTATCTGCAAATTCAAAGACTTAGTTAAGAAACCCCAAAAGAGACAGAGTGCAATGGTTACATTGGTAATGGTAACCCACTCACATAACCCAACATAACATTGTCTTTAATCTTTATGCACTCACAAATACCAAAATTGATTTATTGTATTTTAATTCACTTTCAACTAAAAAGAGGATTTTTGTTGAGAGATTTGAAAGGAAAAATAAAAAAGACAAATTGTTATTCCCCCTTCCTAAATTATGAGTCATTTTATTAAAAATATTTGTTCCAAATTATAAGTTATTATAGAAATTCAATACATTATTAAAGATTTTCTATTTAATATACTCTCTATTATTTATTTTTCTTTTTTTTTTCTATTCTTTATTTCACTTTTCAATATAATTATTAAATGACATTTTTTTAAAATCATACATAATTTTACTTTTTCATAAAATAATAATTATACTTCTTGATTCATGTGAAAGTGGCAAAACGAGTTATAATTCGGGAGAGAGAGTAGTGTTTATGATTAATTATACTTATATATTTAAAAGGGTAATGCTAATACACACCCATACCCATGTAGGTGTGCATTAATAACATACATCATTAGTGTATTTTGAGTGCTCTTTTTTATTTTATTTTTCAAGATTTTTGTCATTTAAGGGGGTTTTAACACCATTGTTAATTTATTATTATTAATTATTTCTTAACAATACAAAGGTGAAGATTTATGTCTTAACACATCAATATAATGTCAGGACAGATGTTATGATATTTATTGACAAAAAACTTGCTAAACATGTTGATTGTTTAGAAAGATAAATTACAGAAATTTAAAGAATACAATCAATTGTTAATCCAGTTCGATGCAACGTCACCTACTCTGGAGGCTACCAAGCCAGGGAAAAAATTCACGATAATTGTATTAGTTCAAATTTATAACAACCCTAATTTATAACTTTTTGCTTAATCACTAATTTGTGCAACTTCTACCTATAAACCACTATATATGAGATTCTCCTCTCACATCCAATCACCATATTGATATACCTACCGTCACAAACCTTGTGACTAGACAAGAGAACCCAATAGAATATTACACTTCAAATAAACAATACTTAGTCCAGACTCTTAACTAAGAACAACACTTAGTTTTGCTTAAAAGCTTCAACTAAGAACAATACTCAACTATTTACTTAAAAGCTCTTGCGTGAGAATAATAGTTTGATAAACAAGCACCAATCAGTCAACTTAATGCATTAAAGGTACATGAGCGGCATACAAAGAACACAAACATTAAAAACCTAAAAGACTGCCAAAACCCTAAACATATATGTTGCATCCACGGTTTTCTCTTATGAATGCTTGTTATTTTAAGTCTAGCAAGTTCCTTTATATAGCCTCTTGTAGAATGGGCTTGGACTCTTCAAAAAGATTCAACTTTCATGTTTAACACGGTTGCAAGATCTTCTCATAGAATAGGAACAAATCTTTTTAAATCTTCCTAAAACATCTACAAGATCTTTTTTTAAGAAATCCAATTGAATTTGCACTTTCCTCCTAAATAATCTCCTTGGCATGCACATAATGATGAGGTATATCCAAAATAATCTCATCAAATTAAATTAAATCTGTCAAGAGATACATACAACAGCGCTTACTGTACACAGTCCAAGATTTCACGACATCTGTCTTCGACATCTTATTGAAAAATACATAACAGTAAAATTGTTATGACAATTGATGAAGATGTTATAACATCTTGCTCAACACTGGTATAGAACTATGTTTTACTAAAATTTAGCCAATCATAAAACCATGGAACTAGCATTTTGTATTGAGTTAATAAATATTATCAATATTATTTGCTCTTATATTTTACATCTAACCATAAAATCAACACTCAATACACATATAAATTATTACAAATAAACTCCATACAAGCTTAAACAACTTAGAACCAAACCTACAACAACTTTGACATAGTTAAACAACTTACAACCTATTACTTGAAAGAATTGTTGACAATAATTTAGAAAAAAGTAAAATCAGATTCATACACAACCCACTTCAACATAATTATTGGCACTAATACAAACAACATAAAAAAAGATCAAAAATCAAGATGGTGTCGTAAGTTGCATGTAAAACGTGGCCTTTATCTTCAACTCATCTTTATTTTTGTTTCCCAAATATTCAATCTTCTTTAACTCTTAAAAATTTTCATCAAAGATGATATCACTTTCCTCTCACGATTAGTGATTTCTTCTTCAACTCTTTAATTTTTTCATCAAAGAAGATACCACTTATGGATCTATGTGCTTGCAAATATTGTCAAGGTGATTCGAAGTGGTAAATCTTGTTGATATCAAAGTTGAAATCAATTGTTTAATTTTGATGATGACAACACATGATATCAAATGATATTTATTGAATTTGTTATACTTTTGAAGATGTTCTAGTTTAGATGTTTCATCAAGTCATCTCTTTGAAGTCAACATTGTCATCTAAAGATGTTTGAGTGAAGGCTTATGTTTCAAGGTTCTTTAGTGGTTAGCTCTCTCAACTCTTTGATGGTGGTAATCAAATTGAAGATATCTCAAGATTCATCGAGCTATAAGGCTTGAAGTTCTTATGGCACAAGGGCATTTTTTGAAGTACTAATTCAAAATCAATCACACACACTAAAAATCTTTAAGCATCTTTTATTTTGGTAAAACCCCTTGAAAATGGTTTTTAAGGCCTAGTTAACTGATTATGGGATTTGATTGTCTAATCAATTGGAAGCCATTTTGCAAAGGATAATTGATTGTTCCTAAAGTCATAATCAATTATTTTCACTTTGTAACACCTACAATCGATCGAGACAAACTCTTAATGATTAGTAACGACAAAATATCAAATTTTTCCATTTGTTTCTTGAACAAATGACTATTCATGTGTGGTATCGATTGGCATAGTCGATTATGAGAGTTATTATTTCTCCCATGGATTATTTCCTAATTTAAATCAGATTATGGCTTATAAGTATAGAGTTTCTCTATCATTTCAAATCACTTATAAAATGATATTTAATCTCATTTTCTCACTCTCCCATATTTTTGTATATCTCTCTCATGTTTCTCAAATATATTTTTCCTTAGTACTTTGAGATTGTTTGTGTGCTTAATGAGGATCCTTATTTTATATAAGGACATAATTACAATCTACCAATAAGTGCATTATCTCTTAAGTAAAGTATATTCTATAAAAAGTTGTTAGATTGTGAGCTAAACCAATAAAATCTCTTTTTAGTTCAGGGATTATCTTAGGAAGTCTCCGCTTTGGTTGGGGAATTTGTCCTGTTGCAAAAGCTCTCTTTTGGTTCGTGTAGATCAACCACTAAAATCTCCATAACACTTCCTAAACTTAACCTGGTGTAAAAGCTTTCACTATTTGAGATCAACCTGTGTAAAACCTCATATTGGTTCTTGTTCTATTTTGGAACCAAAATTGGTGTTGATAGATGGTAGGGGACCATGAATCGGTGGTGATTATCTTAGATATGGTGGGATAGGGTGGACCTCCAAGGTTATCACTCCAATTCCCAAGTCAATTTAGAGTCTAAAAGGATTATAGTAAAAGTAGAGATCAGAAAAGTTTACATTGAATCTCACGTCTGTTAACTTTTATGGTGGGTTATTTTTAATGGGCTTGTATCTAATTGGGTCTTTTTGGGTATTTGGTCGACCCAGAACACTCGCCCTCAAGGATTGATTGAGTGAAAGTCAACAGAGAATTCTTTGAATCTGTGGTCGACCTCTATTATAAATGGTGTTCAACTTTGGAAAGAACTAGGAATATTTGGATAAGTTACAAAATAGTGGGGGACGAGTGCATTTAATGGTTTCCCATCATCGAAACATTTTGTCAATTTTTCCCTACGCATGGCTTAAGGTGGTCATCTTAGAGTATATCGCTTTCTTTTGGTGCATTTGAGTATACTTGAGTTTGTTTACTTTTCTTTGAAGAAATCCAATCTTTGATCTTGTAAATTCCCATTTCCCCTGATCTAGTCCATTGATTGTCTTCATTTATATATAAGGGTTTTAAGCTTTGAGAGAAATTTCCTCTACCCTTGAGAAGCATTTTTTACTTGTGATTGTCTCTCCTTCTTCTTCTCTAGGAGTATTTCCTAGAGTGATTGTTATTATTTGGGAAAAGCTTTTATTTACCCCTTTAAACTTCACCTTTACCATTAGATTTTGTTTCTACTAGGTACCCTTCTTACCTTAAGCTTTTCCATATGTTCATAATTTCCTTGATCGTAGCCATTATGAATGATAGCCTCATAAGTTTGTCTAGCAACTATGGGAGTGATGACTCTTCTCCCTTAGTTATGGTAGAATAATCTTCTAGTCTAAATCCTTCCCCCTTAATCGTTGATTAACAAGCCCATGAGTTCATATCTATAAATGATGATTCTGATCCAAATAAGTTTTTAGAGGCTTTTTGGATGAGAAAGCTTCCTCCAAAGGTTATTTTTCGATGCTTCCTTTTTTATGGCGATGAAGAAGATGATTGTGTAGTCACTTTTGTTGGACATGTGACTATACACACAAGAGAGAGGTGAGTTGTGTGTTTAGAAAAACTTGAGTTTGAAAAACTTTTTGGATTAAAACTAGAACTTAAAAACTTTTTTAGAAAAGTTTCGAAAGTAAGTAGCAAAAAATAGAATTCTAAAGATAAAGTGTAGAATTTAAAAGTTTAAGGGAAGAGAGAAGAACCAAGAATTAAATAGGTTCAGTAAAAAATGGCATAGTCATGTCCCCAATATTTGATATTTACTTGTGAGTATCCAATAAACTTAAGAGCTTTTAGTAGGTTTAACTCTCAAACCCCCTTATATTAGGAAAGCAAAATTTGTGGCTAACTTCCAACCAAAAAACAATCTAGGAGAGAAGCAGTGTGTTTTACTTCCTAACGATAGTCTTCAAGCTTCAAACCAATATTTTACATGGGTTGGTATTGAACCTTATAGAGCTTTTAACACTAGGATGAGCTTGCGAACTGAATCTTGGTTTTATATCTGCCTAACTAAGAACCTAGAAGATTATAATATCGGGTTAATTTCCAATATTAATAAGCTTTTAACATCTAGCTGAGCTTGAACCAAATGAAGACTTTTAGACATGTAGAGCCTTCGAATCAAACCATGGACTTAATAACTAAATCCCTAAAACAAACTCCCTAAATTTATGAATTATTCAACCAAGGAAAAAACAAACTCCTTTGGTGAATTTAAAAATCTACCCTTCAGGAAATATAATTGTCTCACTTGCAAAAGGACTTTCTCAAAAGCACTACGACTAAACTTTTGCAAGAAAAAGTAAAAAGAATATTTTTAAAGATAGAGGGTGAGGAGTGATACATCATATTTTTGGATGTGAAAAAATATGGGGCATCTTTAACTGCTTTACACTTGACTTTAGTTTCATCAAAGACATGTTGTCATCATAAAAATGCATTTTCATTTTTAATGGAACTTCCTTGATTAATAACCTACAAAAAAAGGTTTCACATTCTCCCCCATTTTTATGATGACAACACATCTCTCAGGGGGTGGAAAAATAAACGATAATATTTGTTTGGAGTAATTAAACTCCCCCTCAATTAAGTGGAGATTATATTTTATCCTTGAGAGTATACTTTTCCCCATTTTTCAAAATCAAAAATGCGAGTAAAGATGCATTACGATAATTTAAATATGCAAACATGAGCAATTTAAACATTTAAAAAAGAGAAACACCACTCTTTAATTGAAATTGCTAGAAATTCAAAGTACAAAAGGGAAATTGTGAAATTTATATAGTGCAACAAACAAGAAATAGTATTAAATTAAACACACTTATACATTTAGGTGATACCATTCTTTATTAAAATCATCATTGTAGAACATGTTTTGTGGTAGTTGTGTTTAGTCTAGAATGAAGTGTCAAGTTATGAAGTCGAATTTGTCATTAGTCACGTTTGTCTTTCTGATTATCAATTTAAGTAGGTTGTCGATTGTGGGTAGTTGAAGAAGTTGAGGAATAAAGTAGTCGAAATCGTCTATTTTTGTATGTTGATTCTTGTCTATTTCCTTTTATTTTATTCTCATTTGACGATGGTTTTCGATTACTATTTTGTTGATGATCTAAAATCCCATTGATGGTAGAACTGATTTTCCTATTTTAGTTGTCTCTTCTATATACTCTTCATTTTTTAAATTGAAACATGTCTCTTCCATAAGTTTGTGATCATATTACTATGTGGGTGACATATTTCTTCTTTCTTGCTTTATATCATGTACTTGATTACTTGTTTTACCCAATTTAGTGTGATTTTGTTTTCTATGCACCATATAGCTTTAACATCAAGTTGTATTTTAAGTCTAAAGTTGCTCTTTAATAAGGTTATCGAGGAGGTTATATCTAGAGATGAATGGATTTGGTATGGAGGGTGTTGGATATTTCAAAAGAAAGGATGTAGGAAGATTGTGACAATACTTGTATCCTTTATCTTCGGATTCGAGGATGATATCTTCATGAAGAAGATTAGAAATATCTTTAAACTCCTTTACTAACAGAGTTATTCTATGCCTTTTTACTTCAGATAGAACTATCCCATCAGTAAGGTAGAGATTTGAGAAGAACGTCTTAAATAATGATGGGTACACCTTCCTTTATGGGCTACAGAGGAAGATGGACAGGTTAAGTTCTTTAAAAAAATTAAAGAATTCACATCCTTTACAAGCTTATGAATCCACAATGTGAATTATTAGAAAGGTTAAGTCGACATACTCTTGGAAAAATCACACTTCTTGTTGTTTGGTAGTGAAGAAATCCGAGAAGAGGCTGGTGGAAAAACTTAAAATTTTGGGAGCCATGGTGATTTTGAAAGAATAATCTCACACTCCCGCAAGATTTGAAAGAGAATATGCAATACAAATGAGTGAATAATGAATACCTAGTTATAAAGTGCTTCTCAATTATTTGATCATGTGTTTTTGGAAAGCAATTAATATAGATTTTGTTGATTGAAAGTGAATTCAAAATCCTTCCAAATGGGGTGTACTACTTGATTGTCTAAAGGCTATAATCGATTGGTTTATTATATCTATCTAGATTTTGAGCTTTCAACATTAATGTTGATGTTTGATTTCCTTGAAGCACACGTTTAGCTTGGATTTAATCTAAAAATATGTGCACCAAGCTTCTCCAATCGATTGTCATATAGCGAAAATTGATTGGGCTTGCGTCAGTGATGCTCCTTGGTGCATTTCAGGCCTTGTGTTGGATTTATTACTTTTCTGCACCCTATTCAGCCTTATTTGCACCCTTTTTCTATAAAACATTTAGAAACTCTTATTTTTGGTTAGTAATTATAATTTATTGAGATGAGAAAAATTAAACCCATTATTTTAAGTGATTAATCAAAGTTTTCCGATTATTTACTCCTTTAAAAAATGTATTACCTTAAGTATCAAAAGACTATGATCAAAATGTATCTTAAAAGGGAACACCAATTATATTATGGTGTGTCCTTATCTACATATAGTTGGATATGAGAGTCGATATAAACAACGAGATGAATAAGTCCACTACAAATATATTCACTCAACCTACTATGAGGTTAAGTGATCACTAAGGATCATAAACATCTATATATTTTCAAAAATCTTGATTTGATCATTGTCGTTGATATCCACCATCATCATACATTCTTGGATCAAATACTTAAGAGTATACCTCTTGGTTTTCACAACTCCATTAATTATCATTCAAGCTTTGAGCTACAAGGCATACCTGCAAAACACTAAGGTTTCACCTTTGGTACCCAAATTTTCTTAGTTTCAGTTGCATTGGTTTTTTCATAAGGCCTTGGGTTATAACCTTTAGAGCTTTTCAATTTGTCGAATAAAAAATGGCTTCAAATTCCCAACTTTTTTGTAGTGTGTACACTTGTAAACTAGACGATTATTTTTCTTGTGATCTACACCTTTACTAGGTTTTCTATCATTTTTTAATCTTAGTCCATTCTTGTTTAAGGAAGGCCTTCAACTTGATAGGATCAAGTCAAGCTTTTTTTCCATTAGGTAAACTTACACATGGTTTCATGCAATTCATCTACTTCTGTTTTTAGAGAGACACAAGTCTCATAATATTTATTTGAGTTTCTAATTTTAGTTATTTCTAACTTAGATAGTTTATTGTTTTCTTTAAGAAACCGTAAATGTCCCCCTTAAGGTATAAATTATGTTTCTAAGTTTATCATTTTCTTTACAATTGCTTATAATATGACTTAGTTACCTCAACATTATCTTCCTCATGGGATGCCTTTATGCATACTTCATCTTCTTAGTTGGAAATATAATCTTTCATGGTACTCGTTGAGGTTGATGTTTCTTCTCTTTTTCTTCCTTTGAATACTCCACTTAAAGATACTTTTTCTTCACAATTTCTTACACATGAGGTTCCTTTATTTGATGTTGAAACTTTCGAACATCGTTCAACTATTGAGTAAGTTCTTTAAAAAATGACCCCTTGAATTGTGTAATAGGAGTTTGTTGAACATTATTCATTTTCTAAGCTTGTATTCATATTTGAGTAATTGAATTATCTCATTCAATTTCTCTATAATTCCCTTCTTCTTTGATTTTTCCTGAAATTCATGAAGGTCCCGTGTGTTTACTTAAGCATTGGAGTAATTTCTAATTCTTAACTCTAAAACATTAGTTAGTGACAAATGTTCCAATATACTCCAATTTATATAAATTTAAAACCATTTAAGAGTAACATTTGCATATTCTTTTCCTCGTGTGATCATCTCTTCTTGCAATATACTTGAAAAAACTCTTTATATCATTTCAAGAGTATCCCACATTTACTTGGTTGTTTAACAATGGTGAACATAAAAGAAGTTTGTATCATCTAGAGACATTACTATAAAACTATTTGTTTTGAAATCTATTTCAAATTTTCTCTCTTATTTTTTGGTCCAAAGGGAAACAAGTTTATCTTCTACTTTATCATCTACTTGATGGGTAGGAAAAATGAACCATTGATTAATGTTTCCCATAATTCATAATTGATACTTTGAATAAAAATTCTAAACTTAGATTTCCACAATTAAAAATTTATACTATTAAAAGGCGAATGTGTCTTTATAAAACATCCTCTTAAAGGTGTGTTGGAACTTGTTTTCCTCCTAATATGATTAATCCTTAAACAATAGTTAGGCTTGGTGCCACTTGTTGAACATGTGGCTCCATATACAAGAGGGGGTGAATTGTGTGTTTCAAAAAAATTGAGTTTGAAAAAAAAAATGGATTAAAATCAGAGTTTAAAAACATTTTTAGAAAAGTTTCTAAAGTAGGCAACAGAAAATAAAATTCAGAAGATAAAGTATGGAATTTAAAAGTTTAAGGGAAGAGACAAGACACCAGAAATAAACTTAAGAGCTTTTAGTAGGTTGAACTCTCGAACCCCCTTGTATATATACAGAAAACTAGGAGAGAAGCAGAGATTATTCCTTTTAAACAAGGCATCAAAGCAGTTAGTCCTCTTTTCATAAGAAACTTGGAGTGAATAGTCTTAAAGCTTCAAACCAAGATTTTGCACGAGCTAATATTGAACTTGAGGGAGGTTTTAACATCAAGTCGAGCTTATAAACTGAAACTTAGTTTTAAACCGGGCTAATCAAGAACATGAGATATTTTAATACTGGAATGATCTCCAACCTTAATAAGCTTTTAAGATTTGGATAAGCTTGAATTAAATAAATACTTTTACACGTGTTGAGCCTTCGAACCGAACCATTGACTTAATAACTAGATCCCCCCCAAAAAAAAGCTTTTAACATGTTTAAAAGGAAAAAATTTGGGCCCATAAGTGATGTGCCAATCGATTGGAATCATGCACCAATCAATTTGTAGGCCTAAAATTAATTGATTAAAACACTTTAAAAGGAAATAAGAGATATATAGCCATTGCCCATTATTAAGATGTTTTCCTAATCACTTTGGGCACATTTTTGAGCTGGCCTAATTAATTCAATTAAGGTCCATATTGATTGGAAAAGAAAAAAATCACATAGCTTTTATGGCAGATCCTAGCTCATTTGGCATGCCTTTAATGCATTTTTCAAATTTCTTAATATTATTATGTTTAAAACTTGTTTGTGTGTCTGTGAGTGTGTGTGTGTGTATGTGTGTGTGTGTCTGTGAGAGAGAGAGAGAGAGAGAGAGAGAGAGAGAGATTAGCCATATACTTTAATAGAAATCACGAATTCTTTTACAATGTATATTCAATCAAACACATACTTCAAGAATTTATCACATATTTCAAGACTTTGTCACATACTTCCATCTTGTAAACACTTGGTTGAACTTTATTTTAAGATGAGGCTTGAGTAATATTCCTTTTAGGTGTCATTATCATATATTCTAATTTATCAAGCTTTGTTGATCATGTTGCATCTTTATCAGTTTTACACTTGACTTAAGTTGTCATCAAAGACATATCATCATCATCGTCATTAAAAGCGTGTTCATCTTTATGGATTTTACTTGAATAAAAACTTGCAAAACAAGGTTCAATAACTCCAGTGTATGCTTTCTCTCAAGTTGTAGGAACTTTTACTTTGCTTGCTTTGATAAATCCATAAATGATGTCTGTTACTATAAGTAAGGAGGATTCTAAAGATTATGTTAAGACTTATTGGCAGGCCAATTGGTCATGACCCTAATGACGCCAACATTAAGGATCATCTAAAGTGAGTGGAGTGAGTTAGCTTAAACCTTTCGAGATCGTTAAGGACGACGAGTTATCCTTGTAGGGGGCTACATTGCTAGGACCGATCGATGAAAGCAAATGCAACTTAGTGGACACTGGGATAGTAGGGACTTCCTTTTTTAAGTGATCAAGAGGCTATAAATGCAACCAAAATCTTTGTCGGTTGTTCTTATAAATAGTCGGTCCTTCTAGTGGATTCTAAGAAATAATATAGAGAACCTTTGAAGGGTGTTCTTTCTCTTTTTATGATAAAGTTAAAAAAAGATCATCAACTTTTTGTGAAAGAACTTAGAAATTAAATGATGTGAGGATGATTGAGCATGGTTGAAAGGAAAAAAGTAAAATGGAGTTATAGAACTTAGAAGTTTGTATGGATGTGAAAAAAAGAATTCTTTTTTTGAATGATGAATGATTTAAGTTTTGATATTGACCTAATAGAGTTAAAAAATTAAAATTAAACAATTTGATACTTTTTTTTAAACGAACAATTTTACAAAATTGGCTCTGGTTCTTTGTTGTGAATGGTTTTGGACGGTTCAATACAATTTTTATGGTTTTACTCTGGTTTTGACCCACTAGGGATTTTGAAAGGTTGACTGGACTAAATTCATCTCTGATTTCTAGTCCAACTGGTTGAACCAGACAGTTCAGTCCAATTTTTAAAACATTGGGATAAACCTGCAGTTTCCTCTAACACAATTTGAGGTAGAAGTGTTGAAGTACCTAAAGGTTTTTCCCTCCTATATCCAACCGAGTTATTGAGCTTAGCTAAAGGTGTTTTGAATTCAGGCATGGCATAGGTCTTGGAAATCCTCCTACATGTCTTTCTTAAATATGTTCACAGTGATACACATTTTTTGTATAATGTCTAAGATCAAGGGCTTATTGAGTTACACCAACATGTTCCCTAATTGAGACATTTCTTTAAAGACTATGAGACGTTATGGAGAACTTTGTGCTAGTGAATCACTACACTTAAGATTCTAACTTTTCCTTCTACTCAAGGCTATCAAATCTTCTCTCTCTCTCCCTCTCTCTCTCTCTGTCTCTCTCTCTCTTGTAAGGGTAGGTTTATAAAATATTGGGCTTGACCTCACTTCTATCTTAAGTCTCATTCATATGGTGTCAAATTGGAATCTACCATTATTGAATAAATTATGATGAAGAGTCATCTAGAGTCTCTCTACTAGGGAATTGGATAAGAAGCTCCACCAAAGTGATATCTTCTCATCAAAGGAAAATATATATTGATAGTCGCGCCATTGTGACTCAGGATGTTATTCCTCTTCCCATTATCTTGTTACGTATGATGTGACTGAGGTCTATCTGATCATCCTAGTTCTTGATAATCAATTACTAAGTGACATTGTTGTGATTCCCTATGGCATGTACCCTATTATTCAGACAAATGGGGATTATGATCAAGATCAAATTCCCCCTTTAGAGGAAGATTCTCCAAAACATGCTCGTTTATTTGGGAAAAGTGCTTTAGGATTAGACATCTTTATCCTTAAGTTATTGGTCATCCTTCTTGCATGGATTCCTTGTGCTTCCAAGGAAGTTTTAATTGCAATGTCTGACGAGGGTATGATCTATGTACAAATTCTTCTAAGATAGATAAAATGTAACTTATTTCTGAAGCTACCTTTTACACCTACCAGATGGCCTCTTAATTCTCTCTTGTTGTTGTTGGTCGGGGCTATTCCCTAGCCATGGGTAATCCTTTCAAGCAAATGGATACTTGGAAGGGAAAATGTGAGACTATGGAGCATAAATGCTCCAGGTTTTAGGAGGCGATATTCGCTCTCCATGAAAAGGCCTACTCTGCAAAGGAGTTACAAGAGCAAGCGAAGATTTATGGATTCTCTTCTACTTTATCTTTTAGAGTTATTGAGCTTGAGTCTTCTCTGGAGATTGGAAAAAAGAATCATAAAGAAACGTATAGTTCCACTACAAAGGAAAACTTCTAGGCTAATAAGACTATGAAATCCCTTAAATAGGATAATGCACCTTGTGTTGAAGATCATAAGGCTCGTGATGATTAGGTGACTGGACTGAGGAAAATATTCAATGAGCCTATTCGAAAAACTTTGATCAACATGTATGGGGATTCAATCAGTTGATTAACCAAGGAAAAAAGTTTCGCACAAGTGTCTACGTTCCCCAACATAGAATTGGACATGTTCAAGGTTGTCTAAGACGGAGCTTTGATGGAAAATCATAGTGCAACGTCTTAGAGCAAGGATGCTTAACTTTCTTATTTTATATTTCCCCCTTTTTTGTAACATTAGCGGGGCTTTATGCCTTTGCAAAGATAACAATATTTATGTATTTAAATTCCTATTTGGTGCCTTTATTTATATTCTTTGCAGAATATGCTTTATTTAACTTCTTTTTGTTAATCACATGTTCGCTACTAGGGGTGGAAAAACAGACCCAATCCATTAGGCATGCCCATTTTGACCAGACTTTAGTGTGAGGCATGCCAAGGTTTTAGGCTCGCACCCTCTAATTTGCTCGCCCGCTCCCGTCCTATTTTTTGTGGGTATTTATCGTTATGAGCATTTAAATGAATTTTTGTAATTTTTAGGCTTAAAATATGCAGTGCCTGCAGATCATCCTTGCCTTTCCCTGACTTTTAGTGTAGGGTATGCAAGGGTTTTAGGCTCACACCCTCATGTATGCTTGTCCCGCCCTGTTCCATTTTTATGAGCTTTTGCACGGAACGGGGCGGGCATGCCTGTTTTCCAACCATATTCACCACGGACATCTGGTGTGTATACTGAACTTTCTGGTCCCAACTGAGGCAATGTAAAATGATCCATAAGAACCATCCCTAACTAACGTGAAATTTTGGCACTTTAATACTAATGTCCCCACATCAGAACATAATGTTAAGACATATGTTACGACATGTGTTGATAGACAGAACTAAATATATCAAAATTGTAACTTATGCAGAAATAAATTGCAGAATGATAAATAACATAATTTATTGTTAACGTGATTCAGTGCAATGTCACCTACTCTAAGGGCTACCAAGTCGGGAAGGAAATTCATTATGACAATATCAGTTCAAAGCCTAAACAACCTTAGTTTACAACTTCTCGCCTAATCATTACCTTGTTCAACTTCTACCTAGAAACCTTCTATGATATCTCCATCTCACTTCCTACCAATCACCTCGGTGATAAATACAGTCACAAACCAGTTACTAGAATCAAAATAGAAGATTACACTTCCAATAAACAATACTCAGTTTTGCTTAAAAGCTTTTTATTGAGGATAATGAACAATACTTAACTCTTTACTTAAAAGCTTATGAGTGAGAGCAACAACTTGATAAACAATCAAGTATCAATCAATCTACCTCACTGTATTAAAAGATACATGTGTGACTTACAAAAACACAAGAGACTCTCAAAACCTAAGACTCAAAGCTTCCCTTAATTTTTACAATTGTGAAAAACTTAAAATACATTAGGTGTAGGTTTCTCTTTAAATACACCTTAATAGTCCACGGGATTCAAAATATCCACCCAAATATTTTTTGATCCATAAGCTAACAGATACACCAATTATGAAGAAAAATCTCACTAAATTTTGGAACAAAACATCAAAATTCCTAAATTGTCTCAACATAAGATTTTAGAAACTTATGTACAGTTGGGGATTAGATCACTTGTTCTAGATTAAATCTTCTTTACATGCATAATTCATTGATATATATCCAAAATAAAATCAAATTTGTCAAGATTTAAAATAATGTGTACTGATGTTCTGATACAACATGTCACAACATTTATCACAACATATGTATTCAATGTAACTTCACACTCTACTATATCAGTTTGATCAAGGTGTTATGACATCTTGCTCAACACATGTCATGAAACATGTTTTAGCAAAATTGTTGCCAATCCAAAAACCATGGATCTAACATAAAGTTAGGGTTCATGTCCCTTCCCCTAAGTTTGTCCTAATTTAGAATGGACATATCCGGGTTCCGCCGCCTACGCTATTTGAGCGCCTAGTTTCTAATAGGGGGCGTCATCTACGCTTAAAATGTGTTCACCAAGTGTGGAATTTTCCTTGGAAGAGTGGTTTATGTCATCCTATAGAGGGTTATAAGATCATTTGTGTTTGCAATGTTTCCTATAGTTTACAGATTAATTATTGAAATTGCATAAAACCTTACAGAATACTTATATTAGTGAGAGAACTACAAAATTAGCATATTATAATTCTCTTTGATTCTCTTTTTGAATGACTGCATAACTGAGGATTATTAAAGTGGAAGTGCTTATCACTCTACTTCACTTTTCAAGGATATTTGTCTTAGACGTTGCGGGCATGGTCCTCTTCAGAAAATTCCTGGTGGCTGCGACTGTCTCTTAGGATGTCTCTTCTCAGCACCTTTACTCAAAAGGTGTTATTAAGTGACCAACATCTTTGTGACTAGTTTACATGTTTATGGATGTAGAATCTAGGTCACATTTTAGTGGGTTATCTATACTGGATCTTCTTACTAACAATCATCTGAGTTGTTTATCCCTTTCATTGACTCACCAAAAGTTTGACGTAGGTCTATATGGATCCTCCAAAGTTAATTCAATGGTGTGGTAAAAAGGGATGCCGAAATCTACATTCAATGATCTAAATGGAAGAGTCTCGATCTGGCTTACGCGGAAGTCACCATTGAAGAAGGGATTAGGATTTTTGAGGGTGACTTTTTTAATATTCCCCTTTCGATCGGCATAGGAAGAGCAAGGTTTCTCTTTCCTGCTATAATATCTCCAAAATATTGGTGAATCCATGGGGTTTAATCTTTCTAAGAAGTACTTACTTAGGACATCTATAATGGCGCTTCTGCATGAAATTATCATAAAACTAAGGTTATCTTTCTCTTGTTTTCTCATTTTCCATCAATGATGATAGATTTTCCTCTCCACAAGGGCAAGATACTCAATCAACAAAGGATACTAGATATCTACCATCACAAGCATTCATATATAATTAATGGAGATTTAATTGCTTGATCGTGTCGGGGCAGAAGTTTTCACACAAATTATGCTGTTAATTCTCTAGTTTATGGTTGGCATTAATTTTTAGTAAAATAAATTAAGCAGTAACATGTTATATAGGATGTTCGAACTTGTAGAAAAATAATATTGAACATAATATCCTATTTTGATCATTCGATATATGGTTGGAGGTTGTAGTTTCTATTAGAGTGTTACAGATCCTAAATATTCTGAGAATATTAGGATAATGGAGAAGTAAGAAGTGTTTAACTAATATGTTCTATCATCAAAAGAAATATGTCAAATAAAGATGTCCTATGTAAAATCATTCGACATCGCACCTGTATGCAGCTGGAAAATTGGATTAGAATTTACTGTTACAAATGCAGAAAATTCTGGGAATATTATGCTATCCTGATTCCTATGTGGATCTTTGTTTAAGGAAGAAAAGATTCAATCTTAAATTAAGGATTTGTATTAGTTTCTAATTATGGATATGAATTAGGAAACTAATGATTGAAGCCCTATGATTTAGGAGATATATTTGCATATTTTTAGCAACTGATATGCTGCAATTTTGAAGCCCAATCCAGCCAAAAGATTGTTATAAACAAAGGGATTTAAACCTAATGTATATATCGAAGTAATTTTATTATTTATCTTGCCTTTGGAGTTTGTATTCCATCAGTTTTATGTTCCACTCAATGAGAGAGTTAGACTGTGTTGTTTGTGAGTCACTCATGTACTATTTAATACTTGAGATATACTGTTAGTTGAGTTGTAAATCTTGTCAATCACGCATAAGCTTTTAAGTAATAGTTGATTGTGTGTCATTGAAGTGTGTCTTATAAAAATTATTCTAACTTTGTTTAGAGTTGTTATTGTCACTGTAGGTGACTGGGAGAAGTGGGAGCAGTCTCATATCTAGGAGAGTTTTAGGTAGAAGTATAGCATGGGTGGTGATTAAGTGATAACTTGTAAACTTGAGACTAGTTTGAACTTTATTTTTTAGATGAGAAGTCTCGTATTGAGGGTTTCTTCAATATTTAAATGTATTCACATAATTAGCTTTAAACTGGTTTGGACGTTATTTTTTGTTCCCACATATAGCATCAATGTTTCTTTTAATAAAGAAGCTTCTTGTCGTAGGAGAATATAGTCATGTTCTAGGCGTATTGGGTCTGAGGACATGTCATGTGTTGTTTGCTCTATTGAATTTCAAGAGGTGGAACCTACAATCACTCTGACGTCTAAGTCAATAGTTGTTAGATATGACAGGTATAAATTTTCAAGGATTTTTGTGTGTACCTTGATTTAATGTTTGTGAAATTTTATAAAGGAATATTATTAGGGTTTCTAAAGGCCATTCCTCATCCATTAGCTTCAATCATAGTTGTCCAAGTTGTCAAATATTCGTATATAATTCATTATGTTATGTTACATCCCTGCTTTGGTTTCTTACCTAGATCAGGTGCTTTCCAAGAGGGTCTATGTCTACTTCATAGGTCCGAGAACCTTTTGCTCCGCAGCCGATAATGAAATAATTATTTTTTTGTTTGACGCCGTCACTCGCCATAAATAGATTTTTACCTTTGGATTCATGACTATATTATGTCTCTTCTCATTGGGCTAGTTTAGGGGCCAAGACCGATTAAGAACACAAGCCCTTGTCCAAGAAGTGTTAGAATGGCTTTGAGATTCTGACGTTATTCCTTGTAAGCCTCTTTCACCGAATATACCTCAGTTTGAATCAAACTAGCAAAAACTAGTTGGTATATCCGTTTCCCTGAAACGACCTCCTCATTTGTTGTTCCATTTTTGTTAACCAAAGCCCTATACCATAAACCATTTTATTTAATTTTGACTTTCCCATCCTATTTACCTAGTAGAGCGACATTGAACACACTCAAATTTCTACCCAAATTCCCCTTCCTTTGATAGGCTTACAAACCTTTTGCTAACTTACCAAATTTATTTTTCTCTCCCCGTTATGGCACACATAAATTTTTTAAAATTTGCATCTAATTTAGAAATGATACCTTTTAGACCCTTAAAGAACAAGAGAAAGTAAACCAAACGTACATACACGTCTGGTTTTAATAGTACGACCTGATCACCAAATGAAAGATGTTTATTCTTACGTCTTGATAATCTAAACTTTCTTGTATATATCACTTTATTACAAGTATCTTTCCTCTTTTTATTCACCCATATCAAAATACCAAGATAATTGAAGGGGGTAGAACTTATTTTAGAATTTATAATCATAGTCGCCTCTATTGACCAGCCTTGGGGAATATTGATTGCTATTGAAGAACCTTTTTGGAAATATACTTTTAGACAAAATATTAATTCAAATAAAAATATTTGTTTTTATGATCTTTTACCAACTCTTTTAACCAATAATCATAATATAATATATGTATTATAAGTTAGAAAATTGATCTACTCTCAGCTTAAATATATAATTTGAATATATCCTCAACTCCATAGTGTTATTCATTAGAAAATCGAATCCTTCTACTGCGATTAGGAAAAGAAATGGGGGAGAAGGAATCACGTTGTATTAAATCTCGACTCATCTTAAACTCCTTAGTTGGGCTCACATTCACCAACATTAAAATGAAAGACGAACTTAGACATTTCTTGATCCATTTTGTATATTTCTCATGGATTTCCATTTTCCATCATGAAAACTAGGAAAGTTCAATTGGCCGAATCATATGCCTTTCTAAAATTCACTTTAAATCTAAGCACTTATTTTTCTTTCTTTCTTCTAGCCTCGTTAACGATTTCATTAACAACTAGAAACTCATCCAAAATTTGTCTTTCATATATGAAAGCTAATTGGTTTTCTGAAATAATTACACCAATCCCCCTTTTCAATTTGTTAACCGTCATCTTAGAAATGACTTTGTATATGCATCCTATTTGAGATATTATTATATAGTCTAATATCTTTATCGAATTATATTTCTTTAGTATTAGAACAAAAAATGAGCATGCTCCTTTTACCATTCTGTTGTTTGAGTGATTTTTTTTCTCTTTATTATGATATAGTCGATTTTGATCTGAAAGCTTAAAATTCGTTTATAAAATCGACTTTAATGTCCACCCACAACTCTTTTATGAACTTAAAATTAGATAAGAAGTTCTTATTCTTATATTATATTTTAAACTGCTGTAAATGCAACATTGAAAACGCAGTATAAACAACATTTTTTTTTCATTTAGTCTAATGAAAATCAGAACATCTGGAATGTACATGAAGTTATTATGTTGCTGTATTACATTGAAGTATAAAACTCATTATGATACAATCATTTAAGTTTTACTGATGTTTTTCTATGGCTAACTTGAAGAACAATATTACTGAAAATTAATTTAGCTTATCTGTAGACTGCAATACTTGGTATTACATTGTACACAACAATTATAATTCATGTTGCTTTGTATTTTTGTTTGCAGACATACAATTGTCAACTACAGAACTGAAAAATATCACATTTATTGAGATTGAGAATATGATGCAATCAAATCGAAGAAGTTTGCGTGAATTTAAAGATATGTCGTATCCATATTCGTATATAACGTGGCACGTGGGCAATAGACTGATTTATGATGAACATGATTACGATGCTGATACGAAACAACAAAACTTTCATAATCTATTTACATCACTAACAGGTATTTGTTCATCTTTGTATCAATGTTGTTATCATTAATCTCTAATCTAATATTTCTTTCAATTCTAATGTGTAGATGAACATCGTGCAATCTTTGAAACCATAATGGACGTTGTCAACAAACAAAAAGGAGGGGTGTTTTTTACATGGACACAGGAGAACCGATAAAACTTTTATATGGAGAACACTATTGAGTGCACTTCGTTCAAAGAAAAAAAATTGTTCTTACTGTTGCTTCAAGTGGCATAGCTTCCTTATTATTGCCAGGTGATTGAACAACCCATTCAAAGTTCAAAATACTTGTTCTAACCCTTGACAACTCTACTTGCAATGTTGATAAAGACTCTGAACATTCACAATTATTTCAAGCTACTGATGTCATAATATGGGATGAAGCACCCATGGCTCATAATAATTGTTTTAAGGCATAGGATAAGACCCTTAATGATGTCATGACCAAGAAGGGTTTTGCAAATACAATTTTTGGTGGTAAAGTAGTTATATTGGAGGAGATTTCTGTCAGATGCTTCCAGTTGTTCCAAGAGCAGGGCATTCTGATAATGTCCATGCTTCCATTTTCTCATCTTATGTATGAGACTATTGTCAAGTCCTAACACTAACAAAATACATGAGACTACAACATGGAAGGGATAGTACAACTTCTAATGAACTAGTTGAATTCTCTAAGTGAACATTAGATGTTGGTGATGGTAAGATATGTGAACCTAATGATGGATTAGCTGATATAGAAATTCCTTCGGATTTGTTAACATCTAATTTTGAGGATCCAATAAAAGCTATAGTTGAAAGCACATACCCCAATTTGGTAGCGGAGTTCCAAAATGTTGGATTTCTACAAGGAAAATCAATACTTACCTCAACCATTTAAGTTGTGGAAAAAATCAATCATTACGTATTGGATATGATACCAGGTAAATTATGTTTTAATCTATATATTCATACAAATGATGCGTTCTTCACTTTGACTTGAATAATATATTCCTCGATTTCATGTTTGTGCATTTGTTAGGAGAGGAAAAAGAGTATTTGAGTTTTGATTCAATTGATAGAACTAATACAAGTTATACAGAAGCCTATGGAGTTCTTACTCTAGAGTTTCTTAGCAAACTAAGGACTTCAGGTCTTCCAAATCACAAGATCAAATTGAAGGTTGGAACACCAATTATGCTAATGAGGAATTTGGACCAAAATGATGGTTTGTGCAATGGAACAAGAATAATTGTAACAAGGTTGGAAAATCATGTCATTGAGGCGAAAATCATGCCTGGAAAGAACGTAGGTAACATCTTTTACATCCCTCGAATGTCTACGTCACCTTCTGAGTCACCGTGGCCATTTAAGTTGATTAGGCAATTCCCAATTATTGTCTCTTACGCAATGACAATTAATAAGTTCCAAGGTCAATCACTTGATACCGTTGGGTTGTATTTGCCTACTCCTGTTTTTAGTCATGGACAATTGTATGTCGCCATTTCAAGAGTTACAAGCAAAAGTGTTCTTAAAATCTTAATACATGATAATGAGAATGTATCATCTTCTATCACTACAAATGTTGTATACTAGGAAGTTTTTCAATCGCTTTGTTAATGAGTAAGTACATGACAACACAAATATTTTTGTTTATAAATTGTTTGCATATTTAGTGTCTGATTTTTGCGCAAATTATCATGCAGGTCAATGAGGTGAAAACAGTGGCGGAGCCAGAAAAATTGTAAAGTCCGGGCAATAATTTAAAGCCCTCAAAATTATAATTGTTTATAATATATAAATAGTCATCAATCAAAATAATATAGACTCGTCATTTTATCAATAAAAATATAATTTAAAATAAAAGAGATAAACATAACTTTACAATAGCGGATTAAATAAAATTACGAGTCAAATGTTCTTTCTGAGACTTCTTTGCGGCGAATGTTCAAATAATATCGCGGCGAATATTCGAATAATATCATAAAAATTTGCTAATAAATGAGTTAATCATATAATAAACTTTTAATATTTAACTACAACATATAAATAGTCTTTAAAATTTATACTATAATAAATTAAAATGGAATTATAAGGGTTATAATAAATACTATCTAAAATAAATTATATATATATATATATATATATATATATATATATATATATATATATATATATATATATATATATATATATATATATATATATATATATATATATATATATATATATATATATATATATATATATATATATATATAGAGAGAGAGAGAGAGAGGCTCAAATTACAGAGTTACACCAAGTTACACTTAAAACGTCACTGATTAATATTTTTAAATCAACTGTTGGATTGAAACATATCATCATATAGATCATACCTATAAAATTTTACATTAATCTATAATGATTTACTATACGATCAAGATATCCAAAGATTAACGTCAAAATGAACTTTCATATAAAGTTAATTTTGATGTAGTTCAATGACATAGTAAATTATTATAGATTAATCTCAAACTTTATAGGTATGATCTATATGATGATATGTTTTAATCCAACGGTTGATTTTAAAAAATATTTATCCAAAGTGACGTTTTTAGCATGTAACTCTTCGGATGTAATTTGATCCTCATATATATATATATATATATATATATATATATATATATATATATATATATATATATATATATATATAAATAAAATTGAAGAATGAAAATAATATCAAGGAATTGTTAGTGGAAATTTGATAATGAAGTGGGCTGCATGTAAAAAATAATGAAAATCGAAAACTAAGCATAACATGATTGAGAATGAAAATAATATCAAGAATTGTTAGTGGAAATTTGAGAATGATGTGTTGCATGTGAAAAATAAGAATAATTGAAAGCTAAACATAAAATGAATGAAGTGTGTTGTATGTAAAAATTAAGGATAATTGAAAGCTAAGTATAGAATGAATTGAGTTTTGAACCGGTGACATATACTTTCCGACTCACTAAGTAAGCCACTGGGTTATTGTGTGTATATATTATACAAGTTCTAAACTTTTTCAGTGTAGAGCCCGGGCATGTGACCTAGGTGGCCGTACGCCAAACCCGCTATTGGGTGAAAACATCGACGGAAAGCAGGTTGCTTCATATCTAAAGTTCAAATACGATATTGTTACCATTAATATGGTTACATCAGGATTTACAAGGCTCATGACATTATGTTTATCAGTTCCCCAACATACTTTTAAGTTAACTTTTTGAATATTATTCAATTAGTTTGATTCACTAATTTTTTTCTAATTGATGAAATTTTGGTTGAATTATTTTAATATTTTAAATTTAATTATATACGAATGATCTATTACAATTTAAAGTTAGTTCTATGTTATATGAAATTTGGATGAGATCCGCACGACAGCACAAATTTCTTACTAGTTAGTGAAGAAAAAGAAAGAGTGGTCAAGAAGAATAAATGACAATTGAAGGAGAATGTAGATTTGTATCTCTAATTTTGAAAATGGAAGAAAATGAAAGACTAATTTTGTAAAGTGTAGTTAAACCTAAATAAATAATACTAGCTATGTAATCCAGATTGCTTGATCAAGTGTTTGTCCGGCCTATGGTCAAATATTAAGCCAAATTACGGTTGTGTTTTTTCCTCATTCAAATTGTCCTAGGAATCATTCGCAAGACAAACAAGTTCCAAGACTTTGAAAACTTGTTCATTTGAGTTTCTTTAATTCTTAAGTGGTTGATGCACAACGTTTGGTTGTGAATCATCGTATCTTAATCTTGACAGGTGAAAGGTCACACCAATGCACATTTTCCTCCTTCATAATTGTCTTAATGATCCTTACAAGAAAGGGCAATATCCAAATTAAAGATGAATGGGACCCTGTTCATGGAATGCACAACTAAAGGCAAGTAGCGTTTACCCTAAAATTTGAATCTTCTAAATGGCCTACCGAAAGGTCAAAAAGATTGGGTTCTATTATTATTCAAGTGTCTCAAAATATAAGTGTCTTACTTCGTTTTGTCTCAAAATAATACATTATTTACTTTTTCAATGTAATTTTTATTAATTTTACTCTTTATTTATATATTTTTTTTAAGATATGATAATATATAACAATCAATTGTAGTTAAAGGTAATTTTATAAAAATATTATTTTTATCCACTCAATTATTATTTTTGTTAATATGTGTAACAATTTTAAACAACGTTTATTTTGAGACACATGTAGTATTATTATCCACAACAAGAGTACGTTGTACAGTTATTCAATAATAAAAATGGATAACTTAGTACTAAGTTCATATGCACAAAATAAATATGCTCAATAATAGTTTTTCCTTAGATTTCTTTTTAATTATTAATTTGTATGTTCATAATTTTCTTTAGATTTTATGCTTTTATGCTATCTCATATTTATTAATTAACAATTAAATTTATTAAATACTACAAATTTAATAAATTATTTTATCATATATCAACTAGTTTATTAGTTATCCACTAAACATATTCTCTATTAACTATTTTATCATTTATCAACAAAAAAAATTGTTAAAGATAATTTATGACTTTTCTTTTTAAAAATAAATTTAAGAAATTACACATAAATAAATGAATGGCTATAAACGCTAAAAAATATATATCCACATGACACAAAAAATTTAAATGATATATTTTGAATAACTTTCAAATTAATCAATAATATCAAATCTTTTGAGATAGAGTTTTATTGCCAATTGTATTTCTCAATTCGAATAAATCTACACAATTAAGCACACATATTCTATTAAAAATGTGATTGTAAAATATTTTTACCATCCATAAAATCTTAACTTACTAAAAGATTTAGTATCTATATTTGTGTGGAGATACGTTAAAAAAATAAATATATGTGAAATGTATAAGTTTGAATTTAAATTACTATCCATAAAATGTTTTCACTCTTAAGAATTTATAAGAAATGAAATTATCTATTAATCGATATTTTCACCACATTATATTTTTCCTGTTTTTTGAAAATGCTCAGTACATACTTTTTTGTCAATAATTATAACAATAAAATATTTGTTATAGTACAATTTTACCCCGGTACGAGGCAGTCAAAGAATGCATCTTTAATTCTACTTTGGCTAAAGTAAGTACTAAGTAATATGGCTTTTCTAAGCTTGAAATTGATAAATACTACAGTCACTTTTTTCCTACACCCTTTTACTCTTTTGTATATTCAGAATGTCCTTTTTCTTGGCTGTCATTTTCTTAACAATCTGGCAATGAAAGGAGAGAGAGAGGGGGATACACTGGCCCTATTGTACATTTGTACTTGCTAATACAGATAGTGACGTAAACGTCCAGCCTTTTTAATTTCTCAACTACATTTTTTATATTATAGACTTGCTTTGTGTTGAACCAACATAAAGAGTACTAATAATAAGACTTGCACAGAAAAAATATAAGATAATATTCAATTTCATATTTTTAAGTTTTTTTTGGTTTTTCTATTCGTCATGTCAAATTAAGTTTGATGTTAAAAAATAAATATAGTTATATAAATGTTATTCTTACACCAAATATATATCTATATCGAATCCACTAAGTATATATCTATATCGAATAACGGACGACACTGTTCATGTACGGTGTTAGACTTATAACAATCTTGCATGATCAAAGAAAGAGACGAAAGTAAGGTTGTCAAAAGTTCTGGAAAGAAAGGGTCAGAACTTCTAGGATGAAAGTTCTGGGACGTGTGATTCAAAGTTTCTATTACAAAAGGAGTTTTACATACCAATTATCATTTTCTCCTAGCCACTTATATATAGCCAGAAGAGATTGAAGCCCAATAACTCACAAGCCCATTATACAATAAACCACTAAGCCCAAATACACTAATACTCCCCCTCAAGATCATTGTTGAGGCATGGGTTCTGCAGTGATCTTGCAAGCTGGAACAACAACATCTTTAAGTTTGCTCTTCAGATCTTTGAACGCAGAGCTGGAGAGAGGCTTAATGAGCATGTCAGTCAGTTGTGCAAAAGTTGGTACATGTTGGATTCGAAGTTGATTTGCCACAACTCTCTCACGAACAAAATGTATATCCAACTCAATGTGTTTAGAGCGAGCGTGCAACACAGGATTATGACGCAGCAAGACAGCACTAAGGTTATCACAAAGCAGACTTGGAGGGAAGCATTTCACCTGTAACTTAGTGAGTAATGATTGCAGCCAGAGTAACTCTGTTGTAGTATGCGCCAATGCCCTGTACTCTGCTTCAGCACTGGAGCGAGCTACAAGAGTTTGTTTCTTGGAGTTCCACGAGATCAAGTTGGGTCCAACAAATATGCACGTGCCAGAAGTTGATCTTCTGTTGTCCGGATCATTCACCCAATCAGAATCACTATAGGCTCTGACTGACAGAGCTTGAGTAACATTAGCAGGTGACAAAAGCAAGCCATACATAGCAGATTCACTAAGATATCTGATTGTGCGTTTAACCATGCTCCAATGACTGTTTAATGGGTTAGCCATGAAATGACAAGCTTTGTTCACACAATAAGCAATATCTGGTCGTGTCAAAGTGATATACTGCAGGGATCCAACAATTGATCTGTAAATGGAAGAATCTTGCATTTTAGGTTTCAAAACCATAGGGACAACTACACCATTTGCTTCTTCCATGTTTACACGACTCAGCAGATCCCTTATATATTTAGTTTGAGTAAGAACCAGCGTGCCATTGTGCTGATATTGTACTTTAAGGCCCAAAAAGTATTTTGGGTTGCCAAGTTTCTTCCGAGCAAATTCACTATGAAGCTTGGATATAACTTTGTGAATTAATGAAGCAGAAGAACTTGTGACAAGTATATCATCCACATAAACCAAGATATACAGAGTGACTCCTTGATGATTGTACACAAATAAAGAATGATCACATTTACTTGCCACAAACTCAAACTGAAAGAGTGTCTTTTGCAGCTTCTCATACCAGGACCTAGGAGCCTGCTTAAGCCCATACAAAGCTCTATTTAATTTGCAAACAAGAGATTTGTTGGTAGATTCAAAACCTGGTGGTTGACTCATGTATACTTCTTCCTCAAGAGAGCCATTATGTAACGCCCGTTTTATTTAATATTATATTATATTAATATTTTTGAATTACCATTTGACGATTATTTTGGCGACGAAAATAATTATATTAATCGGTATATCTATTAATATATTTGGCGACGTTTTGTTCGGTTCGGTAAAATATTATTCGGACCGATATTTAATTCCCGGGCATTATATTAATAAATTGAGTTAATGATATAATTAGTGTGTTAGGAATAGAGAAGGGTGGGGGAAACAATTTGCTAGAGTTGGGTTTCTCACCCTTAGTTAGTATGACAACATTCATATAAAAGCATTTTCTTCATCTTTTCCTAACATAACACCAAAAACACAAAGTATAGAAACTTGGAAGAGAAAGTTAGGGCTTTGGTAGAGGAAGAAAAGGAGAGCAAGAAGAAGAGCAAGGCCTGGTTTGAGGAATCATCAAGAACAATCAAAGCTTGCTAGGTAAGGGGTTTGATTTCTATCTCATATAGCTAGGGTTTGATAGTGATAGTTTGGATTGGGGAAAAATTGATAGTTGGTTTATAGGGTTTGGTTGGTTGATGGTTGAAAAGGTTTAGAAAAGTTGAATTAGGTGTAGGGATTATGGGTATGTTGTTATTAGTATTGTAGTATATGGATTATAGAATGAAAATGGAAATGGAAATGGAAAAGAAAAACATAACAGCAAAATGTAAAAAAACCAGAAAAAGAAATTGTGAAATGAAAACGCAGGGAAATGAAGAAGAAGCAGGTGGAGGAAAAACAAAGGGGGAGGCGCCCACCTCCATGTGTGGGGTGACCGTCCCCCTATGTGAGGCACCCGCCTCCTCTTCATGGGAGCAATGGGACGTGCGTCCTGTCATACCCCAATTTTTGACCTAATATACCACCTTACATTTGCATCATTGCACCATTAACAGTTCAGAACAGAATTAATCGTGTGTAGCTTCTACAGGTCAAAATTAGGGTTTCAACAATTTTCATCTGATTCAAGAGGTAATCAATTAGGGTTTGAGTTTTACTCACCTCATTTGGTCTATATTGATCAAATCATCAACCTCTGATCTTCAGATATCCAACTTTTCTCATTGATCTATCAAGGATTGACCAATTAGGGTTTTCATCGAGGATGAGCAATCTCTGATTTTCTGTTCAATGAATGACTTTTTTGATTGGAGATTGATCTTCATATATTAGATACAACATGTTGACCTAATTTCTGGATCCAAAACATCACAGAAGTTCACAGATTTCATCAGTCAACTTCTGAATCACCTGATGAAATTTCATCTGCACTGAAAAGTCAAACTTTGACTTTTGGTCAACTTTTTCAAGACAAAACTTTTTCAATCATCAAAATACTTCAAATGATCCATCATGATCATAAAAAATCAAGAAATTTGGAAAAGTCAACAAAAAGTCAAAATTTTCAACACTTAGAAAATTTTTCAAGTGTTAAAATTTCATACTTTTTCCAAACTTCATGGCATTTGTTCACATAGTTCCACTTTGAATTGGGAAAAACTCAAAACATGAAAGTTGTAGCCCTTGAAACAAGCTTTCCAAAATGTCCAAGAACTCTCAAATCCATGGAGTATAGCTATACTTTTTATTTTGAAACATAGAGCTCCAAAATCCTTGATTTTCAAGTACAAAATTCAAAATTATAGGTCATTTTTGAGTTTCTTCTTCTAGAAGCCATGCCACCTTGCAAAGTGAGTTAGATCTGATAAAAAATCAGATGGAGAGTAATTATGATGGGATAAGATCAAGTTGAAAAATTAACCATGGTTAAAAGGAAGCTTCCTTTTGCATTTAATGCAAAAATAACTTCCTTGCCCTCTAAGGCAACTTGAAAATACCAAAGCCATTTTCCTTCCCTTATCTTTCAGAACTTGTGACCTATAAATAGAGGTCTTGTTTGCAATTTCAAACCACACCAAAGCCATGCAAGAACATGCTTTCTCTCTTCTTTCTTAAAATTCAAGTTTCATAGTTCAAATTGAGAAGTTTTGCATTTTTAAAAACTTGTGAAGAAACTTGAGAAATTTGGTGTCTAACATATCTTAATATCAATATAGAACTTGTCTAAACCTTAAAATCAACTTGAGAACAACTGGAAATCAGAATCCATGTTCAAAATCACAAACTTGCCCAAAACTGCCTTAACTGTCGAATTCAATCTTTGGCTCGAGCAACTTGTGTTTTGATCATCCAAACATCATCAATATACTTCATATGAATGATCCAAACCATTAACATCAACCTGTAGCATATCTAACCACGAATTCAAGTTTCATTTTGAGCTAACTGCAAGTCGACTTGGTCAGATTAATCCAGGCAAATTCATGATATGCAGACCATCCTCACACCTTCCACAAGAGCCGTTGGTGCTATAGGGATCATAAAATCACAACTGGAAACACTCTAAAGCAGTTTTCGATCTCAGCTTGAACAGGTAAGAACACGAACTTCAAACTCTATGATTCTTTGATTCCAGTCCAAAAAACTCTTGGCCATTTTGTTTCTGCACTATCAATGATCAATAACCCTCAATCAATTGATAAAATCATTCACCATACACGATTTCAATTAAGATTTTCAGTTTTAGGGTTCTTTGTGTTCTTGAGAAATTCAATCATGTTAGGTTTAAAATAAATGAAATTAAAGGACATCATCATGTTTCTGGGCTTAAAACGATCAAGTTTGATGTTTACATCTTCTGATTTCATCAAGAAACGAAGGATTTAGGATTGATTGAAGATTGGAGGAAGAAGATGAGCTTGCGCGCGTTTTTCAAATTCAAAAAATCTGTCTTAAAATATATTTAGTTGGTTTAACTTCAATACACGGATGTATTATTGTTGCCACTCACTCTTAAGACTTTCATGCCATGCCTTGCCTAACAGGTCCCGGGTTCGAGTAGCCTTGGGACCATTTTGCCAAACTTTTTAATTTTTTCACTTCATTTTTTTTACAAACTTTGACTTTTTCAAAACCCAATCAAAACTCCTCATTTTGAGGTGATTTTTTGTACACTTGTCAATTAATGTATCTATTTTGAGATAGTGTCAAAATTTTTCAGAAAAACTTTCATCCGATTATATTTTTATCGAGCCGAAAATGGTACTTTTGAGTACTTTTCAAAGCACCTTTAAAGGTGATTTTTTTCAAACTTTCGAAGCCCGATTCTTTTCAAAACTTCGTGTAAGTATATTTCACTTTTCAAAAATACTTTCAAAAACATTCTTCAAAACTTTTCCTCAAAACTTACATCTTTTTCCATGATCGATCCGATTAAACGATAAAACCGAATTCGTTTTCTCTCAAATTTCTTAACCGATCATGGGCCTCCCTTACGGTGTAAGTCCCAACATTCTTTATGTACATACATATTTCTTTGTACATATAAAATTCTTTTCATATACATAAAAAATTTTATCTGTACATAATACAGACGTCTTTTGTAAAATACAGACAAACTTCGATCGTTTGTTTTTATTTCTATTGTATATACACTGAATACCATTGGTATTGAAAGAAGCATTATTCCCGGTGAAACTGCTTTTAAACCAATGGGCCACCATCATGGTGTAAGTCCCAACCATCCTATGTACATCCACATCCCCTCGTACATAAATACTCGTTCGTGTATATATTTACTTTCTTGTACACAAATCAAACTTGTAAATAATCAAGTTACGCTCGTTTTAAACGTTCGTTTCACAGACACTTGTTTATATTTCCTTCATAAACTCTTGTAAATAAACATCATGCATTGTTTATATTTCCTTCATAAACTCCTGTGAATACATATCACACACACACACACACACACACACACTTGTTTATACAACTGACTGGTTATAACATAACAACTAGTCTAACCAATAGGTTCCCCACAGTTTAGCCTCCTCTTGGGCTTTGTACAAGGTAACTCATTCATCTGAGTTCAGCCTCCTCTTAGGCTTCATATAAGAAAACTCATTCATCTGAGTTTAGCCTCCGCTTAGGCTTCATATAAGACAACACTCCCCTGTTGAGTCAGCCTCCTCTTGGGCTTCGTTCAAAAGAACTCTTCGTTGAGTTTAGCCTTCTCTTGGGCATCATACAAAGAAAGAGACCAGGAAATCTCTTAACAGCCTCCTATTGGGCTTCCAATACAAAGAATCACCCGCGCTAGAATAGAACCCAAAGAGTGTAATTTCCCGGTGAAATTGCTCTTAATTCCAAAAGGATGGTTTCCCGGTGAAATCCCTTTTAAAACCAAAGCCAGCCATACCCTATAGCTTCCTCTTGAGCTTCATACAAGGACCCTCGATGACCCTCGGAATGCCTCCTCTTGGGCTTCCAATCCAATACAAGGACCCATGGGCTTCTTAAAATCATCCCTTAATCCAATCAATTTCTCCTCGAGATTTAGACGTTTATCATCTCTATGGAAGAAGTATCTCATCTATCACATCACATACAGTTAAAAACTTTGCAAACTCTTTTCAAACAAAAAACATCTCTTAATCTTAAGTGGTAACGCTTGTACACTCAAGCAAAACACCCAATGCTTACAATTAAAAGATTCGACCATTTTCAAACATCTTTCTGAAACATGTAAGTGGTAACGCTTGTACACTCAAACAAAACACCTATAACTTACGATGAAAGATTTTAATCAATCAATCTTTTCAAAAATGTATGTGATGAAATAGATTAGATACATTTTTCATTAAGATGACATTTGTCTTTGTCTCTTACTAACATCCCTTTGTTTCCACTAGCATAAGTGAGAACTACGATTGCTCTGACTTTCTCAACATCCTTTTGAGAATACGTAGGCACAAGGTCTCATCCTTGGCGAGCAAATTTCTTTCTCCCTCAAACCAAACAAACCATAGATCCCTGTAGATCCGAGCTACAAATGCTCTGATTCCCATTAAGGGATATGTATGCAGAAGATCCAAAGATCTTTGTGAGCACAATAATAACAAACACTAGGATCCCACATAATCTATCCTTCTTAAAATCCCAAAGGAGAAACTTTCCCAACAATAGAAATAGCAATTAAAACACACAAACATATCAAACACATTCATATATAAAGCTATAGATAACTATATATATTTAGGGTGCTCCATCTATTCCCTTTATATAACAAACCCCCTTACCCGGAATCTCCCCAAATGCGTTACATCTAGTTCGCGCTAGTCGTAATGCATATCAAATTAATTGAGGGTATTGCAGCTTTCCCCTTTTTCATAATCATTTTCTTATGTTGAAAATAATAAAGCTTGATGCTCGCGGCATCTTTATAAACAAATCAAAAGAGTAAATCGTTTCGAGCCAGAGGATCCGAAATCCGATTCGATTCTCTAGTAACATCTTATATCAATAAAATATAATTAGGACATAAGATAGCCGATTAAATTTAGAACCCGATTATGTTCCGATTTTCCAATTTCGGTAAATTCGACGACGGAGCAAGTTGCTCTGAATTCAACGAAAATTGACGTGCTAGCTAAGTTCGACGTGTAGAACGTAGTGGTGAGGTTAGTTTTTCGAAATTGTGATTTTTCACAAAGCGACCCGAAATAGGCCAATTTACAGTAAATTGAATCGGGTTGTGTTTTAGTCAATTTAAGACATATATGAACTATCCGATTTCGATGTTGATGTTTATAATTAATGACGGTAATTAAGAATGGCTTTCGCGACGATTATTGGTGTTTTGGCTATTTTTCCGTTTTTGGAAATTGGTAGATTAATTGATAATGATGTTGTGTGAATAAACATAATGTTTGCGACAACGTATTTATTTATGAATACTTGTTGTTTATGCGATGCGATGACATGTTTATTTGATGTGAATAAATATGGCGATGTGGACTTTATGTCAATTTTGATGAGCGATGATGATGTGTTGTTGTGTGGTCTTTATTATTGAGTCACATACATTGCATAGGCGACGAGGGATTTTATGCCAAGCGACGATGGGCTTTATGCCAAGTGTTCCTAATTATGGACAAAGCAACGGGTACCACATGCATAACATAGTCGTGTCTCATGGAGTCGGTTATGTTTATGTTTGAGTTGTTTAACATTGGGTTTTAATTGATGAATGATGATCGAATTGCGATGGTACATGATGTTTTGTGTTGATGCGAGTATAATGATTATGTGATGAAGTTAAAGTGTTAATATATACACTAAATGCTAATTTAAAGTATGTAAGCTTTTGATACATGTCGACATACTTTATTTAACTTATATCATTTATAATTCCAAAACTATGTATATATCCTATCATGCTTTTAATTATATGTTTTGGAGTATCTCACCCTTTACTTGTTTCGCCGTTGCCTATATATTGGTAACGCGCAGGTGATCCCCGAGGATGAAGAGGATTAGCTCGAGTCTCTTTATTTTGTGTCGCTCTGCTCTGGTCGTAGTAACACTCGGGATTTGGGCGACATTATCATTTTGATAGGATAGTTTATGTATTCTATCTTATGATGTTATAACCTTATGTATTGATGATAACATGATGTTATGTATATTTTGTGAACACATCCGCTGTGTTGTGAATATTCATATGTGTATATGATGAATTATGTATGAATCGGTATATCCGACTTTTGATGTGCATTATAATGCGAATTGATGGAAATGCGAATATGTGATGCCTCAATTTTGTTAAATGAAATTTTGAAACTCTGATTTTATTATTAATTACGCGGGGTAGAATTGGGGTGTTACACATTCAGGAAAGCATTGTTAACATCAATTTGTTAAACATCCCATTGATAAGTGAGAGCCAGAGTAAGTAGAACTTTGATAGTAGCAGGTTTGATGACAGGAGAAAATGTTTCATGATAATCAAAACCGTATTGCTGATTGAACCCTTTAGCGACCAATCTAGCTTTGTATTAGTTGAGTGAGCCATCAGAGTTTTCTTTCACCTTAAACACCCATTTGAAACCTATTACCTTTCTGTGAGAAGGAAGAGTGGTGAGAATCCAAGTATGTTTTACCATTAGAGCATTGCACTCTTGCTGCATAGCTTCAAACCAATGAGGTTGTGAAAGAGCCTGTTTAACTATGACAGGTTCAGAATATGCTAGAAAGACTCTGGGTTTTAAATAACCAGATTTGCCTCTAGTAACCATGGGATGATTATTGGTTGAAAGACCAGATTTTGGCACTATGTCATGAATGGAGGGAGATAATTCAGAATCAGTGGACACAAGAGGAGAGTTTCTAATAGCTTGTGTGGGCACAAATGTATGAGCAGTCTGACTTTGGTCCAAGGAAGTTGCAGATTCAACAGGCACATAAGTTCTGTTTTGACCATTGGAGACGTCTGGAACATAAGTTCTGTTTTGACCATTGGAGATGTCTGTTAGAGTTTGAGGAGAATTATCAGGCGGGGGATGCTGTATAGAGTTATCAATGCTGTTTTGAATGACAACATGATCTAATAGATTTAGAGACTGAGCAGGGATAGACTGACTAGCTGCAGTATTTTCAAAGGTATTTCTGTACACCATCAATCTAGACACAGAAAGATCACTATCAGAACATGAGGTGCTTGACTGACTCGTGCCACCAGAGGGAAACAAGGAAGTGAAAGGAAACTTTGCTTCATCAAAGACAACATCCTTTGAGATATAAATCTTGTCTTCTTTACTAAGACACTTATGACCTTTATGTTGAGGAGATACACCTAAATAAACACACTCAGAACTTCTGAGCTGGAGTTTGTGCTTATTGTAAGGTCTAAGGTGAGGAAAACAAAGACAACCAAAAAATCTTATGCCTTGATAGTCAGGAATGATGTTAGACAGAGCATGAAAAGGAGATGTGAATGCTGGAAAATTAGATGTGGGAAGTCTACTTAGAAGATACACTGTTTGAGTGAAGCTGTGATCCCAAAATTCAATAGGAATATTAGCATGAGCCAAAATTGTTAATATTGGGATCTAAGAGGGTTTTTTTCAAAATTTTAACCTCTTAGCGGAACAATCCCGATGAACAGATCTTGATTAAATCATTAATCACAAATCAAAACTCACCGAAATAAGGATTCAAGAGTTACCTCTTGAAGCGTGCTTTCTCTTACGATCACGAACGGCATAAGATACCGGCGTCTCTACGTAGTCCACACGAGTGCAAAGTGGAAGGCGGTGCTAGCCGTTTCTTGTTCTCTTGAGAATTGACAATTAGCATTAACAAGGGGAAAAAGCTTCTCTATTTATAGAGGGCTTCTAAAACCCTAATGCTCTTAATTTGGGCTTTTTCCAAAATAAGCCCAATCTTATCTAATTAAACTATTTAATTAAATAATTCTTATTTCTATTTAATCAAACTCTTTTAATTAAATAAAATAAACTATTAATTAAATTAAATCATATTTAATTTAATCAACTATCAGTTCCGATTTATTTAATTAAATCATATTTAATCAAATAAATTATATGTGTCAATGTATTAAACAATTTAATTAATATTAACACATAATTAAATTAAATCATATTTAATTTAATCATCCATTCCACTATAAGTACTCTATGCGTGTGACCCTGTAGGTTCTCGTAACGTTGGCAATAATATTAAATCACCTATTTAATATTATAAACAATGAGCGGTATCTAGCAACACATCATTGCTACCCAAGTAACGAGAATGTCATGTGATCTGACATAACCTTTATGTGATAATAATTATGTGTATAATTACCCTTTTGCCCTTATATCTATATTGAACACAAGGCATAGAATGTGTCACTCTCGTATAGTTCAATATTTTATTCCTTGATCCCTGAGTATTCCTGATAACAACAAATAAGCCCAATATCTCATATTGACTTATTTGAGCACGACCATGCATTTTACAATCATACTCTATCAAGGGGCCCACAGATATTACTCTCGTATATGTAGGAGGGGCAAATTCCATCTAGGTCACTCATGCCCTCAACATGATTTATAAAGTACCAATCAACCATCTTTATGGTCATCTTGTTACAGACAACGTTTGATTGGCAATAAAGTACTCGACTCCACATCTAGGGTCCATAGTGGTTTCAAGTCGAAGGGTGGTATACACCACTATCACTATGAGAATAACTTATGACACTTACATAACAAACTATGTAGTATTCTCATGGCGGGTCAATCCAGTATAAATATTACTCCTAATATTTATACCTACGTGAAGACTTGATATCTCATATCCATGACTTGTGAGATACAGTCATCAGTCTACTCACGTAATAGTCTCTATGTATTACTGTTGTCCTATTTGACAGTAAAACTTGACTATGGATACTTTAAGAATAATGTCCTTTTGTTTAATGAGCTCTCACAATTAAGTCACACTTAATAGATCATTAATAGACTAATTACTCTAAGGACTTTATTATGTCATATACAAATAACATAATAAATACGAGGCCTAACAATTATATGTATTAACAAATAACATATATCAAAGTCATGATACAAAAGCATATTGAGCCAATATTGATTGGCTATTAGAGCTTACTTCAACAATCTCCCACTAGCACTAAAGCCAATCAGATATTAATTTAATATCTAGTTGCTCATCTTGTGCATCAAGCATCATCTAAGCATGATACTTTATTAAGGCATAAGGAACTCTTTCCTCTGTTGGTAATATAAACCTCTTCCAATTTCAACTTTCGATCTTCTATCGAAATAAATTGAAGTGTCAATATATATATATACATGAATCGCTAGTGAGATCTAGTATTCTGATCTTGCAAGATTAACCCATTATCACCGGGAATGAGATCAATAGGATCTGCAATACAAGAAACATAATTTTCTTCCCAAGAATTATCAAAGCGATCCAAATCATATATTTGACCTTTGTACTAGAAACGACAATTATCTGAAACTCCTTTCAACTTATACAATTGTCATCTAAGCATAATATTTAATTTATACTGTGATATGAATATGTTCATAAATTTTGGAATAAAATCATTGTAGCTCCTTTACAATTATTATTCCCATCTACTTTTGAGAAAAGGAACATGTTAAGGACCAATTTGTAGTTATTTTGTACATTATTTTGTGGTCCTTAACAATGTCTTTTTATTTAATTTGTATATTTATTTTAGTATTTTGTTTTAATTAGGTTTTTATTTAGTTTTTGTTTAATATATATTATTTAACTTATTTTCACTCTTAATTGTAGGAATTTATTAACTAATTCTCCCAAGCTTGGATTCAAGGGCACTTGAAGAGCTTTAGGGATGATTCTTTTGAAGATAATTTTGGGTGAAGGAAGCATGCTACAGGTCGCGCTCAGCGCGGTACCAGCATGAGTGCGCTCAGTGCGGTCTGCGAAATTCAGAAAAAAGGACAGCCCATGCTTTCACCTTTTGAGCCACCAACCCATCACTTCACCTGATCTTTTTGGCTTGTAAAGGAAGCAAGAAAACACATAACATCATTATCTTTCATTTTTGTAAATCTAGGGCAAGTTTAGGAAGAAAAACCATAGCTTTTCCTTCTTGATTTTCTTGGATCTTCATCATCACTACCAACAATCTTGAGAGCAAGCAACTATGGAAATGAGTGGCTAAGCTCTTTTGTGTCAAGATTAGAGGTAGTTGATCTATATAGTATGTATTTCTATTAATCCATTTGTGTATGAACATGGTTGATGATTAATATAGTTGAATATCTTTGTTCTTCATCTTTATGCTTTGAGTTTTGCTTGGAAAAGAATATTTCAAAGTGACCTAGGATATTCATCCTCTAATAAACAAATGCTAGGAATAGATTTGTGTGTTAGAGTTTACAAAATATTGAACTTAATGATTATCATGCTAATAGTTGTAGTGAGGAATCATGCAAGGATTAACATGATAACATTCACAATCTTGGTGGGAAATCTACAAGATTGAGAGGATATGTATTTGTAGAAATCATCTATTATGTTCATCACTTGATTAAATGAATATGTATGAAACTAGATCAATGAAACTAATCTTGACATGCCTTCTTAACTTGAAAACAATCTCAAACTCTCTCTCTAATCCAAACTATAACTCTCTTTGAAAGAATTAATTTAGTTGTTGTGTGGAAACTCATGGTTCTAGTAGAGTAGATAACAAACCCATTGGTTACATCATCTTAAAACATACTTTTCTATTGAAAGACTATAACATGCACCAATCCCTGTGGAATCGATAATTAAAAATACTTTGTTCACGGAGAAAACCTACAACAGAACACCAGGTCCTTAAGGTACTCATAGACCTTCTTGATAGAGATCTAGTGATTAACACTTTAATCATTTTGGTACTTATTGTTTATGCTCATAGCATATTGCGCATCTAGTGCAGTACATATCATGGTGTCATTTTCCTCATCCAATGAGATAAGACATTGTCCATTAGACAAACCATTTTACCATACATGCAATAATCTTAATGTGATATTTATGCATATTAGGTATCTCAATACTTCGTCGGAATATGTACTTGTGCTAGGATTGAGATTCATCAGCCATCTATCTCTATAGATTCTGATTCCTGACCTTTTAGGAAATCCCGCCTAAGCATTTTACCAAAACCATTTCCTTAACCATGTCCTACATTGGCGTTGCAGGGAATTTGTTTTGATGGTCAGTATGTCGCTTACATACTATACTAGATTAATGCAAATACTCCCACTAACCTTATTGAATGCACAAGATTTAAAGTTGTCATTTATTAATCAAAGTTTTCACAAGACTTCAAAAATAATTTAATTCCAAGAAGTTTTCCTCAATCCATAGATGGATGTAGACAACTTACATACATTTCTAGAATCTTGTGCCACGCGAACCAATTGTACAACAACAACTCCCTTGTTGAATTGGATCATATTACATTCTCATAAAGATATGTATTTTATGGTTCTTGAATTTCTTCAAGTTCTATATCACTCCCAATGGCTCCTTTAGATACATATTATCTCTAATGGAAGACTCCAGTTCTAGCAACAAAACAATTTTGTGTTATAACGTGTATAGAATATGTTTCCTTTGTTTCCATTAGGATACATAAATAAATACATCTTCATCTATATTGTGATAAAGTTTACTTAATAAACCTTAAAACCCAGATGACCATAAAGACAAACTAGGTACTCTTACCTCCATATCAAATATGGTGTCTCTACGACTACTTTAAATGGAATTGCTTATGGATAGGAATAATTGTACGTAAAACAATTTATAAAAGAGTCACAAAGATATAATTGAACTATCTTAAATCGATCAATGTCAAATATGATATGACTTAAATGTTCATTATATTCTTTACATAGGTATTTACCATAGCGAACAATTCGAATGGTCTTAATACCCTTTTGAGTTATTTCCTTCTACTTCACTCTTGAACTCTTCTCAAAAGAATTCTAACTCGTGTTAGATATATAAGATTCAACTTTCATTTTATCCATCCCACATTTATTATAGATGAGCTTATCAAGATTGTAGAACCCAAATCTACTACTTGATTTAGTATTGAAAGCATTGTTTGGATAATCATAACAACACTTGTCCACTATCACAACATGCACTCCTCATCTTGTCAATACAAGACTTAGAATTAATTTTTCTTTTACTAAATGAAACTTAATAACAATTATTTGGTTTCATTCCAAGCTCTAATTTAAATCATAAGCTCTTATAGTCAATGAAACACATTATTCCATTCTAGACATAAGGGGACTCAAATTATAATCAATGTCCTACTTCTTAAAAGACTCTTCACATTCGTATAAATGTGATATCAACATCTAGTATCACATACCCAAGATGTAGAAGTAGACAAGTGTATTTTCTATAATAAATCGTATGAAGAATAAGTCTTACTTCCTTCTTCTACTTTGACTCTTTCGATAACCATAAATTTTTTTGTTCTTTCAACATATGAAAGGCATTCCTTTAGAACCATATTTGTATGCCTAAATTCCAATGAATATAAATGAATTTCATTTCTTTTATAATTCATCAATTTAGCATCACAAAGTACTTTCCTTTTCTTTTCAACAAGATGTGGTAGAAAAATTCATTCATAATGAATCTAATCTACCTATCTGAGACACTCTCGAATAAAACTTGTGACCAACTATTTATTCTATAAGGAAATCCAAATTTTAAATCTTAAAACTATTTTAGATTAATTTGGATTCCTAACTTGTATTGAAAAGAACTTGGAAAGTTTTACATTTCTCACATCTTGTATTTCTTATTATCGAGGTTAATGATCATATCATTCTCCTTGACAACTACAACTATGAGATATGCTATATCTAGGCACTCGACTTGATCCTTCTCATAAGCATCGTTCTTCGAATCTAGTTATATTCAGTTGTTAGGAATTGGTTTATTGAGAACTTACAATTCTTTTTCGTGCTTGAGAATAATTCTCAATTTATGTACCAACTCAGAAACTCCTTTCTGATCCTTACATCCTTCATAAGGATATTTTACAGTACAATATAAATAAAAAGCAAAAGTAAATTCTAAATACAAAACGTGTAAAAATTGTATCAAATTAAAATCATTTTAATAAGGTCTTTTGTTAAAATGCTCCAACTATTTTTACTAAAACCAAATGACCCTCAACATTTGATTCGGAAAATCTCGTTGAAAGATTTTCTAGCAAGTCGAGATCCATATTTCAATTTGTTTTAAGTCCGCGTAGGCGGATTACACAAAACTTAGTTATTTAGGTAGGAACTCTTTCCAATTGTATCTAATACAACTCTCAAATTTTATCAGTTGAGTGAATAACTCCTTATTCTAATCCATCATATGGATTGTTCTCAACTCTTGCTTCTAAACATATATAATCATATTATAATTAGTTTAGTTAAGTCAAACCCAAAATTTAACAGTTGGATATTACATTTATCCCATCGCCTTCCTGATATAAAACATGCACCTCGCGTTAGGCGAAACCTACATTATTCGATACTAGTCTTGATGAGTGCTAAATTTTGGAAAGCAATTAACTTAATATTAATTGAGGGATTTTTCTTAAGTTTAATCTTGTGCATCTCATACACTCGCATGTTTGTGTATCTCATACACTCACATATTTGTGTATCTCACACACTCGCGGTTTAATCCTGTGTATCTCATACACTCATATATTTGTGTATCTCATACACTCACGTATTTGTGTATCTCATACATGCACATATAATATACATTCCACGCATCAAATACATGAAATAAAATATGGTAATACGATTATGACCACCTAAAATGCAAGAATTAAATAAACTACTTTATTACAATTCTTTGACCCACGAGCAAACTTCTCAAGCCTCTCCATTGGCGTCATCATTTGACTTTGTCTTCTCTTCAACTCTTGAACTTGAAAATTTATAAATATTTAAATAAATAAAATAATAATTAAATGGCACGACACGCAGGTCTTATTTAATTACAATAAGATACGACACGCAGGCCGTATAAATAAAATACCAAAATCTAAGGTCATAATCGCATACCAATTTATTTAATAATAAATAATAATATATTTTCAAATTATAAGTATTGACACATCAACTCTTGACAATTTTTGCGAATCCTAAAGGCTAGGGATGGCAATGGGGCGGATCGGGGGCGAGTTTAAGCACACCCAGACCCGCACCCGCCCCCAAACCCGTTCGGGGATAAAATTTGTTCACCCACCCCCACCCCCAACAAGAAACAAGTTTCCCCGCACCCGCCCGAATAAAATTTTTATTTTTTTTTAATTTATATTTTTTTCAATAAAGTTAAAAATAAATAATTAAACTAAATAACTAATTATTTTAAAAGTAATTTTTAAGTTTGATATTTTTATTTAAATTTTATTATCAAAAAAATAAATAATAATTCTAATAAACATGATATTATAACATTAAAAAGTATTAAAAAGTGTAAATGAGTAATAAAACTATTAAAAATAAAATAAATAAATTAAATTTAGTTGGCGGGTGCGGGGTGGGTTTTACCATCACCCGCGGCTGCACCCACCCCCGGTTAAACCGGGTTTTCCCCGCTAATTTCGGGGCGGAGGCGGGCGGGACTCAGCGGGTGCGGGTTTATTTGCCATGCCTACTAAAGACACAACTCTTGCGCCGTCGCAAACCCTAATGCAAATGTTTTCATACCATCAAAACGTAACAATTGATTATTCAATATGATTAATCAAAATGCCATTGTTTCACCATACAAATGTCGGATTCCAAAGCAGAATGCAAATTGATCTTTCAAATGTATAAAAATCATTACACTAATTAATGAACCAAACAAAATAGTGTATCAAATACACTAACTTCGCATTAAAAATATTTATATCATATATAAATATATCAATTATATTTGTATGACTTATGGATGATCGAAGTATCGCTGTTTCACCATACAAATGTCGGATTCCGAAACATAGTCAACATCTAACATCCAAATTATACAAATATATGATGTCAATATTTAATATTTAAATAATAAACACTTTTTTTATTATTATTATTTTATAAAATTAACTTTTCTTGAATGCATACACACATTCTTTGCCGTAACACAATGTTCATTAATTATGAACAATCATCACCGTATCAATTTATTTATAGTAGATGCAATTCAAAATAAATAAATAAGTCACGTACGCCTTTGCCGTCATTGTGCAATAATTTGTACGACAAATTCACCCATATGAATAGTAATATATAGCATACCAACTTTTATTATTATTACTATTATTAATTATTATAAATTATTATAAATTATATTAATAATAAATAAATTCTAACCTTTGTCGTCACAGCGTGTAACTGTTGTCCGATTGCCGCAATTTTGATAGGAATAGATATAATCACCTCTTAAGAGCATCCAATCCAATTACTTTACAAATTTCTCTCTTGTAGTTGCCACCAACGTAGCAAATAGTGCGGCCAAGGAAGCGTGACTTAGTAAGTCTGGCAACAAAACAGAAATGTGGTTAAAGCATCATATACACGATAGAATGACACTACCTGCTATTACGGTAAAACAGAATCACATCACATGTGAATCCAATTCAATAAATTTTATTTAAACATATTTTAATCGACATATTATTATAATTACATCACCATATAATTATCAATATATCTAAATCATATTCGAATCAATGATTTAATAAAAAATCAGGCTCTGATACCACTATTGGGATCTAAGAGGTTTTTTTTAAAAAAATTTAACCTCTTAGCGGAACAATCATTAATCACAAATCAAAACTCACCGAAATAAGGATTCAAGAGTTACCTCTTGAAGCATGCTTTCTCTTACGATCACGAACGACGAAAGATACCGACGTCTCTACGTAGTCCACACGAGTGCAAAGTGGAAGGCGGTGCTAGCCGTTTCTTGTTCTCTTGAGAATTGACAATTAACATTAACAAGGGAAAAAAGCTTCTCTATTTATAGAGAGCTTCTAAAACCCTAATGCTCTTAATTTTGGCTTTTTCCAAAATAAGCCCAATCTTATCTAATTAAACTATTTAATTAAATAATTATTATTTCTATTTAATCAAACTCTTTTAATTAAATAAAATAAACTATTAATTAAATTAAATCATATTTAATTTAATCAATTGTCAATTCCGATTTATTTAATTAAATCATATTTAATTTAATCAACTGTCAATTCCGATTTATTTAATTAAATCATATTTAATCAAATAAATTATATGTGTCAATGTATTAAACAATTTAATTAATATTAACACATAATTAAATTAAATCATATTTAATTTAATCATCCATTCCACTATAAGTACTCTATGTGTGTGACCCTGTAGGTTCTCGTAACGTTGGCAATAATATTAAATCACCTATTTAATATTATAAACAATGAGCGGTATCTAACAACACATCATTGTTACCCAAGTAACGAGAATGTCATGTGATCTGACATAACCTTTATGTGATAATGATTATGTGTATAGTTATCCTTTTTCCCTTATATCTATATTGAACACAAGACATAGAATGTGTCACTCTCGTATAGTTCAATATTTTATTCCTTGATCCCCGAGTATTCATGATAACAACAAATAAGCCCAATATCTCATATTTACTTATTTGAGCACGTCCATGCACTTTACAATCATACTCTATCAAGGGGCCACGGATATTACTCCCGTATATGTAGGAGGGGAAAATTCCATCTAGGTCACTCATGTCCCTCAGCATGATATATAAAGTACCCATCAACCATCTTTATGGTCATCTTGTTACAGACAACGTTTGATTGACAATAAAGTACTCGACTCCACATCTAGGGTCCATAGTGGTTTTAGGTCGAAGGGTGGTATACACCACTATCACTATGAGAATAACTTATGACACTTACATAACAAACTATGTAGTATTCTCATGGTGGGTCAATCCAGTATAAATATTACTCCTAATATTTATACCTACGTGAAGACTTGATATCTCATATCCATGACTTGTGAGATACAGTCATCAGTCTACTCACGTAATAGTCTCTATGTATTACTGTTGTCCTATTTGACAGTAAAACTTGACTATGGATACTTTAAGAATAATGTCCTTTTGTTTAATGAGCTCTCACAATTAAGTCACACTTAATAGATCATTAATAGACTAATTACTCTAAGGACTTTATTATGTCATATACAAATAACATAATAAATACGAGGCCTAACAATTATATGTATTAACAAATAACATATATCAAAGTCATGATACAAAAGCATATTGAGCCAATATTGATTGGCTATTAGAGCTTACTCCAACAGTTAAGCCCATCTCTACTATGCTTATGTGTTTTCTTTCCACAGTGCCATTTTGGTGTGAAGTGTGAGGATAGGTAAATCTGTGAATTATGCCTTTCTCATTCAAATTTTTTGTCAGAGGACGAAATTCTCCCCCAGAATCAGTCTGAACAGCTTTTACTGGAACTTGAAACTGAGTTTGAACATAGGCAAGAAATTGAGTGAAGCAACTTAAAGCTTTAGATTTTCGTTTTAGAAAATACACCCAAGTGTACTAGGTGTAAGTGTCAACAATAGCCATATAGTACAAATAGCCTTGGCTAGAAGGATTGGGAGATAGACCCCATAAATCAACATGCACAAGTTCAAAAGATTTAGAATAAACAGTTGTGGATAAAGGTGCATACAATCTGTGAAATTTGCCAACATTACAGGAACTACAACAATCAATATTATCTTTATTGAATGAAGAAATATTATAGAGTTTCATTATAGACTTGAGGTTTACAGAATTTGTATGTCCTAACCTATTATGCCAAACAAACAATTTATTACAAGCAAAATTTGAAAGAACTTGAGAATAAACTCTGGTGGACAAGCTAACAACATTTGTAGTTGGAGATTCCACTAACTGAGAGGAAAAACTATAGAGGTCACTAGTATCTAGGAATCCTTCTAGAAGAACCTCCTTAGATACCTGAGATTTGATGAAACAAATGTTAGCATGAAACTCAAAAAAACACATTATTATCTTGAGCAAACTTTGACACAGACAGAAGATTTCTAGTGATTTTGGGTACATGCAGTAAATGCTTCAAAACTAAGTTGGAGTGAGATAATGAAGGAGTCATAATGTTAGCTAAGCCAACAGACTCAATGTTCAATCTTTGACCATTACCTACAAGAACTTTATTGACACCAGAATAACTTTGTTTATTTTGTAGTAAAGATCTATTATGAGTGAGATGATGAGTAACACCTGAGTCTGCAAACCATGCTTGAGACTCTAAATCTGCTGAAACCTGTAGGTCATCTTGACGAGTAAGATATTCTGAAGCTTGGACTAAGTTGGCCTCTGGATCTTTCTTCTCACCTTTCACCTGTTCAGTGGACTCAGAGGATTGATTATTTGCTTGTGTTGGCTCAAAGTTTTCATCATATCTATGCCAACAGTCCATAGCAACATGGCCATATTTCCCACAAAGCTGAAAAGTTGGTCTATTTCCAGAAGATGCAGAGGCTCTGGCTCTGCCACGACCTCTGCTGCGAGGGTAACTTCTGCCTCGCTGATTCTGAGAACCACCTCTGGTGGATTTGAAGCTGAAATCGGCTTCAGATTGAGCAACATTTATTGTGGCATTAGCAAGAGAAAATTCTCGACGATATTTGTCAAGTTGAGCTTCTTGCACATACAACAATGCCTCAATTTCATAGAGTGTGGGAGGTTCTAACTTTCTATATACCATCATGATAAATGGATTATATTCCTCTGGTAATCCCTGCAAGAAAGAGTCAATTTGATCGCGCTCATAGATTGGTTCACCAACTTCCAGAAGTACATATGCAATTGCACGATTGCGAAGCACAAACTCAAAAATTGAATGATTCACTTTCTTGGTGACTTTCAGCTCAGCACGAAGTTAATAAACCCTAGCTTTCATGACCGCTGTGAAATACTGGTGTATCTGCTCCCAGATTTGATATGAATGATTGCAAGAAAGCACACGAGGAAGCACAGACTCAGAAATTATGGACAGAAGCCACGTGAACAAGGCTTGATCTTGAGTAATCCAAGCCTCATATTCATAAGAGTGAACATTGGCGCGACGATCTTCATCGTTCTTGAACATTGCAGGAATCTAAGGATTAACTACAAATCGATGTAGTTTGTGAGCAAGAATGATACCTTCAACCTGTTGATTCCAGAGAAGAAAGTTCTTCTCTTGCAGCTTGATGGAGAGTTTAGGCCCAAAAAATGTGTGATGGGACGCATTGCTGAGTGACGACGACTGTGTCGTCGTGAAGGGATGAAACTCCGAGTTTTCCGATGATGCAGCCATTGATGAAGCTTCTCTGAAGCAATGGAGCAAGAACGTGTAACATAACTAATTTTTTGAATCACGAAGAAAGATGCCGCAACTTCTTAGCAAGAGCATGAGAATGACGAAACGAACATTGGAAGATAGTTTAGATTAGTAGTGATTGATACCATGTTAGACTTATAGCAATCTTGCATTATCAAAGAAAGAGACGAAAGCAAGGTTGCCAGAAGTTCTTGATAGAAAGGATCAGAACTTCTGGGACGAAAGGGTCAAAAGTTTTGGGACGTGTGATTCAAAGTTTCTATTACAAAAGGAGTTTTACATACCGATTATCATTCTCTCATAGCCACCTATATATAGCCAGAAGAGATTGAAGCCCAATAACTCACAAGCCCATTATACAATAAACCACTAAGCCCAAATACACTAATATACGGATATCATTGTTCATGTATGGACAACTATTATTCATGTACAAACAATATTGTTCACGTTACTATTCATGAACAGTATTTTAGAATAGTCACCAAACTTGGTTAATGCAGTGTAAAAACTTAGTTATTGGAGTAATGAAGTTGGTTAATGCAACATCTAGGTATTAAAAATATATTTTAGGAGTCACCAAACTTGGTTAATGCAGTGTAAAAACTTAGTTAATGCAGTAATAAAGTTGGTTAATGCAACATCTAGGTATTAAAAATAATTTTTAGCAGTCATCAAACTTGGTTAATGCAGTGTAAAAACTTAGTTAATGCAGTAATAAAGTTGGTTAATGCAATATCTAGATATTAAAAATAATTTTTAGCAGTCATCAAACTTGGTTAATGTAGTGTAAAAACTTGGTTAATGCACGCCCAAGTATTAAAAATAAATGTCCGCACATGAATAATATTCGTCCGTACATGAATAGTATTCGTCCGTACATGAATAGTGTCGTCCGTACATGAACAATGTCGTCCATACATACGGTGTAGATGTATGATTTGGTGTAGAAATAACATTTCTGATATAATTATATATAAGGATAACACATGATTTTATTGAGGTTTATATCATATGAATATGATCTAATACCTCAGTATTTTGATTTTCAACATGTATTATTTGCAAATATTAAAGATTTCGAGTTGGGATTAAGTGACTTTTGAGCGAAAGGTTTGGTAAATATAGTTCAATTTTAGAGATCTTGAATAATAAATAACTAAAGTAAATATTATAATTAGAATGAGAGAGAAGAATATTGAAGAGAGATAGAGAGAAGGACACCAGAGGGACACCATATCTTTTTCTTCTTAATGCAGTCAAATCAAACCCAAAAAGTTTGCTCTCTCTTGTGACCATGTCAAATTAATGTCATGACCAATTTAAAAAAAGAAAGCTTGCTAAAACATATGGGTCTGGGATGATATTCTTGCTACCAAAACCAATATGGTCAAAAGCTAGAATTATGCCACTAAAAGTATCTAAAACTATGTGAATTAGAGTTCATATCAATATATTCACCGTCTCTTTTAATGCATGTTTGGATTGATTTATGCAACTTTAAAAAAAACTTTTAATCCATTTCAATTTGATTTTTTTTATTTATAAAAAGGGAAAATGTATAAGGCCATTAACAACAGTATAGTCAATCTCTTCCCTAAGATAACTAATGCTTATATGGTTAAATATTATAGACATATATCTTGTTGCACCATCATATACATGATCATATCTATAAATCATGACAAACATGCTAGGAAAATTTCTTGACAAAATTATTCACCAGAGCCAAGCAACTTCCGTGCCAGGACAACATATTCATGATAACATCCTTCTTGCATATAAGTTGATCAAGGGGAATAGTAGGAAAGGTGGAGTCTCTAGATGCGTGCTTCAAATGGATCTTTAAAAAGCGTACGATGCTCTGAAGTAGAGTGCTCTTGAAGCCATTTTGAATGAATTGAGCTTTCCTCCAGTTGGATTATGATTACCATTACCAAAATGTCTATATGTTCAAGATTAATTGTGAACATACGAACATCTTGAAGTCCCAGATGTCTTCTCTATTCTTTGCTCTTTGTTATAATAACAGAATATATTTATAGAGTGCTTCAAAAGCTTAAGAATAATCCTAACTTTAACTTCCACTCCAAATGTGAAAAGTTAGGCATTATTAATTTAAGTTCGCAGGCGATCTTTTGCTCTTTGCAAGAGGAGACACAATATTCATTGATCTTTTTATGCATGCTTTCAAGGTTTTCTCCAGCTCTATTGGCCTTACGGTTAACCCTATAAATTGCAAGATCTACTATGGGAATATTGATGATAAGGAGGATATCTCAAGACTTACCAACTTCACATAGGGCCCCCTCCTATTAAGGTATTTAGGTATCCCTTTAACTAGTAAGAAATTGTTGGTAGCTTACTATTTAATCATAGTTGATATAATGGTAGCTAGTATTAGACATTAAAGTAATAAAATCCTTAGCTTTGATGACAAAGTGCAATTGATTAAAAGCATGTTGTTTGATGTAAACAATTTTTGGATGTAACCCCTCCCTAAGAAGGTGATCAAAATAACTAAGGTGGCTTGTAGATTATTTCTCTGATCAGGTGGAGAAAAGATCACCAGAAAATCTTCCGTGACATGGGACAAAGTCTGCATTCCCAAAAAACAAGGGGGTATCCAAATTATTTCTTTGAAGGTTTGAAACTAATCCAACTTAATGAAAATATTGTAAAACTTATATGGGAAATATGACAGCTTTTGGATCAAGTGGATCCATTGTTATTATGTGAAAAACAATGATATCATGATTGTTCGAATTAGAAACTCGTGCTCATGGATCCTCAAAGTAGTTTTGAAGAAAAGACACGAGCTTGAACAACTACAGAGTTGGAATATCATGCTACAATAACCTAAGTTCAAGACCAATAAAGCTTACCATGATCCCAAATATCATTTGCTAGTGGTCCCTTGGAGAAAATTATTCTTCAATAATTCATCCAGACCAAGAGCTCAACTCACTCTTTGGTTAGCTTGTCATAACAAGCTAGCCACAAAGGAGAGGGCTCCACAAATTTTGTTTACTCGATAATGATAATTGTTGTTTTTACATGGAATAAGAGACTTTTGATCATCTTTTGTTCGCGTGTGAAACTGTGAAAGGTATATGGAAGTATGTATTAAAAATTGGCTGCAAATGATCACGATCCTATGAGTTTGGAATACAAACTAAAATGGATGTTAGACGATAGTAAAGGAAAATGGAGCAGAGCTGGAAAGGATATATTGAGACTTTTTAGGAAATCTTTTATGAAAATTGTTTTTATTTTTGTGGAGAATATTTTGAAGATATTTTTCAGCTGGAGGTTGAAGTTGATTGAAGAATCCAATCTAGTCAAAAATCCAACTATAGAAACTTATATAAGGAGTCCTCTAAGACCTACTTTTTAACGCATAATTTTATTATAAAACTGTGTAAAATAAGGGTTTGGGTTTTGATAGTTCCTTAGGTTCTCTGTGTGTTTGTTTGTACGTTCTCATGTGTCTTTGATACATTTAAGTTGACTGATTGTTACTTGCTTGTCAAGTTATTGTTCTCACTTGAAATTGTGAAGCAAGAGTTGAGTTTTGTTCTTGGAGGAAGTTGTTAAGCAACTTTGAGTATTGTTCTTGGTCAAGAGTCTTGGCAGAGTATTTTTAGTTTGGAAGTGGTATCTCATGTTTGGTTGTAATTGGGGAGTGTGTACTTCTTGGTAGTTTTTGAGACTGGAATTGTCTTCCATGTGATTGGGAGTTTTAATCATTGTGGTGATTGGAAGTGGGATGTTGATTTCTCATACTTGGGATAATGTCTAAGTAGAAGTTGCACTGGACAGGGATTAGGAGAGAAGTTGTACACAAAAGAGTTTAGATTTGAACTAGTACTACTTATAGTGGATTTCCTTCCTGACTTGGTAGCCCCCAGAGTAGGTGAGTAAGCATTAAGCTGGATTAACATATTACTGTGTTCTTTATCTTTCTGCAACTTATATTTTTGCATTGTTGTTATTATTCATGTTCTGTCAGCGAATATTATAACATCTGTCGTGACATTACTTATAGGTTAAGACATTAGTCTTGACATTCTTTGTTTGTGTGCCAGAATTTCAATGCATTAGTGTTTTAGACCAGTCTGCTTTGATTTATTTGTAGGGTGAATCTTTGTGATCGCCATACTCTGTATATTTTTTTTGTTTGAAATAAAGTATTTTTTTGCAAACGAAAAAAATTATATTGGCAATTAACCATTATTATATATTTTGCTATTACATTGTAATTTTTAAGTTATTGATATGATATGATTGAGTGGTGAATTTCTATTGAATAATAATATAAAATTATTATATATTGTGAGTACATAATTATTAAACTCTTAAAAATAAAACATCAACTAAATATTTATATAAATAGTATTTTCTAATTATTTTTCATCAATTGTTTTTATTTTTCTTGAAAAAAAAGAGATTTAGAGGAAAGAAATTCAAATTTAAAATTTAATGAAGTTATAAAAAATATTCGTTAGACAAAATATCGATAATCACTAGAATCTCGTACAATCTAAATTGTCTCAAATTTTTAGATCTATATAAGTTAGTCACAATATCGGTATTTTATACATTAAAATTTGCAAACAAAAGAGTACTGTTTATTACATAAAAAATAATTCTAATATTCTTAATTGTATTTAATATGTGCATGCAAAACAAGCCTACCAAACTAAGATGAGATTACAAAATACAAAGATTTTGAGAGGGGCCATTTTATCACACTTGAATCATATATAGATCATATGCTTTGCCAAAACCACATAAAGGACAAAAACGAAGCATTGAAGCAGCTGCATTTTAAATAACATAAATGATTTGCGGTTTGTGGAAAAACAAAATCTCAGAAGAAGGGAAAACAAACAAGTCAGTTGATTCAATAAGGCTAGTATGGATGTGAAATTTTTCACCAAGGAGTTGTAAAATAACAAGGCTTTTCACCCAAACAACTTTGTTACTAGTTTAGTCCCTTTCCTCATTTTCATTGAACTATACAAAAGTTAATATTTTCACTGTTTATCATGCCTTGTCCATATCATTTTCTAACCCTTTCTTTGCATATCGGTTGATCAGTTCGGTTGATCAGTGATAGTTGAAGGTGCAATTTGGTTACAGTGTAGGCCCCTTGATTGCTTTCTCCTATTAGAAAATGTCATGATCTGTACCCTTGTAGAAGTTATAATGATATGATAAATTGTAGCACTCCTAGAGGGGCTAGGAAAATGACTGGTAGGTAACATCGATAAGAGTTTAATAATTGGCCTGATTTGGAAAGTTAGCCTTGAGGTAAAAATGTTTCACCCACCTAAGGTTACTATGTAATAAAGTTTATTTCTTTTACTGTTTTAGTTCTACAACATTAATATTGGCATGCAAAATAATGATATGATATATCCCTGATGTTCTTGAAGAGTTAAACTAACTAATATTGTGAATTTTTTTTATTTTATTTCATAATTTTTTTACGCACCACGCGAATTTTTAAAAATATTTTTTAAAATCAGAAATATATTTTTGGTTTGCATCCTATATCATATAAATTACGTTAAAAATAGTTGAGTGTAAATCATAAATATAACTCTGATTTCAAACCGCAAGTATATTTCCGGTTCCTAGACACACTTAAGGGTGTCAGAAACTCTTCTCCTCCCATAACAGCAAGTTATTTTAAAAAAAACAAACATAAACTCTCTCAAACTCTCATTTTCAACTCTTCTCTCAAAATCAATTTTTTTCTCAAACAATCAACACAAATCATAAAGCATTGGATAAATATAACATCTAACGAAATCAACAAGCAACAATCACTACCAATTAATCAAATAAGTGATTTAAGATATTTTTAGAGTTTATGTAATTTCTACTCAAATTAGTGAAATAGGATTTTAAATATGTTGTTTTTTCTAGTTTATATCATTAGGAGTCATTAGAAAACACTTTGTAAAGTTTATTTGACGATCAATATATTTTTTTGACACATTTGATGTTTTGGGACGCCCACATGCGTTGTTCTGTTTCGTAGAAGAAACAGAAGTATACTTCCCGTTTTGGGAAGAACAAAACCGGAAGTAAAGTTCCGGTTTCTGTCTGCACATGTATTTTGTCTTTTTTTCTTCACTTTAGCCCATATGCTAACATTTCTTTCTTACTTCTACAGAAGATATGGATGAGAGACCATCGCGATTGAGGCACAAGAAAGTTGCATAACATGCTTCGATGTAGAGATAGAGGAGTCAAACAATACAACCTCCTTCACATTCTTCTGCTTCTGATTCTACTCCTTCTACATCTTCCTCCCATAGCAGACAGGATTCTCCAGTCCATCCTTCGCCACCCCTGTCCTCACACAGACGCACATCCTCACCACCTAGGATTTTTGAGATGAGATCTTCATCTGGTACATAGGCGCAACCATCTGAGGTGAGACCTAATTCTACACCCGCAACACCTGAGGTACCGGTGCCACCCGAGGCACCAGAGATACTAGAGGCAGCGGAGGCACCGACGACAACGGCGACACCCCAGGCCCCTCAGGTCTTTGGAGGGGGACCTTCTGACTTATCTCCGCTCCCTTTTTATCCACCCATGTGACTAGATATATATGGGATGAATAAGTATGAAATTTATATTTATATTACAGTTATGAATTTTCTTATGAATATTATTAAGAATTCTAACAATGAATTTTTTCTTGCATGGTCGCGATACAACATGAAGATCATAAACCATGGAAGGATGATCAACAGACTTATTACCCCTTTTGAGCCATGGTTTCATGATCTTCTACGCCTTACATGATTGAGAGATTTGACCATATGTGGATATAGCGTGGTTAACTAGGGGATGATCAACGCTTTTGTAGAGAGGTGACACCATGAGACATCGTCGTTTCATCTACCACATGGCGAGATGACGATCACACTCGATGACGTCGCGTGTCTTCTTTACATGCCGATTAGAAGGGCCTTTCTGGATCACCAAAAGTTGGACAAAGACGAGACCATTACTTTGTTGGTTGAGAGTCTGGGAGTTACCGTAGATAGCGCCCTTAAGGAGGTTGATAAGACATGTGGTTGCCACGTGAGATATAGCTACTTGAAGGAGGTTTTTACAGATGAGCTTGTGTAACACCCCAATTCTACCCCTCGTAATTAATAATAAAATCAGAGTTTCAAAATTTCCTTTAACAAAATTGAGGCATCACATATTCGCATTTTCATCAATTCGCATTATAATGCTCATCAAAAGTAGGATATACCGATTCATACATAATTCATCATATACACATATGACTATGCACAGCACAGCAGATGTGTTCACAAAATATACATAACATCATGTTATCATCAATACATAAGGTTATAACATCATAAGATAGTATACATAAACTATCCTATCAAAATAATAACGTCGCCCAAATCCCGAGTGTTACTACGACCAGAGCAGAGCGACACAAAATAAAGAGACTCGAGCTAATCCTCCTCATCCTCGGGGATCACCTGCACGTTACCAATATATAGACAACGGCGAAACAAGTAAAGGGTGAGATACTCCAAAACATATAATTAAAAGCATGATACAATATATAAATAGTTTTGGAATTATAAACGATATAAGTTAAATACAGTATGTCAACATGTATCAAAAGCTTACATACTTTAAATTAGCATTTAGTGTATAAATTAACACTTTAACTTCATCACATAATCATTATACTCGCATCAACACAAACATCATATACCATCGCAATTCAACATCATTCATCAATTAAAACCCAATACCAAACAACTCAAACATAAACATAACCGACTCCATGAGACACGACTATGTTATGCATGTGGTACCCGTCGCTTTGTCCATAATTAGGAACACTTGGCATAAAGCCCATCGTCGCTTGGCATAAAAGCCCTCGTCGCCAATGCAATGTACGTGACTCAATAATAAAGATAACACAACAACACATCATCATCGCTCATCAAAATTGACATAAAGTCCACGTCGCCATATTTATTCGCATCAAATAAACATATCATCGCATCGCATAACAACAAGTATTCATTAATAAATACACTGTCGCAAACATCATGTTTATTCATACCACATCATTATCAATTAATTCACCAAATTCCAAAAACGGAAAAATAGTCAAAACACCAATAATCGTCGCGAAAGCCATTCTTAATAACCGGCATTAATTATAAACATCAACATCGAAATCGGATAGTTCATACGTGTCTTAAATCGACTAAAACGCTATCCGATTCAATTTAACCATAATTTGGCCTATTTCGGGTCGTTTCGTAAAAACTCTTAATTTCGAAAAACTAACCTCACCACTATGTTCTACACGTCGAACTTAGCTAGCACATCAATTTTCGTTGAATTCGGAGCAACTTGCTCCGTCGTCGAATTTACCGAAATCGGAAAATCGGAAAATAATCGGGTTCTAAATTTAATCGGATAACTTATGTCCTAGTTATATTTTATTGATATAAAGTGTTACTAGGTGGAATTGAAATTATTTAAAGAAACAGAAGCTATTCTTAAAATTATGCAGGAAAACCAGGTTTTACAGAAAACAAAAAAACTATGTTTACAGAAAACAGAAAAACACTAAATTTCCGTTTCCCCTCTAGCCTTCAGGGACGCACGTCCCTTGTTTGTTCATGGGAAGGATGCGGGGGCCTCACATGGGGGGACGGTCGCCCCACACCCTGAGGTGGGCGTCTCCCCCTTCACCTTCCATCCACCGAATTCTTTTCCTCATCATCCCTGTAACTTGCATTTTCTCTGGTTTTCATTTTTTTCACAGTTAACAGTTTTTCTTTCTATTTTTCTTTTATAACTTTCATTTCTACTACTAGAAATGAAACACACCCATAATCTCTACTCCTAATCCAACTTTTCTAAACTATTTCAACAATCAACCAACCAAAACCCTATAAACCAACTATCAATTCTTCCCCAATCCAAACTATAACTATCAAACCCTAACTATATGAGATGGAAATCAAAACCCTTACCTTGAAAGATTTGATGGTTCTTGATGATCCCACAAACCAAGCCTTGTTCTTCACTTGCTCTTCTTCTTCTTCTTCCTCTACCAAAACCCTAACTCTTTCTTCCAAGTTTCTATTTTTGGTGTTATGTTGGAAAAGAATGAAGAAAGTGTTTTTATAGGATGGTTGTCATACTAGCCAAGGGTGAAAAACCCAATTCTAACAAATTGCTCCCCACACCCCCATCTATTCTTAAAACACTAATAACATCTAATTATATCATTAATTCAATTAATTAAAATAATTCCGGGGAATTAACTATCGGTTCGAATAATATTTTACCGAACCGAACGAAACGTCGCCAAATATATTTAGTAGATATATCAATTAATATAATTATTCTCGTCACCAAAACAATCGTCAAACGGTAATTCAAAACTATTAATATAATAGAATATTAAATAAAATGGGCGTTACAACTCTCCCCCACTTAAAAAGTTTCGTCCTCGAAATTACCTGACTCGAAAAGCTCGGGATAGGAATCTCGCATCTTACTTTCTAACTCCCACGTCGCGCTTTCACCAGCTGCTCCTATCCAAACAACTTTGACCAAAGAAATCTCTTTGCCATGAAGAGACTTTATCTCACGATCCTTAATCCTCAAAGGCATCGTTTCCACCGTAAGATTTTCTCGAACCTGAATATCATCCATCTCAATCACATGCGAAGGATCCGGAACATACTTCCGAAGTTGCGACACATGGAATACATCGTGCAAATTCGAAAGATTTGGCGGTAACGCCACCCTATAAGCCATTTTTCCCACTTTACTAGTAATTTGATAAGGACCAATAAAGCGAGGAATTAGCTTCTTCGACTTCAATGCTCGCCCAACGCCGGTTGTAGGAGTAACTCTCAAAAACACATGATCACCCTCTTGAAATTCCAAGTCTTTCCTCCTTTTATCATGATAACTCTTTTGTCGACTTTGAGAAATTCTCATCTTTTCTCTAATCATCTTCACCGCCTCAGTAGTTTTCCTAACCAATTCGGGTCCAAGCACCACACTTTCACCCGACTCGTGCCAACACAAAGGAGTTCTACACGTCCAACCATACAACGCCTCAAACGGTGCCATTCCAATACTAGCATGAAAACTGTTATTGTAAGTAAACTCAATCAAAGGGAGATATGTATCCCATGAACCACCATGTTCAAGAATACAAGCTCGTAACAAGTCTTCCAACGATTGAATTGTCCTTTCCGTCTGACCATCAATATGAGGATGATAATCCGAACTCAACCTCAACTTAGAGCCCAAAGCCTCTTGCAAGCTTCTCCAAAATTCAGAAGTGAACCTCGGATCTCTATCCGAAACAATACACAAAGGAATACCATGTAATCTAACAATCACATGCGTATAAATCTCTGCTGCCAACTTCGATACGGGATAAGTGATGTTAATAGGAATAAAGTGAGTCGACTTTGTAAGCCTATCAACAATCACCCAAATCACATCGTATCCTCTTGGTGTATTCGGTAACCCCGTTACGAAATCCATAGAAATGCTATCCCATTTCCATTTCGGGATCTCTAACGGTTGCATCAACCCTGCAGGTTTCTGATGCTCCACTTTAGACTTCTGACAAGTCAAACAAGCGTAAACAAGCTGGGCCACCTCTCTTTTCATGCCCGACCACCAAAATAGTTTCCTTAAATCTTGATACATTTTGGTCGCTCCGGGATGAATACTCAAATTACTTCTATGACTTTCTTCCAAGATTATTCTCTTTAAATCAACATAATCGGGAATACAAATCCTATCTCGGAACCTCAAAACACCCTGAGCATCCAACTTGAAATCTTCACTTTCAGTTTGTCCAATACCAACCAACAAATCAACAAGTTTCACATCAAGCTTCTGAGCTTCCCTAATGCTATCAAGGAAATCGTTATTGCTCTTCAACATTCCCAAAATAACACTCTTCGGCATCACTTCTATCACAAGACTCATATCTCTAAATTGTTCAATCATTTCCAACTCTTTCACCATCAAAAGTGACATATGCAAAGTCTTTCGACTTAAAGCATCGGCCACCACATTCGCTTTACCTGGATGGTAATTCAATCTGAAATCATAATCTTCCAACAATTTAAGCCACCGCCTTTGCCTCATATTAAGCTCTTTTTGATCGAACAAGTATTTCAAGCTTTTATGGTCACTAAATACTTCAAATCTAGAACCATAAAGATAATGCCTCCAAATCTTAAGAACAAAAACAACCGCCGCAAGTTCCAAATTGTGAGTAGGATAGTTCTTCTCATGAATCTTCAATTTCCTAGAAGCATAAGCAACCACCTTGCCATTTTGCATAAGCACACCACCTAAACCCATCTTAGAAGCATCGCAATAAACAACAAACGGTTCCTCGGGATTAGGTAGAATCAATATCGGTGCCGTTGTTAACCTTTTCTTCAACTCAACAAAACTTTCTTCACACTTGACATCCCACACAAAATCAGCTCCTTTACAAGTTAATTTTGTCAAAGGAAGTGCCAACTTAGAAAAACTTTCAATGAACCTCCTATAGTAACCAGCCAAACCTAAGAAACTTCTAATCTCAGTAACAGACTTAGGAGTTTCCCATCTTAACACATCATCAACTTTAGAAGGATTAACCGCAATGCCATCACCATAAATGACATGCCCCAAAAAGCTCACTTCACCTAACCAGAACTCGCACTTTGACAACTTAGCATAAAGCTTCTTCTCCTTCAGAACTTCTAACACAATGCGCAAATGTTCTGCATGCTCTTCTTCCGATTTAGAATAAACCAGAATATCATCAATGAAAACAACCACGAAACGATCCAAGTAAGGATGGAAAATACGGTTCATGTACTCCATGAATACTCCCGGTGCATTAGTGACACCAAAAGGCATCACCGAATACTCGTAATGTCCATACCTCGTCCTGAAAGCAATTTTCTGAACATCTTCCTCTTTCACCCTTATTTGATGGTAACCCGATCTCAAATCAATGTTGCTAAACATGCGAGCACCAACCAACCGGTCCATCAAATCATCAATTCTAGGAAGTGGATACCTATTCTTGATAGTCACTTTATTCAACTGACGATAATCAATACAAAGTCTCATGCTACCGTTTTTCTTCTTCACCAATAACACAAGAGCTCCCCACGGTGACACACTTGGTCTAACAAACTTCTTCTCGAGCAAATCTTCTAATTGGCTCTTCAATTCTGCTAACTCAGATGCGGACATCCTGTATGGCGCCATAGAGATAGGTCTGGTACCAGGGACAAGATCCACAAAAAATTCAACTTCTCTTTCTGGAGGTGCACTAGGAATCTCATCAGGGAATACTTCGGGAAAATCGCACACCACCGGAAAGTTTGTAATCACAGATTGACTCTCAACAGAAAGAGTCTCCATCAACAAGAAAACTAATGCTTCATCCTTCATGAACTCATTCAATTGTTTCGTCGACATCAACATAGTTTGATCTTCTTCCACTAAGGAAGAAAATCTCACAGTGTTGTCATAGCAATTGATATAGACATAGTTAGCTTTCAACCAATCCATACCCAGAACCACGTCCAACCCAACAAGCGGTAAACAAATAAGATCCACCATAAAGTCTCTATCAAAGATTGATAAAGGGCAATTTGCACACACAAAAGAAGTAGTAACCGTTCCCTTAGCCGGAACTTCAACCACCATATCTCTATCTAGATATGACAAAGTGAGACTCAATCTCTTTACACAATCAGCGGCAATAAAACAGTGAGTAGCACCAGTATCAATAATAGTAATAAGAGGAATGCTATTAATGAAACTAGTACCTCGAACAAGACCATCTGTTTGCCGTCGGAGCACCCGACAAAGCAAACACCTTTCCCGCTCCTTGATTCCTCTCAGGCTTCTTACATTGAGGACTAATGTGATCTCCCTCGCCACAATTAAAACAGACCACATCTTTATGCTTGCAATCACGAGTCACATGACCCACTTCACCACATCGGAAACATCTCACCTCATTCTCCTTAGCCTTCACATCACTTCGACAAACATTACTTTTGTGGCAAGGTTTCCCACACTTGTAACAAATAATACTTGCAGGAGCATCTCCCCCACTAGTCCTCCGCCCTTGAAACGCTTTCTGTTTCCCCTTACCAGGCTGGAAGATCATAAGGTTTCCCACGGCTCTGCTGGCCCTTGTTCCTCTTATCAGACATAATCTTATAGTGTGCATTACTATCTTCCTCGAAGATTCTACAGCTATCAATCAAATCCGCAAAGACACGAATTTTCTGATAACCAATCACTTTCTTAATCTCAGGACGCAAGCCATTCTCAAATTTAATGCACTTAGAAAACTCGGCACCCTCTCCATCATAGTGAGGATAGAACTTAGCCAGCTCGGTAAACTTCGCAGCATAATCAGTGATAGACATATTCCCTTGTTTCAGCTCAAGGAACTCTACTTCCTTCTTTCCCCGAACATCCTCTGGGTAATACTTCCTCAAGAATTCCCTACGGAAAACTTCCCACGTCACTTCCTCACCAGCAACCTCAAGCCTCTGACGGGTGTCAACCCACCAGTCATCAGCCTCCTCACTTAACTTATGAGTACCATAACGGATTTTCTGTACAAGAGTGCAATCCATCACACGGAAGATTCTTTCAATCTCCTTCAACAAGGTTAGAGCACCTTCAGGATCATACTTTCCTTGGAAAGTAGGGGGATTCTCTCTTTGGAAGGTCGCCAAACTACGAGACCCAGTGTTCTCGTCAGCATTCGGCGGGTGTTGGAAAGCCTGAGCTATTGCCTACATAGCAGCAGCAAGAGCCTCATCATTCCTACGAGCATTCCTTCCATCCATAACAACTTCTGCTCACAACAAAACAAGGATTAGAATCAACAAATAACAATACTTGATTGTTAGACAACAACAAACTCGACAACTTGGCCGGACAGACCGACCTGCTCTGATACCACTAATGTAACACCCCAATTCTACCCCTCGTAATTAATAATAAAATCAGAGTTTCAAAATTTCCTTTAACAAAATTGAGGCATCACATATTCGCATTTTCATCAATTCGCATTATAATGCTCATCAAAAGTCGGATATACCGATTCATACATAATTCATCATATACACATATGACTATTCAGAGCACAGCAGATGTGTTCACAAAATATACATAACATTATGTTATCATCAATACATAAGGTTATAACATCATAAGATAGTATACATAAACTATCCTATCAAAATAATAACGTCGCCCAAATCCCGAGTGTTACTACGACCAGAGCAGAGCGACACAAAATAAAGAGACTCGAGCTAATCCTCCTCATCCTCGGGGATCACCTACACGTTACCAATATATAGGCAACGGCGAAACAAGTAAAGGGTGAGATACTCCAAAACATATAATTAAAAGCATGATAGAATATATAAATAGTTTTGGAATTATAAATGATATAAGTTAAATAGAGTATGTCAACATGTATCAAAAGGTTACATACTTTAAATTAGCATTTAGTGTATAAATTAACACTTTAACTTCATCACATAATCATTATACTCACATCAACACAAACATCATATACCATCGCAATTCAACATCATTCATCAATTAAAACCCAATACCAAACAACTCAAACATAAACATAACCGACTCCATGAGACACGACTATGTTATGCATGTGGTACCCGTCGCTTTGTCCATAATTAGGAACACTTGGCATAAAGCCCATCGTCGCTTGGCATAAAAGCCCTCGTCGCCAATGCAATGTATGTGACTCAATAATAAAGACAACACAACAACACATCATCATCGCTCATCAAAATTGACATAAAGTCCATGTCGCCAAATTTATTCGCATCAAATAAATATATCATCGCATCGCATAACAACAAGTATTCATTAATAAATACACCGTCGCAAACATCATGTTTATTCATACCACATCATTATCAATTAATTCACCAAATTCCAAAAACGGAAAAATAGTCAAAACACCAATAATCGTCGCGAAAGCCATTCTTAATAATCGACATTAATTATAAACATCAACATCGAAATCGGATAGTTCATACGTGTCTTAAATCGACTAAAACGCTATCCGATTCAATTTAACCGTAATTTGGCCTATTTCGGGTCGTTTCGTAAAAACTCGTAATTTCGAAAAACTAACCTCACCACTACGTTCTATACGTCGAACTTAGCTAGCACATCAATTTTCGTTGAATTCGGAGCAACTTGCTCCGTCGTCGAATTTACCGAAATCGGAACATAATCGGGTTCTAAATTTAATCGGCTAACTTATGTCCTAGTTATATTTTATTGATATAAAGTGTTACTAGGTGGAATTGGAATTATTTAAAGAAATAGAAGCTATTCTTAAAATTATGCAGGAAAACCAGGTTTTACAGAAAACAGAAAAACTATGTTTACAGAAAACAGAAAAACACTAAATTTTCGTTTCCCCTCTAGCCTTCAGGGACGCACGTCCCTTGTTTGTTCATGGGAAGGATGCGGGGGACTCACATGGGGGGACGGTCGCCCCACACCCTGAGGTGGGCGCCTCCCCCTTCACCTTCCATCCACCGAATTTTTTTCCTCTTCATCCTTGTAACTTGCATTTTCTCTGGTTTTTCATTTTTTTCACAGTTAACAGTTTTTCTTTCTATTTTTATTTTATAACTTTCATTTCTACTACTAGCAATGAAACACACCCATAATCTCTACTCCTAATCCAACTTTTCTAAACTATTTCAACAATCAACCAACCAAAACCCTATAAACCAACTATCAAATTTTCCCCAATCCAAACTATAACTATCAAACCCTAACTATGTGAGATGGAAATCAAAACCCTTACCTTGAAAGCTTTGATGGTTCTTGATGATCCCACAAACCAAGACTTGTTCTTCACTTGCTCTTCTTCTTCTTCTTCTTCCTCTACCAAAACCCTAACTCTTTCTTCCAAGTTTCTATTTTTGGTGTTATGTTGGAAAAGAATGAAGAAAGTGTTTTTATAGGATGGTTGTCATACTAGCCAAGGGTGAAAAACCCAATTCTAACAAATTGCTCCCCACACCCCATCTATTCTTAAAACACTGATAACATCTAATTATATCATTAATTCAATTAATTAAAATAATTCCGGGGAATTAACTATCGGTCCGAATAATATTTTACCGAACCGAACGGAACGTCGTCAAATATATTTAGTAGATATATCAATTAATATAATTATTCTCGTCACCAAAACAATTGTCAAACGGTAATTCAAAACTATTAATATAATAGAATATTAAATAAAACGGGCGTTACAACTTGCGTGTGCTACAACTATTGATGTTGATGTCGAACATGTTACCCTTCACAAGGAGTATGCCATGAGAGCATACCTCTTGTATCTTGTTGGCACAAGATATTTGTGGACACCAGTGACACTTACACTGAAAGCATGTACCTTAGGTACTTTGGTGATTTTAAGGCGATCAGTGGGTGGAACTGGGAGGCTTCTTGCTTGGTGTATTTGTATAGCAAGTAGGATGAGAGGATAAAGTGGAATACGAGGCACATGACCGACATCATGTCACTCATGACGGTATAAATTCTTTCTCTTAGTGATCTTTGTTAATTGTTCTGATTGTAATTCTAACTATTTAATTTTGTTATTTCAGGGATGGATCCTACAACACTTCCTCCACATTTTAGGATGGTCACTTGTTGAAAGTTATACTAAGGATATGCCGCGTGCCTATGCATACGAGCCTCTTAGAGGGGACCAAGCAATACTTTCGTTCCAGGTTTACCTGGACAAGATAGTGCATGAGGACGTTCACTTCAGTACCTATGCCGACCATCGTGAGACAATACCGTTTGATGAGGTTTCGCTGTTTACATGTTGGTTGGCCCGTGGGACTCGCAAGACTGCTCCTTATATGCCTGAGTGGGTGATGCGTCAGTTCGGGTTTACCCAGATCATTTCTCGGGATCCTGTTGTATGTGCTCCTCCGACAATGAAGAGGAGGGACATGGATGCTTTGTTCGATGATTCCGAGAATCATCTTACACCTAATGAGGCCAGGAGTATCGTGGCTCGAGACGACTGGAGTTACGAGTACAATTACATGATATAGTTTTTTAGGGTGTCTCATCCATACATGGTAGAGGATGCTCTAGGGAACCCACCCAAACCAGTTCATCAGAAGATCCTAGAGAAGGAGCAGGCGAGAAGGGATCATGCTCATGACGTGTTGCCTAGGTGCCGCCGTATCATGGAGCTTGCGAGGGATTTCATTGACAGAGGGTTGTTTCCTAACAGATTCAATGTCAGAGGAGTTTTGGAGGCTATCATGGCGGAGGCTCAGGGTTCCCTGTCATATAGGAGGCAACAGAGGGACGCCTCAAGGGTGACAGATTGGCTCATCATCCGTCATACCCAGTAGTTTAGGTTAATCATCCACTTGTATTTTGATTTAAGTTTTTTGATTTTGTATTGTATCGAATTTGTATTTTGGATAGCATTATATTGAAATACATTTTGGATAATATTTTTTGTCTTTTGTTCAATTTATAATTTGTATAATTTGTTAAATTTCTATAATTTGTCCATTTTTGGATAACATTATTGCTTTTGTTCAGTTTTCTGCTAACTGAGATGCCCAGAACCAGATGTATATTTTCGGTATGGAATCAAATGTATACTTTCAATTTTATCACAAATATTTTAGAAAATGATGCACACCGGAAATATACTTCCGGTTTTAGAGGGACATTTTAGAAAATGTGTAAGGTTTAATTCCACCCCATAGAGGTGGATTAAGAAATTCTCCTAATATTTTAGTTGTTACATTTTACTTGTGTAACAGTCTCTTTTTTTTGTATTTTAGTGTGGGACGGAACAAAGGTTTAAGCACGCTCTCTAATGTGTCTCTTATGTCCATTTTATTCTTTTGTAGATTTTTGTAGATACTAACATTAACATAATTTATAAAAAAAAATTAAAGTATGTAGTGTCTGCAGGGTCGCTCCACTAACTCTCATTTTTAATACAGATTAAGATTTTAGACTTAAACTCTTAATTATATTTATCCGACCTCAATCTATTTTCAATTATTTATTCATTGTAATTGAAAATTTAATTTGAATAATTATTTTTAAAATACTATTTTAGATATTTTAGATATTTTATTATTTTATCAAAAAAATTAAAATATTAAAATTTTAAAAAATCATTTATTTTAAAACTATTTCAAATAAATTTTCATAAAAATTATTTTTGAAATATATTTCAAATATATTTTGACTTTCAATACTACAAGTATTTTGATCCATGCGATGCACGAAAATTAATTGAGGTTAATTAGTCAAGAAAATATGTCTAAATAAATTTAATATAATATATTCATCATTTTAATTTTTTTAATATTATAGATATTCAAACAAAATAATTATGAAAATATTTTTTAAATAAATTTTACATTATAACTAAATAATATTATTAATTTATAATTAAAAAGCAAATAGAAAATAGAAAAAAATTAATAAATACACAAAAAATAATATAAAAATAATTTATAGTGGGAGTTAGTAGGAGAAGTGATGATTATTACACATAACATTTAGTGTAACATTAATAATAATAATGAATAATAGTAAAAATAAGTATAAAATTTATTCCTACACATTCTCATTATGTCATGTTTAAAAGAAATACTGAAATTCATTCGTAAGCATAAAAGTTATGTTTGACATCTTTTTTACCATTGCCTCTAATATGAAACGTCTTTTTTACTGCTGTCTTACCTTGTCTTAATATTATTCATGATCCAAAATGGAATTAAAACATATAATAAATAAAAATTAAAAGAGAAAAATATTTTATCTTTTATAATAGATTTTTAAAGTAGATTTTCTTTTTAATTTTTGTTACTTTCTCACCTTATCTCAATATTATCCATGATCCAAAGTAGAATTAAAACATATAATAAATAGAAACTGCAAGAAGTTGTTGTTTCATATTCACATGGGTGTAGTGGATTAGTTTAATTGTTTATTTATTTTGTTTAATTAAAATATAAATGTATTATGGAAGAATAATTAGGAGAAAATTAATTATTTTAAATAATATAATTAAAATAAATAAATAATAAATTACTAAACTAAAATGTATTGTTGAAGAAAACTTAGAAGAAAACATAGTTATTTAAATAATATAATTAAAATAAATGAATGATAAATCTTATTAATTAAAAGTTGTTAAGTCACTGAAATAATTTTTAAAGCCAAAATTAGAGTTTCCTGACTTAACAACTTTAATTAATAAGATATATTTATGTTATAGAATTAGTCTTTCAATTTAAAAAAGTAAATATTAAAAACATATAATATTTTAAAAATAGATTTTATAAAATCCATTTAAAAAAAATTGTTTTAAAAGTCAAACAAACTGGCACTAACATACCCAACTAGGGACGTCAACGGGGCAGAGAATGTTCGTAGGATGCTTCTCTGCTCTCCGACCCGTTCTCAAATTCATTCTCCATCCTCATACCTAATCCCCACTACGGAGGAATATTTTCCCTCATCCCATCCCCACATATACCTACGGGAATCTACGGAGATCGAACCTAAAGAAAATTTATTTACTATTTTATCAAAACTATGAATACTAGTATGCTAATATTTTTCTGTAAAAAAATAATAAATATTAATCGAACTTGTTGCTACCATGTATTCGCTAATTTACTACCACAATACCATTGTTGTCTATGTAAGGAGTTGATTATGTACGTGTGTGACAAATTCATAACTTCTAATTTATTAATTGAATGAAAAATATGTTATTAATAGAAGTAAAATGAGTTTGAAGAGTAATTACCCAAAGCATAATGAACAAAGGAGAGAAATTGTTGTGATGATTATAGAAACATAGGAGATGATGAATGGAGGAAAGATATAAATGAGAAAAGAAAAGAAAGAGACCGTGTGTACATCTATGTATTTGGTGCACTTTTCTAGGGTTGGATATTTGACTAGTGAAACAATACATTATACAATAAAATATAAAAATAAAATGATTCGGTAATGACTATTCATTCTCTAATACATTAATATTTTTTATGTAAAATTATATAACTAAACATTATATAATATATTAAATATAAAAGTTAAATAATATGTTCGGAGTCGGAGAATCCACGGGGCAGAAGATATTTTCCTAATCCCCACCCCAAAGTGACATCAGAAGAACTTTTTCCTCCATCCCCGTCCCCACGAGGGACAAAATCCTCAACTTCAATGCTCCAAACAAATAATTTCCACAGGAATCCACGTTAACAAATACAAATTGCCATCCCTATACCTAACTCTCCTTGTGCAGCACTTTTTATTGGTGTTTATTTAACTTGTTTTCGTACTTTTGTGTATTTAATTGTAATTGTGTATTTAAAAAATAAAATCTCAATCACATCAACATCAACATCAACTTACTCCTTATTTAAACTGGTTCCAATGTCTATATTAAATGAACTCATCTAAATTTCAGTTTCATAATATTCATATAACTGAATTTATCTAGATTTTAGTTTTTGATACCTATATTTATAAATTAAATTCCAATTTGAAATAGTATAATAGTGAATTAAATTTGAAATAAAATAATAAAAGATAATAGTGAATTTATATTTTCATCAGGCAGGCATAAATTTTAAAAAGCCTAATTCTGTTTACCATATTATCACCCCTAATTATGGGTAATACAATCTATATTTTAATAGAATTTGCTTACAAAAACAAGTCCAATTGTGCCACTCCTACATCCTTTTATTGCACCACAAGTTGTGTGAAGTAAAAAAAGATGCGGCATTATATTTACCACAGCAATTAAATCTTATCCCAGTAAATAATATCAGCTAGATAGATCAAATTTTGCTATAATATTCTATCAAAGACCATAATTCTAAAAAAATATGCAGAATTATATTTATAAAGGAAAATTAGTAGTAGCAATTAATGGTCATTTCTTTTTCTAAAATTGAAAAGAAAATCAAAACAAACATTTTTCCTTCAAGTTGTGTGCAATGTGCGCAGATTGCTATTATCCAGACATTAGCTTCAATGGCAAACTACGTTCCAAGTTACAATAACCGATAAATTTTTCGAACGTATTATAATTTAAACCGGTTCTCCTTCACTCGAATAATTGAGTGTGTTGAAAAGAAAACGTTACTGCCATTTTATTAGCGCAGCTAAGCCATGTTTATCTTCCCATCGGCACAAAGTAGCAACATGACCAATTGCAGCTGCTCGCATTCTTGACCGATTAAGTTTAGACTGGTTTGCACATTTACCTCCTTTCTGAACGGGGCAGTCACTCTTTCGCAAGAGTAGCAGATCGACTGTTGTATAGTGTCTTGTATATCCCTCTGATGGTAAGAGGAGTCGTTCTACAACAGCCACCTACAAGGCAAGCCCCTGACTCATACCATTTACTAACATACGAGACAAAATCTTCATCTGTAACGCCTGTATTTTGCTGCAACGGGAACAGCCTAATATCAGTATCACGTAATTTAAGAAATATCTCAAGATATTACTGTATCTCGAGTGATTAAATCTCTAATAAGTTGTCTACATGAGATATTTGGTCTCACAAATATCGGCACATGCTATACAAGTACTTGGAAACTTTAACAAAGCATAAGGTCCGTATACTTGTAAATCACAACAAACTTGATAAACAACTCAAGGTTAGGTGACACATGGATACAAGGTTAGGTCACACACAACACTGCCAAGAAAAGTGTTGGCCTGTTGGGCAGACACTGGCACACACGGATTAAAATCTTAAGTTTGACTCTTTTTATTTAACAGCATACGATTTTGTTATATTTCAGGCAAAATAACTTCCACAACCAAAATTCACTGTATATTGATTCAAATTGAATATAACTAAGATTGCACAGCTTTAATCTTCGATAGTTGATCTTTGTTGAATTTTGAAGTCAGACATGACCGCCAATCATTTAATAACATAAAATGCAACAGTACAACCAGATGAAATGAACTTACTATCCACTCCTTTCGATCACCGTCATATGTTTCCCCGCTATTTGGATATATAGCAACTGGTTTTGTAGTCACCTAAACAAATTATATGTGAATCAGGGCCATGTGTTTTGCACGGATAAATTGAAAGCTATAGTGATTTATGAATAATGACATCTAACATGAAAATATTGAAAGTAGCAAATAAAACAAGTAAAAAAATCCTTGTCAAAAGATATAGTTGCAAATGATCATGAAGACTGAATCTGTGTATATGTTTAGTAGTATAGTCAAAGAAGCCTCCGTTCCATTTTAATTAATGGAAAATGACAGACTAACAAAAACATATTATTCAATAATTGAATCTATAGGTCTATATGCAGATTAAAATCGACTAATGTTTTTATCCATCCAAATAGTATATGATTTTTCAACGAGAATGCGGCTAGGCAAAATAGATACAGGTTCTTGTAGAAGTGAAAATGCATTAATTAAAAAAATTCCCAAAGAGTGGGAGGTTGTTTGATACCTTCTTAAGCTGAAGTATAAGATCGTGTATAAATCTAGGTGGTGTACAGTTGATTCCAACAGCAACGACTTTGTTGCACGATTCAGATATGGAGCCACATTCCTCTATAGAATCACCACTAACAACATTAACTCCATCCTTAGAGTTAAAACAAAACCATGCTGGCGTCTTTATGTTCTCTTCTTCCAGAAGTTCTGCATAAGCCTATAAAAGACCATAATGAAATTGTAAGTGGAGACTTAAATTTTATGAATGTGTCCAAACTTATTATTTCCCTTTAGATTGTTGTTTATTACGTACTTGCTTTGCAAGTTTAATAGATACTGGATCATGAATCAAGAAAGAGTGATTTTTTATTGAGAAATCCCTGTTTTCCAATCTACACCAGTGGGGATCGTAGAGTTGGAAGAGGTAGAATGTGCTGTATTGCAGTATGGAGATACTAAAACATTCTCCATGCTACTTAAAATACCTAGTTCTCTCCCAATCTGAATTCCTCTCTAGAAACCATAGATATCTTTGAGTTCTTGTATCCATCTTTATCTATCTTTTAACGAAGATCAATTATTGAACAGGAATTAAGGAAGTTGTTAAATAGCCTCAGTTAAAAGCAAGCAGAGTTCATTTGACTGAATTACAATTTACTCCTCAATGAAATTCTTAAATCAAAATATTTTATCATTCTATCGATCTACTCTCCGGGTAATTAACATTGAGGGTAAAATTGGAAGGAACAAACAATTAATGCGCTGTTGATTTTCTTAAGAGATAGACAAACAAAAATATTCTTCTAAAAGAACAAATACAAATATCATAGAGGGTAGATTTAGCATTCGACAGTCCAAAGCTTCTAGGATACCTGAGCTTCAATCTTATTTGGAATTGTTTCAAATGCAAGCAGATCTGCACCTGAATCTGCCAAAATTTGAACTCTTCTTCGATGAAAATCTTTGAGAGCTTCCAATGTGATATCATCGCCATAAATCCCACTGCCAAGAACATGTCAAGAAGCATAGAAATCGTGAAAAATATGATTCTTAAAAGTGCTGAGAATAGCACCAAAAGTTGATCAAACCTAAAGATTTCTAAAACATTAGTGATTCTATTTGATAAAGAAAAAACTCCAAAACATACATGCAAGATGAACACATTTATTTCGGTCAACCTTTTGATATTGTTTCTTTCTACTATGTGCAGAAAATTTGTACTAACATAACAGATACCAATTTAAACACACAAGCTCATAATATCATTTTGTTAAATGTTAATCAATAAATGAACTACATAATAGATCACCTGTACTCTGATCCATCAGCCAAATAAGCTCCATAGCTCCCAATAGATGCTGCAATCAGGATCTTCCGTGGCTTGAAGATTTTATCATCTGTCTCATCACCCAAAGAGCTCAAAGCACATCTTTCAAAATACAAATCGCGAGCCTCACAAGCAATTCCAACGCTTCTTCGAAGCATGTTTTCACCTTCTTCATCAGAAAATCCTTTTTCCTTAAAACCTTGAATAGTGGCCTATGAACATTATAAAAAACTACCTCAGCTTTTATTAGTAACAAAAAGCAAAAAAATCCTATGAAGCATGGAGACCCGAACACGACCTCGATACTGACACATCCACACTGGTGATAATTGAAAAAAATGAGTCAATTAAACTAAGCACAAGTGTCGGTGCAAGTGTCTGGCATCGACACACAGATACTAAGACACATTTTTTCAGACGTGTCGGGCTACAGAGCAATACATTTTTAGTAAACAGAACTCACTTGATAAGACGCTGTGGTTATAATATCTGCACCATTTTCCAAGTAATCAAGGTGCACCTGCTCCATAGAAAACATGATAACTCAAAAACGATTTCAATAACAGTTTATGAATACATGATATATGAAAATGAATCAAAATACGTTAATCGAAATGGAGTGTAACGGTAAGGGTGAAGAAGGAAATGTACCTGGCGAATGAGGTCAGAGTGAGGAGAAGAAATGAGGCATTTGGCGCTCCATAGGGGATCGTTGAGGTCGGCGCCATGGCGTTCAAGCTCTGTCGCTAAACCGCCGTCGATGACGGCTGCTCCGCCGGCTTGACGGAGAAAATCAGATATCAGTGACGATGACATTTTGACGACGATAAAGGAAGCGGAAGAAATTGATGTTACTGTGAAATAATTTGATTTAGGGTTTCTATTTTTGTCATGGTGTGTTTAAGATCAAACTTTAATGGCTTAATTGCAATTTTGGTCCCTATATTATTCATTTTTTTAGATTTTGGTCCCTCTATTTTAAAATCCGAAATTTTAGTCCTCTTATTTTAGTTTTTTGAGGATTTGAGTCCCCCTGTAAATTTGAAGGCTATTTTTAATGACATAACACAAACATTGATGACGTGTCAGTGTCAATTCAGGAGCAAATTGTTCAATAAAACTATTTTTATTTAAGATTTGTGTGGAACATGTCATCAATGTGAGCTCAATGTCGTTAAAAATTGCCTTCTTGAGGAGGACTAAAATCTTCAAAAAACTAAAATAAAAGGACTAAAACTCTGGATTTTAAAATAGGGGGACCAAAACTCAAAAAAATGAATAATAGGGGGACCAAAATTGTAATTAAACCAACTTTAATAATGGTTATTCTTAATAAATTTATCTTTTTAATTTAATAGTTTTTATAATAAAAAAATGAAAAATGAAAAATAGTATATAAAAATAGTTTTTATGGTTTATTTCCTTTGATAAGTATTATATTAATTTTTGCTAGAAGTACAATTTTTTGTTTGCATAACATCAAAATCAAATGTTGTTTCGAGAGTTTATAGATTTTTGGTCCAATGCTAGTTTTTAAGTACGTTTATGGTCTTAAATATTTTGTATTTTACTTTTAATTTGTTTTACAGGATGATCTTTTTTTAATATTTTCATTCACATTTTTGGTTGCTTTCAATTTAGTGATAATTTTAACGAATATTTATTATTTATTCTGTTTTAAAACGAGGGTTATTATTAAAAAAAAAAATTTATATGAACTAAAACTGAATATAAATGATTTATAGGGAAGAAAAACTAATTTAACCATTTTTTTATAAATAAATTTTTTATTATACTTATAACAGTTCAAACAACTTATTCTAATGGATCCAGGAAATACAACTACAATAAAAGCAACAAAACAAAAAGACTATTACTCAATCCTCATGGTATCTCTATCAAGCGATGAGACTCCTATTGAATGTGCATCTAATAACTATGGTGTTTTTAATATTGTCTAACAGGTTAGGATCAATACTAACCTGAGAGAAAATAATGGAGTTTTTGTCTTCTAAATCTCATGAATTGTTTCTACTGCCATAGCTATCTTTAGGATTTTCCTTTTTCAGCCATTGCCTTTAGTTTGTTGAGTCGTCTAAATGTCTCTTATCTTTAATCTTTAAGCATTCTTTCATAGCCTATCCATCGAAGAATTCCTTTCAAAGGCCCTCAGTGATTTTGCAAGCAAAAAACAGATGGTCTAGATTTTCATCCTCTTTACAGAACACACATTCATTATCTATAACAATTCCAATTTTCAACAGTCTATCTTTGATATTAACTCCACGGACCCATCCACAATGTGAAAATAGCCATTAGTCTAGCATGATTACCATAGAAAATTTTCTTCGAACTCACATGTTGCTTATTGTTGAGATATGAGATATAATTCAAGTTGAGTAATCCAAGTCCAAGCCCAATTAGAGTTTATTAGTCTATTTAATATATAAGTTAGTTGTATATAAATAAACATAGTTTGTAAGTCAATTTGTATCGTACAATTCAATAATGCAATCCTTATTTTTGTATTCTCTTTCTTTCTCTCTTCACTAAAAGTGTCATACGCACTAACAAATTGATATCTAGAGCTTTTGCTTCATGTTCTTGATCGTGTTTTCAAGAACTTCACGTTGGTGGTCGTATTTCTAGGAACATGAATTGCAATCGGTGCAGAGATGAATGGTACAATTGGTATTATGAATTCTCTTCCCATTCTTAACGGCAAGAATGAATCCGATGGAGAAAACAAATGTAGTACTTGCTCAAATTCCTTGAAACCCTAGAAGTGGTTAACAATGGCATCCCCGAGCTTGTCGAAAATGCAATCGATGCACAGAGAATCACACATAAGGATGCGAAGAAGAAAGATTGCAAGGCCGCATATTGCATTCAATTAGCGGTAGATTCGACAAATTTAGATAATATCTATTATACTGAATCGGCGAAGCAGACACGAGATATTCTTGTTGAGTACTATAAGGAAGGTGAGAAAGTCAAAGTCATTGAATTGGAGACTTTGTGATGGTAGTATGATTTTCTGCAGATGGGAGAAGATGAAAAGATTGTAGACTATATGTCGAAGGTGTAGAATCTCGTCCATCTTATGAAGAGTTATGGTGAAATCCTAAATGATAATATGATATGGTGGTTATGACTGCAGTTGCAGATAACCATGTCGAATCAAAGACATGGTTCCTCGACTTAGGCAACTTGAATCACATAACTGGTCGAAATATGTGGTTATCAGATTTTGACTAGTCGAAGAAAAACAGGGCCAAGCTTCTGATAATATCTCGTTGCAAGCAGAAAGTACTGACAACATTTTTATTTGAAGGAGCGATGAAGTAAAAGTTATGATCAAATATGTATTCTATGTAAATGGAATGAACTGCAATATACTAAATGTTGGACAACTGGTCGAAAAAGGTTTTTCAATGGTTACGAAATACATTTGAACTGTTTGATACACAGAATAATTTGATCTTTAGATCTTCTTTGTTGAAGAATGTGACATTTAAGACCATGATCATTTTGACTGAGGTACAATGTCTGAAAATAGTTGTCGACCACAAGAATAGTTGCTTGTGGAATATGTGGTTTGGCCATATGAACTTTAGGTCGCTCAATCAACCGATCACTCAAAATATGGTAACAGTTATAGCAAGTCTTGTGATACCTAACAAACTACATGAAGGTTATATAGTAGGAAAACAATCTAGAAAGTTTTTCATTTCGACTATGCCAATGAGATCCTCCTGCATACTTGAATTCATACATTTAGATGTATGTTTCCTTTTTGAGGAACATACCATTGGTGGGAACATATATATTGTTTTGTTAGTCGATGAGTATAGTCGAAAGCTTAAGATCTATGTGATTAAGCGAAAGGATGAAGTATTCCAAATATTTAAGAGATTCAAGATGCTCGTCAAAAACCAGAGTGAGAAGAAGATCAAAGTGTTGTGAACAGATGGAGGTGGAAAACACACATCTAAGATACTTGAAGAATTATGTGCCAAACGTGGTATCGATAATGAGTTAACTGGTTCTTATACACCTAATATAATGTAATAGTAGAAAGAAGAAGTAAGACTATAAAGGTCATGGCAAGATCTATGATGAAGCGGAAGAATTTTCCAAAGTCCTTATGGGGTGAAGTTGTTTTCACAGTTGTTTATATTCTGAATAAATTCCCTACCAAGAAACTAAGGAACAGGGTTCCTAAAGAAGTATGGAGTGACCAACGAACATCGGTGAGTCATCTAGATATTTTTAGCTCTATTTGTTACAAAATTTTCAAACTAGCTCATGCACACCTCAAGAATCTTCTTCTTATAAGCACAAAATTCAGACCTCATGTCTGACTTTGAGGTGGTAGATGCCATCTTTCTACACCTATAGAAGATATTCCCTCTAACAGGTATCAAAAGCAGACTTCAACAACCGTGGCATTGAATGATCTTCAACCATCACAAGCATACTGTTCAGACTAAGTCTACTTCTCTCAATACACAAGGATCCCCTTTCATCCTTGCAAACACCAATATTTTATCATGTGAGGACACCACATAATTGAACTCTAACTCAAAGAGGAACTTCCCATATAGATATCAGGGAACCATAGACCTTTGGTTCCAAAATAACTCCTCCTTGTGTCAACAAATGATATTCTCATCCTAGGTGATTCAAATGACTCTCCAAAGTGCTGACAATAATCAACCATTGAACATAGGTTGAACCACCTCCAATGCTCACAATCCCTTGGTTGACTTTTCCAATAGAACAAAAGTTTTATACTCTAATAGACTTTATACGAGATATCAAGTTTAAGTAAACAACCTTTATCCTGTTGATGAGAAATGTCACTATACATACTGAGAAAAATAAATTCTCAATACAAAGATGTCACGATATTCCATTTGACATGTATTCAAGGTCCAAGTCTCCATATTAAGGACTCCCCCTTAATAACTGCTCAGATCATCTTTGAGAATTATACATTTTCCCCACTAATTGATGTACATCTTGTGATTGGTACATGCAAGAAACTCTCCTCCAAATAGAATTTGTTTAATTTCCACACACAAGATTTCATAAATTTGGCTCCTTTGATTAGAACGATCTTCTAGATGTTCAAAGAAAATGTCCTCAACATTTTAGCTTGACCTCCATGTATAAAGGATTTGATGAAATACCTTTATCAAGTTTTCACAAGAAAACAACCATGACGCAGCCTCTGCATTTCCACTTACTTGGATCAGAAATAAACTAACCCAAGAAATAAATCATATGGTGATGGTGTCCTGACCAACATACTTATCTAAGACATGTTTCTAGAAAAGAAACTTCTTAGACTAAAATGCCTCATCTTCTAGATCAGGAGTAGGTTCCAAACACATGTGGGCAACACACATTAGTTTAGTCTCAAAATAACTTGATATGCCCTAATTTTATCCAACAGAATTATGTACAATCTACTGGTCATATGTTCCAACATCTGGTTGGACATTAGTTCCCTTTTCAAGGAACACACAAAGAGATCTTCTATCAAAGCCTATAGATTGGCCTTTTAGGATTGAAAGCAAAAATAAATTTCTCCTAACTTTCTTCAGATCTCTTTTCACCAAGCTCATACATGAGTGCCTTTATGAGTGGACTTGGATAACCTTAAGTATCTTTAGCTACTCTAATAAGCTAGTCGAACCTCTCCTCAAGTATCATCACACCACGAGATACACCTTCAAAGGAAAATAGAGTGTTGCATACTCAACACACAACCACACCAGGAGTTTTCCATCAAATATATATGCAGCAAAACATAAACCAAAAAAACTCTTCACCAACATTCAGGCAAAACACAAACCTTTGCACAAATACACCAACTCCAGGTGCGACAGGTTAGGTATGAAAATAAATTAAACCCTCAATAGAGTAGCTCTCCTCCAATACCAGCTCGTGAAAATACCTACTAATTTATATTCAACAATGGTGTCTTCAATAACGTTTTCACTTCTCTTCTTCGAAATCGCCTTCGATTTTGCCTAAAAAATGCTGTCGATTTGGAAAATCGTCTCGTTTCCTCGTCTTCACGCAAAGACTCTATGCTAGGGCTTGTTCAACTAGAAAATTAATTTTGGATATTAAATGATTTCAGACTTGAATTGCTGTTTATTATAACGTTATTTCCAAATCAATGCCACATATATGCCAACAAAAAGGATTAACGTGGATATGCTTTAAGAGTTAAAAGATTAATTTGGTCTTTTTAAAACTTACACTACTAGAAAATTTGCTTTTAGTGACTGAATGAGAGACAAAAAAAACTTAAAAATAATCACTAAAACACTTTGCGACTTTTAATTTTTAGTAGAAAAAGTGCTAGTCGATAATTTTTTGCAATGAGTTTAGTGACCAAATTTCATAAAATTAAATTAAATTTATCAAACTCAAGAATCAAACTCATGACCTCCACAAATTTTTTTATATAAAAATATATTTTTTATTTGTTAAAACAATACAAAGGTGAAACTTTTTCTAAAAGTTAAAAAATTGAAAGGGAATTAAAATCTTCAATAGAAATTGGTAGAAAAATGATAACTTAATAAAGAGGATTAAGAAATAGAAGAAAAAAATATTAGCGACCATAATTTCGGTCTCTGATATTAATATATAAATTAAATTTTATATAAAAACGACTTTTGAGATTGAATATGTGGTAACAAAGTTTTAGTCACTAAATTGGTGGTTGATTTATTTTAGTGACTGATTTAGTGAGTTTTAAAGTTGACTCATGAATATCAAATTTTGTGGCTAATTCTAGGTATGACAATTTGTCCCATCCGCAACGGATACTATAAGAAAACTCACAACGGGTAGGGTAAAAATCTGCATAAATAAGTATAAGCATGAGCTCGGGTAAATACCCACTTAAATAAGCGGGTGTGAGTGCAGATATGAGCACCTTAGTACCCATCTGTCTCATACCCGCATAATATATATATTAAAATAAATGTCTATCAATTTACAAAAATAAATCTATGTTAAACCATTACATATGTAACATAAGTGTTCATTTATTTTATAATTCAACAATAAATGTTTTTGAAACATTTAAATGTTCTTAAAAACTTAAGAAGATATGTTGTACCAAAAAAGAACTTAAGAAGACATGATACTTTATACATAATTTCCACGTTTCTCTCTCTCTCTCTATACACAATTTCCACTCTCATGTCTTTCTTTCTTTTTATATTCATCTCCTTTCTAACTCTCGTGGTTTTTTGCTTGTTTCTTGAATATGACATCACTTAAACCTTTATCACCATTTTCATATCACTCTTGTGTTTTCGTCATAGATAATGTTGTTGATGCACAAGAATCAAAGATGATAGGAATAATGAGATAATGACGTCTGCACTAAAGAGAAAGAAATAAGGTTGTTGTTATAAATGACATTTATGACTAGTGTATTTATACAAGGAGAAAATTGCCACATAGGCCCTAATAAAGTAAAGTTAATGACTAACAACACCAATTTCATCCCTTAAGAGGAGAAATTGACCCGTCTTGATTGCCTTCGTCAAAACATCTGCCAACTGCTTCTGAGTGCTATAGTGCACAACTTCTAATGTTCCGTTCTGGACTTGGCTTCTCAAGAAATGATACTTAGTCTCAATATGCTTGCTTCTCCCGTGCAACACAGGGTTTCTAGCAAGATTTATTGCAGACTTGTTATCAATCATCAGCTTCAGAGAATTCTTTACTTTAATCTTCAGATCTTGCAATAAGTTCAGAAGCCACACAGCTTGACATGCAGCTACAACATCTGCAATATACTCAGCTTCACACATTGATAGAGCAACAACAACTTGCTTCTTGGAACTCCAAGAAATAGGACCTCCCAGAAACTTGAATAAGTATCCAAAAGTACTTCTCCTATCAACTGTATCTCCACACCAATCAGAGTCAGACTAGCTCACCAACTATGATTATGCCTTTCTTCCAGAAGGAAATAATACTCCAAACTTCAGAGTTCCCTTGATATACCTCAAAATTTTGACAGCAACTTGATAATAGGAACACTTAGGTTTACTCATGAACCTACTCACCAGTCCAACTGCATAGCAAATATCAGGCCCGATATTACACAAATACCTCAGAGAACCAACCAGCTGTTTGAAGATTGTAGCATCCACATCCTCACCCTCAGAGTCAGAATCCAATTTATGATTGGTTTCTGACGGTGTAATAACAGCCTTACAATTCTCCAGCTTAAATTTCTTCAAAAGTTCTAGTTCATACTTCAGCTGATGCAAAATGATACCCTCCTCCGAGTACATAATCTCCATCCCTAGAAAATATACCATATTTCCCATATCAATCATCTCAAATTCATTCATCAGCACCTTGTTGAACTTGATTATATCTTCTAGACAGCTCCCCGTAAGCAATATGTCATCAACATAAAGACACACCAGAACCATATTGCTTCCAGAATATTGCACGTAAACTCCATATTCCATCTCACACTTCTGAAACCCTTAGATCTTGAAAAATGAATCAATCTTCAAATTCCAAACTTTGGGTGCTTGCTTCAATCCATACAGATATTTATGTAACTTGTACATCATCCCTTCCTAATTCTTTTTCACGAAGCCAGGAGGTTGTGACACGTATACCTCTTCTTGTAATGGACCGTCCATAAATGATAACTTCACATCCAAATGCATTAGAGGCTAATTTCTATTTGCAACTAAAGCAATCACCAGTATGATTGTTTCATGTCTAGCTACAGGTGCAAACACCTCAAAGTAATCTAGCCCAGGTTTTTGAAGAAAACCTCTAGCAACTAGCCTTGCTTTGTTCTTACCAACTGATCCATCTGGCTTAATCTTCACCTTGAAAACCCATCTGACGCTGATGGGTTTCTTCTTCTTTTAAAGCTTAGTCAACTCCCGTGTTTTGTTTCTTTCTATAGCCTTAAGTTTTTCTTTCATGGAATTCAACCATACTTTCTTCTTGAGTGCATCTTCAATACCCAATGGTTCAGAGTCTACTAACATAGCACACTGAATGACTTCTCCCTCTGAGTCAACTTTGGTGTCTTGCAACATGTCAAAATCTGCAAACCTTCTAGGTATGGTTCTGATTCTTTGTGGCCTCTGAACTTGTTCTGAATATTCTCCATAACTTGGAGCAACATTAGCTTCTAGACCTTGTCCAGAAATCCTATCTTCAGAATTACCCCCTTCAGAAACATGATCATCTCCAAAAGCTTGTCCTCCATAACCTATGTCTTCAAAGTTTTCCCTTCCATAAACATGACCTCCACCAGATTCTAAATCATCATCAAAATTTGGATCAGAATCAGATTCATCATCTTCATCTTCAGAATCATCTTCTGACTCCGACTCTTCTTCAGAACTTTCAACCTCTGACTCGTCTTTAGAAGTTATCTCTACATCAGAAGTGAGTTGAGACTGAATCCAATCCCAAGGTTCTGACTCTTTCACAATAACGTCTCTGATAACTTCAACTTTGTTAGTTTCAGGACAATAGATCTTGTACGCACCTGTACTGTGGTACCCCACCAGCAACATCACTTTACTTCTATCATCCAACTTCTTCCTTCTAGCTTCTGGAATGTGTTTGTAACACACAGAACCAAAAACCTTCAGATGACTAACATTTTGCTTCTCTCCAATCCACTTCTTTAAAGGAACAATCCCCTTCAGCTTCTATGTTGGACACCTATTGAGCACATATGCTGCAGTAGCAACAACTTCTCCCCATAAGTTGTGAGGAAGCTTCTTCTCTTTTAACATACTTCTCGTCATATCAAGCAAAGTACGATTTCTTCGTTCAACAAGACCATTATGTTGAGGAGTATAAGGAGCAGTAACCTCATGGTCAATTCCATTATCATCACAAAACTTATGGAATTCTGTAGAGTTATACTCACCTCCACCATCCGTTCTGAGAATCTTTAACTTCTGACCACTTTGGTTCTCAGCCTTCACCTTGAACTTCTAGAATTTTGTAAACACTTCATTCTTAAACTTGATGAATGTTACCCACGTTATTCTTGTGAAATCATCCAAAAAAGACACAAAATACCTATTTCCTCTAAGTGAAGGTTTTGGAAATGGTCCACACATGTCAGAATATACTACTCTCAGAGCATGTTTTGCTCTTAGAGCTACTTCTAATACATATGGCAATATGGGTTGCTTCCCTTTCATGCATACCTCACATGACTACTCAGGCTTCACAATATTCTGAATGCCACGTACGAGCTTCTTAGAACTTAGATGTGTTCGCGTTAAAAGGTGACGCGCTAGAGGATGCGAACATGAGTTCGGATTCTCTGGCTCGAAACGATTTAAATCTTTTGATTTGTTTTATAAAGATGCCGCGAGCATCAAGCTTTATTATTTTCAACACAAGAAAGATGATTTAATGATTATGAAAAAGGGGAAAGCTGAAATACCCTCAATTGATATTGATATGCGTAACAACTAGCGCAAACTAGACGCAACGCATTGGGGAGATTCTGAGTAAGGGGGATTGTTATATAAAGGGAATAGATGGAGCACCCTAAATATATGTAGTTATCTATAGCTTTATATATGAATACGTTTGATATGTTTGTGTGTTTTAATTGCTATTTCTATGATTGGGAAAGTTTCTCCTTTGGGATTTTAAGAAACAGTAGATTATGTGGGATCCTAATGTTTGCTATTATTGTGCTCGCAAAGATCGTGGATCTGCATACATATCCCTAGTGGGAATCGAGCATTTGTAGCTCGGATCTACGGTTCTATGGTTTGTTTGGTGAGAGAGATAGAAATTTGCTCGGCAAGGATGAGACCTTGTGCTCACGTATTCTCAAAAGGATGTTGAGAAAGTCGAGCAATCGTAGTTCCACTTATGCTAGTGGAAAGCAACGGGATGTTAGTAAGAGACAGACAAATGTCATCTTAATGAAAAATGTATCTAATCTATTTCATCACATATATTTTTGAAAAGTTTGTTTGATTAAATCTTTCTTCGTAAGTATTAGGTGTTTTGCTTGAGTGTACAAGCGTTACCACTTACATGTTTAAGAAAGATGTTTGAAAAAGATGATTGAATCTTTTAACTGTAAGTATTGGGTGTTTTGCTTGAGTGTACAAGCGTTACCACTTACAATTAAGAGATGTTTTTGTTTGAAAAGAGTTTGAAAAGAGTTTGAAAAGTTTTTGACTGTATGTGATGTGATAGATGAGATACTTCTTCCATAGAGATGATAAATGTCTAAATCTCAAGGAGAAATTGATTGGATTAAAGGGATGCTTTTAAGAAGCCGTGGGTCCTGTATTGTTAGCCCAAGAGGAGGCATTCGAGGGTCATCGAGGGTCATCGAGGGTCCTTGTATGAAGCTCAAGAGGAAGCTATAGGGTATGGCGGCTTTGGCTTGAAAGGATTTCACCGAGAAACCATCCTTTTCGAATAAGAGCAATTTCACCGGAAATTTTACTCTGGGATTTGAAAGTGATTTCACCGGAAACCATCCTTCGTGGTTCTATCTTAGCTGGTGATTCTTTGTATTGGAAGCCCAATAGGAGGCTGTTAAGAGATTTCCTATCTCTTTCATTCTATGATGCCCAAGAGAAGGCTAAACTCAATGAGGAGTTCTTTTGAGCGAAGCCCAAGAGGAGGTGACTCAGGAGTCTTGTCTTATACTGAAGCCTAAGCGGAGGCTAAACTCTGGGGAGAGTTTTCTTTGTACAAAGCCCAAAGAAGGCTAGACTCGTTGGAGATAAATTATCTTGTATGAAGCCCAGCGGAGGCTATACTATGGGGAACCTATTGATTAGTCTAATTGTTATGTTATGATTAGACAATTTGTATAAACAAGTGTGTGTGTGGTATGTATTCACAGGAGTTTATGAAGGAAATATAAACAATGCATGATGTTTATTCACAGCAGTTTATGAAATATAAACAAGTGTACGTAAACGAGCGTTAAAAAGAGCGTAACTTGATTATTTACAAGTTTGAGCGTATACAAGGAAGTGAATATGTACACGGACGAGTTTTTATGTACAAAGAAAGATGGATGTACATAGGAGGGTTGGGACTTACACCGTAAGGGAGGCCCATTGATTTGAAAACAGTTTCACAGGGAATAATGCTTCTTTCAAAATCAATGGTATTCAGTAAAATGTACGATGAAACGAAAATGATAGATTGAAGTTTATACGTAAAAGGTATGTATTATGTATGATAAAAATATTTAAACAGTATCATGTTATGTATGTATAAAATTTGTATGTGTTTTGAAAAGAATTTGATATGTACAGAGAAATATTATGTACAAAAGAATGTTATGGGACTTACACTGAAGGAGGCCCATTGGTTTGAAAGCGTTTCACGTGGAATAATGTCCTTTCAATACCAATGGTATCGGTGTATAAACAAACGAATGAAAACAAACGGAAGAAATTTGTTTATGTTTGAATATTGACAATGATGATTTGAGTATGTACAAGTAAAAACTAAGTATGTACATAAAGGATTGGGACTTACACCATAAGGGTGGCCCAAGATCGATTGAGAAATTCGAGAAAGAACGAATTTGATTTTATCGTTCAAATTGGATCGATCATGGTAAAAATGATGTAAGCTTTGATGAAATGTTTTGAAAAATGATTTGAAAATGTTTTGAAATGTGAGGTTCATGTATGAGAAGTTTTGAAAAAAATCGGAAGTCGAAAACTTGAAAAATTCACCTTAAAAGGAGGTTTGAAAAAGTGTTCAGAACGTCGTTTTCGACTCGATTAAAATTTAATCAGATGAAAGTTTTTTCTGAAAATTTTTGCATTATCATAAAATATATGCATTTATTGACAAGTGTTTAAAAAATCATCTCAAAATGAGAAGTTTTGATTGGTCAAAAAAATTGTGGAAGTTTTGTAAAAAAACATGAAAAATTTGAAAAGTTGTAAAAAAGAATGGTCTTGGTGGGTATTGAACCCATGACCATGAGGTGGGACGCGTGGCAAAGAAACTTAAGACCAAGCAAGCAACCACTAGACTAAACGCGTTTCTGTGTTTTAGTGGACAATGACACGCGTTGATATGAGATTGGAAAGTTTGAAAATTTAAAAATGAAAACAGATGAAGAACACGCTGTGATACGGTGAACTGACTTTGTAGGATTTTTGTATCCAAATGTGCGGATAGCAAGAGTCGCCACCGACTTTTATTTTTATCCAATTAAGGGAAGGTAAAAGTAACAGAAAAAGACCTTCGTTAGATTCTGAGTTCGGGAGAATGGTTATGAAAAGGGAAGGTATTAGCACCCCTTTCCATCCGTAGTTATCTACGGGCTCTTAGTTGCTCTAGATCACTTTTTAAAATTGCTTTCTGTGTGTTTGACAAAGATGTTTTGAAAAAGGCATTTCGCTTTGACTTTGTAATGATTCATGTAGGAATGTATACAAAGTGTTCGGAAATGTTTTGTTTTGAAAAGAGTTTTGAACTTTGAAAAAGAGTGTGTGGTGTGAAAAGCATTTGATAGAGCAAGCAACTAGGAGACTTATTACCCACTCAGAATTTGGTCGTTTTCGTACTTCTACATTCCTTTAGAATAGTGCTAGCCATACCATTAGTTAGTAGGTAGCTCCATTCGTTGAATGTAAGCGGGACATTCGAAGGGACATCGGATGGTCATTGAAGGCAACTCGTAGGAAGTATCCTAGCACATTCGAAGGGACTATCATCATTTTTCGTAGGCGACAATCGAGGGTCAAGATCATGTATTCGGAAGCGACATCGTGGGTCTTATGATCTTTGTATCGAAGGGACTATGATGATTTGTTTGGAAGGCAACGGTGCTAGAATACCTCTACGTTCGAGGGACATGACCATTTTTGAATTTGAAAGGCATCGAGAGAGAATTACCCTAAGGGGTGCGTGTGTGAAGAAGTGTGTTGATTTCAGAATATGTTATCTTGAAATTAATGGGCTATGTTCGTTTATTATCTTGCCATACATGCCTAGTTACTAGCAATTGATAGGGTGCGGAAAGTAAAATGCGGAATGTAAAAGCGGAAATGTAAAGGTCCTACGCTATTACAAGGCTTTGGGGCAGATACATAATTTAAAATGCGGAAAATAAAGTCCTAAATTAAACTATTACATCCCATGAGCAATTACATTATTGGAAAAATAGAATGATAAAATGATAAAGAGAAAATCGTCTGAATCGGATCAACCTGTACAAAAAGAAGAAATCGTAAAATGCAATATGAATCGAACAAGAGAAAAAATGTTAGAAAAATGCAAGTTTTAATATGGGAAAATTAATACATGCTGGAAATAAGATAAATAAGCTAAAATAATTTTTTGGGATTTTTTAGATGCATTTTGGTAATTAAAAACTAATTTACGATGATTTAAATGCAAAATTATGAATAAAAATAAATATGCATGCAAAAAGATATTTTTTAATTTATAAAATTAAATAAAGATTTTTATGATAATAATGCAAAAAGAAAAATATTTTTTGATAATTTTTAGATGCAGAAATAAAATATGGAAATTAAATTAAAATGAATGGAAAATATAAAAATATGAAAAATATAGAAAACATGCAAGTTTGGAAAAAGAAGCGAACGGCTCGGAGGATTCGAACTCGTGACCCTGGCTTCAATCCTTGAAAACCAACGCGCTGACCAACTGAGCCAAGTGTGTCAACTGTTTGGAAACTGGAAGTGAGTGGAATACACGCGTTGCCTCCTCCTTCGCCACGAACTCGCGCCAACCATCGTCTTCTTCATTTCAAATATTTGAAAGTTAGCGTCGGCCATTGTTCGTCACTAAGGTTCCCGCAAAATCAAAAACGCAGATACATAATATAAATTATATCTAAGACCATGATTCAATTCCTCAGTCATTCCGAGTTCAATGGCATAGGTCTTGTTGTCCAATTTTCCTATTAAGAGAAACCCTAAATCATCCACGTAAACCCTAATCATGGTGAAACACGATTCGCCATGGAAATTCAATGGCTTGCCGGAAAGCTTGCAAACTTGATTCTAAACACAAACAAACAATCAAAACAAGTTAATAATGCATGAATATGAGAAATCGAATTTGAGATTTTCAAGAACAAACCAAATACGGATTTCACGATTCTGAATGGATTTGAGCAATGTAAGGGTCTGGATTGACTCAAGAGATATCAAGGAATCTGTTGGACACCTTAAAATCGATGGAAAACGGCTGGAAGTATGATTGCACTTTGCTTGAGAGGCACGGTTTTTTCAGTTTGAGAATAGGGTTTCCAAGGCAATTTTTTCGTCCCTTTGCAATTGGTATGCATCAAGTATATATGTTGGATGGATTTGGGATTGATTTGGGAAATAATTGATCAATATTCAATGGAAATCAATTTTGATTTTTGTCCAAAATCAAATTTTCAAAATTTGATTAATTCTCAATCCAATCTTGCCAAATTTGATTTAATTTCGAAAATTGCTGGCATTGGTGAGTTACTTGAGTCCCAAGAAAAGAATAAAATCAATCTTTCAATTAATTTTGATTTTATGATTTATTTTAAATTTAATTTGTATTTAAATGAATAAATTCAAAATTAAATAGAAAATAAATCAAAAATTCATGGCATTGGGCTTGGATATTCCTAATTGTATGAGGAATAAGTTAGGATGAAGAAAAAGTAGGCCCATTTGCAAAGATTTGATTTTTGAAGTATCTCTTTGTGCATTCTTTCAAAATTGCCCAACTTGTGAATGGTGTATCTTGCTCAATTTTCCACATTTTTGAGTGTTCTTGGACTTTTTAGAAAGCTCTAAGAGTCCTCTAAACAATTTCCTTGGTTTCACCTCAATTGGAGTTACCATGCTCAATATATCTTCAAAACAAAAAGTTGACTTTTTGTTGACTTTGAAAATGACCCGTAATGTTTTGAGCTATACCTCTCAAATGAAGCATTTTTTGGACATTCTTGTGAGACATGAAGTTGTAGAGAATTGAATTTCCTTCAAAACAAGAGGTGGTGGAAAAATTTCTGAGAAAGCATGAGAAAGTTATGATTAGTCAAAGTTCAGTTGACTTTTCAGCTAGAAACCCTAATGTAGAAAGTTTTGACTTTTGAGCAAATCTTGAGTTTTCTTGATGAATCATGATCAACCCTTGATCAAATGATGAATGTAACTTCAAAATGAGGATGTTGACCAAAAATATGAAGTTTGACCGTATGTTGACCACAGCTTGACTTTTTGTCCAATACACGATTTTCAACCATCCGAGCAATTCACGAGGAAACTTGACTTGTGAGGCTTGAAACTTGACATGGAGAATCTTTGAAGCATATGAGGAGGCATGAAGACCATTGGAGATGTTGGGAATCCATCTTGACTTGAGAGATACCAAACCCTAGTTTGGGTTGATTGTCTAGGAGAGAGTTTGTCGATCAACTCTTGAGGAATCTTTAGTAAGGATGAAATCTCTTGAATAGATGGAGGGCAAATTTTGGGGTATGATACTGCCCCTGCTCAATCTTCTTGTGGAAGGTTAGATTGACATGCTTGTCTTCGTGACAGGTAGAAGATGATTGAACACCAGTACACGAAAATTTGCACTCATGGTTGGTCGATGATGCGAACAGACTTCGGATGCCGTTGGAGAAGCTGGTAAATGAGTAGTACGCTAGACTTGAGATTATTGATAGGAGAACCACGGGGATGGGCTTAAGATGCCATCTGGAAAGGTCATCTTTGGGGGTGAGCCGTCGCGAGCTCGGGATTATTGATAGGAGGAGTGCTGGAAAGTGAACCGTACGCTAGGCTCTGTAGATGTTCCTGGAAAGGAGAGGAGATGGGCTTAAGATGCCATCCGAAGGGAGTCGTATGTTAGACTTCGTGTTCACTTTGAATGAAGTTATTGGTCTGCATTGATTTTAACCATATGCGCATTACGAAAGTGAAGAAATGTTGACAAGTAGTCGGAGATGGGCTTAAGATGCCATCCAAAGCAATCGAGTCGTCGCTAGACTCGTAGTCATTGATAATAAGGGATCAGAATAAATCTTCGTGCTGATTACCCTGAGGGAAATAGTAGTTGGCAAAAATGTGGATAGCTTCACATTGTGCATCGGTGTTGATCCATTGCTGTTATCGGAGGATAACGAGGCGGTTTTCAGATAGTTTTCCGTCGATTCGGGCTTAATCTGGACCACCATCGGAGGACAACCAAAGGCGGTCTTTCAAATAGTTTTCCCGTCGATTCGGGGCTTAATCCTCGACTGTCGTGGAGGACAACCAAGGCGGTCTTCGGATAGTTTTCCGTCGGTTGGGGCTTAATCCTCGACACATCGTCGGAGGACAACCAAGGTGATCTTTCGGATAGTTTTCCGTCGGTTCGGGGCTTAATCTGGACGTTTGCGTCAAGGTATTACTGTTTTGGAAAACAAGAGAAACTTTGATAGAATATTTGTTAGTTTTATGCAAAGTATGATGCATGACAGTGTATATGAATGACATATGCATGAACTATGACTTTATGAGTAATGTATGAATGATAAATGTTGTGATATTTCAAAACATATCCATCTTGACGAAGATGCGGATGTTACATTTGAGGATTTCGACTCGCTGGGGAATTGTAGGTGAGAACCCGCTTTTGAAGGAGAAGAAAGATATCTGGATTCCTCCGATGCACTATCGACCAAGTCTTGGGCCTAGATATTGTTGAGGAGGGTAGAAACGAGAAACTCGTTGTTGGAGACCTCATAGACCTGCGAGGAGAATCGGAAGGCGATCCGTTGGGGACCTTGTATGTAGATCCCGCGAGGAAATTTAGGAGGCGCTCTTGGGGATTCAGGTGCAGATCTCACGAGAGCATTTGATAGTTCTTTGGGAGACCGGTGGAAGAGTCTGGGCCGTTGTAATCTTTGGTGGGAGATGAAGATGTAGTTTCCTCGATGCACTATCGACCAAGTCTTGAGTCTGATATCGCTACTGGGGAAAAGGGAAGGATGAGAGATATCCATGGGATAAATACCTTGTGGGGTGAGGTGTTCTTGCTGAGACCGATGTAACATTGCTCGGTTGAGTGGAATCACTTGCTCGTGGATTAACATATACTCCTGGGGAAGGTGTGTTGTGGTGACACCTTTGTGGGGATCATGCTCGTGGGACTATTTGGTGACTTTTCGTCATCTCAATTCTCGAACTTTGTAGTAAGTACTTTTGCATGTTCACTTTTCGTATGTTTGTGATTAGATTCTTATTGTCAAATGCATATAATCATTCAAGGCAAGCGTTGGACTTATTGCAAGCGACAATAGTGAAAATTGTAAAGAGAAAGAACTCGCATTTATTTGCAATGTGGCGTATGGCCAAGTAGTTTGTACACAAGAAAGGTAAAAGCTATGCGAAACAATCTCTTAAGTTCCAACTATGCTAGTACTCATATATTTCAACTATCTCATCTCCTTGCACAAGAAAGTGAGTGAATTGATCTTCGCCATTTGAATCTTGAATGCGATAGTAGTGCGAAGTAGGTGATCGGACGAGACATAGTAAATGCGCTTAAATCCTAACTTTTGCCTAGACAGCCCTTTCGGGTTTCAGTCTACAGGATACCCTTTTTGCCCAAAGCCTTTTCGTGTTTTCGACTTGCGGTGTACATGTTTTGTATATATCCTTAACTTTTGCGAACCTTTTGGTTCGCCAGATGCCCTTATTTTTGCCTAGGTTCATCGACCTAAAGGGTCTCTTTATCGTAGTATTTTTGACTATGTATGCGTTCACGGTGTGGAAATCTTCACCATCCATGGTGCTAAGTATCATAGCTCATAGGAAAACACTTGTCTTGACTACAAATGGTCCCTCGTATGTGGGAGTCCATTTTCCACAGGATCACCTTGTGGAAGAATGATGCGCTTGACTACTAGATCACCGACGGTAAACTCGGTGCTTGATATTTTTGTTAAATGCTCGATCATTCGTTTACGATAAATCATCCATGGCGGATGGATGCGAGTCGTTTCTCATCGATCAAGTTAATCGGTCAAGGCGGTCCGAACGATCGTCTTCACCTAACTCTGCGTCTTGGAGGACTACGGTTGAGGTATCGAACCTCGATGGGTAAAGCGGCTTCCATACCGTACCTGAGAAGAGGTTGCCCTGTGGATGTTCGTCTTTGTAAAAGCGATAACCATGAAGAGCAAATGGTAACATCTCATGCCAATCTTTGTAAGTCCCGTCATCTTGTATGATCTTCTTAATGTTCTTGTTGGCGGCTTCCATCGCGCCATTCATCTTAGGCCGATAGGGAGAAGAATTGTGATGCTTGATCTTGAGCTGCGCGAGTTCGGTGATCATCTTGTTGTTGAGATTGGAACCGTTATCTGTGATAATCCTTTCGGAGTGCCATACCGACAGATAAGATTATGTTTGATGAATCGAGCCACAACATTCTTGGTAACAGATGCGATTTAGGTGCTTCTATCCACTTGGTAAAGTAATCAATTGCCACAAGGATGGCGATGTCCATTGGGCCGTGGGCTTAATCTCTCCGATCATGTCAATGCCCCACATTGCAAAAGGCCAGGAGAAGTTAAACGTTCGAGTCTTTGGAGGTACGTGTACTTTGTCGGCATAAATCGGCACTTGTGACAAGATCGAGCATAAGCGGTGACAATCGGCTTCCATGGTGGACCAATAGTAACTGTTCTCAAAATCTTCTTAGCCATGGTGTGTCCTTTGGAGTGGGTACCAAATTCGCCTTCGTGTAACTCTTCCATGATACGCATTCGGTTTTCGGTCTACGGTGAGAAGCACAAGTCGTGGTTGCGTTTGTATAAGATGCCGTTCTTGAGGAAGAATTTGGATGCAAATCTTCTCATGAACTTCTTATCATTGTGATGCCCTCGCGGATATTCCGAGCCTCAAGATACCTCTTCACATCGTAGTACCAAGGTTTCTCTTACGTATCAAGCTCACAACAATATCTTTGGTTCGTCAAACTTCTCAATGATGATTTGGGGAGCCTCGTTGTCCCATCTAACCTTGAACATAGGCGACATAGTGGCCGCGTCACGCTGATTCTCTTCTCGTGGAATATGATCAAAAGTAATCTCTTGAGTAGGGGATCAAACTCGTAACATGCTCTCGATACGGAATGAGATTCGGATGCTTCGTATCCCGCCTTTTATCGATTGATCACTAAAGTGAGTCTCCATACACTTGTAAGAACTTGATTCTTAAGTCAATAGCGACTTTGATACCCATGATGCACGCTTCGATCGGCCATGTTGTTCGTGCAATATCTGGCGGTGAAAGGAGTATGTCCTTTGTAGGGATGTAATGATGGCACCAATGCCATTGCCAAGTCGTTTGAGGCTCCATCAAAGACCATAGTCCATCGGGATCCTTGTTCGTGTCCTTAAATGCGGGCTCGGTTCTTCTGATCAGTAACTAGTAAAACATCTTCATCGAAATTGATGCGCATAGGTGATAGTCATCTACGGCGATGAGCCAAATGATGGCTACTACACTTCCTTTGATCGCTTTCGAGAAGTGTCTTTGGATGTCATATTCGGTCAAGATCATTTTCCATCTCGCTATTCTTAGGAGAGAGTTGGTTTCTCAAATATGTATTTTATCGGATCCATCTTGAAATCAACAAGGTAGTGTGAGTCAACATATATTGCCTTAGCGTGGCGAAGCCAAAGCGTTGCAAGTTTTCTCAAGTGAGTATCTTGTTTCACGATCGGTAAACTTTTGCTAAGGTAGTATATTGCATGCTCTTTTCGACCGAGACTCGTCATGTTGCCCCAACACACCCCATTGAGTTCTCTAACATCAGTCATACATGATAAGAGGTCTTCCTTGACAGGCGGCATCGGGATAAGAGGATTACGTAGGTACTCCTTGATTTTGTCAAAAGCGATCGGCAATCGTCGTTCCATTCCACCACTTGATCTTTCTTAAGTAACTTGAAGATTGGCTCAGGTAGCGATTAGGTGTGCAATAGAATCGGCAATGTAGTTCAATCGGCCCGAAACCTCGACTTCCTTCTCGGTGCGGGGGCTGGCATCTCTTGAATAGCTTTAACCTTGGCGGGATCAACTTCAATACCTTCACCTGCGACAACAAACCCCTAAGAGTTTTCGGATCGACTCCAAAGGTGCACTTGTTAGGATTCAGTCTCGATATGTACTTCTTCAACTGTCAAGCAGTTTGCAAATGATCAAGATGTTCTTCTTGATCTGTGATCGAGCTATCATGTCGTCAACGTAGACCTCTATCTCGTGATGAATCATGTCATGAAACAATGTCACCATAAGCGCGATAAGTGGCGCTGCGTTCTTCGACCGAGCGGCATAACCTTGTAGCGAAAGTGCCCTTTGTGTAACAAAGTAGTCTTCTCCATGTCTTCGGAGCCATTTTGATCGATTATGTGGAGAAACCATCCATGAAGGAAAACCTTATCTTTGGCGGTGTTGTCAACGAACATCAATATGAGGAAGTGGAAAGTCTTTCGGACTCGCTTTGTTCGAGATCTACGTAATCCACACATTTCATTACCTTACTACCATCCTTCTTAGGCGGGTACCACATTGCAACCTTGTGGATAGGAAGTACTGACTAAGACCCGTTGAGCTGCTTCATAACCCGGCTTTGATTTTCTCGACATCTCGGGAGCATCTGACGAACCTTACATTTCAGGAGAAAACCTTCTTTTATCGGCAATCGGTGTACCAATATCAATGTCTAAACCGGCATGTCTTCGTATGACCAAGCAAAAACCTCAACATAGTCTCGTAGCATGAACCAACCTTTCTTTAACCTTTGTTCTCAAGACCGCTCCTATCTTGATCTCTTTTTGTCTTCGTCGGTACCCAATTCACACCTTGCTCTTCGTGTGGGTACATGTAACTAACTCTTCTTCTTTGTGCTTGATCGGCAAGTTCTCACAGCACTTCACAATCTTCCTCACTTTCGTCTTGGCTTGGTAGATCGGATTATCAAAGTCATATTGCACTAGCATTTGTTATTAGCGAGATTCGGAGTGATTACGCGTGTATCACGTGGGTGTGTAAGAAACACATAGCTTTTGAAGGGGTGATAAAGTAAAGAAAGAAAACAAACAATTGAATGCAAAAGTCCAACGAATTTATTGAATGAAAATACATGAGCGACGAGATAATAACCCCATGAGCGAGCCATGATGCCCGGGCAAGGCACTAGGCTTTCAAAGTTTATTGTTCAAAACATAGAAATACGAAAAGCAAAACAAAACAGGCAATTACTCGACTAAAGGAGATTGGTATGGCGTCTTGATCTTCCATTCTTGAGCCCTTTATGCAGGTTGGGAAGATCCACTTGCGATGTCGAAGCCGTTGTCATGTCTTCTATAGCATGGATTCCACTCTGGGCGTCGGAAGGAAGTTGGCGAAACGCGTTGCGCGTATCATCTTCGACCTGATGGTGAAGCCTAAACCGTCTTGTCAGATTTGAAAGGAAGATTAGGGTTGTCCCAAATAGCACTACCTCCTTGTTCAGCGATGGCTTGAGCATCTTTCGGTGAGGCCATCTAAGCGGGCTTGTGTAACCGGGGTGGCGGGAGAGTCAGCGAGACTACGGGTATTGTTCAAAAGCTTGCGAGGAGTCTCAAGAATTCACCTCCATCTCGAGGTATCGGAATGGCTGGAGATGGTGACCATATACTCTTCTTCACCACATCTTGTGACAACCTTCCCTTTCACGGGTACTTGAGTTTACGATGTAAGGTAGAATATGACGCTGCCCGTATGTATCGAGGCGTCAGTAGGCAAGAAGTAGCGGGGCGGATGTCCATGACAAAGAAAGTAGAGTCAAAAGTCGGGGCCGACTTTAGGCAGAATGAGCTCTCCAATCTTTGTTAGCTTAGAACCATCAAAAGCTCTCACGATTATGTCTGGGTCTCGAGAACCAACCCTTGACATCAAGTCGATCAAAAGCGATCTTGGTGGGATATTGAGGAGGCGAGCATTATCCACAAAACATGAGATAAGGTAGCCCTTGCATTCAACGAGATGTGCAAGGCTTTGTTGTGTTCTTCGGAGAGTCAAATCGACATCGAGCCTAGGCGTTGTTGGCGGCCGGTTAGCAATACAAACTTGAATTGGTCGGTGGTAGTGTCTTGCGGCACATGAGCATTCTTGAAACTTCACCAAGGCATTAGCATGAGCCTCGAGCACAAGGAAAGCAAGCATGGATATCTTGGGCGGTCATCCCATGTTCCCACAACATTGTGTCACTCTTCTTGATGATCTTGAATTTCCTCCATTTCTTGTTTGGAGGTGTCTTGATAACTTCCTTTGGTATACAGTTGGCGGGATGAGTCTTTGGTTCTTTCCCTCTAGCTAGGGATATTGGTTGAGTAGGCAGGCAGTGGAGTCGCGGTGTCTTTGGAGGAGAGATCTCTGGAGAATACCCTTCGGTTACGGTCACCTTCTTGGATCAGGTGATGTTGTCGATGTCGGGAATAAAGCTCAATGTAAGATCTTCAATGGTCGAGAGGGTCTTGCTTGGCGCCATGATAGTAAACATCGACTCCATAGTTCCAAGGGATAGCCTTGTCGAGGAATATGGGCGGTCTTGGAAAAGTGATAATGAGAGGTGCCACCACAGGCACAGAGATCGTGAGAGAGAAATCCTTATTGTGTTAACATCGGCATAGTCTTACGGAAATCGTCACCCCGTCCAGTCGCCTTAACATCTTCAATAGGAATCTTGTAACTATCGAGGGACGGTGTACTTCACCATGTAATCATACTTTCCACTTGGCGCCCCAGGTATCCCACACAGATGGTGCAGTTTCGTTCGTGTCGATCTTGACTTAGACATTTCTTCAACACGCGCAGGTGGTTTGAGAAATAGTATCTCACGGTTATCCATCATGCCTGAACACGTCTTCTCAACCAAGCACAACCATCGGTGCGAGATGGGCACCAACGACAATCCTGGGCATCACGGATTGACAAACAAATTCTTCTTCGGTCATCGGAGGAATGGTCGAGTCATCTATGTTGAAAACATAAGTATCGTCACCAACGACATTGGAACTCTTGTCATGGTTAGGCATAGGCGCGTTGATCACATTGGTCTCGCGGGGATCAAACTCAATGCCTTAGCTTGATCATATCTTGAATCTTGTTCTTGAGCCCGACAATTGTCGATGTGTGCCACAGGCTTTTGGAATGGTAAGCACACTTAGCATTAGGATTGTACTTGGAGAGGTGTTGACATTACGAGGAGGATCCCTCGAGTTATCGACTCTGCGTTCAACATGTGTTGCAAGGCTTGCGACAATGGCATGTTGATCTTAAATAAGCTGTCTTCGTGGCGCGTTACGGTTCGCGTGTTGTCTCCCGAGGTTGTCTTGATGTAGGATTGGAGATCCTGTTGCCCAGTTGAGCCGTCGGTCTTGGCTCGGCTTTTCGACCATACACAACATTAGCTTCTTTCTTACACCAAAAGATCTCTTGTGACATTTGAAGATGACTCACATGGATCTTCCACTCTTGATACCGGCTTGATCGCTCTTTGTCAATATCATTCGGTGAATCGGATGAAGAATTTCAATCGGATGATTGAAGAATGGGCTGTCGGTGTTCCATAAACATATCAACCAACTCCCTATTGGACAAGGGTGGTTGAACTCACTGCTAATCTCTCATTTACGACATACTCTTTGAACTTCGTCCGACCCATAGACATGCTTTGTAGTTGCATGCGAGTGGGTGTCGATTCGACATTATTACTCATCTTATGCATGCATCAGCCAAATCACTCCAAGTGCGGATACGGTCATTCTCTAGCGATAATACCATTCAACGGGTTCGGACAAACTCTCTTGAAAATAGTGCATCCTGACTTTGTCATCGATTGAGGGATTGATCTTACGGACATAGGACTTGAATCGACTTTGGGCAAGACATGCCATCATACTTAGCAAAGTAGGAACTTTGAACTTGGGAGGAATCACAACACAGGAACAGACTCGGATCATCAAAATTCACCCGGACATCTTGAGTTTTCCACGACATTGAACGGATCTTCAGTTGCTTGTACTTGTCATCTTCCTCGATCTTGGCCATTATCATAGTCTTTCTCGGCTCGGTTGCCGTCCTCACCCTTGTTACTTTGCTCGTCTTCCTTCTTGAAACTTCCTTCGAGAGCTCAATCAATTGACCACCTTAGGACCACCTTTGTAGCGTCGCCCATGTTGAGACCAACAACCTTCTTCTTCATTGATGAGCTTGATCTTCTTGGCCTTGGACCAAGTGGTGAACATCTTTGGCCCAGGCATTACGAGCTTGGAGATCTTTGTGATCTGTTCAAAGCCATTTACGCTAAAATAAATAGCGAGCAAATGAGAAAACCAATCTCAATGTACACGCATGTTGATGTTATGCTATGCTATCAATGTTTATCGAATGCAATCAATGTTTTCAAGGACCTTAAGTTTAAATTTGTTAAACAAGCAATGAACAAACATTTATTAGTACTCTCTTTATTATTCTTTTCTTTTTAAGTACAAGAGATAGTTCAAACAATAAAAGAAACATAAACATCCTAAAGCTCTAAGTCTCCATGGTAGCTTCCTCTTGGTAGATGTAGTTGATGTTTCGCTCCTCGTGAAGTAGCTTGGTCAACTCTAACACTTTCTTCTCGCTTGCATAACATTGAGCTTCAAGGTATCCCTTTCTTCTTTAAATTGAATCCGGGATCTCTTCAAGTCTTCAAAATCGGTGGCATGTCGGGATGGAAACAGATGCGTCACCTGTAACAACGGGTTCCATAATTCTTGGTAAAGGTGTGAATGGCATCATGAGGTTTTGAGCTCGAGCTCGCACCCATTTGAGGTAAGGTTCCCAAGGAATGGAGTTGGTGCCCCAAAGTCTTGGTATCGTCTTCTTTACCATGCCCCAGCATGTATGAACCTCGTCGATAATTCGGAGATCGTGATTGTAGTCGAACACATCTTGGAGAGCATATCATGTGGACCATCTCTTGAGCAAAACCAAACGGCGTAGAGCTAAAGGGGTTGTAAGTAATACCTCCCCTATACCAGGGTGGTACATTAGGAATTCTCCTGGCAGCTCGATGAAGGTGAAGTCCTTTTGAGAGAAAAGATTCCAGCGGATATCGAATGAGAGAGTGACATCAATCTTTGAGACCATCTCAACCTTTGTTCATTCTTCAAAGCGATGGAGGAAGGTGCGAAATAAACCACCTTGAAAGTAACGGTATACAACACATGAGAGTTCCTTGTCTTTTAGTAATGCAGTGTGGAGAGAATGTAGGATGTCTCCAAGTAAAGTGAGCCTTTGGATTGCGGGTAAGAAACAACTTGATGGCATTGACATCTATGAATTGATCAAGTTAGGAAATAGAACCAAACCATAAATTAGCAAGGCCACAATGTTTTCAAATGCATGAAACTCATAACTTTGAGGAATTCTCGGGCTTTCTTGATTAAGAACTTGGAAAGTAAACCCTTAACTCCATAGTTTCCCAATTGGCTTAATATCGGCGCTTAAGATGTAAGGTCGATGTCTTCGAACTTAGGAACCTTTTCAACGGTGAATGGCATTTGGTCAAGAATAGGTATCCCAAGTAACAGAGAACTCTTCAAGGTAGGAACCAGCGATAATCTAATGTAAAGCAATGGTGTTTGGATCAAAAGAGCTGGAATAGGACATGCATCATATCTTCTTCAAGCAGGAATAACCAAATCAAGTAGATAACCATGTCTTTTGATGAATTGAGCATGGTGAATTTACGAAACCAATTCTTTGAGTTGAGAAGGGATACCCATGAAGTTGATTCGGATAGTCTTTCTAGAAGCCATAATCCTACAAAGCGGCAAATAAATCCTAGGTCCTTGAAATAGTTAGAAATGATATGCAATGAATGATGTCATGATGTCATGTTTAGCACACAAACAATTCACACAATGAGCCTAGGTTTAAGGCTTGCATGAGTATAGGTGATTACCCACCAAAAGTTTGAGTTGGTTCATCTGTCCTATAATAATGCTTGGGTTCTAGGAATCTCATATCATAGATCTTTCTCGTGGGCGCTTATTTCAATGACCAAGTGGTCGATCGAAAATGTCCCAAAGTCTAATCTCAATGGCGTAGCATCGGTATCAACCAACCTCGGTCTACCAAAAGCCATCTCACTACCTTCAATGGCCAAGATGGGTCAATTAAGGTTCTAAAAGTTTAGTTAGCTTGATGACACCGCGAAGCCAAATACTATCTTCAACTTGGAATGAAGAGTATCGGGACAACAAAGTGTCACGCTAACGTAGCCATCATGTTGACCGTTTAGTTATCGTCTAGCGGTCGCGATGATCTAATGCTACTTACCTAAAAGGAAACCGGATCGGGTGTAGGATCCCCAACAATATAATACCCAAGCAACCCTTAAAGATAAAGCATACAAGTCAAACAAAAAGCAATAAAGTTATCTAGAAATCCTAAGGCAATTCTCTCTTTGGGGTGTATTCCCAGTAGTCGCCGATTACGTGATACGGTGAAATGACTTTGTAGGATTTTTGTATCCAATGTGCGGATAGCAGTATACCGACTTTTATTTTATCAATTAAGGGAAGGTAAAAGTGAGAAAAAAGACCTTCGTTAGATTACGAGTTCGGGAGAATGGTTATGAAAAGGAAGGTATTAGCACCCTTTCCATCCGTAGTTATCTCAGCTCTTAGTTGCTCTAGATCACTTTTTAAAATTGCTTTACGTGTGTTTGACAAAATGTTTTGAAAAAGGCATTTCGCTTTGACTTTGTAATGACTCATGTGAGATGTATACAAAGTGTTGGAAATGTTTGTTTTGAAAAGAATTTGAACTTTGAAAAAGTGTGTGGTGTGAAAAGCATTTGATGAGCAAGCAACTAAAGACTTATTACCCACTCAATTGGTCGTTTTGTGCTTCTACATTCCTTTAGAATAGCGCTAGCCATACCATTAGTTAGTAGGTAGCTCCATTCGTTGGATGTAAGCGGGACATTCGAAGGGACATCGGATGGTCATAGAAGGCAACTTGTAGAGTATCCTGCACATTCGAAGGGACTATCATCATTTTCGTGGCGACAATCGAGGGTCAAGATCATGTATTGGAGGCGACATCGTGGGTCTTATGATCTTTGTATCGAAGGGACTATGATGATTTGTTTGGGCAGCGGTGCTAGAATACCTCTACGTTCGAGGGACAGACCATTTGAATTCGAAGGCATCGAGAGAATTACCCTAAAGAGTGCGTGTGTGAAGAAGTGTGTTGATTTGAGAATATGTTATCTTGAAATTAGTAGGCTATATTCATTTATTATCTTGCCATACGCCTAATTACTAGCAATTGATAGGGTGCGGAAAGTAAAATCGGAATGTAAGCGGAAATGTAAAGGTCCTACGCTTCTATTACAAGGCTTTAGAGCGAGATACATAATTTAAAATCACGGAAAATAAAATCCTAATTAAACTATTACATCCCATGAGCAATTACATTATTGGAA